>LR990349.1:28187711-29437711 GCA_905147345.3 Mythimna impura | reverse complement strand
TGTTGTACTTGTTCTGCTATCTCTTGTTGTTTTACTTGTTCTGCTATCTCTTGCTGTTTTACTTGTTCTGCTATCTCTTGTTGTTCTACTTGTTCTGCTATCTCTTCTTGATGTTTTTGTTCTGCAACGTGTTGTTGCTGTGCTTGTTCTTCTGCGTGTTGTTGTAGTGTTTGCTCTGATATATGTTGTTGTTGCTGTGCTTCCTGTTGTCGTTGTGCTTTCTGCTGTTGTTGGGCTTGCTCTGATATATGTTGTTGTTGTTGTGCTTGTTCCGCTACCTGTTGTTGTTGTTGTGCTTGGTACGATACCTGTTGCTGTTGTTGAGACTGTTGTAGTTTGGGTTGTTGATTGTGCAGTACTTGAAGAAATTGAAGTGGTTGAGAATGTTGTTGAACCAGGTATTGTAGAGGCCCTCTTTGTTGTGATGAATCTAGTTTTTGTGTAGAATGCAACTGTCGTGCTTCGAGAAGATATTGTTGGGAATTAATATCTTGAAGTTCATGTTGGTATGGTAGAGGTTGTAGCTGTTCAAATAATTGATGATGTGGCTGAGATCGTAACTGAAGTATCTCACGCTCATATTGAGGAGCGATTTGTGCTTGCTGGTTTTGGTAATGTGGTATTCTGGGAGGTTGAGAAGGTGGGTCAAAAAATAATTCTTGTATCTCCTGGCGCTGAATAACAACGTCATGTCGTGGTGGCGTTTTGGTTGATTGGGGTCTTATTGTAGACTGATATTGAGGCTGTGGAGTAGAATATTGTAAGTACATCGATTGTGGCTCATGAGTAACAAACGGTAAAAAAGTTGTTGACTGTATTGATGGAGGTCGGACTGTTGGTTCTGATTGGTGAATTATTTCAGGTTTCAGCGGTTGAGATGTCTGAAGTTTGGTTTCTTCTTGTATTAGTTGTGTCTCAGAGTCTTTTTGATTTTTTACAGAAGGTTGTATAGTTGTTGATGATATAAGTTGATCGGATATGGGCTCTCCTTTTGGAGTGGGTGAGGGAAGAGGTTGCAAGGGCGTCGGCAAGAAAACTGGTGAAGTGTGTGAATGTGGTTCCAATGGTTTCACATATTTACTGTAATTAGGCTTTAATGGAGGCAGAGGGGTTAATTTTGTCGATACTGGTTCTACTGGTAGATCAAAGTTTTCTGGAGGTGACGTAGACTGATATTCGAAACTAAATGGCCTTGGCGGTTGTCCTAAACTTTTTGGTGACCTGCTTGTTTGTTGTAGGAAAGATTCAGATGTAAGTAGCGATTGAGGTAGCGGCTTGAATGCAGGTAGGCGCTGAAATTGAATTTCTTGAGGATTTGGTAATTGTCTAGGATCTTGGTAAAGTAAATGTTGTTGAAGTGCATTTAACGGTCTCGGCTGATTTTGTGGTTTAAAAGGAATGAATTGAGATTGTTGCTGGAAGACTGGTTGATATTTTTCTAGATCTTGAATGAGTCTGTGGAACATCGGTGGCAACTGAAGATTTTGCTTCATTTGTGCTTTTTGTTCTTGAGATTGCAGTATGACTGATTCAATTTGCGCTTGTAGCTGTACTGGTATCGGCTGAGATTGTAACTGTACCTGTTGTGGTTGATGCTGGGTTTCAGATTGCTGCGGTGGCGCTGTTTCGTATTGCTTATTGACGGGCAAATTTTGTGAGAAGCTTGCAAAACTTATAGCACCATTTGGATGTGCATGGTACCCCTAAAACAGAAACAAATAGATAAGTTAGTTCATCATCATCATCATCATCATTTCAGCTGAAAAACGTCCACTGTTGGACATAGGCCTCCCCCAAGTGTCACCACAATGACCGGTCCTGTGCGTCTCGCATCCATCGGATTGCCGTAACGTTTACCAGGTCATCGGTCCACCTTGTAGAAGGCCTTCCAACGCTGCGTCTTCCGGTTCGCAGTCGCCACACAAGAACCTTTCGGCCCCAATGGCCATCTGTTCTGCGAGCAATGTGCCCTGCCGATTACCATTTAAGTTTGGCGATTCTTCGTGCGACCACGTTTCGGAACTATATTATGTCATCACAAGCGCTGGTCATAGACTTTCCTTTTGAGACACTGTGGTATGTTAGACGAGAAGATACCGCGCAGCTTCCCGAACGCAGCCCAGCCGAGTCGGATTCGACGGTTGACCTTTTTCTCGAAATTAGATCTACCCAACTGGACTCTGTCCGAAGTAGACGTAATCGTTTACAACTTCGAGTATAGAGTCTCTGATCTTGATAGGAATGGGTGCTACACGGTTGTTTATCATGACTTTAGTTTTGTCCATGTTCATTTTAAGACCCACTCTTTCAAAAGCTCTACTGAGGTCATTGAACATTGTACTGAGCTCTTCCGTTCCATTTAGTCTCAGCCATGACTACAGCTACTCGTATGTCGTCGGCAAACCGAAGGTGAGTGATACAAGTAATCGCCATCGACATTAATGCCTAGTCCACTACAGTCCAGAACCTTGAAAACTGGGCACGCCATCATTATGTCGGTAAGTTCCCTCTGTGAAGAGTGACTGGAAAGACCTCACGGCGTCCTCACCTTCCGCATGACGCAGGTTCCTACCAAGCATGGTCAGTTCAGGAAGTTCCTGCACCAAATTCGTGCGGAAGTAACGCCCGGGTGTAACCACTGTATGGATCGCCCGGAGGACACGGTGGAGCATACGGTAGAGGTGTGCCTCGCTTGGGCAGAGCACCGCCGTGTCCTTGTGAGCGCGATCGGCGGCAACGATCTCTCGCGCCGGGTCTTGGTACAGGCCATGGTCCGAAGCGAGGAGGGGTGGCAAGCGGTCACCTGCGAAGCAATAATGCTAGCAAAGGAGGAGGCCGCACGTGCACGCACGAGGGAATGGCCCTCATGCCCCAGCCGCCGGGATCCCTATCCCGATTTCTGGCCACCGTAGGCGCGGGCTTGCGGACGGCGAGCAATGGATAGCTCGCCGTCCGACCGTCCGGTAACCGTCCGGACCGAGCCCAAGTCATCGACGGTGCATACTGTTCCACGCGCGCCTCAAGGAGATGTGAGCAAACTGCAGGGTCGAAGCCTACTGGGGCCAAGGGTCTGCTCCTGAAATGAAGACTCGGCCCTGGTATGAAAGGCAACGAAGGAAAAGGATTGGGTTTTTAGTCAGTAAAAGGCTGACACGCTCTCCCGCCCAAGAGCGGGGGATGTTACTGGATGCTTTTCCCATAGAAAAAAAAGTCCATAACCTCAAGGTTATGGACTGAAACGGTTACGATTTTGAAACTGTTCACGACCGCAGTGAGGATGTCTTCAAAGACATCCTCATTGCGGTCGTGAACAGTTTCGGAGAAATGACGTCTATCTGCCACACACTCCGTTGGAGGAGGATAGGTTTCGAGGTCTGGTTCTGAAGTTGGACTAACATAGTGGCGTTTTCTTACAAACACTTCAGCACCTCGATGTACCGATAGTCAATCTGGCACCGTTGGAGAGACTGCAGCACAGCCCAAGTCTCGATCGAATCAAAGGCTTTCTCGTAGTCCACAAACGCTAGGCAGAGAGGCAGATTATACTCCTCGGTCTTCTGTATAACTTGCCGTAGTGTATGCATATGGTCTACGGTGCTGAAGCCTTTTCGGAATCCGGCTTGTTCGGGAGGCTGGAAGTCGTCGAACCTGCGCGTGAGACGGTTCATGACTCTGGAAAACAGCTTGTAGACATGGCTTAGAAGTGAGATAGGCCTACAATTTTTGAGCAGGGCCTTATCGCCTTTCTTAAAGAAGAGTACCACCACACCTCCACTCCATGCCTATGGTGTTTTTCCCTTGAGTATGACGGAATCAAATAGCTTCTGAAGGGCCTTAAGAATCGGTTTCCCACCCGCCTTCAGGAATTTGTAACGTAATTCCGTCATCACCCGGTGCCTTGTTGTTATTAAGCTGCTTCAGAACCATCCTAATCTCGTACAGGCTGACATCCGTGATATCTTCGGTATAGTGTCGGGTCAATCTAGTTCTTGGGTCGTTTGCTAGATTCGTGGTGGGTTTGATAATTGACGTGTACAACTGTCCATAAAAAACCTAGATCGCTCCCAGAAGCTCCGATTTGGCGGATATTACTCTGCCATCTTTGGTTTCAGTTTCGTGAGCTGGCTCTGCCCAATAGACAGATCTCTTGCAAATAACTTGGAGCCCATATTTCGCTCAATCACGTCTTTAATTTTTCCGCTATTAAAGTGACGGAGATTGCGTTTCAGGGACGCGTAAAGATCCGTTTATTGAGCTGCCGATATGTGCACGCATCATCTGAAGACTGCAGAATCATCTCACGCCTCTCCTTCATAAGCTCAAGAGTTCGATCTGTGAGCCTCTTGCTCTTATTTATACGAGACTTAAAGAACTTAGACCCCACCGTATCCATACGGTGGGGTCTAAGTATAACACGAATACACACGAAGTATAGTACAAATACAACGATGGGTTCGTGGAAACTGTCCACAGTTTCCACGAACCCATCGTTGTATTCGTCCACGGAGCTTCCTAGGCACTCGAAACGATTTTGAAGTCCGAGCTGAAAGTTATCGAAGTTTTGGATCTGCATCTGTGCAGGACGGAGCGTAGATTTCATCAGTCAATGTAATATATGTCATATTCAATGTATAACCTCTTACCATGAGGTGATCACTTCCGGTTTTCGCCGACAGAGACATCATTGAATATTTGCTTCTTCGTCGACATGATGTAGTCAATCTCATTTTTAGTTGCTCCATCAGGGCTGCCAGGTCCACTTCCTATGCTCACGCTTTCTGAAGAAGGAGTTCATCATGTAGAGGCCCTCCTTCTCCATAAAGCTGGCCAGTAGATATCCCCGGTGATTCCTACGTCCAAATCCAAATTGCCCCACTCGCAGCTCGTCGCCGTCTCATTTGCCCAGTTTCGTGATAAGTTAGTTATGTTTAGCCAAATTCACTTTTTAACTGAGTTAATATTAAATGTATCATGCTCACCTGTTTAGGAACTGGTACCTCAATTTGCGGGTTAGGTCGTTCAGCGTTTAATTGTTCGTATCTTTCTTGATTTGGATAATTGTTGTCACGGTTCCCTTCCTGGTTACTAAAGTCAAGGCCGGGCCTACCTGGGACAATCTGGTATATTCCATTCTGGTGAAGGTATTGCGATGGTACAACCTGTCCTTGGTATCTGAAGGGTCCCAGTTGATCGTATATCGGGAACAGAGAAGGCATATGTTTTATTGGAATATGCTGTGGTCGGAAGACCTCTCGAGGAAGTTCATGGTCCAAAGCCTGGGGATACGCCTCAAAACGTAGTCTTGGTTGGTTCAGCGTGTAGAGCGGTACATTGTTTGGGTTCGGTAGCTCCACCGGTTTTGGTGCTTCTTGCAAATTCTGCTCTTTTTCTGCGGATTTTTGAAGTTTGTTATTTGAGTAGGCTGATTGTGATGCTGCTGGTATGGGAACTTCGAATGAAGTTGGTGATGAGACCTGAAACAAAAATAATATGTTAGTGAGCTATTAACTGATTGAACAATAAATAACTACAAAGTTACCTACACGTAGGCGAAGAAAGGGATGCCATGGTTCTTTCACAGAGCATGAGGGATGTTCAATGGGGTGACTAAGCATAATGTAAGTGTTACTGCGCTCATAAATTTATCTGCCAAGTATTCATGACATATATATATGTTTAAAGGAAGGGATAATGTCCATGGATACTTTAATTCAGTATTCAATGTAAATCAAGCAGATGAGTAACAATAATAAAACAAGCCATTAACCCTACAATATAAACCTGATGAGGGATGATTTAATTGCATTATGTAGTTTTGGCACGAGCAGTATTTGAATCTGTATCGGTTTGGCACAGTCGCGGTATTTAGTGTTTATGAGCTATAACTCGCTTATTGACTGCGGATGCCAAATCTGATGTATGATTATGTTCTATAGAATATATTACTGAGTTTGCTGAAATATGGTTTGTTACAATTCCATCACTATTATGAATGCGTATAATATCTTTTGTTTTAATACACAAAAATAGCCACATTACACAATAAACATACATTTTCTATGGTTAGACTGATTTTTAGATATTCTGTCATATTTGTGGTGTAGAGAATCAGTCTGCCGTCAGCCATCAAAATACCTTAGCGTTTGGCGTGGGGGCCAAACGCAAATCGCTGACTAACAGCATGTGTATGTCATAAATATACTGACTGACTACCTTTTTTGTAAATATAATAGTAGATAGGTATTTAGAAAACATCCTATTGTCGAAGTTTCATTTCGTTAGCATCTAGAGTTATATATCTTTTCTGAGCCTACATTAGTTTATCTCAACTTACCCTAGTCTGGTACACGGATATCGGTGAGTAGAGATGTTTGGCGACCGCCGCCTCAAACGATCCCCTGCCCTGATCGCTCAGTACGTCGGATATCTTGATGAGTTGAGGCAGCCGCATGCCGAATATTTGCTGGAAAACAAAAGACGCTATGTTCAATAACAGAAGGTAAAGATTCAGTTGGAGAGATTCCGTTATATTTAGATATCCAATGATCAATAATAAGTATGTGCGCAGAATTAACGGGCTGATCACTGAGACTTTATTTTGGTTGTCTGGGAGAAAAAATTATGGTAAAAGAAATCATTTTCGTTTATGAACCGAAGCTAAAGAGTTCAAATTCTTTGTTTATATGTTTGTGAAAGGCAATCTCTTTTATAGAAAGTTACACTATCCGAGTGTCATAACTTACTTCATATCCCAGAAAATGCACAGATTCTGTGGGATAGGATACGAGATCGAAGCAGTGGGAAAACACAAAAAGTTTAGTCAGATGACAAGAGACCGAACAGCATGTCGTTATTCCCATGGAAGATGGGTAGGCCTTTATTATAGGACGCTACTTGTGTTGATACTCTTGCGCCTTCCCATCTTCCTAGCTCGTCGTGTTGTGCTGGTGCTACCGCTGCGGCTGTGGAGAACCTCAAGCCGCGGAAATATAATAACCTTGTGGGAAGTTATATTTTCGAACCATTTGGGGTTGAAACTCTCGGATCGTGGGTTCCAAGTGCTCACAAGTTGTATAAAGATCTGTCAAAACGTGTTGACACTTCGCGTGACCCAAGGGGTGGCTTTTACCTCGGACAGAGGATAAGCATCGCCATACAGGCCAGCGTGGCAATGCCACCAGTCTTTTGCGCACATTACCAGTCGACAGCGATGTGGAAGAGTTTTATGACGCCATGTTTTAGTTTGATTTTAGTTAGTTGTAATTAGCGTAGGGTTTTTATTTCATTATAATTATAGTTAAGTATTTTTTTAATGTAAATAAGATTCCTGAGTTTAAAAGTTTAGTCTGAGATGGTTAAAAATTTGGAAACAGACGGGCTCAGTACTGAAAATCGAGTCTGCATTATTTAGTCGCAATGTAACGCAATTTATTATAATCAGCAATCCCTAGAGAGCTAGTCGGAGTCGGAGTTACTGACAGTAATCCACAAGAAATGCTGATTGTGACTCATCAAGGTATCTTAATGACCAGTGCCTCTTCATTTCGGCAACTTTTTGGATAGTGTAGAATTTTTGGTCCCATAAAAATTATTTAATACCTATCTACTGGGTTTACAATATTCAATAAAGATTTAGGGAATGGTTTTTTTTTTTTTTGGGTGGGAAAATCATCTAATGACATCCCTCGCTCTTGGGCGGAGCGGGAGATAGTATCAGACTTTTACTGACTAAAAACCCGCTCCTGTTCCTTCTTTGCCATTTTTTTTTTCCAGGGCCCCGGGATGGTGAAGGTGGTAATGTTTTGATTTTTTAGAGTTACTGCTTTCTCACAGCCGGCACGTACTCGTACGGTGTAGCCAGCATAGCTAAATGAGGGTAGATGTTCTTGTTCGTTATAGTAAAACAAAATATAGTAAATATTTTGTAATTTTTTTTTGCTTATTGTGTAAGAATCGATGGTAAAATAGACACTAAATAAGCATTTTGTTCAAAAAAAACTTCCCGATATTTAATAAGAAATTTGAACACGTGAATTCAAGAACATACGTCAACAAATATACGTCTTTCTGAGAGCAATAAAGAAAATGTCTCTCCAATTTGTTCTAATGTTGATCCTTGTAAAAGGTAAAAAATAAATACAATAACGACGTTTAATATCTTCCGGCAGCGTATCACGGCTGACATTATAAATATTATATTTTTCGTCTTGTCCCCGCCTGTCCCCGGCTGTCCCCGCTTGTCCCCGCCTGTCCCCGCCTGTCTCCGCGACTAAGTAGAGAGTCACTTTTACGCAATTGGCACACAAATCACGAAGCAACAAAGTGGAGAGCCGTATGTGTAGTCTGGGAAGGTTTTAGGAAAATAAATTTATTGTTATTTATTTTGTTTAACTCATGTTTGCATAATTATTTTAAAATGTTGTTATAATAAATTTATAATCGCAAATAAATGATAATATTATTATAGAGGGCAGAAACAACAATTAAACCAATTTCTAATATTGTTTAATTATTGCTATACCTAATATTTATAGGATTCTTAAAACAACTATCAAATCAAGTAATGACTCATATCAGCTAAAACACTACGCGTATATATAAACGCTCCGCCAACCAATACCTCAGACTATAAATCCGACCCCAAACGAGTGAGGACCGCGTCGACAGAAAGATTTCCCGGCGGAAAATAAAATGGAGGCTGTACTTAATACACAGATGTATCGGCGGCCATTACACTCCGCCTGATAAGATCCGTCGATTTCATTCATTAAACCTCACTTACGGACGTTGAGCGTATGGCTTCTGACTTTGAGAAGATGGACTTAGAGAGCTTTTTGATGAAGACGGCGGGCGGTAAACCAATAGATTTTTTAAGAAGTGTGTAACTATTTTTAGGGTTCCGTACCTTAAAAGGAAAAAACGGAACCCTTATAGGATCACTTTCTTGTCCACCTGTCTGTCTGTCTGTCTGTCTGTCAAGACCTTTTATCTCGGGAACGCGTGGAGGTATCGATTTGAAATTAAAACCATATACTCTAATCTGCGGTCCCTTGGTGCTGTGAAAATAATCAAACTTCTAAGTTTACGAAAAAAAAGATAAGGTCGTTTATGTTCGAAAAAAACGTATATTTCGACACTCTCAAGGGAATCAAAATTCATAGGGTACTTCCCGTTGACCCAGAACCCTAAAATTTGGCATAAAGCAAGGTCTTATAGCACAAATATAGGAATCAATCTGTTTTGCGCGGATGTGACGCATATCTTCCCTATCATTTTACAATGTTTGTTTGCTAGTTTTAAGATTGCGTCATTTCGCGCGAATAAACAGTTTTTCTTTCTTTCTTTCTTCTTAAAACAGTAAATTTGTTATTACGACACAAAGGAAGGGTCTTTACTGGATTAGTTTTACACCAATTTATAAATTGATTTCAATAGAAATCTAGTTAATATCCACAAGGTATCGTGTTTCCAAAATATCTAATGAAAAATGTGTAATAACGACATAATTGCGTAAGAGCGGTTGTATGAAAAACAGTGAAAATGTATGTCGAGTTGGATGCCCTTAAGAAGACATGCCGACGATGAGCTCTCCACATTCGTAAAAATTAGTAGTGTCCCGCATATTGGACCGAACCAACACAAACTAACAGGTACATGTGCAAATGTGTGAGTGTCGTTGGTGTTGTGGCTAAACGATATGTGTAAATATGGGTCCAGGGAAGTAAATAATAACTGTCTATAGGAAAGAGAACATATCATTTACAAGTCAAGTCTCAGATACATTAGGGGACAAAGTGTCCCTAAAATGGCACGCAACGTTGTCGAATTGTCCAACAAAATATCGCACGAAATTGTTGGAGGGCAAGTTGCGGGACACAGGGCAACGTTGCAGCGTCATATTGGGGACATTTTTCCCCTAATGTATCTGAGGCTACAAGTTCCCACACAATTTTCCTTGTGTAACATTTTTATTCAAGAAATATATTACGCATCAATTCGTCTAGTAAGCCGCTTTAAAATACACGCTTGATTAGAGGTTCTCGCACCAATAAACAATGACAAACAAGGTTAATATTAAAGCATTATTTAACTTTTTATCGCAACAGATTGTGACGTTTCGGATATTAATTCACGCCAGTAAATTTCTCTTCACTGGGCGACACATTCTCTCACCCTACTATAATGTCACTGGGAGAAAAAACAGCAGAAGGTTTGCATGTATCTAAGTATCTAATTCTAGTCGAATTTGCAGTCGAGGTAGATGGCTTGATATTTACTCCAAAGCATTAATCATGATGAAGAGTAAAGCCAAATGTATGTAATTATAATTATGAAGATAGAACTTGCACCTTTTTTAAATATTATAGAAAAATAAATTAAGTTTTTCTAAACCCTATCCACTACAGTATGTATAATGTAAATCGAAAGGAAACTTGTAAAGGCTGCGATTATTTGAAAGATTTACCGTGGCCCAAGAACGAGGAGTAATTCGATGAATTCCCACCTCGAAAAAAACCTGTAAATCTAGAACTAAAGACCAAAAATGTGAAGGTAAGCAACGCTCAACAACACGAGCTAGATTAGAGATGCACAGACCGTGGCCCGCGGGCCGCATGTGGCCCCCCCGGCAATATGCCTGTAGTCCGCCCGCCAGCAAGCTAGCTCTTTTCAAATTACAAATAAATTCGGGCAATTACAATATGGCTGAAAATTTAATAAAACTGTGGTTAATTTTAGCTTTGTCGAAAAGTTAGATATTTTAATACAATCTTTTCGTGAACGATTTTCTGAGTTTCAAAAAGTTAATCCTCTATTGGACATATTTAGCAATTCTTTCAACATTTCAGCTGAAACTGCACCAGAGTCAATGCAGTTAGAATTAATCGATATTTAAAACGATCAAGAATTTCGCAACTAATTCAATGAAGGGGACTTGCTGAACTATACCGCTGCATTGATAAAACTACAAAGAGTTGCGCACAAATGCCCTGAAATGCACCAGCTTATTTGGTTCTACTTATCTTAATATGTGAACAAACTTTTTCGGTATTGAATAATAACAAAACAAAAAATCTAAACCGCCAAAGTAATTTTGAGCCAAATATAAAAAAAAAAAGATTGTGAGCACAACGACGCAGTGCCACGCTTCAAATTAATATTTAATTTTTTAAATTAAATTTTTGGCCATTCTTGTTTTTAATTTTTGCTGGTGGCCCGCCATTAGTTCATCATTTGCCCAAGTGGCCCATAGTCTCAATAAGTCTGTGCTTCCCTGAGCTAGATCGACGCGAGTCCAGAGGCCTTTCCTTAACGAGTAAAAATGTCACTAGTGTGAGCGAAAAAGAGTGATGGAACTATACACCCCGTGTATAATAATAATAATATTCCACAACTATCACACAACGCCGTCTAGCCCCAAGCTAAGCAGAGCTTGTGTTATGAGTACTAAACAACTGGTAAACATACTTATATATTTCTAAATACATTCACATTATAGATAGATTACACCCAGACACAGAACACATAATTGTGCTCATCACAAAAATATTTGTCACGACCTCCGGCATAGCAGTCAGGGCTACTAACCACTAGACCAACAGGCCAGTCAAACAAACACACACATATAGCTCCATCCCTTTAACAGTTCAGTTTGGGTTGTAAAATGGATCGCTTTAAGAGTTCGTGGTAAGGCCTCAGGGCGCGGCGGTAGAAGAAGAGGCTTGGGAATGTAATAGTTTTGTTATAAATGTCTTGGTTTCGAACATTGAATTATTTATATTGTTCCTATGACTTGAATCTAATGTAATTATTAAAAAAAACTGGGCAAGTGCGAGTCGGACTCGCACACTGAGGGTTCCGTACACACTAACTTATGTAAATGGTTCAATTCCTTAATCTAGTCTCGAAGATTTTTCCGAATAGAAAATGTTTTTTTTGATTATTTTTTTTTGTTGTCACGTAACTACAAATTTTCAGTTTTCAGATTTATTCCTATACTTGTGCTATGCAACCGTGCCTCCAGCCAAATTTCAGGGTTCTAGGTCAACGGAAAGTACCCTATAAATTTTGATTCCTTTCAGAGTGTCGAAATACTATATATATGTTTTTTTGCGACATAAACGGCTGTATTTTTTTTTTTCGTTAACTTAGAAGTTTGATTTTTCCACAGCTTCAAGGGGCC
Organism: Mythimna impura; assembly: GCA_905147345.3. NCBI lineage: Eukaryota > Metazoa > Arthropoda > Insecta > Lepidoptera > Noctuidae > Mythimna > Mythimna impura. The sequence continues at coordinate 29,425,530 of LR990349.1, read as the reverse complement.
GCAGACTTGAGTATATGGTTTTAATTTCAACTCGATACTTCTACGCGTTCTTGAGATAAAGGGTCTAGACAGATAGACGGAAAACAAAGCGATCCAATAAGGGTTCCGTTTCTTCCTTTTAAGGTACGGAACCCTAAAAACGATTAAAAAAGTATATTAGAGGAAGTTTGAAAGTGTCGACAATAATTGCAAAGTTGAAAGGCAATCATTAGTCTTGGTATGGTCATGTGAAAAGGAGGGATAAAACGCATGTAACTAAAAGAGTTATGAGTACTTATACATGTGGATGGATGGAGAGAGAGGTCAAAGAGGAGATGGATGGATTGTATGAGGAGTAATATGAAAGAAAAGGGAGTTAGTGACAGTGTGACGGGTGAGAATGAAAGACAAAAACTTGTAGCGCAGACCTCAAATAACACAGGACAAGGAAAGAAAGATAATGATGACTAAAAAAAAGACTTTACTTTCTGACCCTTCTTCTGTACTGTGCTATTATTATGACACTAATCGCCTTATCTCCGCCTCTCCCACAGCCCACAGGCCGCTGGTTCAGACACTTGCGGCTAATAACATTACTCACATAACCTTCGCAGCTTCTGACTAAACAAAAATCTCCGGTCGCCGAGCTTGTCATGAATTCGAGACGTAATCACTTTTTTTAGGTATCTTACAGTAGAAGCTAGAAAACGGTACACAGACGGGATTTTTGGACTATAAATAAGAAATTCGATGAAATAATACACGTGTCTTTTTTACACATATAAATGGCTGAAAACTAGTTATTTTCTTTCAGTTTTGTGAATCGTCCGACTAATTTTCTGAATATATATATTAATAAAGAAATTATTTAAATAATATATTTATTTAATTTAATAATTATTTAATTATTGAGCAGTGGTGGCCGAGTGGTAACGACTTCAACTTACGAGTTGTAGGCGGGTTCAAACCCAGCCAGGCGCATTACTTTGTGTAATTTATTTCATCACCACTGCTCTTAAAGCGGTGAAGGAAAACATCGTGAGGAAACCGGCATGTCCTAGACCCTAGAGGAGGCTTGAGTTCCAGCAGTAGGAACATTAAAAGGCTTATTATGCTTATGCTTTATGCTAAAGTAATTAAAAGCATTAAAAAAAATCTCAAAAAGTAGGATTTCTTGATAATCCAGGGCAATTTCTTCGTTCCATAATACAAATAACGAATTATACTTCCCGAAGGTGGGTTATTCTTAGATGTGTATAGATTCACAAGTACAATATTTCTGTGTGATTAAGCTATCTTCTATGGCACCGAGCGCTCTAAGCTAATGTTTTTTGGCGGGATTTCTTCGAATGAAGTTCTGTGGTTGTTTTAATTATTCGCAAATTGATTCTTAGTGGATATTGGGATGTAAAATTGGTGTAGCTTTGTATCTCAAGTATCTGCGCAACTGGATAATATGTGAAATCGTCGTAACAGGCGCGATCTCGGTAAAATGAAGCTGATAATCTTATTGTAGTGTTGACTACCTCAGTGAAGTTTTCAAACATGAAACATGTAACATAGATATTTGTAATTACAAAACATGATTGAAATGAGTGTCCATGGAGTTTCTTGCACATTCTTCTCCATAGAGATCTACGCTTTGGAATGTGCAATTAGCATCATTTTTTTTTGACTGACTGACTTCTTGACATTTCAAAAGTGCCTGTAAATGGTTTATTATTATTAAAATGCCTTGGTATTTGTCTTTGTTTGCCGAGAAGGTCGACTTGATACATTTGCTGCCAAATACTATAAAAAAATTAGACTGCGTACATCCATATTCTATTGACCACAATGTACATCACAACGTCTACCAGAAATCAACTTGCGAATAATTAAAACAGCCACTGTACTTTACTTAAAAATCCGGTTCGGAGCTTCGTTCGGAAACTACACACACATTCATAAGCAACCCGCCTTGATTACAACAACTTATACAAAACATGACATCTTGGTTACTTCATACCTATCAGATTAAGATCAAAAGTTCAGTTTTATGCCTGAAAATATACCAAACTGAAATCCACGATATCGTTTTACAAAGCACGGGTACACAATATTTGCTGACGCGTATGAACATGACTCGCAATATGTCTTGGACAGCCTCCAACTCTTCTGGTCGAAAGTCGTCCACGATTTATAGCTGTTTAAAAGTTTGTGACGGTTTTATGAAGTCACTATCAATTTGGATGCATTATTGAAATACTTGGTAACTGTTTGGAAGATGACTGTGTTCTGGCAGGGTTTGTCAACTACAGCAAAAGCATTGTAGTGACTTGTATTATTTGGTCAAACCTAAAGTCTTGAGACGCATTTTGACTTTTAAAAGTGTTCAATTTGCCGTCAAATAAATAAATAATATTTTATCAACGCTATCTACATCGAGTAATTAAGCTCTTGATAAAGTAGTGCGATTCACCATCAACGATTGCATCATTGCTTACCATCAGGTGGGATCGCAGTCAAGCACTGGTTATATAAATTATATAATTAAAAAAAAAAACCTAAAAATGGTGAATTTTTAGGATTTTTTTTTTGTGCGAAACTCCGCTGCCGCGACATGTCGTAGCATGGCGGACAGAGCTCCGGCGGGTTCTCATGGAGAAATGGCGACAACGACTATCGCGACCCAGTGCTGGGCAAGCTACAATTATGACGGTAAGTCCCCTCTTTGAGGCGTGGTTGGAAAGACCTCACGGCGTCCTCACCTTCCGCATGACGCAGGTTCTCACCGAACACGGTAAGTTCGGGAAGTTTCTGCACCGGATTCGTGCGGAAGCGACGGCCGGGTGTCGCCACTGTGTGGACCGCCCGGAGGACACGGTGGAGCACACAGTGGAGGTGTGCTCCGCTTGGGCAGTGCAACGCCGTGTCCTCGTCAGGGCGATCGAGCCTTGGTACAGGCCATGGTCCGGAGCGAGGAGGAGTGGCAGCTGGTCGCCTCATTTTGCGAAGCAGTAATGCTAGCAAAGGAGACGGCCGATCGCGTGAGGCAACGGTCCTCACGCCCCTATCGCCGCCGGGATTCCGATCCCGATTTCCGGCCACCGTAGGCGCGGGCTTGCGAACGGCGAGCAATGGGTAGCCCACCGTCCGACCGTCCGGTAACCGTCCGGACCGAACCCAAGTCGACGACGGCGCGTATTTTCCCACGCGCACCTCAGGGAGATGTCAGCAAATCGTAGGGGCCTAGCAGGGTCGAAGCCTACTGGTGCCATGGGTAGTGCGAAAACGAAACCCGGGGCCCTGGGACGAAGGCAAGGAACAGGAGAGGGTTTTTGTCAATAAAAGTCTGACACTATCTCCCGTTCCGCCCAAGAGCGGGATTTGTCATTAGATGATTTTCCCACCTAAAAAAAAAACCTGTACTCCTTCAATTGCCCTTTTTTCTTTACGATGTACATCATACATACTGTAGTGGAGAGATCAAAACTCTGTTTCTTTTTTTTTCAGTTTAAAAAATAGGCAGTACAAGGCACAGTCAAGCACTGCTAGTAATACTAAGCAGAGCTTGTGCTATGAGTACCAAACTCATGAACATACTTACACATTTCTAAATACATAAATATTATAGATAAATTACACCCAGATAGAACAAATGGTCGTGTTGATCACACAAACATTTGTTTTGGGTGAGAACCTACAGAATAGCAGTCAGGGCCACTAACCACTAGACTAACAGGCCAGTCAGTGAAATGGATCACTAAGTCATAAAGAAGATGTAAAAATATTGCTGTTTAATATGAACCTTTTAAAGGACCTCTTTAAGACCTAAGACCAAAAGTTGTATGAAGAAATTCACGTAAATATGGTACGGGATAGCCAGGCTAGTAATGCTCATAACTTTATGTCCTCGCTTACTAATAATTTCAACAATGCCACCATAAGCTTTGATGGGCGCCACAGCGCGCATAAACGTCATAATACCGGTGGAACAGCCATCAGTGGCTGGTAATAGGCCATCCCCATGCATAATAACAGGCCGTTAGTGTCCCCACAGACGAGCTTATCGACAATCCGAATGTTTGAGTAGCGTAGAGTTGAATTTTGAATTCAATTGGGGGTTTTACTCGTCTTAAGTGGGTTTGAATTAAACAGTATGTTATAGAGACAGGGACAGAGCATTATGGTTTTGTAATGGACTAGTTTTTGCTCGTGTTTTCATTTTCATGATATTGAAGTCCTATCAACCTTAGTTTGATCGTCGTCATAATAAATTGTTATATTATAAGTTCTCTTAATTATAATGATTTGATATTTGTCTTAGTGTTTATTAGTTTGTAATTTTAGAAAGAAAAAAAGAAAGAAATAAAAACAGTTTCTTTACGCGAAATGACGCAATCTTAAAACTAGTTAACAAACATAATCAATAGATAGGGAAGATTTGCGTCGCATCCGCGCAAAACGGCCGAACGCTCAGCATAAAGCTGCGGCCTCACGCATAAACGCTTACGCGTATAATAGCATATATATGAATTTTACTATTATAAGCCAAGTAATTTAATGATATTTCATTCTTTTTTTAATTTCTTTTTTTATTTGATATAAACTAGTGCTTGACTGCGATCTCACCTGATGATAAGCAGTGATGCAATCGTTGATGGTGAGGCGCACTAGTTTATTAAGAGCCTATTCATTCTAGTCTTGAAGACACCCTAATTATTTATTTATTATATCATTAATTGTATACACCAATAGAAACATAAAAGGAAACTAAAACTAAAACACATACGTACATACAATGGGCGAATGGGGATTAATTATAATCGGATGGGAAGACCGCAGCAGACAAATAGTTCCAGTCCTTCGATGTACGCGGTATAAACGCTCTATTTATAACATCTATTATTTATTTATTTATTATGCACACCTACCACAGTGTTGTTTCTTTTAACCCAAAGGTTGACTGGTAGTGAATGCCTTGTTGCATTAAGTCCACCTATGCACTATTACTGTACATGAAGAATAAATAAATAAATGACATATCATATAGGGTTCGTGTATAAATGGCACATAGTGTCGTGATAATAACGCATCACAAATTAAATTTTCTACCTCTTTGAAATTAATTATTTAGAAGAACGAACTGCCTAAAGCCATTCATTCAGTTCATTCTTCTAAATAAATGTCTAAAGAATTCACCGGGAAAAAAATGTGAAAGACGGAAGAGAGGCTGTTTTCCTGCAATAGGCTAGAACGAATCTATGTGTTTTATTTGTGATAAATACAGGAAGTTGTGTCACCTTACGAATTACTTTCTTTGCGAGAAACCGTGGAAAAATGAACCATATCCGCTTTCCCAACAACTTATACTTTTTTTTTTTTTTATTACGGTGGGAAAATCATCTTATGACATCCCCCGCTCTTGGGCGAGGCGGGAGATAGTGTCAGACTTTTACTGACTAAAAACCAACTCCTGTTCCTTCGTTGCCTTCGTCCCAAGGCCCCGGGTTTCGTTTTCACACTACCCATGGCCCCAGTAGGCTTCGACCCTGCTGGGCCCCTACGATTTCCTGACATCTCCCTGAGGCGCGCGTGGTCTCCCTGAGGCGCGCGTGGAACAACTTATACTTAGGAAAATCATACTTAGAACTTATGAGGTTTTTTTTGTTGTTCAATGACACCAAACCATCTTATCAACATAGGCTCGCGTTTGACCACTATCTCACTAGATACTAAGCGATGATGTGGTCGACGAGTTAGTCATTTTTTTTTTATTAATTTGATAAATCATCCTATGACTTCTCCCACTCTAGAGCGGTGCGCGAGGGTGTGTCAAAATTCTACTAACAAAAATCACACCTACATTCCTTCTTTGACCTTGAGTTCCAGGACCACGGGTTTTCCTTTCTGAAGCCAGTAGGCTTTGGCCCTGCTGGGCCCCTACGGTTTTGCTGACATCTCTTTGAGGCCCGCGTGGAATACTAGGTTGTAGCTATCAGGCAACACAGTAATAAAATCATTAATTTAATTTATAGAACATCATAGTATTAGTTCACAGGTGTTGCCATCTCATCATTGGGAAAATTAAGACGACCGAAAGAAAGTGGATTGTCTTTCGAAGTTGTTTTGATGGCTTGTGTAAGTTATAAAAGTAACTTGTAAGCAACAGGTTGGGAAGCTTCGAGTAGATTACGATGGAGAGATTAGACTCAACATTTATTTAACATGTTACCTTTTTGCTCGGAATCCTAATTTTCTAATTAATATTATGAATGTGACAGTAAGTTTGTTCGTAACCTTTTCACTCCTAAACAACTGAACAGATCATCATAAAATATGCATAAGCGTGGTCGGGCTGCAAGCTTTTTCGAAAGAGTTATCGCAGCCTTGGAACGCAAAGGGCAATGACTTTACAACCGCTAGACGCCTCATGCTTGAACTAGCTCACTAAAACAATTCTGTCAACTAGCCGAGGTACGGGGAGCGGGGTACTGCGTTTTGATTGGTCCGACCAAGGTCAGTACGGAACACTACGGATGAGATGGGTTTAAATAAGTCACGAAAGTATCGATATATTTTTAGGGTTCCGTACCTCAATAGTAAAAAACGGAACCCTTATAGGAACACTTTGTTGTCCGTCTGTCTATCTGTCAAGACCCTTTATCTCGGGAACGCATGGAAGTAAAATTTAAACCATATACTCAGGTCTGCGGTCCCTTGAAACTGTGAAAAATTCAAACTTTTAAGTTAACGACAAAAAAAAGATACATATATTTCGACTCAAGGAAATTCAAATTCATAGGGTACCTCCCGTTGACCCAGAATCCTGAACTTTGGTATAAAGAAAGATCTTATAGCACAGGTATAGGAATAAATCTGAAAACAGAGAATATTTGTTACGTCACAAAAAAATATATTTTATTTTTGCGATTCGTAAAAATCTTCGAGACATTCGGAAGTTGAACTATTGACAATTAGGTAAGATTGTAAGGGACCCTCAGTGCGCGAGTCCGACTCGCACTTGTTTTTTACGGTTACAGAGAGAAAGAAAAATAACTTTGATGGTCACAATATCATTAGGACGCTAGATGGAGCTTCGTATATTTCGAATCATGACATTATACTCCACACTAATATTAAGGCGTTTTGTATGTATGTGTGTGTAGGTTTGTTATTCCTTCACGCTCAAACGGCTGAACAGATTTGGATTAAATTTTATGCATAAATGTAAACAAGCTTTCGTTTTTATAATATTAATGTGATAAAAAGATCACAGTAGTACATGTAGATGGCTATCTATCTATGTACTATAGTGATAGAGTAATATATATAAGTATTCTATAATAATAAATAAAATTTGTTAGAATATTATTGTTACAATAAATACAATTAACGTCCAAAATATTCTGCTGTTTCCAGCGTACAAATACTCTTTATCGAATAAACATTTTTTTTCTTTCTTTATTGTGCAAAATAATAAAATTACAGTAGGAACTTAAAATTAATAGGGTGTAACAATTGGCGGTATTATTGCTAAAAGCGATTTTTTATAGACAGCCTACATAATTATGATAAATAATAGAAAACTATATACAAATTCAATTTATATTAAGTCAAAAGTTTTTTATATCACATCAATTATAAAAGTTATGATTTTTAATTTTTTTTACAACTTTAGACGTCAATATCTCAGAAGTAGCCTATTGTATGTTTATTAATTTTTGCTCTACGGGGACGATATGTATTGCTTGGTCGATTATTGACGAAGTTTGTTGGATGAGTAAAATAGTTGCAGAATAAAATTGGACGTTCTCGAATCAAATTATGTACTACAATTTTAATTTCACCGAGATCTTTTGAACTTTTTGTAATAAAAAGGGAAATAGCGACACAACAATAGGTATAAACTTGAATGTCGCTACAAGTCTACCGAACAGACAGATGTAACTTGACAGATATTACTTTTTTCTCATAACGAAGTGCCGCGCAACCGTGATTTGTCTCTGGCCAGTTCGCTAACTTTTACACAATCATTTTAACTTGTTGCTTGTAAATTGTACATTACACATGGAAGATACAGAAAACCCACTTTACACTAAATAACTAACTAACTAACTTAGAACATACAGACGAAGGTCTAACTTAAAGCATCATAGCATAGCGTGGCATAATCAGCCTTTTAATGTTCCCACTGCTGGGACTCAGGCCTCCTCTCTCTAGGAGAGGGAATGGGCCGTAATCCACCACGCAGGCCCAATGCGGATTGGTGAATGTCACATGTCTTCGAATTTTTGGTTCTAGGAAATGCCGGTTTCCTCACGATGTTTTCCTTCACCGTTTTGAGAGCAGAGTGAAATAAATTACACAAAGTAATGCGCCTGGCTGGGTTTGAACCCGTGACCTACAACTCGTAAGTCGGGGCCGTTACCATTCGGCCACCACTGCTCTCACTTAAAGGATCAGATGGCAAAAAATATGTAAAAGGAATGTAAAACCATAAACACAAATTGCTCCTACCTGGGTGGTTTATTTGTGAGACTTGTGGGTAATAACGGTAGGTCGGGGGTTCATGAGTGGATTCAATGGGGTCTCGGGTCTGCGTGTCTTGTGTATGTAAAGTTTTATGTGATTGTGAACGCACTCACGATACTGAGTAATTCCTAGAGTGGGGCAAAGTTTCCATAGAGATCTACCCATCTATTTTCGGAATGTGCAAATACTTTCATATTTTGTGTGACTGACTGGCCTTGACAAATGGTTTAATTGAAATAAATGTTAAGTTTTTGCTGTTTTGTTTTTGTTAAGAGCAGTGGTGGCCGAGTGGTAACGGCTCCGACTTACGAGTTGTAGGTTGCGTGTTCAAACCCAGCCAGGTGCATTACTTTGTGTAAATTATTTCATCTCTCAAAACGGTGAAGTAAAACATCGTGAGGAAACCGGCATATACTAGAACCAAAAATTCGAAGACATGTGACATCCACCAACCCACACTGGGCCCGCGTGGTGGATTACGGCTCATTCCCTCTCCTAGAGAGGGAGGCCTGAGTCCCAGCAGTGGGAACATTATAAGACCGACTATGCTATGCTATGTTAAGTTTTTGTGCTTTTTGTTTTTCATAAAAAATAAATAAAAGTACTATAATAATTTTAATACTTTAAATGCCAATACATTCGACTACTTTCCTGGATAAGTCTTTTACTGTCCAGGCTGCTCGTCTATGGAATGCATTGCCTGTGGCAATAAAGCGTGCGCAAACACTGCCTGTATTTAAAAGGCTTGTGAAGGATCATTACTTGTCACTGTGATCATGTCTTCGTTTTATCACTTATTCTCTTGCTTATATATTTATATTTTGTATGTATGTATATGTGTATCTATTTTAGTATTAAGTATCTATGAAGCTTTGTTTACTTTTATATTTGCACCAAGTACAACCCCATTTTATGTCCAAGCAATCTCTATCCACTCTGGGTTGCCTGGAAGAAATCGCCGTGTGCGATAAGGCTGCCAATTGTATGTTTTTTTTTTGTATTATAAGGTTTCAATTTGTAAAGTAATCTTGTATGCAATAAAGTATATATAAATAAATAAGTAATCTGCCTAGCTTTTTCCAACTACGAGTATGTTAGGTTAGGGTTTCAGTCTAACCAGATGTAGCTTAATAGCTACCAGTATTTTACAACGAGCGACCTGACAACTCAGTAACTGGGTACCACATATTTACCACAATTCATAAGTACCTACCTACCCCTTGGTAAAGACTAGTGTCAGATTTTGTGCCTTCTGACGGTTCGTAAAAGCTGGGTATCTGACCATCTCTTGGTAAGTATTATTTTAACCTCGCACATCGATATATGCGGCAATAATGACTTAGTCAAAACCTCCTGAGATGTTCACGAGAGGATTATGATTTACAAAATGGATGAGTGGATCATCTTCATCAAGAGCAGTGGTGGCTGAGTTGAAATGGCCACAACTTACGAGTCAAAGTAAGGGACCTTTTTTTAATAGCCTATTATTTGACCCACTACTAGGTAAATGCCTCCCCTTTTCGGTCTTGGGCAATATCTGGTCAAGTTTGCCCCGGGAACATGATCAGATCGTCACACCAATTTTGTCGCGGTCGACCTTGACGGCGCGGCGTTGACCTCCCTCTGTTTGACAACCCAGGCACATCAACGGCTCCGACTTACGAGTTGTAGGTCGCGGGTTCAAACCCAGCCAGGCGCATTACTTTGTGTAATTTATTTCATCACCACTGCTCTCAAAACGGTGAAGGAAAACATCGTGAGCAAACCGGCATGTACTAGAACCAAAAATTCGAAGACATGTGACATCCACCAACCCGCACTGGGCCCGCGTGGTGGATTACGGCCCATTCCCTCTCCTAGAGAGGAGGCGTGAGTCCCAGCAGTGAGAGCATTATAAAGCTGATTAGATTATGTACTTACATATGTATTTATGTAGGTATATTTAAGAGTGGATGAATAAAGATATCACTGGACTGGTGATGGTGATAGTATTTATTTATTATTTATTAAACACTTAATGCACAAAAGTACAGAGGCGAACTTAATGCTCTAGGCATTTTCTACCAGTCATACTTAGGGTGATACAGAGATAAATAGTGGTACCTGCAATAAAAGAGAAAGAAAAAGCGTATAGGTACAAGAATAGATATACTAATAAACCAATATCATACAATTATGTAATACATACACAAATTAATAAACTATCTACATTATACATCCACACTATTAAAGTCAAACAGTTGGTTCAAATCATCGATATATATGTATAGAATATAACTCGATGGTTCAAATCGACAATTGGAAAACATTAAAGCTACGATGACACTCATCATCATCAAAATTTCAGCTGAAAGACGTTTTCTGCTGGAAATAGGCCTCCCCAATGTCGCCACAATGAACGGTCCTGTGCGTCTCGCATCCATCGGCCTCCCGCAACCGTTACCAAGTCATCGGTCCACCTTGTAGGAGGCCTTCCAACGCTACGTCTTCCGGTACATGGTCGCCATTCCAGAACCTTTCGGCCCCAACGGCCATTCGTTCTGCGAGCAATGTGCCCTGCCCATTGCCACTTAAGTTTAGCGATGACACTACTGCCAACTTTTTACGAATTAGCTCGCGAACTTTGGTTTTGGTTTTTGTTTTTTTTTGGTTTGGCTTTAGTAGTATCATAGGTTTCACCCCACGCTTAGAACGGAATCCTAGCATGAACGTGGTAGTTACTCTTACTGAGGTAGACCGATGGTTTTCTGTTCAATTGTTTTATTGTGTCCAATTTTACCATAACTTTTGTTACACAATAATTTCGTACTTTTTTTTTTGTTTGTTATTAATGTAAGGCGCGAATGAATGTCTTTAAGAATACAAAGAAGAAAATTGAGATTTTCTTTATGAATATTGTATTGATCTGCTGTACTGAGAAATCCATGAATATAGTATGAAGTAATAAACATTTTGGTTCCGGAATTTTCCACTTTTCCGGAATTTTCCTTAATGTTTTTGTTAACACGGTTTCGTATTCATGTGAAGTACTTAGGCACATATTTATGTCACTTGCTGCGTACGTTACCTGGTAATATCATGGCTGCCATTTTGTTTTTTACCCCCTTTATTATTAGCGACTGATAGTAAGGAGCCACCCTTTAATCATCTATAATCCTAGAAGTATCACAGGTGCAATTTCTACCCTTTTAAGAGGTTGTCGTACTATCGTTGGTTTGTAAACTAATATTAAAAAAAAGTTTATTTCATACAGTTAAAACCAAACTAAAAAGTGTTCGAAAATACGACAAAACCCTTCAAAAACAATTAAGCCCTACTTCCTGCTCGTATAGTTGTGAGCGCAGTTTAATCTAACAATAGTTACTTGTCCAAAAACAATTGACGATCATCTGCCGTTCGATATTCATTCAAATCTCTAAAACATACCCTGGTGGGGGGCAGCGGAGCAATAGGGTTTCGTTTTTACACTTTAGTTACGGAACCATAAAAATCGCATCTTGAAGGTGTACTCAAATAAGTTCCCTACCGCGCGGCATCACAGAATATTGACCTAATAACTTCCAGCCCCATAATAAAGCTCAAAGGAATTACGCATAGTCAGACATACCCTCATTTCCACTTCCCTTTCAGTCGTAGTTTCGTAGTGGAGGATAATACAAGTAAATTGTAACGCGAGGAGCATCCGCCATTGCTGTCGTGTTACACAGTCATTACTCAATACATCCCTTTATTTATTGCTGAGGAAACGCGAATGACTCGACTGTGGAGCACGTGTAATAATAGTAGAGGGTGCTGCTTTCCGGTTTGATTGTCGGAGTAGGTACAGAAATAGCTGCTTTTTGAGATAATGAAGGGCTAGTGGCGAAGCTAATGTTATTTATTCCCGGTGTAGTTCATGGATTGGTGAATTATTATTTCCATTTTGAAATTTCATTGACTGGCCTGTTGGTCTAGTGGTTAGTGTAGTTGTAAGTTCGATTGCATCCCAGGACAAATGTTTGTGTGATGAGCACGATCATGTGTTCTATGTCTGACTGTAATTTATCTATATCTATGTTTATAGAAATATATAAGTATGTTGATCAGTTGTCTAGTTATCTAGTACTCATAACACAAGCTCTGCTTAGCTTGGGACTAGACGGCGTTGTGAGATAGTTGTGTAATTATTATTATTATTTCTGTCTGCTTTTGTTATGTTAAGCAGTCAGTTTCGGATCCACCTGCTTTTTTGAAGTCGACTAAGAAAAAGTCCGATAATGTGTGTGTAACCTACGTGAAAGTAAAAAATATAATGCCTATGTAACGCAATAATAAAGTAGTGATCTTCTGGTGAAGGAAGTTTAAAATTGGTCCAGCAGTTTTTGGTTTTATTAAATACAAACAAAAATATACAAGATTATTTTTAATGTATGCAAAACCTGAATATAGTTTGAATCAGTAACTGAATAATTTCCAATAATTTTTACACTGTGTTTTATTTTTTTCCAAAAATATTTGAAAAAGGGCACAAGTTGGAAACCACCGACATTAAGTACATCACAGGTCACGGCAGGTTATAGCGGACATTAAACACTAGCGCACAGCTGGATGCGGGAGTAAAACAACCCCTAGGTCGCCCGGGTGGCCCGGTGATCATGTATTTGTGCGGCCAACCAGGTAACATAACAAGCTTATAACTTTCTGATTTTCATCGTACAGTTATCAAATTTTGTACACAGATTCTTTACATAAAAATACTAAACACGTGTTTCGGGTTCCCAATATACTAAAACTAATCTTGTATAGAAAATATCAATTAATAATTAATTGTTCTTAATTTTTTAATCTAAATTGTCTAAAAAGTTTACGCAGAAGTAAGGAAAATAACATCACCCTTACCTTTCCTAAAGGGTTGAAGAATGGGAATATAAGTACAGTCGACCGAGCGTCGGTAGTAACGAACTCTCGCCTCTACCATCTTCGTACTACAGAAGGCTCTTGGACAAAGTGTTACCACAGTTGTGAGGTGGACCGTATATCAACATTTCGCCATTAACGCCACAAGTTGCAAGCACCACGAATAAGAAAGGCTACCTTCACTTACGACTCTGCCCGTCACAAAACGTAAATCGAGCGTGAAGAGTCACCAAGTAACCGATAATTACGGGCAACGACTGTCTGAGGCAACCTTAATGGGGTAACATTCTTTAATTACTGCTTGTCGCAATACGACATGAATACAACACTTATACGACTCTTTTGCGAAGTCTGTGTAACGTCAGCAATGTGTTTGTGTGAACTTTGAGTAACAACTTTGTGTTACTTTTGAGTAACGTTTATGGTAAGATGATGATCTATTCGCGGTTATTGATACTAAGTAATTCGCAATATTTAGATTTTATAGCTTGGTAATAAAATCCTTTCGTTATGTTGAAACGGTCAAATTGCCACACTTTTCGAATGACCTCTGTGGCTTACCTGCACCGCTTCTATCTAAACTAATATTTCAATAAAAAAGGTCAAATATTTTATTTCTTTGGTAATTTCTGAAAGTAATGATCTTAGAGTCCTTTGATTTTGTTTTTACTTCTAGACTAATTTAAAGATATAGCCGACTGGCATCGTCGTCATCATCACCTCCAGCCCGACTTCACCTGGGCATAGGCCTTCCATTCATGTGCTGGACATGTCCTGTGTGTCTCGCCCAAATCCATTTAATGGAATTTACTATGATTTCAAAATGTCAACAAATTTGCGAAATGCAGCCCATACGAGCTGTGCTCTTCTTGATGTCTTGTTTGTTGATGCTCTTTATTGAACGAAAAAATATGGCCCGGATAGACATACCGGTCAAACAATTACAATAATCCGAGTAACATACCTTATTTACGCTAAAACTGTACGGTTCCTGCGAGTTATATGAGCGAAGTCACGAGAATAAGTTTAGTAGAATATCTCTCTTCTAAACATCTAATTTAAACCAACAAGAATTTAATATAGTAAGAAAGGGACACAAGTTTTGTATCTTGCCACCTTTATTTCATGTTTCATCAGGATTAACGCAGCAATTTCATTTGAACTCACAAACAGACACATAACTCTTTACAAATAAAACTTAAGATTAAATTGTGGAAAAAAAACTTAATAAAGCGTCTGATTTCTTAATAAGGTGTTTGTTTTATCAAAGTTTGGGACACAACTTCGTCGCCGACGACGAAATGTTGCTGTATTTACTGCTCGGAGGTTTTTTTTTCTTTTATTAGTCTTCACACAGTCTGTGAAAATTGGACTCTAGAGGCTGGCATTAGACGACTGGATTAAGACTTCATTTCAGGTTATTTAGAAACATATTCGGCTCTGTTAGCCCGACTTTTGAGGCTTAAATTAAGCCTAAATAATCGGCCTTTTATAAAATAGACGTACAGTCGACGCCCAGTACACCTTTGTCTAGGCCTTTGGGAACACAACATTACCCATCTCAACGTCTAGTCCCAAGCAATTAGATTGTATCTAAATTCTGCCTGAAAATTCGTATACTATTTTGAGGAAAAACCTGTTGTATACCAAAACAATAGCCGAAGTTATACGAATGTCCCCGAAATAATACGAATTCATCTATCGACATTAGCACCGTTTAGCGGACTGCGCAAAAATTGCGTGAACACCGCCACACGTTAATATGCAAAGCGCGTTCTATCGCGGATCGCGCCGAATTGTCCCGAACACAGCCGAATCGTGAGCTCGTAAGTCTACAACCGGGGCAGTAAATCGCCAATCCTTTAGACAGAGAAAAGCAGAAGTTCCACTCTCGATCTTCATGATAGGAAATGAAAAATTTGGACAACAATTGTGTTGTTAAGTAAAAATTGAGCAAGCTTTAGTAATTGTAGGTTGAAAAACAATTGAAGATCGGTTTTTGAACAAACTTATTCGAAGAAGGTCATATTTGTCACAAAATTATTAACTGCAGGCTGTTGTAGCTAATTGAAGACAGTCTCGCGTCTTGCCATCCACTTCAATATTTTGTAAAGAGATTGGACTGATATTTCTGTCTTATCTCCCAAGTCCTTTACGATTTTAAGGCTTCCTACAATTCACCGATGCACACCAAACCGACTAAGTTTGTGTAATTTATTAAACTCTCTACACGGAGCACCGCGCCGGGAAGTTGTCGCGATAAACAAAACGATTTTACGCTATTTAAAACTGAAAGTACATAAATCATCAGTTTAGTTTCGATATATTTATTGAACTATTTATCAGTTTTGTGTACATGCATTGTTTGGGTGCGAGTGTTCGCGAATATGCGGGCAGTTTAGATAGAGTAGAATGTTAGTGTAATTAAAACGTGAGGAAAAGTTACAAGTACGAACTTTTTAATTGAACGGACTGTACCAGTTAGGTCGCTTCGTTTATCGTGCAGAATTTTACATGGTGATAGTTTTGTTGATGAGATGTACATGCTAAGGTGTTGACAGAGGCGATAGTAGCTTAGTCAATACTTATCTACTTGTTATGAATGAACATAATGACATCATTGACGTGTTTGTTTTAGAATTTTTATTCATTGAAAGATTTAGAGCATTGAGTTTGAATGTGGACGGTTTTAAGCGTTGAAGAAACACCAAGGAACGATGGATGGATCATCATCATCATCATAATCATCATTTCAGCCGAAAGACGTCCACTGTTGGACATAGGCCTCCCCCAAGCGTCTCCACAACGATCCATCCGGTTGATGGATTGTGTGAAAAATAATATTTCTAGATATGGCTGACTGAGATGAAGAGTCAGAAGTGTGTGAGTTTACGCCAACCCCGAATAAATTGGTAGCATCGTGAGCTTCTATTAAACTATATATAAAAATGAATCCCTATTTCCCTTGGTCGCGCTATAACTTGGTCTTGTGCTTCTAGCAACTTGAGAATGCTTTTACTGATGATATTATTTTTTTTTGTTTTCAAGTTTTCTAATACTTTGTTAAAGGTTCAATATGGAAAGAAAATTTAAGGAAATTGCGCAGAAAGTTGGAAAATTTCAGAATAACTATGAATATTTAACCTTCGCGTGTATGACAGGACAACTTCTGTCGGGGCAGCTAGTTCAAGATGAAAGATGTCCATAGCTGGATATAGGCCTCTCACAAGTATCGCGCGTATATTATGATGTGACGTAAAATCTAAACTAGCAGAAAAGAAGAATAAAACTAACTCTGAAAACCCCAAAAAATAAAGTCGTCCATGTAGCACCCGTCACACACTACATAACCGTAGTTACGTCACAAAATGGCGTGGCGAGGAGATTGCCGGCCGAGCAATAAAGTCGCGGGGCCATCGCGGTCTCATAGCCGATAATACGCCGGATTACCGGGCTATGGCCGGCCGGCTATTCCCCCTCGGCTCCTGAGGGTTTACTGAGGTTTAAGTAAGTGGAGGTGCAAGAGTTTAAGTCACGTACTGCTTTGCGTGAGGGACCTTTTATTTGTTTTATGTTTTGGGGTATTATGAGAGATGAGAGTTTAGGTTTGGTTAGTACGGTTGCTTTTAAAAGGCGGCTTCACCAGAACTGCCTGTACTTGGAAGAGAAAGGAGGATGAAAAAGGAAGCTGTATGTACAATGAGGGTTTTCAGGAGAATTCACATCACCAGTTTGCGCCACTTAGCCGAAAGGTCTTCTGCTTTTGAAAATGTATACGTCGTGACGTCGTGTATGTTGACGTCTAACGCTTGACGTTGACGTTGACGTTCATATATAACTAATGTCATTAACATGTTTCGACAGGCGCCTGGACCTGACGACTCAGTGCTGCCACCTGGTGAACGTCATTATATAAAACCCAGATTGAAAGTCGTCTTATCGTATAATAATGAATAGCACAGTAAAGTATTCATTAAAATAACAGCTCAGTAAATTGATTAGCAACTGAACAGTAACTACAAATAACAACAATTTATTATCAATTCAAATTTTAATAACACATTCATTTTCAAAGAGCATTCCCATTACTGCACAGCGCCATGTATCTCCAAAATATGAAAACTTTTATCGCCACTATGAAACAAAATAATCGACCGCATACAAAGCCTGGCTCACTCATTAAAAGCGAAATTAAAAATATAAATCATATACACTGCGTACTTTGCACCCGTGGAATTATTATCTGCCGGCACAATACATCATTGTTACCGCGTAACTGTCTTAATTCCGAGATTAAAATTAATGTTGCGCGGAACTTAGGAACTTTGGTAGTAAAAACGTGGTGTCCCAGCAACTCATCTCTGTCTGTTGCGGACTTCTGCTGGATAATGATCTCTTATAATTGAAGGAGTTATCCTCTTTGTGTTTTGTTAGACATTTAGAATATTGCGTTAGCAAAGTCATGGCTAAATTGTAAGCCGCAGAAGTCAGTTATCTTGTGGTTTTGTTGTTGGAGGGATTGAGTTAGATTTTTGGGTTGCCATTACAGGAAACTACAAGGTTTGTACCCCCTTTATGTTGTATGGAAGATGATGTGTTCTGCTTTGTATTTGTTCTTAATTTATGCATCAATATACATTGTTCTGTAACAGTTAAAAACGACGTGAATTCATTTTCATGTTTCTGCCCTTGTCCCGTGTTATTTGGGGTCGGCGCAACACGTTTCTTGTCTTCCATTCTGTTCTGTCCCCCGTCATGCTAACTAACTCCCTTTTCTTTCATATTGTTCCTCATACAATCCATGGGCGTGTATAAATTATTTGATTTAATCGAATAGTATAATTAATTCGTAAGGTACAAAATTTTATAATCCTTAAAGATTTTTATAAGTTTCAAAATCGTGATCTAAACTATAAACATTACAAAATAGAAACTACTCGTATCTATTCTAAATAATCTATTTGAACACAATTTTCTGACGAACGCCCCTGGCATCTCTCTTGAAAGCTCCGAAGTTACAAAGTACTGTTTAAACGTTAACGTAAGATAACATCCAGCAGATACAGCTGTTTATAATTTTGAGCACAATTCAGTGGTGATTTATTTGGCAGATGGCGCAGATTATTATGTCGTTAAAGATGTTTCTACGCAAGTAGGCGCAAAGCTTTTATACGGCTACAGTGGTAGGCAATTGTAGGTAATGTTGTACAAGATGTGAAGTAAACAGCCTGGTTGCTGAAGAGATTCGGTGAGACTTTGAAGCCTTTAATCGATGTGTGTATTATATAATAATGTAGTCGAATTAAAGATGAAAACTTGTTTCTTTACCTTTGGGTTAGAGGATGCTTTTGAGCATAATTGTAGTTAACAAAAAACATAAAAAAATGCGTAGTTTTTAAACCAGATTTGATTAAAGAAGAAGAAAGATTTGTATTTTTTTCGTAATGAATAAACTCAAGAACTACTGACCCAATTTAGAAAAAAATATCTTCCTTTGAGAGCAGTGGTGGCCGAGTGGTAATGGCTCCGACTTACAAGTTGTAGGTCGCGGGTTCAAACCCAGCCAGGCGCATTAGGTACTTTGTGTAATTTATTTCATCGCCACTGCTCTCAAAACGGTGAAGGAAAACATCGTGAGGAAACCGGCATGTCCTAGAACCAAAAATTCGAAGACATGTGACATTCACCAACCCGCATTGGGCCCGCGTGGTGGATTATGCCCATTCCCTCTCCTAGAGAGGAGGCCTGAGTCCCAACAGTGGGAACATTGAATGGCTGATTATGCTATTATGCTATCTTCCTCCAGTAGAATTCTACTTTATCATAGGCATATACATTTTCTACAATCACGGGAATGATTTTACAAAACTTTCGTAATATGAATGAATCAATCTGCACAGTTTTTCCCAACCATCTTGAAGTCGATCCAATCTAACCGGATGCAGTTGAACGCCTACATTACCAAATTACTTTGCAAACAGAACCCACTTCACCTCAATTTTTTTGACTGGCCTGTTGTTCTAGTGGTTAGTATCCCTGACTGCTATGCCGGAGGTCGTGGGTTCGATTCACACAAATGTTTGTGTGATGAGCACGATCGTTTGTTCTGTGTCTGGGTGTAATTTATCTACAATATGTATGTATTTAGATATATATAAGTATGTTTATCAGTTGTCTAGTACTCATAACACAAGTTCTGTTTAGCTTGGGACTAGACGACGTTGTGCGATAGTTGTAGAATATTATTATATTATTATTATTAATTCAAAATTAATTCAACTCTTCTCCTAGTCTATCGTTAGTAACACTCTTGTTACCGAGTTGTCAAGACAGCTCCACTCTGTTCTCCCGAGTTACTTCACTAGATGGACGCGTGGACAGAAGCCCAGATAACCTCACCTACATAAAAAGAGCCCTCTATGTTTTACTACTCTGAGTACACACGGGGAATTAGGATGGACGGAGCGGTTTCCAAATAAATGGTCCAGAATTCTGGTGTGGCGGTAACAGAATTCTAGCCAATTTAAATGTTTTGTTTTGAGTCATGCGCTGAGAAAGATATCTCATAGAAATTAACAGTTGACCTGGTGACATGAATACCATGGATTCATGTCACCAAGATTCACGGTTTGGATTTCTCTCTCGACTGAATATCTTTTGTCTCTGTTGGCCTACATGGGCCTAGGCAGGCCGTTGCAAACATAACCTGGCAAAATGGGGGATTATATACCCTTCTAATACCCAGTTTGAGAGCGGTGCTTGTGATCAGACGATGGCCCACTTATTAGAATGCCCAAAGCGTCCCAACATCTGTACTTTGAAGGACCTAGAAATCGCCACTGACGCCACTATAAACGTGGCAACATACTGGGCCCAAAAACGTTGAGGAATGAGAAAACCATCGATTCTAGAGGAAGAAGAAGTCTCTGTTGGCGTTGCGTTTCCGTCTTCATCATTTCAGCTAAAAGACGTTCGCTGTTGGATATAGGCCTCCCCCAAGTGTCGCCACAATGAACGGTCCTGTGCGTCTCGCATCCATCGGATTCCCACAACCCTTATCAGATCATCGGTCCACCTCGTAGGGGGCCTTCCCTATGGGGAGGCCTATATCCAACAGTGGACGTCTATCGGCTGAAATGATGATGATGATGACAGCACTCAAATGAATTAATAATATACCTGTCAGAACCGAATTCTTAATATATTGTAGACGTTTTTGAGTTGCTGTCCCTATAAATAGTTCCGTATGTTTACGATGATTTAAGTAGCGGAGTGGGCGTTCCATTTGCACTGATAACTTCTCTTCGATACCGTTTTTAGAATAATCTAAGTTTAAGTATTTCTTCGCGTATTTCTTGCGGGTTCAAACCCAGCCAGGCGCATTACTTTGTGTAATTTATTTCATCACCACTGCTCTCAAAACGGTGAAGGAAAACATCGTGAGGAAACCGTCATGTCCTAGAACAAAAAATTCGAAGACATGTGACATCCACCAACCCGCACTGGGCCCGCGTGGTGGATTACGGCCCATTCCCTCTCCGAGAGAGGAGGCCTGAGTCCCAACAGTGGGAACATTATAAGGCCGACTATGCTATGCTATAAGTATTTCTTCAAGCGAGAGTAAAACTGGATGTGTTTAGCTTTATAATTTGATATTAATGGATTGGATTTTGGACGTGGTTTTTATATAAAACTAGCTTCTGTCAGCGGATTCGCCCGCGTAAAAGTAGGTTTCTTCATACAAATTTTAGACCCCCATTTCCTCCCCTTAGGAGTTGAATTTGCGGAAAATTCTCTCTTAGTGCTCGCCTACGTCATAAAAGGAAATTTTTCTCAGTAGTTTTGGCTGTGCGTTGATATGTCAGTCAGTCAGTTTCTCTTTATTTACACCCCGATTTTTTAATAAGTACAAAAAAAAAATTGGGGCTTACACATTACTGATCATATTTTTGTAGTCTAAAGTAAAAAAAAAACCAAAATCCCAAAATTGTCCAAGAAAATTATTTGAAATTCGTTCAGCCGTTTGAGCGTGGAGAAGTAACAAACACACACACACACACACTCGCTCACTTTTGCGTTTAGAATATTAGTGTGATTAAGTGTCTATATATCATTATCAGCTTCATTTCCTCCTATAGGCTAACTGGATATCTGTGCCACTTCGAAAGACATTCACAATCGATTACTGGAATAGTGTTGTAACTGTGTACCTAGCCAGTAACGTGCTCTTCAATACATAGTCGTTGGCATGCATAATGGACGTCGTAGTCACACGGCATGAAGACGTTTCGCTCGCTTAGATCGGTCAGCTGACCTTATGAAATGGTTGGCACTAGCGTACCAAAGGGTTGGGGGCCCCCGGGGCCTCAAGCTCAGGGGGCCCCCAAAATCTGATTAGCAAACCTCTTATCGAACTAGCGAAAAAAATTCCCAATTTCGAAATTTAAATAATTATAGATTGCAACACTACTTTAATCATGGCAACTCCTTTTATTCAGTAAATTTCTGACACTTCCACCTATTTCACGTTTAGCAGAAGTAGTTATTTGAAGATTTCTCACGTAGCTAGAAATAAAGGGCCTCTGATTGTTTTTTCACCCAGGGCCGCTGGTCACCTAGCTACGCCACTGAAGATTGCCAGTTTCCTATAGATTTACTCCGAAAGTTCCGTATCTTTTATTGGTAGTTTTGGATTTATTGTTCATGTACTTTTACGGGCTCTCCGAATTATCGTTTCGGGTTCTTTAAGAGTTGCAAAGGATTAAATTTAGTCTGATAGTAGTGAAGTGATAGTCGTTATAGCGCAGACTATTCCTAACTAATGGTTTTAGGTAACTAAAAAACGTTACCTAATTTAATTTATATCCAATATTAATTATTGTCAAATTGTACAAACTGTTTACACCTGTAATTGACATATTTGCAGTTGTTAATATGTTGTTGATATTCCTAATAAATAAATAAATACATAAACGGACAAAATAGCATTTATATTGTGTCACATTTCGCTATAATAATGAAAATTCTTCCAAAACTAGCAACACTGTTTCCACAATGAGCTTGCTTGTTCTTAAACTTGGTATGCGAGGTAACACATTCCTGGGAAGCTAACTCTACGAGCAGATACTGATGACTATCCTAGTAATACTTAGTCCGTTTTATGGTTTTAGTAAGTTAACGAGAAAAAAAAGATACTTCGGTTTATGTGGCAAAAAACGTACATATCGACACTCTCGAGGTAATCAAAATACATAGGGTACTTCCCGTTGACCTAGAATCCTGAAATTTGGCATAAGACAAGGTCTTACAGCACAGGTAAAAAAAAAAACTGAAAACTGTAAATTTGTTGTTACGTCACAATTATTATTTTTTTGCGGTTCGGAAAAATCTTCCGAGACTCCGTTCCAGAATTGAACTATTTACATACTATAGGTAAGTTTGTACGGAACCCTCAGGGCGTGAGTCCGACTCGCACTTGCCCAGTTTTTTTTCTAATGCATAGGCTCGCGTTTGACCAGTATCTCACCTGATAGTAAGCGATGATGTGGCCGACGATGGAGCACGCTTGCCTAGAAGTAACCTATTCAATCTTGCCATAAAGACCCCTAGGTTATAGCTATTAGGAAACACAGACTCCGGCAGGGAATTCCACTCCTTAGCTGTTCGCATAATGAATGTGTTCCCAAAACACTTTGTACATATGGGTAGGATGTCCACCACATGATGTACCGATGGCGCAACGCCATACGTATAGTGGTCCAACAAATTCGTATTAACCCAATATTGCACACCTAAAATCAAATAAGCGTTCTAAACATAAATGTTATGGATTATAGAAGAAGTGTTCACACCGTCGAGTTTCCTAACTTGGTAATTAACTCAACCGTAAAGGTCAGTGACGTTTTAACTGACATTTCGTTTAATTAAATTTTGACAATAAAATTGATTCAATCAAACCACAAAGTTACATTTTGTAACTACGATTCTTCATTAAATATAATGGACTCATATTTACAAATAATAATCTTTATTTAATCTTTATACAATATTGTTACATGTAATAGCCACAGTAAATCTTAAACAAAATATAGATAATATATTAATTCCCAACGAATAACTATGAGTATACCTAAATTATCAATTTTTAAGGACTTAAGGAAAATTAACTTTACACCTAGAATTATGTACAAGTAGCGATTTAGCGAAGTAGAGTCAAACTCGCATTTGGAGGCTTCTGTACCCTATACCATAGTTTCTTAGAAACTTGATTTCAGGGTTCCGTACCTCAAAAGGAAAAACGGAAACTTTATAGGATCACTCTGTAGTCCGTCTGTTTGTTAAGACCCTTTATCTCGGGAACGCGTAGATGTATCAAGTTTAAATTAAAACCATAGGTATACACATACATATTTATACATATGTATGTGTATACCTATATGTCTGCGGTCCCTTGAAGCTGTGAAAAAAATCAAACTTCTAAGTTTACGAAAAAAAAAGATACGGCCATTTATGTCGCAAAAAATGTATATTTCGACACTCAAGGGAATCAAAATTCATAAAGTACTTCCCGTTGACCTAGAATGTCGAAGTTTGGCATGAAGCAAAGTCTCATAGCAAAATAGTAACGTCACAAAAAAAAAATCGATTCGGAAAAATCTTCCTAATTCAAATCGGGATTTGAACTGTTTTCATAGGTAAGTTTGTACGAACCCTCAGTGCGCGAGTCCGACTCGCACTTGCCCGGTTTTTATGGTTACCATTAATTTGTGTTATAGCAGCAATAGAATTATCCACTATGTAAACAGATTACGGTTCAAGAGAGACAGACAGCAGGAGGCTTAGTGACATGGGCCCGTGTGTTAGACGTTGAATACGGGATTGCGAATGAGGACCACCGCAACCGGAGGCCGCATGCTGGAAGTCCCTGGTGCGGACAGCGGCCCCACCGCGGACGCTCTGGCTGAAAAGATACGAGCGTCCCTAGACGCGGAGGTGGCCCGAGTATCCAGGCCCACGAAATGCATCGATATGCGCATTATGGGCCTGGACGACTCCGTGACGGAGGACGAGGTGGTGGCCGCCGTCGTCAGGACGGGAAAGTGTCCTGGCGACCAGGTGCGGGCAGGCACTATCCGTGCCGACAACACGGGCATGCGAACCGTCACGGTGAGCTGCCCCGTGTCGGCGGCCAAGGCCATAACTGGGGAAGGTCGAAGGCTCCTAGTGGGCTGGGTTTCAGCGCAGGTGAAACTGCTGGAGCCCAAACCTCTGAGGTGCTTCCGTTGCCAAGTGGGCCACCATGCGGGGGTCCACTGCACCTCGGAGGTGGACAGAAGCGATCACTGCTTCCAGTGGGGTCGGCCCGGCCACAAGGCCGTAGCCTGTAACGCTGCACCTCACTGCTATGTGTGTGCAGCGGCTGGCAAGCCAGCCGACCACCGGGCTGGGAGCAGGAACTGCGTTCCCCCCGCCAAAGCCAGGGGTAAGGGCAAGAGGCCCTCCCCCACCACCGCCGTCACCGCCGCAGCCGCCGCTGCCGCCACCGGCGGTGCCTGTACCGCCGCAACTGCTGCGGCAGGGCCCTCACAGGGGGCTCGGGAGGAGACTGTAATGGACTGCCGATAATTGCTCCATTACGTCTCCTCCAGGCAAATATCAACCACTGTGCCCCCGCTCAGGATCTGTTGCTCCAGAGCATAGCGCAGTGGTCGATCAACATCGCCGTGGTCACCGAGCCGTACTACGTCCCACCCAGGGCTGGCTGGGTGCAGGATTTGAACGGCTCGGTGACATTAATTTCGTCGGCCGCCGCCGGTACCCCGTCCCTAGAGGGTGTCAAGAGGGGACAAGGTTGCGTGGCAGCACGGTTCGGGGACATCGCAGTGGTAGGTGTATACCTTTCCCCGAACCGAACTCTCGCCGATCTCCACAACTCCCTTATGGAGCTGAACATCGTCGTCGCCGGGTTTCAATCCCTCCCTGTGGTTGTTTGCGGGGACTTCAACGCCAAGAACTTGGCTTGGGGTTTCCGGTACACAGATACGCGGGGCCGGATGGTGGAGGACTGGGCCCTGGAGTCAGGCCTGGTCGTCCTAAACCGGGGTTCTGTCCCCACGTGCGTGCGGATGCAGGGCGAGTCCGTGGTGGACATATCGTTCGCGAGCCCCGCTCTGTCTCCGCGCGTCATTGACTGGCGCGTCATGGAGGGGGTGGAGACGTACTCAGACCACCGGTACATCCGGTTCGACGTCTCCGCCCAGACCTCGACCGCGCCGGTCCGACAGAACCCATGTGGTCCGCGGTGGGCACTAAAACAGCTGGACCGGGAGCTCCTCCTTGAAGCCGCTATCGTACAGGCCTGGGTGTCAGCACCGGACAGGCCTGTCGACATAGATGCCGAGGCGGAGTGGTTCCGGGAGGCCATGTCGGAAATATGCGACGTGGCAATGCCCCGAGTCCGGCCAGAACGTGCCCGGCGTCAGGTGTACTGGTGGTCGCCGGAGATTGCGGAACTGCGCAAGGCATGCGTTTCCGCACGGCGCCGGTACACCAGACACCGCAGGCGCCGCATTCGCCCTCCGGATGCGGAGGCCATAGAGGCGGAGCTGTACGAGGGATACAGAGTGGCGAAGCGCACCCTCCGAGCGGAGATACGGCGAGCCAAACTACAGGCCCGCGACGTGTGGTTGGGGACTCTGAACGGAGACCCATGGGGACGCCCCTACAAAATGGTGCGGGATAAGCTCCGCGCCTGGGCTCCTCCGCTGACACAGAGTCTCCGGCCCCAGCTCGTGGAGAGTGTAGTGAACGCTCTGTTCCCTTCGAGAGAGGCGCCAACGGCTCCGCCTCTCGCGGTGTCCGACGCGGACCACGACGGCGATGACGACGATACTCCGGAGGTGACCGAGGTAGAGATGAGTGTGGCGGTACGAAGGCTAAACGCTAAAAATACCGCCCCAGGACCCGATGGCTTGCCTGGGAAAGCCTGGGTCCTGGCCATGGAGGAACTCGGGCCTCGACTAAGAGGGCTGCTTAGCGCATGTTTGGAGAGGGGCCAGTTCCCACTTCGTTGGAAGACCGGGAAACTGGTCCTTATAGCGAAGCCGGGGCGCCCCGCGGACTCTCCGTCCGCATACCGGCCCATAGTGCTGCTCGACGAGGTGGGCAAGCTCTTTGAAAGAGTAATTGCAGACCGCCTCGTCGCGCATTTAGCGCGGGTGGGGCCGGATCTTTCGGACAGCCAGTTTGGCTTCCGCAGGGGGCGCTCCACGGTGGACGCCATCATGCGCGTGCGAGCCCTCACGACGGGGGATGCGGTGTCCCGGGGCAAGGTCGTAGTGGTGGTGTCCTTGGACATCACGAACGCCTTCAACTCCCTGCTCTGGAGTAGCATTAGGAGGGCACTCCGGTATCACCAGGTGCCCGACTACCTCCGTCGTTTGATCGAGGCCTACCTGAAGGACAGGTTTATCATCTACCCTAGTCAAGAGGGAGAGTGGAGACGGCGAGAGATGTCGTGCGGTGTTCCGCAGGGATCGGTACTAGGGCCGCCCTTGTGGAACATCGGGTACGACTACGTGTTGCGCGGCGACCTCCCCAACGGGGTCAGCGTGGTCTGTTACGCAGACGACACGCTGATCCTGGCGCAGGGGGAGTCACACCAGGCGGCGGCCGAACTAGCGACACGCGGGGTTGCGACTGTCGTGGACAGGATCCAGGAGTTGGGACTCGAAGTGGCACTGCACAAGTCCGAGGCCATGTGTTTTCATGGCCCTCGGAACGCGCCACCACCGGGTTCCCAAATAACGGTAGGAGGGGTTCGCATCGACGTCGGGTCGACGATGAAGTACCTAGGACTTGTCCTCGATAGTCGGTGGAACTTTGTGGAGCACTTTCGACGTCTGACTCCCAAACTGCAACGGACCGGGGCTGCCCTAAAGCGGCTCCTGCCCAACCTTGGGGGTCCAGACGCCTCCTGCCGGAGGCTCTACGCGGGAATTGTTCGGTCCATGGCCCTTTACGGGGCGCCGGTGTGGGCGCCGTCGCTGCAAAAGCGACCGGCGGCCATGCTGAACGCTTGCCAGAGGGTCATGGCCATCCGGATGATACGGGGATACCGCACGACTTCCCGCGAAGCGGCGAGCCTCCTTGCTGGCCTGCCACCATGGGATTTGGAGGCAACAGTCCTTGCATGCTTGCACGATTTGCGCGTGGAGATGCAACGCCGGGGCGAAACTCCGCTGCCGCGCCAAGTCGCGGCATGGCGGACAGAGTTCCGGCGGGATCTCATGGTGGAATGGCGACGGCGACTGTCGCAACCCAGTGCTGGGCACGCCACAATCATGGCGGTAACTCCCCTCTTTGAGGAGTGGCTGGAGCGGCAACACGGCGTCCTCACCTACCGCATGACGCAGGTCCTCACCGGACATGGCAAGTTCGGGAGGTTCCTGCATCGGATTCAGGCGGAAGCAACGCCCGAGTGTCATCACTGTGCGGACCACCCAGAGGACACGGTGGAGCATACGGTGGAGGTGTGCCCCGCTTGGGCGGAGCACCGCCGTGTCCTCGTGGAGGCAATTGGCGGCAGCGACCTTTCGCGTCGGGCCCTGGTTCAGGCTATGGTCCGAAGCGAGGAGGAATGGCAGGCGGTCGCCTCCTTCTGTGAAGCAGTAATGCTAGCGAAGGAGGAGGCTGCACGCGTGAGGGAACGAAGGCCCTCACGCCCTAGCCGCCGTAATTTCGACCCCGACTACCAGCCACGGTAGACACGGGCTTGCGGACGTCGAGCACTGGGTAGCTCGCCGTCCGGCTGTTCGGTAATTAACCGGACCGAGCCCAGTCGTCAACAGCGCGTAGTGATCCTCGCGCTCCTCAAAGAGATGTCAGCAAACTGTAGGGGCCCAGCAGGGCCAATGCCCGGTAGCTAGGACCGCGGAGAATTTCTGAAAGGGAAACCCGTAGTCCTAGAACGCAAAGGGTAATTGAAGGATACAGGTGTGGTTTTAGTCAGTAAAAGTCTGACACGCCCTCTCGCTCCACCCAGAGCGCGAGAAGTCATTTTGATGATTTCCCACCTTAAAAAAAAAAAAAAAAAAAGACGTTGAATACAAAGGTCCTACCAGGAGCTCCTAACGTGATTCATTTGACGACCTAATCTGAACTGTTAAAGGGATGGAGCTATGTAGGGTGTATAGGTCCATTCCTCTTTCTCGCTTGCACGCCTGATACTTATTTTAACACGTCATGGTTAACTCCAGAACTCCAAAAAATAATTGTTAATTTTAAGGACGGACTTACGTAAGCAGGACTCAAGGTTTTCAAAATTACAGGAGTATGTGGAATTTTCTCATACAAAAATATCATCATCATCATCATCATTTCAGTCGAAAGACGTCTACTGTTGGACATAGGCCTCCCCCAAGTGTCGCCACAATGACCGGTCCTGTGGCTCTTGCATCCATCGGATTCCAGCGACCCTCACCAGGTCATCGGTCCACCTAGTGGTAGGCCTTCCAACGCTGCGTCTTTCGGTACGCGGTCGCCATTCCAGAACCTTTCGTCCTCATCGACCATCTGTTCTGCGAGCAATGTGCCCATGCCCACTGCCACTTAAGTTTGGCGATTCTTTGGGCTATGTCTGTAGCACACAAAAATATTATGTGTTCCTGGAAATCCAGTGCTCTAATAGGTAGTCCAGTTTGTAAGGGGTTCGTATTTGAGTTGCAGGCTTGTGGTAGTTGTAGCATGTGGGACCGAGCAACGTGGGTGATGCAACAACTTAGTTACAAACGCTGTGGACACGCTTGAACTGTGATGTGTTACCGTGGGAAGGGTCAGAAAATATTTTTGATGGTGAGTAGGCGCTTGTGCAAATGATGTTAGTCGCATGGGTAGAACTTTCAGTGTTAAGCTGATCGAGGTGGGTCCGTGGATAACTGAGCATCTATTGCATATATAGATAACCGAGGGTTCCGTACGAACTTACCTATGAAAATATTCGATTCCCGAATTGAGACGAAGATTTTTTCGAATCGCAAAAAAAGGTTTTTTTGTGACGTAACTAAAAATGTACATTTTCAGATTTTTTCCTATACTTGTGCTATGAAACCTTACTTCATACCAAATTACAGGATTCTAGGTCAACGGGAAGTACCCTATAAATTTTGACTCCATTGAGAGTATCGAAATACAAGTATTTTTGTTTTTTTGCGACATAAACGACCGTATCTTTTTTTTTTCGTAAACTCAGAAATTCGATTTTTTCACAGCTTCAATGATCGCAGAACGGAGTATATGGTTTTAATTTCAACTCGATACCTTCACGTGTTCCCGAAATAAAGGGTCTTGACAGACAGACAGACGGATAACTAAGTGATCCTATAAGGGTTCCTTTATTTCCTTTTGAGGTACGGAACCCTAAAAAGAGTATTAATGGAAATTGGTCTCCCATACAGTTTAAATTTTAAGGTCATACTTTCACATTATCTAATAAAGAAGCTAGACACTAAGCCAAAAGGTAATTCAGTAAGTCACGAACTTAACTTTAAGAATACAATTACTTCAACAAAATAAGTACATAACACTTTAATCTTTTGATTCTCAGAACAAAGCACTTCATTTTGCAAACAATAGATAAGACTTGCTACATCGACACAAATAATTCGAGATAGATTTGGAAATATAGAATGCTGGCAGTCGTGACGGTTGACAATTACTTGTCAAGGTATTATAGTCTAATGACTCGAGCTAGGGTAGCATAAATACTTGAAGGGATGGGACACAACTGTAACCACAATTTCACCATAAAATAAAAGATAATTATGGAATTTTTGTGTGATAATTCTTTTCCGATGAATAGACGGATAGAGTGGATTTTATTTTTGAAAATCATCAAATAATACCAAGCTGGTTGGAGCGGGAGAAAGTGTCAGACTTTAAATGACTTTTTTTAAAGTGGGAAATCATCCAATGACGTCTACAGCTCTAGGGTGGAGCGAGAGCGCGTGTCAGGGTTTTACTGACTAAAACCACTCCTGTCTCCCTTTACGTTCCTGGCCTAACTCTTCCGAACAATCCTGTAGATGGATCGTGTAAGAAATCACTTGTAAAAAAAGGCATAGCGTGAAGATTGACAGGACGGGATGGAAGAAAACAACGTGTTGCGCCAGCCCCGAGTAAGATATGTCAAGGGCAGGAAGATGATGATAGATGTTGAATTCTTGATATTTATTTATAGTTAATTAAAACAGTACATCCATACACATTAATTAACATAGAATTTTGAAAACAAAAAAAAAACAATTGCTGGCAATTGTCTGGAATGTTAAAAAATAATTGATTTTGATTATAATAATAGAATCATTTCAATAACACAAGTTTTATATTAATAATTTAAGATTGAATACAATAACACACATTAACATGGAACAGTGTACACCCTGGCATACTGTCTCTCATAGAATACCAGACAAACATGATATAACTTACTTCATACAATTTTCGCTAAATAAGGTTTTATTTAGGCAAACCAAAGCATTAAGATTTTTATGTGCTACCAGAAGTAATTAGTTTCATCCTCGCCGAATACCTACTTTCAAATTAAACTTACGTACAGCCAGTATTTTACCCTGAACCTTGAAAATTGGAGCGAAAGTAAAGTGTGGCTAGACGCTGTAAAACAACTCGGGTTTAACCTTACTAAGTAATTCACTATATCCTCAAGTAATCTCAATAATTGATCAAGTGGATATAATTCTGATTTCTAAGTTATAACACGTAATACATATATTTGGAGAAATGTATCGTTGGGCACTCACAAGTTTGGCGTTTTTATGGCCCGCACTTCCAGCTGGAGGGCTAGTATTGAATTATTAATTCTTATGTAACTCATGTTTTTGTGGCCCATCGATCTATTTCCACTTATTTTATTACTCTTACATAACTTTACGGATTTAGGAAATTATCTTTAAGTATTTTTTCCGTTTATAATTACCAAAGTTATGGTCATTATCGATGTTTTAAGTTTTCTAGGTCAGTGGGTTAAGAGTATATGTATAGAAGTGAATTCGTGCGCTATGGTTAATATTTAAATCATATTGATTTCTTTTTATGGAAAACTAATGATAGGAAATGACTGTACATAAAATAAGATGTACCTTTGTAATGATTGCATTACGTAAAGTTATGCGTAGTTTGTTAAAGGTCTAGTGAGCACATAATTTATGTTGTTATATTTGGTCAGAATGGTTGACCTTTGTTAAGTAGGAAATTAAGCAAAGAAAAATAAACAAACGTGACTTTAGAATACTATGGGAACTCAACTTTGAAGAAACACAACACATCACTGTTTACTATCAGGTGGGAATTGGGATCTCAGTCAAGCACTAGTTTATATCATTAAAAAAAACTGGGCAAGTGTGAGTCGGACTCGCGCCCTGAGGGTTCCGTACAAACTTACCTATTATGTAAATAGTTCAGTTCCCGAATAAAGTTTCGAAGATTTTTCCAAATTGCAAAAAGTTTTTTTTTGTGACGTAACAACAAATTTACTGTTTTCAGATTTATTCATAGACTTGTGCTACACAAACTTGATATATGCCAAATTCTAGGATTCTGATTCAACGGAAAGCACACTATGAATTTTGATTCCTTTGAGAGTTTTTTGTGACATAAACGGCCGTATCTTTTTTTTCAGTTAGCTTTGAACTTTGATTTTTTCACAGCTTCAAGGGACCTCGGACTTAAGTCTGACCTGAGTATACGGTTTTAATTTCAACTCGATGCCTCCACGCGTTTCTGAGATAAAGGGTCTTGACAGACCGATAGACAGACAGACAGACAGATGGACAACAAAGTGAACCCTTATAGGATAAGCGATCCGTTTTTTCTTTTTGAGGTACGGAACCCTAAAAAACGATAGAGAATTATTCGGGATATTATTTAGGTATAAGTACTGCATAATTGATTCTGCTAAAGATCGTTATTTATCTTCTAGATTGTTGTAGCCACATCTAAGAAGTCAATTATGAGTTAAAATCCAAAATTCTGTATCGCGGTATTAAAGTCCTTCACGTGATTAGAACATACATACATACATATAAAACAGTGCGATATCAACTATCAGGCAGGTACCTAGACCAGGGCCTCAAGTCTACTATTACAATATAGTGTCAGAATGGTCTATCATTGATTTCATAACTGTTGATTTTGACAAGTTTGGTAATCTACTAATATAATAGCGACATTATAATTTTCCAATGGTCAACCACTGGCACTCCATTGAAAGAAGTGGCATAGAATGGTAATCTCATACATATTGACAAATGAATGTCTGACGTATGCGGTAACCTGCTAAAATTTTGACAGTTCCTTTGATCAGTGACCTACCATTAGAATCTCAAGGTGCAGTCATTGCTTATAATAAGCTCGATATTGTCATTCTACTACAACTCTATTACGAGACCATTGATCGATCAATGATCGATCATTATGAATTAGCAGATTATGAACTTTTAGCAAAATGACAATGGGATCGTGTTGGAATGACGAATTTATAAAAAATAGCACACTTAGGCCCCTGATCTAACACCCGTCTGGTCGCAGTGTCCTTCATTTTCAACGTAGGTTTACGGGACTTATGCCAACAAACACCAATCATTATTAAAATTTGGACTCAGCATCACCCAAAGGTTGAATGGTAGAAACACCTAAATTAGGTGCAGCCGTAAGGCACACAATTGTATTTTTGCTCCTTCTTAGGGTTTCGTACTTCAAAAGGAAAAAACGGAACCCTTTTTTTTTTTTTCAGAATCAGAATCAGAATAATTTATTTGTAAACATAGGTCAGATTACAACAGAGTGTGAGGTGTTAAAAATAGGAAGATCCTCTATGTTTTACCCAGAGGCGTACAAATATATACAATTAACATTGTCAGTTTTCATTTAACTTCTGAGATTATGTAAACTTTCACATCATTAATAAATTTAAAATCAATATTAATCGGCACATCATTAAAAATTAGACTAAATATCAGTTTTACTAAATGTCACAGAGGTTAAGTTATATGTCATATTAATACTAATGTCAAATACAGTTCAGAACCATCAAAATACTTAGGTCAACTTTTAAATATAGTCAATAATAATAATAGGCACATGCATATAATTACAAATTAAGTAAAATTAATTTCAATAAATGTCAGAGATTAAGTTTCATGTCAAATTAATGCTTATGTCAAATACAATTCAGGATTATCAATATAGGTCAGGTGATGTGCAACTTCATTATGTAAACTCTATAACATTATAAAAGTCAATATCAATAGGCATATGTATATTAAATACAAAATTTGTTTCAATAAAATGTCAAAAAGATTAAGTTATTACATGTCATATTAGTGCCAATGTCAATAAAATTCAAGATAAGTCGGGTAATGTGAAATTTTCTGAAGCAGTAATTATAGAATTGTCGTCTAGATAGTCCTTTATTGAGTAATAGCATTTATTTAGCAAAATTTTTAATAGTTCTTTTTTGAAATTATCCAGATTTAACGTTTTTAATTTCTCAGGTAGTTTGTTAAATATTTTTTGGGCCATACAGAAGGTACTCTTATTCATTAGTGCAGTCTTTCCATAAGTCACTTCAAGTTCTGACTTATTTTTATCGCGTAATTTTCGGTAGTAGCTTTTAGTAGCTGTTTTATATAATGTAATATTAGATTTGACAAACACATTTGTTTCGTATATGTATAACGATGGCAAGGTAAGGATTTTTAGACGTATAAAGAACGGTTGGCAACTGTCTGTGCTTTTAAGGCCACACATAGCTCTGATACATCTTTTTTGGGCTCTGAATACGAGTTCTCTATCTACTGAATTGCCCCAGTATATTACGCCATATCTGAGAGTAGACGCAACATAGCCGTGATAGGCTGTTAGTACCGATTCTAGGCTCACCATTTTTGATAGCTTGTAGAGAACATAGGCAAATTTATTAAGTTTTTTACATATTTCGTCTGTCTGGGATCTCCAAGTCAAATTGTTGTCAATATTAATACCAAGAAATTTTGTAACAGTAGTTGGTTCAATTTTTGTCCCTAAATAATTAATGTCCAAGATATTGTTTGGGATCCTTTGATAAAAATGCATAATTTTAGTTTTTTCTAAGTTAATGTTTAAATTATTGTTGTCAAACCATGATATAATTTTATTCAATGTCATATTTATTTCATTTTCATAGGTATTGGGATTGTCACACTTAATTACTACAGTGCTATCATCGGCGAATAGCACCATGGGGTGGTTTATATGCTCTGGAAGGTCATTTATATAAACCAAAAAAAGAGGTGGTCCTAGCACGCTACCCTGAGGAACGCCGTATTTAATTATCTCGCTTTCGGAACGATATTTTTTCTCGTAACCGGTATTGGGGCATATTTGTGTGATTTCCACAAATTGCCTTCTGTTCGTTAAGTACGATTGAATGAGATCGAGTATATTTCCCCTAATACCATATTTTTCAAGTTTATTCATTAATATAGGATAATTTACATAATCAAAGGCCTTAGTTAAATCCATAAAAATAGCACATACAGGATTTCTTTTATCTACATTTGATAAAATGGGAAGAAGCAGGTCATATATGACCATATTTATTGTCTTCTGCTTACGAAATCCCTTTTGTTCCTTTACTAATATGTTTGATTTCTCAAGGTAGCTGTATAAAGACTTATAAATAACTTTCTCAAATATTTTTGAAAAGACGGGTATCAGCGCGATAGGCCTGTAGTTTGACATAATTTGTCTATCGTTTTTTTTGTGCAATGGTACGATTATTGACGTTTTTAATTTGTCAGGGAAGATTCCGTCAGAAATACTCATATTAATTATATGACTGAGATGTGGAGCTATGTATTGTGATACTTCTTTGATAACTTTAGTGCATACTCCGTCATAACCAACACTATTCGTATTTCGAAGTGAGTTAATATGGTCATTTATATCTTGGGGTGTAGTCGGCTCCATATATAAAGAGTTTGAATTATTTGAGCGTACATTAATTTCTGGTATAGAGTTGTTTTTTGATTTAGGGACTTGATTAATATAAAACTCGTTGAAGGCCCGAGCTATTTTTAATGGGTTTGCAATTTTCTGCGTCTCTGTTTGAATTTGTGTTATTGGTTCTTTAGGGAAGGAGGTCTTAGAGTTGTTGATTATGGTCCATGCCGCTTTAGATTTATTTTGGGATGTCTTAATGAAGTAGTTATTTCGTGATGTTTGTGTTAAAGCTATAACTCTTTTAAATCTTGCAGAATATGTCTTAAATGATTGTTTATTTTTTGGGGTAGGATTTGTTCTATATTGCCAAAGCAAGTGCCGCTTCTTTTTACTACACTTTCTTATCCCTTTAGTGATCCATTTGGCTTTCTTAGTAATTGACTTTGTTATTATTTCGAAGGGAAAACAAAGGTCGTAAAAACATCTAAATAGATCAAGAAAATGGTCGTAGGCCTCATTGACGTCACTAGTCGTATATATGTCCGAAAAACTGAGACTTTTAATGCAATTTCTAAATTTATCTACATTATCTTGACAATAATTCCGTCTTTTTATTTTCCAACGCTTTAAGACACATGTCTTTTTAACAGGACATTTCAAAAGTTGTGCGGTATGATCTGACAAGCCCAATTCTATAATTTCCCCTTTACAGCCTTTTACATTATGTGCTATATTGTCCAAACATGTCCCACTGCTTAGCCTAGTGGGTTGACAAAATTGTAATTTTAGATTATAATTTAACAATGTATATTCGAAGTCTAAAGTTTGTTTGTTTCTTTTGAGTAAGTTAATATTAAAGTCCCCACATAGTACAACCTTTTTATTATTAAATTTTAAACACATTAAATGCAAAATATTATTTAAATTTTCAAAAAATGTATCCATATTAGATTGGGGCACTCTATATATACATACAATAATAATATTGTGTTCTGTCAATTCTATCGCGCAGCATTCGATTACATTGATTACAGAATATTTACCTAAATTTAACACTTTATACTTGTGACCAAACCTAGTCAAGATGCACGCGCCACCTCTCTTATTATGTCTGGAGAGACTTGTTGCTAGGGTGTAGTTTGGTACATTTAGTAGTCCTTCTTGCTCAGGTGTCATAAAATGTTCGGTTATACATATAGTATCGATCCGTCGTCTACTATTTTCTAGATCTTCCAAATACACAGTAAACGTATCGCTTTTATTCAAGAGTCCAGCAATATTTTGGTGAAGGATATGTATACTGTTATAAACGAAAAAAATTAGGGTTTTCTTTCAGGCTTGAATGGAGTTCGTCATCAATGGGAGTCGTTAAAATCTCGTCACATTCTTGTCTGCTGTCGTTATTTGTCAATCTGCTTGTCTTACAATATAGGTCTATATCAATCTGAATGTTACTCATAATATTGTCATATATATTTTTGATTCCGTATTTATTGATTCTACCCGTAGTATACGAGAACATCTGAAGTGTTAGATCACGATTGCTGTCGAAGATGTATGCGTATTTATGGTTTTGGTTGTCTAGGTGAAGAAGGTTGTTAAACATCTCGACTTTGAAGTTATATATAAGTGATCCTGTCTTATACGTGGGAAGACAAATCACTACGTTCGTATGTGTAACTTTACGAAGAGACTCATTTAGTAATTTTATTAAGTTTATGTAGTTGTTTTCATTTGAAATTATGTGATTTTCTCCAATAAAAATTAGACAATAGTCATTTAAGGTGAACTTCTTTAATTTTTCTTCAATGCCGCTCAATAATTGGTTTATGGTGCTGTTAGGCATTAAGTAGTGACAGTAGTCGAAGTGTTCGGAGAAGACTTCCTCTATGGAGGACAAACATATGTTGTATTGGTTACTACTTAAGATACATATAGGATTACGATTGATTGCGCCTTATAGGATCACTTTGTTGTCCGTCCGTCTGTCTGTCTGTCTGTCAAGACCCTTTATCTCAGGAACGCGTGGAGGTATCGAGTTGAAATTAAAACCATATACTCAGGTCTGCGGTCTCTTAAAGCTGTGAAAAAAATCAAATTTCTAAGTTAACGAAAAAAAAAGATACGGCCGTTTATGTCTCAAAAAACGTATATAAAATTCATAGGGTACTTCCCGTTGACCCAGAATCCTGATATTTTGCATAAAGCAAGGCCCTATAGCACAGGTATAGGAATAAATCTGAAAACTGTAAATTTGTTGTTACGTCACAACAAAAAAAAAATTGTTGCATTTCGGAAATTTTTTCAAAACTCCATTCGGGTATTGTAGTTTGTACGGAACCCTCAGTGCGCTAGTTCGACTCGCATCTGCAAAGCCTTTTTTTCGAGTTTACCTAAGTATATTGTGTATGCCTTGTGTTGTGTTAACTCAATTCATTTTCTTTCTTTTTATTTTAATTGATATAAACTAGTGCTTGACTGCAATCCCACCTGATGGTAAGCAGTGATGCAATCGTTGATGGTGAAGCGCACTAGTTTATTAAGAGCTTATTTACTCTAGCTTTAAAGACATCTAAATTTATTTATTTATTTTAATAACACATACAATTGTTATGACAGGTATAGACCTAAGGTAATAAATGTAGTCCCAAAATTATATCAGACGTGAATACCACAGCAGGTAAATTGTCTCAGTCCTTCGATATTTTTATTTTTTTTCAAATGGATATAAACCAGTGGTTGACTGCGATATCACCTGATGGTTAGCAGTGATGCAATCATTGATATACGCAGAATAAACGACGAGGCGAAACGCTTTTCTTTCTATAACCTCTGTATACATAAAGTATAAAATAAATGGATATTATTATTCTGTTGTTCACTGCAAGTATTCTCAAACCCGCCAATTTGTGCCATAAAAATAAAAACTTTTTCTTAAGACTCAATCTTATTTCGTTGTCACAAAAATATTCGAGGTCGTGAATCAGCCCCTGTGAGTCTCAGCCCTCGTATTTACGTGAATTTGTCATGACGGCCGCTTCACCCTAAGCCTCTCAAATTAACGCTTCGACCCTTTCCCGGCGCTCGGTATTCGGATATGCTTCGTAATTATTTTTATATTCCTTTTGGCTTACAAGATGTTTTGTTTAATTATTTCATGTTTTAATTTTCGTGGTTTTAGGATCAAAGGGAATGTTGAGAGGTAAACGGTACCTTTTTGCATGTGAAGTTATCTTGTGAAGGGGAAAATCTTAATTGGGCTTTCATCTTTTACTGGTTCAGTATAAGTAGTTAGAGGTAAGATGAAACCGTTTGAAATGGTTGTTCACTCAGCAATATTGGTCCCGGGGTTGACGGCCAAGGTTGTGTTGTAAGTGATTCATGGTGGTAAAGAAAAATTAAGAAAGATATTGACTTACAAATAGAAAGTTAAATTATAAATATTTTTTTTTTAGGTGGGAAAGTCATCTTATGACAAATCCCGCTCTTGCGGTAGAGCGGGAGATAGTGTCAGACTTTTACTGACTAAAAACACACTCCTGTTCCTTCTTTGCCTTCGTCCCAGGGCCCCGGGTTTCACTTTCACACTACCCATGGCCCCAGTAGGCTTCGACCCTGCTGGGCCCCTACGATTTGCTGACATCTCCTTGAGGCGGGCGTGGAACAGTACGCGCCGTCGACGACTTGGGGGTTCCGTACAAACTTATCTAAGTAAATAGTTAGATTCCTGGATAGAGTTTCAAAGATATTTCTAAATCGCAAAAAAGTAATTATTTTACCTTTATGTTCCAGGGCCAAGGTAATTCTTTCCTACCGGGTACGTAGGAAAAACAACGAGGGTTGCCAACATTTCATCGACAAAATATAGTATTTTTCAAACTAAACTATAAAAAAGTGTAGTACACTTCAAAAAATTATAGTATTTTATGGAAAAAGCAAAAGATAGACAAAGATATATTAATTTGTTATTTACTTTTATAAAAATATATATTTCAAGAAGTATGGTTTCCAAAGGACCTCTGGGTTCTGAGATATACTTACCAATAATAATAATATTCCACATATAATATACACATCATCATCTGCCCTTGTTCCATTCTGCCCTGTCTCTCTATCACTAACTTCCTTTTCTTTCACATCACTCTTCACACCATCCATCCATCTTTTCAATTTATATTTTCTTGTGTCTTTATTCCAGCTTACATTTTATTAGTCACAATAATATAATTATCTGTATTTCTAATCTCATGAGGTAGTAATAATTTATCCACGGTAGTCTCGGAGCACATTAACTAAACGCGGCCTAAGACCGGTTGTCAGTATTACGTGCGATCAGATCATGTGTGTGTTAGATAACTAGTGGATCAACTCTCTCTGTGCGCCTGCGCAGGTGGACTCATTTCTTGTAGGGACAGCTGTGACGGTGACTCAGATACTTAGATAGTACCTACTGGTATGTTACATACGAGTGCAAATTTTAAAGGCAACTACTAAGATATTATAAACTAATGAAGTGACCATAACCAGACGGCGGAAAATGTCCATGAACTACAAGCATGTAGGCATTCAAAGGAGGTAAAGAATCTTGTCTTTTGTCAACTTTACGATGTTTATTCATGTTAAACATTGAAAATACTTTTTTAGGGTTCCGGACCTCAAAAGGAAAAAATGGAACCCTTATAGGATCACTTTATTGTCGGTCCGTCTAACTATCTGTCTGTCAAGACCCTCTATCTCGGGAACGCGTGGAGGCATCGAGTTGAAATTAAAACCATAATATACTCAAGTCTGCGGTCCCTTGAGGCTGTGAAAAAATCAAACTTCTGAGTTAACGGAAAAAAGACAAGGCCGTTTATGTCGTAAAAAACGTGTATTTCGATACTCTCAAGGAAATCAAAATTCATAGAGTAGGTACTTCCCGTTGACCTAGAATCCTGAAATTTGGCATAAAGCAAGGTCTCCTAGCACAAGTATAGGAAAAAATCTGAAAGCTGCAAATTTGTAGTTACGTCACAAAAAAAAACACACATTTTTTGCGATTCGGAAAAATCTTCGTAACTCAATTTGGGAATTGAACTGTTTTCATAGGTAAGTTTGTATGTTGCACTTGCCCGGTTTTTTTGAGGTGGATTATTATTATTACTATTTATTTATTTCAAGTACCAAAGACTCATTTTAGTTACATAATCGCACCACTCATACAGACAATGTAATTATATCATAAAATTACATACAATTGAAATATTAAAATTAAATTAATTTAAATTGCATTGGATTATCATTAAATTAAATTGAATTTTATAATTATAGCGTCAGTCAGTCATTAAACGACATCTTTCGCGATTGGGTGGAGCGAGAGGGCTATAAAACTTTTATTGATTAAAACCAACCTGTGTCCTTCTGTTGCCCTTTGCATTTTATGACAAGGGTCACTTTTTCAAACGTTCCCGCAGCCCTAGCCTAGAGAATTAGATGATTTCTCGACTTTTTCGACGCCGTACTTTAGATTGCTTTTTTTAGTACTATAGGGCTTTTATTTTTATTTTGTAAGTTAGTTTTAATTACGTTATGATTAGATTTATGTTTCTGTTTAATAAATATTTTCTCGATTTAAAAAAAAAGCCCTAACCGACATCGGCCCTACCGGCCCCCTTCAGTTTTGCTGACATCTCTTTAAGGCATGCCTGGAACGCTTCATTTCTTTCTTTCTTTAAGAAGCATAGGCCACAGTCCATGACCCAGTTCCTTGCACACCATAACTTCGCGAAAACCTTCATCTTCCTGCCCTTATCCCATATTACTTGGGGTCGGCGCAACACGTTTTTTTACTATCACGAACTCCCTTTTCTTTCATATCACTCCTCATACAATCCATCCATCTTTTTTTTGGCCTCCCTCTCCCTCTCCATCCATCTACATGTATGCTCAGAACTCTATTAGTAATATGCGCTTTATCCCTCCTCTTCACATGACCATACCAAGTCAACCGATGTCTTTTCCCGCGAAAACCAAATGTAACTAAATAAAATTTGAAACAACATGAGCTTGGCATCTATCTGATGTGGCCAGACTGCAAGAAAGATCATCTTCTCACACAGAGAAGAAACGAGTAATAAAGAACCCCAGTTGGAGCGAGCTCAATATCTGCCAGCCCATATCTCAACCACGAAGTTAAACGTTGACAAATTGCAACACAACTCACTTGACAAATACCGTTTTCTTTTCCTGTTAAATTAACATTGAAATAAGAGCTTCTACACATTTTCCTCTGCAGAATACAGAGGCAAGTTGAAAGCACAATTTGACTTTTTTTTTAGGTGGGACATCTTGTGTCAGACTGACTAAATAAAAGCCAGTCCTATGTTCCTTCTTTACCTTGCATCCCGGGACCCCGGGGTTCCCATTCGGACGGCCCATGGCCCCAGTGGACTTCGGCTCTGCTGGGCCCCTACGGTTTCGCTGACATGGCGCCAAGGAATACTACGCGCCGTAGAAGACTCAGGCTCGATACGGACGGTTACCGGACGGCCCACGCCAACGAGGGCTGGAAATCGGGATCAGGGTCACGTCAGCTATGCTCCACCATGTCCTCCGGGCGGTCCACACAATGGTGACTCCCGGGCGTTTCTTTCGCACGAATCCGGTGCAGGAACCTCCCGAACGACCTAAGGGTGCTGAACCCGTTAATTCCTCAACAGTACGTTGAGCACGCTAAACGTTTTCTAATTAATTTGTAGAATTTCTGCCAAATGTCCGTCTTTACTCATGACATTCAAATTACGACCAAACAGTTTGTTTATGAGATCGTCTCGTTTGAAAGGGTCGTTGTCGACTTTAATCAGAGGGATACAACGGTATTTTCAAAGTTTATTATCTATTTGTGTTAAGAATTTACAGTATTAAACGTCAAGATTATACGGATTAATACTATTCAATTACACAGGCACTTA
This sequence comes from Mythimna impura, assembly GCA_905147345.3. Lineage (NCBI taxonomy): Eukaryota > Metazoa > Arthropoda > Insecta > Lepidoptera > Noctuidae > Mythimna > Mythimna impura. The sequence continues at coordinate 29,383,192 of LR990349.1, read as the reverse complement.
AATTGTACATTATCTGTGTTAATGTTTTATAAACTTTGTCCAAATTTACTCATATTTCAACATCTTTAATATAATCACAGTGACAGACAACTTCATACAGTAATTTTCTTTCTTTCCATACTTTAAGACAGTAATCGTATCCAACAGAACATGCATCTTCACTAATCATGGCGCCTTTGGCCACAAACACACGTAAAAAGCTCTCCGCTTCTAATTAATCACGGTTTGGCTACAATTTCATCGAACTAGTACCTACTTTTTTTGGATTGTTAATGGAGTAGTAGATAGTAATTAGTACAAATATATCAGAAAATGGTGTAAAGAAAGAAAAAAAAACCTTTAATTTGATATAAATACAAGAAGAATAATAGGTCATTGGTTAAGTTAAAAAAAAAAACAATCTACATGTAAACTGACATTATAAAGAGGTAAAATTTGTTTTTTTGTTTATAGGAAGTAATTTCTGAAAGTATTGAAGCGATTACTAAAAATTTTTACACCGATAGAAAGCTGCTTTATACCTGTGTGACATAAGCTATATTTTATGTACGCGGGTATAAAATTGTTTATTGGTCCGCGAACAAATCATCACTGTTCAATTAACACTCGAATACTGCCAATTCATTAAAATGATATCCCATCCATGAATCATTAAATCGAATAATGATTCGATAGCTAGGCAATGGGAAAATGAAGAAAATCCAAACAATTCAATTAAATTTTTTAAGACAAAGGCCCATCACTAAATCTGAAGAGAAATAAGACGTTTCCCGAAACTTCTCGAAACTCGTATTATAGAAATTAATAAAAGTTGTTCTTTTAATTAATTTCTTCAGTTCTTTTTTGGACAAGTCTCGTGGAAATCGGGCTCGGTTCAGAATTAGCCAAACGGAAAGCAATAAGGATTTATTAAAGTTTGGTGGAACTGTTCATGAAGACATTATGAGGGAGGGTGTGAGATGAAAGGTGGCTTTTATTTTATTATTTCGATGTTGGAATTTTGTAGATCTGGCCCTATTCTTTCTTATCCAACAATACCTTTTTTTTTGCTGGAAGTCATTGAAAGACTCCATTTCGAACCCTCTGGGTGCACCGAGACAGAGTACCAATTTTACTGACTAAAAAAACTAACTGTGTTTTTTCAGTTAGGTACACTTTGCGTTCCAGAGCCCTCTTCTTCTTCCTGCCCTCATCCTATATTACTTGGGATCGGCGCAACACGTTTTTTTCTTCCATTCTGTCCTGCCACCCGTCACACTATCACTAACTCCTTTTTCTTTCATATCACTCCTCACACAATCCATCCATCTTTTATTTAGCCTCCCTCTCCCTCTCCATCCATCTACATGTATACTTAAAACTCTTTTAGTAACATGAGTTTCACCCCTCCTCTGGTACTCGTAATTCTTTTGAACGAACCCGCAACCTTGGATCCATCTATATTCAAGAGATTCATTAAATTAATGTCAGCAATGCCTATTAAAAACTAGACATACAAGAATTAAACAAAAGTTAAACAATGTCTTAATAAAAACTATACGACTTTCAACTAAATTTAGTTGTGTAACTTTTAGGCTCGCGCTTGACGATATGTGATGGCATGTCTGACAATGGATCACACTTGTCTACAAAAATCTAACTTATGCTGGGTCAATAGGTGAACAGTTGACAAAAAGGTCAATCCGATGATTATAATCTCATTACAGTAACAAATTGTGAACTCATCGACCACAAACTACAAAGGCATTAACCTGTTACACACCAACAGTGGTATAACGTAACTGAATAGCAATAGCAATTCTGTAATCTAACAACAAAAAGATCGCACAAAACCAATCACTACTTATTACATGACTGACCGATATTTCGCAAAAGGATATGTATCATAATAAACAATATAAAAGTTAAAAATAAATTGAAAGCAGCAGCCGAGTTGTTTCTTCAGGTGTAAGATAATCTAGATTGTGTTGTAATGTCATTTGGGCAGTTTATCTGTTAAGGCAATTGTAAAAGTAACAGAAAGGCGATTATTGCAAGTGTCTTGTAATATCACTTGCCATCTTGAAGCTGCGTTCAGATTGATATAGAAAATATTGGTTAGCTCGCCAAGTCTTTTTCTGCATACTTTACAGGAAGAAGAACAATTTAATTATATTATTACATTTTGGGAATCAAAGTTTAAAAAAATCCGTTTTTGTGCAGATAGAGAGTACCGGTTTTTGAGTATTTTTAAACCTTAATAATATAGATGCGATGCGAAGAATTTTTTGACGCCAGAGGATTTTAATTATATAGTTTTAATTAGTTCAGGGTTTTTATTTTTCTATTTTTACTCTTTAATTAGTCATAAATCAAATTGATAAATAGATATCGTCGTTACTCTTTTACCACAAGGTGGTTAATTTTTATGACTGATATTGAATGTACAAATCTTAAAAAAGTGGATGTGAAGTTGTGTCAATTGAAAATGGTTTAGCAAAAGCAAGTTCTATGGTTTGCGACGTCGTTCTAAGTTTCTTGCAGGTATTAGATGCACTTAGTATAATAATACTGTTTATTACTAAGACTTTTTGATTCTATCATTTAAAGGTTATCAGATAGGCGTTATTAAAACGTTGTTTACCGAGGAAAAATATTTTTAGTTATTAAGTTTAAAGAAATTAAACTCAGTAGACAACTGACTAGTTTACAAAAATTCCTACATTGATATTGCTATAAAGCATGTGCCTTAGACTTTAGCGTTAAAAGTAAAGACGAATCCTAGATGTATTTACACAGGATCTATGTGTTAGCCACTAATAAAATGATATCTCCAAACTTTCTCTCCAACTAGACTGTCAGTTTACCGCGTGTAAAGGCACCCCAAGTTGAGCACGCGTCGACCTTGGCGTGGTCGCATTACGTAACAGTTGCTATTACTACTGAACCCATTATGTGCGTGAAGTTGAAGGCTTTTATCGTACGGACGATCGTGATCGGATTAGCAACCTGTCAGAGTTTATTATGATATTTGAACTGTTCAATCTTATCTGTTCCTTGATTAACTAACTGTGTGGCATGCCTATTTAGTAGAACTTTTATACTGATATGAAAATTATTTTTAGGGTTCCGTAAATCAAAAGGAAAAAAAACAGGCAAGTGCTAGTCGGACTCGCAAACTGAGAGTTCCGTACAAACTTAAACATGAAAATAGATCAATTTCCGAATCGAATCTTAAAGATTTTTGACAAACCGCAAAAGTTTTTTTTTGTGACGTAACTACAAATTTTCAGTTTTCTGATTTTTTCCTATACCTATTTATGCTATGAGACATTGCTTGTTGCCAAATTTCAGGATTCTAGGATAACGGGAAGTGCCCTATGAATTTTGATTCTTTTGAGAGTGTCGAAATATACGTTTTTTGCAAAATAAACGGCCGTATCTTTTTTTTTCGTTAACTTACAAGTTTGATTTTTTGACAGCTTCAAGGGACCGCAGACTTGAGATATAATATGTTTTTAATTTCAATTTGACACCTGCACGCGTTCCTGAGGTAAAGGATCTTGACAGACAGACAGACGGATAACAAAGTGATCCTATAAGGGTTTCGTTTTTTCCTTTTGAGGTATGGAACTCTAAAAATAGCAGATTATGTGACTAGGGTAAAAAGCAGTGTCTTAAAGTCGCGGGCAGCATGTTGAATTCCGAACGAAACGAAGCTTGCTAAGTATTAATTCCGAACGCAGTGAAGGATTTATATAATTAACTCCCGAGCACTGCGAGGCCGCCAAACACCTATCTACATGAAATCCAAGGGACAGAATGACTTGCTTTAGGTGAGGGTTGTATGAGATATAGAAGGTGATTATCGAGAAGGTGGCGTAAAAAAATATTTTAGCCACGAGGTTCTCCAGAAATAAGTAAAAAAGAAACAGCAAACGAATACCGCACACTTTCGCTTATACAGAGTTCATATTTACTATAGAAGCTATTATCTACCTATATTTAGTTACATTTGAAATCTTTTATAGCAATTTTTTTTTTAGTACCATAACCGTGGGAGTCCGATACTGGCAGCATTGGCCCGGTTCTCAAGCATTGCTACATTATGTGGGTTAATAACCCAGAACGACAATAATATGCTTCAAGATTATGATTTCAGCTAATCTTGCTAATGTCTCATTGAAAACTAACTTTAAAAAATAAATAAAAAATGTTAAAATTTTATTTTAATACTAGCTGGTGCCCTCATCTTTGTCTGTGTCAGACTTGTAAAACAGCACAATTTCATTTAGTCACAATTTTAAAAACATATTTTTTGCCTGAATCCCTAATTTTGTTCTAAAATAAATATAACTCCTAATAACATCAACTATCCACCAGTGAAACACCCGTCAAAATCGGTCCAGCCGTCTCCTAGATTTAAAAATGTTATCTATACAGACACTTTAATTTTATTTATATGTATGCACAGAAATATACACACTTATTTTTTAATTAGTACAAAAAAAAAATGGAGCTCTATCCGTACCCGTTACTGATCATATTTTTGTAGTCAAAAATAAAAAAATGAAATCCCAAAATTGTTCACGAAAATTTTTGTCATAATTGGTAAATTCATAATTGAATCAATCATACATAACAATTGCTACTGTAGTGTTTTACCATTTTGATCGTCATTTATTCATTCATAATTAATAGCCTGTTTAATATTTCCATAAATTGAGTGACATTTTGGGATATTAACAAACGCTAATAACTTTGCTGTTCATGAATATTATTTATTAGACATTACTTAAACAATAACAAGACCTTTTCTAATAAGCCTTTTAAGTATTTGCACTAATTAAAAATTTGTGGTGTAGATATTTTATGCCCCGTTTACACGTGGGCCCAGCCTCGGCCAATCGCTATCCCTAGCTATTGCTAGCTAACCCCGTTTAAAAATGGCGATTGGCCGAGGCCGGGCCCACGTGTAAACGCACTATTCTATTACACACGTTTATATTTAAAGTAACTTCTGTCAGCGTGGTCAAGCGTGTGGATTTAGTATTTTGCCCTTTAAAAAATTAAAACCTATAATAATTATTATTTATGTTATTCTGATGCATAAGCTATATAACTTACTAGCTTCTGCCAGCCAACGGCTTCGCCCGCGCGAAAGTTGATTTCTCTATACAAACTTAAAACCCCTGTTTTACCCCCTTAGGGGTGGAGATTCATAAAATCCGTTCTTAGCGGATCCAAAGATTCAAGATTCAAAGATTCAAAGCATTTTATTTCAAATAAACCATTTACAGGCACTTTTGAAATGTCATGAAGTCAGTCAGTCAGAAAAAAAAAATGATGCTAATTGCACATTCCAAAGCGTAGATCTCTATGGAGAAGAATGTGCAAGAAACTCCATGGACACTCTTTTCAATCATGTTTTGAAATTACAAATATCTCTGTTACATGTTTCTTGTCGCTATCATGTGAGAACAATGTAAATAAAGTGAAAAACAAACTAAATATAGATATTAAAATAGCAACTGGCAGCTAAGAGATGACCAGTCTCAACTGACAGCGCCCGTTCACGAACATGACGCCAATATTAGCACCACTCAGCTCAACCATTTTGAAGGGAACCGAATGATCCAACACATGCGCCACCATCAGTGAGACATTTGAGTGAGCATGATAAACTCTCAACTGCCATGCTGATTTATGTCAAACAAGTCCAATAGTAACATAAAAAACCATAAAATAGCTCCATGGTACTCACATTTACAAACTTTGAAAAAAATGCTTCTACATTATACAATACTTTTATTATTTAAAAATTCAAAAAAAAAAAACATTTAAAAATAATAACAATAATTTCCAAACTAATCAATTTGTTCACCCCGGTGGTAGTGGAGCTGGACCAGCATTGAGCCAAGCATTTTTATCTTGAATATAATCCTCCAACTTATAATATGCCTGCCTGCATAGTGTGCGTTTAATACAAGATTTAAATTTTGTTTCATTGAGTTCTAATATTTGTGGAGGTATTTTATTATAACATTTCAAACAGTACCCCATGAAAGAAGAGGCCACTTTAGCCAGTCTGAAACCTGGTTGAACTAATTGGTCCCTATTTCTTGTAACATAATTATGTCTATCGCCTCTTTTGCTAAAAAGGTGAAGATTTTTTCTAACGTACATGATGTTTTCATAAATATATTGACAAGGCACCGTCATGATATTAATATCCTTAAACAGTTCCCTTAGAGAATCGCACCGGCGAAGATTGTAAATAGCTCTGATGGCTCTTTTCTGTAGTATAAAGATTGAGTCGATGTCTGCAGCCCGTCCCCATAGTAAGATACCGTATGACATGATACTATGAAAATAACTAAAATAGACTAGTCTAGCGGTATCAACATCCGTAAATTGGCGGATTTTTCTAACAGCATATGCAGCTGAGCTAAGCCGTCCTGCAAGAGATGTTAAATGAGGACCCCATTGTAGCCTAGAGTCAAGCGTTATCCCCAAGAAAACAGTTTTGTCGACAAATTCTAGTTTTTCATCGTTTAGTATTACGTCACAATCACTACTTTTGACATTCGGTAAGGAAAATCTTATGCATTTAGTTTTTTTCCCGTTTAAAACTAGATTATTAGCAGTGAACCAGTTTTGGACCTGCAATAGTGCGTTATTTTCGTCGTCAAGATTATTAGTCCTTCTATTTATCTTAAAAATCAAAGAAGTGTCGTCGGCAAACAACACCATATTAAGTTTATTTTGCAACAAATAGGGTAAATCATTAATATAAACTAAAAATAAAAAAGGACCTAAAATTGAACCTTGGGGTACCCCATTTTCACATTTAATCCCGACGAATTGACACCGTTTATTTGAACTTGTTGCTGTCTGTCAATCAAATAAGATTTTAATAAGCTTAAAGCTGTTTTGCCTAGTCCGTAATGCTCAAGTTTCAGGAGTAATGTTTCATGAACCACACAATCAAACGCCTTAGACAGGTCACAGAAGATACCTATAGCATCCTGTGCCTCTTCCCACGCATTAAAAATGTGTTTTAGTAAGGAGACACCAGCGTCAGTTGTACAACGTCCTTTGGTGAAACCGTACTGTTTATCGTGTAAGATGTTATTTGTGTTAAAATGATTAAGCATTTGATTTAACATCACCTTTTCAAATATCTTGCTAAAAACCGGCAACACGGACACCGGCCTATAATTATTAGTGTCTTTACTGTCCCCAGATTTAAAAAGTGGTATCACTTTACTATATCAGATCCGGAAAAACTCCTTGATCTATACACAAATTAAATATTATAGCTATGTACGGCGCTATAGTCTCAATAATTGAGGTACAAACTTTGATAGACATACCCCACAAATCTTCTGTCAATTTAACCTTGATTTGTTTAAAAGCTTTTATTACAGTTATAGGGTTTATCATCATATTCATCATCATCATCATTTTCAGCCGAAATACGTTCACTGTTGGACATAAGCCTCCCCCAAGTGTCGCCACAATGACCGGTCCTGTGCGTCTCGCATCCATCGAATTCCCGCGACCCTCACCAGGTCATCGGTCCACCTTGTGAAAGGCCTTCCAACGCTACGTCTTCCGGTATAACGGATCTCTACACCCTATAAGGAACCTACTTACCTGCCAAATTTTAAGTTTGTACCTAGCTGTTATAGTTTCGGAGATTTCGTGATTAATTAGTAAGTGGTATTTCGCTTTTATATGTCATGGATCCCATCTTAGAATTGATCACTTCATGATGTGACTTGCCATATCATGAAATGCAACCATTTCATGATATACTTACAACCTCGTCCGCTGGCCACATCATGATATGGGCAAGCCAAATCAATGAACACTCTGCGTTTAACGATATGAACGGCTAAATGCATGATTATTTCATGATATGGCCAAACATGGCTGATCATATCGTGAAATATCCACCGATATTATCCACTGTTAGAGGCGCTGATGTTGTTTTGTTTTTGTTATGTATCATGGCGGCGGACAGTAATTCTTGTTGTTATTCTTTCTGATAAAACTGTTAGTAATAATGTGTCAATTGATAATAATGATATGGTGAAATGTCAATACGAAAAAAAAACTTGAATGTTTACGAAAGCAGTAAAAAAAAACATGGAGGTCAGAACATATTTCACAGGTTAGTAGATTTCAATCTCTAATAGTATTATTTAGTGGTTATTCTTTTAAAATTAAAGCTATGTAAAATGTCTTATTTATCTTTAATATTCTTTATTTGGAATTTTTATTAAACCCTTGATGTCATGGAAACCCTACAATATACTACATTATGATATGGCAACAATTTATGTTTGGATTGACTTGGAAATATAAGTTCAAATAAACTTTATATTAAAGGTACGTTATTCTTTTTTCTAAATTAGGTAAGAAACCAATAAAGGTTTCTTTGTGTTTTGTATTTTCTGTAATATCGCTGTACTTATAACCTACCTATTATTAGTATGATAAAAAAACGGAGAACACTTATTTAGGATTTTCAATATCCCAGTTAACGAATTAACACTAATTTTCATAATAAAGGCCTCACCAGCCTTGAACGTAAGCAAGACTAACTCAAGGACACGATGTAGCCCAAAATTGTAATTCCAGTTCCATACATAAATTAGGAACGTAATTAAATCGTTAGTTAGTTTACAAATTAATTCTATCCGAAGACGGACTTCACTAGGCCTTGAATTTATCTATGTCTATCTTACAGACAGGAACAGTTTTTTTTTTGAAGTGGAGACCATCATAATTATAACTTCTCCTGCTCTGAGTGACGGATGTTATGAAGCTTTGTAACCGTATCAGAAATGATTGGTTCCACCGTAGGACGAGCAAAGGTAGCTCGTTGTCCGGCTGTCCGGTAACCGTCGGACCGAGTCAGATACAGTGGCGCGCGACGGCGTGTAGTGTTCCATGTGTACCTCAAAGAGTTGTCTGCAAAACTGCAGGGGTTCAGCTGTGGCGAACGAACGAACGGAGTCAACTTCTGAAAGGGAGACCCGAAGTCCTGGGGCCCTAGTCTGCTATTTTATAAATTCGTCATTCCAACACGATTCCAACACGATCATTGATCGATCAGTGGTCTCGTAATAGAATTGTGGTACGAGCTGTCTTGTAACGAATTAAAAGCAATGACTGCAAAGTGACGTTCTAATGGGAGGTCACACTGATCAAAGGAACTGTCAAAATTTTAGCAGATTACCACATATGTCAGACCAGTAGACGTGTTTTGTCATTATATACGAGATTACCATTCTATGCCATTTCTTTCAATGGAGTGTCAGTGGTTGACCATTGGAATGTCATAATAACGCCATTATATTAGTAGATTGCCAAACTTGTCAAAATCAACAATAATATGAAATCAATGATAGAAAATTCTGACAGTATTGTAATAGCAGACTTGAGGCCCTGGGACGTAAATGGTAAGTGAAGAAACATAGGTGTGGTTTTAGTCAGTAAAAATCTGACACGCCCTCTCGCTCCACCCTACAACGAGAAAAGTCGTTAGATGATTAATTATTTATCATAAATAAATAATCTCTCAATCTAATCCACCCTAAAAAAACGAAACTATCGGATATCAGAAATTAAAAAATCTAACCGTAACTGAAACCAATATAAAAAATTCAGATAGTTTCGGATGAAAGCGGTGTCTAAATGACAGATTGCGACAGGTTTTTGTTAGTTTTCCAAGCCAAACAAATGACAGTTTAGACTAAAAATAAAAGTCAAATCTTGTTATTTTTATGTATAATTTTAAAATTTTAATATCCGCAGCCAAAACTATTCTTTATTAACTATTACTTATTCTGTGAATAAGGTCCAAAATTTCATATTTAAAACATCCTTGACTTAAACCCACTTATGTTCCTTCAGTTGCCCTTTACGATTCAGGATTGTGGTAACTCTTTCAGACAATACCACAGCTCAACCCACAGGCACCGTACATTTAAGATTTACGAGGAACAAACGAACATTATTTATTTCAATTTTAAGTTTTGATTAAAAATGTTGACGGTAGAAATTAAGAGGTTATAATTATACTAGCTACTTCCAGTGGCTTTTAACGCGCGATAGTAAAAAAAATATCCTAAGGAAACATCATTTTAGGAAATGGTCTACCCGTGTGATAAATTCCATCCAAATCCGTTCAGCCCTTCCAGCGCTAAGAAGTAATAAACATACATACACACAAACATAGCCCAAAGTTGTAGCTTGGCGAGTGAGAGGTTATGAGATCATTGTATTGATCTCAACGTAAACCGAACACAATTAAATTCTTAAAATACCTAGTCATTCAAAATAGATTCCGAACAATAACGCATTATAAATTTGCTTGAATTTTAAAGTAGTAATTCAATAAAAGATTCCAAACAATAACGCATTATAACTTTGCTGGAATTTTAAAGATGTTTTAAAAGAAAAAAGACAATTATATTAATAAAACATACTGCATTGAGATTACTAGTAACCTATATAAAATAATAATAATAATAAAATCAATAAAAGGCAGTTTAAAAGTTGCCCCGATAGTCGATAAAGTCGACGTACGGCGAGTATCCACCCTTACGTTGTTGAAATTTCAACGGTCCGTACTAAGCGTTTCGCTTCGTCGTTTTATACCGCGTACATCGAAGGACTGGAACAATTTGCCTGCTGCGGTCTTCCCGTCCAACTATAATTTAGGTGTCATCACTGCTAACCATCAGGCGGGATTGCAGTCAAGCACTGGTTTATATCATTTAAAAAAAAAAATCAAAGAAAAGCGTTTGGTATGGTCACGAGCAAAGACACCCAGACGATCATATGGTGAAGCTTGCCCTTGAACTGCCTACGACGAAGCGCACTCGTGGAAGACGACGGTCCAAAGAGACCTCAAAGAAGCTCATCTAGACATGGCACAAAATCTTGGTCAAATGGTCAAAGTCAAGGAGGGCCGAACCAGAATAAATGGGATAAGGTCTGGACCTTATCCCATTTGCCCGGATCGGATCGACCCGGCCCAGAAGAAAATACTGGGCAAGTGTGAGTCGAACTCGCGCACTGAGGGTTCCGTACAAACTTACCTATAAAAATAGATTCGGAAAAATCTTCGAGACTCCATTCATTTAATTTTGATTTAATTTTAATTTAATTTTGATTTAATTTTGATTTAATTTTGATTTAATTTAAATTTAATTTGATTTAATTTTGATTTAATTTTGATTTAATTTTGATTTAATTTTGATTTAATTTTAATTTAATTTTAATTTAATTTTAATTTTATTATTTAATTTTGATTTTATTATTTGATTTTGATTTTATTATTTAATTTTGATTTACATTCTCGAATTAACTAATTGTATTTAAATAATTATCAATTTATTTATTTGCATTAATGTTATAATATGATTTGTTTTAATTGATCTTAATTTTACAAACTGAATTTAATTGTGACTGTTTTGATTATTATTTTTTAAATTTGTATATGAGTCAATGTTACTCGCAATAAATATATTATTATTATTATTATTATTATTCAGGAATTGAACTGAATGGAGACTCAAAGATTTTTACCGAATCGCAAAAAAGACTTTTTTTGTGACGTAACCACTTTACTTTTTTCAGTTTTATTCCTATGCCTATACTGTAATACCTTGCTTTATGCCAAATTTCAGGATTCTGGGTTAATGGGAAGTACCCTATGAATTTGATTCCCTTGGCAGTGCCGAAATGTACGTTTTTTGTGACATAAACGGCCGTATCTTTTTTTTTTCTAAGTATATGATTTTAATTTCAACTTCATACCTTCACGCGTTCCCGAGATAAAGGGTCTTGACAGACGGACAACAAAGTGATCCTATAAGGGTCCCGTTTTTTCCTTTTGAGATACGGAACCCTAAAAAGTAGATGCGTTCTTCAAAAAGGTGAGAGAAAAAACTGCCCAATAGGCATTACCAAAAATTATAACAACACTTGACCAATAAGATGGCTCAACACTAATTACAGACCCATGTCATAATTATGTTAATGTCCGTCTGTATGCCGATCTTGCATGTAGGTATGTACCTAATGTTGACGCAAACGCCAGATGATCGTCTTCAGTGCAATACGCTTTGCAAAATAATTACAGTTGAGGCAACTGGGGAAATTGAAATGTTATTCTCGCATTATTATTACAGATACATAATATTTATACTCAGAAAATGCTTACACAATTTCGTAATCGAACTTGTCTAAGGGCTCATCATTTTTAGAGTGCCGCACCTAAGTCGGCAAAAACGGATCCTTTATAGGATCACTTTGTTGTTCGACTGTCCGTTTATATACTCGACCAAGTACCTACTCAACTCCATCATTACGAATATTTTGCGTTAAGAATCATCTCAAATATGACTTAGCAAAGAAGTCGAATACGAGCCTATTAATATAAGGAAGTAGTGTATTTTGGCCGTTTTCACATTAGACGAAAAATACACAATATTGTGGGACTGGTTGTATCGTACATTTTCTAACAACTGTGTAAGTTGTTGGTTCGACTTGAGACTGCTTGGTGGCATAACGCATATAAGTTGTTTGTTTAGATCAACACGACATCGTCAAAAATATGAAAATACCAGCCCCATGATATTGTGCCGTTATTGTTATCAGTTAATGTGAAAACGGCCATTAACTATGGGTCAATTTATGAAGCAAAAAAAGGCAAATTCCAATTACGCACTGTTCAAACAACCATAACACTACACTCACATCTATATCCTCGATATAAGCTCAAGGCGGGGGTGACACAACCTCAGCGGCTCGGGCCAAGTTCAAAGAAATTTAATATAAAACTTGGCGGTACTTGGCGCATAAAAAGCGGCGCCTCCAGCCCTCCAACATTTTGTTGAGCATACATTTTTAAAAGTTTCCTTATGAATAGTTCGTGTGATGTTATGCTTTTTATAAACTTTTTACTGCCTTATTACATGTCAAAATGTTTGGTACAAGGTCAATGAAATTGACCATCGATTTTCGGGGTTTTTGTACCGGGACTGCGGTCTCTACTTCAACCTATTTTTTTTAAATTTAATTAATTATATTTTGGGACCACAAGTAATATAGGAGCAACTTCTATAGAGAAGCAACATTTTTTTTAAAAGCATCTTTACGACTTATGACCTTATAATATACCCACACTATTCAATAAGTCCATCCAGCAGTCTTTTGAAGCAAAGTTAAATGTATTTATTTATGTACATAGTCGCGTATATTTCTGACTGTGTCAGCGAGAACATCAATTTGATAGAAAACTAAAATTCCCGCACTAAGACTAGAAAATGTACGCTTCATCAAAATAAAATATCCGAGTCCATACTAGCATTCATATTAAAGTAGACACAAAACAAGTTCAATGCAAACAGCATCGATGATCAACAGACAAAAGAAATATGTACTTACATGTGTCGGGGACTGCTCCGAAACCATATCCTGTAATTCTTTGGCAAACACGATCTTCGGAGGTGGCCCAGAGACTTCTGAAAGACAAATTAAACGTAGTAAAACATATATAATAATTATATAATCTTTGAAACTTGGTACATCAAGTTACTGGGGTTATAACTACAAAACGACAGTGTTTATGTTACTCTTGGGTGTTGTAAAAAGCGGCTTAAGAGGTAATAAGTTTATAACAGAGGAAAGACTGGAGTCTAAAACTAATTCACCACGCTTGGCGGACGATTTTGTGACAAACTTGATTAGGAAATATTTTCCCAAGTTACCCTTAAGACACCCCTGTAACTGTTAGCTTATTCTTTATCGAAAATTTGTACTTTTTATTTCACTTCTTAAAATTATGGCTGGGAAGACGAACAGCGAAAGTGTTCACTCAATTTAGCCTTTTTTTTTCGGTAGGAAAATCATCCAATGACATCCCTCGCTCTTGGGCGGTGCGGGAGGGTATGTCAGACTTTTATGTGCGGCCTGCTCCTTATTTAGACCTATCATCATCTTTCTGCCCTTCTCCCAATTTACTTGGGGTTGGTATGATGCGTTTTTTTATTCAATTCTATTATACATACATACATATTCAGCCTTTTAATGTTCCCACTGCTGGGACTCAGGCCTCCTCTCTCTAGGAGAGGGAATGGGCCGTAATCCACCACGCGGGCCCAGTGCGGGTTGGTGGATGTCACATGTCTTCGAATTTTTGGTTCTAGGACATGCCGGTTTCCTCACGATGTTTTCCTTCACCGTTTGGGGAGCAGTGGGAGCAATTCTATTATACTATCATGTTATTACTGATTTCCTTTCTTTCATATCACTCCTCGTGTGAACCACCCATTCACCTTTTTAGGGTTCCGTACCTCAGCCGGAAAAAAAGGAACCCTTATAGGATCACTTTGTTGTCCGTCTGTCCAGACCGTTTTTCTCAAGAACGCGTGGAGGTATTAAGCTGAAATTAATCTACACTAATATTATAAAGAGGTAGTTGGTTTTTTGTTTTATTTTTTTGTTTGTAGGAGGTAATCTCCGAAAGTACTGGTCTGATTGCTAAAATTTGTATACCGATAGAAAGCTGCTTTATTCCTGAGAGACATAGGCTATATTTTATGTACCCGGGCGAAGCCGCGGGCAAATGCTAGTATCAAATGCAAAGAGTCTGTAAGGCCATTTATGGCATAGTTTGACACTCGCAAGGAAATCAAAACCATGGTTATTAAGGGTACTTCCCGTTGACCTGAAATCCTGTAATTTAGCAACAAGCTCTCACAGCAAAACTAAAAGGAAAAGTCCAAAGACCTTTGTAGTTATATCACAAAATAAGTAATTTTTTGCCATTCGGTAAAAAATTTCAGACTCTATTCATGAATCAAACTATTTACATAGATAAGTTTTCACAAAACCCTTAGTGCGTGAGGCCGACTCGCCCTTTGCCAGTTTTTATTCGGCCTCCCTCTCCTTCTCCATCCTTCCAAATGAATACTCATTACTCTTTTAGTAACATACGTTTCATCCCTCATTTAAATTCAGACCTATTGAAACAACTAAATTCAAATTGCAATTATTAAATCATCGACAAAGCTAAGTCAATGAATCATGATCGAAAGCACGGAAGTCCACGCATGTATGCAAATGAAATAGCATTAAATAGTGAGCACTAGTGCCTAATATTTCCATGAAACCGGTTAGTTTTGATAATGGTTTGATTGCGTTTCACGCCGGCCGCGTTTGTGTACGCGTTGTAATTGTTTTCATTGATATTTTATTTTGACAGTGCTGACAGTTGTACTTAATGTTAATTGCTTTGAGCTTGAATTAGTTTATTATTACACGATTTTTCAGAACAAAATTGACTTTTGGTGATGGCAAAATAAACAATGGGTGAAAGGGATTTATAATAGATCATATTAATGGCTGGATGATGTAATTATTTAAAAAATTAAAGATTATTTGAATTTTAAAGAATTTTCAACACAAAAGATGGACTGGGAGTTGAGACAGCTATTGAAATGTACGTAGGGTTTAACTTAATAAAAAGATTTGACCAATTATAAAATTAAAGGTTTTTTTTTAAATTGGGAAATCATCTAATGTCTTTTCACGCTCTAAGGTGAAGCGAGAGCGTGTCAGATTTTTACCGACTAAAACCACATCTATGTTTCTGCAGTCCTTTGCGCTTTAGGACCACGGGTAATCTTTTTAGAAGTCGACCCATAGCCCTAGTAGACTTCGGCCCTGCTGGGCTGGAAATTGATGCAGCTGTGTTTTAAAGTTGTGATAATGTAGACTTTTTAAACTTACCATATTTTGATGACTGGTCTTTATTCCGTTCTCCGAAATTCCCTTCATACAGTTCCCTCTTGCTGGTCTGGTCGCTGTCCTTTTGTTTGACCACAGAACTCTTTGCTATTGAACTCTTAGCGACTGGGCTCTTAGCTAGTGAGTCTTTAGTCTCTAAGTCCTTGGCCTCTGATCTCTTGGCAAGCGGATGCACAGACAGAGCCTGGCTAAGCACCGCTAACACGAGTAGTGAGATCTGAAAAATTTTAAGGAAGAACTTTTGATTAAGGACTTGGTCCTAAATATCGTATCCTTATTCTAGCCTAATCATTCAATTTATTTTAGATATTACTTTTAAGAGTATGTATATACGAAAATTATGAATGTTTTTGTTAACTATGGAGTCAAATTAAACCTTTAAATATACTTTTTAAAATTAAAAGAGATAGCCCATTTGAGTTCTGGAAGTTCAACAGAAAAATTATTTCAAACATAAATTAGAAAGCCGATACACGTGCGGTATAAACCACTGAAAAGGCCTGAGGCTAAGTGTATCATAATACTTTTAATAGAGCTAGCGGCTAAACGTTACAGGAAAATTTACTAAAGCTCGTATTATCTTTGCAGGGCGGGCGGGTGGAACTGAAACTTGTATTATCTTTACAACTGAAGAAAATATACGAAAATTCCATATTTTTCCGTTAAGAACACCGATGATAAGATAAAACAAATCACATTAATAAATTAAGTCACTGAATTCCACTAATAAAACTAACCGGCAGCTTCATTTTTCGTGCTATTTCGACACGTCTGATCCGCGCGATCTACGCGAGGCGACTCACGAGTACTCGCGGCTACCACCGTACTGCGCATGCGTGGATCTACAGGAGGGGCTTATATGCTCTTGCGCATACACGAGGGATAGTGCTCAAGTGAATCATGAAGATTACAACTATAAGCAGTCTCTTGGTTTTTTTTTTTTCATTTTGAAATCGATTTATGAAAAAAGTTTCGGTATGTAGAACGGTTTAATGCAATGGTCATTAATCAGATGTTATTATTTTTTGTGGATTTGCAACTTGATGGACTGTTGAAGTTATGTCACAGTTTGTATAGCACTTTTTTTTCAAGTAACTGGGTCATAATATATTGATGGACGATGAAAAAATATTTGCTTTAAATATTAATTTGAATTAAATGTTGTATAGTTATGCTTGTTCATCTTCACTTTTTGATACTTGCATGGATTTCATGGCAAAATAATATAATGTCTTTATAAAAAAAAAACTTTTATCTCTAATAAATAGCTATACAATTTAGGGATTGTTAACTTAGAATTACCTGAACCATTTTTCTTTTGATAATGTTTTATAGAACAATCGTTATTGTAAAAAAAAAACGGTTAAATAACAAAGGTTTATATAGCGAAATGGTTGACGTTCAAGTGAGTCGGAATGACTTTATTTTGTAATGTGTGTGTGTTTAGTGATTTAAGAGTGTTTTTATTTTACTTAAAGGCGTATACCTACTTATTAAAAAAATATTAGATGATCATTGTAATTTTGCTCGGTTTATTTACTTTATAGCCGATTAAGAAACCATACTGGTGAAATATGTGTGTATATTTTATGTACGACGCTGTCTAACACCTCGGAGAATATCGAAGTGATGTTTTACTAGACAAAAGTCACCGAGAAAATGCACGAGATGATCGAACGCTTGTGTGTCTTGGAGGTAGTAATGTATCATCTAACGATTTATGGCAAACAAGAGAGGAATAATTTACGAGCAGGCTTGAAGGTTGCTGTTTGCTGGCATATCAGGTATTCTGTGGATAAGTTTTATAGCCATTATTCAATAAGAAAAAAGATGTAAGAATTTTCTAAAAGACGGAGCGTTTATATCTCTTTGCATTGTTCATTATAGATAATCTATAGAAATTTATACTACTTTAGGTGCTAAGATGGGCGGGGGTGTGACTAGGCTTGACAGAGTACCAAATGAACACATTTGAGGAAGCTTCAAAGTCACACCAATTTCCGATAAAATGTGAAGACCACGTGGTTTAGATCACTCCACGCCTACCAGAGCAAAAAAGATGTAGAGGCCGCCCACCATCGATATGGTGATCAAATATAGAAAAGGATTCAAGAATTCCCAATTGCCATAATTGACAACAGGAGATAGAGCCACTTGGCGTAGGAAAGTGAAGAAACCCGACACCAAATAATGGGACCAGGGAAGAAAGAAAAAGAAGAAGAATCGATAGAAATCACTACTATAAATGAAAATGTTTTGAATACTGCTCCAAAGAATGGCAATAACGGAGTTCTTATGTCAAATGTACAGGTTACTGTGAGGTGTCTTTTTGAATTGAAATTACAGAATATAATAAAAAATCATCCAACAACAACAACCAGTAACGATTACTAACTTCAAACGTTTGTGTCTAATAACAACAAACATTTGTGGTTTGTAATAAAA
Organism: Mythimna impura; assembly: GCA_905147345.3. Classification (NCBI taxonomy): domain Eukaryota; kingdom Metazoa; phylum Arthropoda; class Insecta; order Lepidoptera; family Noctuidae; genus Mythimna; species Mythimna impura. The sequence continues at coordinate 29,364,934 of LR990349.1, read as the reverse complement.
GTGTTATCGCAATTGTTGCACACATTACACACTCACTTAATCACACTTGCTTAGTAGGCGAAGATCATAAAAACATTGGCAAAGTGCATTCCAAAGAGCAAAAGTATTGACAATCTCTTGAGATGATACCCACCTCTTCACATTGTTTCAGAGCATTATTACTTTTTCAAGGCTAGCATGTCATCAACGATGATCTACTTAGATAAATTATGCAAAGTGCAGTCATATATAATATCATATCTAATTATGATGCATGGCTCTTAACTGGATCATTGTTGAGCAAGAGTTGCTTGAACTTTGTGAGTGCGCGACATTTAATTAGGTTTAAAATTAAATCTTGCGTAACATGTGTTATTCATTATTGCATTCATCATTTCTTCTTTTATTTAGGAGAATGGTTAAGTCTGGTGGTGTAAAGCTGGTACTCAACAGCTTAGGATGACGATAATGCCGAAATGTATTCATCGCTTCTTTGTAACTCAAGGTGGAAGCTTGTAGAGATATTAAAGCTAGAGTTATATTTATAGGTCAAGGTGAAAATATTACCCAAATATCATAGAGGCGAAAGTTTGTTTATGTGCGTGTGTATTTGTATATTTAGCTCATTTTGTGCAACAAAGACGTAATTACATTTTTAGAAATCTTACAGAAGATGCTAAAGGTGGTGAAGCGAATTATTGCGATCGTCGTTATTTTAAAATAAACTACACAATATTGAACATACTTTTAAAATCATGACGATTGTAATAAGTCCTTTAATAGATCTTTGATTGTATCATCCTAAAATTTCTAAAAGTGTATGTAATTGCGTCACCAAATGAGCGATTTGTATTTGTAAGCTATTTTTCATTCCCGGAATATGTTTTCTTGGGATAATATTGAACTTGGGAATTTACTGAAGAAAGAAGAATTCGTAGTTACTAAATTTTCATCATAATATGCATAAGTGGCTTCGAAATGTGTTCATTCACAATGGACCTTATCAGAAGGCTTAAAGTCACCCAGTAAAGGGGGCTATGCTGGGAGATTACTTGCGTGACCGGATCAAAACTGAAGATATCCACAGGAGAACTCAGGTTACGGATATTGCCCGCAAAATTGCTATACTTAAGAAACAGTGGGCAAGGGATACTGCTCTCAGAACCGATTGTCGATGGGGCCAACAGGTTCTAAAGTGGCGACCACGTATCAGAAGATGCAGCGTTGGAAGGCCTTCCACAAGGTGGACCGACGAGACGCACAAGATCGGTCACATTGGGGGATCCCTATGTTCAGTGTCGAGGACGTCTTTCGGCTAAAATGATGATGAGGCATAAGTGAATAATTTTATGACCTGTTGGTATGGTGATGAAAGCGTTATGTATCTTTTTCCATTTGTCGCTCCTTTTTTATCAGCAACAAAAGTCGCTCAGGTAGCTTCTATATCACTTAAGCATAAGTAATTACTACTTAGACCAGAATGTTAGAGTAAGTAGTGTTGCGTCAGATCTCGTCTGGTGAACTGACCCGTTGACTGTTATGTCCTGTATCCTGACTTAACTTGTAATTGCTGTGCACTTACATAAAATTAAAGTGTTACATTAATAAGAGCAGGTTAAATATATTATTAGGTGGTTCAGTGTGTGTAATTTAAGAGTAAGTCTGTCGCATGTAGACCTTTTTTTTTTGAGGTGGAGAAATATAATATAATATTATAACTTTTAGTCCCATACTAAGCGGAGTTTGTGCTATGAGTACTAGACAACTGATAAACATACTTATATATTTCTAAATACATACGTATTACTGATAAATTGCACCCAAACATAGAACACATGATCATGCTCATCACATAAAGATTTGTCTTGGGTGGGAATCCAAACCACGTCCTCCAGCATAGCAGTCAGGGCCACAAACCACTAGACCAAGCGGTATTCGTCCAGACCGAGCCTGAGTCGTCGACGGCGCGTAGTGTTTCACGCGCGCTTACAAGAGATGTCAGCAAAACTGGGGCCCAGCACAGGCCCAGGGACCAGCGCCAAGTCTTTGGATGATTTCCCACATAAAAAAAAAGTCAAAAATCTCCTCAGTGACCCGTCTGCCTAATAAGTACGGCAGAAGAACTTGACTCTCATTTATTTATTCTTTTATTATCTTAACCCAATCATAGCCTTCTATAACGCATAGGTTTATTAAAGAAACAAAAAAGAAGAATGGAAAAAATACAGGCAAGGTTTAGTCACATAAAGCCATTGACTTGTCCATTCATGCTCATGGTTTGCGCAACGCAATTGTTGAATATTTAGCTCTTGATAATATCACATAGCTATACGATTATGTGTGCTTTGTTTAGTCTGGTAGAAAAGTCGCAAGCATTACTACCGTTTCTTTATGTGGGAATTCATCAAATAATTTCTTCCACTCCTGCATTTCTTTTTAGGGTTCCGTACCTTAAAAGGAAAAAACGGAACTCTTATAGGATCACTTTGTTGTTCGTTTGTCTATCTATTAAGATCCTTTATCCCGTGAACGCGCGGAGGTATCGAGTTGAAATTAAAACCATATACTAAGGTTTGCGGCTCATTGAAGCTGTGAAAAAATCAAATATCTGTGTTAACGAAAAAAAGATACGGATATGGTTTATGTTGCACTTACTTGACACTCTCGAGGGAATCAAAATTCATAGGGTACTTCCCGGTGATCTAGAATCCTGAAATTTAGCATGAAGCAAGGTCTTATAACACATACTATAACTTTTTTTGCAATTTGGAAAAATCTTTGTAGGTTCGGGAATTGAACTGTTTTCAAAGGTAAGTTTGTGCGGAACCCTCAGTGAGTGAGTCCGACTCGCACTTGCCCAGTTTTTTTATTATCGATAGGCTCGCGCTTGACCACTATTTCACCTGGTGGAAAACGACGATGTGGTCGACGATGGAGCGCACTTGTATAGAAGTAACGTATTCAGTCTTGACTTAAAGACCCCCAGGTTTTAGGTATCAGGAAACAGACTCCGGCAGGGAATTCCACTCCTTAGCGAGCGATTGTTCTTCATTGGGTCAGTTGAAACTGGTCATCTCATATCTGCCAGTTGCTTAATTCAATTTCTATTTATTAATTAGTTTTTTTTTTAATTATTATTATTACTTATCTACATTATGCTCACATATTAGAAGCGACAAGAAATATGTAACCAAGATTTATGTAACTCATAATATGATTTAAAAGAGTGTCCATGGAGTTACTTCCACGTTCTTCTCCATAGAGATCTACGCTTTGGAACGTGCAATTTGCCTTCACTTTTTTTGACTGACCGACATTTTGACAATTCAAAAGTGCCTGTAATTCGTTTATTTGAAATAAACGTTTCTGATTTCTGTATGTGACTAGTGATTTTGGGAACCTGTAATTAAATAAATAAATAAAATAAAACTTGCTTTTTTATGGATTCAGTTTTCACCCTCTCCATGATGTACGTATTTCTTTTTGTTTTAGGCGGGAAACTACTAAACAACTTCTCCAGCTCCGAGTGGAGACGACTCGAGAAGAGCCTTCTTAACAAATTATAATCATCATTCTCACTCACCCTACAAAGCGTTATGAGCCTTAATGCAAACATAATTAACGCCATAAAGAATCATTTTAATATTAAATATTTAACTTACTCGTATGGGAGCAAGTTATGCGAAATTAGGTACTTGACCTCATAGTTGTACACACATACTTTTAATTAAAATTGTTTGGCAGTGTCATCATAATATAAGAGTTAATATAACTATGTTATATTTTTTTTAAATTGACCTCTGCATAATTACAAACTGATGTTTACTTAAGGGGATGCAACTCGGCATACATTTTCACTGTTTTTCATACAACCGCTCTTACGCGGTTATGACGTTATTACAAATTTTTCATTAGATATTTTGGAAACACAGCATCTTGTGGATATTATCTAGGCTTCTATTGAAATCCATTTATAAATTTGTGTAAAACTAATCCAGTAAAAACCTCTGAAAATCTGCTATTTTGCATGAACTTTCACACTTCATAATTTACTCAAAAATTAAAAAAGTCAAAAGTATAACAATAGACGTCTTGAAAATGTAATCAAAATTTTGAATGACGATTTTTTTTCACAAAATTTTAAGGTTTTAAAAAAAGCACTTATTTCCTGGAACAAGTTTTGTAAAAATATTCGATTAAATCACGGAATTACCGTACGCTAACAGAGTTATCAGGCGTTATCTTTCTTTTTCCGCGTTGCTTTTTTGTCAAACATCGCGTTGGATTGCGTTCGATGAAGTAAAAAGCTTTTAAACCATGCTCGATGTTGACGACAGGCGAGTGGGGAAGGACCCTCTTAAACAACGAACTAGCATAAGGTCGGCTTCCAGTCTAACCGAATGCGACTAAATACCCGTGTTTTACATAGACTGCTCAGACCTCCACAACCCAGTTACTAGGCAACTCCTTGGATAGACTAATAGTCACGCTTTCTGGCGTCTAACTATAACGAATGTCAAAGATCTACGAATGACAACCGGTACTAATAGCTTTACGTGGTTTCCGAGGCACTGGGTGTCAGTAATGTCTTAGATAAACATAGAAAAGTACATACCTATATGAAATTAAACGTTCACATGTTTAATAAAACAATATGATGTTCCTTTATTACAAAAAAAAGGAAAGAAAACACGTTTATTTGTCACACAGGTACACACAATGAGATAACAATTATAATATAGAAACTTAAACTTAAAAATAAATAGGTCTAGTTCAGCATAATGCCAGGCCACTACATAGCAGTTTAGTTATAAGAACTTTGGCTTTTGGGATTACAAGAAAAACAGAGCACAAAAAGATTGCATCTGGATAAAAAATAAGAAAACATTGTTTCATTTGTTTTGTGGGATATTTATTATTTTAGTGTTAATGTATATGTATTTTCTTTTTATTCTTCAATGTGTTATTATGGTTTTTATTTAATGTAATTTTTTAGTTTGTAAGTTTCTACTGTACAACACCTTGGACTTCCTCCGTAACGTTGTACAAGTGCTTGTAAATAAATAAATAAATAAATCTGCGACGAGATGCTGCTCGGGAGCATCAGGTCTGTCCAAATCAACCGTTGGGATCACAGAACTTACTAGCTTTTGTCTGCGGCTTCGCCCGCGTGATAGCAGCAAATGATCCTAAGAGAACATACACCCGAGATAAAAAGTATCCCATGTGCTATTCCAAGACATGGCCTACCAATGTACCAAGTTTTATCTAAATCCATTCAACCGTTTGAGCGTAAAGAAGTATCAAACATTCACTGTACAAACTTAATACAATACAAAAGTTTCGACTTATAATATTAGTGTGTTGTTTTTTGAAGAAACTCACTTTGGTTTTGTATTTGAGATTTTGTGATCATGTAGTATATGTAGCTTGAAGTGTCTGCTTCAGATCCATTAAAAATAAGGTTAATAGCAATATTTAACTAATCAATTAATCATAACGAGTCAAGAAAAATTTAAGTTTATAAAAAATAAACTATTAACATGACATACAAATTGTACTTAATTGTCGGCACATTATGAAGGTGAGATTGCAAAACTACAAAAATAAGCATAGAAGGTACACTTCATTAACCAGAATATTGAAAACATTAATCAAAATGACATGTTAAAGTAAAAAGTTAAAAGGGTGCCCAGTGAAAAGATAATTTATTTCCCCGAAATATAGGTGGGAAATTTTTTAGCAATATATAGTTACACTTATTTTTTTTTTATTATTTAGTATAGGCTCGCGTTTGACCATCATCTCACCTGAGCCGGATGTCATTTTTCCCTGAAAGGTGCCAAATACCAAATTGTTTTTTTGGATGCATTGTATTGTTTACAAATCATTCTGCAGTAAAAAATATAAATAGACTTAACTTTACAAATGAATTTTTATATTTAACTAATTTAATTTCAATCTTTACCATATTATTTTTTTTTTAATTGTTGAATATAACATAAACTTTTATTTTAAAAACTAGACCGTTTAACGTGATGTTAAAATTAAATTCATAAAAGGTCGTACACCTTCCCCTTAAATGATTCAGCCGCGGTCGCAGTAGCCCGGGAAAAGTGGAAGGAGAGATTAGAAGGCCTCTGTCCTTGGCCCTAGAACAACAATAGCTTATATTATGAAGGTATCTTTATGCTATGTTAATATTAACTCCATAACTCTTCGTTGTCAGTGAACATTCTGCAGCTATTTATTTGTCAGCGTAACAGTTCGCAGTGACATAGGAATTAAAGCGAGTCGCAGCTGCGCCACCGTGCGTGTTGTAAACTGGCGGCCGAGCTGTCAGCCGCATGTACTGGGTATTATGTAGGTACTCGTAGCTACCTAGTGAGTGGATTGAACTTTTATGATGGTTGGGTTAATAGTGTATATTTTAGGATTGCTTGATTTGTTTCCTAGCAAAGGAGAAGGCCGCACGCGTGAGGCAACGGTCCTCACGCCCCAGCCGCCGCCGGGATTTCGATCCCGATTTCCAGCCACTGTAGGCGCAGTCTTGCAATGGCTAGCTTGCCGTCCGACCGTCCGGACCGAGCCCAAGTCGTCGACGCGCGCCTCAAGGAAATTTCAGCAACTGTAGGGGCTCAACAGGGTCGAAGCCTACTGGGGCCAAGGGTATTATTCTATAAGGAAGACTTGGCCCTGGTACGAAAAGCAACGAAGGAACAATAGTGGGTCAGTAAAAGTCTGACACTATCTCCCGTTCCACCCAAGAGCGGGGGATGTCATTAGATGATTTTCCCATCGAAAAAAAAACAGTACAATGGTCCTAAAATGGCACAATAGAAAACTAATATTAGGTACTGTTTCTTTCTCTTTAGAGACGAGACTGTGTGTTTAGTTGATATTCCTGTCAATGCTGAAAGAAGTATAAAAGTTATTCTACATTAGGTACCGTGGCTACGGGGAAAAGGGTAACTGAAGGACACAGGTGTGATTTTAGTCAGAAAAAGTCTGACACGATTTTCCATTCCACCTTCAAGTAGGAGAAGTCATTGAATAATTTCGCATATCAAAAAAAAAGCAAGGCCTAAACGCTAACATTTCAGTAATGTCTTTGTTAAACAAATTTTCATAATTGTGTCAAGCCTAAAAGTTTGTTTAATCCTCTCCATTTAAAGTACACAGGCACTGTTATTCATCTGAATCCGACTCAAACATTCGTAGTTGAAAAAAGCTAGACAAATGATGATATAATAAGATTTTTTTTTGTTTTTTTTTTGACTATATGTATACTTTTTTTTTACACTTGTTTTTCGTATAAAATTTCCTTTTTATGCACCTACCATATTGCCTCTTCACCACCCTAGGTTGACTGGTAGAGAATGCCTCAGGCATTAAGTCCGCCTTTGTACTTTATGTTGCATGAAGATTAAATAAATAAATATTTTTTTTTACCAGACAATAAAATGGCATTGAGACAGCCCTAAGTCCAGAGCATTCCTGAAGCTTCAAGGCTTGAATCGCCACTCATTAAGGCTATTGAAGCCTTAATACTTGCGTTCACTATATTTAATATAATTTTTCCCCCTACATTGCTCATAATAATTATGTGGGGCACAGCTGTGGCTAAGTCTAGAACGTGTGTGTTGTGAAACACCTACAATATGCGCCGGAGTGTACGCTAATCGCCTCAGGGCTTTCGATGTGGCGAAATCTTTAGCGGACACATACGAACGTGTATGACAGTAGATATACTTTGGAAAACTGGTTACTTTAATGACAGTTACGTTTAGAACCGGAGGCAGGATGTAGGAAATAAATAAATATGAATTGCTTACATTTTGTAACATATAATTATGTTGATCATTTTTCTTATCTAATTTCTTAGATTGATGTGGCTAAGGCAATGCGTAAGTCGGCGAAGTGGTATCGCGATTTGAAGGTTTAGGAATAAATTGGATGCAGGCAGTGTAAGAACGGTTTTCACAGTTAATGCTAGGAGAAAGCCAATGTCAGTAAAGAAAGGCTTTCAGCTAAATTCGTGATTTGTAACCCTTATGGGCCTCAGCAGGGTCGAAGCCTACTGGGACCATGGGTGATGCGAAAGAGAACCACAGGGCTCTGGAACGAGGGCAAAGAAGGAACAGAAGTGTGTTTTAGTCAGTAAAAGTCTGATATCCTCCCGCCCCGCTCAAAGGCAGGAGATGTCATTGGATGATTTCCCAACTTAAAAAAAAAACCCTTATGGGCCTCATCAGAAGGCTTGAAGTCACCAAAGGGCAAAGGATAAGGTTATGATTGGAGGTTTGATCACCCATCTGAGCATAAGCTCAGAGTTCCTGATGCATGATCAAATTACGAATGAAGATCATTGTAGGATAACTAAGGTTCCCAATATAGCTTGAAAGATCGCCATGAACAGCCCACATTGCTCGCAGAACAAATGTATCGATGGGGCCGAAATGTTTTGCAGTGGCTATCACGTGCCGGAAGACGCAGCGTTGGAAGGCCTTCCACAAGGTGCAAAAATGACCTGGTGAGGGTCGTGGGAATCCGATGGATGTGAGACGCACTGGACGTCATTGTGGCGCTACTTTGGGGAGACCTATTTTCAGTAGTGGACGTCTTTCGGCTGAAATGACCCTTATCCTCATTCCTGGTTACAAACTACGCATCTTACAGTCTTAGTTTTAAATGCCAGTATCGGTAAATAATCCTTAAACCGAAGACACCGCAACTTTCATATCGTTGCAACTTTAAATAAGTTTGCTAACAATTTTGTTAAGCTATATTTTACCAACACCGTTTACGTTTGCTCTACATTTTAAACAGTATTTCTACTCAGAAACTTCAGCAACATGTTCGAGCGTGTATTGTGACGTCACGGAGACGTCACGGCCGCTGCCTTTATTTACAGGAGCACCATTGAATTAAAAACAGAAGGACCACTGCAAATCAGTCTTTATTTTTACGAAACTCTCGAAGATGCTTCGAAAAGCCTAAATTCATATTACCGTGAACCTGGACATTATATCTTAATGGAAATTTATTCATAATATTCCTCTAAAGAGATATAAAATAATTGTCAAACTGTATTTGATTGCCTATTTTTCGCCAGCGCGTCGGGATTTGTAGGACGACGAGTCCCGGCTACCGTCAGTTTGGGCTTGCGGACGGTAAGTAATCGGTACGTCACCGTGCGATAAGGATTAGGCCCGGACCGATGGTGCGTCAAGTTCCACGCGCGTTCCATAAATGTTAGCAAAAATTGACAGAGCTCGCCAGGGCAGATGCTTGCCTTCCAGCGCCTATCGAGGCCCTGGAGGGCAACTCAAGAAACGCAGGTGAGTTTTAGTCAGTAAAATTCTGACAAGATTCTTCCTCTTGTTCCAGCGAGAGTGGAAGGAGTCATTTGAAGATTTTCCATCGAAATAAAAAGAAGGTTTAATAGATTGCTCTCAAAGCAAAGCTGATTTTCTTTTCATATTTCAGAAATGGTTCATTTTTATAAGTATTCCACTTCCTAAAAGTAAGTACATACATTAATCTGACATCCTACATAAGGCTATCCCATGCCGTAGTAAAAATATAGTTCATTAGTAAAGTGGTAGCGAAGCTGAACCCAGGGTATAACTACTCGTAGAGGTGACTTTAGTGCAATCTGCAATCTACGATAGTGGTGATTTTCAAGCCAAGACTCGTTAATATTTATTGCAGAACATGGGCCTTCGAAGACCGTAACAACATTCGCCATGATCGTCACGAAAATAAATAATATTTTATAAGCACTAGGCTTGGCAAGGCAGCCGTTTCTTCGCCAGTAAATAATACATTATATTGAAGCCGTGATGAGCAAACAGTTTATGCAATTTTTTTCTTAAATTCAAAGTTTTGAGCAACGATGCCGAGTTACGAGCATGTCGATTTTCTACTGGTTGCATTTCGGAGAGAGTGCGTCGGACCACCATAATTTAATTCCACCAAACTCTGTCCATCATTGGACCACCAGACGTACGGTGATGTGCCAACGGTACGTCATCGTGGATATCCCACTCATACGCACGTCGCAAAACGTTTTGGGAACAATTTTTTTTTTTAATTGTTACAATCGCTTGACTGCGATCCCACCTGATGTTCAGTAGTAATGCAATCGTTGATGGTGAAGCACGCTAGTTTATTAAGAGCCTATTCACTCTAGCCTTGAAGACACCTAAATTATAATCGGACAGGAAGACCGCAGCAGGCAAGTTGTTCCAGTAGCCTCTTTGCACACCTTTCCACCGAGTCCAAATTCATCGGGCGTACAGTTAAGGAGTGGAATTCCCAAAGTTTATAGTTTGTAGCTAGGTATCAGGAAACACAAATCGCTAGGGATATTTAAGTCAAGAGTGAAAAGGTTACCTCTAGGCAAGCGTGCTCCATCGTCAAACAGATCATCGCTTACCATCAGGTAAGATAGTGGTCAAACACGAGTTTATCAATAAAAAAAGTACTACTATAATTATTGTATCAGTTCGTTATTGATCAGTCAGGATTGGGTGTTCTGTCCCCATTTTCTGGTGGTGCTGCGTGGTGCTAAGTATGTGTATATACTTGTGTACCGAAGATCGGTAATAACCAGAGGATAAAATTAGGTAGAGTTAAACAAGTGGATATGCCTCAAATCCCGAGATTAATTTTAAAGAGCAGATTTTTTTTATGATATTAACAGAAATATAGCAGAAAAAAAATTTCCTGCATTAATGACGAGAATATAATGATTTGAATTTGAAGAATATTTGTTTACTTTTTTCTTGTTATCTATATATATATTTTTTTCTTTTGTATCATTCGTCTATTACTTATTTGTTTCACATCACACTATATACAAACACATACAATTATCTTATGACTATTTATTCTCTAATGATCAACATTCTATTAAGATGTATTATATTATTTAAGTACCTACGCATCACCGCTATATATATATTACACTACAAACTTGTTTCGCGTCCGTTACGTCACAACCTCAGGTTCAGTTGAAAACCAGCGTCAGGCACTAGTTGTCTGGCAATCATGCTGAACTGGACCTATTTTGGCGCAGCCGTGAGGCGCACAATTGTATATCTATATTATAATTTTTTATTTTTATTTTTTTTATTCTCTTTTGTATGGTTTCGTGTTTACATAAATATTATATTGTTTGTGTGCCTTGCGTTGTGACAAAATAAATTCATTTTCTTTCTTTCTTTGATTAATTATGTTTGTTTTATTTGTCTAATCTATCTCTGAGGCTTTTATTGTTATTTATTTGTAATATTGTTGGCCCCACGAGATTTTTCATTAGAAATCCCGGGAAGATCCACATTAATATCAACAGTTCGATGCAAGTACATGAATCTCTAGACTCTACCTAATTCAGACCCCTGGTACTAACTCAATACAGTATGAATAGCGCGGGAAAGAGTTTCGTGGATACTTCCAAACTATTATGTAGTAACTGTACTTTCCTAAAACTTTTGTGAAGTGAAAGTAAACTGTGATCACTCAATACTAAGTTACCCCGTTTCATTGAATTTATGCAGTGTTTTAGCATAGCTATTGGAAAAAGGTAAAGAAAATTTTGCCTTCTTTGTTATTGTAATATTCTTATAGAAGACTAGCTGTCCCCCGCGGTTTTACCCACGTCTTTGGATACTGCTTTGCTCGTATCGGTTGCAGCGTGATGTTATACAGCCATATTCTTCTTTAATATTCTTTCTTATCAGTCTATCCAACACTAAAAGATTTTTTTTCAAATTAAATTAGTTGATAGCGATATGGAAGAGTATTTTGACGCCATATTTTAGTTTGTTTTGACGCCATATTTTAGTTTGTTTAGTTATTTGTAATTAGTGTTAGGTTTTTTTTATTTTACCATTTGATTGGCCATTGCACAAATTAAAACAAGTACCTACGAGCAGTGTTGGTCACGTGTTACCGGCCCCGACTTACGAGTTGTAGGTCACGGGTTCAAACCCAGCCAGGCGCATTACTTTGTTTAATTTATTTTATAACCACTGCTCTCCAAACGGTGAAGGAAAACATCGTGAGGAAACCGGCATGTCCTAGAACCAAAAATTCGATGAAATGTGACATCCACCGACCTGCACTGGGCCCGCGTGGTGGATTACGGCCCATTCCCTCTCCTAGAGAGGAGGCCTGAGTCCCAACAGTGGGAGCATTATAAGGCCGACTATGCTATGCTATACCTACTATAAAAATCGAATTAATTGTCCCTGAGATTAGCATGTCCAAACAAATAAACAAACTCTTCAGTTTTATAATAGTAATTAATAAAAGTATAGTATAGATTTCAGTTTGTTTTTTTTCCCGCTGACCTGGTGAGGGTCGCTGGAATTCGATGGATGCGAGACGCACAGAATCGGTCGCTGTGGTGACACTCGGGGGAGGTCTATACGTCTTTCGACTGAAATAATGATGATGATAGATTTTAGTTAAGCCTGATGAAAATATTACAATATCGAAAAACAACTCATGATATTCGCAGAATATAATTATGGCGGTGAGTCCCCTCATTGAGGCGTGGCCGGCATGACGCAGGTCCTAACTGGACAAGGTCAGTTCGGGAGGTTCCTGCAGATTCGTGCGGAAGTGACGCCCGGGTGCCACCACTGTGTGGATCGACCCGGAAGATACGGTGGAGTACACGGTAGAGGTGTGCCCCGCTTGGGCAGAGCACCGCCGTGTCCTCGTCCGGGAGATCGGCGGCAACGATCTCTCGCGCCGTACCTTGGTACAGGCCATGGCTTGAAACGAGGAGGAGTGGCAGGCGGTCGCCTCCTTCTGCGAAGCAGTAATGCTAGCAAAGGAGGCGGCCGCACGTGCATTTGCGAGGGTGCGGCCCTCTTGCCCTAGCCGCCGGAATCCCGATCCCGATTTCCGGTAACCGTCCGGACCGAGCCCAAGTCGTCGACGGCGCGTACTGTTCCACGCGCGCCTCAAGGAGATGTCAGCAAACCGTAGGGGCCCAGCAGGGTCGAAGCCTACTGAGGCCAAGAGTCTGCTTCTGAAAGGAAGACTCGGCCTTGGTACGGGCTTTTTAGTCAGTAAAAGTCTGACACGAAAAGAGCGCGGGATGACATTGGATGATTTTTCCACCTACAAAAAAAGTGACAGTGTATATTTCTGTTTATTTTTTTTGTGTTTATCCCGGTATCATTCGGGAAAATACGAAATAGAGAACACTGTAACACCTATTTACCTAAGAATCTTCTACGTAAAATATCTTCTAGAAATAGTATGCCTTAGTTAAAGGAGCATAACTTTGCAACCTAAGCAAGGTACACAACAGCGGGCCGGCGCGTAACGAGCGCGCATAATACCCGCTAATCCTGCACCTTGCTTAACATGGAAATGATACTAACTTTATGCAAAGTTATTTTTATTTTGTTTAGTGCTAACGCTATCGGGGTCTTCATATTTTTTCTTGTATACTAGTAGTTCTATGATATTCTAATTTAAACTTTAAATTAGTTAATATATATTTAAGTTATGTTTTGTTTTGTATATAAACATCACTTGGAGTCAGATTTGAAGTAGGCTTCAGGTTCTAGAGAACATTTAAACTGTTTAGAGTATTTTTATTTTCAGAATTAGGCTATAATACGACTAGGTTTCTGATCACCATAAAAAAGCCCGGGGAGAAAGAGCATTTATGGACCAGTGGTAACAGTCCCAGCTTACGAGTTTTAGGTAGTGGGTTCAAACTCAGCCAGGCACATTACTTTGTGTAATTTATTCCTTCACCTATGGCCTCAAAACGGTAAAGAAAAACATCACGAGGAAACTGGCACGTCGTAGAATCAAAAATTCGAAGATGTGTGACGTCCACAAATCCGCACTGGACTGGGCCTGTTGGTGGATTACTGCCCTTTCCAGAGGGGAACCTTTTAATATTCTACATGGATTTTTTTTTTTGGTGGGAAAATCATCTAATGACATCCCTCGCACTTGGGCAGAGCCGGAGATAGTGTCAGACTTTTACTGACTAAAACCCACTTCTGTTCCTTCTTTGCCATCGTTCCAGGGCTCCGAGGTTCTCTTTCGCTTCACCCATGGCCCCAGTAGGCTTCGACCCTGCTGGGCCCCTACGGTTTTGCTGACATCTCCTTGAGGCGCGCGTGGAACACTACGCGCCGTTGACAACTTGGGCTCGGTCCAGACGGTTACCGGACGGTCAGACGGCGAGCTACCCATTGCTCGGGAGAGAGCCTAGAGAGGAGGCCTGAGTCCCAGTAAGGAGAATATTAAAACGTTGATCATGCTATTGTAGGGACACTGTAAGTGTGAAAGAGACGTTTGTTGTGTCAGCAATTTTGTGTGAAAACGAGACGGTTGGGATGGACGATCGGCAGTTACTGCGCACTGACCGATCGGTAAGTTAGTGTAACAAGCTTGAAGTTGAAATATAAATAAATATTTTTTCAACACACTTACTCGAAAACCCGCTCTTACCCCACCGCTTTTAGGCAAGCAATAGACTGTTTTCCGCACTAGTGCAGAAAAGTGCGCGTGCTCTCCTCCTATGGCGCGCGTCGACCCCCACGAGTCGCCGGTCAACACCCGTTTATTCATTTCTTCAACGCAAATTTGTCACTGCAGCCCTAGGCGCCACAACACACTGGCCTACGGCTCGTGCGAATTTCACCTCGGTCGCAATCTTTCTGCACTCTGTATCAAAATGCACAATTTCGGGTCTAAAACAAATCCTTATATTGTATCGTAAACTCCCAGGGCAACACATTAGGTACACACACGGACATTAATTCCTACACTATCATGCTACAAAAACACAAGCTTAGAAATGGAATGAATTAGACTTTCTTTCAATCTTTTGAGCTTCCAGTATCCTCTGAGTACAACATTAAAGCCCCAACTAGGTCAAAAAAACTGGCCTTAGTGAATCTCGGATCTAAAACCTAACTTGATGTTTCTAACCCCATTCTCACATAGCTGCTACACTTAGCATAAACAAAAGAAAACAGTACCGATCTTGGGCCGTTTGCTCTCAAATGGATACGCCTAAATCCGGTTATGTGTGTTCAGTAATCCTTTCCCCGGTAGTAAATTCGTAAGCACACACTAAGAAGGGTTCAAAGGGTTCCTTGGTTATAGGGTTCGGTCGAAAAATTATATTATTTTTTTACTATCTGTATGACTCAACGATCGGACTCTCTACATATTATGCTATATGAACACTCAAATTAGAAGAACGCTGTAAAACTATCATAAAATCAGTCAGAATAATATATGATAAATCTTACGACCCATCCTAAGGTTGTCTGGTAGATATCGCTATCAGCGATAAGACCGCCATTGAACCCATAGATTTAAGTTTAGCGTTACTTTTTTGGTTTACAATAAAGTTTACTCTATTCTGTTTTTGCGATAGGCGATAGGATCTTATTTTGGTTTGCTACTTTATTAGGTGAACAAAAACAACAACAATGCTGACGTCACTAAGATAATCTGTAAATCAGTACATACATTACGTAGCATAGTCAGCCTTACAATGTTCCTACTGCTGGGACTCAGGCCTCCTCTCTCTAGGAGAGGGAATGAGCCGTAATCCACCATGTGAGCCCAGTGCGGGTTAGTGAAAGACCGTGTCTTCACGTGTCTTCAAAATTTTGGTTTTAGGACTTACCAGTTTCCTTACGATGTTTTCCATTACCGTTTTGAGTGAATTATTGTTTACATCTTCATGTAATTATTGTAGTAACGTTCTATGGAATTCTCAACAGATACACCAGTTCACACTTGGCCGCATTTTATCCCTTTTGCGTAACAGCATTAATTTAAATAATAATATTAATTGTATCCATGCTAATCCGACGGTGTCTTTAACGTGTATATGTTTAGGGGACACACTATACAATTCGTGGTAATTTATTATTACTTATATAATCGTTTGCAGTCTCGTTTAAGGGGTCTTTTACATTACGCATTTTGTTTACGATTTTTACTTAAGCTTCTTCTCAGTCATTTATTCCAAATTTATGACTTAGAAAAATACGTAAGTATTTTCATTCGCAAAATAGGCTATCCTCCGATTTCTGATTTAAGCATTTGAATTTGACTATTTCTCGAACTCTAGCCTGAAAACCTGTCAAAATTCGGGATTTAAGTAGGTTTTTTTTTATTTAGGTGGGAAAATCATCTTATGACAAATCTCGCTCTTGGGCGGAGCGTAAAATAGTGTCAGACTTTTACGGACTAAAACCCCACTCCTGTTCCTTCTTTTCCTTCGTCCCAGGGCCCTGGGTTTCACTTTCACACTACCCGTGACCCCAGTAGGCTTCGACCCTGTTGGGCCCCTACAATTTGCTGACATCTCTTTCAAAATACTGAAGTTAGAAACCCGCTCTATACTTTTCTTTTACAGATTCTTCCATTTTTAAGAGTCAATAGTTCAATTGACTACAACTTATCGCTGTCCACTACTTGACATGTATAGGCCTCTCTTAAGATGGTCTCCAACACCAAGCCCTCTGTCTTCCACGTTTATTCCGTCTTTCCGTCTTTTTAGTCTGTCCTAGATATTTTATTAAGTTCTTCGGTCCATCAGTGAAGGCACGTACACTACTATTGCCTGTACGCCGCCGCCGTCTGCGGAGCTATATACTATGAAGCATTATTTAACTACTATTTGACGCCTCGTTGGTCTCATGATCGCAAGTGCGACCGCTGAACATGGGGTCCTGGGTTCGATTTGTGAGTCGGGCAAAAATGCTATCGGTGTTTTCCAATAGGAATTACTCTGTAACAGCCCGTAGTATGGAAGTTAGTGGTTTGACACCCCCATACCTCAGAAAGCATGTAAATACGTTCTCCGGTCATGTCAGATTTCTGTTCCATCGGACTATGAGAATAAAGAAACAAAGAAAGACGGAAGAAAGAAAGAAAAAAGAGAATAAAGAAACAGAGAGTGCACCTTTGTTTGCGCACACGCTTGTATTGCTATCTCAATTGAGATTAGCCACTGTAACTGAAATACGGTGGGAAGGATTAAATACTATTTGATGGTTAAGTATATATATGCAATAGGAATGAAGATATCCGCTGGAGAACCAAGGTCGCCGATATAGCCCGAAAAATCGCCAAACTTAATTGGCAGTGGGCAGGGCACATTGCTCGTAAAACGGATGGTCGATGGGGCCGAAAGGTTCTAGAGTGGCGACCGCACACCGGGAAACGCAGCATTGGAAGGCCTCCTACAAGGTTGATCAACGACCTGGTGAGAGTCGCGGGAATGTGGTGGATGCGAGACGCACAGGATACTTGGGGGAGGTCTATGTCCAACAGAGGACGTCTTTCGGCTGAAATGATAATATATGTTGCTCTTGCTTCTTCAAAATGTACACCTATACCTATGTTCATAAGATGCTCATGAATCTTTCGGCAGCTTTCACAGATATTAGACTTGAATCAAAATAGACCACAGTTCTAAATCATTTTGTCCTTAACAATTAACAATAGGCACAGTTACTACACAATCGTGCGACCTCTGACATAATGGCCCCATGATGACTACAACCGAAAAGTTTTTGAGAATAACTTCCTAATGATTTGCAGTAAGTAATGTCCATAACGATGTCTTTTCTTTTTAAACCTGTTGTTAAAAGACTTGGTGATGAGAAGGCTTATTCCCGCCGTCATAATTAGCGATTGTTGCGACTTTATTATTTAACTTTAATTTTCTTGTTGGCTGCCTTAATGTAGCCTTGACCTGCTGAGATGAGCCCTTACCGAAATAATAAATAGAGAAGATGGTTACTAAGTTGGTAGTATTTTAAATGATATGAAAGTTTGGAGAGGCTTTATTACAAATTGATGGCGTTGAGTTTAGGAGACGGTTTGTTTATTATGTTATTGATTGTCAGGCGTCGGTTTGCGGACGACGAGCAATGGAGCTCGCTGTCCGGCCGATCGGTAACTGTCCGGACCGAGTTCAAGTCGACGACGGCGCGTAGTGTTCCACGCGTGCCTCAAAGATATGTCTACAAAATGGTAGGGGCCCAGCAGGGCCGAAGCCTACTGGTGGAATGGGTAGTCCGAAAGTGAAACTTGCGGTCCTGATACGCAAGGTAAAGAGGGAACATAGGAGTGAGTTTTAGTCAGTAAAAGTCTGACACGCTCTCTCGCCGTAGAGCGGGAGAAGTCATTGGATTATTTCCCACCAGCCTTGCTATTCTGAAAAGTTTATTTGCGAAATCACTTCTGAATCCGCAGTGAAATCATGGTGAAATTAAAGTTTCGTATTCTGAAATGGAGTGAATTCGACACTGGCGCCACCGAGTGATGATCAAAGTGAGAGGAACTAAAACGATTGAGTATTTTGACATTTATCTACAAATTTGTCTATAGGATTTGGTATTTCTGAAATACAATTCGCTGAGTGTGACATTCGAGATGATTTGTGAAATGAGTTTCGAAATGATTTACCATTTACAGAACAGTACGGCTGATAAAAAAGGGCTTGTTTTTTTAAGGTAGGTCAGTTGTGCTAAGGCTGCGTTTTCTGCCCAAAGGACTTTTAATATTACTTTAAGTTACTTTATGTCCTGCTTTATTTTATAAGATTATATAAATTATAGTCGGCTTTTAACCAATGGACCGAGTTTTATCTTTTAAAATTTTTAAAATCTGTTTCATTTTATTTCGATTGCCAACCAATATATCAGACTTCAAGCAGTGAAAAAATAAATAAACACTGTTGACACTAAAAATAACATTACAATACTTGTATAATACAGGGGTATAAACAAAGTATTGCATTATTGACTTAAAATCTGTTTGTATCTAACAAACTAAATAAGTGTTTCTCAGGAAAACGTTTCACAATGAGGCACTACCTAACAACAAAAGTATTTGTTACCCAGCATGTATGTACATAGCGAAATGTATTTTGTCGTAAGCAGCGCGTAATGTGTAGAGCAAATATTTGACGTAAATCGGCAATTCTATCCTCCTTCGGGAACGGGGAGACGAGAGGAAAGTGGGGCAAAGGGAGGGGGGTGAAGACAATGTCACCTAAATGTTTTCTATCCTCCGAGACTCAGGAATTTTGAGAAGATATCGAAATTATTAGTTCTATAGTAATATGATGTGTAGGCGGAACGTACTTACCTGACATTAAATTTGGGTCATGTATTGTTATTTTGTAGATTATTGGGGTATGTTGGAAGACTTTTTTAGGATCTCATTTGAACACTAAGAAATTGTTAAACGTATTGGTTAAATAGCCGTTTCAGTTTGAACGAAAACTGATATGCTGCGGCATGAAGTAAATTTTCTGGAAGTCTAAAAAAATTTTAGATTTAAAAATAAGGTTTTTTTAAAATTTTTCATTGGAAAATCATCAAATGTCTTCTCCTGCACTAGGTGGAGTAAGAGGGAATGTCAGAATATTACTGATGAAAACTCACCTGTGTTTTTTCAGTAGTCCATTGCATTCTAGGACCATGGTAACTCTTTCGAGAAATCCCGCAAATTCAGGGAATTTCTTTTTAATTTCAAAATTCTTTAAGGTTTTTAATTCACCACTTTTCTAAAACACAGACATTACATCAGGGCCTCAAGTCTGCTATTACACTATTGTAACACTATTGTCAGAATGGTCTATCATTGATTTCATAATTGTTGATTTTGACAAGTTTGGTAATCTACTAATATAATGGCGTCATTATGACTTTCCAATGGTCAACCACTGACACTCCATTAAAAGAAGTGGCATAGAATGGTAATCTCGTAAATAATGACAAATGAATGTCTGACGTAGTCGGTAATCTGCGAAAATTTTAACAGTTCCTTTGATCAGTAACCTACCATTAGAACGTCATTGTGCAGTCATTGCTTTTAATAAGCTCGATATTGTCATTCTACCACAACTCTAATAAGAGACCATTGACCGATCAATGATCGATCATTATGAATTAGTAGATTACGAACTTTTAGCAAAATGACAATGGAATCGTGTTGGAATGACAAATTTATAAAAATAGCAGACTTGGGCCCCAGGCCTGTATTCCCATCAAACGGGTCTATATTGTTTAAGAAAATAATCTAGCGTCTCATTTTATCAGTTGGTCGTCTTGAGCATCAACGCCGAGTTGCTAGCCTGTCGGTTTTCTACCAGTTGCATTTCGGGAAGTGTGCGTCGGAATTACATAATTCGGCCAAGCCCGTTCCATCATCGGACCACCAGACGTATAGCGATGCGCCACTGTTACATGGTGAACACCCCATCCATACGCATAAAACGTTTTGAGAAAACATTCATTGTGCGTCTGATATTGTTCCTGATAGCTACAACCTGGATCTTTAAGTCAAGAGTAATCACTCTTGACTTAAAGATCCAGGTTGTCGATGGAGCACGCCTAGAAGTAAACTAATCAGTTTACTTCTAGGCTTCGACCACATCGTCGCTTTTCATTAGGTGATATAGTGGTCTAGCGTAAGCCTATGAACAGTAAAAAGAAACAGCAGAACTGGCGAAATTGAACTGTAATTTCGTAAAAATTCGAGTTCGATTATTAATAAAGCGTTAAAATATCTTTGCCTGTCTTCCTGTATGGTAATAAACATAGCATTTAATGTAAGGTAGTGAGAGCTCCTCAGACCTGTTCAATAAACATGACCCGGGTCTTAGACAATGTACCTGAACTGAACCCGGCTTAGTGTTTGTTGCAATTATATTAGTATGCAAACAGCGCCGATGCTGCAACGTGCAACACGGGGACGTTGCGAGTTGTTCGGGAGATTTCGGACTAACTGTAGCAGGGCTTGTGGAACCCTTTGGAGACTAGTCTCAGATCTAATTCCACTAACAAACTAACTGGTAAATACTAATTGTATTTTCTGCTGAAGCATATAAGCCTTTCGAGCGGTGGCACGGGTCTCTGGTACCTATTCATTTGCATCAAGTAAGAGTGGAAGGATGGCATAGTTCGGAAAATTTGATCGGTCCATAGGTGTCATTATGTGTACTGAATAGTGACACTATTATCATAGTGGTGTTCTTGATTGTCACTTTGGTCTCACTCTGGGTTGAGCGAGGGAGAGTGGCAGATTTTTACTAACTAAAATCCACCCTAGTTTCTTCAGTTTTTCTTTGCGTTCTAAAGGGCCTATTACACTACTCGATATTCAGACAGTCTTAGTCGATGTCGCGTAGTGTAACAAGGGTTAGACCGGTCTTACTCGAAACAAAAAATAAGACCGAGAATCTGAATATCGTGTGCTGAATATCGCATAGTGTAATAGGCCCTTAAAGTCGCAGTGACTCTTTCGATCAATCCCGCCTGCGGGATACCGGATACCCGACCGATACCTATATCGGTCCTAGTGGGCTCCCTCAATTAAGCTGACAATTTTTGAGCCACGCGTGGAACACAACGCGCCAAGCCTGGTTCTTATAGGACTCCTGGTTCTTTTTGGGTACAATGTTGACTGATTTAAACTGTCATCTTATGTCTATTATTATTGCTATATGAAAATATTGTAAAAACAGTCTTTTTTTAATGGAGTTTTTTGCTGGTTCTTCTCCATAGGAAACTACCAATTGGTACCGTGCACTGGCTTACGAGCTGACGTTTTATAAGTGATGGGCACTTATAAAACGTCAGAAGCTGGCACGGTAGGCCTATGTGAAATAAATATTTTTGAATTTAATTGATGATCTACTTTGATATTCCTCTAGCGTTTTAACAGCCCCAACGGTGTCATCATTGTTTTGATACGTCTCTCTGATATCATCAAATATGACTCTCTATCTGGTGACACTATGTGTCACTGACAGGGCGTTGAATATAGAACTATTGAAGAGATGTAGGTGGGGGATATTTCCTGATCATTATTCAAGGTAGGTTAAAAGCACATTGGAGCGTTTTTTTTTATATATTTGCGCTGCTAGTTTTTCAGTGAAATAACTAAGGTACTTATACCGAGGTGGTATTTAAATACTTGAATGCGAATATTGCATACGTTTTTATCGAAGTTTACTGAAGCGATATTCATAAAGTTATTGGTATTAGTCGCTTTGTTTGATCCTTTCCGAATTGCGCAGGTTTCAGTCGTTTTTCATAAAAACTCGTTTAAATCTTTATTTAGTGCAAAACTGCTGGTGGTTTCAACCATGTGTATTAGTGCGATAACAAAAGCTTTTTTAAACCGCTCGGAAATTATTCCAGATTTTCAATTTATACTAATACTAGATGCTGCCCGTGGCTTCGTCCGCATTATAGAAGAGAATTATTCCCATTTCCGGGATAAAAAGTACCCTATGTGCTATCCTAGGATATGGTCTCTTCGTCCGCATTATAGTAAAAAATTATTCCCATTTCCGGGATAAAAAGTACCCTATGTGCTATTCTAGGATATGGTCTATCTGTGTACCAAGTTTTATCGAAATCCTTTTAGCCGTTTGAGCGTGATGAAGTTATAAACATACACACACAGTCACAACCTTTCTCTTTTATGATATTTGTGTAATTATAAATCGATATTTATAAGTGTGTATCGTAGATATGTAATCTTTAAAACTTTCTTTTACCAGTAGAATGCTACTGAATGACATAATATAGGCTATATATTTTTTCGGTTTGGGCGGGCCAAGCCGCTGCTAACTTGTAATTTTTCTCTTTACTAAGGCATCTTGTATTTTTTTCTGATTACTGTAAAATAACTTTCAATTCTCTAAAGACCAAAAAGTGGACTATCCGCCATGATGTACCACGACTATATGAAGGGAAGTCATTAAATGTACATTTTTAGGGTTCCGTACCTCAAAAGGAAAGAACGGAACCCTTATAGGATCACTTTGTTGTCCGTCCGTCTGTTTGTCTGTCATCTGTCTATCAAGACCCTTTATCTCGAGAACGCCTGGAGGTATCGAGTTGAAATCAAAACCATATACTCAGGTCTGCGTTTCTTTGAAGCTGTTAAAAAATCAAACTTCTGAGTTAACGAAAAAAAAAAGATACAGCGCTTTATATCGCAAAAAAAGTTCACTCGTGTGTGCACTCTCAAGGAAATCAAAATTCATAGGGTACTTCCAGTTGACCTAGAATTCTGAAATTTGGCATGAAGCAAGGTCATATAGTATAGATATAGGAATAAATCTGAAAATAGAAAATTTGTTGGTAAGTCCCAAAAAAAAACTTTTTTTGCGATTCGAAAAATCTTCGAGACTCCTTTCGGGAATTGAATTATTCACATACTCTTATGTAGGTAAGTTTGTACGAAACTCTCAGTGCGCGAGTCCGACTCGCACTTACCCAGTTTTTTAATTTATAAGTTTCCTCTGTACAATGCCATGGATCTCCTCCGTAATGTTGCAAATAAAAAATAAATAGTAATCCATACTTCTCTAATAATATTATTATTTATAAACGTAAAAATAGCTCTGTCTGTCTGTTACGCCTTTGCGGATGAACTGCTGCTTCGAATTCAACTTCACGTCCGTAATACCGACAGTCATCGGACAAAGCCGCTGGCGGAAGCTAGAAAATAATAAATCAAAGGCAAGAATGACTCACATATCATCTTACGTCTGACGGCAATCTAAGAATATCATCATTTCACATATAACCCACTTTTACTGAGCCCTTCCTCAAAGCAGTCTTTCTTAACTACGATACGAAGACTTGGACAAAGTTCAATGACAATCTAAGAGTAACGCCAGCGAGTGTCGACACGTATCAATGACAATAGTAAAGTTTCTCAAATAAAGTAATTAACTGACGTGTTATCTCACGGTATAGTTAGCAACTATGTGTGGGTGTGATGAAATATAGGCAACTTAGTAACATACATCACGCTTGTATGCCCGGTGAGGTAGACAGAGGTACGAATGAAAAATAGGAAGTAGAAAAACTGCCTTGAACAGTGTTGTGTACCTATATAAACTGTATGTGTACAGTAGTGGTCTATAGGTGGACTTAATACAACAAGGTATTATCTACCAGTCAAAATTTAGGTTAAAATAGATTACTTACACTTTTTTTAGGTATGAAATCATCCAATTACTTCTCCCGCTCTTGGGCGTGTCAGACTTTTACTGATCAAAACCCACTCCTGTTCCTTCTTTGCCTTCGTTCCATGGCTCCCGTAGGCTTCGGCTCTGCCGGGCCCCTAAGGTTTGCTGACATCTCTTTGAGGCGCGCATGGAACACTACGCGCCGTCTTCGACTCGAGCTCGGTCCGAATGGTTACCGGACGGCCGGACGGCGAGCTACCCATTGCTCACCGTCACCGTAGGGCCGTTCCCTCACGCGTGCGGTCGCCTCCTTCGCTAGAATTACTGTTTCAGTCTGTTTCACAGAAGGAGGTGAATAAGTCAAAAAAGTCAAAGTCAAAAAGTTTTTATTTCACATAGGCCTACATGGGCACTTATAAAACGTCAGAAGCTAGTGCACGGTTCCAAATTGGTCGTTTCCTATGGAGAAGAACCGGCAAGAAACTCCATGGTTACTCTTTTAAAAAAGTGGTTGTTTACAATATTTTCATATTACAGTATTAATAGACATTATGTAAGAACAGTGTAGACCTGTCGATATTGTACCGAAAAGCACAATAAAAATAATCATATTAAAAAAAAAGTGAGTCGTAATAGAAGTAACCTAAGAATTTGCGGAGTCTACAGTGTTCTCACATTCACATTATAAAAAAGAGGCTATATAAAATAAGCAAGAAAAATAAATAATTACAATTATCAATAAATGACATGTCAACAAAATAAATTACTAACGAATTTATGGTGGTTGGCGTCTAATAATATAAAAAATACTGCAAAAGCAATGTGTTAGAAGAGAAAAAAAAGTATATATTACAACAATAGCTTACACTGCGGTAGGTGTGCACAATAAATAAATAATAATAGATATTTTGGGTCCTGGTGTCCTGAAACGTTGGAACAATATTTTTCTAGTCTACATTTCTTTATGTAGCGTTTCTGTTCTCACATTCCGATAATCTTAGTTGACAAGAGCTGCATTGATGCCAAACTAAACTGTAAACATTTCCATTGAAAACTGTGTAAACTATCTGAAGTGTTTATTGAAAGCGATAAATCTGTTATTCTTCTATTGTTATCATTTTTCTATATAGCATATCTATGCAGGAATGCCTGACTGTTGACTGAATGAGACTCAATGTGATTTCTCTTTTTTTTATAATTAGTCGCTTGCGTTAACGTAAACTTTATTGTTTTGAAACTGGATGACCTGTATCAGGTGACGACACTACAGTGACACACAACTATGTCACAGATTTGATGTAGGTCAACGTTTTCTCCGGAACTACTACTTGAAGTCTCTCAACCCTAGTTTGGTCTTGGTCATCTCATCATAATCATCATTTCAGCCGACAGACGTCCACTGCTGGACATAGGCCTTCCCCAAATGTCGCCACAATGAACGATCCTGTGCGTCTCGCATCCATCGAATTTCGGCAACCTTCACCAGGTCATTGGTCCACCTTGTAGGGGGCCTTCCAACACTGCGTCTTCCGGTAAGTGGTCGCCACTCCAGAACCTTTCGGCCCCAACGGCCATCTGTTCTGCGAGCAATGTGCCCTGCCCATTGACACTTAAGTTTGGCGATTCTTCGTACTATGTCGGCAACCTTGGTTCTCCTGCGGATATCTTCATTTCTGATTCGATTACGGAATGAAACCCCGAGCATAGCCCTTTCCATTGCCCTTTGGGTGACTTTAAGCTTTCAGACTTTAAGCTCTTGGTCATCTACACTAATATTATAAAGAAGTAAAGTTTGTTTTTTTGTTTGTAAGAGGTAATCTCTGGAAGTACTGGTCCGATTGCTAAAATTTTTTCACCAATAGAAAGCTGCTTTATTGATCTTGAGTGAGACATAGGCTATATTTTATGTACGCGGGCGAAGCCGCGGGCAAAAGATAGTAATTATAATATTAAGAGTTATTATGAGTTATTTATTTTTTACTATTAATAGGCTTGCGCTTGACCACAATTTCACCTGCAGGCTTAGCCAAGTTGATAATCTACAATCGTTAGCGCTAATAGAAAACTAATCTAATGTATGGAAATGACATCAACTCAACGTTAAGTCACGTGGTCAGAACAAATTCGTAGCAAAGTTCACACCGTTCAAAGTGATAGAATAAAATTTAATAATTATAGTTTCTACATCGCTACATCCTATTGTTTTATGGTATAAATAGTAGCCAAGTTACAATTTTTGTAGAACGAGCGATCAACTCAGGCGCGTCAACATGGCTGCCAACTTATCGTTTTCTAAAATCGCTTACGCCCCGAGGTGTTACCGATTGTAGAAAGAGACTCGACACGAAACGGTCGTAACTTGGCTAGGACTGCTGGTAGCAAACGGTGATGCGGTCGATAATGGAGGCTGGTCTAGGAGTAACCTATTCAGTCTTGACTTAAAGCTCCCAGATTGTATCTTTCAGGAAACACAGACTGCGGCAAGGAATACCTCTCCTTAATTAAGGTATTCCCAAAACTTTTTGTACTTTCTACAAGCTAACCCTGTTCACATAATGGCTGCAGACGTATTTCTAACCATGGCGGTAAAAGCTGGCCATTAATAATGAATTAACCACGTGTTTGGGGTAAACGAGAGGTCAGAATTCGTTTCCTGGTGGCGGAGGAACGTGAGCTGAAATAAATATGGCGCCAAATAATTACTTACGGAAATGAGGCCAGTTGAATTGAAATGTAAGTAAGGAAGGGTACTATATTATTGTACTAGGAT
Organism: Mythimna impura; assembly: GCA_905147345.3. Taxonomy (NCBI): domain Eukaryota; kingdom Metazoa; phylum Arthropoda; class Insecta; order Lepidoptera; family Noctuidae; genus Mythimna; species Mythimna impura. Next base: position 29,338,166 of record LR990349.1, on the reverse strand, counting down.
ATTTATACAGCTATTTGTTATGAATAATTAGGTAAGAATTGTTTGTCCTAATTCCAACTCTATCGATTGAATCAACATAGTCCTACTCATTGATGTAGCATAATCAGCACACATTTAATGTTCCAACTGTTGGGACTCAGGACTCCTCTCTAGGAGAGGGAATGGGCCGTAATCCACCACGCGGGCCCAGTGCGGGTTGGTGAATGTCACATATCTTCGAATTTTCGGTTCTAGGACATGCCGGTTTCCTCACGATGTTTTCCTTCACCGTTTTGAGAGCAGTGGTGATGAAATAAATCACACAAAGCAATGCGCCTGCCTGGTTTTGAACCCGCGACCTACAACTCGTAAGTCGGGGCTGTTACCTCTCGGCCGCCACTGCCTCACTGATATCTTACGGTACAATTGCCATAGGACGGTGCGGATGACAGCTGTCGGATTTATACAATGTAGCTACCTATATTTTTATCTCATCTTAAAGATGCATATTTTCCTGCTGTTATCCTACTCATTTTATGTAAAAAATACCATAATTCTTGTATCGTGAATGTGTTCCCAAAATGTTTTGTGCGTATGGGAGGGATGTCCACCATTTATCAGTGGCACATTGCCGTACGTCTGATGGTCCGATAACGGAGCGGGCTTTTCCGATGCACACTCTCCGAAATGCAACCGATTACCGACAGAAAAAAGAAAAATAACATTTAATGACTACCGATGCAATCCCTCGGTCTTTGCGTGATTTATAGGTACTTCATTTAGCTAACTTTGTAACATAACGAAGAATGGAAACCAATACGCATCTTTTCAATACCGTGTTCGAAAGCAAAAGAGGGCCAATAAGGAAAGAGCGCGAAAACATACTACGTGTGGGCATAATACCGCAGTATTAAGGAAAAGTAGTTTTGTATATAATATATGGGTTCAACCTTAGTTAGTTAATTAGCCCATTTACGTCCTACTGCTGGGCGAAGGCCTGCCTCTCCCTTTTCCACACACGTCTGTCCTCAGCCATTGCGGGCCAGTCGCTCCAGTAGTTATCCAGCTCATCTTTCCACCTTCGCCTAGGTCTGCCGCCTTGTCGCCTTGCGTTTAATGGGACCCAATAAGTGGCTCTTTTAGCCCACCGCTCATCCGACATGCAGCAGACATGTTCGGCCCAATCCCACTTCAGAGTGACAGCTTTTCGGGTAACATCTTTAATCATCTTAGTTTTGACGCGCAGCAAATTCGAACACCCAGAATACTGTGCTCCATAGCTCGCTGACAAACTCTTAATTAATAAAATTCCCGATGAAATTAGAAATATTTAAGAAGAAATTGTTAGCCTTTTTGATTACTAAATGTTATTTAGTCAATCTGCGAATTTCTAAATGATTATAATTTATTTTGTGACATAAATTATGAATGACATTTACTTATTTGTAGGTATCCAAATGGTAAATAATAATAATAATAACCCCATCGCCGTATCTCTACGTTGACGTCGTGGTGGGGCTTGCGTGCTCCAATATACCCCAGGTCTGTATCGGTAAAGTTTGCTTTGCCGTAATATGCCTAGGGTGAGGGGCCAGACTAAGAGAGATACAATCCGCAGTGCAGTTTTGTGGCGAACTGTTGGGCATTAGCGACCCCACGGACCCGATCTCCCGGGAAAATTCTTGTTCTTCATCTCCGGCTTGCCTTTATTGGCCGGCCGTAGTGAAAACTGACGAGGAACAGAGCTCCCACCTCTCTCTTGCCTTTATTGGCTGGCTTGAGTGGAGATTCGCAAGAGCAAAGGTGCTCGGGAGAAGGATGTATAATCCAGTAAGGTGCTGGTAGGGATCTTGACCGTACTTCCGGGATTGTCCTGATAGCCGTGGTAGACCTCTCCACTCCTCAAGCACCTCAGGATATGTTGCCCTCTTGTTGCTAGTCACTTCGTGCTAGCGACCGTTTATGGGGGCCCATTTATTGAGTGTGCAAGTCACCCCCTGCCTTTTGTCGATGGATATTAATAACATTGTTTAAGCAGGGGCCATAGTCTTAACATAGTTCCTGGTAAACAGTCCACTTAAGACTCCATAAACCATAGCCTTATATCTTAGTTTTCCAAATGTCGCAATAGTTTCCCACCAACCGGGGGTTGTCCTTGGATGCAACTAGCATAGTACGTACAGGGATAATCACCGGTTTGTACCACTTTCCATTAAAGCGTCTAAAAGGGCCTCTGCGAGTTGGTTTCGGCTCCTCGTACGCCTTCCAAAGGTCCAGGACCTCAGGGTCCTGAGATAAATGAATATAGAAAAATAATAATAATATAGCCTTATATTTCTTATCCTTACAAACAAACTATAAAATATCTTAACATTTTTTTTTTTAAATAACTTGTATTTTTCTTACTGATCTAATTCTTACTCGTAGTACGGATAGGAACCCCTTCTTGGGTATAGGCCTCCTCCAGTTTATTCCAGTTTTCTCTATGTGCGGCTTCTCTTATCCATTCTTTTCCCGCTTTATATTGCTGTAATATCATCTGCCCAGCATTTCTTAGGTCTCCCTTGTCATCTCTTGCCACTGGGTCCTGTCCACCGGGTCGCCTCTATGGTCCATCTGTTGTCGGTATAGCGGGCGAAGTGTCCGGCAAATGGTAAATAATTGTTATCAAATGTAAATGAATTTAAACTGAATAAAATTGTTTCCAAGCCTAATTTAAGACGCCCGGGTGTCATTATTGTGTGGACCACCCAGAAGACACGGTGGAGCATACGGTGGAGGAGTGCCCTGTTTGGGCGGAGCACCGCCGTGTCCTCATGGATGCAAATGGCGGCAGCGACCTTTCGCGTCGGGCCCTGGTTCAGGCTATGGTCCGGAGCGAGGAGGAATAGCAGGCGGTCGCCTCCTTCTGCGAAGCAATAATGCTAGCTAAGGAGGAGGCTGCACGCGTGAGGGAACGAGGGTCCCCACGCCCTAGCCGCCGTAATTCCGACCTCGACTACCAGCCACGGTAGACGCGGGCTTGCGGACGTCGAGCACTGGGTAGCTCGCCGTCCGGCTGTTCGGTAATTAACCGGACCGAGTCCAGTCGTCAACAGCGCGTAGTGATCCTCGCGCTCCTCAAAGAGATGTCAGCAAACCGTAGGGGCCCAGCAGGGCCGATGCCCGCTAGCTAGGATCGCGGAGAATTTCAGAAAGGGAAACCCGTAGTCTTAGAACGCAAAGGGTAATTGAAGGGTACATGTGTGGTTTTAGTCAGTAAAAGTCTGACACACCCTCCCGCTCCACCCAGAGCGCGAGAAGTCATTTGGATAATTTCCCACCTTAAAAAAAAACCTAATTTAAGATAAGTAAAAGTAACGGATCCTTGTACAATTTTTCTGAATACCTTTATCATGTACCTACTATCTATGTAAATAAAAATTATTCCATTCTAATGAAAATGTGAAATGGAATTACATGGACGATCTTATATTCTGGATAAAGGCAAACGTCAGTGGACCTAAATTGAATCGTAAAAGATATATTTCTTTAATAAAAAACACTTCCTTCTTTTCCTTAGAGGCGTGATAAAAAGTAACGTAATGTTTTTCTCAAACGAACATTTACATCAATCAACTTCAAGGCATCATATCAATTTACATAAGTGCGTAAAAAGTCTCTCCTTTGCTCTTACAAAATTATATTAGGTACTTGAAAATGTATCACTTTTTTTGTTACTTTCCAAATTGTTGAAAATCAACGTTGAAGTGTCAGCTATACCAGGTACTTGTGGAATGTAACACCTTGTTTTTCACACGTAGGTTTATGGTTTATGAGAACCTAAAAGATTATGAAGACATCGAACGCGAGCAGAGGGCTATTGCTGTGAGAAACAATATGCTGGTTCTCCGGTTTGCTTGTTAGTAAAGATGTTAAAATATCATTTATTTGTTATATTACTTTATTGTAAGTACTTACAACAAGAAACACGATAAAAAATCATATTTAAAACATTGGCGGCCTTATCGCATTCCACGATCTCTTCCAGGCAACAATGTATAATAATAATATAATATAATCATCATCATCATTTCAGACGATAGACGTCCACTGCTGGACATAGGCCTCCCCCAAATGTCGCCACAATGAACGGTCCTGTGCGTCTCGCATCCATCGGTGCATTATGCATTTGGGGGGTTTAGACCATAGCCCGCATAGTGCGTGTTGGCGGGTCACCATAGCCTCGTTTGTTTGTCAGCAGGGTGCACCACGTGCAGGTGAGGTTGGCTTGGGTCCCTATAGATGTTGATTGGGACCCCGTATACACCTCCATATAATAATATAATAAACTGTTTAATTTCAGACAACATAGGACCCATTTTTAGTTAGTACCTTATATGCTAAAACTTAAACACTAGGACTAAACTAGTTTAAAGCTTACTGCCAGATCTTTTACACAAGCAGCCTGTTGATCAGCTATACGTGGAAAATACTGGATTTCATTCGAGTTCAATATAATAACAGCTTCAGAATGCTTTTGGGGCTGCTGCGCTTCTATAGTATCTCTGGCATGTTAGTACAGGCGTGAAACCTCGACTTCCATGCAATGATGAGACAAAAGATCGTGTCGTGTCGCTACTAGGCAGAATGCGTTGACTGCCATACTCCAATGACATTCTGAGAATGTTATCAGAAAAATTGAATAGTCTTATGATGAATCACTTGAGCAGGTGCTGGTAAGGCCGGAGTGATTCATCATATCTGAGGATCATTATTTTTGGAAATTTTTAGTAAGGCTTCATAATTATTTTGTTTTTTTTTTTTACTAAATAGGTTAAAGTTCTTTGTGACTAACCCGTGGACCTAATTAGCTCAGTATAAAAGTTTAACAGTGACTGCTTTTTTATAATCGATATTGGCGAGACACAAGTGTTCGGGGTGATGTGTGCAGGAGATAAATAATATTCAGGAAGATCATTTAATAAAGTTTATAATTTCGATGAGTTACAGAGTCACATAATTATGTGTCAATATAGCTCAGAGATCTTACGATGGCTGAAGTAGCGGGGAACTACGGGCGCAATGCCATGCTTAGTTATTTGATACATCGAAAGATGCTAAGTTAGGTACAATTTTTTTTTGACATAAACGAGCATGGCAGTTGAGAGTTTGTCATGCTCACTCAAATGTCTCGCTGAAGGTGGCACGTATTGTTGGGTCATTCAGTCCCCTTCAAAGTGCAACTGAGCTAACTAGGGCTGATGCACGCGTCATACTCGTGAACGGGCGCCGTCAGTAAAGACGGGTCATCTCTTAACTGCCAGTGGCTTATTTCAATTTATATTTTTTAATTACTCTTTTTTTTCATTATTATTTACATTATACTCACATAAGACAAGCAACAAAAAATATGTAACCAAGATTTTTGTAACTCATAATATGATTTAAAAAAGTGTCCATGGTGTTTGTTGTACGTTCTTCTTCATAAAGATTTACGGTTTGGAACGTGTAATTTAGATTCACCTTTTTTGACTGACCGACATTTTGACAATTCCAAAGTGCCTGTAATTGGTCTATTTGAAATAAAAATTTCTGATTTCTGATGTGTTAGCATTGCCACTCAATATTCCACGCTGGTTTTGAAAAAAAAAAATGTTACATCATCTTCCTGCCCTTGTCCCGTTTTATTTGAGGTCGGCGCAACACGTTTTTTTCTTCCATTCTGTCCTGTCACTCGTCACGCTATCACTAACTCCCTTTTCTTTCATATCACTTCTCACACAATCAATCCATCTTTTCTTTGGTCACCCTCTCCCTCTCCATCAATCCACATGTAAAAAAAAAAATTGTTACATTACATAGCTAATTTTAATTACACAAAACAATACGAAACTTAATTTAGCGGCTCGAGTCCGAGCTGCCCTCTCCCAGCCACGAGCCCCCTATCTTGTACCTCGTCCTTTGTTTCCTTTAATTAAGGGCAGGTAAATACCCCATTACGGTGGGTCTCGATTACCCTCATAGTGACCTGCCTACTTTGCCCGAAACGTGTCGGTTACTTTAAGCGGGTCATTTTATTAATTAGCCAAAGACGACCTTGAAAGTAGGGGAAGTCGATCAACTTTAATTGTTTGTATTTAGGGATCGTTAGCTTGGTCTCTAAAACAATTTCTAAAAGTAGAATGAAAGAGTTAACAATAATAATAATATATTTAAAGTTGTGTCGGGCAATGGCTTAATAGCCAAGAGCCTCGACCAATACCTAGGAGGCTCGCGTTAGGCGGCTGGATCAAGGGCTTGATTCAGAAAGAGGTACTCCTCCTGGACACGGCTCGTATTGTTAGGAGGTTTCTTTCTCTGGAGCCCTGATAGCTTGGACCCTTTTCCTGATACCGGTGGGATACTATTTTAAATATTTATTTTTTTGTAATTAGGTTTAAAAAATGTTTAAAAATTTAATTTATATGTATTTACAATTAATAAATGAGATAATAATATGATAGCTAAAAGCCTCAACGGCTATCTATTGAAGCTGTCGTTGCACGGTTGGATCAAGGGGCTGATACAGAAGGCAGTACTTCTTGATACGGCTCACATTGTGAGTAGGTTCCTGTCTCTGAACCCCTAACCACTGGTAGCTTGGACCCTGCTCCCGCCATGGGGGGACAAATATTTTTTATATCTTAATTTTTTTTATCTCATCATCATCATCATTTCAGCCAATAGACGTCCACTGATGGACATAGGCCTCCCCAAATGTCGCCACAATGAACATTCCTGTGCGTCTCGCATTAATCGGATTCCCGCAACCTTCACCAGGTTTTCGGTCCACCTTGTAGGGGGCCTTCCAACACTGCGTCTTCCGGTACGCGGTCGCCACTCCAGAACCTTTCGACCCCAACGGTCATCTGTTCTGCGAGCAATGTGCCCTGCCCATTGCCACTTAAGTTTGGCGATTCTTCGTGCTATGTCGGCAACCTTGGTTCTCCTGCGGATATCTTCATTTCTGATTTGATCACGCAAGGAAACTCCGAGCATAGCCCTTTCCATTGCCCTTTGGGTGACTTTGAGCCTTCTGATGAGGCCCATTGTGAGCGACCACGTTTCGGAACCAAATGTCATCACTGGCAACACGCACTGGTCATAGACTTTCGTCTTGAGACACTGGTATATTGGACGAGAAGATACCGTGCAACTTCCCGAACGCTGCCCAGCCGAGCCGGATTCGACGGTTGACCTCTTTCTCGAACTTAGATCTACCCAACTGGACTGTCTGTCCAAGGTAATTGTCCACAACTACGAGAATAGAGTCTCCAATCTTGATAGGAGTGGGTGCTACATGGTTGTTTATCATGACATTAGTTTTGTCCATGTTCATAATTTTATTTTATCTGTGTTTTAAGAAACATTTAAAAATATGTATAATGTGTATAGAAAATTAATAAAAGAAATAATAATAATAATATTCCACAACTTTCACACAACGTCATCTAGTCCCAAACTAAGCAGAGCTTGTGCTTTGAGGACTAGACAACTGATAAACACACTAAATCTACATATTATAGATAAATAACACTCAGACACAGAATGAATGATCGTGCTTGTCACAATAACATATGTCCTGGGTAGGAATCGAACCCACGACCTCCGGTATAGCAGTCAGGGCCACTAACAACTAGACCAATAGGCTAGTCAAACATCCTATTAAATGAAAGGAAATCAGCATATAAGTAACTTGTCTCTGCCGGCGGTTTCGTCCGCGTGAATGTCGGTTATTGAGGATGCAAAGTCGAAGCCAGATAAAAAGTACTAAATTTCAAAACCGGTTCAATAGTTTATCAGTAAAAGCGTATCAGACATCATCATCTTCCTGCCGTTGTGCCGTTTTATTTGGGGTCGGCGCAACACGTTTTTTTTCTTCCATTCTGTCCTGTCACTCGACAAGAAAAGAAAAGAAAGAAAACATTTATTTGAGACTCGCACAGGACAAACAACAATAAAATAAAAAGTAACTACTTAATCTATAAATACTTAACTTAAAAATACACACACGATCACAAACACACGCTATCACTAACTCCCTTTTCTTTCATATCACTTTTCACACAATCCATCCATCTTTTCTTTGGTCTCCCTCTCCCCCTCTATCCATCCACATGTAAACTCATAACTCTTTTAGTAACATGCGTTTCATCCCACCTCTTCACATGACCATACCAAGACAAACGCGTAACAGACAGTTGTGACTTAAATTCACATTTATATATACTAGATGAAGACTAGATAACTCGGCGAACTTATGGTACCATCTAAAAGTAGCATACGGTTCTTAGCGACCGCGTGACCCGGTCGCATCGGAAGCAGTGCTGACGCACGATGCAGGCGAGAAGCATATCAAAATGGCGGCATTTTCACCACTAGGGGTCGCCCCCCGACAAGCGACCATGCGAGCGTAGTTGAATGGTCGCAATCGCGTGTCGCGAACGCTAAGAACCGAATGCTACCTTTACAGTCTACGAATGATGAAATGATTGAACGAACGATCGATGGAATGACTAAGTTATAAGTCATAAAGACAGGAACAATAATAATGGTGTAGTAATAAAGTATTTGAGTCTGAGACGAATGTATTTGAGAGTTACTGTAATTATTCGATGTATTTGAATACGTTTAGGGTTCCGTACCTCAAAAGGAAAAACGAAAACCATATAGGATCACTTTGTTGTCCGTCCGTCTGTCTGTCTGTCTGTCAAGACTCTTTATCTCAAGAACGCGGTATCGAGTTGAAATTAAAACTATATACTCAGATCTGCAGTCTCTTGAAGCAGTGAAATAATCAAACTTCTAAGTTAACGAATAAAAAAGATACAGCCATTTATGTCGAAAAAAAAACGTGTATTTCGATACTCAAAAGAATCAAAATTCATAGGATACTTCCCGTTAATCAGAATCCTAAAATTTGGCATAAAGCAAGACAGTAAATTTGTTGTTACCTACGTCACAAAAAAATACTTTTTAGTAATTCGGAAAAATCTTCGAGACTCCATTCGAGAAATGTAGTTTGTACGGAACCTGGTGCGCGAGTCCCACTCGCACTTGCCCAGTTTTTTTAATATATATTTTCGATATTTTAATATTTTTTCTGCTTTTCTGGGTGGAGATGAATCTAATCTCTCCTTACGCAGGTCTGCTGGAAGAAATTTCTTTTTGAAATAAGCAGTAGGTACCTTTGTACAAATTTTTATTTTCTTCTATGTATAATGTGAGTACATAAATTATAAAATAAATAAATAAAGCAAAGATCATTTATATCAGTCTTGAGTTATAAATGGTGTAACTAACACGACTTTGTTTTATTTATTTATTTAATCTTCATGCTGCAAGGTGGACTTAATGCCTGAGGCATTCTCTACCAGTCAACCTAGGGTGGTGAAGAGACAATATGGTAGGTGCATAAAAAGAAAATTTTATACGAAAAACAAGAGTAAAAAAAAAAAGTGTACATATAATTAAAATACACATACATATATATTTAATATAATATATATACATAGATAAATAACAAACAACAACAACATCTATATATATGTATATCTATATAACGAAATAATAGAAAAATCCATACTTATATATATGTATATAGATTAGTATGGATTTTTCTATTATTTCGTTCATAGCCATGAGCCCCAGCATTTTGCTGAGCGCTGGCCGTTTTGCACGAATGTGTCGCATAATTTCACTTTTTTGTATAATTTGTAATAATTATATGTATGTTATTATTATTTTTTAAGTTATGTGTCATGTTTGTGCAAATAAACTGTTTTTCTTTCTTTCATAGTATGTGAAACTTACACTGACATAATAAATCACGAAGTACAATGCATGAAACATAGGCATATTAAGCTATACCTATTTCGCTATTCTATAAGCTTAACATTTATTGTAGATCTAAATCTTCTTTTAGACCATGAAAAAACACCTAACGATAAAGCAAGATAAATTATAAAAATCAAGAAAATTCAAATGTACCGTCACAATACAACACATTGTAATACCCCCTGACACCTCCAGACACCCCCAACACCCCCATACTTCCTTTACATTCGCAAGTGTGTCTGTCAAGCATTGTATCTGCTATATTATTCAACGCGTATCCCAACTGAAATCAGGATTTATGAAAAAAAATGTACATCCCACTTCATTGTGTAAGAAATCACTCCGGAAGTATATAATAAGGGTCCGAAAGGGATAATAAATGATTGTGTCTTTCTTAGAAAAATATAAGAAAATGCAAAAAGATTTGGGCTCGTCCGGGATTTGAACCCGGGACCTCTCGCACCCTAAGCGAAAATCATACCCCTAGACCAACGAGCCAACTGAATAACAAGCCGAAATAGCCATTCTAATACTTTGACACGGTAAGATTCGAGTTACCTTTCACTGCTCGCGTAATTTAGGTCACACCTCACGCATTTATCAAGTTTTATTACCATGTTGATACAGAATCACAAAAACTGTGATTACAACGGTATTGAATTAGTGTTAATTCACACCGTGACTGACAGCATTACAAAATATTTAATAAATGATCCAATTTATAAAGATAGTGTAGATATACAGGCCGCTAAAGTACTTTCAAAACAATGTGTGTAACAGTGAATGCTGAATAGCCAAATCTTTTATTTACTAACATCATTAGTGTGGTTCGTAGGCTCAAAGTTGTTACGTACACCTAAGTAAAAGTAAAATAAACAATACTTAATTAAATCAATTGTAATCTATATAATATATAAAAGCTAAATACCACTCACTGATTAATCACGAAATCTCAGAAACTATAAAACCTACAAACTTAAAATTTGGCAGGTAGGTTCCTTATAAGGTGTAGACATTAAGCGCAAATATGATACAGTCAAGCGCAAAAGTGATTTAAACGTTTATTCTCAATCAAATTCTAAAATCTTTTTAAATTAGGTTGTACCTACATACAAGTAAAATAGAGACAAACATTAAAAAAGTTAAAATGAACGCAGTAGTTATATTAATCGACTGTAACAATCAACAATAATTATACTACTTACTATATAAAAACCTGTAAAAAAAATCACATTTCAAAAGTTAAAATCAACGTAGTAGGTGTATTAATCAACTATAACAATCAACAACAATAATACTACTTACTAAAATACAACCATGTATAAAAATCACATTAAAAAATCAGTCATATACTCCAGCACGACTTTTTTGGTCACCTTACATCTTATTTAGTACCTATAATTAAAAGATAACCCTTAATTACTATCTATTTAAAAATCACAGCCATAAAAACAACAATTTGTAATTATACAAATCAACATTTAAAACATCTAAAAATAACAACAATAGTAAAAAAAAATGTCAACTTTCATATTGCCATAAAATATTATTTAAAAATAGTAAATCAGTTGAAAATCAGTCTCACTTGATTAAAATTTCAATTTCTCTAAACAATGCCCTACAGTAATCTGGCTGCTGAGTAGTTTACCTACAGCATAGTCGATCTTATTCTTTCTTTCCTTGGTTTCAAGCAGCCGCTTTGATATTTTGATACCGTAAGGAGATTCCACACTTTGAATAATAAGCCACATCCTTACTCAATCCTTCTAGAAGTTGAGCAATATTTGGCTTAATTTTAACATATTTTTAATATGGTTGTTCTATACTTCCACGGTGTTATTAGTTTTGTGCAATTCTTGATACGTGCTCTAAGTATTTGCTAGTGTAGGATTTTCCAACCAAGTCTTAACATAATAATCGTTAAATTTTATGATGTTGTCGTTAGCTGAACTTTCTCCCATAATATAAAGCCAAAAAAATATATATTCTCAGTAATATAATTAATATTATATAATTCTATTACATATTTTAAGTCATAAAAATAAAACCAAAAGATTCAACTTTCTTCCGTGACTGTACTTATAATAAAATTGGGCAGTGGGTCCAATCGACCCATTCAAAATGGGGCTGGGTCGAGTAATCCCGCGGACACTAATCGAGCGGGTCCAATTGACCATTTAGACTCACAACCTCATGACTTTACCATTTTTTCCCCTTGATTTTTTAACATGAGAAATCATCATGACGAATCGTGATTTCTCTCGCTCTGGGTGAACGGGAAGAAGTGTCAAACCTGCTAACTAAAACCTATAGTGTTCCTTCAGTTGCCCTTTTTGCGAGGCCTATGGTAACTCCTTCGAGCAATCCGCAGCTCTCGCAGGCGTCAGCCCTATTTATTTATTTATTGCATAGCTTAAGCAGCCCTTCAATGTTCCCACTGCTGGGACTCAGGCCTCCTCTCTAGTAGAGGGAAAGGACCGTAATCTACCACGGGAGCCCAGTGCGTTTTGGTGAATGTCACATGTTTTCGAATTTTTGGTTCTAGGACATGCCGGTTTTCTCACGATGTTTTCCTTCACCGTTTTGAGAGCAGTGGTGATGAAATAAATTACACAAAGTAATGCGCCTGGCTGGATTTGAACCCGCGACCTACAACTTGCAAGTCGGGGCCGTTACCACTCGGCCACCACTGCTCCTCATTTATTGCATATATGTTGTAAATCGATGTGACATGATTGTAGTGTCCCAAACGTGGACCCTAGTAGGGCACAGGAACATGATTATACTAAATTATGCAAGCAATATACTGTACATCACTACAACTCAAATTCAAAACGATTTATTTCACATAGGCCTACATGGGCACTTATAAAACGTCAGAAGCTAGTGCACGGTTCCAATTGGTCGTTTCCTATAGAGAAGAACCGGCAAGAAACTCCAACTGGCTAACTATCTGGCTCCATCAATTTTGCTAACATATTTTTGAGGCATGCCTAGAACACAATTCGCAGTAGACCCGGGCTTGGTCCTAACCGGACTGCCGGACTACGGGCTATCCATCGCGCGCCGTCCGCAAACCCGCGTCTATTGTGACCCTGCGACATTCCATTACTAAGCCAAGTAATCCTTCTAATCGTCGATGATTTCGGAAGCAATAACTCGTGCAATCGTTATCACAGTTATTGAGCAACAGATAAGCATGATACGTAATTTGGCGCGTCCTATTACCGACAGGCCCATTTCCTCTAAGACCCAATCCACGTTAGCGTGCGACAATAGGTCTGATTGCGAGACGCAGTGCCGTAACCAGAGGTGGTGCCAGTGGTGTCCAGGCACAGGGCGCAGTCTGATGGCGGCAGAAATGATCGAACCAAGGCCAAGTTTTGTATCATTCATTTCATCAGAAGGTGGTTACTGTTTCTCATTCCCTCTCGCTTCATACCACGACCTGAACTAGGACCGGATGCTCGGGTTGCTTGCCACCATAAGCTTCATACAATGGTGACACCCGGGTATTTCTTCTCGCCAGATCTGAAATAGGTAGGTACTTCTCAAAACACTTATGTCCAGTGAGGACCTGCGTCAGTCGGATTAAACTTACCAAGTTCGGAATTTTTTTAGGGGCGCAGTTACAGAAACTGGCACCGGGTGTAGAAAAGGTTAGTTACGGTTCTGCCGAGATGTGTCGAGATTAGGTGTAGATTAACATATACATGCATGTATCAGGGACAGTGGTATCTAATGATGGTGATGATAATCTACCTGTTATAATTAAAGTTTAGCGATTAGTTATTTGTATGGCTGCAGTTAGCATCAGTTTGCTGGCGTTCAATTAGGTTATATGGGAATATTGCATTCGGCTTCCTATTTTGATTCAGACAGTCTAAAACAAGCCCTTTTCGGACACTATTTGCAAAGGATTGAGATGTACAGTACCTGATCGAGGGCGAGTACCTAAGTATATTTAGGGAGAATCTGCAAATCTTGAATGAAACGTAACTTTATTAACCTTCGGCATACGAGGTGAAAAGAAATCCTCACCTATACAACGTGGGGTTAAATTAACCCCACAAGGGATTGCCTCTACTTTATGTATGCGCTAAGTGCAATAAGTTTGAATGAGTTCTTTTATATAACTACATCACAAAGTTAATGAATAAAATAAAAAATGTATTAAATTAAACATTTATTATAAAAAAACTTAAAAATCACATAACCTTTCCGTGAATTTAACAAAATGATCTTAAGACAAAATAAAAAATCAACAAAAATATTTCTTAAAATTAATACAATTATTTTACTTATTATATAAAACTAGATATATTTGGCTTTATAAAAATAATCACAATTAGCACTTTATGGCTATATAAGGGAGATCATTCGTTATCTAAATCAGTACAATTTAGACACATCAAATTCGCATGTTCCTTACATATCGCAGTATTACATTTGAAACAACCGTTCAGAGTCTTCCTATCTTTGTTTCTTGGACAGAAAGAACATCTCTGAGACCTTCTTGGTTGCTTTTGTGGTGGTCCTGGAACTTCTTCATGCAACATTTCATGCACGCGTCTTCTTATATCTCGTGGTATATGTGGATTGTCTTTCCTTTTCCTAATGTGGTCTTCGAGCAAAGAAAGTCCCAATTGCTTGATGAAGTTCTTCCTAAGATTAGTTTTCTTCCTTTCAATGCTGTTATTCAACATATACACAATAAAAGCATTTATACCAGCATGGTTCAACATGGAAAAAAATACGGTAAGAGGCCAGCGTTTGCAGTTGCGGGTAACATCGTATGTTCTTGCAAGTTTATCGACAACATCAACTCCGCTCTTTGTCGAGTTGTAAAACGTTATAATAGACGGCTTTCTTTGATCTCCGCTTTCTGGATCCACCTCATCATCATGATGTAATGAGGACATCATGTGTACACATTTTCGTGGCTTTGGTATGTAAGATACAATAGTTATGTCTTTTTGGAATCCAAACACAGATGATTTTTCTTCACGTCTAGTCTTGAACTGAGGTGGCAGGCATGTCTTGTTTGACCTTAGTGTACCAACGGCAGTCAATTTGTGGTTTTTGAGCAAATTTTCAGCAGTTTCATAGCTCATAAAAAAATTATCCATGGTGATGTTTCTTCCTGATCCAGACACGCATCTTACCAAACGATCAACAACATCAAATGGCTTATTACTCAATGTGTAAGGACTGTTGTCAGGCTGTTTTCCACAGTAAATTTCCAAGTTCATTGTGTAAAATGTTTTAGCATCCACTAGAGCGTAGATTTTCAACCCATACTTAGCTGGTTTCGAGGGTATGTATTGACGAAAGATACATCTTCCTCTAAACGCCACGAGTTCTTCATCTATGGTCAAATATTCATGAGGCGTATAGGCATTCTGACAGTTTTTCACGAATATGTCAAAAACATCTCGAATTGGCGCCAAACGATCAATAGTTGCTCTTGCTGTACGAGTTGACGAATCATCAAATCTCAAGTTATTTATCAAAAATGAAAATCTCTGTCTCGACATAGTATTTCTAAACACTTCAATTCCTGTGCCGTCATTACTCCATAAGTCTATAAGACTTTGCCGGCCAGATCTAAACAAACCTGCCAAGAACAACAACCCAAACAGAGCTTTCATCTCAGCTTTATTAGATTCCCCATAGGATGGATTAGATGTAGAGTTTTCCATTCTCAAAGTAATTTTCTGGTTTGTATATATCAAAACCATGTCAATAATTTCGTCAGTAAAGAAGGTCTCGAAACATTCCAATTGAGTTTTTTTATGTCGAGCTGCATCTTTACACCCAGGCAAATGCGTTATTAGGTTTTCGGCCCTTGTCCGAACATTGGTTCGCGGTGGCGATTTATACCACTTTGTTCTTCCATCTTTTCCGAGATAAAATGGTTGAGGTGTATCATCTAAATATGGTTCCAGATTATTTTCAGCATCTTCCACGTCCGTATCACTTCGAACTTCAGAAGCCTCGCTGATATGATCTGCTTCGTCGTCACTGCTAGGAAGAAAGTTTTCATCGTCCGACGAAGTATCATTTTCTTCCAATAAGGCCGCCGCAATACGATCATCCTGAAGGTTGTTAGACATATTAACTAGCTGAACCTATAATAAAAATAAAAAAAGTATTAAAAAAGCACTAATTGTAAGTGTAAATAACGAAAAACACTGAAGTAGGCACAAACTTTTTTTACGACGTCCCATACAACGTGGGGTTAAAAACGCCCGGGAACCACTTCGCGCGCGTGCACACACGACGCCGGCGCGCGCAATACTGATCCAACGCTGTGATTCGACGCGGCAATATTTAAACTCCAGCTACTGTGAAAATCAAGTTATTTGGTTGCGTTTAAATATACAATCAACGCAATTTAAAAGTGTTGGGGTTAAAATAACCCCACCTCGTATGCCGAAGGTTAAAAACAAAAATTCAAAAACTTTTTAGTAGACCAAGCGTATTATAGTGTGACAGAATTTCTCTATATGAAAGGAATTTCTTGATTACTTTGTATAGTGCCATGAATTTAAAAATGAGTATATGGAATTGAAGAAAAATAACCAACGTCAGGCAACTACCACGTAGTTGTCTGGCATTTTTGCTGAACTGGACCTATTTGGCGCAGCCGTAAGGCACACAATGTTAGTGTTCTTTTTTTTATCTTAAGTTTTAACAGTTTTTTTTCTACACTGAGTGTATCTGTGTGCCAAATGAAATATATTTTTGTTTCTTTCTTTTTAATTTAATTTCTATGATATAGTTTTATTTTATAGGTACTTTACTCAAAATCTCCAGTGTATTTTATATTTCTTTAAAATTTTGTACTTTTTCATGCTTTCTGGTTAAATATGGCAGATGTTTTTTTTTTTTTTTATTAATGATAGGTTTGTTTTTGATCACCATCTCACCTGTTGGTAAGCGATGATGTGGTCGACGATGGAGCACGCTTGCTTAGAAGTAGCCTATATTTATATTTATATGGCACCATGTTTTGTACCCATAGATATTTGCAAAATAAATATATTTCTCTGTTTTCATATCTAACATATAACAATTTTTGTGTCACGGTGTTTATTTTCAAACTCCGCTGGAACGGCTTGACCATTTTTATGAATTTTAGGCCAAAATAAGTCGTAGGCTATTTTTTCCCTCCTACTCCCACCCTCCATATTTTCTTTGATATTTTTTATGGAAGAACAACGTTTGCCGAATATTAGGAATAATACTCAAAGTGATATCTAATATTACCAATACTATTTTTTTTTTAATTGCACCATTAGTGTGGATATATTTTTGAAATGATATACATTTATTCTTTCGAGCCAATAAGGACACAGCAAAAGAAACAGCTATAACTTCACACAATTTAAATTGATACCACTTTGTAAAATATTACGGAGATAGCCACTAATGTTCTGAGAGCAAGATGGAGAGCTTCAGGGTACTTTGTAGCAGAGTCGCCTCCTTACCTAATTATATGGTGGATATTATCATAATGTGATTATGTTGGCAACGGACCGGATGACGTGACAATGGACTGTGATGGCGCTACGTCAAGATGGACCAATTATTGAGGTGACACTGTTGGACCAATTTGTTAGGTCTGAAACTAAGCTAAAGTAAAAAAAAAAAACCCAGCCAAGTGCAAGTCGAACTTGCACACTGAGGGTTCCGTACAAACTTAGCTATGTAAATAGTTCAATTTCCGAATGGAGTCTCAAAGATTTTTCCGAATCGCAAAAAGTTATTATTTTGTAACGTTAACGTTAAACACGGCTTTTAGGCATTTTCCTTTACTAGTGCTATTGGAACTTCATCATCATCATTTCAGCCGAAAGACGTTCACTGTTGGACGTAGGCCTTCCCTAAGCGTCTCCACCACTATATGAACTTGCTTCTTGTCAATTTTCAGAGGGTAAGAGTACGTAAAAGTTTGTATGTATGTATTTTAAACATACATACAAACTTTTACTTTATATTAGTGTGATAATCTGACACACTGGATTTGAATATTAAATGGTGTTCATCTTAGCCATATTTTTCAAAAATATTTTCTACTAGATTATTCTTTTTTTTTTAAAGTGGGAAATCATCTAATGACTTCTCCCGCTTTCACACTTTTACTGGCTAAAATCACAGCTTCTTTGCTTTCCAGGACGCCGGATTTCCCTTTCAGAAATCAACCCATGGCCCCAGTAGGCTTCGGCTCTGCTGGGCCCCTACGGTTTTGCTGACATCTCTTTGAGGCGCGTGGAACACCGTCGACGACTTAGGCTTAGTCGGAATTGTAACCAGATGGTTGGACAGCGAGCTATCTATTGCTCGAAGTCTGCAAGCCCACGCCTACAATGGCTGGAAATCGGGGTCGGGATCTCGGCCGCTGGGACGTGAGGAAGTCCGTTCCCACACGCGTGTGGCCGCCTCCTTCGCTAGCATTACTGCTTCGCAAAAGGTGGCAACTGCCTGCCAGTTTTCCTCTCCTCGGACTCGGACTCCTCCTGTACCAGGGTCTGGATTGCCTACTAAGGTACGAGATTTTTTTAAAAAATAAAGAAGGTACAATAAGATTGTATTAGGTAGTCAATTGAGCACTATGTTTCTGATAGTATCGCAGCATCCACCTGAGCTCCTAATAAAATCATATTGCGACTGTAAGGTGTGATCGTTTTAATATAACTCCAAGATTTACAGTATCTAGAAAATTTTATTGAAGTTTTATTTTGTATGAAAAAGATGTGCATTTACCTTCATGAAACTGCTTGTTGTAGGGTTATTGCTCAATATACAGGTAATTAAGTATATTTATACTTCATTAGCGACCCGTCCCAGCTTCGTGCAAGTGTTACAA
Source organism: Mythimna impura (assembly GCA_905147345.3). Classification (NCBI taxonomy): domain Eukaryota; kingdom Metazoa; phylum Arthropoda; class Insecta; order Lepidoptera; family Noctuidae; genus Mythimna; species Mythimna impura. Next base: position 29,319,457 of record LR990349.1, on the reverse strand, counting down.
ATCTTTGAAATCCATACCTAAACTTTTCTCAAGAATCGTTGCGTCTATTGTTGAAAACAATGCCTGCTACGGTCTTCCCGTCCGAATACAATTTAGGTGTCTTCAAGGCTAGAGTGAATAGGCTCTCAATATACCTACTAGTGCGCCTCACCATCAACGATTGCTTTACTACTTACCATCAGGTGGGATCGCCGTCAAGCACTAGTTTATAACAATAAAAAAAACCACACGAGAATTGGTTCGGTAGTTTTCGGGTTTATCGTGTTCATATTCACAAACAGACTCGATGGGGGATTTTTTAAAATAATATGTATGCATTTATGTGAGATGCCCTCATTATACCTTTTATTAGGTATGTTAAACCTGTGAAAGTTTTTTGTTCGAGATGGGAAATCATCAAATAACACCTCCCATTCTGGCTGAAGCTAGAGAGAATATCAGACTTTTACTGACTAAAATCGATCGGCCCTAGCCCCGTCACTTCTGGTGATATCTCTTTGAGACGCACGCAGAACTGATCTAGCGACCCATTGCTTGCCGTCCGCAAGCCCGCGCTTACGGTTATACGTGGGTCTAGAAGGAAAAGTGAATTCTTGTGGTTTTTTTTTTAATTACATTTATGATATAGCCATTGAACTTCATTCTTTCGATACCTAACATTAGTCCTTTACAATACAGAACGATCTCTCAATCAAATGTATCACAGTAGCCAGCTACCTACATTTGTTTAGATACCTCTAAACAAATGTAGGTATCACAGACAATCACAGTAGCCAATTGTACTGGTGCAGAGACAAAGGACAGTTTCTCACAGTTTGACCCACTCACTGCGCTCCAATTGTAATGCCGTTTAATGAACAATGTTCTACTCAATCAATAGTGTACTATTAACTAGTACTAATATGTTTCTATTTCTGTACAATGGACTTAATACAGCCAATTTAACTAAATTGAGTTACTACACATTAAACAACAAATTAGCTAAGCTGGCCCCTATAAATGATAAATAATTTTTATTTTGCAAATAGGTAATAGCATAGCATAGTCGGCCTTATAATGTTTCCACTGCTGGGACGCAAGCCTCCTCTCTAGGAGAGGGAATGGGCCGTAATCCACCACACGGGCCCTGTGCGGGTTGGTGGATGTCACATGTCTTCGAATTTTTAATTCTAGGACATGCCGGTTTCCTCATGATGTTTTCCTTCACCGTTTTAAGAGCAGTGGTGATGAAATAAATTACACAAAGTAATGCGCCTGGCTGGGTTTGAACTCACGACCTACAACTCGTAAGTCGGGGCCGTTACCACTCGGCCACCACTGCTCTTATATAGGTAATAAATAACATCAATATTTTCGTGAGAATAAACTGGATAGATCCAGTGCTTTCTAGCTGACTACGCTGAGAAAAAACCCACAGGTCGAAGTATTTTTTAAAGTCCATACAATGGTCCATACAAGTACCTATCATAAGCTTTCTATCATATGAGAACCATGTAGATTCAAGTCAAGTTAAAGCGTTTGTTTCAAATAGACCATTTACATGCACTTTTGAATAGTCAAGAAGTCATTCAGTCAGAAAAATGATGCTAATTGAACATTCCAAAGCTCAGCAAAGATCTTTATGGAGAAGAATGTGCAAGAAACTGCATGGACACACAATCGTATCAATTAAAAATACATAGGTATATATAGGTATGGAAAAAGAAACTTGAAACCTGTGCGAGGTAAAAAAGGCGCCTGACTCAGTATATGCTGCGATATTTAAAAAGATAAATAACGCAGCGCTGGTATTAGGACTATCATCATCATTTCATCCGAAAGACGTCCACAGTCCACGTAGGCCTCCCCCAATTTTCACCAGAACGACCGGTCCTGTGCGTCTCGCATCCATCGGATTCACGTGAAAAAAAAACCTAAAGTAGAATAGAATAGAATAAAACTTTATTGTACACCAAAATAGTAACAAAAACTTATAAACTAACTTAATCAATGGGTACAATGGCGGTCTTATCGCTAACAGCGATTTCTACCAGACAGCCTTAGGATGGACTGTAAGAACTTAACATAAAAAAGGGGGTAGACTGCGGTGTACTGCAAATTAAATTTAATTAAATTAAAAATATATTTAAGTATATACATAGATATAAAATTATATTATTATTATTTATTTAAAGTACTCCTTTTAAAAAAGTTAAAGCAATCCTTGCTACGATTCACAAAATCCACACAAAGTGAGATGAACTGGACGTGTGTGTAAATAGCGTAAAATTCTACTAAACCCAGTAAAGTGCAGTATACGAGTTGGTGAGACCTAATTATCCACTCAACTTCATGTGAATTCTTGGTAAAGTTCGGAAGTTTCGCAACACTAACCGCACGACGTGACTCAGATTGGTCAGTGAACTATGGGATACCTATATGAGATAGTTTTACTGCAAATTGTGGCGTGTGACGGATATTAGATAACTATGTACCTATTTAGCGGCTGGGAACCAACCGTGCCATATTAGCTTGGTATCTACGTGTCATGCGTGATATACTAAACATAGGCTTGGCAACAGCCAAAGTAAAGTCGTAATTGGCTTTACGGTGAACTATTATTTTGGCTTCGCAAGGTTTGTGCAATTAGCCAGTGTCAAGCTTAGAAAGTATTAAGTTTTTGACACAGAATACATAGTCCGGTCAATTTACACAGGCAGACGGACAACAAAGTGATCCTATAAGGGTTCCATTTTATCCTATTATACCTCAAAGGTGGCATGCAAACGGGTGCATATTATGACGATGACCTCTTTCAACTTTTTAAATCATTATACCTATCTCAAAAACGGTGCCCTTAGGAAAAAAAAGTGCTTAGACATTTTTGTAGATAATTATCTGATCTACAATTTTTGTCTGAGCTAATTTTATGATAAAACTTACCGTTTTGCTGAAAATCGCGAGAAACTCGTTTTTGTAACCTTACCCCTACTTGTTTGTCTGATTTGACTGGATTAAAATTCACTTTCTTTTTTATTAGAATGCGAATGTAACGCATTATAATGTGTTTGCAGCAAATTGAACGACCTAGCCAGCGCTATATTTTATCGATATCGTGCCTATTTTAATGATTTCACATATTATCCAGTTGTGTAGGTAGACTTACTTGAGATACAAAACTACACCAATTTTACATCACAATATCCACTATGAATCAATTTGCAAATAATTAAAACAGCTACTTAAAAAATCCCACAAAAAAGATGCTCGAAACGAAGAAGCTAAATCTACATTCAAGCACTGTTGAATATAGTTAAGTAGGATTTTTTTGAGTGCAGACCGCAAAGTGGCTAATAATGTAACTCTTCACATCTAGATCCACCTAAATGAAAGAAGGTGACTGAGGCAGACACTTACAAAAACCTAGTGTTGAGGCAAAGTCTGACAGATATTTTTTTTTTTTAATTTATTGAATTCGGGATTTTTATCCACATGGATACGCCAACCCCATCGTAACCTCTTAGTTCTAGTTACAAAAACTAAATAAATACTTTGAGTGAGAGAGAATCATCAATCAGTTATCTTTGCTAAACTACTTAGTCTTTTTGCCAACAACGATTTAGGAATTGCCAAAATAGTTTGTACTAATCCAACATCTAGGAAATTCAGTTTAAACTCTATAATTAATGATTCTCTCTCGTCTTTGTTTCTTACACAATCCATCAGCAAGTGGAGAATATCTTCAATTTTATTGCATATTGCACAATTATTGGGTGACGTAATTTTTCCCATAAGATATCAAAATTTTGCCGATGGAAAGTGACCAGAGCGTAATCTTAAAGCTGACAGATATTTGAATTAAATAAATGAGGAATGTTTTGCGCGGTGCAAGAAAATCACCTTCCTGCTCTAGATGGCCCAAATTTTGCCATTCACAATGCGACAAATATGCAACCCTCTATACACAATTATCTTAGAGAAGCGACTAAATTAAATCGCCAGTAGACTGCAGTCTAATCAGCTGGCGACCGCAGTCCTTATGGCGCCTCTGGGATATCTCGCTGCAGTGGTCCGCGTTAAAGTCAAGAATTCCCTGTTAGGCTCATATTTATGAGCTCCGAAATGAAAAGCTGAGGAATGATGCATGTGCGCTGCCTGTATAAAGTGAAGGTATAACTTGAAATAGGTAATACAATATTTGATGCTATTTGTGAAGGAAACTAGCTGCTGATAACGGGTTCACCCGTGTTCTTGTAAAAATTGGGCAAGTGCGAGTCGGACTCTCGCACTGAGGGTTCCGTACAAACTTGAAAGGTAAATTGCGGTTTACGATTTATGACGTAATAAAAAAAAAAATTACTTACTAGATCTCGTTCAAACCAATTTTCGGTGGAAGTTTGCATGGTAATGTATATAATATATTTTTTTAGTTTTATCATTCTCTTATTTTAGAAGTTACATACATTTTGCCACTTTGGAAGTGTCTCTCGCGCAAACTATTCAGTTTAGAAAAAAATATTTTTAGAAACCTCATTATTTTTGAAGACCTATCCATATATAGGTAAGATAATGTAGGTACACGTATGGGTCTGATGAAAAAAAAAATTGAATTTTAGTTCTAAGTATGGGGAACACCCAAAATGTTTTGTTTTTTTTTTTCTATTTTTGTGTGAAAATCTTAATGGCGGTTTCCAGAATACACCTACTTACCAATTTTCAACAGTAGTTCTTATAGTTTTGGAAAAAAGTGGCTGTGGCATACGGACGGGCAGACAGACATGTCGAATCCACAAGGGTTCCATTTTTTGCCATTTGACTACGGAACCCTAAAAATTGACCAAAATTGGAGAAACTTTTTGAAGCAAATATTCAACTGTAAATAGTCCACTGTTTACATAAGAGTAAATTTTTTTAATTCGCCACTGGGTTCAAAAAGTAATTCTGGTACAGTTATCAGAATTACATTTTGAACCCAGTTATTCATAGAAAGTCAGAAATGAATTTTATGTAACTACAGACGATGACCAATGGGTAGCTTGCTATCCGACCGTTCGGTCACAGTACCTATAGATATATGGAACAGTACGGAAACTACCTACAAATGTTCGAAACTGCACACTCACACAAACATACGCATCGACGAGACTCCTAAGCGGCAATCGCTACTGACAGGACCGCGAGAAACGCTTAGGAGTCTCGTCGATGCGTATGTTTGTGTGAGTGTGCCGTTTCGAATATTTGTAGGTAGTTTCCGTACTGTTCCATATATCTATACTGTGGTTCGGTGAGGACTGTGCCCGAGTCGTCGTTAGCGTGTAGTGTTCCAAGCGCGCCTCAAAGAGATGTCTGCGAACCAAAGAGGCGCAGTAGGGCTGATACTCTCGGGATAAAATTTACCATAGGTGCTACTTCAGGACATGTTCTGGGGCCCAGCAGGGTCGAGGCCTACTGGGGCCATGGGTGATGCGAAAGTGACCCCCGGGGCCCTGGAAAAAATGGCAAAGAAGGAACAGGAGTTTTTTTTTTTTTTTTTTTTTGGTGGGAAAATCATCTTATGACAAATCTTGCTCTTGGGCGGAGCGAGAGATAGTGTCAGACTTTTACTGACTAAAATCCTACTCCTGTTCCTTCGTTGCCTTCGTCCCAGGGCCCTGGTTTCGTTTTCACACTACCCATGGCCCCAGTAGGCTTCGACCCTGCTGGGCCCCTACGATTTGCTGACATCTCCCTGAGGCGCGCGCGGAACAATACGCGCCGTCGACGACTTGGGCTCGGTCCGGATGGTTACTGGACGGTCGGACGGCGGGCCACCCATTGCCCGCCTTCCGCAAGCCCGCGCCTACGGTGGCCGGAAATCAGGATCGGAATCCCGGCGGCGGCTGGGGCGTGAGGACCGTTGCCGTTGCCTCACGCGATCGGCCGCCTCCTTTGCCAGCATTACTGCTTCGCAGAAGGAGGCGACCGCCTGCCACTCCTCCTCGCTCCGGACCATGGCCTGTACCAAGGCCCGGCGCGAGAGATCGCCGCCGCCGATCGCCCCCACGAGGACACGGCGTTGCTCTTCCCAAGCGGGGCACACTTCCACCGTGTGCTCCACCGTGTCCTCCGGGCGGTCCACACAGTGGCGACACCCGGGCGTCTCTTCCGCACGAATCCGGTGCAGGAACTTCCCGAACTTCCCGTGTTCGGTGAGAACCTGCGTCATGCGGAAGGTGAGGACGCCGTGAGGTCTTTCCAACCACGCCTCAAAGAAGGGACTTACCGCCATAATTGTGGCGTGCCCAGCACTGGGTCGCGACAGTCGCTGTCGCCATTTCTCCATGAGATCCCGCCGGAGCTCTGTCCGCCATGCTGCGACTTGTCGCGGCAGCGGAGTTTCGCCCCGGCGTTGCATCTCCATGCGCAGATCGTGCATGTGAGCAAGGCCTGTTGCTACCAGATCCCATGGTGGCTGTCCAGCAAGGAGGCTCGCCGCTTCGCGGGAAATCGTCCGGTATCCTCGCACCATCCGTATGGCCATGACCCTCTGGCATGCGTTCAGCCGGGCCGCCGGCTGCTTCCACAGCGCCGGCGCCCATATCGGTGCGCCATAAAGGGCCATGGACCGAACGATTCCCGCGTAGAGCCTCCGGCAGGAGGCGTCTGGACCCCCAAGGTTGGGCAGGAGCCGCCCGAGGGCAGCCCCAGTCCGATTTAGTTTGGGAGCCAGACGTCGGAAGTGCTCCTCAAAATCCCATCGGCTGTCGAGAACGAGTCCCAGGTATTTCATCGTTGACCCGACGCCGATGTGGACTCCTCCTACCGTCAGTTGGGAACCCGGTGGTGGCGCGTTCCGAGGGCCGTGAAAGCACATTGCCTCGGACTTGTGCAATGCTACCTCGAGTCCCAACTTCTGGATCCTGCCCACGACTGTCGCAAACCCGCGTGTCGCTAGTTCGACCGCCGCCTGGTACGACTCTCCCTGCGCCAGGACCAGCGTGTCGTCTGCGTAGCAGACCACGCTGACCCCGCCAGGAAGGTCGCCGCGCAGCACGTAGTCGTATCCGATGTTCCACAAGGGCGGCCCTAGTACCGATCCCTGTGGAACACCGCACGACATCTCTCGACGTTCCCACTCTCCCTGGTGACCAGGGTAGATTATGTACCTGTCCGACAGGTACGCCTCGACCACACGACAGAGGTAGTCGGGCGTCCGGTGATACCGGAGTGCCCTCCTAATGCTACTCCAAGGCAGGGAGTTGAAGGCGTTGGCGATGTCCAAAGACACCGCCACGACACACCTGCCCTGGGACACTGCAGCCCCCGTCGTGAGAGCTCGCACGCGCATGATGGCGTCCACCGTGGAGCGCCTCCTGCGAAAGCCGAACTGGCCGTCCGCCAGATCCGGCCCTACCCGTGTTAGGTGCGCGACGAGGCGGTCTGCAATTACTCTTTCAAAGAGCTTGCCCACCTCGTCGAGCAGCACAATGGGCCGGTACGCGGACGGAGAGTCCGCAGGGCGCCCCGGCTTTGCGATGAGGACCAGTTTCCCCGTCTTCCAGCGAAGTGGGAACTGGCCCCTCTCCATGCATGCGCTGAAAAGCCCTCTTAGTCGAGGCCCGAGAGCCTCCATGGCAAGGAACAGGAGTGGGTTTTTAGTCAGTAAAAGTCTGACATTATCTCTCGCTCCGCCATGTCATTGTCATTAGATGATTTTCCCACCCGAAAAAAAAAAACCAGTGTGCCAAAATTTATTTAAATCCGTTCCGCCGTTCGAGCGTGAAGAAATACTAAACGTATATAGGGTGACTGGCAATTAGTGTACGATACTTAAACACGTGATTGTGCTCATGATAACAAACAATTTTTACTATGGGAACAAACCTGAAATCGCGAAAAAAAAATCAGCTGTTCAGTACATTTATGTTGGCTAATGTACTGAACAGCTGATATTTTTTCATAGTAAAAGTTGTTGGTTATCATGAGCTCAATCACGTGGTCAAGTATCGTACACTAATTACCAGTCACCCTATATATTATCTAGGTGTTATAAATTGTAAAAGTTGGCAATTTATCTTTAGTAAACACTTTTTCACTTATCCAATGGATGCGAGACGCACAGGAACGTTCATTGTGGCGACACTTGGAGGAGGCTTATGTCCAACAGTGGACGTCTTTCGGCTGAAATTATGATGATGATGATGATGAAACACTTTTCACATTTTTAGTTTTTAAACTCACAGTCGATGCCATGTGTTTAAAGCTATCCTTTTGCCTGCCGGGCCTTGGTTTAGGCCATGGTCCGAAACGAGGAGGAGTGGCAAGTGGTCGCCTCCTTCTGCGATGCAGTAATGCTAGCAAATGAGAAGGCCCCACGTGCACGCGAAAGGGAACGGTCCTTACACCCCAGCCGCCGGAATCCCGATCCCGTTCTCCGGCCACCGTAGGCGCGGGCTTGCGGACGACGACTGTTCCACGCGCGCCTCAAGGAGATGTCAGCAAACCGTAGGGGCCCAGCAGGGTCGAAACCTACTGGGGCTAGGGGTTTGTTTCTGAAAGGAAAACTCGGCCCTGGTATAAAAGGCAACGAAGAAACAGGAGTGGGTTTTTAGTCAGTAAAAGTCTGACACACCCTGCCGCCCAAGAGCGGGAGATGTCATTGGATGATTTTCCCACCTAAAAAAATCCTTTTGCCTGCAGTCTCTGTCGAGTATGAAAATCAACAAAACCAATTTTTACACAGTGTATTACATACCTACATTATACATAGTACATGAAAGTAAGAAAAATAACCTTTTTTAATATATTAGATCTTTGACTATTATAAATATTACTATTTTTAGGGTACCGTAGCCAAATGGCAAAAAACGGAACCCTTACGGTTTCGTCATGTCTGTCTGTCTGTCCGTCCGTATGCCACAGCCACTTTTTTACGAAACTAATAATAATGAGTTTTTGATGTAGATGACGACACCTCCGTTCTTATTCTGTTGTGTATATGTACGAAATGCGGAGTAACCTGGTAGCGGATCTAGTATTGTCATGTCAGTTAACCAACATTCAGTTAGAACGACTACGTCGAAAACTATAAGAACTATACTGTTGAAATTTGGTAAGTAGATGTATTCTGTGAACCGCATTAAGATTTTCACATAAAAATAGAAAAAAAAAACAATAAATTTTGGGAGTTCCCCATACTTAGAACTGAAACTCAAAATTTTTTTTCTAGATCTAGTAAGTAGTTTTTTTTTAATACGTCATAAATCGCTTTCAAGTTTGTACGGAACCCTCAGCGCGCGAGTTCGACTCGCACTTGCCCAGTTTTATTATTGAGAGGCTCGCAGCCCGGATGGTAAGTGATGATGTGGTCAACAGTGGACTACGCTAACCTAGAAGGAACCTATTTACTCTTGACTTAAATACCCCTGGCACATTGTAGCTATCAGGGAACACATTGGTTTTTAAAAAGTGGTTGGTTTTAAACGCACTGAAGGTTACCTATCAATTTTTTCAAGAAGCACAACGAAGAAATGAATAATGATTTGGCTAATGAAAAAACCTTATTAACACGTTACGTGTTTTCCACGTAAAGTTTGTGTCTTAGTGCAAAATATTCCGTGATGGGGTTACTGATCCATTTGCGATTCAATTCAAGCATGCATTCAGATCAAGTAGTTTCAATGACAATTACGAAAGACTAATAAGAAAACTTGTAAAGGCCCTGCTTAGAATGGAATAGTTTATTTCCATTCGAAGGTAGAAAGGCTTCGTATTTCCTCAGAGTTTCTATTTGTCTCACGATCCCAATTCTGCATGGCAATGTATCCAGAGTTGTTGAACTATGTTAATTAGTATCGGGCTTTTTCATTAACTGGGGCTGATTCCGAGCCAGCATTTAAAAAAGAAAATAATAAATCACCTGGTTGAATTTCCCTTATCTCTTTTCCTTGACTTTTTAAATAAAATAGCATTGTTTATTAAGCTTTCTTTTCGTTTGTAATTTTAGTGCGTGAGTGAACTGTTTTCTAATTAAAAATATTTTTTTTATACATTTGCAGGATTTACGCTTTTCATCTTCTTTTGCTCTGGATATAACGACTTGTGACAGATGGAACGCATGTCGAGAGAGGAATGCGTCTTTATTTTTTAAGATTATTTAAATCCAATTTTTCCAGATTCAATTTAATTTTGTATGAAATTAATTTTACAAGATTATAAAAACTATTTTAATGAATTTTATGGATTTTTTTTTGTCGCGGGTTCAAACCCAGCCAGGCGCATTACTTTGTGTAATTTATTTCATCACCACTGCTCTCAAAACGGTGAAGGAAAACATCGTGAGGAAACCGGCATGTCCTAGAACCAAAAATTCGAAGACATGTGACATCCACCAACCCGCACTGGGCCCGCGTGGTGGATTACGGCCCATTCCCTCTCCTAGAGAGGAGGCCTGAGTCCCAACAGTGGGAACATTATAAGGCCGACTATGCTTTGCTATGCTATGGATTTTAATTAGGTATTAATTTAAATTAATTCTTCTTCTTCTTGTTTTCGTATCGATGGTAAATTCGTTAAACTGTTTGAGACACTGGGCTCAGCCACCTACTGAGGTGGCTACGTTAACTGCAGCATCGGTGGCACTCATTCAATTTTCCAAACTGCAGTGTATGAGCACTTGGGGTACTCTAACGTGTGGCTTATGTTTTGAACAGGGGCACCGCACTCACATTGAGTATCCCACAGGTCTATAAAACTCAATTTCGCCAAGTGACCACTGCAATTCATATCCAGGCGGGAGATGTTCTTGGGGTTTCAAGAAGTCGTTCCACGAAGATGGTGGTAGGTGATGTTCTTACTTGAGGCTGTTTTGTGTTCGAAGAAGAGAAATAATTAAATACGATAATGACTAAATTTATTTTTAAAATTTTATAGAGGGAATTTCATTATGTATAATGAGTTTCTGAATATTTGTGTTTAACATATTTTTGAGTACCTACCTACTCTACAAATAAAGTGGATCATGTGTCAGAATTACATAAATAATAATAATAAAGCGTCCGTTTTTTTTTCCCATTATTACTTTACCGTATGATGGCACGGTGGCGGCATGGCATATTCCGTGCGCTCTGGTGAGCACTCTCACTACGTCATATAGTGCCGTAACGTCACAGATGATAAATAGCAGCCTTGATTGATATCCTATCATATCACTGATAATGTTGCGATATGATATCGGATTAAAATGTTGAGGGAGATTAATAGAACTACATAGACCCTAGGCTATCTAGGTGAAAGTTGATTTTCGCCATCACCAAATGAAACTGGTAATAATTAATGGTATGGGAAGGTACAGCTGACCAGTACCTTCTTAGAGAATATAATACAAACTTTTTTTTTTTTTTTAATTGATATAAACCAGTGCTTGACTGCGATCCCACCTGATGGTAAGCAGTGATGCAATCATTGATGGTGAGGCGCACTAGTTTTTTTTTTTTTTTTTTTTTTTTTTTATTAATGATAGGCTCGCGTTTGACCACCATCTCACCTGATGGTAAGCGATGATGTGGTCGACGATGGAGCACGCTTGCCTAGAAGTAGCCTATTCACTCTTGACTTAAAGACCCCTAAGTTGTAGCTATCAGGAAACACAGACTCCGGCAAGGAATTCCACTCCTTGGCTGTACGCATAATAAATGTGTTCTTAAAACGTTTTGTGCGTATGGGTGGGATGTCCACCATGTACCGGTGGCGCAACGCCGTACGCCTAGTGGTCCGATGATGGAACGGACTTGGCGGAATTAGATTGTGCAATTCCAGTGCACACTCCCCGAAATGTAAACGATAGAAAACCGACAGGCCAGCAACTCGGCGGCGATGTCCAAGGCTTTGGAGCTTCGACTCAACAAGTGCATCATTGCCAATGATCCTCTTGGCTCGCCTCTCAATTGACTCCAGCGCATCAAGCTGGTATTTGGCAGACCCGTCCCAAAGATGAGAGCAGTACTCCATACACGATCGAACTTGCGCTTGATAAAGTTTTAGCAGCTGTTCCGGCGTGAAGTACCGTCTGACCTTCGCGAGGATTCCCAGCTTTTTTGCTGCCAGTTGAGCCTTTGCTTCAATGTATGGCCCAAAATTGAGAGTTGACGTCAGCGTAACGCCAAGAAGATCAAGATGGTCGGTTATTGGCACGGTCACACCTCGGAAAGATGGAGCCGGGTGGAATTGACTCCGTTTAGCGGAAAAAAGACACGCTTGGGTTTTAGTTGCATTGAACTTGACCAGATTGGCATCGCCCCAATCGGAGACCGCCTTCAAGGACGAGTTCAAGCGTTCAACCATAGCCTCTCGGGATGACTGGATCTGTGACCCACTAGCGCGTGCGTCAGCCACATATCTCTCGGCAACAGTGCTGTCGTCTGCATACCCAAAGATACCGGGTTTAAGTATGTCATTTATGTGCAGCAAAAACAGTGTTGCCGAGAGTACCGACCCCTGAGGGACCCCGGCATTAATATCCATTTGACCGGACGAGCAGCCATCAACGACCACTCGGATGGATCGATCCCTCAAGAAGTCTGCGATCCAATCACACAGACCAGTGGGTAGACCGAAGGAAGGAAGCTTAGCAATGAGGCTTTCGTGCCAGACCCTATCGAAAGCCTTCGAGATATCAAGGGAGACGGCAAGCGCTTCCCCATGCTTCTCGATGGCTTCGCTCCAGATGTGAATGGCATACGCTAGAAGGTCCCCAGTGGACCGATTTTGGCGAAAACCGTATTGCCGGTCACTGAGGATGTCGTTAGCTTCTAGGTATGCCAGAAGTTTCTTGTTTAGCACCCGTTCCATACTCTTACAGAGGACGGACGTAACAGAGATGGGTCTGTAGTTTGCCGGGTCAGCTCGACTGCCCTTCTTGGGCACAGGCTGCACGTTAGCTTGCTTCCAAGCAATCGGCACTTTTCCAGTCTCATATGAGATGCGAAATAGTTTATTAAGAGCCTATTCACTCTAGCCTTGAAGGCACCTAAATTATAGTTGGACGGGAAGACCGCAGCAGGCAAATTGTTCCAGTTCTTCGATGTACGCGGTATAAACGACGAAGCGAAACGCTTAGTCCGGATCGTTGAAGTTTCAACAACGTAAGGGTGGATACTCGCCGTACGTCGGGTTGTCCGATGGTAGAAATGAGATGGCGGAATCAAGTCATGCAATTCCCGCGCACACTCTCCAAAATGCAACCTGTAGAATACCGATAGGCTGGCTACCCTGCGCCTGTGCTCGAGGCTTTGTAGATTGGACTTAACCAAATCTGGATCCCCAATTAGCCTCTTCGCACGCCTTTTCACTGAGTCCAAAGCTGCTAGATGGCATTTTGCAGTACCAGCCCATATGTGACTGCAGTACTCCACACACGATCGGACCTGTGCTTTGTATAACTAAGATCAACCTTTTTTTTTCTAAGGTGGGAAATCATCCAATAACTTCTCTCACTCTAGGGTGGAGCAGGAGGGCGTGTCAGACTTTTACTGACTAAAACCACACCTATGTTCCTTCTTTCCTTTGTATTTCAGGACCCTGGAGCTCCCTTTCGGACTACCCATGGCCCCAGTAGGCTTCGGCTCCGCTGGGACCGTACGGTTTAACTGACATCTCTTTGAGGCAAGCGGTGAACACTACGCGACGTCAACGAATAAGATCAACCTGGGATAACCGTAAATTCATAAATTAAGTTCTACGCTCAAAAAAACCCCAAACGTAATTAATTACCTTTCAGCAAACAAAATAAACAAAAATGAAACCCTTTCTTCAAACATCTAGTCCGTTCCTTACAACATTAGTTCAAAAGAAAGAAAAAAATAAACAAGAGCGCATCGTTGGGCTACAATTAATTCGGTCCCAAAGCAATTAAAGCGTAGCTAAACTGCCATATTTTTTAACTCACACATTTTTTGCGTCGACACTGAAATTTCCTCTCGCTTAATTTATGCTAATGTACAGCCGAGAGGGCAGGGAGGGCCCAGAGGGGCTGGGTTCCCAATAGGTGCTAAAAATAGGAAGGTTGAGACATTAAAATATTTTGTTTTAAGTGTGATAGTCCTATGCTTTTAGTAGAAAGGTGTTAGTTGGGGCGATCTATGTGAACCCTAGAAATTGACCACCTGATCTTAACTGAGGGGTTCCACAAAAAGCTAATAGGGTCTACATGAAAATAGGTTGGGACTAATGCAGGTTCTTTCAGATAATGACGGTAAAGTAATGTGATTAACCGGTCTTAAATTTGTCGTTATTAAGCCCGTTAATTATAGTCGTTATTACGAGGACAAATAAACTGTTATTATCTTTTGTTAAAAATAAAGTGCGATTACAAATATAATATCATCATTTCAGTCGAAAGACGTCCGCCACTGGACATAAGGCTTCCCCCTAGTGTCGCCACAACGAACGGTCCTGTGCGTCTAGCATATTGCATACCCGCATCTCTCACCAGGTCATCGGTCCACCTTGTGGAAGGCCGCGCCCATGATGCGCCCCTCATTTCCAATACATTTGCGCCAACCACAATAGAAATCTGCGCTCATCTCATAACCGCCTACTCTAATGTCCCTCTCTTCGTACTGACAATCTTAACAATTCATTCTTTGTTCATGCTATTTTTCTGTAGAATGCGCTCCCCCAGGAGATCAGGATACCAACAAGCCGATTAACATTCAAAACTAAAGTTCGAAAGCTAATTCGTAAGAAGTTGGCATTAGTATCATCACAGCGTTAATGTTTTCCAATTGTCGATTTGGACTAATTGTTTGACTATATAGTTAGGTAAGTTTTTTAATTTGAGTATATATTGTATAATTGTATTATACCTATATATGGTTTATTAGTACTTATCTATTCTTGTATTCCTCTTCTCTCTCTCTCTCTCTCTCGTTTATTGCACCTACCACTATTTTTCTCTGCGTAACCCAAAGGTTAACTGGTAGAAAATGCCTAAGGCATTAAGTCCGCCTCTGTACTTTTGTGTGCATAAAGCATTTAATAAATATATTTATTTCTTTATTAAATACCTTCATCATCATCATCATTTCAGCCGAAAGACGTCCACTGCTGGACATAGGCCTCCCCCAAGCGTCGCCACAGCGAACGGTCCTGTGCGTCTCGCATCCATCGGACCCCCGCAACCGTTACCAAGTCATCGGTCCACCTTGTAGGAGGCCTTCCAACGCTACGTCTTCCGGTACGTGGTCGCCATTCCAGCCCTCTCCATTCCAAAACCTTGAAGACATCCTCCATTGCTGCCGTGAACAGTTTCGGAGAAATAACGTCTCCCTGCCTCACACCCCGCTGCAAGAGGATAGGTTTCGAGGTCTGGTCTTGTAGTCGGACTGACATTGTGGCGTTTTTGTACAAACACTTCAGCACTTCGATATACCGATAGTCAATTTGGCACCGTTGGAGAGACTGCAGTACAGCCCAAGTTTCAATCGAATCAAAGGCTTTCTCGTAGTCCACAAACGCTAAGCAGAGAGGCTGGTTATACTCCTCAGTCTTCTGTATAACCTGCCGCAGCGTATGTATGTGGTCCACGGTGCTGAAGCCTTTTCGAAATCCGGCTTGTTCGGGAGGCTGGAAGTCGTCGAACCTGCGCGCGAGACGATTCGTGATGACTCTGGAAAACAGCTTGTAGACATGGCTCAGAAGCGAGATGGGCCTATAATTCTTAAGCAGGGCATTATCGCCCTTCTTAAAGAAGAGTACCACCACGCCTCTGCTCCACGCCTGTGGCGTTTTCCCCTCGAGTATGACGGAATCAAATAGCTTCTGAAGGGCCTTAAGGACCGGTTTTCCACCCGCCTTCAGGAGTTCGGCCGTAATTCCGTCCTCACCCGACGCCTTGTTGTTTTTCAGCTGCTTCAGAGCCATCCTAATCTCGTACAGGCTGACGTCCGGGATATCTTCGGTATAGTGTCGAGTCAATCTAGCTCTTGGGTCGTTTACTAGATTTACAGCGGGTTTAGCGGTAGACGTGTATAACTGTCCATAAAAAGCCTCGATCTCTCCCAGAAGCTCCGATTTGGCGGATATGACTCTGCCATCGTCGGTCTTCAGTTTCGTGAGCTGGCTTTGCCCAATAGACAGATCTCGTGCAAATACTTTAGAGCCCTTATTCCGCTCAATCGCATCCTTAATCCTTGCGGTATTAAAGCGGCGAAGGTCACGTTTCAGGGACTTCGAGATTTGTCTATTGAGCTGCCGGTATATGCACGCATCGTCTGAAGACTGCAGAATCATCTCACGCCTCTTCTTCATTAGCTCGAGGGTCGGATCGGAGAGCTTCTTGTTTTTATTTGTACGGTGAGTCTTGAAAAACTTAGACCCGACCGTATGGACAGTTTCCACGAACCCATCGTTATATTCATCCACGGAGCTTCCTAGGCACTCGAAACGATTGTGGAGTTTGAGCTGAGAGCTCTCGGGGTTTTGGATCTGGATCTGTGCTGGACGGAGCGTAGACTTCATCAGTCGAGACCTTTCAAGCTTAATGTTAATATTCAATGTGCCTCTTACGACGCGGTGATCACTTCCAGTTTTCACCGCGTTGATCACAGAGACATCATTGAATATTTGCTTTTTCGTCGACAGGATGAAGTCAATCTCATTTCTAGTTGCACCGTCAGGACTTTGGCAGGTCCACCTTCTATGCTCACGCTTTTTGAAGAAGGAATTCATCATATAGAGGCCCTCCTTCTCCATAAAGCTAGCCAGTAGGTGTCCCCGGTGATTCCGACGTCCAAATCCAAATTGCCCCACTCGCAGCTCGTCACCGTCTCGTTTGCCCAGTTTCGCGTTAAAGTCCCCCATGACCACGGTGAAGTGAGTCTTAGAACCATGCATGGCTCTTGATATATCCTCAAACATGGATTCTACTTCGTCGTCGGGATGTGTCGAGGTCGGGGCGTAGACCTGTATGACCTTCAGCGAATATCTTGATGATATTCTGAGTATAAGGTACGCCACCCTGGTCGACACACTCTCGATCCTCACGACATTGTTCACAAGGGACCTGTGGACGATAAACCCGACACCACCCTGGGACTGCTGGTCACCCTCCCGGAAATAGAGCAGATTACCGGATTTGAGAATTATCGTATCCTCCCCCTGTCTTCGGACTTCAGACAATCCCACAATACTCCATCGCAACCTGCTCAATTCCTCCTCCAGTTCGGTGATCTTCTCGTCAGTTCTCAGTGTACGCGTGTTGAAAGTTGCCAGGTCGAGTCGTTTAATAGATGGGTAGCCAAATCTCATCCGGAGATTCTTCGCACCCCTTGCCTCGTCGTGGCCTTGACCGCTACCGGAGTCAAGGGTAGACGGGCTGTCGGGCACTAGGGGCCATTTTTTCCTTCTGTTTTTCATGTTGGGGGGGGGTTGCCATAATCGCCACGCTTGGCAGACGGGTTGGCGATCGCAGTTTGATTGTTGTAATGCACAGAGGATGCTGCTGGCCATTCTCTGGTATGTCCCTTAGTCGCCGTCTTACGACACCCTCGGGAAGAGATGGGATGGTGTTATTCTTAACGTCCGAACACCATACGGAACAACAATTAAATACCTTATGCACACAAAAGTGCAAAAGCGAAATACCACTCACTGATTAATCACGAAATCTCAGAAACTATAACACCTACAAACTTAAAATTTGGCAGGTGGGTTTCTTATAGGATGTAGACATCCGTTAAGACCGGACTTTCCGAAATTCACCCTCTAAGGGGATGAAATTGGGGTCCGAAGTTTGTAAGGAAAAACCGACTTTCACGCGGGCGAAGCCGCTGGCAAAAGCTAGTAAATAAATAAATGGATCACCCGGTGCGCGGTCGCCAATTACAAACAAAATATTTAAAAACTCTTTCAGTTATCTTCTTAAAATTTGGTTTCTTATTATCTACGGAACCCTACGCCCTATTTGTCGACGAAACGAAAAAACGTGGACTAAGTTTAACTTGGTTAGCTACATTTAAAACTGTCTTCACGACGAAATATCGTTAGGATTATTTCTTCGAATATACTTCACGTTGTCTTCGTTTTTTGAAGATCTTCGCATTTGTATTTTACAATAATAGTGGATTATTGTAAAATAAATTCTTGTGATCTTTGAATTTTTGGGGATTTATTACTTTAATAGCTTCTGCCAGCGGTTTCGTCTGCGTGAAAGTAGGTTTTTTCACAAAAACTTTGAATCCCCTTCTCCTTTCATCCCTTTAGGGGTGAATTTTGGAAAATCCCTGCATAAAAGAAAACTTTGTGCAAAATGTCACGTTCCTAGTCCCAGTAGTTTCGGCTGTGCGTTGATATGCCAGTCAGTTTCTCCTTTTATATGTTTTATATAGATGACTGCTTGTGGCGATAATAAGGTCAAAGATAGCTTAATTGAATATTATGCCATTGAAACCGACACGGAAACTGAAATTCGCGGTAGGTACAGGGTTCGAGTATACCGCCTGTTTTGGGTTAATATCCGCAGCTAATTATCCCACCAGACGGATGTTAGCAAAAGCGCCTGCCGTACAAGTTGCCGCAACGAGCGTTACCATGGAATATTGATGTAATCATTAAACAAGGCAGTAATAGGTACCTAAATGAGCGTTTTAGTGAAATTAATTTACATTTTAAAATGAAGCGCCTCATAATTATGGCTTACGCCACTCCATACATTCCTACTAAAATTTTAATTTTACACATTGTTATTTTATAGGATTTCAGTTTTTTTTAGGCCTGAAATCATCCAATTACTTCTCCCACTTTAGAGCGCCCGGGCGTGTCAGATTTTTACGGACTAAAACCACACCTATATTCCCTCTTACCTTACGCTCCAGGACCCCGGGTATCTCTTTTGGAAGTGAACCCATGGCCCCACTAGGCTTCGACCCTGCTGGGCCCCTACGGTTATACTGACATCTCTTTAAGCCTTTTGAACACTATATTTGAATTCAGAATTCGAGAAAATTGGGAATCAAACGAGCTTACCTGTTAAGCGAAGTCTTGATTCTAATTTTATGAGCGCCGAAACTGAAATGCAATTCTATTATTGTTCACATAATGTAGTAATATTTTCATTACGGGTCAAAGGATTCGCAAGTTTAGATATATATAAAAAAATACAATCAATGTATCCTGGCAACACCATCGCGTCTAGATGTCACTTACTTTAGAGATTATAGGACAAGGAACAAGCTGTCTTTTGGACAGACTTGTTACCGCATACTTACATTCACTATTTCCCTGTAAGGATAACTGTGAGTTAGGTAGGTTAATTATTGCAGCTTTGGGGCTATTAACTAGTGGTGGGTGGGTGATTGCATTTCAGTTTCGGCGCTCATAAAATTAGAATCAAGACTTCGCTTAACAGGTAAGCTCGTTTGATTCCCAATTTTACTTCGCGCCGAAACTGAAATGCAATTCTATTATTGTTCACATAATGTAGATGTTTAGAGTTTGCTGCAATAATTAATTGTTACGCTATTGTTAGTACTGGTACTATCAACTCAAGTGCGGTTTCTTTTTATAGTAAGATATGAGTTGATTTCAGTTTTCCCTAAGGTTTTTTTGTCGCTACAGTCATACGTTCTTGCTGGGAGTGTCCCAAGGTGTTGACTAGACTATCCGTTCATTTTTTTAAAGTATTGTGTGACAAGTATTCTCGTATTGTAAAAATATATTTGATTCATTGATAGGCAACTGATTTAGATGAGAAGCATGTTATCTTCAACAGGGGCAGTTATAATACCACGGTGTGAGACGTGTATTGTAATTAATTGGATTATTCTTAATGAAAGTCACTTATGACTTACTAGCTTATTTTAGAAATATTATATCATTACTCTCAGTATATTTTAGTACTTACTTGGTTATTTGTACATCATCGTTATATGTACCTAGCCAGGGGCGCCGATTATGAGAAATAAACAGTGGGTGCCGAGCACCCCTGAGAATAGATATCAAGAAACAGATAAGTAATCGCCTTTTAGGTTACGGTTACATTATAATATTTCTTGATACTAAAAACTAGTTTCATTTTTATAAAATGATTTCATTTTATATTTTTATCGAACATAATTAGTAATTAGGTACGCAGTATGTAAGTAGGACATTTATTTATTTGTCGGTTGATCAGTGTGCATTTTTCTTCTCACACTTCGCCACTTTTTCAAGTCCATCAAATGTGCGTGAGCACCCATGGGGTTTTCTAAAAGCCAGCGCCCCTGTACCTAGCCGTTGATGTCGGCTATATTACAAGATCATTATTACTAAATGTAATCAGACAAAAAGTTACTTTGGTTTTATAGTACTGCTGTTCCCACTTAACACAAAGACAATTTGTTGAAATCTATTGAAGTAGAATAATCTCATTAGTTGTTTTTATCATACCATAGTGATGTTTTAAATGTCACTGGGGGTAATGTAATTACATTACATGCATCATATAATTAGCCTTGCATTAGGCAATGCAATTAGGTACATGCATTATATATTATCACATTCATCATTTTCGTTTCAAACGATAAGTATCTATTCACATCTAAGTTATATTTGTGTTGACATTGTAGGTGACTGGTATGGAAGTCTAGCTTATCGATTTTATTATTATTATTCCGTTTGTTCATTTAACATAACATATAAATTATATTTTATTATATTAAATTATTATTATTATTATTACAATTTTTTTTTTTTTTTTTTTTCTCTACTGCATGATACAGCTAGTATACTAACGTTTATTTCAGCATGTATGTGTATACTTGTATATACCTGTATGTATATGCATATGGGTCTATCTAAATATATGTAAATACAATTATTTTATACTTATGAAGACCATTTTATGTCATTTTTTTGTGCCTCCCGAAATGGAAGTTAATGCGATTGTCTTTCTCTGTCATCACAGTAGTATTTTTGTGTCACAGTTTATGTTATATGTAACGAGAAACTTTGTTTCTTGAGGGAGGGGTTTATGTCATGTCGATGGAATGAACTTCCTGCTAGGGACTAGATACCTAGAGAAGTTGTATGGTCACTGACTTTTCACGAGGACCTGTTGCACTAGTTGGTCCCCAGCATACACCCCCCCCCCCTTTTTGTTTCAATGCAATTTTACTTTTGTATTGGTAAGTTAAGTACTTATAGTTTTGATGATACTAGTAATTCAAATGGGGTAATTCATTGCCTCAATTAAGTAAGTGTATTTTGAACATTCAGTCCCACTTAGCTATTTTAGAGAATAAAGAGGAGATAAGATATGTTTATTCTACCTGGATAAACATGAAATAAATTTAAAAGTATCAGCCAAAGAAAAGACTAGTTTTACTGTAGGTCATGTGTGGACCGGGTTTTAGCTGCACCGTAGACAAAGTTGTCTATTGCATTTCTGACACTGTTTGACAGTGACAACCTAACAAAGTAGAGAGAAGCCATAATTTCACCATATGACTTATAGGATACATAATTATAGGCTTATAGGCATGATATTAAACTGTGTTCAGCAAACCATCCCTGTTCCAAAATTGGTGGGTATGCCATGCATGTTTTGGGAATGTCTGAATGATCTAACATAAAATCTAACATTACATTTCTTTACCAAGTGGTAGATAGTTGTCTACTTTTATGTTAAATTTTTAAGTTCAGGAGTCATGTATACTGCAAAGTAATTTTCCTATTAAGCGCAGTGAGATTTTTTGATTGTCATAGAAGTGAGTCCTTTGTGAAACAAGTTGCTTTGGTGCACACTTTTTGTGTCCCGTGGCATGAGAGCTCTTATGTGCCAAATGCATCAGAAGTAATGTTTCCATGACAAGGCCAGTTGTCTAGTCATGGGAAGCTTGTTCCTAGGTATTCCCTATAATAAGGCAATTTCCCTCCATACAATATTTGCTTTGAACACAGAAAATATTGTCAATATAAGACAATTGCTACTGGAAATGTTATACCAGTGCAGATCAAATTAAATCTGAATCTTGTTATTTCTGTTTTGTTACAACAAAGATTTCCCTGTTTATTCATTTATTAGGAGCACCAACCAGGTAAGTTTTTACAAAAGATTTGAATTTAGGTTTAGTTCTGTGCAATTATGTCAATAGCAGGCGTACACGGTTTGTGTAATTTGACATTCATTTATATTGAATTTTAGTTTATTGAGTGATTTAGGCATTAAGTACGAGTAAGGTAGATACCTCATACCATTTTGTTCTAACAACTATTTACAAATATATCAGCACATATTTTATTATTTAGTTGTTGTATATCATTATAAGTTTATTGCTGACTTACTCCCTTGGGGTGATTATAAGTAAGTAGGGCTGGTGGTTTTGCCCGTCAATATTATTCCCTTCTGCTTTCAACAGTGAGAAGTTACTTCTTCTTAAAATCAATGGTAGCTTCCTCAAACCGCTCAGCCCAGCGGGTGGCCACACCAATTGTGGCATTGGTGTCATACATCAAGTATTCCAAGGTGCTGGTGCACGGGTTCTTCGAGCCTGTGAGGAGTTCCTGTAATTCTGGTATTGAAACTTTAGAACCTTATAATTTTATTCAGGACTGCTGGTATCAGCAGAGGACTTAACCTGCGATTTCCTTAGGTTTTGGTTCCTTAAAAGTTAGCTTACATGCTCTTTGAGCAAGGTTTTTACTATAAGCTTAAATACTGAGGATGTGGAATGATATGCTGTACCTATGAATTTAATCCGTTTAAATTATATCAAGATTTTCCATAGATATTATTACATGGAGTCCTATCATAATCAACACTTACTGATATTTGTTGCTATAAGTGAACATATCATTTGTAAATTGTTGATGAAGTATTCATGTCACTTAGTGCTTAGATATATATCATTGTGAACATCTCGTGTTCCATGGTTTGTTTTCGTTTTTATTATTTTGAATATATTGCAGGTCAGTGTACAACATAACCATAAGGAAATAATAATATTTCTATTGAATAGGTCTTTACTATTTAACTCAGCAAAAAATAGGTTTGATAATCGGCCACCGTTATGCTCGCACTATGGCAGTATTTTCCACCAGCATTGTAGCCGGTGAGGGTGTCAATAATTCTGCCTTGCCTTCTCCCATGGTTTTGGGTTGGCTTCTAGTCCAACAACTGGACACAGGTGGGTATCTACCGGCAATCCGGCTAGGTACATTGGATTAACTTATGACAGTTTGGAATATCTCGTATTCTTTAGCATTACTTTGGAAAGTTTATAATTTACATATTAGGCAGTATAACTTGCCACCTTATGGTGGTTTGGAATATCTCGTATTCACTAAAGGAGTTTGAATGTTTTGTAGCGATCTACACATAGGTGGTGTACTGTTTTTACACGAATTAATAATACACAGATGGGTAGTATGAACTTGGCCTTCTCGTGACCTTTATAGGCACTGATAAAGTGGAGCACGTCGAACTTAGTCTTTTTGCCATTTTTGTTCTTTGGATTATAAATGAATGGGACTCACCTGCTATAACAGATGCATACCAGATTAGCAACGTAGAGTAACGAAGCCAAGAGTATCGCGTACTAGTCTGGTAGCTTACAATCAGTTGGCGCGTAAAAATTAACGTCGCCAATGGTATCTCGTACCCTGATTGAAGTTTGAACGAGGCCTCGACTCGCAAGTCCGAAAAACAGCACTCGCTATGATCACTTAGTGCCTCCGCCATTGCCCGATGAGGATCGCGTCCTCGATGACAGGTTTCAGGGGCCTTTTCAGACTAGCAACGTAGAATAAACCGCTAAGAGCATCACGTACCAGTCTGGCAGCTTCCAATCAGTTAGCGTGCAAAAACGACTTCGCTAATGGTATCTCGTACCCTGATTGAAGAATGAGCAAGGTTTCGACTTGTAAGTCTGAGATGCAGTACTCGCTTTGATCACTTAGTGCTTTGGCTTTTGCTGGATATCGGTTCTTCATCCTGTGTGATTGTAGATTCAAGGCTTAAATTCGACACTGAAATTCGTTATTGCACAATACACTTTATAGGTTATCACTTGAAATTTTGTTATTTTGCTAAAGAAGGAACTATTTCATGTATTATAAATGAATAATAAGATGTATCACTTGGGATTTTGTTAAATTGCTAAAAAAATACTATTCCATGTATCTTAAATGAATAATTAGATAGGATAAAGTTTTTTCCATGCGAAACTTTTACCGCAAAAAAAATAAGTGACATCTAGACGCGATGGTGTTGCCAGGATACATTGATTGTATTTTTTTATATATATCTAAACTTGCGAATCCTTTGACCCGTAATGAAAATATTACTACATTATGTGAACAATAATAGAATTGCATTTCAGTTTCGGCGCGAAGTAAAATTTACAAATTTTGGAACAACAAACTATATGTTATAGAAAACAGAGTTCTAATTCTTTTGCACTTTTGCTTAGGGTTTTTTTATAAGAAAGTTTACTATAAATTCACAATACTGATAGTTGAAAAGATAAACAGCTACAATATCTGACGAACTAAATGTTGTAATAGTTGATTTACAAATCTACGTACTTATGTATCATTTATTATCTTGCTGTATGAATAAAGTATATTATATAAATAAAAAAATAAATAAATACTCGGCGTACACTTTGCATTTTCACAAACATTATGTTTCAAAATCTTTTGAAAAATTTCTACGTGTCTCGCAAAAATTAAATCATGTTACAATATCACCCAGGGCAAAGGGGACAAGTCTTGAGGTATTAATAAAATTTCGCCAATTACATAAATTGGACCATTTGTCGTTATGATAAGGTGCACATTGCAATATTTATGGAACCACGGTGCTCATGTTAGAGTTATGTATGGGTCATGTGGCGAAAGGTCAGCGATTTTGACACTGAAAAACTAACATTGAAGCTGAGTAAATATACCTACTATTTGGAATTCCTAGAAAATTCCGTAGCCTTCGAAGTTACACTTTGATTCTTTTCATTATATTCTTCTACTTCTGAACTCTCACTCAATCTGCCTACCTTTTTCGAACTTTGTTTGGGCCGGCTTCCAGTCTTACCAGGTGCAACTGAGTATCAGTATTCAAACTTCGCCGGTATGATCGGTGTAGTTAAGCGATTGTCTGTTCGATTCCCATACGGAATGCGTATTTAGATGGACTACAGATAATTGTCGCGAGTCTGGGTGTCTTGATATAAGTTTAATGTTTATGGACACACTCACCATGCGGGAGTACCTAATTCCTAGTGTAGGGGAACGCAAATAAAATACACAGAGTCATTTTTAGCTGAAACAGAATCTTTAACTGTAAAAAAACATACGATCAAAATATCCTAATGTATGTGTTTCTATTGCACTACAACTTGAGAAATGGTTTCTTCTTCAATCCATAAAACTCTTCAAAGTTTTTCCAACTGACAACGAAACTACAGTTTTCTTCCGTTGCAACAACACCATTTTTCTTTCCATATCGCTCCATTTTATCATTTACGCCACAGTGGCAGCCGCAATAGTGGACGTAATAAATAACGAGGGATGCAGTGGCCTCTAAATTAGCTTTGTGCAAGATCTTGTTGTCGGCACTGGTTTGTTTTAAGGCTAGAATGGAATGAAGGCTGCAGTCCACAGCCACCAACAGCAAAGCTACGCACGTTTTAGCTTCGCTTTGGATGAAGATGTTAGCAGGATCCTCTACTGTGATCCTCGGCCACGTTTTGCACGAATGCGTCTGGCAAACATGAATTCGCAACTAGCATAGCAAACTCTTCATTTACGATCTAGGTAGCAGTGGACGGTTGGTTTTGTTTCGAAGAGTGAGTTGAACCACTCTGGAATCCAGAATAGCGTCATACTTTTCTAGTGGAAGATTGTATCGTCATTATGTGGCTATTAATTGGTCTCTTTGTTGCTTCCTTGTGATGTTGCAGCGTTTATTTCATTTGAGATGGAATACAATTTTCTTGACGATGCTTTGTGTTCTTTCATTTGATACAAGGTTTTCGCTTTGTTTGATGGACATTCCTGGAAATATCGAAGTTTAAGCATTAAGCAAATACTCTTTGGTAGAGAGAGAGGCAAGCCGCTTAATTTTGCTATTATGCAAGCTGAGATTCACAAAATTTAAATTGCAATCATTTGAGCGAAGTAAGTCCTTACTTTCGCTTGACTTAGTTTTATAGAAATGGCACCAAATCCATACAGTGCACGTGTGCAGGATTCATGCCCCACTGCATATCGTATACCTAGGTACCTACTAGGTGTGGAGCGTGTTATTTTTCAGACGAACTTTTCAAATGGCTTCGAATTGCTTTTACGTGTTCACCGAGCAATTTATCAAAGCCAGCATTACGCTTACCTGAAATACCCCTAAGTGGTCCAAACGACGGGCTAGCTTTAGACAGGAGCTCAAAGGTAGTCTAGCTCTAGTAGGTCTTGGGCAATACTTGGCAATGGAGCCAAGAGCAATTTCTAGTCGATTGAACGTTCCCATGAGAATCCAGACTACGATCGGGATTACTTTAATTCTTTGCTGAACGTCGGCGCATCGTTAGCTGATCTTTATAGCCAATTGTGTAGCCGGTGGAATTGTCGCAAGGTTTCTGTTATACAATTGAGGATTGGTTTGTTTTTGTGATTCTGAAATTGAAAGGCTACTGGCATTTTGTGCTTTTCCGCTTATTGCAATGGCTTTAATCTGTACAGTATGGTATGTATTTATCGGTAAAGACGTGTAGTGGTTTAACCTTAACAACAAAATTGGGAAACTAGTGTCCACAGAATCCATATAGGACCGGGTATCTGTTTTTCCGTCTGCCACAGGCAATTTGCTTCGAATCTACTGGACCGATAGAGTTAAAATATTGTACAAACGTGTATCAGTACGTTTCAATTCCTTTTATGTAATCGTAATTTATTAGAAATGTCGGAAATTTCTTAAGTACTAAATCTATTTTCGGGCATGAAAGATCCATTTCCTCGTAATTATAGATATTACAATACTCAAACTTGCAAACAGCAGCACAAAATGGCATTTTTGCATATAAGTTTATTTTGCATGGTTCTAAGTAATTGAAGCAAAGTCCCTAAAACTGGAAAAAGCCGAGTTAATTATTAAAAAAAAATATCTGGCTGATAGAGCTACAACTGAGTTATTAATGAGAAAATTTTGATATTTTCTCTCAATAATATAAAATATAACATTTTATATTTTTTTTTTTGTGTTATTATTTGCATGTCATTTTTGAATATTATTCTTTTAGCAAATAAACGATTATCTTATCATATCTTTGACCCAAACACGAACGTGTAGAGTAAATAAATGAATTATTGAAGTTATTTTTTTATTATTATTGATAGGCTCGCGTTTGACCACTGTCTCACCTGATGGTATGCGAAGATGTGGCCGACGATGGAGTACGCTTACCTAGAAGTAACCTATTCACTCTTGACTTAAAGATCCCTAAGTTGTAGTTATCAGGAAATACAGACTCCGGCGGATTATTTTTTTTATTCGTTTTCAATTTATTTATGAAAATTTATGAAATTTTGGCTCTCTCCTGTCCCCTTATCTATGAAACCACTTGAGTTTTTACGTGGGTAATTTTCGCTCCACTCAGCGCATCAGACTTTCACACGTACAAACATGTTGTTTTGAGTTTTTTTTTTAAATTGGATAACATGATTCTCATTTATGTGAGCGTCATTTTCTTTTCTTTCAACAAAAATTAGCTTCCTCTATCGGCCTCACCATCTTTCCTCAACACATTACCCTCACATTTCTTAAGAAACCCTACACACTATCACTTGCCACTGTATAGCCCCAATTAATAAAGGTGTAACCTTCAGTTCAGTTTCCCCGACCTTGCGGTACCCTGTCACTATAAACTATGGGACGGCTACCTGTCACACAATGAGGATAGATGGGTGACTCGTCCAATATTCACGGAGGCTGTATGATTTAGTGGCGTGTCTTAGGTGAGACCTTTTCGTGTGTAAAAGTAGTAGTGTAAAATTGTGAGCTGCCTAAAATTAGGCAGTCGTTTCGCAAAATTAAGGACGTGGACGTTCTTCGTGATTTTGAAGCAGCGTGATGACAGGCAGTAGTGTTTATTTATTTATTTTACAAGAAAAGAAGAAGGAAACAGAAGAATAGTACAAAGGTGATGCTTATTTATGTAATGCGTGTTTGTGTTTAATATTATTTTTTGGGGTTGTTTCTATAAAAGTAATAGCGGACCGACTAGATGGTCCGTTTGTGAGACACTGGATTGCGCTCCACGTGTCAAAAAGTTGTTTGTAATTTTTATTTCCTGTGTGTGTTTACTAACATAGTTCTTAAGTACTTACTAACATTAATATGGACCTGTATCGTTTAGATCGAAAAGTCTGAAATAAAGTTCTTATTATTATTATAATGCTGTGAAACTTAAATATTATTTATAGCTAGTTTTTGACAGCGAGTTCGCCCGCGTTAACGTCGAACATTATTTCAAGGAAACGAATTCCCGAGCTAAAGCTGGTCTGTGTTTCTGGTCCCCAAGTCACAGGCTTGAAACCTAGTTTGGGGATCAGGAGATAATACTTTATGCAAACTATATAATATTCTATTACTGAAACTTTGTGAGCAATTTATTGAAAATAAACTTATTATTATTATTCCATTTATTAAATTTATATACATATTGATTACATTTCTAAATATTAAAAAAAAATAAAAAAATATAAAAAATAGTAGCCCACCGGCATCGGGAACAGGGTCCAAGCTACCGGTGGTCAGGGCTCCTGAGAGAGGAATCTCCTAACGACGCGTGCCGTGTCCAGGAGTACTACTTTCGTGGATCAGGCCCTTGATCCAGCTGCCTAACGAGAGCCTCCTCAGATGTTGTTCGAGACTCTTGGCTATTAAGCCATTGGCCGTTACGACTATCGGCACAATAATTGCTCTCTTATTATTATTATTATTAAAGTATCCAATGTCCTATTCCAGGACATGGTTTACCCGTAGACCTCATTCAAATCAGTCCAGCCATTTGATCGTGAAGTAGTAACAAACATACACATATATACCTACGAGTAAATATAAACTTTTACCTTTAAAATACAGAAAAGGTATAAATAAATAAAAAAAATATTTATGTGATTTATGCTATTTAATTTCAATACATTATTCATTCCAATACATTTATGGCCTACGTAGAACGGGACGGCATGGCAAAGGATTTTGCCGCCAGTCAGCGCACACTAGCCACTTAGATACTGCGGCATTCCAGCGCCTTGCCATGGCATGTCGCGTCACGTCGCAGTATGCCACGGCAGCTTCTACTGCCCGACACATATTTCAGTCATAAGTAGCGTTTGATAGAGTGTTGGCGGGCGCTGGCGTCCTTCGGCTTATTCGTTTCGATGCCACGGGATCATTTTAAAGCATAGGAGTTTATGTCGTATTTCTATTTTAATATGGTTGAATGTCCATTGGTAAAAATTTTAATCCTTTGCCATGCCGTCCCGGTCTGCGTAGGCTTTAAGTAGTGTTTGATAGAGTGTTGTCGGGCGCCACCGCCGGCGTCCTTTGCCATGCCGTTGCCTACTACAGCGCACCACGGCATCCCGTAGCGGGAGCCAATGACGCGTCTTTCAACCGTGCAATGCTATCTCTATCGAAGCCGCGGGATCATTTTAAAGTATAGGAATTTATGTCGTATTTTTATTCACATGTCTGAATGTACCTTGGTAAAAATTTAAATCTTTTGTCATGCCATCCCAGTCTACTAGGTACTATAAAATAATATTCATACATTATGCATGACACCAATTTCATTCTGATATCTAATTATAGACATCACGACTTGTTTTTCATCAGCGAAAATCCCAGGGTATACGTACGTGTTTAAGTGCCTGAATACACATTCCGACATACATAAACCCTTATGTACACAGACATAAGACCCACTAACACAGTAACTCAATCTAAAACCGCTTAATCTCCGCGACCCGTTCCAAATGTGAGCAGATACAGATCAGTTGGGAACAAATTCTTGGCGACACTCTCTAGACAGGCGTAGGTACCAGGGTGCTAGAAGGTTGTAGGAGGTAGATATTACCGCGATGAGTTACTTTCACACCCCGCGATTTATAAGAGTGCATTTTGGAGTGGCGCCAGTGACTGAAAAGTTGAAAGGGAATCGTTTGTCTTGGTATGGTCATGTGAAGAGGAGGGATGAAACGCATGTTACTAAAAGAGTTATGAGTTTACATGTGGATGGATGGAGAGGGAGAGGGAGACCAAAGAAAAGATGGATGGATTGTGTGAAGAGTGATATGAAAGAAAAGGAAGTTAGTGATAGTATGACGAGTGACAGGGCAGAATGGAAGAAAAAAACATGTTGCGCCGACCCCAAATAACACGGGACAAGGGCAGGAAGATGATGATGATGATGATGATGATTTTGGAGAGTGTGCGCGGGAATTGCATGACTTGATTCCGCCATCTCCTTTCTACCATCGGACAACCCGACGTACGGCGAGTATCCACCCTTACGTTGTTGAAACTTCAATGGTCCGGACTAAGCGTTTCGCTTTGTCGTTTATACCGCGTACATCGAAGGACTGGAATAATTTGCCTGCTGCGGTCTTCGCGTCCAACTATAATTTATGTGCCTTCAAGGCTAGAGTGAATAGGCTCTTAATAAACTAGTGCGCCTCACCATCAATGATTGCATCACTGCTTACCATCAGGTGGGATCGCAGTCAAGCACTGGTTTATATCAAATAAAAAAATAAGGAGTCGCTTGAAGTTGTGCCGTAGTCCAACAGTTAAGATGTCTAGTGCCTAGTAAGAAACCATGAAAAGCTCCCGTTACCATAACGTGACGATACTTGATTAGTGTTTTAAAATACAGAGTAGCACATTGATTACGCGTTTTATTTAACCACAGTTATACCTTCTTTTTCGTCATTTATCTCAATATAGGGTCCTAAAAAAGTCACAACATGACACCAACTAATAAAAAAAATCATAACAATTTAAATAAGCACATTTCTGAAATTTTTATTTTTTTAAGAAAGTCTCAAGGCACGCTTTTGTGAGCTTATAAAATTTTGTATCATCATCATTATAGCCAAAAGATGTTCACTGTCATATGACATAGGCTTCTCGAAAGTTTCGACCGTTCCTGTGCGTCTTACAGGTCGCAAGAATCAGCTGGATCTGATTCCTGCGACCTTCCAACGCTGCATCTTCCGGTACGCGGAAGCCACTACATAACCATTTGGCCCTATCGACCATCTGTTCAGAGAGCAATGTGTCCTGACCACTGCCACTTAAGTTTGGCAATTCTTCGGGCTAATTCAGAAATTTGAAGAAATAAAATGCTCGATGACCTAAGTAGAGTTTCCGAAAGCACTAGAAACTCTGTCATCGATCACTTTGGTTCTGGTCTTAAAATGAACATGAATAAAACCAGTCATGGTAAACAACCACTGAGTACCCACTCCTATTAAGATGGGGTTCCTTCTATTTGGCAGAATCTTGATAAGCTGAAATTTATTTGGTATAACACATCTGGCATATGTTCTTTAGTCGAATATTTTTAAGACATAAAAATTATTTAGCATAACTATTGTTTGTTTACGTGTCCGAATTTATCATACTTTTAACATGGCAGAATTTTATTTGGCGTAATTACCTTTGCTGTTCCGTATGGTGTTCGGACGTTAAGAATAACACCATCCCATCTCTTCCCGAGGGTGTCGTAAGAGGCGACTAAGGGACATACCAGAGAATGGGCAGCAGCATCCTCTGTGCATTACAACAACCAAACTGCGATCGCCAACCCGTCTGCCAAGCGTGGCGATTATGGCAACCCCCCCCAACATGAAAAACAGAAGGAAAAAATGGCCCCTAGTGCCCGGCAGCCCGTCTACCCTTGACTCCGGTAGCGGTCAAGGCCAAGACGAGGCAAGGGGTGCGAAGAATCTCCGGATGAGATTTGGCTACCCATCTATTAAACGACTCGACCTGGCAACTTTCAACACGCGTACACTGAGGACTGACGAGAAGATCACCGAACTGGAGGAAGACAAAAGGATTCGGATCACCGAATTGAGCAGGTTGCGATGGAGTATTGTGGGATTGTCTGAAGTCCGAAGACAGGGGGAGGATACGATAATTCTCAAATCCGGTAACCTGCTCTATTTCCGGGAGGGTGACCAGCAGTCCCAGGGTGGTGTCGGGTTTTTCGTCCACAAGTCCCTTGTGAACAATGTCGTGAGGATCGAGAGTGTGTCGACCAGGGTGGCGTACCTTATACTCAGAATATCATCAAGATATTCGCTGAAGGTCATACAGGTCTACGCCCCGACCTCGACACATCCCGACGACGAAGTAGAATCCATGTATGAGGATATATCAAGAGCCATAGTACCCACTCCTATTAAGATGGGGTTCCTTCTATTTGGCAGAATCTTGATAAGCTGAAATTTATTTGGTATAACACATCTGGCATATGTTCTTTAGTCAAATATTTTTAAGCCATAAAAATTATTTAGCATAACTATTGTTTGTTTACGTGTCCGAATTCACAATAGCATACTTTTAACATGGCAGAATTTTATTTGGCGTAATTGCTTTGTTGTTCCGTATGGTGTTCGGACGTTAAGAATAACACCATCCCATCTCTTCCCGAGGGTGTCGTAAGAGGCGACTAAGGGACATACCAGAGAATGGGCATCAGCATCCTCTGTGCATTACAACAACCAAACTGCAATCGCCAACCCGTCTGCCAAGCGTGGCGATTATGGCAACCCCCCCCAACATGAAAAACAGAAGGAAAAAATGGCCCCTAGTGCCCGGCAGCCCGTCTACCCTTGACTCCGGTAGCGGTCAAGGCCACGACGAGGCAAGGGGTGCGAAGAATCTCCGGATGAGATTTGGCTACCCATCTATTAAACGACTCGACCTGGCAACTTTCAACACGCGTACACTGAGGACTGACGAGAAGATCACCGAACTGGAGGAGGAATTGAGCAGGTTGCGATGGAGTATTGTGGGATTGTCTGAAGTCCGAAGACAGGGGGAGGATACGATAATTCTCAAATCCGGTAACCTGCTCTATTTCCGGGAGGGTGACCAGCAGTCCCAGGGTGGTGTCGGGTTTTTCGTCCACAAGTCCCTTGTGAACAATGTCGTGAGGATCGAGAGTGTGTCGACCAGGGTGGCGTACCTTATACTCAGAATATCATCAAGATATTCGCTGAAGGTCATACAGGTCTACGCCCCGACCTCGACACATCCCGACGACGAAGTAGAATCCATGTATGAGGATATATCAAGAGCCATGCATGGTTCTAAGACTCACTTCACCGTGGTCATGGGGGACTTTAACGCGAAACTGGGCAAACGAGACGGTGACGAGCTGCGAGTGGGGCAATTTGGATTTGGACGTCGGAATCACCGGGGACACCTACTGGCTAGCTTTATGGAGAAGGAGGGCCTCTATATGATGAATTCCTTCTTCAAAAAGCGTGAGCATAGAAGGTGGACCTGGCAAAGTCCTGACGGTGCAACTAGAAATGAGATTGACTTCATCCTGTCGACGAAAAAGCAAATATTCAATGATGTCTCTGTGATCAACGCGGTGAAAACTGGAAGTGATCACCGCGTCGTAAGAGGCACATTGAATATTAACATTAAGCTTGAAAGGTCTCGACTGATGAAGTCTACGCTCCGTCCAGCACAGATCCAGATCCAAAACCCCGAGAGCTTTCAGCTCGAACTCCACAATCGTTTCGAGTGCCTAGGAAGCTCCGTGGATGAATATAACGATGGGTTCGTGGAAACTGTCCATACGGTCGGGTCTAAGTTTTTCAAGACTCACCGTACAAATAAAAACAAGAAGCTCTCCGATCCGACCCTCGAGCTAATGAAGAAGAGGCGTGAGATGATTCTGCAGTCTTCAGACGATGCGTGCATATACCGGCAGCTCAATAGACAAATCTCGAAGTCCCTGAAACGTGACCTTCGCCGCTTTAATACCGCAAGGATTAAGGATGCGATTGAGCGGAATAAGGGCTCTAAAGTATTTGCACGAGGTCTGTCTATTGGGCAAAGCCAGCTCACGAAACTGAAGACCGACGATGGCAGAGTCATATCCGCCAAATCGGAGCTTCTGGGAGAGATCGAGGCTTTTTATGGACAGTTATACACGTCTACCGCTAAACCCGCTGTAAATCTAGTAAACGACCCAAGAGCTAGATTGACTCGACACTATACCGAAGATATCCCGGACGTCAGCCTGTACGAGATTAGGATGGCTCTGAAGCAGCTGAAAAACAACAAGGCGTCGGGTGAGGACGGAATTACGGCCGAACTCCTGAAGGCGGGTGGAAAACCGGTCCTTAAGGCCCTTCAGAAGCTATTTGATTCCGTCATACTCGAGGGGAAAAAGCCACAGGCGTGGAGCAGAGGCGTGGTGGTACTCTTCTTTAAGAAGGGCGATAATGCCCTGCTTAAGAATTATAGGCCCATCTCGCTTCTGAGCCATGTCTACAAGCTGTTTTCCAGAGTCATCACGAATCGTCTCGCGCGCAGGTTCGACGACTTCCAGCCTCCCGAACAAGCCGGATTTCGAAAAGACTTCAGCACCGTAGACCACATACATACGCTGCGGCAGGTTATACAGAAGACTGAGGAGTATAACCAGCCTCTCTGCTTAGCGTTTGTGGACTACGAGAAAGCCTTTGATTCGATTGAAACTTGGGCTGTACTGCAGTCTCTCCAACGGTGCCAAATTGACTATCGGTATATCGAAGTGCTGAAGCGTTTGTACAAAAACGCCACTATGTCAGTCCGACTACAAGACCAGACCTCGAAACCTATCCTCTTGCAGCGGGGTGTGAGGCAGGGAGACGTTATTTCTCCGAAACTGTTCACGGCAGCAATGGAGGATGTCTTCAAGGTTTTGGAATGGAGAGGGCTAGGCATTAATGTCAATGGCGAGTACATCACTCACCTTCGGTTTGCCGACGACATAGTAGTCATGGCTGAGACTACGGAGGAGCTCAGTACAATGCTTGGTGACCTCAGTAGAGCTTCCGAAAGAGTGGGACTTAAAATGAACATGGACAAAACCAAAGTCATGGTAAACAGCCATGTAGCACCCACTCCTATCAAGGTCGGGGACTCTACACTCGAAGTTGAAGACGACTACGTTTACCTGGGACAGACGGTCCAGTTGGGAAGGTCTAACTTCGAGAAAGAGATCAATCGTCGAATCCGACTCGGCTGGGCAGCGTTCGGGAAGCTGCGCGGTGTCTTCTCGTCCAATATACCACAGTGTCTCAAGACGAAAGTCTATGACCAGTGCGTGTTGCCAGTGATGACATATGGCTCCGAAACGTGGTCGCTTACAATGGGCCTCATTAGAAGGCTTAAAGTCACCCAAAGGGCAATGGAGAGGGCTATGCTCGGAGTTTCCTTGCGTGATCGAATCAGGAATGAGGATATCCGCAGGAGAACCAAGGTTGCCGACATAGCACGAAGAATCGCCAAACTAAAGTGGCAATGGGCAGGGCACATTGCTCGCAGAACAGATGGCCGTTGGGGCCGAAAGGTTCTGGAATGGCGACCACGTACCGGAAGACGTAGCGTTGGAAGGCCTCCTACAAGGTGGACCGATGACTTGGTAACGGTTTCGGGGGTCCGATGGATGCGAGACGCACAGGACCGTTCGCTGTGGCGACGCTTGGGGGGGGCCTATGTCCAGCAGTGGACGTCTTTCGGCTGAAATGATGATGATGACCTTTGCCATAGTTAATACTAGGCATAATTTCGTTTAGCATGACGTTTATTTACAGAAACGATTATTTGTTATGGATTAAAAATTCAATCAATCGATTACAATTGATTGGGCATCCCTAATTATCGACACGACATGACATTAGGCGTTGATGGCGGCTGGTGGATGTTAAGTCGCTTAAAATACTATAAAATGTACGTTTCGGCTTCCGTGTTACAGAAGTATTTGCAACTTATATAATAAAAAAGACAATTACTTCTCGTGTATTCCGATACTCTTAATTGCACAGGGCCATTTTGAACATTTACCTTTATGCCTAAATATGATTCTGACTAACAAAATTATGAGTTTAGACTGTATGACAAATGAGTGAGTGCGAAAGAAGTTTATGATATCCGTTGCTAAAAAACGTTAAAATAATAAACGTGGTCGCTCACAATGGGCTTCATCAGAAAGCTTAAAGTCACCCAATGAATAGAAATGCTCGAGTTTTTCTTGCGTGATTAAATCAAGAATAAGCTGGAAAACCGATTTAGTATATTTCTCAAAATAAAAGAAAAACCCATAACAGGCAGTAGTGCCGCATTTTTTCAATATAAAATGAATCCTTGCGTTTAATTCTCACTATCTTTGAAGCCACCAAACAAAATCACAAGTGTATCGCAATTTGCAGTCCGCCACGTTTTAAGCGTTGGCGTCCCTGCACCGTTATGCATTCAATACGTAACGTGGCGCAGAATATAACAGTTAGTTTGGAAGCCTCGCCGAATATTGGAGGATTTTAGTCCGTGTCAATAAAATCTTTACCAATTTTGTTTGAAACTAGACTCACAGCCGTACTGGGTTTAAAGTGCACAGTATTTTTTTAGCAACGTTATTTTGTGTTGCTGTTTACATGTATGTTATTACTTTTGCTACAGAAATCGAAAGTGTTAAACTAAAGGGTGAAGTTACAGTCTCTCTTCAGAAACGTTAGGTTCACTTGCAATGTACATTTATTTTTATACTATTTTATAGGTATAACAATAGTACAAAATACAATAATATTGGCACTTCTCCAATAGGAGAAACATATACACTACTGAGGACGTTATTCACAAATTATTGTACAAAATAGCTGGCTGTTAAAAGAGATCGATTAAATTTAATTATTAAGTTGGAGAAGAACGAAAAGGATACAAAAAAAATTAGCTATATTAAACTCTGCAAGCAGTTAGGCGACTATCTCGAGAGCATACAAATAAAATAATGTTTCAAACATAGAATTAAGACATCTAATACACACTGATTTTTTTCTGAGTAAAAGGATGACTATCAAAACACAAAATATACATTTCATAACAGAAATTCCGTCCAAATTGAAACTTCCAGTAGGACATATTACACGACACCCATTAGCCCCACATACTTCACATAACGTTCATATAACATACTATATAATATTGTGCCTATATGTGCACGCATCTTACATGCGCTTTCCGCCAGATATTTTTTAATTAAAATTTCATATTCTGTCATGCGGGGACTAAAAGGGTTGGGTCGAGGTTGGGGCCACGGAATAGTTAGTAAATGGAGAATTTATCCACAAATCTTTACCTTATAACATCATAGTGTCGCTATAAGCAATAGTATTTTTTTTATATGATATAATAACTCTTAAAACTTAATTATTAATCATGGCATTGATTATCATGTATTCATATTTTTTGGCACCTCACCAGGTATTAAAAAATACGATGCAGCGGGGCATACAGCATCGGTCTTGTTGGCGGCACTTAGGGTTGGCTTTTGTTCAGCTAAAATGATGATGATAATGATTCGCATGTTTTAGGTTACTGAATAGAGGTCTTCATTTTCTTCATGTCAGCTTTTGCAATACAAGTGAGCACAATACAGAGAAAACATTTTAATAAGTACATTGGTTGGATGGAAAAAAACGAACAGCTTTGTACGGATATATCTCCATTAATTATTTTTCCTTTTAACATAGTTGTGAACCAAGTTTAATGACGCAATGATGTCTTAAAAAATATTTCTAGTGTGTACTAATCAAATACAATCAAATTTAACTATCGGGAAACACTTCTATCGGTTATTTGGACAAAGATTTTTTTAGATAACTCTCAGATTATCACTTCACTTCCTTACTCCTCCGTGTTTAGCGAGTAAGGTCCCCTTGATGAATTGCCTCGGTCACTTTATTTAGTGGAATATAGGGCGGGTGCGCCCCTGTCTTACCTGGCTTACGTCCACGTTGTAACGTACCTACTGTATGGGTATACTCTCATGGTGAAATGTATGGAAATGGAGGGTAGCCGGATTTGGGAATTTTTGAATATAGTGTAACAATTTGGCAAAAATAAACGTTTTAGATTGTATACAATGTGTATGTTTTTGTTCAATGTTTTCTAGGTGAAATTAACACGATTTGAATACGGTAATTATGTAAAGAATAACTGTACCTAAATGGGGTTCGATTATTATACAGATTTGTTATTCGCAAAGGTATCACAATGTTTTATATTGTTTACAAAACATAGAATGGATTAGAATAAATTTGATTGTACGCCAAAATATTAACATTACTTATGAATAAAAACACAGTCCAACACAATTAGTTTGTCTTTATCGTTTATAGTTTAGAAAAAGTAAATAAAAAATACAGACAGGTTTTGAAGGTTTGTTTCGGAGATTTGCGAGATTTTACGATTTTTTTTGGATGTAAAGTCCCGCAAACCTCTGTTGAAGAGAAAGAATCGTCCGACCAGACGGGTGTTGTGTCTGGCCCGAGCTACTGCCCGATAGTTGATTTCAAAATTGTAAATGTTCTAATAGCGGGGGGTAAGTCTGCTGCGATGCAGAATAGTTCCTTAGTGGTGACATGGATATCGCTACAGCCTTTTTTGTGGCATACCGTCAACAATCATGATATTTAAATAGATCTAATGGAAAGAGAAAGTACATACTATCAACAAAACACGAAAATTTCCTATGAAAACAGGTGCATTACTAAACTAACCAGCAAAAAACCATTATCAGAGAAAATAACCAAGAACTTTATTTAAAACTTGAAAATATTAGCAAGTTAGTGGGGCATCGTAGTGATACGGATGCATAAATATAACACTTTATTGACACACTGGATCCCGAACAGCAGGAACCGGCGATGAGGTAGGCCCAGAAGAAGATGGCATGACGATTTGGACCTCTAACTAAAGGACTGGCTAAGGACAGAGAAGAATAGAAGGGGGGCCTTTGCCCTACAGTGGGACACAATAGGCTCATAATAAATAATATCAAGTTTATTATCAGGATGGAGTCTAGATTAAAATAATATCAAGCTCATAAGCAAGACAAAGGCTAGATTAAAATAATATCAAGCTCATAAGCAGGATGGAGGCTAGATTAAAATAATATTAAGCTTATTAGCAGGATGGAGTCTAGATTAAAATAATATCAAGCTCATAAGCAGGATGGAGGCTAGATTAAAATAATATTAAGCTTATTAGCAGGATGGAGTCTAGATTAAAATAATATCAAGCTCATAAGCAGGATGGAGGCTAGATTAAAATAATATTAAGCTTATTAGCAGGATGGAGTCTAGATTAAAATAATATCAAGCTCATAAGCAGGATGGAGGCTAGATTAAAATAATATCAAGCTCATAAGCAGGATGGAGGCTAGATTAAAATAATATCAAGCTTATTAGCAGGATGTATTTGGAAACAATAGCATTGTATAATGTAGAAGCACTTTGTTTTTCAAGTTTTGTGAATGTGAAGTACCATGGAGCATTTTTATTAGGTTACAACTTGTTTGACATTACGAGCATGGCAGTTGAGAGTTTGTCATGCTCACTCAAATGTCTCGCTAATGGTGGCACGTGTTATTGGGTCATTCAGTTCCCTTCAAAATGGTTGAGCTGAGTGGGGCTGACGCACGCGTCATGCTCGTGAACGGGTGCCGTCAGTTGAGACTGGTCATCTCTTAGCTGCCAGTGACTTATTTCAATTTCTATTTTTTTAAATTAGTTTTTTTTATTTTTTCATTTTAATTATTATTATTTTTATCTACATTGTGCTCACATATTAGAAGCGTCAAGAAATATGTAACCAAGATTTATGTAACTCATAATATGATTTAAAAGAGTGTCCATGGAGTTTCTTGCACGTTCTTCTCCATAGAGATCTACGCTTTGGAATGTGCAATTTAGCTTCACTTTTTTTGACTGACCGACATTTTGACAATTCAAAAGTGCCTGTAATTGGTCTATTTGAAATAAACGTTTCTGATTTCTGATTTCTGATGAAGGCTAGATTAAAATAATATCAAGCTTATTAGCAGGAGAGCAGGATAGAGGCTAGATTAAAATAAATACCTACTTAGTCCTGTCTTTCTGTGCTTTTTTTCATAAAACCCTTTCCCTAGACACCACAGATTTAAGAAATTTTATACATAGTAAAATATAGCGGTTGCTATCCATCTTAGCATCTAAGCATGGGATTTAGATATATTACCGACAATCTGTATAATGCGGTATTCTATACAATACCTAAAACGTATAGGTATGAAAAATATTATTTATTTTATAGTTCCCAAACAGGTAC
The DNA here is from genome assembly GCA_905147345.3 of Mythimna impura. Lineage (NCBI taxonomy): Eukaryota > Metazoa > Arthropoda > Insecta > Lepidoptera > Noctuidae > Mythimna > Mythimna impura. Next base: position 29,279,091 of record LR990349.1, on the reverse strand, counting down.
AGGTTAGTTTAGAAGGGTAAGGTGGGAGCTCTGCTCCGCCCCCGCCTTAGCCTTCGTGGTTATTTTTTTTATAACCACCCGAAAATAAAAGCCTTACTTTAAATGTCTTGTATAATTTTATTAAAATACGCATAACATGACAGAACCGAGCTGGTTTCGTCGTCTTATGTTTTTTATTTACCTTAAAAAGAATTCGCGTAACAAATCTTTTAGCCTTGCTAATTATTTTAAAGTATAGCACATAGCATAACCAGACTTTTAATGTTCCCACTGCTGGGACTCAGGCCTCCTGTCTAGGAGAGGGAATGGGCCGTAATCCACCACGCGGGCCCAGTGCGGGTTGGTGAATGTCACATGTCATCGAATTTTTTGGTTCTAGGACATGCCGGTTTCCTCACGATGTTTTCCTTCACCGTTTTAAAGTATGTAAATAATAATTATCGCAATGCAAAATGGCGTGCATTATTTGACTATAGTATCATTTGAATATTCCATTTTCCAAGATCTGTCTACTCCATTTAAATGAATCCGATGGCTATAAAACTGAAATTACATTCTAGAAATCTGCGATCAAAAGACTAAGAAATATCACCGCGCTACGTGTCCTGCGGGATAAGCAGACGCAATCGAGTGTGGCGGTGTAAACACAGAAATATTATTCATTGTTTCACTCGAAGTGACAGAATTTATCATATCGTTTTAGTGTACTTTTTTCAGGTGTTCGAATGTATCAACAGAAAACATTTGAAAACGATGAATTATGTTGATTCTTTCAGTAAGTTTTTTTTTGAGATGGGAAATTATCCAATGACTTTTTCCGCACTAGGGCGGAGCTGGAGAGCGTGTCAGACTTTTACTGACTTAAAACATACCTATGTTCTTTCTTTTGCCCTTGCGTTCCAGGACCTCGGGTTTCTCTTTCAGAAGTCAACCCTTGGTCCCAGTAGGCTTCAGCTCTGCTTTTCGGCGTTACTACTCTCTCTGGTGACCAACGTAGATTACATTCGACGGAGGTAGGTTGGCATCCGGTGATACCTTAGTGCCTTCTAATTGTGGTATGGTAGTAATTGTGATGGTGTAACTATGCTGCTACCTGTGTTGACACTCTTGCGCCATCCCATATTCCTAGCTCGTCGTGCTGTGCTGGTGCTGCCGCTGCAGCTGCGGAGAACCTCAAGCGGTGAAAATATGACAACCTCGTCGGCAGTTATATTTTTGAGCCGTTTGGGGTTGAGACTCTTGGGCTGTGGGGTCCGAGTGCTCATGCGCTTTTTAAAGAATTATCCAAACGGCTTGTTGACAATTCGCGTGACCTAAGGACTGGCTTTTACCTCGTTTAGAGATTAAGCATTGCCATGCAACGTGGCAATGCCGCCAGTCTTTTGGGCACACTTCCAGTATTAGATAGGAGTTATTGTATTTAAGTGATTTTAATTAATTGTTTTAATTTTTCTTGTTCTATCTAGGTATGTTCAAAATAGATTGATCCTAATACATTGCTGCTGGCTAAATTTTTTTCGTAGTTATTGAAAAGTTATGATCATCAAGTACAAGTTGTCTCAGAAAAAAATCACTTTTATAGAAGCAAAATAAGTAATAAATGTATTTACATATCCGCGTTAAATTACAAAATCAGAATTAAAAGTAACATTATTCAAATTTCAATAATGTTATTTTCAAAACGTAATTTTCCCATTTCCTTTGTTTCTGATTTTGTTAATTAACGCATAAATATAGGTATTTCTCAATTTTTATGCTTCTACAAAAGCGAGTTTTTTCTGAAATAGCTGGTGTATAGGGAAAATAATTAAAATTTTTCTTTTGAAAACCTCAAATTGATAGCCTACAAGGGAAAACTTGGACGGTTATTACTGTAATTATTGTATCTAGCCTATACTGTCCTACTGCTATTTGCATGTGCAAATGCAATGTGTAAATCTAGGGGTTTTTTTTTTCGGTGCAAAAATCATCTTATGACATCCCTCGCTCTTGGGCGAAGCGGAAGATAGTGTTAGATTTTGACAGACTAAAAACCCACCCCTGTTCCTTCGTTGCCTTTCGTACAAGGGTCGAGTCTTCCTTTCAGAATCAGACCCTTGGCCCCAGTAGGCTACGACCCTGCTGGGCTCCTACAGTTGCTGACATCTTCTTGAGGCACGCGTGGAACAGTACGCGCCGTCGACGACTTGGGCTCGGTCCGGACAGTTACCGGACGGTCGGACGGCGAGCTACCCATCTCGCCGTCCGCAAGCCCGCGCCTACGGTCAGAATTTTTATTAAGGTATATGTATATGTTTAAGGAAGTTAGTGATAGTATGACGAGTGACAGGGCAGAATGGAAGAAAAAAACATGTTGCGCCGACCCCAAATAACACGGGACAAGGGCAGGAAGATGATGATGATGATGATGTTATTATGTGGTAAGTTTTGTTTTTTGTTGTTTGAATACTATGTACTTCAATATGTAAGAAGAAATGCTTTGTTTATTCTAACTCCTGTATAATATTTTTCGTTCAATTATTTTTAAATTAGCAGTGAAGACAAATTTTTGTTAGTGCTTATTAATACATTAAAAATCTTCTTACTGTGGTCCTCTTAAGAAAGAAACATTAATTAACAATACGAATAAAAATAATAATAATAATAATATGGGTTACCTACTCTTATTTTTATTTTCATTAAAAAATTGATGAATCCCCTGGACCCACGTCTATGGATACGAAAGTTTTTTTCTCCACTATAGTTAAGGGTTAAAGTGGTGTTAAATTATTCTTCATTAGAAAGATAAAAAATTTATTAGTTACAACACAAAACATACGCCAAAGCGCAACTAAATTATATAAAACTAAGGATTACACAAAACAAACAGTAATAACAGATAGTGAAAGTGATAAAAAATAACAAAATAATTACAATCATTAGACAAGCTGCTGGCAGTGGATTCGCTTGCAGAATCGTCATCATCTTCATTTCGAAAGACGTCCACTGTTGGACATAGGCCTCCTCCAAGTGTCACCATAATAACCCGTCACTTGCGTAATAGTAAAGAATTATCCCAAGGAAACATACTTCAGTGGTATAAAGTATCATAATATGTGCTATTCCAGCACCAAATACAGGTCTATTACAGGCCAAGTACAGGTCTATCCATGTACCAAGTTTCATCGAAATTCGTTCTGCTGTTCGAGCGTAGCAAACATACATACTGACAATCTTTCACCTTAATAATTTTAGATTGATTATTCCATATTGATCTCAGCCCCCCTAGCCAAGTTGCAAACGATAAACGTGAACGCTTAGTAATCTCCAATAAATTTTCAACTTTATACCTAAGATCATAAAGTTGAAAATCTATTAAAGATTACTGAGCGTTAGCGACCAGAACGAACGAAAACACTATGTAATCTTCAATAGATTTTCAACTTTATATCCAATAACATAAAGTTGGAAATCTATTAAAGACTACTGAAAGTTTACGTTTATCGTTTGTGACTTGGCTAGGGGGGCAGTTTATATTCAAACTAGCTTTTGCCCGCAGCTTCGCCCGCGTACATAAAATATAGCCTATGTCACTCAGGAGTAAAGCAGCTTTCTATCAGTGAAAAAAATTTTGTAATCGGACCAGTACTTTCTGAGATTACCTCAAAAAAAAAAAAAAAACAAACTACCTATTTATAATATCAGTGAAGATAAATTAAACTATCACCTACACTATAACCAGAGCCGGCAACAATGAAAGAAATAGAGAATCAAAATTCTTTAACTACATTTTTATATTAGGTAGATATATCAATACAGCAAGTATTCTTGTGACAGTTTTCTAGACGATATGCGAAATATTGAAATTGTAACCAAAATGCACGCAAAACATATTGTTGGTACAGATGGCTTGACTAAAATATGGGTGACATAGACTTTAGTAAATAGTATGAGTAGCATGGTAAAAATACGTACCTATTTGCTGCAATTTTTTTTTTTTGCTGCACATAAATGATCTGCTTAAGCCTTTGGGTATGCAGACGACAGCACTGTTGCTGGGAGTTACATATCCAGCGCGCAGGCTAGTGGGTCACAGATCCAGTCTCTCCGAGAGGCTATGGTCGAGCGTTTGGACTTGTCCTTGGAGGCAGTCTCTGAATGGGGCGATGCCAATTTGGTCAGGTTCAATGCTGCTAAAACCCAGGCGTGTCTATTTTCCGCTAAAAGGAGCCAATTCAGCCCTGCTCCAACTTTCCGGGGCGTAACCGTGCCAATATCCGATCATCTTGATCTCCTTGGTGTTACGCTGACGTTAACACTCAACTTTGGGCCATACATCGAAGCAAAGGCTCAACAACTGGCAGCAAAAAAGCTGGGAATCCTCGCGAAGGTCAGACAGTACTTCACGCCGGGACAGCTGCTCAAACTTTATCAAGCGCAAGTTCGATCGTGTACGGAGTACTGCTCTCATCTTTGGGATGGATCTGCCCGATACCAGCTTGATGCACTTGAGGCAATTGAGAGGCGAGCCAGGAGGATCATTGGCAATGATGCACTCGTTGAGTCGAGGCTTCAAAGTCTTGAGCATCGACGCAGAGTTGCTAGCCTGTCGGTTTTCTACCGGTTGCATTTCGGGGAGTGTGCGTCGGAATTTCATAACCTAATTGCGCCTAGCCCGTTCCATCATCGGACCACCAGGCGTACGGCAATGCACCACCAGTACATGGTGGATATCCCACCTACACGCACAAAACGTTTTGGGAACACATTTATAGTGCGTACAGCTAAGGAGTGGAATTCCTTGCCGGAATCTGTTTTTCCTGATGGCTACAACCCGGGAATCTTTAAGTCAAGAGTGAATAGGTTACTTCTAGGTAAGAGCGCTCCATCGTCGACCGCATTGTCGCTTTCCATCAGGTGAGTTAGCGGTCAAGCGCGAACCTATCAAGAATAATAAAAAAAAAACTTTCTGATATTACCTCAAAAAAAAAAAACTTTACCTATTTATATTATCAGTGAAAATAAATTAAACTATCACCTACACTATAACCAGAGCCGGCAACAATGACAGAAATAGAGAATCAAAATTCTTTAACTACATTTTTATATTAGGTAGATATAATATCAATACAGCAAGTATTCTTGTCACAATTTTCTAGACGATATGCGAAATATTGAAATTGTAACTTTGGCTTGACTAAAATATTGGTGACATAGACTTTAGTAAATAGTATGAGTAGCATGGTAAAATACCTATACCTATTGCTGCAATTTTTATTTTTTCAGATTCAAAGTCGTCAAATGAAATCTCCCGCTCGAGTATGGAGCGAGAGACCCACCTGAGTCCTTCAGTTTGCGTTCCAGTACCTCGATAACACTTTTAGGAAATCTTATGGCTCTAGCAGACATCGGCCCTGCACGGTTTTGCTGACATTTCTTAGACGCGCGCGTGGAAAACTACGTTAGAGTCGGTCTTTACCGGACGGCGAGCTACCCATTGCTCGTCGCCCATAAGCCCGCGCCTACGATGGCCAGGAATCTCCCTGGGATTCCTGACGCCCGGGGAGTCTCCTGTGATGGTGGCTGAGGTGTGAGGATGTCCGTTCTCTTAGAGTTGCGGCCCTCTTCTTCGCTGCTTCGCGAAAGGAGGTGATCGCTTCTCATTCCCTCTCGCTTTAGACCATGGCCTGAACCAGGCCCAGCCACGAGAGGTCACTGCCGTCGATCGCCTTCATGGGGACACGGTGAACCCAAGCAATGCATACCTTCATTGTCTGCTCCACCGTGTCCTCCGGGTGGTCGGCACACTGGTGACAACCGGGCGTTTCTTCCGCCTGAATCCGAAACAGGAACCGAGGTGAGGATGCCGTGGCTTTACCCACTAAGAGAGGACTTCCTACCACGATTGTGACGTGCCCTCACCGCAATTATGTTAATCAATTTAAGAAGGAATGCGAACTGCTTTGCTACCTATAGTTATGCTAGGCTAGCTACTTATGAGATCACATGAGAAAATAAAATAAAAAACTTATACTTTCTTATAATTAAGAGTACCTACCTAATTCGTTTTTAATTACTGAATAATGACGCACGTTATACAACTGTTTTAATAATGATATTCATTTACTTTGCATACCCCCATTAAAACTAGTTTAAAAAACAAAAAAATATGTATGTTATCTAATTACGTCAATATAATGTTACGCTATTTTACTCGTGTACTAGGTACGGTAAGATAATTGACTAGTTTTTTTTAAATATAAAATAATGGCTTTGTTAAATTTGACCACAACCATCGAGGGCATAGGCAATAGGCAGAAAGGCTACCATGTCCTGCAGACGACTATGGCACTAAACAATGGCTCTCAGTGTGGGATATTGTTCACCTTCCTGGGTTATGGCGATGAACAGGTAAAACGATACACTACGACATATAGGTGCGTCAGCCAAAAGACGGCCATTGGTAAACATAGGGCCTCTCCTAGCGTCGCATATCAGTAGATCCTGTTTTTCTCACATCCAGCAGTTTATTTATATGCTACATGAAAAATAGCTAAGAAAATCAGATCTCTATGATATAAAAGAATAGCCTCTGCAAATTGTTCAAAACAAAACGGCATTTTCCTGCCTTTAACCCATAGTAAATGGTGTCGACGCAATACGATTTATTCTTCTGTTCGGTTCTGTCAATCGTCACGCTAAAAAAATAAAGATCAGCAAATAATTCAAAGGTATTCAAAAAAAAAATTGATTACATACAACATCAGTTACCTGTACGTATAAACATAATAATTTTATGGGTACCTATGTTTAATTTCAAGAATGGAAGGAAAAAAACGTGTTGCGCCGACCCTAAGTAACATGGGATAAGGGCAGGAAGAAGAAGAAGAAGTCTAATTTGAAGAATGAATTATTAGTATTAAATAAAGATAAATTGTAATAACTATTATTTATTACAAGAGAAAGATGTTTCTTTTTCTTTTTTTCTGAATTAGTCGTCTATAAATGATAAAAATGTTTTTTATCCTATGTTTCATTTCCATTGACATTTCTCATCATATGTACATATGATGAGAAATGTAGGTATATATGTATGTACCTCCATTAAACATTTCTCTAAAACATTTTTATCCTATGTTTCATTTACTCTTGATCATAGCGTCTACATGACGCTATGGTCAAGAAAAGAGTAGAGTTTAATAGAGTATAATAATTATAAAGGGTGACTGAAAAAGCCGAAATCGCGAAAAAAATATCAGCTGTTCAGTACATTAGGCAAACATTAATGTACTGAACAGCTGATTTTTTTTCGCGATTTCAGGTTTGTTCCCATAATAAAAGTTGTTGGTTATCATGAGCACAATCACGTCTTTAAGTATCGTACACTAATTACCAGTCACCCTATATAATTGTAATAAATGTGGATTTTTCAGTCTCCTTCAAGCTAATTCAAATATCACAATGCTTGAAGTAGAAAAGTCACTGGGAAGCCAGACCTGTTGTTGTACTGGCTATAGACCAATCCTAGAAGCTTTCAAAAGTTTTGCTAAAGATGCTCCAAGGCAGATCCAACTCCAGAATATAGAAGATCTTCAAATCTGCAAGAAAAATGGTGGAATTTGTGGTAAAAGTGATTGTGAGGATAATGAGTGGTGTTTTATAGATAAAGATGAAAGCAAAGAAGATATTATAGACATTAAATTAGAAGACGACCGACTGTGGGTCCGAGCTCTAGAAGTCAAAGATATATTTAAGATTCTGAAAAGAGAAGGCGATGATTCGTATATTGTATGTGGAAATACTGCAAAAGGTAAACATGAAAAATTTTACAATTTAAATTAAAAACGGGACACAGAACAAGTATAAATAGGTAAGTAGAATTTAAACTGTTCAGTTCCAGTCAATAAGAGATTGGCAATGGTACAATCTCTGGCAGCAAATGTTGATGATACGGTTTATTTTTATTTTTATTTATTTTTCAACTTTCACCTTCAAATGATATAACAGGATTTTATGGAATATTTGTTTGTTTGTAGGAGTATATCCTATTGAAGAATACGCTCGGGTTCTCATAGACATGCATAAGTGGGGTCAAAGAACTGAAAGGATACACACTCGATCAAAACTTAATAGTGAAGGCTGGGAAAACACTCACAGAGTTTCTAGAGATACTGAAAACTGTAGCTAAAAACAATACTTTGGATATATGCAGAAAATTTACGATCACTTGCAAAAGTTGCACATATTCCTCTTAGAAATGTATGTTATTCTTTGTTTTTACTCTATAAGTCTGTAGATTTAGCCTCGATATTTGTTATATCATCCACTGCTATCAACTAAAATATTTTTAGAAAAACAATTATGAAATGGTTTTAATCGTTGAAATACTAACGATTTGGTAATTATACAAATATATCATACCAGAACTTATTCACCTTGATACAAGGTTAAATACTTTTCTATTAGCAGAGTCAGTTCCTATATATAGATCTTATTTTATATATTTGTTCTTACAAAAAGTTACAACATGGAAATCTCTCCATACAGAAGTTTGCCTTGCATTTGGCCTGTTTTGTAATTTAGATGTGAGGTTATTTGAATAGCTAGGAGCCTGAGAGGTTTGCAGCTCTGACATGTTTAATGTATTTGTAGGTGGCGTCGATTGTAGGGAACCTTATGATCAAGCACCAGAACAAATGGTTCGTTTCGGATATATTCTTGCCTTTAGAAATGATTGGGGCACAAGTCACTATTCTATGTAAGTGAACTTTGACCATTTTTTTTTGGACTAAGAAACAAAATTGTTGGCATAAATACTGTGTCAGCACATAAAAATAATTTTACAGTAAAATGGGTTCCGTGAAGTTTGAAAAATAAAAGGTAACACTAACAATTTCCATTTTAGAGAAAAGATTGCACGCTAAGAAAACGGTGACGATGCAACAGTTTCTCAAAGTGAATATGAGTGGAGCCGTTATTTGGAACTTCATGTTACCTCCTTTATGTGACGATTGCCATATATTCACCTATAAGGTTGGTTGCATTCATAATATTATCCCTTTAATTTTAAAGTATGTTTATAAAAATATCAAACAGTGGAATATTACGACGAACTTCGAGCGCGAGTTCGATCGTGTATGGAATACTGCTCTCATCTTTGGGGAGGGTCTGCCAAATACCAGCTTGATGCCCTGGAGTCGATTGAAAAGCGAGCCAAGAGGATCATCGGTGATGATGCACTTATCGAATCAAAACTCCAAAGCCTAGAGCATCGTCTCCAAGTTGCTGACCTGTCGGTTTTCTATCGATTGCACAATTTAATTCTACCAAGTCCGTTCCATCATCGGACCACTAGACGTACGGCGTTGCGCCATCACTACATGGTGGACATCCCACCCATACGTACAAACCGTTTTGGAAACACATTCACTAATGCGTACAACTAAGGAGTGGAATTCCCTGCCAGATTCTGTGTTTCCTGATAGCTACAACCTAGGGTTCTTTAAGTCAAGAGTGAATAGGTTACTTCTAGGTAAACGTGCTTTATCGTCGGCCACATTATCGCCTACCATCAGGAGAGATAGTGTTCAAACGCGAGCCAATCAATAATAAAGAAAAAACTTTTCTTCATATTCATGTTAAAAAAAATATTTTATGAATTGAAGCTCTAACAATTAAAGTAAAGCTAAAAGTTATGCAATCGGTAACTCAAAAAGAAAATGTTTATTAAACTTTTTCGTTTCACAGTTATAAATCATCTGTATACTAATATTGTAATAAAAGTTAGAAGAGTTTAATTAAGTTTCAGAAGCAACAGAAATTAATTAACTAATCCATTAGCTTCATTCGAATTCCCTAAGTATCAATATAAAATAAATAAATGTATTTAAGCAGTAAGAATACAGGACAAGATAGTGTCGTCAAACATGACGTTGTGAATTCAAATTACCTGCATTTTAAATGCACAACCAGTTTAATTTAAATAGCTATTGAGACAACATGATAAAATAATAAAACTAGCATTTTGTCAGTACTTTAGTAGTTTAGATAATTTTTAATTACCTTTCAGATCGACATAAATATATGTTTTTACTTAAGTATTTCAGTCAACCACCCGAACAGACCAAAAATCGAATGGATCAGTAAGATAAAAATAAAATAAAACTGGACAAGTGCGAGTCGGACTCACGCACTGAGGGTTCCGTACAAACTTACCTATGTAAATAGTTCAATTCCCAAATGGAGTCTTGAAGATTTTTCCGAATCGCAAAAAACGTTTTTTTTTGTGACGTAACAAAAAATTTACTATTTTCATATTTATTCCTATTTATTTATTAAACAAATTATGTACCCACATATAATAAAAGATAAGAAGAAGAAAACAAAAAAAATAGGTACAAAGGAGATGCTTATTTCTATAGAAATCTCTTCCAGCATACCTGCGAAAGGAGAGTTGTAAAAAAAAGATATGTAGACACCGTGTGGAAGAGTAACAGGAAAAAGAAAAGTACAAACAAAACAGTTAACATTGAAGTAATATAACATACAATATACAGAAATGCTATCATAAATATATACATACACATAGTAGAATCTACACTAATAGATATTATCAAGAAGTAAAGTTTGTTTTTTTGTTTGTAGGAGGTAATCTCTGAAAGAACTGGTCCGATTGTTTTAATTTTTTTTTACCGAAAGAAAGCTGCTTTATTCCTAAGTGATATAGGCTATATTTTATGTACGTGGGTGAAGCTGCGGGCAAAAGCTAGTACCTTATTATGTAGGTTTTGATTCCCTTGCGAGTATCAAAATTTGTGGCGTGAACGGCCGTGTCTTTTTATTGCGTGGTCTGAGAAGTTAGATTTTTTTTGTATATTCAAGGAATTGCAGACTTGAGTATTTGAAAATATTTCAACAACATATTGCCCCGCGAACATCAGAAAAAGGGTCGACAGACGCCAAAGATAACACTGATCCTATAGGAGTTACTTTTTTTCTTTTGAGATACGAAATCCAAATTTTAGACAGAATTTGGGTATTAGTTTTGATGACATGCAACTGCAAAATTTTACTATCTTGCTATATGAACTATATAGAAGAAAAAAATAATAGAACTTGACTACTAAAAAGTCACGGTCATTCACACATCATTAGAAAATATATGTAGAAATATGGATGTTTAGGAGACTGCTACCAGTGGTCATATGCCACCTTTTTTAAATATATGAATTGTCTTTTCATTTGATTCCCAATACGACGCTATACCGATTTTGATGAAGATATTTTAATATTTTTTATTCATATTTTTTACCAGAGCTAACAAGTATTTAATTTGTTAAATACTAAAATTATATGCATATTTCCAATTGATAAGCACCAAAGTTAGTATGTTAATGTTAGTAACATAAAAATAAGTTTTTTTGTACAAGCTTGGTAGATTTGATCAAACTTATTAGCTTAAATAATTCGAAAGGAAGATGGCTTGGCAATCTACAACTTACTTAACTCGTAATAATTGCGATTTTTGCCAATTTATTTAGAGCATTAGCATCGCGATTGTATATAAATGGTAATTGGTTCATTGTCTATGATAGCTGTAGTAATTTATTTCCTTGGGTTACTCTTATCATTGGGCTCCATTATGAGCCTTTTATTCGCCTTAATTTATGTTGTTTCATGTTAATTTCATTTAAATATAATAGTTAATTTTCTGTTCTTTCGTGCTGGTTTGTTTCGTTTTGCAAAATAACTCGAAATCTAGATTTGATTTTATTTTGATCCGAAAGTGATTTGAATTTGAAAGTTTGTTTGTATTTGTGCGTATGTTTATTACTTCTACGAGCTCTAACAGCTGAACGGATTGGGATAAAATTTGGCTCAAGAGTAGACTGTATCCTAGAAGAGGCACACAGACATTTTATCTTCTTTTACTTTTTATCCTGTGAGTATATTCTTCCTTTCGGATAATTATCTACTTTAGCGCAAGTAAAGCTTCTGGCAAGAGTAAGTCTTTTCCATAAAAACAACAAACATTCAACAAACATTCCAATATTTCAACCTTTCTCAACAGGCATTGGTGAGCCTCCAATATGCATGGCTGTGGTCGTAGCTTTCGCAATGCGGGAAACTATCACAGCAGCAAGACTTGACTCTGGAATTCCTAAGACACAGTGGTTTGCAGAAGGTAAATAGGCTTCACATATCACACTAATATTACAAACTTTGTTTGTTAATCCTTCAAGCTTTAACGGATTTTGGAAGAAAGGCACATGAGACAACGTCTAATGTCTATAAATTACACGGTGTCCTGAAATAGCACGTACTTTTTGCCCGGGATTTTGTTCCATTGGGATCATTAAGCATTTTCGCATGGGCGAAGCCACCGACAGAAGCTAGTTATTTAGTAAAAGAACTGATAAATTTTCGAATTAAATTAACTGCTAATAAATTTCTGATAAAACGCTGTTTTGAAATGCTAAATGAAAAAATAGTTTGTTGAAAAAAATCTATATATTTTCTTTTTGCATTGTGGTTGCAATGTTTTTTTTTAATAATATTTAGACAATATTCACCTTAACCCTTTAACGCACACCTTACCTTTTTTTAAAATTTATGATGATTTTAAATGAAATTATATCCAGTACTGTTATTTATAATAATATGTAGTGATATATTTTTCAGAAAGTTGTTATTTTCCGAGAAAACCCAAAAAAACTAGTGGCCAGTATACTGACCACCGACCGTTCTGCATGAGTAACTCTCCCTGTATAATCACTGGCCTGTAAACTGGATACATAAAAACCGGTTACTTTTTACGTAATAAAATGTAATTTCTGTGTATTTCATAATTAGTTTTTAATCAGTCTCAAAAAAATAACATAATTAGCGTATCAATTCAAACAAAATTTTAGTATTTCTTCTTCTTAGTCTAAAAACATAAAAAATCAATATCATAGTGTTTTCTCCTCTAAATTATTATTAAATTTAACAAAAAATTAAAATTACTAATGTGGTGTTCAAAATTCAAAAGAAAAGGATAATTTGGATAGGCGGTGATAGCCGAGGCAGTGAGGGATGTGGCGGTGCTGTTGGGGGTTGTGGTGAAGGCTGTGGTGGAGAAGCTGGTGGAGGAATTTGCGGAGATACAGATCCGTGTGGGAGTTCTCAAGAAAACTATGATTGATGACTGTAACTACGGGTACTAAAGCTGCTAGTATTCGAGACAATATCGTCAAAACAATCATCAGCGTCGGAATCACCACCAATATCAGAATGGATGGCCTGATCATCAGTAATGGCCACAATTTCTGCCCATTGATCTTCACTCAGCATCTCCAGATCCTGTGTGCTAAAATTCTTTCTAAAACAACAGAAAAACGAGAATGAAAACACAATAACTATACGTACCTACAAATCGACATTTTTCGATATGAAAAAATACCTCAAAAATTACGATAATAAGCTATAACTACCGAACCCGTATATTTATGCTTATTGCACTATTTTATCCTAAAAATAGACTATATACTTGGTATAAAATGATGTAATTGATAAGCATTAATCGAAATATATACTTATGAGACTACCTCCAACACACATGTGTAATTTCTAAGTTAGATTTTTTCAACACACCTGTCTGGTTTTAATGGCAAAATAACATTGTTTATTTTATGATACACGATTATATTTGTACACAATAAGAAAGTTTATACTATAACCAAAACGTTTTACTCACCTTTTTTACAAAGACATGTTTTTTCCTTGCACTACACTCCGAAATACTTGACGTCTACTTGTGATGACAACAAATACTAGTACAGGTGTCAATGCGCAGTGGCCAGTTGACAGGCCACCGTAAAAAAAGGCGCGAATTTTGCATTGCATGTGACGTCCTTGAACACTGGCTAGTTAAAAGGCCAGCGTGCTTTATTGGTTATCGTTTATGATCATAAGGTTCAACATTATTAGAAAAGTCTTTGAATTATCGACCTTAAAGTGATCGTCCAGTTTACTGGCCACTTTGTATGAGCCGTCCTATAAAGGGTTAACTTCACTAGTAATTTTTATTATTGTAAACATCTCATTTATTGATTAGTTTATTTTTATCATCTTCCTGCCCTTTTTCCGTTTTATTTGGGGTCAGCGCAACACGTTTTTTTCTTCCATTCTGTCCTGTCACCCGTCATGCTATCACGAACTCCTTTTTCTTTCATATCACTTCTCCCACAATCCATCCATCTTTTCTTTGGTCTCCTTCTCCCTCTCCATCCATCTACATCTATACTCATAATTCTTTTAGTAACATACGTGATAGATTAATTTTTATATAACTACTTTTTTATAATGTGAATGTGATACATTGGTAGGTGCTTAAATGTTTAATAGCTATTGTAGTTTTGACTTTTTTTTCACAGATGGAACTTACACCGTCGAAAGAAACTATCTATCATCAACGAGTACCGCCGATTTTAAGTTTAATTAACTGTAAGATTATCACAAGCTAGTCAGAATGTCTAGGCTGCATATTATGAAGCTCTTTGGAAAGAATACGATATAAAAAATTTAGTTAGTCTATGTTCTTAAGAGGACCTTTGTCGATCCATCTACCGTCAACATGAGCATCGTTTAAAAGCTTGTCGTTTCATGCATCGCTGTCCAATGCAATGTTTCAAAAAAGACAAATAACGCCTGAACGCTCGGTTGGCATTCGGTAACTTCCGTCAGTCACTTGAACATTTCATAAAATTAGTTACGGAAAATACGCGCTTTTTTGTATAAATACATAATTATGAGGGCCAAAGTTCGTGTAAAATTTGTACAGAATAGTAGATTTTCAGACTGGAAAAATGTTTCAAAAATTGGTTCAGACGCATGAATCTATGTATAGAGGCTGGTGGAGAGTACTTTGAAAAGATTTAATAAAAATATGTTATCCATAGAAGTTAGTTTTTTAGTTTCTCAAAACTTATGAGTGTCCCACGTAATTGTATTTTTATAATAACTAAATTTACGTCATATAAAGCACGGATTCATACATTTTATAGTTTCCCGGCAACTTTGCTATTAGTTATTCACAAGGCACTTGTTTTGATTTTTGGAAAAATGCCTTCCCAACTTTATGTTTATTGAACTTCATGAAAATTTTAAATTGATATAATAATTTAAGATACTAATTTAACATAATTATTTAAGATAGCTTAGTAGTTCACTTTTTCTGGATACTTCTAGGGAATCAACAGGCAGCAACAACAACAAACACAGTTATTTTGTGACTATTATCTAGATACTAGATAGCTACAAATAATTGTGTTTTCAAAATATCTAAAGAAAGATGTGTAACCATGTCATAATCACATAAGTGCGATTGTATAGAATCAGTATCGGTTGGGCGCTCTTAACTTGACAAACTTGCCAAAAATTTTCAAATAAAATAATAATTTTTATTGTTTTTGTCCGTTTATATAGTGGATAAGTTAAGTTTTTAATAACGTACTTTGTTTCTTGCGTGTGCTTTGTATTTATTATTAACAAGTTTCAGATCAGAGTTCTATTATTTGTTTTCATAAAGACACAAATATTTTTATAAAAAAAAAAACAAATCTGTCAAAGAAAAAGTAACATTGGGTCATCAATACACAACAAACAATGTTTCTAAATAAAATAAAGAAAACGAATTACTCTTCTCTGAAAAAATATTCAAAGTTTTGACATGACATTACATTCAATTTTGACATTATAATAATAATTATAAGCACTGCAGCTATATTCATTTTTCTTGCTTGCTTTTTCTATCCTCCTTATAGTCACAGCACTTTATAGCAAGGAGAAATCGTATAGTTTTGGAGAAATTTGTTCCGTTTGTCTCACTATCTCTTTCAGGGTCTGCACAGAGTACATTTTTATACTCACTATTTAAGGGCCCTAGGGAACTCGAAACTGTTGATCGAAGTAAAACAAAAGTTTTACTTTGATCAACAGTTTTCTTGTCTACATATAAACTTTTTAAAGGTATACATATTTTAAGAATCTACAATGACGTCAATTGACAAACTGGTTAAATATTTGCGTCATGATAAAACTGTTTTTAATTTCTTTTATTAGTGCTTATCGAATGTTTTTCGTAAGAGCAGTAAAGTAATTTACTGATGGTAATATTTAATGCATCAGTATTGTTGGTATTACTGAATAACGAGCAGTTGAATTCAGTCGACTCAGTCATGAGCGTGGTAAAATTTAAAGTTAATGGAGTGGAATATTGCGGTAAATATTAATTTTATCTATAAATCATAAATGATATTTATTTTGCAAATAGGTTTAAAAGAACACTTTTACACGTCAATTTTTTTTTTTGTCATTTTAAACTATTCTTAAATTACATTAAAAATAGTATTATTTGTTTGTGCAGAAAAAAAAACAAAGTCGTGATATATAATTCTATTGTTACTAAACGGGTTATAACTTTTGTGTACTGTAATGCACAGTATCGTAACTATTATTAGTTAGCATAATAAGCATAATCAGCCTTTTAATGTTCCCACTGCTGGGACTCAGGCCTCCTCTCTCTAGGAGAGGGATTATTAGTTACGACAGTAAGATAATTCTCAACTTAGCCCACATTTGGCTCAACCCAGCCCGAGTCTTCGACGGCGGGTAGTATTCCATGCATGCCTCAATTAGATGTCAGCAAAACCGTAGGGGTCCAGCAGGGCCGAAGCGTACTGCAGCCATGGGTTGACTTTTGAAAGAGAAACCCGGTCTCATGGAACGCAAAGGGCAAAGAAGGAACATTGATGTGGTTTTAATCAGTAAACGTCTGACACGCCCTCATGCTCTGCCAAAGAGCGGGCGAAGACAATGAGAGGATTTCCCACATCAAAAAAAAGGTTAGCCCAAATTTAGAAGAAGTAAGAGAAAATAAAAAAGACAGTCACACAATTAAATATCTTGACAAAAGTAATCTATACAAATTAATATCGTTAGGTATCTAAATACTCGTATATCATCTTCCTGTTCCCCAGTGGGATGCGACGTGAGCTCAGACGTGATGTTGGTGGACTATGTAAGGTTGTACCTCGGGCTGCAAGGCACCAAGTACATGTGTCGTGAAGGTGGCTGTGGTGCCTGCATCGTCAGCGTGCGTCGTGGCAATGGCAAGCCATACGCTATAAATTCAGTTAGTAATTCAGTCTCAAAACTCCATTTTAAGAGTTATAGGAACATTTTGTAGAGCCAAAACTTATTTTAAATAAAATATTGATTTAATTGAAGTCACTTGTTCCTCAATATAATGTTAAAAATTCTTGTCTTTTTTCCTTTTGTTAGTGTGTTTCCATATAGAAGTTCAGCTAAAAGAGAAGCGGTTTCTGTTACGTTTTCACTCACTCAAACTTTGCTATTTCTTCAGCTCAATAGTGTCTGTTAAAAATTAAATAATTGTCGATAATAATGATCGTTTAGTCCTATACCAAAATTATTCTTGTCTTTGAATGTTTCTATTCTATTATTGCAACAGTTTTTTCAAATATGTTTTCAACTACCAGTGCATGAAACCAGTAACAGCATGCCACGGTTTGGAGATCACCACCATCGAGGGTTTGGGCAACAGGAAGAAAGGTTACCATGAGTTGCAGACAACACTAGCTGGTGAAAATGGTTCTCAGTGCGGATACTGTTCGCCTGCTTGGGTTATGTCGATGTATAGGTAAGAAAAATAAATAACAAAAAACAATAACAACAAGCAAAACAAAACAATAGTTGATGGATTTATTAAGTATCCAAAAAAGGCTTCATTATGAATGATAATTAAATAATTTTGTAAGGTATTTTCAATTATGTTAAAGATCTGAGTAGGCCTGAAAACAAAATGAATTATAATAAAAGTGTATTTGAATAATTTTTAATATTGTGCTGTCACTACTTTCAATGCAAATGGTGTTGGCACATTATTTTGAATCTCAAAAGACTTACAGTCAGCTTTTTTGTATTTACGTATTTTGTAATCATATTTTTTAGTCTGTTGGCAATAAAGATGTTCCATCGGTATGGCGACACCTGCTCCCAACGAAGCGCCATTGTTGAGTTTAAGAATGCAAATAATATTTAAAATATATCGGTATCGGAATTCAACTTATAAAATAATGAAAATAAACTGCTTCTGAGATATCATTGATCTTGAAATGCTTCAAAGCTGATTCCGAATTTAACGGTGTTAAATTCAGGAATCTCAATAGGAGGATGTCTAGAAGCCTTATGCTAACTTGATGACCTGTAGTCATTGGTTGTAAGTTCTATTTTAATTTATTGGCAGCTCTTTCTCGCAACCCAATACATCTTCAAAAGACAAGGTTACTCGTGATAATACTCGAGATTTAAGTTTTTCTAATTCTATTGTTTTCGTATAATCAAACTACTCAAAAGCAACCCCGTAAAGAATCTACTGTTTCGAATTCATATAAAAACGAATCCATGTTTGAATACTTTGTTTTAATATCCTGTGTCAGATTATAAACGCTATACTTACGAAAAAATATCCTGTCTTTCTTGAAGTGAAACAATTTCAACGTTATTTTTTGCGATGTTGCTTATTTTATTTGTTGTGCGGCAGATAACAGATTACCTAAAACATGGGTAGATATACTATAAATATCTACACAAGTTAGAAACTACGTAACTATAGCAAAACTTTTAAATTATTAGGTAGAGTTACGTATGATTTCTATGAATTCACCTAAACTCGTAGTACTTGATTCGAGGCAATCGAAATAATATGTTGGTATGACGCGCGCAATGCGTGTTTTTGTATCGGTCACATGCATACAATGGTAGTACAGAAAAGGAGATGGGAATATAAAAATGTAACGAGCCATTGCATTTGTTCAATAATTTACCAATTTTGCCAAAAATAAAAGTTAAAACAAATAGCAGAATTTGACATACGAATTCACTATACGGATTTATTCTCTAATTTGCAGCCTGCTTCAAACCAACCCTAACATCACAATGCAAGAAATCGAAAAGTCCTTAGCTAGCAATGTTTGCCGCTGCACGGGCTACAGACCAATCCTCGAAGCGTTCAAAAAGTTTGCCATAGATGCTCCTAGACAAATCAAAATACAAGATATTGAAGATCTTCAAATATGCAAGAAAACTGGAGAAGTTTGTGGTATAAGTAACTGTGAAGATAGTGAGTGGTGTATTGTAGATGAACAACAAATAGAAAAAGGGAACATTATTGAGATCAAACTGAAAGATAACAGGTTCTGGTATCGAGTACAAGAAGTCAGAGACATTTTTTCAATTTTGGATAAAAGAGGCGAAGATTCCTATATGCTTGTTAATGGGAATACTGCCAGAGGTTGGTTGATTATTGACTGTATGCTTATATTTTAAAGGCTTATCGAGTGTAGTAAGAACTTATGAATTCAGTTAGTGTAATAAAACTTGAAAATAAAGGGTTTGAGGTTAATAAAAAATCATATTTTACAGGTGTATATCCCATGGAAGAAAATCCTCAAGTCCTTATAGACATAAGTGGGATCAAAGAACTTAAAGGATACACAAAGGATCAGAACTTAATAGTAAACGCTGGGACGACTCTCACTGAGTTTCTAGAAATACTGAAAACTGTATCTAAAGAAGAATACTTTGGATATCTGAAAAAGATTTACGATCATGTTCTTAATGTTGCTCATATTCCCATAAGAAATGTGAGTAGTATTAATAAAGCTCCTATTTATCTGGTTTAAACTTGTAGAATTGCATTGCATACTAGATCATCACAATCTTGTGTTTTAGGTAGCATCGATTGCAGGAAATCTTATGATCAAGAACCAACACAATTGGTTCGCGTCAGATATTTTCCTTCTTTTGGAAACAGTTGGAGCACAGGTTACGATACGTGAGTAAAAACTAACTTAAATTTTGGGCACTTTCTGTATACATCCTTCAAGTGAAAGGGGAAGAATTCAATCCGTTTTATGAATCTAAGAAATGCAAATATGAAATTAAAAATTTCTTATGGTTATTAAAACATGTCATTTTAATTCTTTTAGAGAACAGTGTCAGTGCAAAGCAAACGCTGACAATGCAGCAGTTTCTTAGGGTGAATATGAGAGGATACGTTATTTGGAACATTATGTTACCTCCACTATGTAATGACTATCGGTTGGTCACCTATAAGGTAAATGTGTATTTTCAACTAGTATTGTTTTCAAATATTTCAGCCACAAATTATAACGCACTTGATTTATTTATTTATTTTATAGTAAATTAAAACGGTACATGCTCACTTACATTGATTAACGTAGAATTTAAAATAAAAAAAAACAATTATACAAAATGTTGACAACAAAATTAATTAAATGAATAATTTAAGATTAAATACAGTACTACACATTAATATAGAATAGTGGACACCCTTGCATACTGTCACTTGTGTACAGAACACTAGACAAACACTTCTTATTTTATGCCATTCGTCCGCAAACACATCACATTCAGGGTCTAATTACCCAACACAAAAGTTAAAAATACTTAATGTCTGATTTATTTATTTATTTATTCATTTATACATATATATTTATTTATTTATTTATTTACTTATTTATTTATTTATTTATTTATTTATTTATTTATTTATTTATTTATTTATTTATTTATTTATTTATTTATTTATTTATTTATTTATTTATTTATTTATTTATTTATTTATTTATTTTATTTATTTATTTATTTATTTATTTATTTATTTATTTATTTATTTATTTATTTATTTATTTATTTATTTATTTATTTATTTATTTATTTATTTATTTATTTATTTATTTATTTATTTATTTATTTATTTATTTATTTATTTATTTATTTATTTATTTATTTATTTATTTATTTATTTATTTATTTATTTATTTATTTATTTATTTATTTATTTATTTATTTATACTTAATGCACCAAAAAGTACAGAGGTAGACTTAATACCTGAAGGCATTTTCTACCAGTCAACCTTTGGGTGATGCAAAGACAAATTCCACAATAGAAGGTGTGACGACCCTTGTGTGACATATTATTATAAATATAGTTTGAAAAAAGATTAGGAACCATCAAAAATTCACATAAACAGAAAATACAGGACCAAATAAGGACTTATATAAAATGAGATTGATGAAATAATTACAGGTCATGCCACGCTCCCAAAACGCAAAAGCTTTCGTACACGCAGGATTTTTGTACAGATTGACATCTGCTAATATAGTGAAATCTGCAAGGCTAGTCTACGGTGCTCTTTCTCCAAAATTCATTCATGCTAGTGCAACAGAGAAGTTCCTTATTGGAAAGCAACTGTTTACTAATAAGACCTTGACGGCTGCAATCAAAATCCTCAAAGCAGAGCTGGTGGTGGAAGAGAATCCACCGGAACCTTCAGTGGAGTATAGAAAGAAAGTTGCTTTGGGATTATTTTATAAAGTAAGCATTTCCGCTGTAAAACAGAAGTTATTAAACCCAAACCCAACCCCAAACTCCCCCCCCCCAAAACAAAAAACTTAAAAAGTCAAAAAAGTATTTTTTTTTTAAAGTCAAGAGTATTTTATTTGCCAGAAACATGGTAATGAGGATGTTGAATACAGTGACATAATGATGTCGAATATAATGACATATATCTAACTGTGAATAATATCTAATTCAATTGTGGTTTCTTATGCTGTAGGATTTAAAAAAAAAAATGTTCAATAATTTTAAATGACATAAACCACCTAATATTTGTATACCAATCACTGGTGAAACATGTAGAACTTATGTACTGTATTCAACATCCTCATTACCATGTTTCTGGCAAATAAAATACTTTTGACTTAAGTTATTGTGTGTGTTATTATAAGATATCAAAAGTTTTTTTTTCAATTTGGAATTATCAGTCACTGTTTTTTTGTAGTTAGTAATTATTAATACCTTTATTCAATTTACTTTGCATATAGTGCACCGTAAACTAAAACATTTTTTCTACAACTTTAGGGTTTACTCTCTCTTTCTCCTCAAACGAATCTTCATGCTCGTTACAAATCCGGAGCCACTGTCTTGTCGGAAACCCGTCCAGTGTCGAGAGGTGTTCAAGTATTTGAAACTAACCGATCAGTATGGCCGGTCACACAACCTATCATGAAAGTGGAGGCTTTGGTAAGATAAACTTAAATTATATCTTCTTCTTCTTTCTGCTTATTCCATATTACCTTGGGGTCGGCACAACACGTTTGTTTTCTTCCATTTTGTCCTGTTAGCCGTCACACTATCACTGACTCCCTTTTTTTTCATATCATTCTTCACACAATCCATCCATATTTTCTTTGGCTTCCCTCTCCATCCATCTACATGTATATTCAGAACTTTTTTAGTAACATGCGTTTTATCTCTCCTCTTCACATGACCATACCGAGACAAACGATTTCTTTTCAACTTTTCAGTCACTGGCGCCACTTTCAAACTTCCTTTAATGTACTAATTTCTTACTATATCGATTTTCGTCACACCACACATCCACCTTAACATTCTTATCTCCGTTACATGTAATCTTTTTTTCATTCATCTTTTTCATAGCCCCACATTCTGATCTATACAGTATGACAGGTCATATCACGGATTTTTAAATTTTGCCCTTCAACTTGAGGGGCATTCGTGGGTCGCAAGTTAATCCCGTGGCCTGTCACCATTTCATCCATCCTGCGTTGATCCGATGTGTTACGTCTCGGTCTACCTTACCATCCCCTTGGACGAGCGACCTGAGGTCCCGAAAGTTGGAACAAATCGGTATGGTTGTTCCGGCGAGAGCTAAAGGCACAGGATTGGAGACACCACCAAAATTGCAAAAAAATGCTTGGTTTTGGTTTTACTCAATTTCAGGCCAACACTCTCCAATCTGTGCCACCACACCTCCAATCTGTTCTGGACCTCTAGGCCACTCTCGGCAACCAGCACAATGTCATCGGCAAACAGCATACACCAGGGAGCCTCTTCCTGAATGTCCGACGTCAGATTATTATTATACTTTCCAGGACACTTTTCTCCTTAAGGACCCGCAACAGACCTCACGAGAATACCATGTGCAAGTTTTTATGTGTACCTCTGTATTTCTCGCATAGCTGGCGTACAGCGAAAATGGCATCCATTGTACCCCGACCAGGCATAAAACCGAATTGGTTCTGTGAAATTCCAGTCTCTTCTCTCAACCGCCTCTCAATAACTTACTCCCAGGTTTTCGTAGTATGTGACATTAGCTTTATTCCTCTATAATTGTTACACTCAAGCACATCACCTTTGTTTTTAAAGATGACATATAGAACAGCTCGAAATCACCTATCGGGCAGTTGCCCACCAGACATAACACCCGTCTGGTCGGAGGATCCTCCCGTTTCAACGGAGGTTTGCGGGACTTTACTCTGTTCTGCCTACCTCCAAAGGCACCAGGGAACTGTTGCACCAATCATCAGGTATAGCTTATTCATGCAACAACTTATTGAAGAACAAAGCTAACCACGTCCATCCATCTTCTCATTACTGCGGGTGAATAACTTCCACACTTCAACTGGTATTCCATCGGGACCAATAGTTTTACCATTCTTCATTCCATTTACTGCTATTCTGACTCCATCCATACTAACCATTCTCACTAACACTACATTCACTGGTTTACTCTCTAAAATCCCACTTCAATTATTTTCCTCATTCATCAGTCTTTCAAAATATTCCTTCCACCTCACTTTGATTTTTCCATCTTCGGATAGGACCATTCCAGTTTAATTCCTTACACATCTTACCTAACAAACATCCCTCATATTTCTCTCTCTTGTTCTAGCAAGCCGGTACAGCTCTTTTTGGCCTGCAGGAGTTTGTGTAAAGATATTATTTCATGTCCACCTATTATGATTGTAGATACAATGTGCGGGAGAGGCTTTCTACGTTGATGATTTACCTCACTATCCCAATGAGGTATTTTGTGCTTTAGCACTAAGTACCGTCGCACTGGGGGATATTGTGTCCATTGATGGCAGCAAAGCATTGGTAAGAACCCTTTTCAGTAAGATGGTTATAACTGGCCTTAAACTTAACCAATATTTCAATTTTTTTTACATAGGCTTTTCCAGGTGTAATAGCGTTCTACACGGCTAAAGATATCCCTGGAATAAATTCCTTTACTCCACCAGACTCATTTTTATACTCTGCTAACGAAGAAGTCTTAGCCAGTGGGACCGTCAAATATTTCAACCAGCCAATAGGCATAGTTGTAGCTGAAACCCGTTACATTGCTGATAGAGCCGCTAAATTGGTAGAAGCTACTTACGCGAATGTCAAAGAACCACTTTTGGACGTAAGGCAGACAATAGATGACTCAAACAGAAGCACACAATTTACTCAAATTGAAGCTACTGATAGAGGTACAGAAGTAGTAGCTAAAGAAATCAAAGGGGTTAACTCAATATATGGGCAGTACCATTTTACTACAGAAACCTTGACCACCGTTGTCAAGCCTTCCGATGAGGGACTGGACGTGCATTGCTCAACACATTGGATGGAAGGCACACAGTTGATGATTTCGAGAGCTTTGGGTATGGACCAAAACAGGTTTGTTGGTATTTGTAAATCTTTAATGATAGAAATAGATTTTATGTTGAAGAATAACTGACCTTATGTTTTGACTTTTAGGATTGACGTGCACACTCGTCGTGTCGGAGGTTCATATGGCATCAAAGTGTCCCGCAATATTCAGGGGGCGATCGCGGCGGCGTTGACAGTAAAGAAACTGAATAGACCTTGTCGGTTCATCCAATCACTTACTACTAACACGAGGGCCGTAGGAAAGAGACTTCCATGCTGCTCTGATTTTGAGGTTTACGATATATTTATTTAATTACCCTGTATATTCACAGTTAGAATTTAGACATAACGTTTTAGATATTATTTTATAGGCACCTTTAAAATATCGTGCCTTGTTTCTAGGCTGGGGTGAACAAGTCCGGAGTAATACAGTACATAAACTACCGGGTGTTTGAAGACAATGGCTACAAGACAAATGAACAGTTTACTTTTCTTGGTGAAGGGCAATTTAACAACGCTTATAACAGGGCTCGATGGAACTACACGAGTTATGATTCTACTACGGATACGGCAAAGAATACTTGGGCTAGATCACCAGGTAAGGCCATATTTAAAAAATAATATCTTAGAATTACTACCAATCCATTATTTTGAGGTTATTAATAGGTCAAATCCAACAGGTACTCTAGAACACGTAGCAATGGCAGAACTGGTGATGGAACAGATCGCTTACGAGATGGGCCTAGATCCATTAGAAGTAAGATTAGCTAATCTTGATGGTCGATATAATAGTGATTTAAGAGATATGGTTGACAATATTATCATAAAATCTGATTATACGAAACGACGAGAAATGGTTAACAAATTCAATCTTCAAAACAGATGGAAGAAGAAAGGACTAAGATTTGCTTTTCTTAGATGGACTCCTGTCGCAGGATTAAATTTTTACATAAATCTGTCGGTGTATCGTGGAGATGGTTCTGTAGCAATAACACACGGCGCCATTGAAATGGGACAAGGAATAAATACTAAAGCAGTCCAAGTAGCAGCTTATTTGCTTAATATTCCTGTGGAAAAAATAATTATAAAGGAAAATAATACAGTGATTGCACCAAATTGTTCTGTCGGTGGAGGCAGTATTATGAATCAGAATGTAATTGTAGGAGTAAGAAGAGCATGCCAACAACTTTTGGATAGATTAAGACCCATTAGGGAACAGATGGATAATCCAACATGGGAAGAGTTGATCACAAAAGCTCATAGTGAGAATGTAGACCTGCAAGCTCATGGATTCACAAGGACTGATGAAGAATATCCTTTCGATGTTTTTGGCGTTACTTTAGCAGAAGTAGAATTAGATCTTTTGACTGGACAGTTTGAATTAATAAGGGTAGACCTTTGTGAAGACGCTGGACAGAGTGTTAGTCCCGAAATTGATATTGGTCAAGTAAGTATTTCTCAATATGAGGAGTGTTCAGGTTTTACTATAAAATTTAATCTGTAATCTCTCTTCAATATTATTTAATCATTCTTTTTTTCAGGTGGAAGGAGCCTTCATTATGGGTTTGGGCTACTGGACTTGTGAGAATTTGGTGTACGCTCCGACGGGTGAACTTCTTACAGACCGTTCTTGGAACTACTATGTACCCTTAGCCGGAGACATCCCTCAGGACTGGAGAATTTACTTTAGGAAAAATTCTTTCTCTGATGAAATTATTTTCGGATCTAAATGTAAGTCTTATTATATGATTCGGTCAATAGTTGTCTATCGTAGAAGCAAGAAAAGTAACTTTACAATTTCTTGACTCAGGTATTGGTGAGCCACCGATTTGCATGTCTGTGGCGGTCGCTTTTGCTATGAGGGAGGCTATTGTTGCTGCTCGCCTTGAGTCGGGCATACCTACAACACAATGGTACCAAGAAGGTAAAAAAAGAATGATTTTCAGAATTAAAATATAGTAACTACATCATTTATTAATTTCTGTGCTCTGCTATAAGTGTTAGTGCTGAAGCGATAATAAGTTTTAACGTTAGTGCATTCAGTTGATCAACATATTTTAATGTTACAGATGGACCCTACACCGTTGAAAGAAACTTTCAACTGTCTCTGACAAAACCTGAGGATTTCAAGTTCAATTAGATTCACGGTTATTAAAGTTTAAAAAATGTATATTGGCATTATTTTATATCTATGTTGCTTTGCGCTGCAAATCCTAAAAAGTACTTTTCCATTCAGAACTTTATCTTTAGAAGTTCTGATTTGAAGAAAATTTATTTATAGATCTGCAGTGCTTTTGTATCGTTAATACAGGAAATAATGTTTGTTTATAAGTACAAATAAAAGCATGGCATTGTTAGTATTAGCTTCCAACAGCACATTCTACTGTTTATATGGAATAACTAAATGTAATATATCATTGTATTTTTAAAACCCATTAAAACCCTTTATCGAGTATCAACATTAATTTTATTTATCTGTTTCTCGCCCTTGTGTTTCTTGAGTTTCATTGGCATTGTTAGTTTGTTATATTTGCTTTTAGTCAATATTTTCGTCTTCATCGACCAGAATAATGTCATTTAAACGAACATCACCTGCTGGAAGAAATTTCTTTTTGAAATAAGCAGTACCTTTGTACACATTTTTATAATAAGATACCTATCTTTTTCTGTATATTTGCGTGTACATAAATATTAAAATAAATAAATAAATCATCAACAAACAGAGAGAGCAAGGGGTATATTTATTTAATCATCATGCAAAATAAAGGTGCCAAAGTGAGCCTAATGTATGCTCTACCCAGTAGCGGCGTTAGGGTAGGGCGCGGTTGGGCGACCGCCCAGGGCGCCAGAGGTAAAGGGGCGCCGCAGGCGCCCCTTTACTTCATCTTGTTTTTTGAACAAGCCTAACTTGATGGCTAGGTAAAGTCTGCTGCAAAAGTGCATAGGAAGTACAGAAATAAAATCGTGTGAAGCGAGAAATGACGCCATCTAGCGTAAAACCTGATTGAAATGTTGCTATCGACAACATTACATTATACTGTTAATAGATGGCGCCGCTGTGCTTCAAATGATTAATGCTTAATTAATGCTTACTTTCTTTTTGTTTCTTCAAACATTGAAATAATTTATAATTTCTTTTAAAGAGATGAAGATATTAAAATTGAATAAGTATCAATTTATAAATATTTGATTATCTATGTGTTAGTTTTCAAACTTGAGAGGGTAGGTTGAATATGGATTTACTTATAAAAAATAACTAGTAGGTAGTATAAATAATACTTAGACCAAAGAGTTATGACTAAGCTCAATTGGTTGTTCGCTAAGTTAATTTCGATTATATCGTTCCAGCGCCTTTCGTTCAATTTTATTTTTAACCAGGTGTATTGTCTACTTATTTTACGAAAATGAGTAAATATGCATTGTTATATAGATTTAGTAAAAAGAACTCAAATAATTGCTATGCATAATCAAGGCAAAAACTTGTCAGAAGTAACCAGAGAGACCGGTGTAAACGTAAGTAGTTTTTTTTAACGCTTTTAAACAAAAAAACTCAATAATCATTATTGGATATTATATATTTCTGTTTTATTGTTGCAGAGAAAAACAGTTGTTCTATGGATATGATGATTTGAAGAAGAGGGTTCTTTGAAACACCATCAAAGAGCTGGCAGACTAAAACTAATAAACATGTTGCAGCATCAAACCATGATAAGGGAGTACGAAGAAAACGGACGTCGG
This sequence comes from Mythimna impura, assembly GCA_905147345.3. Classification (NCBI taxonomy): domain Eukaryota; kingdom Metazoa; phylum Arthropoda; class Insecta; order Lepidoptera; family Noctuidae; genus Mythimna; species Mythimna impura. Next base: position 29,250,791 of record LR990349.1, on the reverse strand, counting down.
TCGACGAACCACTATGCTATAAATATACTTATTTTCTGTATTAACTGGAGACCTTGTTATGTGTGTTTAACTTAATATCCGTATTTAAAACAACTTAAAAAAGTTATGAACACTTGATGTGTTGTTGTGCAATTTTATAGTTTTTAGCCTACATTTTTAACCCTTTTGACCTTTGTGATAAAATTATCTGGTATTTTGTTTGTTTTTGTTAAGGTTACATAAGCTTCAAACCTCTTTCCAATTTTGGAAACGAATACTTAAGCTATGGCCTCAATAAGAAATCTATACTAATATTATAAAGCTGCAGAGTTTGTTTGTTTGTTTGTTTGTTTGTTTGTTTGAACGCGCTAATCTCTGGAACTACTGGTCCGATTTGAATGTTTCTTTCAGTGTTGGGTAGTCCATTTATTGAGGAAGGCTATAGGCTATGTTTTTTTTTTCAAAATTAGGGATCCGTAATAAAATTGCTATTTTGTAACACAAGGTGTAAAATCGAAAACCTATTTTTGCGTGCGCTGCAAAAACTATTGACAATAGAACAAAATGATGTACTACGGGTTTGTAGATCCTATTAAGACCTACAAAAAAGTCCGCGAGAACATATATCTAGCTATCATGGTTTAATCACAATAACCGATTTTGTGTTCAAAATAATTATTAAATCGTCTGAAGAAAAAAAAACTACGTTAAATATGTATCGTAATATTAATCTTTATCGAAATTAAGCATTATGTTATCAAGAGTATTTATGTAGAAGTAAAATACTTTTTGTTTCATCTCAATCGGATATTTCGTTTAAAAGTTATCACGTGTGTAAGATGTTAAGAGTAGGTACCTATTAATGAGTTATGGGCCATAGAGTTTTTTATCAACATAAAATCCTGTTATAATCTTTTTCGAAATATATTTGTTGATGAGATCAAGAAGATGCAGTCCATTATCCACAGGAATTTCTTAATTCTTTAAACCCGAGTGGCCTCCCCCCACATTCTCTCAAGTTAAAAATTGGTGCCCCAATTATTTTACTTAGAAATCTTAAGCCACCAATTATGGCGGTAAGTCCCTTCTTTGAGGCGTGGTTGGAAAGACCTCACGGCGTCCTCACCTTCCGCATGACGCAGGTTCTCACCGAACACGGGAAGTTCGGGAAGTTCCTGCACCGGATTCGTGCGGAAGCGACGCCCGGGTGTCGCCACTGTGTGGACCGCCCGGAGGACACGGTGGAGCACACGGTGGAGGTGTGCCCCGCTTGGGAAGAGCAACGCCGTGTCCTCGTGGGGGCGATCGGCGGCGGCGATCTCTCGCGCCGGGCCTTGGTACAGGCCATGGTCCGGAGCGAGGAGGAGTGGCAGGCGGTCGCCTCCTTCTGCGAAGCAGTAATGCTGGCAAAGGAGGCGGCCGATCGCGTGAGGCAACGGCAACGGTCCTCACGTCCCAGCCACCGCCGGGATTCCGATCCTGATTTCCGGCCACCGTAGGCGCGGGCTTGCGGACGGCGGGCAATGGGTGGCCCGAAGTCCGACCATCCGGTAACCATCCGGACCGAGCTCAAGTCGTCGACGGCGCGTATTGTTCCGCGCGCGCCTCAGGGAGATGTCAGCAAATCGTAGGGGCCCAGCAGGGTCGAAGCCTACTGGGGCCATGGGTAGTGTGAAAACGAAACCGGGGCCCTGGGACCAAGGCAACGAAGGAACAGGAGTGGGTTTTTAGTCAGTAAAAGTCAGACACTATCTCTCGCTCCGCCCAAGATCGAGATTTGTCATAAGATGATTTTCCCACCTATAAAAAAATAAAAAATAAAAAGCCACCAAATTTATGTAACGGGACTCGACTTCAGGTTAAATTTCTTCGCAATAACGTGATCGTTGCAACAGTTTTGACTGGTCCAGCGGTTGGTCAAACAGTACTTATACCTCGGATCCCAATGATTGCAAATGATTTGCCTTTTCATTTTAAAAGAATCCAATTCCCAATTACATTATCTTTTGCCGTATCGATAAATAAATCACAGGGGCAAACATTTAAATATGTAGGATTAGATTTACGGCAAGACTGTTCTTCACACGGCCAACTATAAGTATGTCGCGTTGTCAAGATCAGGTTGCGGAAACAATCAATATATTCTTCTGCCACAAGAAAATAAAACGAAAAATATAATTTACTCAGAAGTACTTTAAAATAATATTTTAACCCGGTTTAAAGTGGACGGACACCCCGCCTATAGTCGTAATTCTTATGTGTCTGGCTGAATGTCGAACAGATAGACAGCTATTGCCTGCGACTTATACAATTTAACTTTATCTATATTTTTCTTAATATTATAAAGCTGAAAAGTTTGATTGTTTGTTATGAACGCGGTAATCTCGGGAAATACTGATCTGATATGAAAACTGTTTAAATATTCAATAGTCCATTTATTGAGGGAGGCTATATTTATCTCGGTATTTCCACGGAAACGAGAAAAACGCGGGTGAAACCGCGGGGCACAGCTAGTTATATATAATATTATAATCTTATTCGGTGATTAATAAACGGTGATTGTTAAATTTGATTAAGAAATTGTAAGAAATAAACATATTATTTTTTAATAGTGCCTTTTGTCAACTGTTTACCTGCATTTTTTTCATTTTGCTGAGTAACTACCCACTTGAATATTATATTACAAATAAATATCCACAGCTTTGATTTAATATTCCTTCCAACTTCTTTTGTTACTTACAAAAAGATTTACAAAAAAACTTACAAAAAGTGTGAGTACTACGTGAGATTTGAACTCATGGCTCATTGATTTACGCATCTATCTGCACATGCTAAACCGCTAGGTCAACATGACTCTAATTTGAACGATGAAATTATGAACTACAATCAGTTGTTGACGACAATGATGACGCATGTGTCTATTATTTGTTAAACTAAAAGTCAAGTTTATACTTTGTGAGATTGCCTTTGCTCGCCACTTAGCTGTGAAGAAACCAACGCCATCTAGTTTAATTTTCGAAAACTTGAACTCTAACGTGCAAGGGAAAATAGGCGTTAAGGTATCTAAGCACTTTTAATGGGTGACTGTACACTAGAATGAAATGCAGAGTTTGGTTGGAACATAGCATAGACCACAAAACAAATGATCATTTTCGTCTTTTTTGTACAAAATAAAAAAGATTCCAGAAAAATCAGACATTATCAAACTGTGTGCTAATCTGCAACTGAAATAATTAATTGTAGACTCTAAATCAGATATAGATGGTTGAATGTTATGCGATGAAGTTTAAAATCTTTTTGGCCTGATCAGAATGTGGTTACTCCTGTCTTTAATTTAAATTTTATCTAAGAGCGCAACTTGCAAGAGCTGTATCCAAATGTATAGTTAACATTGCAAATATTGATTACTATGCCAGTAACTGTGGTTAGGGGGGAAAGGAGTTTTTCTAAGCTTAAGCTGATAAAAATCTATCTTCGATATATATATATATATCGCAATCTAGACTGACGAACTTTTGTTTGTTTTGGTATGGTTATGTGAAGAGGAGGGATGAAACGCATGTTACTAAAAGAGTTATGGGTATACATGTCAATGGTGCATGTGGATAGTTGTGGGGAGGAAGAGGGAGGCCAAAGAAAAGATGGATGGATTGTGTGAAGAGTGATATGAAAGAAAAGGGAGTTAGTGATAGCGTGGCCGGTGACAGGACTGAATGGAAGAAAAAAACATATGCCATTCACATCTGCAGTGGGGCCATCGAGAGGCACCGGTTTGCCGTTTCCCTCGACATCTCGAAGGCTTTCGATAGGGTCTGGCCTTATTAGTAGGCTTCCTTCTTTCGGTTTACCTGCTGGATTGTGTGCTTGGATCGCAGACTTCCTAAGTGCTAAGTGCGATGGCTGCTCGTCCGGGCAAATGGCCATTAATGCCGTATTCCCTCAGGGATCAGTGCTCTCGGCAACATTGTTCTTGCTGCACATAACCGATCTGCTAAGCCCGGTACCTTTGGGAATGCATTCGTGTGCAGCGCGCAGCACTGTGGCTAAGAGTTACATGTCCAGCGCATGAGCTAATGGGTCACAGATCTAGTCTCTCTGGGAGGCTATATTTGATAGCTTGAGCTTGTCCTTGGAGGCGGGTCTCAGAATGGGGCGATACCAATTTGGTCAGGTCCAATGCTGCTAAAACCAAGGCGTGCTTTTTTTCCGCTAAAGGGAACCAATTCTGCCCTGCTCCAACTTTGCAGGGTGTAACCGTGCCGACCATCTTGATCTTCCTGGTGTTACGTTGACAACAACTGTCAACTTTGGGTCATACATCGAGGCAAAGGCTCAACTGGCTGCAAAAAAGTTAGGAATTGTCGTAAAGGTCAGACAGTACCTACTTCACACCGGAACAACGGATCATGTATGGAGTACTGCTCTCATCTTTGAGATGGATCTGCAAGATACCAGCTTGATGCACGTGTACTTGAGACAATTGAGAGGCGAGCCAAGACGATCATTGGCAACGATGCACTCGTCGAGTCGTAAAGTCTTGAGTGAGCATCGACGCAGAGTTGCTAGCCTGTCGATTTTGTACCGGTTGTATTGGACATCCCACCTATACTGACTGACCCGATTTTACCACCTATACGCACAAAACGTTTTGGGAACACAGGCGCAGGGTAGCCAGCCTATCGGTATTTTACAGGTTGCATTTTGGAGAGTGTGCGCGGGAATTGCATGACTTGATTCCGCCATCTCCTTTCTACCATCGGACAACCCGACGTACGGCGAGTATCCACCCTTACGTTGTTGAAACAACAACGGTCCGGACTAAGCGTTTCGCTTCGTCGTTTATACCGCGTACATCGAAGGACTGGAACAATTTGCCTGCAGCGGTCTTCCCGTCCAACTATAATTTAGGTGTCTTCAAGGCTAGAGTGAATAGGCTCTTAATAAACTAGTGCGCCTCACCATCAATGATTGCATCACTGCTTACCATCAGGTGGGATCGCAGTCAAGCACTGGTTTATATGAATTAAAAAAAAAAGAACACATTCATTGTACGTAGGTACAAGTTCTAAGGAGTGGAATTCCCTGTGTTTCCTGATAACTACATCCTGGGGATCTTCAAGTCAAGAGTGAATAAGTTTTTTCTAGGCAAGTTCGCTCCATCGTCGACCACATAGATGGTTTCCATCAGGTGAGATAGTCGTTAAGCGCAAGCCTATAACAATAACAAAGAAAACGGTTTTGCGCTGATCCCATGTATTATGGGACAAGGACAGGAAGATGATTATGATGATTGATGTTTTCTATTCCTTTTGTAATATTTATCTTTGTTTAGTTTAAATGCAGAGTTTTATAAATTGTATTTTACCTTATGAACGACTAAATATAATTACTGTAATGTTCATAATTATGTATTAAATTTAATTAAAATAGATAAATCTCTTGCTTTTTTTTCGTATCAGTTTCAATAGGAGACGGGGGGCGCCGTAGAAATCTCGCCCAGGGTGCTGGTAGTGCTAAAACCGGTACTGGCTCTACCAGCCAAGCTAGGGTGGTAGAGACATTATTGGCAGGTGCATAACAAAAAAATATATATTATTATTTAGAAAACAAAGGCACAATAGTATATGAACAGTAAAAATAAACATACAAATGTATTTGATACTATGAAACGTCTAAAACAATAAACTTCGGTGATTGGGTGTGTCAGACTTTTATTGACTAAACCACACCTGTGTTGTTCACTTGCCGTTTGCTTCTAGAACCACGGTTTTCCTTTTCCGAAATTCCCCGTGGCCCTAGCGAGCATCAGTCTTGCTGAGCCCCTACAGTTTTTCTAACATCTCTTTTAGATGCTAAGTGATCATGAGGTTAACGATGGAGTAAGCTTGCCTAGAAGTAACCTATTCACTCAAGACCACAAGGATGTAGGTATCAGGAAATACAATAAATACTCTGGCAGGGAATTACACTCCTTAGCTGTTCGCACAATTAATGTATTCCCAAAACGTTTTGTGTGTATAGGTAGGATGTCCACCATATACCGGTGGCGCAACGCCGTATATCTGGTGGTTCGATGATAAAACGGGCTGGCTCAAATGAAATTGTGCAATTCCGATGCATATTGGGAATATACGCGTGGAACACTACACATCAATGACAACTCAGGTTTGGTCCATACCGGACGGCCGGATGGCGACCTACCTATTGCCCTTCGTCTGCAAGCCCGCTCCTACGATGGCCGGAGATCACCCTGTGACACATGACTATTAGGGCGTCTCCTGTCGCGGCGGCTAAGGCGCGAGATCGAATTAAATTGAAATTTTAAAGTTGTCAAAAAATAAAAGGCCCGCCATTTTGACATTTGTCAAAACGAATACTTAAAACAGAACGCCTTAATGAATTTAAAATATTCCTCAACTCTGAAAAGATTGATGTTGCCTTAATCTTCGAAACAAGAACCACACTTAAATCTCACATAAGCATTGGGAATTACAATACATATCTCACAAATCACCCATCAGGAAACTCCCATGGTGGCACAGCAGTTATTATCAGGAAAAACATAAAGCATTAAATACGCAAAAATAATTCTCGCAATATATTCCATCATATTATTTAACGTGCCAAAAAAAGTTATGTATTTTTTAAAACACTAAGTAATTTATTATTATTTTATTTTTTCTTTCAGTTTCGTTCCAAGTTACATTCTAGGGTCTTTCTCAAATGTCAAAACGGGCTTTTTATTTTTTAATGAGTTTAATAGAGCTAAATATTTTGCACTTCATCGTGTAGACTAGAACAAGTTCTTTATCTAGTTTTGTTTCAACGTCAGACTAATTATGTATGTATCAGGTGTAGGTATTACTGCACTCATTAAGATAATGTGTGTATTTCGCGTTTTAACTCAAATAATTATTTACAAAATAATGAAAGTATTTATTGTATATTATTGATAGCGAAGCGGTCTGGTATAGCTGTCTTATTATCAATTTAAGCTAGTAAAGTTTGTCGATGCTCAATCATGGGAGTTATCAAATTTAAAGTGAATGACGTGGAATATTGTGGTACGTAAAAATATTCATAAATATATTTGAAATAACTTATTTGCAAATAAACATCATTTATCATTCATTTAGTATCTATATTATAAAACTGAAGAGTTTCGACTGTCCCTAGGTAAACTCTCGTATCTTTCTGTTTTAAGCTTAGCATCTAAGTATTCTATCTATCTATCTATTTATGTATGGTTTCCGCACTTAGTCCTGTGTGGACCATTGTACGTGGGCCATAGCGGCCACAACCTTAGGTGGGCTTATTCCAACCAGCCCACATCTCTCCAAAAACAGATAAGGCCTCTTAGGTTTTTCAGGGCATCAATAAGGGAGTTCGGGGATCCTAAGGTTCGTGTACGTATTTCAGTGACACCTGTGCAGTCCAGGAGCACATGTGCAATCGTCTCCTCCCCCTCCAAACATGCTCTGCACAGGGGACTGTCTGTGATGCCTATCGTGTGAAGGTGTTTATTCAGTGTGCAGTGTCCGGTGATGGTCCCCGTCACCAGGCGCAGGCCGCCTCTGTCCAGTCTTATGAGTTTTTTGGTGAGGGTTTTATTGAGATGTGGTAGGGCCTCCTTAGCCTGCCTGCATCCCGGTGTCGAGGACCACCAGCGCTCTGCTTGTATATGCGTGTATTCACGTAGCCAACTACGCAGCTGACCAAAGGGGACCGGCACAATTGGTTCGGGCCCGAAGGCCACCGCTCCAGATCCTCTCTTGGCCAGTTCGTCCGCCGCGTCGTTGCCCAGTGAGCCACTATGTCCTTTAATCCACTGTAGTGTCACCGTATTGCGTTTCGGCACTGTGACACTTTCCAGTGCTGAGTGGCATTCTTGTATAATTTTCGAGGTGGTAGAGTTTTTGCCTAGGGATTGTATGACTGAAGCACTATCGGAGAGTATCCGAATGTGTGTGTCCGTAACATTCCTAGTTTCTATGGCGTGGGCCGCTAGGATTATACCAACACATTCCGCCTGGTAGACGGTGTTGAATTCTCCTAGCGTTCTGGATATTCTGATATTGAGGTCGTTGGACAAGACTCCAACTCCCGTGCCAGCATCTGTCTTTGATCCATCCGTGTAGACTCTCAGTTCAGCTGGGCCTGAGTAGTCGTGCTCTTCTTCTGTTAGTTGAATATTGAAATTCTTTTGGAAATGATACGCCTTTGGAGCTTTGTCGGTAGGTGCTGCCATCATAGGCTGTCGTTTGATGGCGTCTTCCATTATGCGTATGTGTTTGATTCTGGAATCTTTACTCAGGGTGCCCGATACGCTGAGCCTGAAGGCCGCTGAGGCCGCCTCCTCCTGCACTATTAGATGCAGTGGAGGCAGTCCCAGCATCGCTTGCAGGGCAGCCGTGGGTGTGGTTCTCATGCTGCTAGTGATCGCTACGCAAGCGAGTCGTTGCAATTTTCAAGATCTTTTTGTGCTGTGCTCAGTTCGGTCCTGGGCCACCAAACTAGGGAGCCATATGTGATTATTGGTCTAATAACAGAGGTGTATAGCCAGTGAGTGATCCTTGGGGCTATGCCCCAGCTGCGGCCTAACATGCGCTTACACTGCCACATAGATATACTGGCTTTTTTGGTGATGTACTCAGTATGTTTTGCCCAATTCAGCTGTTTGTCCAGGTAGACGCCCAGGTACTTGACTTCAGTTGACAGGCTAAGGGTAGTTCCAAAGAAACGTGGTAGCTATAGTGCTGCCAATTTCCTTTTTTTGGTGAAAAGTACTAATTCAGTTTTAGTGGGGTTCACAGTCAGTTGGTGTTCCTTACACCAGTCCTCTACTATTTTCAAGGCCTACCGCATAAGGTTGCATAGTGTATTTTTGTGAGTGCCATTTATTATAATGGTTATATCGTCGGCATATCCTACGGCGAAGTAACCTTTGGTGTTAAGTCTTTTAACTGAATCATCTGCATCTAAGTATTTTTAATGTGTTACATACTAAAAGAAAGATAATTATCAGTGCTTATAACTTTTTTGAAATCGAATAATATCGGAACGTAAGATATTAGCCGTCGTATATGAACAAAAGTTAAGTATCGCGTGTGTACGCGGTAGTGGTGAGTGTGGCGAATGAGACGGAACTGCCAGTTTTGCGAGTGTTCGCCGCATACCGACGCATGCCGCCGCAGTCTGATCGCGGTTTTAAATAAATTGTACAATAAGTTATAGCGTTAATAACAATAATTTGGTCTTTTATCAAAGTGATTTCCCGGTAATCAATCGGATCTCGTAGTTTCGATATTTTTCGGCGTGCTTCGTATTAGTTGTAGTCTGTAGATGATCACGTTTACCTGGGTCAGACAATCCAGTTGGGTAGTTATAACTTTGAGAAAGAGGTCAATCGTCGAATCCGACTCGGCTGGGCAGCGTTCGGGAAGCTGCGCGATATCTTCTCGTACAACATACCACAGTGTCTCAAGACGAAAGCGACCAGTGCGTGTTGCCAGTGATGACATATGGCACTGAAACATGGTCGCTTACAATGGGCCTCACCAGAAGGTTTATAGTCACCCAAAGGGCAATGGAAAGGGCTATGCTCAGAGTATCCTTGCGTGATCGCATAAAGAATGAAGATATCCAGGAGAACCAAGGTCACCGACATAGCCCGAAGAATCGCCAAATCAAAGTGGCAGTGGGCAGGGCACATTGCTCGTAGAACGGATGGTCGATAGGGCCTAAAGGTTCTAGAGTGGCGACCGCGCACCGGAAAACGCAGCCACAAGGTGGACCGACGACCTGGTGAAAATCGCGGGAATGCGGTGGATGCGAGACGCACAAGATCGGTCGTTGTGGAGACACTTGCGGGAGGCCTATGTCCAACAGAAAACGACTTTCCGCTGAAATGATGATGATGATTATGTGCTTCGTATTAAAAATAATATTGAAAATGCCGTTGCCGATTGTGAACGTGGAATTTCAAGTGACGTAAACTATCGATTTTGGCAGTTTCGATATGTTTTGGTTCGAGAGTATCCTTGTAAATGATCGAAAGTGCCAGTTTCGATTGAAAATGACAGCGCAGTTACGTAGTATATTAAAATAACTCATTTTTCTCAAAAACTATTAATAATTAATAAAAACTAGTTTTGATTAATGATTCTTAAACCCAACCTAAATATGAAACCAAATTTAAGTACAGATATAGTCATTAATGACAAAGTTATGCATAAAATAAACTTCAAATCGCTCTCCTGTAAAGTAAGCTTTTAAATTCCGATCGTTTACCTAGGGGCAGTCGGTTTGTTAGGTTGAACGCGCTAATCTCAGGAATTTCTGATCCGATTTGAAAAATTCTTTCAATTTTAGTCAGTCCATTTATCGAGGAAGGCTATATAACGTTACGCTATGACCAATAGGAGCGGAGTATCGACGAAAAATGTTGCAAAAATGGGAAAATTATTCCTTTTGAGAGCTTCCGTTGCTTGCACCACGCAAGCGAAACGAAACGAAACGAAATGAACAAACACACTGAAGTCACAGACTCTGAGACAGAGTGAGTGAGTGAGTGAGTGTGTGAGAGTGAGTCTGAGTTGATGACGCAGGTCTTCACCGGACATGATAAGTTTGGGGGGTTCCTGCACCGGATTCATGCGGAAGAAACGCCCGGGTGTCACCTTTGTGTGGACCGCCCGGAGGACACGTTGGAACATACGGTAGAGGTGTGCCCGCCTGGGCAGAGCACCGCCGTGTACTCGTGGGGGTGATCGGCGGCAGCGATCTCTCGCACCGGGCCTTGGTACAGGTATAGAGGAGGAGTGACAGGCGGTCGTCTCCTTCTGCGAAGCAGTAATGCTAGCAAAGGAGGAGGCCGCACGTGCACGCGGCGAGGGAACGGCCCTCACGCCCCAGCTGCTGGGATCTCGATCCCGATTTCCGGCCACCGCAGGCGCAGGCTCGCGGATGGCGAGCAATGAGTAACTCGCCGTCCGGACCGAGCCCAAGTCGTCGACGGGGCGTACTTTTCCACGCGCGCCTCAAGGAGATTTCAGCAAACGGTAGGGGCCAAGCAGGATGGAAGCCTACTGGGGCCAAGGGTTTGTTTCTGAAAGGAAAACTCAGCCCTGGTATGATAGGCAACGAAGAAACAGTTGTGGGTTTTTAGCCAGTAAAAGTCTGACATACCCTCTCGCTCCACTCAAGAGCGAGAGATGTCATTGGATGATTTTCCCACCTAAAAAAAAAAAACTTCAACCACCTGAACTACAAATTGTGTCTATGTTTAGAAGACATGACTTGATGTAAACGTCACAATAATTTAGAATTTTTAATTAAAAATTCTTTACAATCAGTGGTGGACCACTTTTCAATGAACACGGTGAGTAAAACGATAGACGCGTGGTCTGAATGCTTATAAGCCTGTGTTCAGGCTAAAGGTGGACGTTAAGAGTAGAAATATCAATTAATTTCTTGTTAAAATTCTTCATCACAGGCACAAAAACATTCTAAGAATATTTCATTCGTTTATGAAGTTATGATATTTGTAACAGAATTTTTTGTGTACTTATGGTTACTATAATAAGTAAAATCTATCACCACCCTAATGTTTTCTGAGCAAAAAACTAAATTCTGAGTTAAAATCGTCTTTGTGCATACATTTTGCCTTTCTATTGGTATTAATATGTTTTTGCAAGCATTAAAGTATACGACATAAGATAATTTACTGTGGATAGTATTCCATTCATCATTCATCATAATATAAATACGTCAGCTAAAAGTAATAATAAGTAATTCAATATTATACGTATCTTTATGCAGTATCGGAATGCGATGTCAGTTCGCATACGACGCTACTGGACTACGTGAGGCTGTACATCGGGCTGCATGGCACTAAGTACATGTGCCGTGAAGGCGGTTGCGGAGCCTGCATCGTCATTGTTCATCGACCTCCTGCTAAACCGTATGCTGTCAACGCGGTAAGTAATGCGACTTGCTTATTGACCATTATTTCTCTCTTTAGTTTACGCAAAGATGCCAACTTGTGGATAAAAGTCACGGTTAATTGCAAGTTCCTTTAGTCGACCCTTGAAATCGTATATCTTAGTTTTCAGTTGATATCTACAAACTGGGGTTTTTTTACTTTGCGTTGGTTGCTCCAGGCAAGCGCTTTTCAGCGTCAATCACACCATAGTTTAAAGTAAAACAGTAGTTAAGAGCGAGCTTATAAATTATAAAAATTGCACCTTGCACCGGATTCGTCGCCCAGGTATCACCATTGTGTGGACCACCCAGGGGACACGGTGTAGCATACGGTAGAGGTGTGCCCCGCTTGGGTAGATCACCGCCGTGACCTAGTGGGGGTGATCGGCGGCAGCGATCTCTCGCACCGGTCCTTGGTACAGGCCATGGTCCGAAGCGAGGAGGAGTGGCAGGCGGTTGCCTCTTTCTGCGAAGCAGTAATGGTAGCCAAGGAGGCCGCACGTGCACGCGGCGAGGGAACGGCCCTCTCGCCCCAGCCAATGGGATCCCAACCCTGATTTTCAGCCACCGTAGGAGTTGGCTTGAGGATGGCGAGCTATGGGTAGTTCGCTGTCCGGCCGTTGTGTAACCGTCTGGACTGAGCCCAAGTCGATGACGGTGCGTAGTGTTCCACGCGCGCCTCAAGAAGATGACAGCAAATCGTAGCAGGGACTCAGCAGGGTCGAAGCCTACTGGGGCCATAGGTTAAGTGAAAGTGAACTCCGGGGCCCTGGAACGAAGACAAAGAAGGAACAGGAGTAAGTTTTAGTCAGTGAAAGACTGACACGCCCTCGCGCTCCACCCGAGGGCGAGAAAAATCATTGGATGATTTCCCACCATCAAAAATCATCGTTTAAGATAATGGAAAAACGCTAGCCTTTTTGTATGCGTCGGTACAGGGGAATATCAGTCCAGTTCTGGTCTCGCCAATCGCATGCCATTCATCAAGCAAATTAATTTGATGTTCCTTTTGACAGTGTATGATGCCAGTAACCTCATGCCATGGATTGGAGATCACTACCATCGAGGGTTTGGGCAACAGGCAGAAGGGCTATCATGAGCTGCAAACCACTCTGGCAAACGAACACGGTTCCCAGTGTGGATATTGTTCACCTGCATGGGTTATGGCGATGTATGGGTAAGAGTTCATATTGCTTACAACAGGTAACATTAAAAAAAACAAATTTAAGTACTTAGTAAGGAAAATAATTAAAGCACTCTTTATCTCTTCTACTATTTAAAAATTTTGTGTGCCCGACAGGGTCCATAATTATTTCCGTTTATTAATATTTAACTCCTCTTTATGCCCATTAGGGGTTGCAATAAAGCTTAGAAATTTTTAATTGAATAAATGATTATCAGTAAAATGTAAATTAAATAGGTAGTTTTTTATGATATAAATCAGTGCTTGTATCGTTGATAGCGAATCGCACTATTATCCGTGTATTTTGTAGCGACATCTATGGCGTCACATAAGAACTAATCCTGCATCGCGCAATCAAAGTTCTCCGCGCGATTGGAACATATAGAACAGCCCGAAATCATCTATCGGGCAGCTGCCCACCAGACATAACACCCGTCTGGTTGGAGGATCCTCCCTTTTCAACGGAGGTATGTGGGGCTTTACTCTCTGTTCCACATACCTCCACACTGGTGACCCTCGATAAAGAACGTCAGCGCAGCCTTCGTGCAGCTACTACTTCGTGACGTCATCATCACTTCCTCAAGCTTTCGAGCAGCGAGCCATACAGCCAGCACCCACGGCTTTAAAGGGTATCCTGACCACCAGCATGCCTACCTGGTTATACCTGGTCATCACCCTCAGCCTCATCAGCGACCTTGGCTAATCACACCGCGCCTTGGGCCAGTCACATGAAGAGCTATGAAGAATCTCTCCTGGTCGACGCAAGCAGTCAAGCCACTACATCGCACAGCACCGCTCCGACTCACTGGAGCCAGCAGCACTACTCCGACTCACTGGAGCCTGCAGCATCATCCCGACTCACTAGGACATCATCACCCCGACTCACTGGGGCATCATCCCGACTCACTGGGACAGCAGCACCCCGACTCACTGGGGCATCACCGCAGACAGTTCCGACTCACCGAGAACTATGCGGCATTCGGTTCCGACCCACTGGAACCAACCTACCACTGGCCTGGCACGCATCAAGAAGCATCAAGAACCATCGATCTCCGATCTCCGGAGGGGAGTGATGTAGCGACATCTATGGCGTCACATAAGAACTAATCCTGCATCGCGCAATCAAAGTTCTCCGCGCGATTGGAACATATAGAACAGCCCGAAATCATCTATCGGGCAATAGCCCGCCAGACATAACATCCCGTCTGGTTGGAGGATCCTCCCTTTTCAACGGAGGTTTGCGGGACTTTACTCTCTGTTCCGCATACCTCCACAATTTCATTGAAATTTAGTAATAACAAAAATAATAAAATAATATTGACATGTTAAATTCTCTACCAATATCAATTAAGTAATATGTACATTTATTTATTTATTTATTTATTACATTATAACACCTCATCATTACATCATTATTACATCTCAGAACGAAGGTATATATTTAACATAACGTATTTCAAAGTGTTACTAGTTTTTTTTAAATGCTTCGAGTGGAACAGAAAAATCATTTATTACTACTAGCTAAATTTCTATTACAGTAGTGTCTTCCAGAAACTGCCTCACTACTTCTTGAAGTCAAAACAATGCATGTTTAGATTGAAACTCCTGTGTTTTGTTTCACTCTAAATCTATGGAAATGTTCACCATAATTTCGACAACAGGTTATTGAGTGTCACGCAACAATGACAAAGGCCCATGCTTCGAAATCGCTCTTTGGTCTTAAGTGATGAATATACTATGGTAAAAATAAATCGGTGGTGGCTCTGAGTTAAAACGGTTTAAACCATTTAAGATGTAATATCAAGCTTGATATTCGTAATATTGTATATAATTTTAGAAACAATTTCGCTTTCTTTTGAAGTAAAATACGAATTGAAGACAGTTCGGGTGATGACATTATAGGGGTTGTATTTATGCGGAAGCGTTGGATATGTGCTTTCTGCAATTATACTGTTATTTATTTCAGTCTCTTACAAGGAAATCCAGATATAACAATGCTAGAAGTGGAAAAATCACTATCTAGCAATGTTTGCCGCTGTACCGGCTATAGACCCATCATGGATGCCTTCAAAAAATTTGCAAGTGACGCAACAAGACAAATTAAGCTCCAAGATATTGAAGATCTCCGGATCTGCAAGAAAACTGGGGAAGCTTGTGATACAAGTAATTGTGAGGATAGTGAGTGGTGTATTGTAGATCAAGAAATTGAGAACTGTCCTATTATAGAAATCAAATTAAACGATAATAGACTTTGGGTACAAGTACAAGAAGTTAAAGATATATTTACGATTTTGGAAAGAGAAGGTGATGATTCTTATATGTTAGTGTGTGGAAATACTGCAAGAGGTTAGTTTATTATTACTTTATCACTTTTGACTATTCTGTTTACGTTCGGCTTCTTTAACCCTTTCGATTATATTCATATAGAGTGTGTAGCATAAGCATAGCATAATCAGCCTTTTAATGTTCCCACTGCTGGGACTCAGGCCTCCTCTATCTAGGAGAGGGAATGGGCCGTAATCCACTACGCGGGCCCAGTGCGGATTGGTGAATGTCACATGTCTTCGAATTTTTGGTTCTAGGACATGCCGGTTTCCTCACGATGTTTTCCTTCACCGTTTTGAGAGCAGTGGTGATGAAATAAATTACACAAAGTAATGTGCCTGGCTGGGTTTGAACCCGCGACCTACAACTCGTAAGTCGGGGCCGTTACCGCTCGGCCACCACTGCTCTCCTCGGCCACCACTGCCATAGAGTGTGTACAGTATCTATAACTTAAAAAAAAAATGGATTAGCAGCAAACAAGAAATAAAAAGTATTATTATGTGGTAAACTATTTCTTTTGAAACAAGGTTAATGACGCAAAGTGAACTTTGAACAAAATCGCCTATCAGAGGAAAATTTTACCTCTTTGCTATGGTCTTCAGGTTGGAGACTCACAAGAAAATTTGTGTTGCAGGAGTATATCCTATGGATGAGAACCCTCGACTTCTCATAGATATAAGTCGGGTTCAAGAACTGAAAGGGTACAAAACTGACCAGAATCTTATAGTAAATGCTGGAACGACTCTCACAGAGTTTTTGAAGATCCTACAAATCGTAGCTAACGAAGAAGATTTTAGTTATTTAAAGAAGATTTACGAACATATATTAAATGTTGCGCATATTCCTATAAGAAACGTAAGTTGGAGAACTGGTAATAAACTTTTGAGTATTAAATTGTGGAGATTTTTAGCTCTAATATAAATAATGTGTTTGTAGGTGGCATCCATTGCAGGGAACCTAATTATAAAGAACAAACACCACTGGTTTCCATCCGATATCTTCTTGCTTTTAGAATTGATTGGAGCTCAAATCACAATTCGTAAGTATAATTATTAATCCAGCTTAAGTTACAACTCGCAAAACAGGTTTAAACTACAAGAATAAAATCAATTACATATTTTTTAATGAAATTTAGAGAACAGATTGAGAGGTAAACGAACGTTGACGATGCAACAATTTCTACATACAAATATGAGAGCTACTGTCATTTTAAACGTGATGCTACCGCCGCTTTGTAAAGAAGATCACGTCATTACTTATAAGGTAAGAACAAAAACATTAGATCAAAATAATTTATACAAGTAAGAAAATGCACAAGGAAAGTCAGATGTGCAAATAATTGAAAGATTGTTATTTTAGGTAATGCCACGCTCTCAAAACGCTGTAACTATAATAAATGCAGGATTTTTGTACAAATTGGGTCCAAATAATGTTGTCAAAGACGCAAGAATAGTTTTCGGAGCTCTTTCCCCTACATTTACTAGGGCTTGCTCGACGGAGCAATTCCTCAAGGGGAAGAATTTGTTTACCAATGAGACTCTAATGTCAGCGTTGAAGATCTTGGAGGAGGAACTGGTGATTAAAGAGAACCCACCGGCAGCATCAGTGGAGTATAGGAAAAAAACTGCACTAGGATTGTTTTACAAAGTAAGAATTTAATAATTCACTAAAAAAATCCTAATATTGGTTATAATTATGTACTCCTAAATATTTGGAAACAGAGTATTCTTTAAATATTTGACACTATTTATAAAACCACATACATAGGATCAATCGTGCGTCTGTCTATCTGTTCATCAGGATACATACAAACTAGTGGCGTGCCAGATACCTCTATAGGGGGCAAGCCAAGGAACCTTAACTTATCTACTACCTACCCAAGTCTCAATTTACCTAATATTTCGAATAAAAAAAACTCGCGCTATAATCCGCCGTCACATATCATCAGTGCAAAATCTCTTGCTGTAATGCTGATGTTAATTGCTACATTTTCATTTGTTAATAATAAGACAGAAATTAAGTATATATCATACCTGTATCATAAATGATTTAAAATATGTAAGAGCCATCTATTGATATTTTTTGGCAACTCTTGCTCGCTCACAACAAAATTCTAGCTGGCTGACTGATTTCTGAATATTCCATTAGATGGTGCACAAAAGATTGTAGGTAGTAATCAATGAAATCAATCATTTGTGTACGATATTGATATGTAATATAATTAGCAAATACTCACAATTTAAACAGCCATAGAGTATACAACAGCATAGCCGTTCTTCGTTTCTTTATCACACACTTAGAAATTTCATCACATAACTGTCGAGAACACGGATATTGGTCGAGAAATAGAACCAAGTTTCTGTTCGCGGTTTATTTGAGAATTCTGATGTCTTTTCATAGCACCAGCGAAGTTATTTAAGTCATTATAACCTGATGTATTCCAAGCATTCTTATCGTTTGAGAAAAATATGCAACACCAACAGAACAATTTGTATAAATGCGAGCAGCCTGCAATCCAGTGAGTTTTGTAAACTGAACGATGAAACTGCCTATTATGTGATTTAGTTTTCTGAGAAATTTTCAAATCAGGGGTAGGTTTAGTAGGTTCATATTTATGTCTAAAAGTCAAAGTCTTCACCTGGCCAATTATTTTTTCCACACATTTTAATCCGTCACAAGGAACAATTGCATGTATTTTCGAATTCATTTCAAAGATAATAAACTTTAATCACTTCAAAACCAAGTAAGTTACAGTAATAACTAATCATAACACTTTAAATGACAGAAATCAAAAATCAGTCTTAACAAAACTCACACGAAAACGTAAACACGGTAACCGCTCAAAGCCAATTTGAACTAATTTGTTTGCGGAACTGTTTTACGTCATAGACAGAGGGCGCCTCGTAGTTTGCGTAGTATAAGTCCATTGATTAGAAGTACCAAGCTGGGCTTTATCGAGTACGATTTTAATAGAATAACGTCCCATCAGCTTGTGCACACAGTATTCAATTTTACTCACACAGACTCACATTTTTATGTTTTTATAGGGAAAAGTGAGATGGCAGATCAAGCCTCATAACAAGCCTTTGCGCCAGACAGAGGCAGCAACACACTAGTGTTCATCTCTTTTTTTTGTTAAGTGTTAGAGTGAGATCGGAGAGATTGCGCTCAGAGCGGCAACATTACATAATGTGCATACGTCCTCAGTATCGTGCGTGAATAAACACGAAATGGCAACAGCGCGTAAACGCATAGGCGCGCGAAGATTAAAAATTAGAGTTTTATTTAATTTAATTCAAAGAATTAGCATTGCCATTCAACGTGGCAATGCTGCCAGCCTTCTGGGCACATTTCCGGATGACAGCGATGTGGAGGAGTACTTCGACGCCTGAGTGTAATAGGTGTTTTTGTATTATATGTACATAGTTAGGTTTAGTATAATAGTTTTTATAGTTTGTATGTACATAGTTCAAAAATTGAATATAATTTTAAGAACATATTTATAAATTAAATTAATTAATTAATTTAATTCATTTGTTGTGTTCTATGATACAGATGACTGTGGTGTGGTGAGGTATTATTTTCACATCAAGCCGGGCTTTTTAACTGGTATTGCTCGCACGTCGCTCCTAAAAATAGGACTGGTGATGTCTCGAGCATGGCCAATTACAGACCTATCTTTCTCGCTACTATAGTGGCCAAGGTGCTTGATTATAAACTCTGTGACCCAAACATGCACGCATAACATAAATAAATAATCTTGAAAATGAAGCCATTTTTGGGGAATATTATTAAAAATATAAAAAAAAACTTCTTCAAAGTATTATTTTATTATTATTTATTTTTTATTTATCTCAGGACCCTGAGGTCCTGGACCTTTGGGAGGCGTACGAGGAGCCGAAGCCAACTCGCAGAGGCCCTTTAGATAATTATAAAGGAACATGATACCAACCGACGATTATCCCTGTACGCGCTATGCTAGTGCACCCAAGGACAACCCCCGGTTATTGAAAAACTGTTGCGACATATGGAGAACAAAGATAATAGGGCTATGGTTTTTGGAGTCTTAAGTGGACTGGTAACATGGAACTATGTCAAGACTATGGCCCCTGCCTGAACAACGTTATTAATATGCATCGAAAAAAGGCAGGGGGTGACTTGCACACTCAATAAATGGGCCCCCAAAAACGGCCGCTAGCACGAAGTGACGTAGCAACAAGAGGGCAACATATCCTGAGGTGCTTGAGGAGTGGAGAGGTATACCACGGCTATCAGGACAATCCCGGAAGTACGGTCAAGATCCCTACCAGCACCTTACTGGATTATATATCCTTCTCCCGAGCACGTTTGCTCTTGCGAATCTCCACTCAAGCCAGCCAATAAAGGCAAGAGAGAGGTGGGAGCTCAGTTCCTCGTCAGTGTTCACTACGGCCGGCCTATAAAGGCAAGCCGGAGATGAAGAACAAGAATTATTATTATTATTATTTAGCCATTTAATATTCCTTGACAATTCCAATTTTCTTTAATTATTGTTATCATTAATTTTCCAACATTATTTTATTTTGAATAAGTAGAAATTAATTATTGATATAAGTTTTTCAGTGATTTGTTTTGTCATCAAGGACCTCTAATCGAGTAAAGGCCTCCTCCATTTTACTCCACAGCTTCCTGTCTTTGGCTTTTGAAACCCAGTTTTCACCTGCAGTTTTTCTGATTTCATCAAGCCATCTTTCAGGTGGTCTGCCTCTTTTTCTTTTGCCACTAGGACCAGCCCAGTACAATACTTTGTTAGACCATCTTTCCTTGTTCATACGGGCAATGTGACCTGTCCACTTCCATTTCAGTTTTTTGCAGTGGGTTAAAGCATCTGATACATTAGTTCGTTTCCTTATATCTATGTTCCTTTGCTTATCTATGCGTTTTAGATTCAGTATGCTCCGCTCCATTGCTCTTTGGCAAGTTTGAATTTTTCTTTCGGTTTTTCCTTTAAAGATCCAAGTTTGGCACGCGTATGATAAGCAGGGCAGTAGGCAGGAATCCAGAACAATTGATTTTAGATTGGTAGGTAGGCTTGACTTTAATATTTCTTTGAAACTCCAGAACTTGTTCCAGGTCAAGTTTACACGTCTGTTTAATTCGTCAATGTGTCTAGATCTCTTGAAGGAAATTTGTTTGCCCAGATAAATATATTCCTGCACATAATCCAAAGGGGAATCGTCAACTTTAATAGGTTGTTCTATGCTGTTGGTCATAACCTTGGGTTTGGTGGTGTTTAGTTCTAAGCCGATGTTACGACTGATAATGTTAAGATCGTTTACCATTAATTGTAGTTGTGTTGGTGTTTTTGAAAATAGTACGATGTCATCAGCAAATCTAAGATTGTTGAGATATTTCCCGTTTATAAGGACTCCGTTTCTTATCCATTTTAGGTCTTTCATTATGTATTGAAGAACAGTAATGAATAATTTGGGTGACAGTGGATCACCTTGCCTCACACCTCTGCATATTTTTATTTCAGGACCTTTTCTGTCTAGTCTGACTCTACTTACACTGTTATTATAAATATCTTTTATCAATTCTATTGTTTCATTTGGTACATTACAGTCCCGTAAAGCCTCCCATATGCTTTCATGCGAGATTGAATCAAATGCTTTGGCATAATCAATGAAGGCCAAATAGAGTGGAGCTTGTTGTTCTTCATATTTTTCAATTACTTGTTCTAGGGTGTGGATATGGTCTATTGTGGAGAATCCTTTTCTAAATCCTGCTTGATCCACTGGCTGGTATTTGTCAGTGTACAGTTCAAGACGGTTTTCAAGACATGAGGCAAATAGTTTATATACGTTTGGTTGTAGGCTTATAGGACGGTAGTTCCCGATGTCAGCTGGGTCTCCTTTTTTGTATAGTAGTATGATATCAGACTGTGCCCATTCACTAGGTATTTTTCTATTGTCCAGTATTTTGTTAAAGAGATTAGTTATATAAGTAACTAGTTTATAGCCAGCTGTTTTTAATGCTTCATTTGATATGCCATCTGGCCCATTGTTTTTTTCCGTCTTAAGGTTTTGGATCTTTAAGAGTACTTCTTGTTGTGTAAATCTCTTCAGTGATGCTGGTTCTTGTTGATCATGAGCAGTGGAAATGGGAGTGTTTTTATTTAGAAGATGTGTTGTCTGCATGTATAGGGACCGGTAGAAGTCTGTTGCTACATTTATAATTTCTGGTCTTGCAAATGTTTTGGTAGAGTTTTTGTTTAGACATGGGATCCATTCCTTCATAGTGTTAAGTTCCTTGAAGCCTTTTTTTAGACTTCTTGTAGTATTTAGGTGCTTTTTTATTATTTGTAATCTGTGTTCTTCATATTCCTTTTTGATTCGTCTATGAGTATTTTTATTATAGTGTTGATAATTCTTGTTTTTCTTCTAAGGTGAGGGGTTTCTTGTGTTGTAGTTCACTTCTTCTTAACATCATGGCCTTGGTAGTTTCTGAGACAGAATACTTTTTTCTATTTGTTATAGGTTTTATAAAGTTGAGGCTTTTTATGATCGCTGTTTTTAATTTTGAGTAGTAGGTATCAACGTCATCTTCTTGACATATATTGTATTTTTCTAAGTTATCTTTTAGAGCTTCCAGATAAATGGTTCGATTTTGTTCATTGTCGATTTTTGTTATCGAATTATTAAATGTGGCTCTGCTCTTTTTTATTTTTGTTAGATGTATGGTGCTCCTAACAAGTCTGTGGTCGCTGGAGTAGTTGAATCGTTGGATAATATCTATATTTGTAAAATGTTTTCTCATGTTTGTTAGAATGTAATCTATTTGACTCTTTTTCTTTTTCGGAGAAAGCCAGGTCCACAAGTTATATGTTTTCTTTTTAAATATGCTGTTTATAATTGTAAGATTGTTTTCTAGAGCAAACTGAAGTAGTCTCCCGCCACGCTTATCTCTTCTACCATAACAGTATGGGCCAACTATGTGTTTTTCACTTTGCAGACGTTGCCCGATGCGTGCATTAAAATCGCCCATTAGTATGAGATTTTTATTGTGGATTTCTTTAATTTCTAGCAACTTATCATAAAAGTTATATATGTCCTGGTCACTAGTATCGCTGGTTGGTGCATATACTTGGACAATAGAGAGTGACATATTGTCAAATTTAAGATTTAGGATGCATATTCTTTCCGTTACACCTATAAAGCTCTCTATATTTGCTTTCAAGTTCTTTTTTATAAGAAAACCAACTCCATGCAGACCTTTGGTTTCACCATAGTAGCAGAATATATGATCTGTATCCTCTAATACCGCATAGCCTGTTCTTCTTACCTCAGCTAGTCCCACAATGTCATAATTAATGTTAGACAGTGCTTCTTTTAATTCCAATAGCCTTTCAGTTGATAGGAGTGATCTAGTATTTAGCGTGCAAATGTGGAGTGTTTGAGTAGGAGGGTTTTGGTCTGTTGCCCCCACGGTGACCAACCGGCTTGGGGTGCGATTTACTTGAGTTCGGTGAAGTTTATTGTTTCGATTGTTGGGGGCGCTTACTTGTTTTTTGATTTTTCTGATATAGAAGCAGTTCCGTCACGTGCTACATAATTTAATATGTTTGTTTTGTTTGCTTGTTTTGTAGTGGTGGTCGTTCTGATGTTTGAAATGTCCATGTAACTGTTAGTATTTATTTTCTTTTGTGTTGTTTTGTTTGGAGATTTACTCTGCGACCTTTTTCTTTTATGTTCTGACGAGATTTTTTGGTTATGACCGTTTGGGCTTTTTACTATCAATTTATCGTATTTTATGAAGGCAATATTCCCTTTTTTTCTTTCTTCCTCTACTTTTGGTTGTAGTTGCTTACGTATTTCAAGGGCTTCTTTAGGATAATCCTCTTTAACATAAATGTTGGTAGGGAGACTGTTTTTGTTTTTGAGAATAAGATTTTTTTTCCACATTGTAGTTAGAGTTATAATAACCGGTCGACTTTTTGATGATTGCGCTCCTATACGGTAAATATTGCTTATTTCTTGGCTATCTATGTGGGTTCCAGAATCTAAGATTATTTCCTTTATGTAGTCCACAAGTTCCACTTCGCTCTTGCCCTTTTCTTCGGTCCCAAAAAAGATAAGATTAAATTTTCGCTTCATTTTCTCCATAACGTTTAGTTTTAGTTCTAATTGGTTCATTTTAATTTTTAGATTTTTGTTTTCCTCAATAATTGGTGCTATTTTTGCTTCTAATGCTTCCATTACATTTTTAGATACGGCAGTAGTTATTATTAACGTTTGTTGTTGCAGTTTTTCATCGAGTTTTGATAGCAATAGATCCATGTTTAAATTTAAATTAAAAAAAATTAAAAAAAAAATTTAAACAAAGTATTATACATCGTGTGAAATATCAAATTAAAGAGTTTGTTAAGGAAGTTTCAAATATTTATATTATGATTTTTTTTTAACTTTATTGACTTATTTTATTGGTTTAACAAACTACGTAGCAAACTTAAATATTTACTATAAATACTTTTATGCTAAATCTAACTATGTACTTATAATACAAAGACACAAAATACATTCAGGTGTCGAAGTACTCCTCCACATCGCTGTCATCCGGAAATGTGCCCAGAAGGCTGGCAGCATTGTCATGTTGAATGGCAATGCTAATTCTTTGGGCGAAAAACAAGCCAGTCTGTTCACGCATTGGGCACGCCATAATTATGGCGGTAAGTCCCCTCTTTGAGGAGTGGCTGGAATGGCAACACGGCGTCCATACCTTCCGCATGACGCAGGTCCTCACCGGACATTGTAAGTTTGGGAGGTTTCTGCACCGGATCCGTGCGGAAGAAACGCCCGGGTGTCACCATTGCATGGACTGCCTGGAGGACACGGTGGAGCACACGGTGGTGTGCCCCGCTTGGGCAGAGCAACGCCGTGTCCTCGTGGGGGCGATCGGCGGTGGTGATCTCTCGCGCCGGGTCTTGTTACAGGCCATGGTCCGGAGTGAGGAGGAGTGGCAGGCGGTCGCCTCCTTCTGCGAAGCAGTAATGCTAGCAAAGGAGGCGGCCGATCGCGTGAAGCAACGGTCCTCATGCCCCAACCGCCACCGGGATTCTGATCCCGATTTCCGGCCACAGTAGGCGCGGGCTTGCGGACGGTGAGCAATGGGTAGCTTGCCGTCCGACCGTCCGGTAACCGTCCGGATCGAGCACAAGTCGTCGACGGCGCGTACTGTTTCACGCGCGCCTCAAGGAGATGTCAGCATCAGGGCCGAAGCCTACTGGGGCCACGGGTCTGATTCTGAAAGGAAGACTCGGCCCTGGTACGAAAGGCAACGAAGGAACAGGAGTGGGTTTTTAGTCAGTAAAAGTCTGACACTATCTCGCGCTCCACCCAAGAGCGGGGGATGTCATAAGATGATTTTCCCACGGAAAAAAAAAGCCTGTTCACGTAAAATGTCGATCAGTCGGCGAGAAATTTCCTTGAAAAGGAGACGCGCACTCGGACCCCATGACCATTTCGACCCCAAACCGCTCAAAAATGTAGTTCCCAATAAGGATTTGCGCCGTATGAGGGTCTTAGCAGCCGCGGCAGCAGAACATGGGATGGCGCAAGGGTATCGACACAGGTAGCGTCCCACACCAGAAGCCTACCCACCTTCCACGGTACCAACGTCACTTTCACAACGTACCATCTGGTCTCTTCCCATCGTCACGTACCAAGCCGCTAGGTTCTATCAATTCGGCAGGTACACCGGCGGTGACGAGAGCTCAACGAATAATGTCGTTGAATTAATAATTTTAAGATTAACATATTTAAAGTAAGAAATTATAGAAGAAAATTTACCATTTGAGTTCTCTTATTTCCGAAACTACTGAGTCTACCAGTCTATGTATAAATTACAGGAAACCATATAAGAAATCTATAGTTTTAAAATAACAATATATATCTAAAAAATATACAATGGGACGATTTTTCAAAATGTTTTATTTATTAAAAACCATTTTAACAACCCCAGGGTTTGCTGAAACTATCTCCAGAGGTAAATATTCACGCTCGCTACAGATCCGGAGCAACTGTTTTGTCAGACACCCGACCAGTATCCAGAGGTGTTCAGGTGTTTGAAACAAACCAAACAGTATGGCCAGTGACACAGCCCATCCCCAAACGAGAAGCTTTGGTAAGTTAAAATATGATGACAATGATAGACTACTAACTGTTTTAAGGATTAAAAATGAGTAAATAATTATATAAAATAATACTAAAAATGTACGTTTTCTTGATCATAGATACAATGTGCTGGAGAGGCTTCCTATACTGAAGATCTACCTCTGCATCCCGACGAGGTATTCTGTGCATTTGTACTTAGCACAGTTGCGAGAGGAGATATAGAGTCCATTGATGCTAGTGAAGCTTTGGTAAGTAGTCAAGAAGATAATAAAAGCTCTAGATAAAAAAATATTATGGTCAAATTAATTTTGAATACTCTCTTACAGGCTTATCCAGGTGTCATAGCTTTCTATACAGCCAAAGACATACCCGGAATAAACTCTTATACACCTCCAGACTCCATCATATACACAACTAACGAAGAAGTTTTAGCCAGTACTTCCGTTAAATATTTCAACCAGGCTATCGGCATCATTGTAGCTAAAACCCGTTATATTGCTGACAGAACTGCTAAATTGGTAAAAGCTACATATACAAATATTAAAGAACCAGTCTTGGAATTAAAGGACGTAATACATGATCAGAGCAGAACCTCACCATTTATAGCATTGGATGCCACAGACACTGGAACGGATGTTGTTAAAGTTATAAATGGGATGAATTCGATTAAAGGACAGTATACTTTTATGATAGAGACTTTGACTACCGTTGTCAGGCCGTCTGATGAAGGACTAGATGTGTACTCTGCAACTCAATGGATGGAAGGTGCACAATTGATGATTTCGAGGGCTCTAGGTATAGACCAAAACCGGTTAGTATTAAATTCATACGTTTTTTAAATACTACTGAAGTGTACTTGCAGTCCACTGAACTAAGCCCGATGGCTTAGTAAGACTCAGATGAGTTTTAGGGTTGTAGAGGTCAGATAAACAATAATTTGACATAAAAATACTGCGAGGTAAAAAGGTATTCATGACTGTTGTATAATTTATTAGGTAGGTAATTTAAACAATTAGGTAGATCATCGAAAATTAATCATAAAGGATTTTTTCCAGAGTTGACGTGCACATCCGTCTTGTTGGAGGTGCATATGGTCTCAAGCTATCTCGTGGTATTCAAGGGGCGATTGCTGCCTCGTTGGTAGTACAGAAATTAAACAGGCCTTGCCGTATCGTTCAATCATTGACTTCTAATACCAGAATCGTAGGAAAGAGACTACCTTGCATTTCGGAGTTTGTGGTAATATTTAGTTTTTAGTCATCAAAATAAACACGCCCATTAAAAATAAAACATACCAACTAAAAGAATCACTCATTTTTTCAGGCTGGCGTGAATAATTCTGGTACGATTCAGTACATAAACTATAACATCTATGAAGATGCTGGGTACATGATTAATGGGCAATTAATTAATTTGTTGAGCGTTGGTCAATACAATAACGCTTACAATAGATCTCGTTGGAGTTACAAGAGTTTTAATTCTGTTACTGATACTGCTAAGAATACTTGGGTGAGAGCACCAGGTAAGTCTAAAGCCTTTAGTGGAAATTATTATATCAAAGTAAAAATGAAACCGAGAATGTCTTAACATTGTTGTTAGCTTAACTAATAATATCTTTCCGATAGGCACATTAGAACACGTAGCAATGGCAGAATTTGTGATGGAACAGATCGCATGCGAGATGGATCTAGATCCTCTGGAAGTCAGACTAGCCAATCTAGATGAAGCATATGCCAGTGAGATGAAAGAAATGCTTGACAATATTATCGTTAAATCAGATTATGTAAAAAGGCGAGAGTTCGTCAATAAATTTAATGCTGACAACAGATGGAAAAAACGAGGA
Source organism: Mythimna impura (assembly GCA_905147345.3). Taxonomy (NCBI): domain Eukaryota; kingdom Metazoa; phylum Arthropoda; class Insecta; order Lepidoptera; family Noctuidae; genus Mythimna; species Mythimna impura. The sequence goes on along the minus strand of LR990349.1, from coordinate 29,223,328 downwards.
CTAAGATTTTCATTTCTGAGATGGACGCCCATTGGAGGACTCAATTTTTACGTGAATATATCAGTGTACCGTGGAGATGGCTCCATAGCTATAACACACGGAGGTATAGAAATGGGGCAAGGAATAAATACTAAAGCTGCCCAAGTAGCAGCGTATTTGTTAAAGGTTCCTATTAATAAAATTATAGTCAAAGGGAACGACACGGTTATAGCTCCGAATGCCTCATTATCTGGAGGAAGTATTGTAAATCAAGATGTAATTGTAGGAGTGACAAGAGCTTGCCAACAACTTTTGGATAGATTGAGACCAATCAGGGAACAGATGGACAACCCTTCTTGGGAAGCGTTGATCAAAAAAGCTCATCTTGACAATGTGGATCTGCAAGCCCATGGGTTTACGAGAACTGATGAAGAATATAATTTTGTTGTTTACGGAGTAATTTTAGCAGAAGTAGAATTAGATGTGTTGACTGGGCAATTTGAGTTGTTGAGAGTAGACCTTTGTGAAGATGTTGGACAGAGCGTTAGTCCAGAAATTGATATTGGCCAAGTAAGTACTGGATTTTATTTAAATACAATATAATAGTATTATAAAGGCAACCGTTAAATAGGGTAGTAATATAATCTCATCTTCCCTTAATTTATAGTAAGAAAAGTTAGCCGAAATGAATGTGAAATCAAGTTCATTTACATTTTGTCTGGTCTAGGTGCCCCTAGGGTATTCCGGGCACATACGAACCCGTAAGGAAGAGAGCCTTGTTAGTCTAGCAGTATTTACATTCATTTTATTCCAGAGAGTCGTTACATTATTATCTGATTTTGGTGTAAAATATTCTTGCTCAATCTTTTTTTTTTGCTTGTGTTCTGATTTTTTTTCTGTTTGCTACTTTAGTTTATTTGTGTCAAAAATAGTTCTGAACTTGGTAATTGATCCTGTAACTACCTACTACCTACTTTAGAATTTATAGTCATAGTCAATGACATAATTACCACTATCAGTTGGTCATATCAATTGAACCCTATTACAGGTGGAAGGAGCTTTTATTATGGGTCTAGGTTACTGGACGTGTGAGAACCTGGTGTACGCTCCAACGGGGGAACTCCTTACTGACCGGACTTGGAACTACCATCCACCTCTAGCCAGGGACATTCCTCAGGACTGGAGGGTCTATTTTAGAAAGAATTCTTTTAGTGCTGACATCATTTTTGGAACAAAGTGTTAGTATTAATATTAATAATTCTGTTGACTTTATTTCAGAACTATATTATTTTGATAACCTTATAAATAGCAATTCATTATTATGTATCAAAACTTACTGTCATACATGCTATCATCAAAATATTCCTGTCTCTAATTTTAGTTTCAGTAGGTTGTTAAAAAAAAACTGTATCTCGCAGGTATCGGTGAACCACCTATATGCATGGCGGTAGTTGTGGCTTTAGCTATAAGGGAAGCTATTACTGCAGCTAGAATGGATTCGGGCATTCCTAAGACGCAATGGTTTCAAGAAGGTAAGCAGACAGAACCAATTAACACAATTAACTTATTTTATTCCATTTAGTTTCATTTTAATGATAATATATTTGTACTTTTTTGTGCAGATGGGCCCTACACCGTAGAACGAAATGCCTTACTTTGTTCTACGAATACAGCAGATTTCAAGTTTAATTGAGATTAATAAACAGTCTCTATATAAATAACTAGTAACTTTTTGGACCTTAGTGGATCATCAGGTGGTGGCTTTGGGAACATTTTTCTATTATTCTTAATTTTGTGCCCGCTTAGATACAGAACACTGACTCTCAGAAAACACAACAACCTTTTTAATGCACATTTACTACTTTTTAGGAAGAATTAACGTCATGGATCATCATGGATGGTCATGGTTTGTCATGTCTCTCATGTTTTTATTTAAATAAAAGAGATTTTGATTGGGTTCATCTGTTCTTTTAATAATTCTAATTTAATTATTTATATACAACATTTTATAACTGTATCATGAAAAATATCACAAAGTTATAAGCTTGTTATGTTACCTGGTTGACCGTGAAAATACATAGTCACTAGTAACAGATATGGTGGATTTAATGATTTTGATTTTTGATATGCTTATTGAAAATCATTGAAATCGTTCTGTGAAAAAGTAAATAATCAGAAAGTATTGCGTGCTACCAAAAACCAATACACCCACATTTACTCGTAAACCGTCCTTATTATTTTGATGAATTTGATTTGCGAAGGATCCTCCCAAGGCCGGCCTGGATTGGAATTTATTTGATTTTCATTCTCACTGAAAGAAAGCGAAATGAGTCGATGGTTAGTCCCGGCACGTTCCATCGACATTGAACTGGGATACGACCAAGTAATACTTTATTGTTCTATACTTTGCGTTTGTTTTAAATTAGTTTCGTTGAGTTTAAGAGGACGAAACAGGCTACGCATGGATTTTGAATCCGATTTTGTGGTTTTGTTCGCATTAGCTTCGCTGAGGTTTTTATATTAATATTTTTATGCTCATAAAAGTACAGAGGCAAACTTAATGCCTTGAGTATTTTCAACCAGTCAAGCATTGGGATGCAGAGAAAAATTGAGATATTTGGTAGGATTAAGGTTTATTATGAGTCTGATTTGAGTTTTATTAGGCAAAAGGTCGATTGATAGTAAAAACTATATACACTCTACCTAGTAATAATTTGGTTAGGAGAATTCCTTTATCAATAAATGTACTGTGCACGTTTAAAGTCAAAAAAACGTTTTAACCGGCCTCTAGAAAAGAAGGATGTTCTCAATTTGGCTATATTTTTTAAACTTTTTATGCTATTCAGATTGATCCGATTATTTTCAATATTGAGTTCTGATTTTTTAATAATAACTTTAATAACTTTAATAATAACTTTATTAGCAACTCAACTTACAATTTACAAAAATAACAGTGAAACCACACTAGGCAGAGCCTGAATCGTGGCTATCAAACCAAAACGATTACTCTAATAATAGTTAAATAAATTAAATCTGCATATCGTTCTCATGAAGTTGAAGTGCGAGTGTGTTGTATGTATATGAGTGTGAAATGTGTAAATAAGTCTTTGAGAGAGTATTATGTGTGAAGTGTGTTATGTGTGTCGTGTGTGATAAAATTTAGTGAGAGTGTTTAGCTTAGTCTTTAGACAACTGTACGTAGCAATTGTTCCATCTGATAGTAGTTCATGCCGGTGATTAATTTCCTAACTTTAACTTTGGCTTCACGAGTCGTATTATGCTGAAGCTGATATTTATTTGCAATTTTATTGTACAAGTATGGAAACATAAACTTCTGTGATCTTCTAGCAAATGAAGTTTTACATTTAGTACAAGTGATTTTAAAGACTCTACGCTTCAGCATGTCATTCTGATGGGATAGATGGGTAATTGAGGGAAGTCCTATAGAAATATAATATAATATATTTCTATAGAACTTCAAGCAACAAGCTATAATATTTAGCAATTTTAGTATTTGCATCAACAAGATAATGTTTCTAAATGTATTCTTACATTCTTCAATTATTAATATATTCGAAAATAATTTCGGAAGTTAGTATTAAATAACGTAGAAAAAAAACCAGAACCGCTGACTAATAAACTTTAAATTATTTTGCACATTTAATAGGAATTTTAAAAGTGCAAAATAAATAGAACTTTAAAATTTTTTATTTGGAAATCGGTTGTATTTTTTGGTGAAAAGCCAGAAGTATTTCAAAGTTTTATAAAGTTCTTACTAGCTTCTATCTAATATCCCAAACTAAGTTGGTAGAAGTAATTGTTCAAAGTTTACACATTTGCAGCTAATTTATTTTCATATTTCATAACAACTATATTGTTCAAAGGGAGTTTGTGTTTCCTTTTCATAAATCAATTATACCTAGTTTCCTCAATAAAAGTGAAAGTGCAATTTGTTGATGTGTTTGTTTACAAATAGTCGAGAGCATCCCGCACTGTTGAGAAACAAAACGTAAACAAAAGTTGTATAGTTTCTATGTAAAATAAGCGAAGTGGTGTCAAAATGTTACTATTAGTGCCGGGGTCAGTGGGTCAACGACACTTTTACATTGAGGGATCTTTTATGTTTCGCGGTTTTACGGTGACTGTTGTTTTACGCGTAACATCATTTAAATAATAGGCGTAACGTAACACTCCCACCGAGTTACGTGACTCGGCAGATTTTTACGCGAGTAGAGCTCGATTTTAGGAAATTCAACTTGATGGATAGAATGTCATCATCTTCCTGCCCTTGTCCCGTGTTATTTGGGGTCGGCGCAACATGTTTTTTTCTTCCATTCTGCCCTGTCACTCGTCATACTATCACTAACTTCCTTTTCTTTCATATCACTCTTCACACAATCCATCCATCTTTTCTTTGGTCTCCCTCTCCCTCTCCATCCATCCACATGGATAGAATGTGCCACATTTAATATTTATAAATTATGATGTGCATTTAGAATTAAAGCTCTGATAGACAGGTCGACGCGACAATGCAACAATAATTTTTCAAATAAATAAAATTTTAAAAGTATTCTGTAGGATGATTCTAAGAAAAACTGGGCAAATGCGAGTCGAACTCGCGCACTGAGGGTTCCGTACAAACTTGAAAGGTAAATTGCTGTTTACGATTTATAACGTATTAAAAAAAAAACTACTTACTAGATCTCGTTCAAACCAATTTTCGATGAAAGTTTATAAGGTAATTCATATATTTTTTTTAGTTTTATCATTCTCTTATTTTAGAAGTTACGGGGGGACGACGACACACATTTTGTCTCTATTCAGTATATAAAAAAATGATATTAGAAACCTCAATATCATTTTTGAATACCTATCCATAGATACCCCACACGTATGGGTTTGAGGAAAAAAAAAATTTGAGTTTCAGTTCTAAGTATGGGGAACCCCCAAAATTTATTGTTTTTTTTCTATTTTTTGTGAAAATCTTAATGCGGTTCACAGAATACATCTACTTACCAAGTTTCAACAGTATAGCTCTTATAGTTTCGGAAAAAAGTGGCTGTGACATACGGACGGACAGACAGACACATGACGAATCTATAAGGGTTCCGTTTTTTGCCATTTGGCTACGGAACCCTAAAAATGGTTATCGCAGTGATATTCCATAATATAGTATAGCTAATAACTTTATAAGTAAATATAGGTATAGTCTGAGGTTGTATAACAGGGATAGAATGGTTGGTAATGCTTGAACTTAATGATGGTAAATTTCGGAGAAGAGGTCACTACGAGACCAAGAAATTCCTCAAATATTATAAAGCTAAGGCTAGCCGGCCAGCATGCCACATAAACGATGAACAATGATGAACCTTGGCTTTGATAAAATATTTCAAAAAAGATCGCATTACACAAACACGGCTCCATCAAAGTTTGATACCTCACGTATTTGGTCCTTAGACTACCTTTTTGTGGATAGAAGTAAAACTTTACTCGCGTTTACACTCGACTTGCACGCGACTGTGGCATTTATATTGGTGTAATAAAAGCTCTTTTACTGTAAAAGCTACTTTACTCACATTTTTATGGTGAATTGAACTTTATTTAAAGGATCAAAGATTGAAATTTCACTGAACAATAAGTGGTAAGTAACGTTTAAGAGCATAATAATACGTTGTGTTAGCCGAGGCTTCATTTTAATTTGGTTGGTTAATCTACAAAAAGATTTGATAATCGTACTTTTATTCCTTTTCCTCTAACATCGCTTAATTATATTGATACGCTTCGTCCCTTCGGGGGAAATGGTTTTAATGGGCTGATAATTGATAATTGGATCGGTGTTACCTACTACGAATGAGACCATCTATAAAGATAAGACCGAAGTTCGATTCTTACGTTGTTCTTTTCACTATAGATAAGAATAAGATTTTATCTTATCCTTTTCCTTTTTCTTTCGAGCAGCTGTTTGAGTATTTTAAATCATATTATCTAGTTTAATTTTACGGTTCAAAATTTTCTGTTAGGTATATTTTGTAGCAGCTGATCCAAGGTAATTTAGACACACAAAAGATAAATTGTATGTATTAGTAGCAGTATTTTGCAGTCATCATCATCATCATTTCAGCCGAAAGACGTCCACTGCTAGACATAGGCCTCCTCCAAGTGTCGCCGCAATGAACGGTCCTGTGCGTCTCGCATCCATCGGACTCCCGCAACCTTTACCAAGTTATCGGCCCACCTTGTAGGAGGCCTTCCAACGTTACGTCTTCCGGTACGTGGTCGCCATTCCAGAACCTTTCGGCCCCAACGGCCATCCGTTCTGCGAGCAATGTGCCCTGCCCATTGTCACTTAAGTTTGGCGATTCTTCGTGCTATGTCGGTGACTTTGGTTCTCCTGCGGATATCCTCATTCCTGATTCGATCACGCAAGGAAACTTACTAAACAAGGAAAAACGCAAGGAGGTATTTTGCAGTAGTATTCCCAAAAAGAAATCGGAGAGTCACACAGCTAGCTGCTGTCAGCGGCTTTGCCCGCATAATAATAAAAAAATATCTGTAGTGAACATACTCCCGGAATAAATAGTAATCCTGTGTGTTATTCTAGAACATGGTCTACTTATGTACAAAGTTTCATCAAAATCGGTTCGAGCGTAAAGAAGTGACAGACATACACACACTCACTCACAATCTTTCGCCTTTAAACTCGTAATATTAGTGTGATAGAATAGAATAGAATAGAATAAACTTTATTGTACACTAAATTAGTAACAAAACTTTTACAATAACTTAAATCTACGGGTACAAAGGCGGTCTTATCGCTGAGAGCGATATCTACCAGACAACCATAAGATGGAATGGAAGAACTATAGCCTGCGGTGTACTGCAAATTAATAACGTAAATATTATATTAAAATGATATACTAATTATATAAAAGACAATATATAAACATAATTATAAATATAATATATATATATATATATATATATATAAATATTATGAGTTACACAATTTCATACAAAGAGATGTAAAAAGAAAAGAACAATAAGGTGGGTTAGTGACGGAAGAACTGAATTTAGGTAGAGGCAGGACAGCAATTAGAGTGAAAGGAAATGATCTTTGACTAGATTTTTATTTATATATATATATTTTTTTTTTGATGTCCCAAGATAAAAAAAACTGGGCAAGTGCGCGTCGGAGTTGCGCACTGAGGGTTCCGTACAAACTACAATATTCCCGAATGGAGTCTCGAAGATTTTTCCGAATTGCAAAAAAGTATTTTTTTTTTGTGACGTAGGTAGCAACAAATTTACTGTTTTCAGATTTATTCCTATACCTGTGCTATAAGACCTTGCTTTATGCCAAATATCAGAATTCTGGGCCAAAGGGAATTACCCTATGAATTTTGATTACTTTGAGAGTATTGAAATACTACTCGTATACGTTTTTTGCTACATAAACGGCCGTATCCTTTTTATTCATTAACTCAGAAGTTTGATTTTTTCACAGCTTCAAAGGACCGCAAACTTGAGTTTATGGTTTTAATTTCAACTGGATACTTCCACGCGTTCCCGATATAAAGAGTCTTGACAGACAGACAGACGGACACCAAAGTAATCCTTAAGGGTTCCGCTTTTTCGTTTTGAGGTACGGAACCCTAAAATGATACAACCTCTTTTCAAAATGGAGAGTTCAATGCAAACTCCAAGCTGCTGAAATTTCCCTGTCACGTTCTCATGTAATAAATAAAATAAAATAAAAATAAAATAGCCTTTTTATTCTACTATCACATCTAACAATATGTAAACACATTTTTCAACACACTTGCTCAGAAAGTGGCTCTTATTGCACTGCACTTAGGTATATAATGGCACTCGTTACCAAACTGTGACATTTTGATTACCATTATGCACTAGTGCTATAATGTAGTTAAAACCTTTTTGTTCAACCTCTTTGTTCGCAAAACAAATTTTGAATTCGAATGCGTTCAATAGTATATAAATTAGTATCTTACTTACCTACTTATTTCAACAAATTTCAAAGTTAAAATGGACAAATTTAACTTGTACAAACGATTCAATTAATAAAAAACATTTAGTAAATAAATCGTACATTCAAATAAATTTTTTTTTTTTTTTATGGTCTATGGCCGCCATTTTACGCGCGCGGTTTTTGGCGTGTTTTTTTTTTATTCCAGTGAAGTTCAGTGGCTGTATTCATTAAATAAAATTAAATACTTACTACAAAATCATTGGAAAATGTTACATCCGTATTCTATTGTCACTACGAAAGACATTATCGTAAAAACTTTTCACGCAAGAAAACATAAACTAAGACTAGGCAGTATGATCAAAATACCTTAGCCTTCCTCTAGGGGTAAATAAAAAAAAATGATGCGCGCCCTTATGAAAACAGATTTTTACCGCCATGTCATAGAAAATTTTACTAGTTTTACTGTTATTTCTTCACAAGTGTATTGAAAAACGTCGTATGACACACGTGAGTAATTAATGATTACCGTTCTTGGCTCTCTTAAGACCCTCGCCACGGCTCGGGTCTAAATACCGCCTCGACGGTAATCACTAACATTACACACTTATATCATAATGTACTATTAAATTAGTTAATTACACATCATAACTATGAGAAATTAAAATCACAACATTGGAATTATCCGATCATTAATTATATTTACCTATCTATTTATTACATATTTTGCTTCTGCTTATAAATAATTGAAATATAATTGTAATATAATTGAAATCATTTCTTAATTAATTTTTCTCATGTAGATCTTACTAATTAAAACAAATTATTCTCGTCACCGGCTACCCTAACTAACCGCCGAGACCTTCACAGGTATTATATAATAATCAGATAATTTACAGCCAATCCCGTGACAATGTGGGCGCCTCCGAACCTAGCCGCGATGAAATAGTTGCGGTGACTGGTCTACGGTAGATATTTCAGTTATTCTACCGGTTATTTCGTCTAATACCGGCTTGGTAGCTTCATTGTATAGGACTAGATTTTCCTAGTTTTGCCTATGTGGAAGTCAGGAATTATCTCAAGGTGATGTAGGTACTACATGAATACAAAATGATTCTATGCTAAGTAGCTAAGGTGGGAAATTATCCAATGACATCTCTCACTCTAAAGTAGAGCGGGAGGACGCGTTAGACTTTTACTGAATATTTATTCATTTCATCAACAACAATATAATAAAACATTCAGAAACCAAGTTACCGACATAGCACGAAGAATCGCCAAACTAAAGTGGCAATGGGCAGGGCACATTGCTCGCAGAACAGATGGCCGTTGGGGCCGAAAGGTTCTGGAATGGCGGCCACGTACTGGAAGACGTAGCGTTGGAAGGCCTCCTACAAGGTGGACCGATGACTTGGTAACGGTTGCGGGAGTCCGATGGATGCGAGACGCACAGGACCGTTCATTGTGGCGACACTTGGGGGAGGCCTATGTCAAGCAGTGGACGTCTTTCGGCTGAAATGATGATGATGATGATTCAAAAACCACAAAACTAATAATTAAAAATAAAACTCAATATATATAGACATGCTGGTACAGTAACTTGTCAAGTAAATAAATAAAATTACATTGCACATTATTTGTCATCACATTAATATCATAGTTTAAATACAATAATAAAAAAGCTAAATGTCAATAAAATGTAAATAATGTCAATACAGTGTGAATAATGTCAATAAAATGTAAATCATGTAAAAAAAATTAGTAAAAAATAAAATAAAATATTTATAAACTAAATAATAAACTAAAACCATACCTGCGTTCTTCATTTACCCATTGCGTTCTGGGATCACGAGTTTCGTTTCCAGAAAATCCCCGCGGCCCTAGCAGGCATCGCCCCTGTTGGGCCCCTATGGTTTGCTGACCTCTTTTTGAGGAGCGCGTAGAACCTATGCTGTTATGATGTGGCTCACGTCTAATTCCGTTAAGTCTTTCAACCGTGATTGATTAAGAAACAAATAGACATTATTTTATATTAATAGTGGGAATAGACAGAAAAAATTTAGGAGAGGAGGCGTTTGCCCAGTACCTGGACACGCTAAAGGCCAACAAAAGAATTGGACCTAGGGTTCCTTGTATGACGTCGATTTTTTATATTTAATTATGTTAATGAAACTACGATCTTCAAATACAAAAATATGCTATGATTATGAAAGCAGAAATTAGCTTAGCAAATACTACAAAGTTAATTACAATTCTACGTTTGAGTCACATATTTTTGTAAAAATAAAGAGCGTCTACATTTTTGTTTGTCGATTTGTGTTAACGCTTTCGTGATTAGTAATTTAACAGTCTGTTATTATCTTATGCCAACTCGTACTTTGAAAAACTCTCTCAGCACAAACATAGGTACGTTCAAAATAGATTTAATAACATGAAACAATTATTATTATGGACATGTTAACAGAAGGGAGGACTATGTCGTAAATATTACACTAAACCTGCTATTACAAAAGAATGGCAGAGGTCGCCCATTTGCCAGAGCCGACATCCCAGGATAGAATATCCTGTCGCCAATTAGTGAGGAGACGCGGCCCCAAATAATGAGAACATGAGAGTACAAAGAAGAACAATATTTTTGATAGAACATGACGTTTCAATACTATTAAACACCATACAGGCCCAGCCCTGTGATTTAAAACCCAAGCTACCCCGTAATATTCAAACAGCTTGAAGACAAACAAGTATTTCAGAATAATATTAAGTTGGAGCCTGCACTAAATAAATAACAGCCAGCTCACTTAGGTCTCCGTCCACTTAGCTCTCTGTTCACTGAGTCGAAGCTACGTTTCATAAGTCAAGTCTAATTGCTGGGGAATAAATAGGGTATAATGTGTAGTACCAGTTATTAAGATTATCCTATTTTATTAATAGCGATTTTGAGATAGGCTTTTGATTGTATGTAAGTGATTGACAACAGAGGAAGAAAGTGCAAGTGAGAGTGCTTTAGGGTACAGCGTAAAGTCCACTTCTTTTTGAATAATACTCTGTCATAAAAAAACTAAGCATCTATCTTTTGTGTTTAATAACTATCAGATACAACGTTTGAGAAGTACAGTTTTACATAGAGACATACATAGATATGTTTTATGGTTCAAGTCTTAATTACAAGAGAATGAAGACGGCATTCACCTATACCATGTTATTAAGAAGTGCAATATTATAATAATAATATTCCACAACTATCACACAACGCCGTCTAGACCCAAGCTAAGCAGAGCTTGTGTTATGGGTACTAGACAACTGATAAACATACTTATATATTTCTAAATACATACATATTATAGATTAATTCCCTGCCCGAGTCTGTGTTCCCTGATAGCTACAACCTAGGGGTCTTTAAGTCAAGAGTGAATAGGTTACTTCTAGGCAAGCGTGCTCCATCGTCGGCCACATCATCGCTTACCATCAGGTGAGATGGTGGTCAAACGCGAGCCTATCAATAATAAAAAAAAAAAAAAAAAAAAAAAAAAAAAAAAAAAAAAAAAAAAAATTACACCCAGACACAGAACAAATGATCGTGCTCATCACACAAACATTTGTCCTGGGTGGGAATCGAACCCACGACCTCCGGCATAGCAGTCAGGGCCACTAACCACTACACCAACAGGCCAGCATATTAGCGACTATAAGATTTACTGTTAATTAAAAGTGTCTGGGCTTGAGAAAAAAATATATAAATGGGAGTATATTCGCTCTTATTTAAATCATTCTGTACACTATTTATTTTACTATTCAATTTCATTTCTGAGAAAAGCTTCCGTCTTCTACTTCATCAGTTTTGCGAAAATCGTTCATTCCGGCACCGTCTCATTTACTTGTGGTCAAAATTAATCTCAATAATTCTGAATGAAATATTAAATTCATGAACCGGACATTTTAGATTGTAAATTAAGTCAGGAACTCAATAGCACGGCGTAAATACTATATATCAAAGTTACATAGGCATTATACTTAGAGATTGCTTAGAATGACTTTTTTTAATGTCATAATCATTTCAGCTGAAAGACATCCACTGCTGGGCCTAGCCCTCCCTCAAGGGTAGCCACAATAAACAGTCCTGTGCGTCTCGCATCCATCGGGTTTCCGCAATCCTCACCAGGTCATCGGTTCACCTTGATGCCTTCCAACGGTGCGTCCTCCAGTGCGTGATTGCCATTCCAGAACTTTTCTAATGTGCCCTTTTTTAATGTGCCCTGGCCATTGACTTTCATGAAGGAAGAATTTTGGCCGACGGGTGTCGTGTATCGGCGCTTTCGCGGAAGGCTACATGACACCACGACTCAGCGCAATACGTCGCCGACCCAACGTAGTTTTAATAATAAATAAAAATAGAATGTTATTATGTATTAGTTTATTATTTTTAAGATTGTTATTTATGTATAGTGTCTATGGGCCTTAGTAGCCTGAAATAAAGAGTTATTATTATTCGTTTATTCATAATTATAACATGTAAATTATATTTTTAAATATTTCAATAAAAAAAATAAAAAAACATTTAAAAATATAAAAAACAGTGTCCCACCGGTATCGGGAACAGGGTCCAAGCTACCGGCGGTCAGGGCTCCAGAGAAAGGAACCTCCTGACAATACGAGCCGTGTCCAGGAGTACCGCTTTCTGGATCAAGCCCTTGATCCAGCCGCCTAACGCGAGCCTCCTAAGGTGTTGGTCGAGGCTCTTAGCTATTAAGCCATTGGCTGACACCACTATCGGTACAATGATCGCTGAGTCTACATCCCACATGTCGACAACCTCGCGAGCCAAATCAATATACTTGATTTGTTTGTCTTTCTCGGCTTTCACGAGGTTCTCGTCATGCGGAACGGATATGTCAACAATCATTGTACGCCTCTCTCTTCGGTCCACCACCACTATATCAGGCTTATTGGCTACAATAGTCCTGTCAGTGATGATGGACCGGTCCCAGTACAGCGTGATATCGCCATTATCGAGAACTGGGTCGGGCACATACCTGTAGTATGGCACCTCCGATTCCACAAGAGAGTAATTCAGAGCAAGTTGCTGATGGATAATCCTGGCTACAAGGTTGTGTCTATGCAAGTATTCCCCGTTAGCTAGACGAGAACAACCAGAGATAATGTGGCGGATTGATTCACCCGGTCGGTGACATGCCCGACAGATGTCAACCGTGCCGTCCTTCACAATAAATCTCCGGTAGTTATTCGTCATGATAACTTCGTCCATAATTGCACAGACAAAACCTTCGGTTTCCCCAAAGAGGTCACCGACGCGCAGCCAGGCTACGGACGCTAGTTGATCTACATCGGGCCCATGAAGGGCCCGGAAAAAGCGTCCGTGGAGTTCCTTACTCTGCCATACTTCCCTGCGATCGTTAGTGTCAAGCACTACAGGTTTGCGCCAGCTCTCGTTAGCCAAGGAGAGCGGGGTGAGTCCCTTGTCCACTGCCACTACATCACGATGCATACCCACGTCGGCGGTTAGGAAATATTCCCTGAGACTGCATACCTCGCGATTGTGCAGGGTCTTAGCATTTAAAAAGCCTCGACCCCCACACTTCCGCGGGATATACAGTCTCATGACCGACGATCGTGGGTGATGCATTCGGTATGCAGTCAGCAGTGTACGGACCCGCCTATCCAGGGCATCAAGTTCCGTTTGAGTCCATTTGAGCACGCCGAAAGAGTACATCAATACCGGCATGACCCAACCGTTGAAGGCGCGCACCTTGTTTCCGCCTGAAAGAAGGCTATTGAATACCTTCTTCAGGCGTCCAAAGAAACGCTCCCTCAACGTTTGCTTCATGTCAGTAGCATTGATGCCTAACGCTTCCGACATACCCAAATACTTATAGGTTTCGGTTGGAGAGAGAGATCTCAAGTTTATGGAATCCGAGAGTTGGGTACCCACGGATTCCACAATCTCCCCTCTCTTTACATGCATGACTGCACATTTATCCACACCAAACTCCATCCTGATGGCACTACTGAAGGTTTATTATTATTATTATTATTATTATTGCCATATGGGTATTGCTATGGGCTATGTCGGCAACCTTGGTTCTCCCGTGGATATCTTTATTCCTGATGCGATCACGCAAAGAAACTCCTTGGTTTTAATGAATGTTTATATTTTAGACCTTGAAAGACGGATGACCTACTTATTCCTTATAAGACAACCCACAAATCCACTACTAAGAGTATCTCTTGAATATAATCCCTTTTAAAGCCTAAAACTTCATCCCTCCAACTATACAAGCCGCGCACAGGTATGACCTCAGCCCTATCCTGAATATTCATATTATGAAGGCTAAACAAATTCGGAATATTAATGCAATGGCCACTCTCGGACCCGGCTTCATTAGCATTACTGTCAAATACTTTGCATTCCCTTTGGCAATACTGTTGAATACCCATGTTATATTCTAAGTAAGCAGGGTGAAGTGTACCTACGGAATAATATTCTAGATCTGCAATACCGCAATTATTTTGGGCTGAAAGGTTTCTATTAGTTTTAGGTCATGGGTGACGACAACATTCGGGTTGATACAGGTTTCAGAAGTGCATAGGTATAACTAGCGCATAATGTTTTCATTGCAGTGGCACCGGCCTCCATTTTGAAAGACCGAGTAGCTGTAATCCACTGCGGAAGATCAGTCTTGTTTGATTGATGTTACAGTCTTTGAATTTCTGATTTTTCGATATGCAGGTCTCCCAATATGTTTTCCTTATTCTTTTTCACTGGTGTTGTAAGTCACTCTCTTGTGTATTGTTATTCTTGTGATTGTGGGTCACATCTCTTGTTTAGGGTAATGGAAAGGGCTATGCTCGGAGTTTCTTTGCGCGATCACATCGGAAATGAAGATATCCGCAGGAGAACCAAGGTTACAGACATAGTCCGAAGAATCGAAAAACTTAAGTGGCACCCCGGGGCAGGGCACATTGCTCGCAGAACAGATGGTCGATGGGGATGAAAGGTTCTGGAATGACAACCACGTACCGGAAGACCCATCGGGATCCTCACCACCTGAGAGTCGCGAGAATCCGATGGATGCGAGACGCACAGGACCAGTCATTATGGCGACACTTGCGGGAGGCTTATGTCCAACAGTGGACGTCTTTCGGCTGAAATGATTATGATGACGTTGACTCTTGTTTACTAGTTTAGCTTCTGAAATGCTGATAACATTATTTTTAAAGGCAAACAAAAGAAAACAAAGAAGACAAAGGTTCGTTTTGTCATGATTACTTATTATTAAGATACATTTTTAGATTTTCATCATCGATACTCTCTGTCTGGGGAAAATGGAGTATTAATGCAGACTCCAACCGACTAAAACTGTACAGTTCCTTTCACTACCATAGGTCCTGCACTAGGGATACAATTAGTTTGACGCGAACCTTGGACTGGTATCAGCCCACCCATTTGCTAGCGAGCCATCACCTATTGAGACCGATGCATCGGCAGCACGTACTCCTATAAAGGTACATTTTGACTGGTCAGGTGATGACTTGACTCCAAGTTCTTTTGGGTAGGTACCACTGTACCCAAACGAACTTGCAGCTTAGTCGTTGTCTTGTGTTTCATAGTAAGTTTGTATGTTTTATTTTTATTAAATAAAGTGCTCTATTATTTTGATCTAACACTGGATCACCCACTAGGATACCCTGTTTCGCAGGATCTAGTCTCTTTCGATGAGATAATAATATATAATGGCCAAAGTAGGCAGTGAAGATCGTTAACCTAGTACAGATAGCGGCACGAATTTTGAACGCTCGGCGAAAGAGCGGGGATCGCTATGCGCATCGTACACATCGGCGAGCCAATCACTGTACAAGGATTTTATTCCCCGCCCCCGCATCTCTCTTCATACCACTAAAGAGAGCCGATATTTCACTTCTGCGTGCTTCTGCGCAAGTAGAACTGTAGAAGTCAGCGCTCAAGGTTCGTGCCAGTATCTATAAAACTATTACTAACAAATAAATATATCTCACATAAGTAGGTACAGACAAGAGTACGTATTAAGAAAATTGGTATTCTGACGTTCACTGAAATAAATTGTATCTAATTACATTTTATATTCATTCGAATCATAAATAAAATTACTAGTCGAGTTTTATCTGCACGAACGAACTGAACAGCTAGCAAAAAGCACAAGTATTTGAATAAATGTTGCCATCAAACTTTATATTTACTTTAAGTGTTGCCAGCTCAAAGTTATTTCATAAATGAAATAAATACGGGCCGGATACTCGGATCTCGAAGTTGGGCGGTAATAAAAATGGAGGATAAAGTTCCTTAGTTGGTACAAAAGCTTATCTTTTATTTTATTATGTTGTACAATATGGCTTTGTATTGATTGATAGAATCAATTGAATTTATATTATAGAAGTTTCATACCGATCATTTTGGTTTGAAATCAAATAGATATTTTTATTACTTGTACAAACAGTTCGTCCACATGTATTTAAGTTCGTAACTTAACAATACTACAATCTCTGCAACAAGAAAGTTTAAGTTTGACTAAACAAATGCTAGTGACACTATTGACATTTAAAAAAAATTTTAATTAAACTAGTGCTTGACTGCGATCCCACCTGATGGTAAGCAGTGATGCAATCGTTGACGGTGAAACGCACTAGTTTATAAAGAGCCTATTTACTCTAGCCTTGATGACACTTATATTATTTTCCAACAAGAAGACCGCTGCGGTCCGCTGTGCTGTATTCCAGTCCTTCAATGTACGAGATATAAACGACGAGGCCAAACACTTAGTCCGGGCTGTAGAGGTATCAACAACGTAAGATATGTTAGAAAGATTATATAGAAAACAGGTCATGTAATTCCTGCGCACACTCTCAAAATACATCCTATAAAGATTGACATCCGAAAGACGGGCTACCCTATGCCTATTCTCCAGGATTTGTAGACATACCTAATTATTTAATATGCCTTATTCCGTATATCCAGGTAAGAAGTACAGAACGTTATTTACTAAAGTCTTTAAATACTACTCCTATAATTTGCTTCACCCACTTACATATGGACAAAAAAATTTTAAACGTAAACCAGACCTGGTGCTGCAAAATGTCACCTGGCAGCTTTGGACTCGGTGGAAAGGCGTGCAAAGAGGCTAATTGGTGATCCAGATCTGGTTAATTCCAATCTACAAAGTCTTGAGCACAGGCGTAGGGTAGCCAGCCTTTCGGTGTTTTTTTTAACCGACTTCAAAAAAAAGGAGGAGGTTATCAATTCGGTTGTATTTTTTTTTTTTTTTTTTTTTTTTATCATCATTATTTTTTTTTTTTTTTTTTTTTATGTTTGTTACCTCAGAACTCCGTCGTTTATGGACCGATTTGCAAAATTTTTTTTTCCCTTTATAGGATATGCTTCCAGATTGGTCCCATTTTTTTCAAAATCCAGTTCTGATGATGGAATCCATGAGGAATCGAGGGAACTCCTCAAAAATTATAGGCAACCCTATGGTAATTTTAGTATTTTCATTAAGAACTTAAGCATTTACAGTCAAAAAGTAACATTTGATGAAGTGGAACTGATGAAGAAGACCAGAAATGGTCAACGGAACTTCATACTCAAATAGATATCACATTGAAGATATAGTTAAGCGACTATGACAATACAAATAAATGAATGATTCTGAATAGTTACGTTGAAAATGGTATCATCGAAGTAATCTGATGATGATGATGGAGCCGGCAGGTAGGCACTGGAACTCCGTAATTAATCAATGTAACCTAGCCGTGTTTGGACTCATTAGAATTGTCATGAGATGCACTTTGGCTATAAGGTACTATCGAACTGATCTGATGATGGAGCCGGAAGGTAGGCACAGGAACTCCGTAATTAATCAATGTATCCTAGCCGTGTTTGGGCTTATTAGAATTGTCGTGAGATGCTCTTTGGCTATAAGGTACTATCGAACTGATCTGATGATGGAGCCGGAAGGAGGAAGGTAGGCACAGCAACTTTATAATAAAACAATGTAACCTAGCAGTATTTGGGTTAATTGGAATTGTCATTAGAAATAGGCACTCTGTTTATAAGTGTATCGCAACTAAAAAGTGTGAAATAAAAACTTTTTAGAAAAAAAAAATAACCGACTTCACTAAAAAAAACACTAAAAGGATCAAAATAACTTTAATTTCGGAAGTCGGTGTTAAATAAGAAACAAACAATACCGAGAAACACCGACATCCGAAATTAAAGTTATTTTGATCCTTTTAGTGTTTTTTTTAGTGAAGTCGGTTATTTTTTTTTTCTAAAAAGTTTTTTACAGAATGCTTTTTGGAGTGTGCGCAGGAATTGCATGACTTGATTCCACCATCTCATTTCTACCATCGGACAAGCCGACGAACGGCGAGTATCCACCCTTACGTTGTTGAAACCTCTACGGTCCGGACCAAGCGTTTTGCCTCGTCGTTTATACCGCGTACAACGAGGGACTGGAATAATTTGCCTGCTGCGGTTTTCCCGTCCGATTATAATTTGGGTCTCTTCAAGGCTAGAGTGAATAGGCTCTCAATAAATTAGTGCGCCTCACCATCAACGATTGCATTACTACTTACCATCAGGTGGGATCGCAGTCAAGCACTAGTTTATACAAATTAAAATAATAATAATAATAAAGACCACATACGTCTCCAAGAATGGTCAGCAAAACTGTAGGGGCCAAGCAGAGCCGATGCCTGCTAAGGCTACGGGAAGTTTTGAATGAGATTCTGTGGTTCTGGAACGCGACGAGTAAGTAAAGGCACACAGGTGAGTTTTAGTAAAAATCTGACACGCCCTCTCGCTCCATCCTAGAGTAGAAGAAGTCATTGTATATATCCCATCTCAAACAAAAAGGGTGTTTTAGCTGCTGTAGTCTATCTACCTACTTTGCAAAAAAATATCCTCCTTCTGGGTCAGTCGAGCCAAAATTCCAGTGTTTTAGTTCATACATTTTAGCCATGTTACCTAAAACTTAATTTAAAATCTTTTCCTCCTAACACAGGAGTACTTTAAACTCATTATGAGGCATATTTTCTCTTCATTATTTTATTCGTCGGGCGACATTTTTCCGCCACGCCCCAACCTGAATAAAATTCATATAAATTATGACAGTTAATTGGGCTCATAGTTTTTTTTACACAGACTAATTAACTGGTGTGACAGGACAATTTTGTATTATAATAATAATACGATGTTATTTTGTGTTTTAACAGCTTTTGGTCTGAAATTAATATAAGTATGAAGTTGGTTTTTCTGTTCTTGTACAATGTGATCTTCTGGTCAAAATCAGGGTATGAGGAGATAAAACTTTGGACACGCTATAATCATGGCGGTAAGTCCCCTCTTTGAGGAGTGGTTAGCATAGCATAGCATAATCCGCCTTTTAATGGTAATGGGAATGGACCATAATCCACCACGTGGGCCCAGTGCGGGTTGGTGAATGTCACATTTCTCTGAATTTTTGGTTCTAGGTCATGCCGGTTTCCTCACGATGTTTTCCGTCACCGTTTTGAGAGCTGCAGTGGTGGTGAAATAAATAACACAAAATAATGCGCCTGGTTGGGTTTGAACTCGCGACCTACAACTCGTAAGTCGGGGCCGTTACCACTCGCCCACAACTGCTTTCTGAGGAGTGGTTGGAGAGTCGTTATGGCGTCCTCATTTCCATATGTCGCAGGTCCTTATCGGACAAGGTAAGTTCGGAAAGTTTCTGCACCTGATTCAGGCGGAAGAAACGCCCAGATGTCACCATTGTGCGGACCGCCCGCACCGAGCCCGATCCGTCAATGGTACGTAGTGTTCCAGGCGCGCCTCAAGGAGATGTCTGCATAACCGTAGGGGTCCAGCAGGGTCGAGGTCTACTGGGGCCATGGGTGGACTTCTAAAAGGGTTTCTCGTAATCCTGGGACGCAAACGGCAAAGGTCAGCTGAACGAACATAGGTGTGATTTTAGACAGTAAAAATCCGACACGCCCTCTCGCTCCGCCTTAGAGCGCAAGTATACATTATATGTTTTCCTACCTTAATAAAAAACTTTTACAAAAAAAAAATACAACCGACTTCAAAGTAAAAAAAAACACTGAAAAGTGCAAAATAACTTTAATTTCGGAAGTCGGTGTTTCTATAATAGTTTTGTCTCTTCGTTATTTAACACCGCCTTCCGAAATTAAAGTTATTTTGCACTTTTCAGTGTTTTTTTTTTACTTTGAAGTCGGTTGAATTTTTTTTTTTGTAAAAGTTTTTTATTTTACACTTTTTAGTTATGGTACCACCACTAAAAAGTACCTCTCAGCCAAACTTAAATACCTTATAGCCAGAGTGCATCTCATGACAATTCTAATAATCCCAAACACGGTTAGATTACATTAATTTATTACAGAGTTCTGGTGCCTAACTTCAGGCATCATCATCAGATCAGTTCGATATATTCCCCCTCTACTTTCAGTCAGTCATCGACTATACGTATAAACAAAGCAATTTTACTTGTTACGACGGATCTGCTGTGATCCTATGAGGAGTTCTGTTCCATAACTTCGAAGTTCATGATCAGATCATAACAATATTTCTAAGGGACCAACTCGGAAGCATAACCTTTCAATCAAAAAAAAAATTTTCAAAGTTGGTCCACAATTGACCGAGAAATCGGTTAACATACATAAAAAAAATAAATAAAAAACATACATTCAACCGAACATATTATAACCTCCTCCTTTTTGAAGTCGGTTAAAAAAGGAGATAATTTTTTTTTTATCTTCATACTAGATCATATTCTCCCCCGTATCCTATTTATGTTTTGGGGTTTCATCATCATCATCATCATTATTTCAGCCGATAGACGTCCACTGCTGGACATAGGCCTCCCCCAAATGTCGCCACAACGAACGTAACTGTGCGTCTTGCATCCATCGGATTTCCGCAACCTTAACCAAGTCATCGGTCCACCTTGAAGACATCCTCCATTGCGGCCGTGAACAGTTTCGGAGAAATGACGTCTCCCTGCCTCAACCCCGCTGCAGGACATGGTGGACAGAGCTCCGACGAGTTCTCATGGAGAAATGGCGACAGCGACTGTCGCGACCCAGTGCTGGGCACGCCACAATTATGGCGGTAAGTCCCCTCTTTGAGGCATGGTTGAAAAGACCTCACGGCGTCCTCACCTTCCGTATGACGCAGGTTCTCACCGAACACGGTAAGTTCGGGAAGTTCCTGCACCGGATTCGTGCAGAAGTGACGCCCGGGTGTCGCCACTGTGTGGACCGCCCGGAGGACACGGTGGAGAACACGGTGGAGGTGTGCCCCGTTTGGGCAGAGCAACGCCGTATCCTTGTGGGGGCGATCGGTGGCGGCGATCTCTCGCGCCGGGCCTTGGTACAGGCCATGGTCCGGAGCGAGGAAGAGTGGGAGGCGGTCGCCTCCTTCTGTGAAGCAGTAATGCTAGCAAAGGAAGCGGCCGATCGCGTGAGGCAACGGTCCTCACGCCCTTACCGCCGCCGGGATTCCAATCCCGATTTCCGGTCACCGTAGGCGCGGGCTTGCGTCCGGTAACCGTCCGGACCGAGCCCAAGTCATAGGCCCAGCAGGGTCGAAGCCTACTGGGGCCATGGGTAGTGTGAAAATGAAACCCGGGGCCCTGGGACGAAGGCAACGAAGGAACAGGAGTGGGGTTTTAGTCCGTAAAAGTCTGACACTATATCTCGCTCCGCCCAAGAGCGGGATTTTTCATTAGATGATTTTCCCACCTAAAAAAAAAAACCCCACTGCAGGAGGATAGGTTTCGAGGTTCGGTCCTGCAGTCTGACTGACATAGTGGCGTTTCCGTACAAACACTTCAGCACCTCGATGTACCGATAGTCAATCTGGCACCGTTGGAGAGACTGCAGCTCAGCCCAAGTCTCTATCGAATCAAAGGCTTTCTCGTAGTCCACAAACGCTAAGCAGAGAGGCAGATTATACTCCTCCTATTTGGGGTTTCACATGGAGGTTTCTTCGAAAATACTTATTAATTAGCTGTTTCGGACTTGCGGACGATAAGCAATGAGAAGCTCGCTGTCCGCTCGTCTTATAAGGATTGAATCCGAATCGTCGACGGCGCGTAGTGTTCCACGCGCGACTCAAAGAGACGTCAGCAAATCGTAGGGGCCCAGCAGGGCCTATGCTTGCTAGGGCCATGGGATTGGTTCTGAAAAGGATATACTTGTGGTTATGGGACGCTAAAGGCAACTGAAGGAACATAGGTGTGGTTTTAGTCAGTAAAACTCTGACACGCCCTCTGGCTCCACCCTAAAGTGACCAACTCCAAAAAAATTGCTAGGTATCGTCTCAGAAGTCATCTCTTTTCTAGTCGCATCGTCCAACTGCTATTTTTTTGGTCTTCAGCTAATTATTAAGGCAACCATATTCATAATCAGAAACTTCCTCACAGCTTTTTCCCTCATTCCTCCAAATCATAAAGAAAGAAATAAATAAAAAGTTTATTTATGACTCGTACAGGACAAAGAACAAAAAAAAAATGTAAAATAACTAAAACAAAAAAAAAAAACAACAAACTAGAAAAATAACCAAGGCCAAACTTATGTCTCAACACATACTGCGATATTTAAAAAATAAATATCATGCATCGGTGGTAAAACCATAAGAAGATTCAAGTACTTAAATCCATTCCCTAATCCTAAACAAACAACACATTAAACCCGTCCACATATTTAATTCCAAAACTAAACGTCCATAAACGATCTTCAATTAGCGAAACCGTGGGATAAAATTGTTTCAAACAATCTGTATCATCGTCTCCCTTTCAGGTGAGAATACAACCCGCTGGCTGTGTTACAAGCACCGTTTTTCCACGCGTTGGCTATGCTAATCTGTCTTTGTGCCCCCACGCGTGGTAAGATAACGCTTTGTGCCATACATTATAGCGGTGGTATTGAAGAAGGGTATATCTGCACTTTTAAATTAGGGTTGGCAATCATTTTAAGAGTTGAAGGGTGGGTTTATAGTAAAATTAATTATAATTTATTCATATTGATTGACATCAAAAGGAATAAAGGTAAACAGGGTCGAAACGCTTGGGTCATGGGGTCCGAGTGCGCGTCTCCTTTTCAAGGAAATTTCACGCCGTCTGATCGACACTTTGCGTGACCAGAGGGCTGGCTCGTTCTTCACCCAAAGAATTAGCATTGCCATTCAACGTGGCAATGCTGCCAGCCTTCTGGGCAATTTTCGGATAACAGCGATGTGGAGGAGTACTTCGACGCCTGAGTGTATTTTGTGTATTTGTATTATATATATATAGTTAAATTTAGTATAATATGCATGATAGGTTCTGTACTGTCCGGACTGACCTATTGACGGGACCAGAAACAGTTAGTTCCAGCAGACATATATATCATCATCTTTAAGTTACAAGCTAAACAAATATTTTATAATGTAGATGATACTTAGGTATTATAAATTCAAAGCCAATAGCCGCTTTTACTGTAATATAATTGAGGGTAGAATTAATTTTATCAAATAGAGCGGTGGAGTAAGATATTAAAGAACTCTTAGTCCTGATGGAATTATGTTAAATAGACAAAGTTAGGTCTAAAGAGCCGCTGAAACTTTCAACTTCGACGGCCATAAACTAGAATATAAAGTATTCAAATATACTCTATTGACAATCATTTTAGTGACCATATTTCAACATAACGATTCCAAGAAAGCGCTTATTGAAAAACTCTTTATTTAATTTTATTTAAATTGTAGGCTAATCGTCGTAGTATCCTCGAATTCAAATCGCGCGGTATCTTCTCGTCCAGTATACCACAGTGGCTAAGACGAAAGTCTAACATCAGTGCGTATTGCCAGTGATGACATATGACTCCGAAACGTGGTCGCTTACAATGGGCCTCATCAGAAGAATTAAAGTCACCCAAAGGACAATGGAAAGGGTTATGCTCGGAGTTTCCTTGCATGATCATATCAGAAATAAAGACATCCGCATGAGAACCAAGATTACAGACATAGCCCGAAGAATCGTCAAACTCAAGTGTGGAGGGCACATTGCTCGCAGAACAGATGGTCGATGGGGATGAAAGGTTCTGGAGTGGCGACCACGTACCGGAAGACGCAACGTTGGAAGGCCTCCCACAAGGTAGACCGATGACCTGGTGAGGGTCGCGGGAATCCGATGGATGCGAGATGCAAAGTACCGGTCGTTATGGTGACACTTGGGCTCCCCCATTGGCCTATGTTCAACAGTGGATGTGTTTCGTTTGAAATGATGATGATGATGATGATAGGCAGTTAAGCACTAGCTTAACTGCGATCCCACCTAATGGTTAGCAGTGATGCAATCGTTGATAGTGAATTGCACTAGCTTATTAAAAGCCTATTCATTCTAGCCTTGAAGACACCTAAATTATAATCGGACAGGAAGACCGCTGCAGGCAAATTGTTCCAATCCTTCAATGTACGCGGTATAGGTAAGCGACGAGGCGACCGCTTAGTCCGGACCGTAGAGGTGTCAACAACGTAAAGATGTATACTCGCCGTACGTTGGGTTGTTCGATGGTAGAAAGGTGATGGCGGAATCAAGTCATGTAATTCCTGCGAGCACTTTCCAAAATGCATCCAGTAAAACACCAAAAGGCTAGCTACCGTACGTTTGTGCTCCAGGTCTTGTAGATTGGTGATTGGATATAAATTCTTGGAGCCGTATTATGAAGTATAGTAGGGCCAAAATAAGTAACATGACTTTTTACATTTCATTGACTCAATTTATCGAGTCGACATCAACAACCTGGTCTGTTTGCCCAGCTTTGGCAAAGGCCTCCTTCATGTTTTTCCACTCGATTCGATTCAACGCTGTCCTCGTCCACGTTCTTCCTGCAGTTGCCTTTATTTCGTCTTCCCACTAATCATATTGTCTTCCCCGTTTTCTTTTTGTATTTCTGGGATAGCAGAATACCATACTTTTGTTTCATTTTTCTATGCCTCCTATGATGTACATATCCATTGCCATTTTAATTTCTTTATCTTAGTAGTGACATCGTCTATTTTTGTTCATTTCCTGGCTAAAGTGTTTTTTATTTTATCGGTTTTTCTTAAGCTAAACATGCCATTGCTGTTTAGCATGTTTCCAGTTATCAAATTTGCGCTTTCGTGAGAGCCCAAGTCTGACATCCGTATCCATAATCCATGTGTAAGTACAGGTACTACGCAGGTGTTCTATAGCTTCTTCTTGACAAACATGTTCACTTCAGTATTCTTCATGATTTCCTTCAGCCTCCAGTAGCTTTTCCATGCGTTACTTATTCTTATCTCAATTTCTTTGTTCATTATGTCTGTGGTTGAGATTAGTTGACCTTAATAGGTATATATCTTCACGTATTCGATGGGCTTGCTGTTTATGATTATAGGTTCTTCAATGGTATTTGGCATGGCTTTTGTTATAATGGTGTTCATTGTTAGACCGATCGCAAGAATCTCTTTTTCTAGGTCCTCGAGCATATTTTTAAGATGGTTTTTTTGCTTTAGCAAATAATAATATGATATCATCCGCAAATTTTAGATGGGTAAATTTTTTGCCGTTTATGTTTAATCCGTGTTGTTTCCAATCAAGATTACGGAAGACTTGTTCTAGAACCGCTGTGAATAGTTTTGGTTTATTTTAATTTTCTTGCCCTCTCTTTCTAGTTTGATCTTGGCCGTGCTGTTTGTGTATACCGATATTTTTTTAAATCCTAATGTATTTGTGTTCCTTGGTTTTTTAAGTTTTGCCAAATTCTTTCGTGCTCGATGGAGTCAAATGCTTTACAGTAATCAATGAAATAGCAATAAGACAGAACATTATACTCCTTATTGTTCTCAAATATTTGTCGTACTACGTGAATATGGTCCAGTGTTGAGTATCCACTTCTGAAGCCTGCTTGCTCTCTGGGCTGGTTTTCGTCAAGAGATCTAGTAATTTGGTTAATAATGACCTTTGAAAAATTTTACAAACAAATAGATATTAGACTGATTGGTCTGTAGTTGTTTATTCATTCTTATCACCTTTTTTATGTAGCAGTATGATAGTTGAGGTAGTTCACTGTTGGTGTATCATTTCGTTATTTTGTATGTCGTTAAAAATATGAGTGAGTATCGGCGTGATATAGTCTTTGCATTCTACAGTTACCTCATTAAGGATTTGATCGGGACCGGGGGCTTTATCTATTTTCTGCGTCTCTATTGCTATTTTTACTTCGTCTGTCACTATAGGAGGTACAATATTGCTATTGTTTAAGATAGTTTCATCGTTTTGGAGCTTTTTTGAGTATAAGTCCTCGTAAAATTTTGTTGCCATTACTATTTTTTATTTTTGAACCTTTATCTTTCATGTTAGGAATCTAGGTTGTCTTGTCTATCAGATATTTAAGAGCTTTTTTGATATCTCCGGTCCTAGTGATAAACTTCTTAAAGATCTCCCGACTATGATGTTGTCGGTCTTTCCTCATGTGCATCATTATTTCTTTGCTAATCATGCTTATGTTTTTTCTTATGTCCTTAGTTTTAGACTCAACGCTTATTAATTTAGCCCTTTTTTCTAATTACTCCTTAGTTTGAAGTAAGTACTCGTATAGTTAATACTATCCAAAACGGGAAAGTGCTATCCATAATGTCTACGTCCATTTTTCTCACTAAAACCGTGATGGAATGAAAACATCAAATAACACAGAACCATAACGTGCTCTCCCAATGATCAGTCATTAAAAACCCACAATTCCTTACTACCAACATCACGACATTTCATCATAACTTTCAAAAAGCTCGTATAACACAACTATCCACGGGAACAGTCGTACACTTTTTCACGACCGCCGTAAAGTCCCCATCCGTTTCAAAAATGCAAGGCGCAATCTGCATATTAGATCAGTTGAGCTTTGTCACCAACATTTTTGTACGCTAATTGCCCGGTTCTGGCCAGTAATGCTATTTGCTGGGGGAATACGTAGCAGTTTAACGTGAAGGATCATTATATGAATGTGGTGAATTATTCAATATGCAGGTTGAGCTTCTTCACTTATCGAAAAGAAGATCATCTGAACTTATTCAAGTTGATACTGTGAGACCGCAGTACTCACTTACTTCTCTAAGGCATACGATAGAGCTAAGAAAAATACATGACGTTAGCAAATGTGTACCCATATAATATCAAAATAGAAACAGTAAATGTTGTTGTGTTGTTTCTTGTTGTGTAATGTTATGTAGGTGTCCTAGGGGGGGGGGGGGCATAGGACACCTAATTACTTTCAAAGATTGCACGGAGAGAGAAATTGAAAAAAGAATTAAATGCACCTGGAATAAATACTGGACACTCAAAGAAATATTTAAGAGTAAGATGCCGACTAAACCAAAAAGCAAATCCATGGAAACATGTTTACTTCCCACCCTCACCTATGCCTGTCAAATTTGGCCACTGACAAAACGTAATTTAGAAAAACTTAAAGTATGCCAGAGAGAAATAGAAAGGATTTACATGAACTACAGACTGAAGGACAAAATGAAGAACGCTATCATACGAAGTCAAACCAAGGCAGAGGATGTGGTCAAGAAAGTGCTTGGCTTGAAATGGAAATGGGCCGGACATATCCAACGAGCATCAGACGAAAGGTGGACCAAAATCACCACTAACTGGTACCCTATGGGCAGAAAGCGCAGACATGGCAGTCCACAAAAGATATGGAGTGACGAAATTGTAAAAACAGCAGGAAAAACATGGAGCAGAGTGGCCAGAGAAAGATCAACGTGGAAACGACTGGAGGAGGCTTTTACAGCTGTCTAGCGGTCCTTGTATAGACCAAATATATAATTATTATCTCCTCCGCGTGCGCGTCTCCTTTTCAAGGAAATTTCACGTCGACACTTTACGTGACCAGAGGGCTGGCTCGTTCTTCGCCAAAAAACTTTGCATTGCCATTCAACGTGGCAATGCTGCCAGCCTTCTGGGCACATTTCCGGACGACAGCGAAGTGGAGGAGTACTTCGACGCCTGAGTGTATTTTGTATATTTGTATTATATGTACATAGTTAGGTTTAGCATAATAGTATTTATAGTTAATATTTAAGTTCCCACCATAAATAAATAATTTGTATCTGAATTTACCTATGCACAATTATTATCTATTAAAAATCAAGTTATAAAAAAAAGTTACAAAAACGACACTAAAGATAATTAAAAGATACTCAAAACTTCATAAAAAATTTAGAAGGAAAATAAAGCTATTTTTATTTTATTTATTTAATGTTGTGTTAATGTTATGTTTCTGCATCTCCCTAAGGTCGACTGGTATAAAATGCTTAAGGCATTAAGTCCACCTATGTACAGTGTTTATTACTAGTGCATAAAGTTGTAATAAACTACATAACAGAATACTATAGATCAGTTTTGCCTTAGAATTCAACTACTTACTACTAACCAATCTTCTGATTAAAAACACAATTTTATTTTCAAGAATCTTCATCCAGGTCTAGCAAAATGAACGGGGCCTACTAGGGCTGCAGAACTCAAAAGAGTTACCATGGCCCTTGAAAGCAAAGGGGAATTCAAGGAAAACAGGAGGGTTTTAGTTAGTAGAAGCTCCACCCAGAGCGAGGGAAGTAATTTGATGATTTTCCACCTCTAAAAAGAGGTCTTCAAGCCCTAGTCTACCGAACGAGAATCTACTTAGAGAATAGAATAGAGTAAATATTTTATGTTTTTACTTATGTTTTCATAAAAAGTAACAGCAAACAGCTTCAATATAAAATTTAGGTACTACAGGTATACAAAACATATAAACAATATTGTAGCCCACAGCGCTGCTCACAAATTAACTGTGGGATACTTAAATAAAATCACTAGGATGGCTAATTTAAATTAACTATCGGGCATGATTAAAAACAAATACAAACAGAAGTAATAAAACAAACTAAAATAAATGGAGAGAGAGAGAGAGAGAATAATAAAAAAGAAAAAAACATTTATGAAAACTCCTTTAGAATGAGACTTTTGAATTTACACGGTGAACATGCAAAAATATCTATATGTTAAAAAGCCTCATTGTAGGCATCAACCATTCTACGAACAGGTGAACGCAAACCAGAATTGTACACCAAAATAGTAACAAAACTTTAAAACTAACTTAAGTCTATGGATACAATCAAATAGCGGTCTTATCGCTAACAGCGATATCTACCAGACAACCTTAGGATGGACTGTAAGAACTTAAAATAAAAAGGGTAGTCTGCGGTGTACTGCAAATTAATGAAGTATTAAATTTAACATCCCACAAGGCACAGATTTTATATTCATCCTTTACGCGTAACATACGTAAACTTATGAAAATAACGGTAGGCGCTATACAAAACATATTTTGTACAATATTTTTAAAGATTTCTATTCAAAGCTCGCACTCTGCGTAACGTTTAATTTCGCACTATTTTGCATATTTATATAAATATCTTGCTGTGCGTAGTACCTATTTATATTTATGCGGGCGACGCGGCCAAAATCTTGTTATCATAAAAAGTATAATTTTAAAAAGAAAACGAGTAAAGCGTGCCTTGCTTATAGTTACAGAATTACAGAAAAAAAGCGACCCTGCAGTAAAGTTGTTGAATTGTGGCTGCTTCACAATACATTTTATTTTTACTAAAAATCTCGATACCACGAAAAAATTTGAGAGAATATTTTGAATATTTCTGGCATTACCTGCCTACATGAAACCTGCATAATATACCTATGTACAGTAGCGCTACCACGAGCTTTTAGAGATCCCTTCTTTTCGCATAATATTCTTTTTCCTAATATATTAATTGCCATAATAATACTTTGCCATTTTTTTTTGCATACAGTTTATGTTGGCATAATTATCTTGAAGGCTAATTTGTTTTGGCATAAATTTAATTCGCATAACGTTACTAGGTCTATTAGCATAATAATATTTAGGCATACAATTAATAGAAATAACGAAAACAAATTCGAGTTATCTTTACATAACATTATGTAACTTAGGGCCGATTTTTCAATCGCCAGATGACTTTTATCTGAAGAATATGTTTGACGTTTTGACAGCTTTTGTATAGAAAATATGTCATATTTATTCTTCAGATAGAAGTTGAAAACTGATGATGGAAAAATCGGCCCATAACTATGTATTTTTATTTTTGGTGTATATTTTTAGCAATTGCTTGTAAATATGCAATATCGAAGTATATTCATCTTTTTTACTAATAATTTTTTCAATCCTATTGAGTTTGTCCGTGTATTTTTCCTTTTTTTTTTAGTATTGAATATGTTCCGACACCAAGTTTATTTATTTCAATGGTTTGGTGTTTTATTTCTTGAACAATCTTTTTTGCCAAAAAATAAAATCCAGTATGGTGTTTTCCCACAAAATGTGCAAATCTAGCTACTCCAGACTTTGGGTGGAAATTGTAGTGGTGAACTTGCAGTGCCTCATACATAATTCTGATCAAACCATTTTGCTATAGTTTCTGTAACAATTAAATAATATTGTTGATTAAAAATAAACATCAGGTCTCAATGCAATACTTTTAAGATAACATAACGTGTAGTTAGAGAGTGACGATTTTTGGTAAAATTCTATTTTTAACCCTAAATTAAAATTAAAGTACTTTATTGTGCTACAAAAGTTTGTGACAGAACCTGCAAAACCGACTCCACGTAGTCTTGTCTGCCCTACCCCTAGAGTGTAATTTAAAATCGCGTAGGCGCGTAGGGGCGAGGCGGCCCGCGCGCAGAGGAGCAGGTGGCTGAGGCTGGCCGGCTTTGCCGGCAAGCAAGAGGAAGCTTTTTTTTTAAGGTGGGAAATCATCCAAATGACTTCTCGCGCTCTGGGTGGAGCGAGAAGGCGTGTCAGACTTTTACTGACTAAAACCACACCTGTATCCTTAAATTAACCTTTGCGTTCTAGGACTACGGGTTTCCCTTTCAGAAATTCTCCGCGGTCCTAGCTAGCGGCCATCGGCCCTGCTGGGCCCCTACGGTTTGCTGACACCTCTTGAGGAGCGCGAGGATCACTACGCGCTGTTGACGACTGGGCTCGGTCCAGTTAATTACCGAACAGCCGGACGGCGAGCTACCCAGTGCTCGACGTCCGCAAGCCCGCGTCTACCGTGGCTGGTAGTCGGGGTCGGAATTACGGCGGCTAGGGCGTGAGGACCTTCGTTCCCTCACGCGTGCAGCCTCCTCCTTCACTAGCATTACTGCTTCGCAAAAGGAAGCGACCCCCTGGCATTCCTCCTCGCTCCGGACCATAGCCTGAACCAGGGCCCGACGCGAAAGGTCGCTGCCGCCAATTGCCTCCACGAGGACACGGCGGTGCTCTGCCCAAGCGGGGCACACCTCCACCGTATGCTCTACCGTATCCTCTGGGTGGTCTACACAATGATGACACCCGGGCGTTGCTTCCGCCTAAATCCGATGCAGCAACCTCCCGAACTTGCCATGTCCGGTGAGGACCTGCGTCATGCGGTAGGTGAGGATGCCGTGTTGCCGCTTCAGCCACTCCTCAAAGAGGGGATTTACCGAAGCAAGCCGAAGCTGCGGTGGTAAGCGACAAGCCGTCTGCGACGATTAGCACGCGTGGGGCCGCCGGAGGCCCTAGGCGACCTCAAATCGCGAGTCCGACTCGCACTTGCCCAGTTTTCTTTATGACATTAGTGTGATAAGTTGAGTGATAGTTCGTGAGTAAACAAAACTTTGCAAGTCGTAAAACACCCGAGCATTCGACTTGTATAGTACACGAGGTAAGTAAGTACAGCAACAGGCCTGTTGAAAACATCTTGAGCAGACCGTTTTGTGTTCATTTTGATTGATTGGGTATTTGAGTACTACTTAAGATGAGGTATCGGCTTTTGAAACTTTACAACGAAGCCGAAGCCAGAAAGGTTGTATAATGAATTCCGTATAGAGAATATTTATTCGACTCGGGCAACAAACACAAAATAAAAGAGAAAAATAGTAAAGAATGATACAGTAAAATTGTGCTGAGCGTGTACTCGTATATAGTTAAAGGGTTACCAGCTCAGTATTTGCTGGGTGTCCAATTTTTTTTTTATCGTCATCAAATAACTTTTCGCGCTCTGGGTGGAGCTACATGGAGTTGCCAGTTTCTTTTTCAGCACGTCATGGCTGCAAAGTGTTTAGGGTTCCTTACTAAAAGGGTAAAACGGGTCCCTATTATTCCCGTTGTCCGTCCGTCTGTATGTCTGTCTGTCCGTCACCAAGCTGTATTTCATGAACGTTAATATCTAGACAGTTAAAATTTGACAATGATTCGATCATAGATGACATATTTTCTGTTGCCGCTATAACAAGAAATACTAAAAACAGAATAAAATAAATATTTAAGTGGGGCATCCATACAGCAAACGTGATATTTTTTGCCGTTTTTTGCTACGGATGGTACGGAACCCTTCGTGTGTGAGTCCGACTCGCACTTGACCGTTTTTTGATCTTATTTTAATAAAAAAATGCGCTTTTACCTATAAAGGTTTGCCTCTACGTTCCTGCCCTACACCAACAATCTTTCTCTTAAAACAGCAGTTCCATAATCTTCTCCATAATTCAGAGAACAAATCAAGTTCTATCATACAACAGCGTATAAGCGAGAGACGTACAATATATTTATAGGGAGCAACTAAATTTCCGGTCTCGGGACACGGAGTGCGGACCGCTTCCGGGAATTTGTCCGGGACGGTTTACTAACTTTCTCATCTCTTCAGCATAATCTTGAGATTGTTCTTTTGATTTTTATTTCTTAAGAAGTTGAAAGATGAAAGCCATCTGGATGTACTGGAGAGTTTGATGAGCTGCAGATACTGAAACTAGGATACGATGGAAGTTTAGTTAGTACTAAAACTGAAGTAGTTTTTAATTATTAAATTACTGCTTTTAGCGATAAGTCCATCCATTCTTTCGTTCTATAAATGATTAAGTTTCTATAGTATTTTTTATGATGTCTAATAAAGATTATGCTATTCTATTTTTATTAGAGTTTTTTATATTGGGGAATTACTATATAAAAACTCATCATCTTCCTGCCCTTGTTCCGTTTTACGGTCGACGCATCATGTGGTTTTAACCGACTTTAAAAAAAGGAGGAGGTTATCAATTCAGTTGTATTTTTATTTTTTATGTTTGTTACCTCAGAACTCCGTCGTATATGGACTGATTTGCAAATATTTTTTTTCGTCTTGAAGGATAATATGCTTCCAGATTGGTCCCATTTTTTTCAGTTCTGATATCCCATCACCAGAACTAGATTTTGAAAAAAATGGGACCAATCTGATTATGAGGAATCGAGGGAACTCCTCAAATATTATAGGCAACCATATAGTGATTTAGGTATTTTCGTCGACAACTTAAGCATTTACAGTCAAAAAATAATATTTGACGAAGTGGAACTGGTGAAGAAGACCAGAAATGGCCAACAGAACTTCATACTTACATAGATCGACTATGACAATACAAATAACTAGATGGTTCTGAATAGTTATGTTGAAAATGGTATCATCGAAGTGACCTGATGATGATGATGGAGCCGGAAGGTAGGCACCTGAACTCTGTAATTAATCAATGTATCCTAGCCGTGTTTGGGCTTATTAGAAAATTCTCAAAAAAATAAAATTCAAATATTTTTATTTCACATAAATACATATAAAACGTCAGAACGGTTCCAAATTGGTCAGAATTGTCATAAGATGCACTTTAGCTATAAAGTACTATCGAAATGATCAGATGATGGAGCCGGAAGGTGGAAGGTAGACACGGGGACTTCATAATAAGACACTGTATCCTAGCAGTGTTTAGGTTCATTGGAATTGTCATGAGAAATATGCACTCTGGTTAGAAGTGTATTGCATCTAAAAAGTTTGAAATAAAAATCTATTTATCAAATAAAAAAAAATACACTGAAAGAGTCAAAATAATTTTAATTTCGGAAGTCAGTGTTATGTTATGAAACAAACAATACCGAGAAACACCGACTTCCGAAATTAAAGTTTTTTTTTTTACTTCTCACACAATCCATCCATCTTTTCTTTGGCCTCCGTCTCCCTCTCCATCCATCCACATGTATACTCATAACTCTTTTAGTAACATGCGCTGCATTCCTCTTCTTCACATGGTCGTATCAAGACGAACGAAACTATATAAAAACTATGGACCCTAAATAACAAAACCGATTTTATAGTTGCCAAAGATACCAATTATAAACTGTAAAGAAGATGTCACTTTTGTACAATAGGCGTTTTTTTGCAATAAGTATCAAGCAAATTAAACATGGCATGACAGCTGTGAAAATTCGAAGACATGTGACATCCACCAACCCGCACTGGGCCCGCGTGGTGGATTACAACCCATTCCCTCTCGTAGAGAGGAGGCCTGAGTCCCAGCAGTGGGAACATTATAAGGCCGACTATGCTATGCTATGCTAAATTAAACATCAAGGTTGTTTCTTACAACCACATTATCCAAATTGAACCTCGAATAAAATGCAAATTCACGGAAACATTTATTTCAAAACATGAAAATACACATTGTAAAGTGCCCATAAAACCCTATTTGCAAATAAAACAAAGAAAATATTCAATCGTACCTCCTTTTACGTGTAATATACTGGAGGTTCACTCCGCAGTAATCAGCGGTACTCTTGGCCAAACAGGTTTGTTTAGCCCTCCCTGAGGAGGCCGCGGATCCTTCCTTAGGCTTAGTAATTGATAATGAAAAGGAAGAAGGTTACTTGCCTAAAGGGCTTCCAGATTTTCTGAGGAACGCACTTTTTTTGGTGTTTGTTTGTGTAATAGGGTGATGAAAGCCAAATATAAATGAAATCCGCTTAGTAGTGTGTCGGAAATGTTTGCTCAGAATCGAACTGACGACTTTCATTCAGTGATTCGAAAGAAAGACGCATCGCTGATGTACAGAACGACGGGTCAGTGACAATAGCATCCTGAAAACAGTGGTTGAGAGTCCTTACTCCCCTATTCTGAGGCAGTATGTGGAGAGAATCATGATAAGGTAGTTACTGTTTGCTATATTGTTCTCTGCACACCTTGTCTCAGTCACCCACTTCACTGCATGTTTTCTTATTTTTATTTTTGTATCTTTGTTTGTGTATTACTAACACTAACTTTAAGTAATTATAAGCTTACTAACAAAGTGGACCATATTGTTGTCTTTTTAAATAAAAAATATTATATTATTATAGGGCCGATTTTGAGTAAAACCAATAAAAACAATACTATAAATCTATTTAAAAAAAAAGTGAGAAAGTTTTTTTTTTGTTTATTACCTCGGAACTCCGTCAAGGGCCTATTACACTACTCGATATTCAGAAAGTCTTAGTCGATGTCGTGTAGTGTAATAAGGGTTAGACCGGTCGAGCGCGAGTGGTCTTACTCGGGACAAAAAATAAGACAGTCTGAATATCGTGTGCTGAATATCGCGTAGTGCAATAGACCCTTCATTTTTGGAAAATTCTTATTTTATTCGTACAAATATACAGATTTGTTATATTTTTGTAAAAATCCAATTCTTTTGACTTGCAGTCAATAGAACTGGATTTGTGGGAGGAATTGAGGGAACTTCTAAAACATTATATAATGATTTAGATAAACCGATTTCAAAAAAGGAGAAAGTATTGTTTTTGTTTGTTCCCTCAGAACTCCGTCATTTTTAACCAATTTGGAAAATTCTTATTTTATTCGTACAAATATACAAATTTGTTATATTTTTGTAAAAATCCAGTTCTGACTTGCAGTCAATAGAACTGGATTTGAGGGAACTTCTAAAACATTATACCTATAATGATTTAGATAGTTTTTCATCAAGAAGTCAAGCATTTTTCAGTTACTTTTTAGAGCTCTTCTGTGTTCAAGAAGAAAGAGTCAGACATTAGTTAAATGAAATCGTCATTTTTATTGAAAATCTACTGAGCCCTAATATAGGATCCTGTAGCAAAATTACATTTTTAACTGTAGGTTGGGGATTTAAATTGATAAAACAAACGAAAACTTTTCTAGTTTCTGTGTTCTGTCTATGCATGAACACCATATTTATAATAACATAATATTAATTGTAAGCCTATTTATTTCTCAAATATTAATTGTTGAATTAAAAACTTGCATAAATTTTACTATGTTAACCATTGTTCTCTGCACATCTTGTCTCAGTCACCCACTTCATTGCATGTTTTCTTATTTTTATGTTTTTACCTTTGTATATTACTAACACTAACTTTTAAGCTTAATGACAAAGTGGACCATATTGCTGTCTTCTTAAATAAAAATTATTATAGGGCTAACTTTGAGTAAAACCAATAACTTGCATAAGTTTAACCATGTACACATACAAATATGTTAAAATAATCTGAGATTCACACAAAGAAATTTAAACTTCACAATGAAACGATTCTCCAACAGTAGCATTTGTCTAAAATCCCTCCAAAGCAAAAACGATTATATAATCGTAGATCTCATAACGTTATAGCGAAGGAAATCCTACTTATAGTAGAGCTGCCCGAAGAATAAATTGTGCCCGACTGAACGCAAGATGGCGCCACTTTCGACACGGATGGGCTTGGGAGGTACGAAGGTTTACATGTAGCTTTTTAAAAAACGTTACATTTTGTTATAAGTCAACACAAAATCTGTGTGAGGTTAGAGCTTATACAAGTTGTAGTTATAAAATTAAAGTAGATAAGACAGACAGGATAATTGCCTTTAAGCACCAACCCGCCTCCTGCGAAGCAGTAATGCTAGCAAAGGAGACGGCCACATGCGTAAGGGACCCGACCCCAATTTCCAGCCACCGTAGGCGTGGGCTTACGGATGATGAGTAATCGGTAGCTCACCGTCCGGCCGTCCGGTAACCATTCGAGCCCAAGTCGTCGAAAGCGTGTAGTGTTCCACAAAGAGATGTAGTAGGTAGTTGTGGTTTTAGTCAGTAAATATCTGACACGCCCTCTCGCTCCGCCCTAGAGCAGGATAAGTCGTTGGATGATTTTGCACCTTAAAAACAGCATAATCAGTAATATAATATTCCCACTGATGAAACTCAGGCCTCCTCTTTAGAAGAGGGAATGGCTGTAATCTTCTACGCTGGCCCAATGCAGTTTCCTCACGATGTTTTCCTTCATCGTGTTTAGTGTAGTGTTGATAAAGTAAATTATACAAAGCAAAGCGCCAGCCTGGGTTTGAACCCACAACGTTAACGAACGTCTGTGTCGAAAGTGGCGCCATCTTGCGTTCAGTCGGGCACAATTTATTCTTCGGGCAGCTCTACTATAAGTAGGATTTCCATCGCTATAACGCTATGAGATTACGATTATTTAATCGGTTTTGACTCGTAAGTCGAGGCCATTACTACTAGACCACCACTGCTCACTCACAATCAAAACGTAATTTTATAATTGACCTTTCCAAAATTGCAAATAAATATTGCCTTGTAAGAACTTTTCTCACATCCTTGGTAAACGCGTGCTCACTGGGCCATCTGCGCTGCGATAGCTCCTGCAAAATGCATTTAGTCCCAACTGACAAAAGCTCAATGCTAGCCTTATAGATGTCACTCCAGATTATGAATTTATAATGGCACGTGGACTCCGACAAAAGATATGCTAGCTTTTCTAAGCCTGACTTTCATAAATCTCTATTTAAAACTAGCTTCTGTCAGCGGCTTCGCCCGCGTGAATGTAGGTTTCTCTACCCAAACTTTGGACTCCCGTTTCATTCTTTTACAGTTTGAATTTTGGAAAATCCTCTCTTACTACTGGCTTACGCCATAAAAAAAAAAAAATGGTTGGACCACCCTTAGCACTTAGGGGTATGAAAAATATTTTGTTACAAACACTATGACACGAAAATTTTATACATTATTTTTAGTTTATGCGAAACCTGAATATAGTTTTTTCATAATCAGTAACTGAATGGATTCCAATAGTTTTTACACCATGTTATATTTTTTTAACAAAAATATTTAAACGGTCACAAGTTGGACACCACTGACACTAAGTACAACTCAGGTGACGGCAGGACATAGCGGGTATTAGGCGCCAGCAAACAGCTGGGTTCAAGTGCAAAACAACCCCTCAGTCACCTGGATGGCCCGGTGACTATGTATTTTTGCTGACATAATGGTCTTATAACTTTGTAATTTTTCATGATACAGTTATGAAATTTTGTACATATATTCTTTACATAAAAATACTAGACACGTGTTTCGGGTTTCGATATATTTTTTTTTTTAACTTGATATAAACCGGTGCTTGACTGCGATCCCAACTGATGGTAAGTAGTGATGCAATCATTGATGGTGAGGCGCACTAGTTTATTAAGAGCTTATTCACTTTAGCCTTGAAGATACTTAAATTATAGTTGGACGGGAAGACCGCAGCAGGAAAATTGTTCCAGTCCTTCGATGTACGCGGTATAAACGACGAAGCGAAATGCTTAATCCGGACCGTTGACTAAAACTTATGTTGTATATACATAGATGAGTTTATCCTGAAATAGACCTGTTATACAATATTATGTACAATCAGGAAAAACGTCATCAAAGACTTTGATAACATGGGAACGAATATTGATGCCTGTTGGTTTAAGGGTCAACGAATTTTGGTTTTTCATAGCTCATTGCTAAAATAATAAGAGCCTTACGGGTTGACCTGTAAGGCTCTTATTATTTTTTTCCCAAAAGGTAAGCAACACTTGATGAGGTCGGTTTGTGGATGGGTGACCATCTTAAAGGTACCGAGATTCCCTCATGTCTCAGAAAACACGTTTACCCATTAGTCTCGGCGGTCACTTGTAGATCTTCGACAGTCGTTATGGATAATCAGAAACCAGAATATCAGCCACCAGTCTTGGCAAGGAGTATCGTGTTACTAAATTACTGGGTTGTGGAGGTCAGTTAGTCACTCCATGTAAAATACTAGTATTCAGTTACATACGGTCGGACTAAAAACCAACCCCAACTTGGTAAGGAAAATGCTCGGCAGATTGATTATAAGGAAAAATCTTAATTGCTTGAGTGTAAAAAGAACCACTTATTTCAAAATCGGCGCACACATTTTTATTTTAGGTTTTCCTCATTCCACAAGGAAAGGTTACATACAAAAATCTACCAAGCGAACATTAAAGAAAATATAAAATTCTGAGAGAGTAAGAGATAGGCTTTTTGGCACACAAACCTTCAAAATTGACCCCTCTTCGATAATGGGCCGAGGGTTTCTACAGAAATATTCATAAATTATGTACGAGCCTAGTTGGAATTCATAATGGACGAACGAGTGGGCCTCTCCAAAATATTTATAATATACACAAATGTATATATAGCTTTTAAAATATCCAGCGTTCTTGCTTTACTGCTAAAATATTGCGGAGATATATTCTGGGATGATCCCGGGTGAATTAAATGCAAGAAGGAGCTGGTATTAAGGGATCAGGACGTACTTATCATGTTTAATGGGACTCGGCAGCTAAATAGTGATACCGTTGGAAGGTTTTCGTGAGTTCGAGTCGTACCTGTTGCGTGGAGAACACAAATTAGTCGTGGTGCCACTGTGAGGTGTTTTATTTTTGGTAGTGAGTGGTCAGTCTAGCGTGTTGCATGATGGCTTGATATTAAATTGTTCGTAGAAAGATTTTACAAAGAAATAAAACAACGACGATAATGAACGATACGATAGTTCCACGGGTAGTGTTGTTGTAAAGTGAAATCCGGGGCCCTGGGACGAAGGCAAAGAAGGAACAGGAGTACTTTTTGTCAGTAAAAGTTTGACACTATCTCTCGCTCCACCCAAGAGTGAGATTTGTCATTAGATGATTTTCAAACATTAAAAAAAAAAGATGCGATAGTTTATCATTGGAAGGCTTCCATAAGTTGGCTTGTCGATGGTCGGATGGCGGTGGGACTCCATTTGATGAGTATCGTAGTATTGGTTGATGAGATTACATTTGGTGAAGGTCTGTATCCAGTAGTAGACGTCTTTCGGCAGATATGATGATGGTTTTTTTTAGCAGACACTCAAACACAACTATCAGTACGCCATATAATTGTTTTTCCCCGTGTGGGAATCGAACCCATGACACACAGCGCAGCAGCCTCACTCGATCACAGCGTCAACCGTGGTGTCTAATATTATTAGTACCAACTGAAATCTGCTTGCTGGTTATAATAGGTAATATCATGCCGTAATAAATAAAATTATCTGTGTATATGTTAGGTACCGTTAGAGTACAGAATAGGTTAATATGCGCATTAACTAGGTAATCTGCAAATTACAGGGTACAATCCGTTAAAGTGCGAAATTTAACTTTAAGTACCAGATATTGGAGATATCCGCTACTTGTAATAAATAAAATTATCTGTGTATATGTTAGGTACCGTTAGAGTACAGAATAGGTTAATATGCGCATTAACTAGGCAATCTGCAAATTACCGGGTAGAATCCGTTAAAGTGCGAAATTTAACTTTAAGTACCAGATATTGGAGATATCCTCTACTTTAAGTTAAATTATTTTCCTAGATAATCTGCATATTAATGGATGTTACATCGTTAAATCGCGGAATACAGTGAGCGAAACACTTTTGTCCCCTTTTAGCTTAACGAAGCCCCATTCCGCGGGGCTCCAACTTCTGAGTTGTTATAAAAAAAATAACCACGAAGGCTTCGCTCCGCTTTGCTCTCGCATTAACCTTCTAACCTAACCTGTCTGTGTCGGGGTGCCCTAAAATAGTTTAATTCTTCATGCGTAAAACGTCATCAAACTTTAGATTATTATTAGAAATTAAATAATCACAATGAATTCTAATGTTTTATTCAATTAAAGAGCCTGTTTTATAACTTAATCGTATGCTTGGCCGTTAGTCTGCGGAATGCCTAGGAAATCTGCAGATCAACAAGTTAATCTGCTCTCTACCTGATTTACACACTTTAGCGGTAACATATTTAGAAAGCAAAATCTTGACTCACTCTCTGACTCTTAACGCCCAGCCCAAAACTGTGGACCTATTACGCTGAAATTTTACACAATGGTTGGTTTTGTGATGTATCATCATCATCATCATCATTTCAGCCGAAAGACGTCCACTGTTAGACATAGGCCTCCCCCAAGTGTCGCCACAATGAACGGTCATGTGCGTCTCGCATCCATCGGATTCCCTCAACCCTCACCAGGTCATCGGTCCACCTTGTAGAATGCCTTCCAACGCTACGTCTTTCGGTACGCGGTCGCCATTCCAGAACCTTTTGGCCCCAACGGCCATCCATTCTGTGAGCAAATGTGCCCTGCCCATTGCCACTTGAGTTTGGCGATTTTTCGTGCTATGTCAGTAACCTTGGAGATGTATTTTTATTTTTTTATTTTATTTTATTTTAATAAGTACAGTGACAGACTACAGATCTACTATACAATCAGCACAGTTAAAATATAACATACAATACATAAATCTGAAGTCCAATTATTGCTGTACACAACACTCAAAGTTTAATATGCTTCAGAAATAGAAAAGACACAGTAAAGGTAAAGTATTATGGAGAAGTTAATAAAGTACAATAATGTAATTACATTTTATATAAACAATTTCTAAATTCATTAAAACTGTTCAAAAACAAGTCTACCTTAGGGCA
Source organism: Mythimna impura (assembly GCA_905147345.3). Classification (NCBI taxonomy): domain Eukaryota; kingdom Metazoa; phylum Arthropoda; class Insecta; order Lepidoptera; family Noctuidae; genus Mythimna; species Mythimna impura. The sequence continues at coordinate 29,181,657 of LR990349.1, read as the reverse complement.
TATTATATTATATTCATTGCACATTCTAGATAACGGGTTATTCTCAGAAACATTATTGTTACTAGCGGGAACACTAAATAATTGTGGAGTGCGCACAGATCGAGTATATAAAGAATGAAATCGGATTTTCTAAAATTCGCCCCCTATGGAGATGAAACGGGGGTCCAAAGTTTGTATAAAGAAATCTACTTTCACAATAGCAAAGTTGCTGGCAGAAGCTGGTCGCCAATATTCTTCAAGAGATCTCTCTTCAGCAGCCCCCCTAGCCAAGTTGCAAACGATAAACGGGAACGCTTAGTAATCTCCAATAGATTTTCAACTTTATACCTAAGAGCATAAAGTTGAAAATCTATTAAAGACTACTGAGCGTTAGCGACCGGAACGAACGAAAACACTATGTAATCTTCAATAGATTTTCAACTTTATATCCAATACCATAAAGTTGAAAATCTATTAAGACTACTGAGAGTTTACGTTTATCGTTTGTGACTTGGCTAGGGGGGCAGGATTTTTTCGAGTGAAGTTCAGTGGCGGTTTTGATTATTCGTAAATTGATTTTTAGCAAATATTGTGATGTAAAATTGGTGTAGTTTTGTATCTCAAGTCTCTACGCAGCTGGAAAATATATGGAATCATTAAAACAGGCGCGATTTCGTTAAAATGGAGCTGAGAATTATTGTAGTAATTGATTACCACAGTGAAGTTTACTGAGAAAGCCGGCCCGATACATTTACGAGTTATCATCACTGATATTTTTACAATTCCAATATTTTACTATTAGCAATTATTGCGCTATTAAAACTGAATAAAACTCCTCAACAACCTAAAAGTTTGATAACTTTACTTGACGACCACGAACCATTAACTCTCGTGGGTACAAAATGGATCCCTAAATAGATATGGAACTCATTACTCATTCATCATGACAGTTATTTGAGTTGTGTGGGCAGAATCATGGCTTTTGTCAAAAAATGAATGTTTTAAAATGTTTTTTTTTTTTTACTAACGACTATGGGTAAACCGTCCCTCGGTCATTCTTTTTTGTCGGTTCTGAAATTTTTATTGGTTGAACTTTTTTGTACTAGCTGACTTGGCAAAGGCATTTCTATCCAAAAAAAAATAGGGGGTGGGGGTAGGAGGGTGTAAAATAATCTATGACCTATTCTCAGACCTGACAAATTATATACAAAAAAAATTATCATAAAAATCGGTCAAGCTATTCTAGAGGGGTTTGATAAACACTGTGACACGAGATTTTTATATATTAGATAATAGCATGCATCGTTAATAATTGTGCAATATTAAGCGATAGACTTAACGTAGATCAAACTAAAAAAATACAATAATTATAGTGCAAATGTAACATTTAGAATCGATAGTTTATGAAGTACATTGCAGAAAGTTCCACCATACAATCTATGTATAAAAAGAAAGTCGTGTTACATACTTACGCTATTCCGATCACTAAAACCGATCAAGATCTTATATTGTTCGTTCGTACGCAGCCACCTTGAATATGCATCACAGGTCTGGAACCCTCAGTATGGGATATATAAGTCTCGTAGAGATGGTCAACCGTCAAGATGACATGCCGTATTTTTCAATTTAAATTAATTTGTAAAACTCGTCGAAAGAGCTTTAAAATATTAAAAAATTTGATCGATATGGGATTTGGTATATGTGAAATCCTGGAGGAGCGCTGGCTTGATGCTGCCTGATGAGTGTACGTGACCCACCGCCGCCGCCCCTTGATGACTATCATTCTCAAATATTTAATGTCTTTGACCACTCTACTGCGCACATGATGTTAGAATGTAGCAGATTCTGAACTAATTGTGCTCCATTGGTGTAATTGCTGCAAGGCGTTCCGATGTGAGGATAAACAAACAAATAAATAAATAGAGGGCATCCAGAAAAAAATCTTAAGTTTCTTGATTATAGAGCAAAACAAGTAGGTATCTTTTAACTACACTCACCGATGCAAAAAGTACCGTTTTCTACCGCTTGATCAGAGACGTGATATTAATGATGTGTGCTACCTGATTAATATCGCAAATGGTTCAATTGACTGTCCTGAACTTGTCTCAAAATTATCTATACGAACTAATCAGATGGGGCTGCGACAGTGGCCACTTCTGCATGTACCTAGTGCAAATATTAATAATAGGCGTAATGCAGTTTTTCTAAGAGCCAGTCGCAGTTTTAAGAGAGGATTTCATGTGAACATTGACCTATTTTGCACCAACGCGAGCACAGTTAGGAAGCTCTTAGCAAAGCCATTTTTTAGCAACTCAGGCCATGGTCCGGAGCGAGGAGGAGTGGCAGGTTGTTGCCTCCTTCTGCGAAGCAGTAATGCTAGCAAAGGAGGCGGCCGATCGCGTGAGGCAACGGTCTTCACGCCCCAATCGCCGCCGGGATTCCGATCCCGATTTCCGGCCATCGTAGGCGGAGGCTTGCGGACGGCGAGCAATGGGTGGCTCGCCGTCCGACCGTCCAGTAACCGTCCGGACCGAGCCCAAGTCGTCGATGGCGCGTGCTGTTCCACGCGCGCCTCAAGGAGATGTCAACAACTGTAGGGGTTGAAGCCTACTGGGGCCAAGGGTCTGATTCTGAAAGGAAGACTCGGCCCTGGTGCGAAAGGCAGCGAAGGAACGGGAGTGGGTTTTTAGTCAGTAAAAGTCTGACACTATCTCCCGCCCCGCCCAAGGGCGGGGGATGTCATAAGATGATTTTCCCACCGAAAAAAAAAAAATATTCAATTGACTGTCCTCAACTTGTCTCAAAATTATCAATACGCAATTACGCACTAATCAGATGGGGCTGCGACAGCGACCATTTCTGCATGTACCTAATGCAAACACAAATTATAGGCGTAGCATATTTTCTGAGAGTCAGTCGAAATTTTAACAAGATTTCATGTGAACTCGGCATTGACCACTTTTGCACCAAAGCAGGCACAGTAAGGAAGCTTTTGCATCTATATATATTATAAATGTTTGTATAAAGTTATTAACAGTTTATGGTATTGTGTGACCAATTTTGAATATTTTTGTCATTATATACATGTGGAAGCTTGTAAATACCAATTTAGTTTTTTACTATGTTGCTATTAGTCTTTAGCTTTCCTAAAATGTGAAAAGTAAAATAAAAATACAAAAATACAATTTATAATCTTCTGAAATTATCTCTCACACCGCCACATGATATAGGCTTACAATACTTTCCCAAAAAAGGTGGAAACTCATCTAACCTCCTGTTCGTCACAATTGAACCTCAGTAAAATATTACGATCAAACACATCTATTTAACATGTGACATGAACAAAATTGATTCAATTTACACGAAGCTCCACGAATAGAACCTGACACGTTTGATGTGACAAGACATTATTAAAGTTAAATTTTATTTTATTGGCAGGGATTGAAAATGTAAAGGATTGGAATCGTGATTGTTCGCATTGATTTATTGTAATCTTGTAACTTAAACTATAAACCTTACCTTTCAATATCTCACGAAAATTATAATTTTCGTATGACTAATTTTTCCAAGCCAGTACTTTTTTCCACTGTTCCCAACTTTCCAAATTAATTCTAATAATAATCATCATCATTTCATCTGAAATTTTAAAAATTATCAACTTTATTTATTTACACGAATAATTAAAAAAAAAAAACTTATCTAACTATAATAACAGTAGAATAATAAAAAATAAAAAACCTTACACTAATTACAACTGAAATCAAACTAAAATCTGGAATGGAAATAAAACTTGTGAGCACTCGGACCCCACGAACCGAGAGTTTCAACCCCAAACGGTTCGAAAATATAACTTCCAAGAAGGTTATTATATCTCCGCAGCCGCAGCGCCAGCACCAGCACAACACGACGAGCTAGAAATATGGGAAGGCGCAAGAGTATCGACACAAATAGCGTCCCATACTAAAAGCCTACCCATCTTCCATGAGAATAACGACATGCTGTCCGGTTTCCTGCCATCATCGCGTGCCAGGCCATGGGGTTCCAATACGACTGGAACGCTGACGGTGACAAGAGCGCATCTGATGATGTCGTTGATATTCGAGTGTCGCTTTATGCGACCCGCACTTCTGCTGTATGACAGACCGTGGTGTCCGAGGCTGTTGATAACTTCACCACATTGGCAGCGATGAGGGAGCGCCTAAACATAAGGAAGCCGCGAGGCGGAAAGTAAGGAGCAAGGAGCATCGAGCAAGGAGCTGACGATAGGGCGTGAAACCAGAGACCTGACTCCCACTCTCCCACAGCCAACAGGTGAGCACGCTCCGCAGGAGCAGTAGATATTTCAATCAGGTTTTCCTGAACTATTTTGCAGAGCGACTCATCCCAACCGTCTTTGGGATGATGGTTCATCTGGCGGATTAGAATTCGGGCAAGCGAGTCTCCAGGCATCTATAGCTTCGACGAAGCACGGCACATTGAAAGCAATCAGTGAACGAGATAGGATATTCCTGATTAATTTCTCAGTGCCGTGAACCGAGGATATAAAGGCTGGTAAACTAATACTAGTAATTTTGCGGACGCCGAGGCCACCCATACGGATAGAAAGGGTAGCTTGAGCTCAAGCTCGGTCATCCATGGCTACGTTTAAAATTGACTTAAGATTATACTAATGTATAATGTCGTGGCCAGATATAGAAGAAACTGATCACTTCATAATATGGTCAAGTAAAACTGGCCAAATCGTTTTAAACTCTCGTTTGGCCTACTTTCTTTAGACGTTTTGTTATCATAGAAATCTTACATCAATGACATGGCCAAACGAGGATTGACATATTATCAAATGTTAACGTTTTAACGATCTGGCCAGTTTTAGTTGGCCATTTCATGAAGTGATCAATTATATACCCTGTACTCTCCATTTTTCTTCAAGAAATTGAATACTTTTACAGAAATATGTCCCAGTAGGTACTCTCTACTTTTTCACTTTGTTTCTACCATTCACTCCCCGATTGAGGCGACAGACGCTGCTACTTAAGCCTAATGAATTTTTCGCATAATACGGCATTCAGTGCCACCAGGATTGTTCTATTCATCACGACTTACAACAGGTACCAGAATTCGATAAGGTTTAAGTTTCTCTTCAAAACTGCTGTTGGTTGATAAACCACTTTTACGCAGATTGCGATTGTCCTTCCTTAAAGAAGTATAAAATTCCTATATTCCCTATTATAACAGAGTTATATATATTAAGTAATTCACCAATAGCTTAGAAAATTGCGTGATCATTACATGAAAATGATTTGGCTTAGTAAAAGAGCTAACTGAAGCTTACACATAGGATGATTGATAAAACTAACATGTACATTCTAGAAAGAGAAATACTATCATCTCTAAACCACATTCATTGAATATGTATTTTAATCATCAGTAGGCTCGGTAAGAAATAAATTTGCAAAACTCTAATATAAAAAAATAAATAAAAAAAAAACCTCACCCCCCCTCAAACCTCCTCTTGTAAATGTAATCTTTACCAATAAATGTGTTTATCTGTTTATATTGTATTATTATTACATACAGTGTGGAAAAATAAGTCGGGTCCTGGAGGGAAACTACCTGAAATCCTTAAGCTGGCTCATTTTACTTAAAGGAAACATTCCTTTATTTTTAAAAAGAAACAAAAAACTGCATTCAAATATTTTCTAAAACTCGTTTGCCTCGCCCGGGACTCGAACCAACTAAAATTAAAAAAAAACACTCACTATTTTATTATATTAATCGATAGGATTATTTTTCAGGATAAAATTTCTCTAACAAACATATGGTCTTACTCTCGTCTGTCGTGCAAGATATACATGAAGATTATACCTATTTAGTACACATTAAGTTCCTTAATGATCATCTAGTACTTACTGTTTACTTTCAACAAGTAAAAAACATGTAACAGTTCTCTTATCTCTCCAACATTCAACATTTTGTTTCTTTTAAAAAATAAAGGAATGTCTCCTTTAAGTAAAATGAGCCAACTTAAGGATTTAAGGTAGTTTCCCTCCAGGGCCCGACTTATTTTTCGACACTGTTTATCTAAAAGGAGAGACTGACATACCAACATAGAGTATAGCCGAAACAACTAGGACCAGGGGCGTGAAATTTTGTTCGAGATGCCCTTTTATGACGTAGGCGAGCACTAAGAGAGGATTTTCCAAAATTCACGCTCTAAAGAGATGAAATAGGGTTCTAAAGTTTGTGTGGAAAAACCTACTTTTACGCGGGCGAAACCGCTGGCAAAAGCTAGTTTAGATATAATTTCATTAGCTTTAGGTACAGCTATAGAAAATACATCCTGTTGACAACATCAGTCACATTCTAGTTAAATTATTTTTAAGTAATCAATACCATCTACGTCAATTTTTTCTCTGCCAATCAGCGCATACACATCCATCACACCACACACACGGACTCCATGTTGATGCACGAAATATAACCCGGAATGTTCGCGAGCTCGGTGCGATATATCACCAGGATTGCAGAGCGCACGACCAATTGACTGCGGTGATGTATCGCAACGCTGCCAGTGGGGCAAGACCTTCGTGTTTTTGTGATTATTTGAATTTTTAACATGTTGAATTCATATATGCTGCTTGCAGCTTTATAGTGTGTATTGATTAAAATATGAACAGCTGTATGAACCAATCAGGTATTTACTGGAGGACAGACTGGCCTGTTGGTCTAGTGGTTAGTGGCCCTGACTGCTATGCCGGAGGTCGTGGGTTTGATTTCCATCCAGGACAATGTTTGTTTGATGAGCACGATCATTTGTTCTGTCTGGGTTTTTTTTAGGTGGGAAAATCATTTAATGACAAATTTCGCTCTTGGGCGGAGCGAGAGATAGTGTCAGACTTTTACTGACTAAAAACCCACTACTGTTCCTTCCTTGCCTTTGTCCCAGGGCCCCGGGTTTCATTTTCACACTACCCATGGCCCCAGTAGGCTTCGACTCTGCTGGGCCCCTACGATTCGCTGACATCTTCCTAAGGCGCGCGTGGAACAATACGCGCGGTCGACGACTTGGGCTTGGTCCGGACGGTTACCAGACGGTCGGACGGCGAGCCACCCATTGCTCGCCGTCCGCATGTTCTGTCTGGGTGTAATTTATCTATAATATGTATGTACTCGTATTTAGAAATATATAAGTATGTTTATCAATTGTCTAGTACTCACAACAAAAGCTCTGTTTAGCTTGGGACTAGACGGCGTTGAGTGACATTCATTATTTGATTGGCCTACAGATAAGTGTTTTAAGTCAGGGTGTCTTGTTTATGTGATTTTACATGATTGTGAACGCACCCACGATACAGGAGGAATACTTAGTCGTGGACAACGTTTTATTTAAAGAGTCATATTTTCGTAAAATTTACACCTCTGTTATCTCATCATTTCAAGAAATGAGAAAGACGTCCACTGTTGGACATAGGCCTGCCCTAAGCGTCTCCACAACGACCGATCCTGTGCGTCTCACATCCACCACATTCCCGCGACTCTCACCAGGTTGTCGGTCCACCTTGTGGGAGGCCTTCCAACGCTGCGTTTTTCGGTGCGCGGTCGCCACTCTAAAACCTTTCAGCCCCATCGACCATCCGTTCTACGAGCAATGTGCCCTGCCCACTGCCACTTTAGTTTGGCGATTCTTCGGGCTATGTGGGCAACCTTGGTTCTCCTGCTCATTCCTGATGCGATCACGCAAGGAACCTTTGAGCATAGCCCTTTCCATTGCCCTTTGGGTGACTGTAAGCCTTCTGAGGCCCATTGTAAGCGACCATGTTTCAGTGCCATATGTAATCACTGGCAACACGTACTGGGTCATAGACTTTCGTCTTAAGACACTGTGGTATGTTGGACGAGAAGATACCGCACAGCTTCCCAAACGCTGCTCAGCCGAGTCAGTTCGACGATAGACCTCTTTTTAGACAATCCAGTTGGGATTATCTGTCCCAAATGTAAACGTAATCGTATACTTCGAGTGCTGAGTCTCCGATCTTAATCGGAGTGGGTGCTTCATGGTGGTCCTCTGTTATCTAATAATAAGTAATGATAATCATATTCCCCAGTAAATATCTGTTCTGCAACAGATCATCCTAATCAAAAGTACTCATCTGTCTATTCCAGTTGGTTTCTTTATTACTAAACGTTCTGCACTGTGGGCCAAAATAGCACAAAGTTGGTGCTTTGAAACTAAGCAACGGGGTCGAGGCAGACCATCTCCTTGATGACACGACGAATTAGACAGATTCCGTCAGAATTAGCAAGAGGAAGCGCGGGCCCGCGAAAGATGGGAGGAGTGGACGGAGACGTTTGACCAGGTTAACAAAAAAACATACCTAGTTTTGTAACCGACGACCGTAACTCACAAAAATGCTACACAAAAATTAAAAACAAAATACGCGCCAAGACAATCAACAATTAAACCAACCGGCACCAAACATCGGAAGAGCTGAAGAACTTTAAAAAGGCGAAAGGCAGCAGAATTTCAAAAGCCTTCAATTCTGATTATTATCTGCATTGCTGAAGAAAAGGCTCGATTCTCCGCGTCTCGGTTCAAATCAAGCGGAGACGAGTCCCTTTCATACTTCTTTGTTAGGGGCGTATTGTCGTGGAGAGATGGAATAAGAATTGACCTTTATGCCTATTGCTGTGGTTCCTCTAAGAGATTTCAATTGGATGATCTTTATAATAAACGTGTGTGTGTATATGAAGAGCTTTACATAGATTCTACGTTAGTCTGTGATCGCCAGCGCTACTTCTCATTTTGGATTTGTGCCCGATAGACGGCAAAAAGAACCTTGTCTTCCTTATCCATAATCATTTTTCTACTCTTGTGTATTGTACTTCGGATAACACGGTTTTTTCTTTATTTAATGCCCATGTTCTAGGGAAATTCTCCTCTAATTCTCCAAAGTATACAGATGTTTCTTTTCTTGTGGTGGCAATTCATCAAATGACTTCTCCCACTCAAGAGTGGAGGGAGAGAGCGTGTCAAACTTTTTCTGACTAGTTATAGCAAGCCAGTAGCCAGTAGTTGCTGTTAAGCCATGTGTGTCCTTCAGTTGCCATTTGCATTCGAGGACCATGCTGAACTCTTTCGAACATTCCCGTACTTCTAGCAGGCATCGTCTCTACTGGGTTCCTTCAATTATGCTGACAAATTTTAGAGGCGCTTGTGGAACATATTACACCGTCGACTTGGGCTCGATCCTCACCGGACGACGAGCTATCCATTGCTTGTCACCCATAAACCCTCGTGACGCCAAGGACTTCCTTTTTTTTGTGGCGGTGGCTGGGGCGTAAGGGAGCTGCCCAGATTGCCTCTACAAGGACACGGCGGTGTTTTATCCAAGCGGGCAGACTTCCACATACATATGTTACACGGTGTCCTTTAGGTGATCCCCACATGGTCACCCGGGAGTTTTTTCCACCTAAATCCGAAACAGGAACCTCCTGAACTTTTGTCCAGTGAGGACCTGTGTCAGACGTAAAATGAGGACACCATGGTAGGGTGTATAGGCGTAATGCTATCATCATCATCTTCCTGCCCTTGTCCCGTGTTATTTGGGGTCGGCGCAACACGTTTTTTTCTTCCATTCTGCCCTGTCACTCGTCATACTATCACTAACTTCCTTTTCTTTCATATCACTCTTCACACAATCCATCCATCTTTTCTTTGGTCTCCCTCTCCCTCTCCATCCATCCACATGTTGATGAAATAAGTTATGTTTTAATCCTGAAGAAGTCCTGTGTTTATATAAGAAATTTAGTTGATACGAACAAATAATGTTGACAATTCGATTTAAGTAAACTCGCATTGCATCCCATTAAGAATACAGTGCACTTACAATGCTTTGCTAAGAAAATAGTCTCGACTCCAACGTACCGCAATAATAGGAAAAACGTATAAGCCCAGCACTTCTTCAAGTTAATACCGTCCAACTTAAACTAACAGTTTTATTCACGACTATAACTTAATTTTATTCTTTGCCCACTTATTCTTAGGGCGATTTAACTCCGAGTTTATTCAGCGGCTCCTTCGTTTTATACCTAAGTTCCGTGAAACTGGCACTTCTGCTCATTTAACTCATAACTCGACTGGAAACTGCATAACAGTATCTATTGCGCGTTCATTACGAGAGGCGAGGAGAGATTTAGATGAAGTGCCAGCAATGGATGGTGTTATATAGATACGATTGTTACGGGCCGTGATAGGAGTTGAAGAATCGTTGAAAGGAATTGTGCAGTACTTTAAATTGCATCTCTCGTTGAATAAGCGCGCTTTATTTCGAATGCTCACTGAAAGTTAAATTTGTAGAAAGTTGATTCCGTGGTGACAATGCAAAGGGTTTTTTTTTTTTCTTATGTGCAGACTCGGAATATTATTATAGTTCAGTGTTTGTATAAGCGCTGTTATTTCCGCTTGAGTTTAGCAGTTGTTTGTTTACTATGAGAACTATTTTAACTTTTGAACGCAAGTTATATGGTGCGGGATTATTCCAAAGATTTACTGTGGTATGATCATTTTGTGGTTCTCTGTATCGTTTTTCGTTTTTTTTTTTTTACTGAACCACTTTTTTGACTCACATTTAGCCACTCAGACATGCAAGTTTGCAAACAAATTTCTTCAAGTAGGGTGATAATTTTATCGGCCATTATTGCTTTACAATTTATATCAGGAAGCGGTATTCAACGTAAAAAGAGAGATTTAAGAGGGTCCTTTTTCACTCGCCTATCGTCAACATCGAGCATGGTTTAAAAGCTTGTTACTTCATCTAACGCAATTCAACGCGATGTTTGACCAAAACGCGAAAAAAAAAGAGATAACGCCTGAAAAATCTGTTAGCATTCGGTGATTCCGTGATTTACTCGAATATTTTACAAAACTGGTTCCAGGAAATACGTGTTTTTTTTAAACCCTTAAAAGTTTTTGTAAAAAATTGTCGTCATTTAGAATCTTGATTAAATTTGCAAGACTTTTATTGTTATACTTACTTTTTTAACTTTTTAATTTTTGAGTAAATTATGAAGTGTCAAAGTTCATGCAAAATAGCAGATTTACAGAGGTCTTTACTGGATTAGTTTTACACTTTATAAATTGATTTCAATAGAGGCCTAGTTAATATTCACAATATAGGTACTGTGTTTCCAAAATATCTGATGAAAAATATGTAATAACGTCATAATCGCGTAAGAGCGGTTGTATGAAAAACAGTAAAAATGTATGTCGAGTTGCATCCCCTTAATTGTTTAGTTTGCAGAAAATGTCTAAAAGTTTTAAAATTTTAGTAATCAGCAAAAAAAAAAAATTCAATATTTCGCGCCATTAGTAAAGCAATTTTACAATAGTAATTATTTTTCTTTTGTTATTGTAAAAATTCAAATTTAGAACGTAAGGAATTATGCCAGGACGCTTTAAATAACATGCCAATACAATGTCAAATTAATAAAACCTACTTCGTGTAATATATTTTATTGAAGTAAAAAACAAAGTGCCCGTTTTTTTTTTTGCAAAGGGGTTTATTTGTCGAATAAATATGGCTATACTTTATTTGCATTACAAGTTAAAAAAAGGTTGTTTTAGGGTACACTTTGTAAATAAGTAATTTTAAGATTGATGCTGAATTTATTATAATCTATCTAATAAAAGGAGAAAGTGACTGACTGACATATCAACGCACAGTCAAAACTACTGGGACTAGGAGCATGAAATTTTGCACAAGGTTTCCTTTTACGACGGAGGCGAGCAAAAAGAAAGAATTTTCTAAAATTTCGCCCGCTAGGGAATGAAGCGAGGATCTAAAGTTTGTATGGAGAAACTTATTTTCACGTGGGTGAAGCCACTGGTAGAATGCTAGTCAACTTATATAACAACTGTTAAACTTAAATGAATTCATTTGAACTATCTTCTGAATTTATGAGGCTTTTAATGAAATAAATTATTTTATAGTTCTTATTTATACTTCTAGTGTCCATGTTAACCAGCATGTTAGAGCAGTGGTGGCCGAGTGGTAATGGCCCCGACTTACGAGTTGTAGGTCGCGGGTTCAAACCCAGCCAGGCGCATTACTTTGTGAAATTTATTTCATCACCACTGCTCTCAAAACGGTGAAGGAAAACATCGTGAGGAAACCGCCGGCATGTCCTAGAACCAAAAATTCGAAGACATGTGACATCCACCAACCCGCACTGGGCCCGCGTGGTGGATTACGGCCCATTCCCTCTCCTAGAGAGGAGGCCTGAGTCCCAACAGTGGGAACATTATAAGGCCGACTATGCTATGCTATGCCATGTTAACACTGTAGGCACGGGCTTGCGGACGGCGAGCAATGCGTAGCTCGCCCTCCGACCGTTAGGTAACCATCCAGACCGAACCCAAGTCCACAACGGCGCGTATTGTTCCACGCGCGCCTCAAGGAGATGTCAGCAACAGTAGGGGCTCAGCAGGGTCGAAACCGACTGGGACCACGGGTGGTGTGAAAGTGAAGTCCGGGGCCCTGTGACGGAGGCAAAGAAGGAACAGGAGTGGGTTTTCAGTTAGTAAAGTCTGACACAAAAGGGCGGGAGATGCCATTGGATGATATTCCCACCTTAAAAAAAGTGTCCATGTTAAAAACCTAAAAGAAGCAGGGGTTGTCAGTACCTGGAACATTTTTCATTATGGTATATAATAATAGTTATTTCTATTTGTTTGAATGTTAAATAATTATCTTGTTGCCTTGTATTGCGTACAATGCGTATGTTTTGTAAGAAGGAAACTTGTTGAAACGTCGTTTTAAAAAAAATGTAAAATTGTTTGAAATAAAGTTGTGTTTAGATAAAAAAAATCCATTTCATTTACCTATCTGAGTGTTTAGTACTTACCTTACAATAATCAAATTTATTTAAGTAGGTAATGTTAAAATTATATTGAAACTTTTATTTTTTTTATTGTTGTGCACACCTGCTTCTATGAAACCTCTTTTGTCTAATGCTATCGTGAATGGAGTACAAGTAACAATTAAATTACCGAGGCAAATAAACAACTGTAACAAAAGAAAACAAAGCTTAAAAAAATGCAAAATATCATTAATTTCGGAAGTCGGTGTTTCTCTAATAGTTTTCTCTCTTCGTTATTTAACATTGACTTCCGAAATCAAAGTTATTTGGTCTTCTTCAGTTTTTTTTTTTCCTTGAAGGTGGTTGTATTTTTCTTTGTAAAAGGTTTATTATTTTACACTTTTAGTTGTGGTACCTCTCAGCCAAACTTAAATACATTCCACCTTTCGGCTTCATCATCAGCTCAGTTAGATGGTACCTTAAGCCAGAGAACATCTCATAACGTTTCTAATAATTTCAAACACGGCTAGGATTCATTAATTAATTACAAAATTCCAGTGCCTGCCTTCCGGCTTAATCAACAGATCAGTTCGATGTATCCCCTCCCCCTCTTCCTTCAGCTAGTCATCGAGTAAAAAAAGTAATTTTACTTGATACAATAGTAACTGTTCTACTATAATCCCATGAGGGATTCCGTTTCATATCTTCGAAGTTCATCATAAGATCATAACAGTATTTCAATGGGACCAATTCGGGAGTATAATTTTTCAATCAAAAAATATATAGGTACTAGCTGACCCGGCGAACTTCGTACCGCCTTAGCGTAGCAATGATGCACTACTTTATTTTGTTGTATATTTTTCAATATTTCTGAGAGATTTTCTTAATATTTTTTTCCGTAAGAACCTTCTCCTAATAATAACAAATACAACAAAAAAAGAATTAGTGAAATCGGTCCAGCCATTCACGCGTGATGCCGTGACCAAGGAAAACGGGTTTCATTTTTATATAAATAGATTTCAAAATCGGTCCACAATTGACGCAGAAATCGATTAACATACATAAAAAAAGTCCTTCAACCGAACATTATAACCTTATTTTTGAAGTCGGTTAATAAAATACATTAAACAACATAGCCGAACTTTGTTTGTTTATTTGTGTCGATACTTAAAAAGAGCTAAGCGGATTTTAATGCATCTTTTACGATGGCTGGAATAAAGACTTTTAAAGGTTCTATAATTGAATCATCATCCTGTTTATAGGGCGTATCATAATGATCATTATGGATGGAGGGTATCGCCTATAATAACCTGTTTCTTATTTTATTATTCAGAGTTTAGCTGAGGACGAGAGGGAGGCCAAAAAATATGGATGGATTAAGTGAGGTGTGATTTGAAATAAACGGAGTCAATAGTAGCGTGGTTTAGAGACGCACAGGACCGGTCGTTATGGCGACACTTAGGGGAGGCCTATGACAAACTGTGGACGTCTTTTGGCTGAAATGATGATGATGATGATGAATGGTGGCGTGACGGTTGATAGAATAGAATGGAAGAAAGCAACATGTTGCTTGGACTCCAAGTAACATGGGCTGAAAGATGATGATGATTTTAGTTTTTTTTAAATGCGATTTTGCTATAAAAACCCATAGCTCATAGGTATTTTTTTTTTTACAAAAGGCGTTGATGATACAAGCTTATATTTTCAACTAGTTCTGCTAGTGTCTTCACCCGTGTGAAAGTCGAAAAATATCCCGTGTGCCAAGTTTGAACTAAAAACTAACACATTGTATGCTATCTAGTAAGTTTGATTACTATCCTAAGTACCTAGATACGACATATTGTATAACAAATCTAGTAACACTTTCCAACTATATCTTTCTAAAGTTAAATAGAGCCACTTGAAGACATTTTCTAATAAAATTGTCTAAAAGTACATTTAGCGGCCATCTCGGGGGATCGGCTCGGCCCTTTCTGCCGGGACCCGGGACAATACGCCGAGAATTGACTTCGGGATTCGAGACAACTCGACCATTATCCGTGCTGTTGTGTGGCACGAGATACAAGCAGATTGCGGATGGCATGGGATCATCATCATTTCAGCCGAAAGACGTCCACTGCTGGACATAGGCCTCCCCCAAGCGTCTCCACAACGACCGATCCTGTGCGTTTCGCATCCAACGCATTCCAGCGACTCTCACCAGGTCGTCGGTCAACCTTGTGGAAGGCCTTCCAACGCTACGCAACGCTTGGCATGGGATTGGTAGGGTAGAATTTTAAAGAAGAAGTACGAGGTTTGGGATTAAAATAAAAGGAGTTTGGTGACTCCACGAGAAAAACTGTAATTTTGTCTTACTAAAAGCTAACTGATATCGTTTCCAAATGTGGTTCCGAAGTCTCAACGCGTCGCAGGGGAGTAAGTTTAGAGATATGTGGAACTGGGTGTAAAGTCTCACATACCCCTGTTGTAAACGAAGGAGGTGGCAGCACGCGTGAGGGAACGAACTTCATCACGGCCCAGCCGCCGGGATCCCGTCCCCGATTTCTAACCACCTTAGGCGTGGACTTGTGGACGACAAGCAATGGGTAACACGCTGGCCGTTCGGTCCGGACCGAGTTCGAGTTGTTGACGGCGAGAAGTATTCAATGCGCGCCTCAAAGAGATGTCAGCAAAACCGTAGGGGCCTAGCAGAGACGAACCCTACTGGGGCCATGGGTTGGTTTCCGAAAAGGAAACCTGGGGTCCTAGAATGCTAGGCAATAAATAAACATAGGTTTGGTTTTAGTCAATAAAAGTTTGAGACACTCTCTCGCCCTGCCCTGGAGCGGGTGAAGTCATTGGATGATTTCCTACCTAAAAAAAAAACTAACATTGCAAAAGAAAGATCTTCCGACCAGACGAGTGTTTGGTCTGATCAGGGTAACTCCTCGTGAGAGTAAAAAAGGCGGGTGTACTATAAGTGCGAATTAAATTATAGTAATTACCGATAAAATTTACCTAAAATACCAGACGTTACCTAGCTCTAAAGTATCTGTACCTCCTTCAGAATTAAATTATTTCAAAATTAAGGTACACCCGTCATGTTAACGTCAAGATGGCGGGTTTTCTGTAATATTTTATTATTTAACCATTACTCATAAAATATAATTACACCAAAAAAAAAATGTACCTAAAAAGTACATCAAGTGTTAAAGACCACACACTTGATCAGTCGGAAAATTCCTGAGAAATAAAACAATCGTGTCTCCCGTACTTAACGTTACTCTGTACTTACAGTCACGTGACACACGTTATTGAAATTCTAAACAACTAAAGCCATCTCTGATATATTTTGATAACTTATTTAAATACGTAAAAATCGTGTCTCTTTTAGACCAAGATCCCAGAGCTGTCTGACATAACTTATTTTTAGATGGATGAAACCTTAGCTTCTCAGTAGCGTCTCATGTGCTTTGAATACCTGTGTACTTGTAAAGCTCCCCCTTGGAGCCCCTGGGCAGGTACCAGGTGAGAAAGGGAACTAAAAATAAAAGTTACTTAACTTAATTTTTTATGGCTGATTTTTATAGATGTTTTGTAGAATATTATTCTTAAGTAGTATCATAAGTGTCAGACACTTTCCATGGACCAAAACTTCTGTCAGACGCTTTAAAGCTCAACAAAAAGTAAATGAACTTTACTTATTTTTACATGTCTAATTTTTAAATATGTTATTAAGGTAACTATTACAAAGTTATATTTCATTTAACTAAAAGAACCCTACCCTACGGAACCCTAAAAAGGCCTTTTTAGGGTTCCGTAGCCAAATGGCAAAAAACGGAACCCTTATAGATTCGTCATGTGTCTGTCTGTCCGTCCGTATGTCACAGCCACTTTTTTTCCGAAACTATAAGAGCTATACTGTTGAAACTTGGTAAGTAGATGTATTCTGCAAACCGCATTCAGATTTTCACAAAAGTTAAAAAAAAAAACAATAAATTTTGGGGGTTCCCCATACTTAGAACTGAAACTCAAAATTTTTTTTTCATCAAACCCATACGTGTGGGGTATCTATGGATAGGTCTTCAAAAATGATATTGAGGTTTCTAATATCATTTTTTATATATTATACTGAATAGTTTGCGCGAGAGACACTTCCAAAGTGGTAAAATGTGCCCCCCCCCCCGTAATTTTTAAAATATGAGAATGATAAAACTAAAAAAAATATATGATGTAGGTACATTACCTTATAAACTTCCATCGAAAATTGGTTTGAACGAGATCTTTTTTTTAATACGTCATAAATCGTAAACCGCAATTTACCTTTCAAGTTTTTACGGAACCCTCAGTGCGAGAGTCCGACTTGCACTTGCCCAGTTTTTTACTTAGTGTACTGAAAGCCCGTCCTTACCCAAAACAAAAATATAATGATAAGTTTACTAAACCAATTTAGTACAGCCGTACTTTTGGCGGCACAAGACACAATAACTTTTAATTCTATAGGTTATTATGATGATTAACAGGTTAAAGTTAAAATAAAATTATAAATCATTTTAAAGGGTTGGTATCTTCTCGCTTGTCGACTCAAGGTTTTGATAGTGTTATAGTTAGCACAGAAATTTAAAAATAAATTAATAAAAATAGGTCATATATAGATTTAGTTATGTATAAATCTCCCCGCTTCCACTTGTAACTTGTACCGCCATAAAATATAAAATTGTATTGGTGGTGCGAGTCGCTTTGTGTCCACACAATGCTGCGGTGTATTAGCTCCGTCGCTGCCTACCCTCGTATTACACCTGCCCAATCAAATATGTACGTTTGGTATTACTGTCGCCCTATAGTGGCTGTTTAGGGGATTATTATATCGAAGAAAAGAAACCACTTTTGCTGGCACCAATAGCTTGGATTTTTTATCACAATGTAAGTGTCACAGTCCACTAGTTTAGCCCGCAATTTAATTAATGACTTTTTTTAATTAAACGGCGCCTATCAACTGGTCACCTGAATGATATTCAGCTATTCAATCAAATGTGTAGGCTAACGTCTTTGCTCATAGTCATCATCATCATCATCATTTTGGCCAAAAGACGTCTACTGCTGTATATAGGATTCCCTAAAGATAGAACTACACTATGCACACGTGTGCAACGTACGCCGATCTGGGCGCGTCGGTCTCCATAAGTTTTATATGGAAACTAGACTTGTAGAGCTACACCAGATCCACACCACGTAACGCCACGCGACGTCGTTCTACGTACAAATCAGGCGTGGTCCACGTGTGCGTCGGTCTAATGTAGTTCTAGCTTAAGTATCACAAGTGATAGGGGTCTTGTGCCTCTCAAATCCACCGGATTCCCACAATCCTCACCACGTCGTCGGTCTTCCCTGACGGGATCAGCGTGGTCAGCAGCAGATGACACGCTGGTCCTGGCGCGGGGAGAGTCGTACCAGGCGGCGGTCGAACTAGCGACACGCAGGGTTGCGACAGCCCTGGGACGAAGGCAACTAAGGAACAGGAGTGGGTTTTTAGTCAGTAAAAGTCTGACACTATCTCCCGCTCCGCACAAGAGCGTGATTTGTCATTAGATGATTTTCCCACCTTAAAAAAAAAAAAAACCACGTCGTCGGTCTACCTTGGTAGCATACCAACACTGCGTTTTCCAGTACGTGGCTTCGAGTTTCTTCTATGCTCGGAGTTTTCTTACGTGATTGAATCAGAAATGAAGGTATCGCAAGGAAGCAATGCAGGGTGCACTGCTCGCAGAACAGGTGGTTGATGAGGTCGAAAGGTTTTGGAGTGGCAACCGCGTACCGGAAGACGCAGCGTTGGAAGGCCTCCCGGTTTGGTTCGATAACGTGTAATTACTTACCTAGCCCTTTTTTTTAGGTTGGGAATCATCTAATGACATCTCCCGCCCTTGGGTGGGGCGGGAGGGCGTGTTGGACTTTTACTGACTAAAACCCAGTTAAGTTCCTTCTTTGCCTTCGTTCCAGGGCCTCTGCTTCTCTTTCGCATCAGGCATGGACCCAGTAGGCTTCGACCCTGCTGGGCCCCTACGGTTTTGCTGACATCTCCTTGAGGCGCGCGTGGAACACTACACGCCGTCGACGACTTGAGCTCGATCCGGACGGTCAGACGGCGAGCTACTTACAGCGCCTACAGTGTCTATTACAAAGAAAATCTCAACGTCCAAATAGTAGAACCCAACAGCCAAGACTGTAATTGTTTGATAGCTACTGTCGAAAATCGTATAGCTATTATTGCATTATATAGATCACCATCATATACTAAACTAGATCCTTTTCTTTCTTTTTTAGACAAAATTTTGCAAAAGTACTCATCTTTTGAATACAATGTAGTCATTGGTGATATAAACTTAGCAATAAATGCAAATAAAATAGATCAAAACGGGGAAAGATACCTAACTTTAGCCGCTTCGCATGGGTACCTACCAGCACACACTTTGGTAACACGTAGTGATAGTAAGACATGCCTAGATCACGCCCTAATAAAAACTAATAAATCATCTTTCACAATTGTACCACATGGGACACTCACTGACCACAATCCGGTTTTGTTATGCATGAATCTAAAAAAAAAAAGACAATACACATCCACAACGAAAAGTAGAATTAATTACACGGAACTAGCCCATGATGTTCAAGATATCAATTTCAAACCAATCTACGAGTCAGGAGATCCAAACTTTTGTTTAAACTACCTAACACAATGTCTACAAGCTGTTATAGAAAAAAATACTTAAATAGTATCTCTACTTAAACGTCTAAAAATAATAAAGCCTTGGATAACACCAGGATTGCTTCGGTGTATGCAAAATAGGGACAGACTGCACAAAAAATCAATTTTAGCACCGGAAAACGAAGTTTTAAAAATAACATATAAGCGCTACAGAAACTTCTGTAATAACTTATTGCGTAAAGTAAAGAGAACATATGAACAAAATCAAATTGAAAATGCAAGAAATGACAACAAAAAATTATGGAAAGTAATTAAAAATATCACAAACACAACAAAAACAACACAACAGCCTAAAGAACTCCTAACGCTTTCTAGCTCTCCTCCTCAGTCACTTAATGAGGTAAACAGTTATTTTATAAACGTTGGTAGTTCTCTTGCAGGAAAAATCCGTCAGAAAAATGCATCCATATTAGACACCGATTCCAATAACGTTGGTAACAAAAATGACGTGATTGGCTCATTTGTGCTGCATGACACAGACGAGAAAGAGGTGGAACAAATTATAATTGGTCTAAAAAAAGATTGTGCCTCAGGTTGTGACAACATAAACAGTAAATTTCTTAAAGAATTTAAACTTACACTTGTTCCTCCTCTTACAAAAATTTTAAATGACTGCTTAAGTTCGGGTGTATTTCCTGACTGCCTCAAAATCTCAGAAGTCTGTCCAATTCACAAGGGTGGAGACAGAAACCGTATCAATAATTATAGACCTATTTCCATCCTACCGACACTTTCAAAATTACTGGAAAAAATTATGAATAGTCGATTAGTCGACTATCTTGAAAAAAATAATTTACTATCCTCAAATCAGTTTGGTTTTAGGCATGGAAAGTCTACTGAGCAAGCCGTAAATAGACTCATTAACTTTGCTAGTTCTAATATAGATAGAGGAAAAAAATGTCTCTCTATTTTTCTGGATCTGGCTAAGGCGTTTGATACGGTTTCTGTTTCCCTTCTACTGAAAAAACTTGAGAATTTAGGAATTAGGGGCACTCAGCTGAAACTTTTTAGGAGTTACTTATCCGGGCGGTCTCAATGTGTACGAGTTGATAAATATAAAAGTACGTATCTACCAGTCACACATGGAGTTCCACAGGGCAGCATTTTGGGACCCACATTATTCCTCGTATATATAAACGAGCCTACAAATCTAAAACTCTCCCTTGGAGAGGTCATCTCTTTCGCAGATGATACTGCTCTAGTATTTGCCGCCGATACATGGGATGAGGTTTTCAGTGCTGCTCAACGAGGATTTAATGCGATTAGTCATTGGCTTCAGAAAAATATATTAACGCTAAATGTGGACAAGACGAAACACATCTGCTTCAGTATTAGGAAAGCAAATGGCCTTACCAGCAACCACAATATTATATCACACGAGTGTCTCTCTGATGAAAGTTGTAAATGTTTGCCACTTGAATGTGTTAGATCAATCAAGTACTTGGGCGTTACGGTTGACTGTAATCTCAACTTCAAGGAACACATCAGAATATTATGTGCAAGAGTACGAAAACTTATTTTTGTTTTTAAAACCTTACGTGGTGTTGCTGACTCTAAGCTGCTGAAGCAGATATATTTTGCTCTCTGTCAGTCACTCCTCACGTATTGCATATCGTCTTGGGGTGGGGTATGCAAAACCACGATGAAGTCCATTGAGATCGCCCAGCGAGCAATCTTGAAGGTTAGTAATTTCAAGCCAATTTATTTTCCCACTAAAACCCTATATCATATATGCGAGGTTTTAACAGTTAGACAGTTATTTATACTTAATGTTATTTTGCGACAGCACTCGGAACTGACCTATAATACACATTTGCTGGAGAAACGTCGGAGGCATATGGTATGCAGGAAACCAATGTGTTATAAAACTAAGTTTAGTTTAAGGTTTGCTGGATTTCTAGGACCATATTTATATAATAAGATAAACAAAACTTTAGATATATATTCCTTAAATAAAAAACAATGCAAAGTGAAAGTAAACCAATACCTACAGACCCTTGATTATGAAGAAACTGAGCAACTCTTACTTAGAGTTGGTTAAATAAATGAAAGTTAGGAACAAAACTATCACACAAAATCTCACACTACACATACATTTACACACCCTCTTACACATTTCACCCACGTACACATCACCAAACACAGCTAAGAGGACACACCTTCTAAATTTACTATATTCTAAAATGCCTTTTGTAATACTAACCTAGTTTTATTTAAAAAATGCTTCGAACCATAGTACAATAATTCTGCATTTTTACTGTTGGCTGTTCTAAAACGAGGGGATTTCGCGCTGATAACTGAAATACAGGCTTAGCCTAGTTCAGTTACAGATGCTTAATTCATTTGTTAGTCACTAAATGTATTGCCAAATTTAAAAAAAAAAAAAAAAAAGTGGCTGGAAAACGGGATCGGGATCCCGGCGGCTGGGGGATATTAAAGAGAGGCTGTGGCAGGTCGACAATATGCTGATGACAATAATGCTCGTAAGTAAAATAAGCTAACGGAGCCCGGAGTAGCTGTGCTCCTTTCTGCTGGGCTTTCCTTTAAGTTCCTTTAGGAACTTAGCATAAAGACGCTGAATTCCTTTGAAACTAATCTCTCCGTGTTCGGGTGCCCTTAGTCTTAAGTTTTCGTTAGATAATTATTATCCTATTTTAAGAATGGCTAGCCATTTTTCATTGAATGTCGCATTAAACGCATCAACTGAACATCATTCAGGCCGCTAGTTGAACGCGCCGTGTACTTATCAGGCTGGGCTGGATTGTACTGTCTGTATCATAAAGAGCAACTGAAAGAACACGGGTGGATTTTAGTTAGTAAAAATTTGACACTCCTTTTCGCTCTACTCTAAGCAGGAGGAGAGAAGAGGAGAACCTTTGATGATTTTCTACGTAAAAATAAGGCTAGACTGGTTAGCATAGTCTTTTAATGTTCCCACTGCTGGGACTCAGGCCTCCTCTCTAGGAGAGGGATTGGGCAGTAATCCACCACACGGGCCCAGTGCGGGTTGGTGGATGTCACATGTCTTCGAATTACATGCCGGTTTCCTCACGATGTTTTCCTTCACCGTTTTGAGAGCAGTGGTGATGAAATAAGACTGATTATTGAATGGCAGTGGTGGCCGAGTGGTAACGGCCCCGACTTACGAGTTGTAGGTTGCGGGTTCAAACCCCGCCAGGCGCATTACTTTGTGTAATTTATTTCATGACCACTGCTCTCAAAACGGTGAAGGAAAACATCGTGAGGAAACCGGCATGTCCTAGAACCAAAAATTCGAAGACATGTGACATCCACCAACCCGCACTGGGCCCGCGTGGTGGATTACGGCCCATTCCCTCTCCTAGAGAGGAGGCCTGAGTCCCAACAGTGGGAACATTATAAGGCCGACTATGCTATGCTATACTGAATGGCAAATTGGGCTAGTTGGCTACAACATGAGCATTCCTTTCCACATAGGGTTTTTCCTAGTAAGCCCACGCTTCATATATTTTTGCCCATGGTTCTTTGGATAGTGTGTAAGCCATTATACACTGTATATAAAACCATCAGAATGGAAGAATACACAATAAAACCTTCTAAATATAGTTGTCCAAGGATTCTTTCTTACAAGAATATTACCAAGCAACGGCATCGATTATTCCAGTTACAATAGAATTGAGAGGTGTAAGAATTTCATGTTTATTTCGTATGTTGTCAATGACACCACAAAACCATACCGCTGTGTGACGTTTACAATTTTTGGGATTCCGTACCTAAAGGGCAAAACGTGACCCTATTACTAAGATTCCGCTGTCCGTTAGTCTGTTTGTCTGTCTGTCTATCTGTCCGTCTGTCACCAGGCTGTATCTCATGAACTGAGATAGCTAGACAGTTGAAATTTTCACAGATGATTTATTTCTGTTTGCCCTAAAAAAAAATATACTAAAAACAGAATAAAATAAATATTTAAGTATTTAAGTGGGGCTCCCATACAACAAACGTGATATTTTTACCGTTTTGACTCGCACTTGACCGGTATTTATTTTTGATAACCACACTACTGCTGACTAGTGATGTATGTATAACGTGTAATAAAACAATTTGTTATATTTTAATTTTTAATGATAGTAGATATCTACTGAAATCGGCCAAGTTCACAAGGGATTCGCAAAACGTAGTTTTTCCATTACAACGAAAATAACTAACTTAATTTTAAAAACTTTACCCGATATTATATCTACGATGTTTATAATTTTTTTTAAAAATGTTAGTGAATAAATATCGTTTTCCGAGGAGAAAATAAGATCTGCAGAAAGAAATCATTTATATCATGGTTGTGATCTTACCAATGATAAATAAAATATTGATTGCTATCAGAAATTCATTACGATGGTGTGGTTATCTAAAACAAATTGTGAACGACACCACTGTGAAATGGATCAGTGGTATCGTTGAAAATACATAGTTTATTTATATTATTATAACATAGCTTACTAACTCGAACATGGACCAATTAAAACGTGAACGATCATTAGTTTTAGCAGATATCTATGAGAGAAAATAAGTTGTTAAGTGTAATATACATGTTCATATTAATAAAATACAACAACTAATCTATTTATTTTCTTATATTATAAAGTGACGGCGTCGTGTTTCGCTGCGAGGTTGATCTTTCCACGAAATCGTCAATACACTACACTTTCCAGGCAAAACTCTCCTTTGAGGAAGGTCTCTAAGTGATGAGTTTAATATTTCAATTTTAATTTCAATTTTAATTTTAGTTCATGTTTTGCTCTTGTTTTAGTTTTATTAATGTTATATTAAGTAGGTACTCGTAGAATTTAGTTTCTACTTATATGGGGCATGTGGTGCTAACCTATAAGAAATTGTAACACTAACCTAGATTGTAATTTTTTTTTTGTTTGTTTCGGTGTATATGATTGTTGGTTGGCCAATAAAATAAATAAATGATTCTATAGTTACACCACAAACGACTTAAAATTAGTGTTATGATGCGTCCAACTGCACGACTCTCCAAGTCCAGTTTGTCTTCACATCTACATACTCCATAACTACTTCAACCATCTTGGTGTGATGTTATTTCGATACGTACATCTGCGTTGTAGGTATTGCTGGACGCGGCAGCATGTTGGGTCCCTTCAATAATCCTTAAGTTCAATTAAACCGTCATATTAAATTCGGAAGTACCAATAACCTAATCATAAGCTTACATAAATTGTGTACATTTACTATTAATTATGTGCAAGTTGTTCCATCTTCACACCGATCCCCAGACCCACATAAAAAGTATATCTAGTAGATTGTGTAATCAATCCAGCAGATTAATGTGTAATAGATCAGAAAGTGATTACTCCAGCCCAAGACTGGGGCTATCTACTAATAAATGATGTAGAAAAAGCTAATAAACGATTAGCTACGGGCGACTGATCAATGTGTCTAAAAATAACTACTTATAAATACTTGTTTTAAGTTTCAAGACTTTCATGAAAGTGACTTTGAAGCTTGCTAGTTAGGGATTATATTATTCTTACCAACAAAGTAGGTAGGCTGCTTTAGGGTCGCCGCACACGAGCCACCAGCCACAACCACAAAACGCCGCCACCGGCATATTTCCTGTAGTTTTCATACATTTTATATGGACTCGCCGCACACGGTTGACGCCGGTGGCCGCCACACGCTACAAATCGCCGCTGCTCGCTTCTTGTGGCCCGCACTGGCCACTAAGCACCGATATAAAACTCCGCCGCACGCCATTCGCGCATTTAAACCTTCTTGGACAGAGTCCATTATGATACTGCGCGTATGGGTTAAAAAAGTAGCAGCCACCGGCCTCAAGTGGCGGTCGCGCGCTTCAGCTTCCTACGTGGCCGCTTCTAGCTTCTCGTGGCGGCGTTTCTGGCTGTGGCATGTGGCCCGTGTGCGACGATACTTAATGTTTTTAAATATACGTTGCTCCATACTAAGAATAACTCCTATATCATGGGTACATTCACAGACATGTACACTCAATATACAAGACACTCAGGATCAGAAAAACTAACAGTAGGTCATGTAAATAATTGTTCTATACGAGAATCAAACCCGCATTAAGTTGCGCAGCAGCCAATTGCTCAACCCGTGAAGTATCATGAATACCTACTTATTTATGTGGAAATATGTTTTCTTTTTCTTGATTGCCAATAGATGCTCTCCTAAAGTGCGATTTCTGAATAGCTCCTTGGTATAAAATTAATGTTTTACGGTTTCTAGTTTTCTATTACGAATTTCTCGTCGTCCACGGCGCGTTTTGTTTCACGCACGCCTCAGGGAGATGCCAGCAAATCGTAGGGGCCCAGTAGGGTCGAAGCCTACTGGGGCCACGGGTAGTGTGAAAGTAAAACCCGGGGCCTTGGGGCAAAGGCAAAGAAGAAACAAGAGTGGGTTTTTAGTCTGACACTAGATGATTTCCCCACCTAAAAATAAAACACAAAGTTTCTATTTTTTCATTAAAGGTAGGCTTGCGTTTTACCATTATCTTACCTAATGGTAAGCAATGATGTAGCTGAAGATGGAGCATGCTTGTCTAGAAGTAATCTATTCACTCTTGACTTAAAGACTCCCTAGGTTGTAGTTATCAGGAAACACAGACATCGGCAGAGAATTTCACTGCATAGCTGCATACTTTCGCCTTCATAATATTAGTGTCATAGTTTAGTTTTTGATGGACCCGTGTATGAATTATATATGACTAGCTTTAAACCGCAGCTTCGCTCGCGTACATAAAATATAGCCTATGTCACTCAGGAATAAAGCAGCTTTTTATCGGTGAAAAAATTTTAGCAATCGGACCAGTACTTTCAGAGATTACCTCCTATAAACAAAAAATCTAACTTTACCTCTTTATAATATTAGTGTAGATATAAGTTGAAAGTGTGGGTGTGAGAAAAATATAAATGGGATTGTAACACTACATTAATGTGCAACTTGTTGGTATGGCAAAAATATCAGGCGTATGGTGCAAACATTCGTTATCGAAATTATTGTGGTCCCAT
This sequence comes from Mythimna impura, assembly GCA_905147345.3. Classification (NCBI taxonomy): domain Eukaryota; kingdom Metazoa; phylum Arthropoda; class Insecta; order Lepidoptera; family Noctuidae; genus Mythimna; species Mythimna impura. The sequence continues at coordinate 29,155,047 of LR990349.1, read as the reverse complement.
TTAGGCACAACGTGTCATCACTACAGAAGACTTCTTCTTTCTTCCATCATAATTTAGTGATGGATGTGAGCCTTGGGAATATAATTTTAGGCATCAAACTACAATTTCGTACTCTATTAATGATTTTGAAGCACCTCCGAGACCCATTTACTTGAGTTCCAAGAAATGCCCGGGCTTGTCGTTTTGTCACGCCTTTTACATTATTCTTTCGATTTATTATAGTCATGGGAATTCTGTAGATTGAGAATGAGAATTGGTAAAATCTTTTTAAATTTTGATTTCATAACAAAAAAAATATTCTAGTCGGCTATTCCATAGGAGCCACGATTAATATGAGATGCAATAAATAGTGACTGTTCTGCGAGCAATGTGACCTGCCCACTACTACTCAACTTTGGTCATTCTTCGTTCTCCAGTTCTCCAGTGGATATCTTCGTTTCTGATTCGATCACGCAAGAAAACTTCATAAGACTAACGAATTTTTTTTCTTACAATTTTAATCTCTTGTAAGTAAACTATGATACCATATTCTTATGAAAAATAAAGATTTAAACTCCGAGCAAAGCTTTCGTCTTCATTGCCATTTGAGTGAATCTTAAGCCCTCCATCCTCATCCTCCATCCTCCATCTCTCTTCTTCTTATTCTCGACTACGTTACAGATTCACATATTATCATTATGTTGCCAATGGTGTAATTTATCTATAATAGTATTTATTTAGAAATATCATTACACAAGCTCTGCTTAGCTTGGGACTAGACGGCGTTGTGTGATAGTAGTGGAATATTATTATTATTAATGACACTGCACCTGTCATATACATGTTTTCACAGATTTACTTAGTTGAAAAATAGATTGATTGATAAAATAAATTAAATTACATTACGTTTTGAAAGTAATGCGCACTCACGAGCAATAAGATGTATACCTACATCGTCACAGTTTCCTCCGTAACCTAACCATCGGATAGGTAATTTAGAACCAATTGTCGTTCACATATTTCTTGAAAGCAGAAGTTAAGATAAATAGAATATGTGACAATGTACCTATATATTATCTTGTTACTACTGACTGTACGTATGTAATTTTAAGTTACTATACGATCTGTTAGCAGATAATTGCCATGTATGTAACTTGCATAGGGGCGGAAGAGGTGTAATACACGAACTCTTACTCAGTTTGTCTATATTTGTGTTGGTCCCAATGTAAGAATATTGTGACCAGAATAAATAAGATTTCTCTATTTTCCTTCCTGGCAAGGATTCATTAGTTTTCCCAAGGGATTTATTATCTACCTTCAAGCTACTACTATGCAACTAGTAGATATTGTGCCCAGCTGTAATCAGCACTTAATGAGTGAGCAAAATTAAAGGTTTCTGCCACTGTCGGGTAGTAAGAGATTTTTGCATTATTATTATAGATTTAGGCAGTAGATAGGTAGGTTATTTTTATTAACAGGCCTTTTTATAGCAGTTAAGGGAGACAGGAACTTATAGGCCAGGTTGTATTAAAGGTATGATTTAAAAAAAAAATTAAATATATTTAAAATATGCTTAATGCGTTATTGAGAAAGTCAAAAGTCAGGTCATCAGGGTAATTTTTATAGAATCGTACAGGCCTCGATGAGCTGCATTCAAAAGTGTATGACAGTACTATGTTTTGAGTATATTTAAGGCCCTAAACACTTGGGTTCCCCGCGTCGCCTACGCGGCCTGCACTAGCCGGGGATCATGGATGGCGTATCAGCTCCCACGATCACCGGTCCAAGTGTGGGAGGGAACACCGAGGTGGTTTTTAGTCAGTAAGAGTCTGACAGACTCCTTCGCCTGCCCCAGGCGAAGGACATCCACGAGGATTTTCCACCCCGGCAACAAAAAAAAAAGGTTAGGTTAGGTTAAATTCTTTTTTTTAATTATGTTTTTTTTTTAATATTAGGTTAAAATAGAATGGTTTATAAAACCTAAATCATACTTCTGAGATATGCCGCCATAATAAAAAAAACCCTATTCAACTAGAAGCTTCGAATGACACAATGACACTTGTTTCAAATCTGTTGGTGGGTGGGGACAGTTTTACGCAATACCCTTTTCTTTTTAATATTTATACCTATAACTTAAGTGAAATATGTATCGGTCTATAACTGTCACCATAACAACTCATTTACCATATTTACAACAAATAAATAATTGATTGTTTGATTGACAGGTATTATTTTTAAGATTTATAAGATTATTTTCTCATTTTTTAGATTAAAAAAATACGCAGAATCTTCAGTTTTTTTTTTTAATTTTTATAAACTAGTGCTTGACTGCGAACTCACCTGATGGTAAGTAGTGATGGAATCGTAGATGGTGAGGCGCACTAGTTCATTAAGAGCCTATTCACTCTAGCCTAAACGCTAAGGGCGAGTATCCATACTCGCCGTTCGCCGGGTTGTCCGATGGTAGAAATGAGATGGTAGAATCAAGTCATGCAATTCCCGCGCACACTCTTCAAAATGCATGCTGTAAAACACCGAAAGGCTGGCTACCCTACGCCTGTGCTCAAGGCTTTGTAGATTAAACTTAACCAGATCTGGATCACCAATTAGGTTGTTTGATGTATTTATTAGTTGACAATACCTTTCAACTTCTATAAATGATTAATTGGCAATACCTTTCAACTTTTCACATCCGGGCTCAAGATTGTATGCAAGCGTGTCCATCTCCTTTTTTTTTATTTAGCCTATACTGTCCCACTGCTGGGCAAAGGCCTCCCCCAACCTCTTCCAGGTATTCCTTTCCTGAGCCACCTCGAACCAGTCCTTGCGGTCGGCATCTAGGTCGTCTCGCCACCTCTTCCCAGGTCGACCTAGGCGGCGTCGTCCATCTTCAGGTACCCACCTTGTGGAGACCCTTGCCCACCGGTCAGAGTGCATGCGACTGACGTGACCCGCCCAATCCCATTTTAGCCTGGCAGCCTTGCATTATCTATTTTTTTTTTGTGTGCATGGGAGTCATAAATGAAACAAATGAATGTAAAAACAGAATATATTTAAATCATCATCACATTTTCGCATAGAAAGATAAAACGCTACCTCATGGTGGCGACAGCATGGCGTCCCATGAAACGCATAGACTTCACTCCGGGTGCAGTCAACAACAATCTCTGTACGCCTTTTATGTTTTATAGTTTTTATTATTGCTTAATTTAACTATTTAGGTACTACGTATTTTATACTTTAACGTACGAGTAAAATATATATTGCTCATTTATTTACAAACTATTTTTAGTTGCGATCAAAATGAAAATAGAATTTGGGCCAGTACCGAGCATTAATACAAATTCAACAATATTTTTACAACCTAATGCAATTTACACCAAGTTAATTCGGCAGGCTTGAACGTGACAATATAGCTTTAAAATTACTTTCTAATTTTATCTCAATCGAATCGAATTTTAGAGAAAAAATTATGCGGTTGAAATTAGAATTACCTAAATATTGTTATTGACAACACCCGCATTACGAATAAAAATAGATCAACAGAACCATTAAAATTGTTTAATTCACTAATACTTATTGCAATATTTACACTTTAACGTAACGTAGATTTTATTAATAAAGGGAACTGTTTAAAGGAAAAAGATATTGGTTTAATAGAATAACGTCTACTTTGCAAGTACTAAAACGTTCTATTAAGCCCGACTTTGGATAACATTTCATTATTTATAAATATCCCTCTATCTATATTACAGATAGTCTATAGACAAAACGTCTTATACAATATCATTAAATTATTTAAAGTTTTTGACTAACAATATGATAAAACGATTAAATACATGGATTCTTATAAGGAACCCTGTTGTTTTTATGTACAATTTTACAATTTAATATTTAAATAGATTACAATAGACAGACATCTAGTATTATTGTTTCGTTAGTTATGAGTATTGCTTAGACAAATTTACATTGAGCCGAAACGCGCAAGACTTTAGTTGAGCAACTTAAAATTACTTAATAATTTGTTCTATTCTTCACGCGTGAGTATAATTTTACGAAGAAATCAATTAGCAACTCACATACAAGTTTTCTTTTTGATATATTTTAATCCAGGCAAAGTTTTTGAAGGAGACAAATTTATCGAGGTTACTTTACCAAGAAACTCTAATAGAATTTGTATCTTATTTATCAATCACAATATAATTCTTCTCAAGAATATGAACAAAACCATAACCCAAAAATGTTATCGACAAGATACTAAATAACATCAAGGTGCTTGAACCCTTGAACGTGTTTTTCTTTTTTTTTCTTTGTTAAAATTTTAAAATGAACCTGTCTGAACCTTAATAGTAGATACTATGACCCACTAAAATATTTATGACTGAACCCGTGAGCTTTTTAAATAAATCATAAAGGAATGTAAATTATATTTACTAAAACTTGTCACTTCGACTTGAGATTACGAATTAAAAACATCAACAAAACTTAGTTTTATTTTCTATATGGCACGAATGTTTTATTAAAAATATAAAATATTGCTATTCAATCAAATTGAGCAAATTAAAATGAGATTATAAAAAAGATTATTTCGAACACGTATTATTGAAAACCTCTTCAAAGTCTTCTGAAGGCATTGCAAAATTAAATAATGATTCATATTACTTTTTGACGGATTGAAATTTTAGTATATGTGGATTTTATTTAATTTGAAACAACACAAAGTTAATAGTTACGGTGAGAGTTATAAATGTTGTGCCAAATGGTTTTGTGATTATTTTAAAGACACTGAAACACACTTTCTTGGAAGATCTTTGATTGCCACAATTATTTCTATAATGTTAGTATTATAATATTATTTCTAACACCTACAAAACAACGTTTGATATGATATTAAAATGTGTTATATTTTGAACAAATAAGTAATGACAGGGCAAACTTTCTGAAATAATGTTAAGTTTTATTATTTTTCCATTCACCTGACTTTGAAGACTAATATAAAACTTGAATTTAAGTATTTTCAGTTTTTCAAGCTACGGAAAGTTATAATTAAATTTTGCTCAATCATTACTTTTTTTGCTACAATTTTTCTACAATTTTCATAAAAATTATTTGGCAAGTTATTTACATACTACCTTGTCAAATCTCGCAGTGCATTGTCTTCCTTCGACATTTTCATTCGTACAGCTAAGATTATCTAATTTACTAATATCTATTACAACTAAATAACTAGGAAAGGTGAGAACATGAGAGAATCGCGTGGACGGAAAAAGGCAAGAGAAAACTAATTTACAAAAAGAAAATATAAAAGACAAGTTTAGAGTACATGATTAATTAATTTTTTTGAGTTCATGCTAAAAATTATGCAATAATTTGAGCAATGTGACATTTGAAAAAATGACGTAGAGAGTTTACGTAAAAATTTTATACACTTTTGAAATAAAATCTTTGGTTTTCTTAACTATTTCACTACATTGTCTTCTTTGTGCTAGAGATACATGTCTTTTTATTTTCATACAACTAACATTTTTTTTTTGTCTATTGTACATAATTATACACTATGATACAGTTCGAAGAAAAACAATAACGATAAAATTTAAATAATCACAACCTTAAAAATAATTCAATAAAGCTAAAGCTTATTAATATCGCTTCTAAAGTTCTTTGGCAGATAATACTGATGACTAGAATATCATGAGCAGTAAGCAAGCTATACAATACCGATACATTTTTACAGAAAGTTATAACTTTATAAATTACAATTTTAAATACATTTTGATATGCTATGTTTCTACGGCTAACACACGACACGTTCAAGTTATTGGTTTATCACATTAAATATAACCATTGTTTTGTACTCTGTACAATTTGGCCGTCCAGTAGATTATATCTCAAAATGTAAAAGAACATAGATTCTGTTGTAGATTTTTTGACACACGTTATTTTGAAAATATCCCTCGCCATTGCGCTGCCAGCTAAATTTGATTTGAGCAATTTGATCGTAATCGAACCATTTTTAGAAGTTTTGTGATCAGTTTATATACTCGTAGCTTTCTCTGCAACCGATTTACCTAGTGCAGCCATTTGCTGTTCACTCTTTCTTTTCCAACTATATCACGTTCAGTTTGTAGCCTTCTAACTTTGACACGACTCTTAATCTCTCTTTAATCAAATTTCCGATATAATAATAACATGTATCCAAAAACCTTTCCAACAGAACAAGATCTACTGTGTAAAGACGACCAAATAGTCCGCGGGCTAGGTGCCGCAATGGAGTATTTTCCTGAAGGCCTTCCTGAACTCCGGGTTGAAGATAGTGTAGATGACGGGGTTAAGGAACGAGTTGATGTAGCCCAGCCACGTCGTGAGGATAAACACCGTTACACCGGGGTCAAAGGAGAGCCCGATCTTATCGCAAATGGCGCCGAGGACTGAGCATGTGAAGAATGGAGCCCAACAGAAGAGGAAGACACCTGGAAAGATTGGGTTATGTTAAAACTTACATAGTGATTTACTCTCTTTTAATATTTAATTAGGTGTACCATTGTACTTGCACATACTTGCACTATAATACCATCAGCGCACTTGGCGAGTCTCTGTTGGGATTCGTCGTAGTGTTTAAATTGTATTAAGTACGGGGCTATACAATAATGACTGAAAGAATTATGTGTCTTTGTGAGGCTAAGAACTCACGAAGTGGTTTTCACCCGCGCCTGCTGTGGTGGAGGAAATAGCTGTTTTATTTCTAAACTCACGAGACCGGAGTTTTGTGCGGTTACGCAGCCGTTGCGGTTGTGATTATCGCTCGCAAACTTGGCGTGTGATAATCGCAAGACGGGCTGTTAATTTATCAGTTGAGCTTCAGACCGCCATGATCACACACTAGAAACGAGCTGTTGCGTTATACTTACTTCACATAAGAATTTAAAAAAAGGAAGGCCTAAAAAGTTCTGATTTCTGTATCTCCCGCCGGCCACTGCGGGCGCCAACCGCAGAGTGTACGGACGCAAACCGCTGAGATTGCGGGTGACCGTCGCCCGCGCGATTCTGCAAGTTGCCCGCAGGTGCAGCGGGAGCCGCAAACAACCACGCATACCGCGGGCGTTAAACGCGTCGAGAAATGTGCTTTAATTTTTTACACACATTTCTGCATTCTATAGAAGCTGCGGGCCCGTAACCGCAGCGTACGCGGGTGAAAACCGCCTCGTGAGTTTTTAGCCTGAAAGTTTTCCATTCTTCATAGAGACTACAGAATCCCTTAGTCTCTCATTATTATTTAGCTTTTAAGTATATTTTAATACAAGAAAGCTAAATAATAATATTAACATTTTAAAAATAACAGATACAGATTCTTGAACGTTGATAGAAAAAATTAACGCCGTTTTCTATTGTAATACTTGGGAATCTCAAAACCTTGGTTTTTACGTTTTACGTTCTTTTTTTTACTTACTTTTGAGCATGTCATGAACTTACCTAATACTATCGCCAGCGTCTTCGTGGCTTTTCTCTCTTTTTTTGCAGAAGACTTCTCTCGCTTCTTCTTGCTAGCTTTGTTTGCTTTGTATATTGTAAAGCGAGCGGTTGCTGCACTTGCTTTTCTCTCCTTCTTAGAACTGGACCCATCCCGGAGGTCGAACTGACTGGCGGTGACCTCGTCGTCTAATCGCAGAGCTAGGGAGACGTTTCTAGAACAAATAAAAATGGATGGTTAGTGGTTATTCAAGGTGCAATTCAACCGATTGTAGTGTTTGACAAAATTTCAAAATTGTAAGATTGACGACATTACATTTCTGTAGCGTATGTCAAACCCATTTTTGGAGTTTTTGGTAATTGTTATAGCTGATAGACATACTTTGTCGATCCTCTGGTGCTTCATTTCAAATTGTTGTCGTCAAGCTAGCTAGCTTATGTTCCATAGTCAGTGGAAAAAATATTATTAGAAGAGAAAGATATTATGATATCGAAAGAGATCGCATGAAAAATAGCTCCTATTAACTTAAGGACTAGCTAAACAATCATACTTTTTAAAGATTATGAACATTGATAAAATAATTGAATTATTTAAAAAAAGTTTAAGACTGCTGCCAAGCTATATTAAGCATAATCAGCCTTTCAATGTTCCCACTGCTGGGACTCAGGCCTCCTCTCTAGGAGAGGGAATGGACCGTAATCCACCACGCGGGCCCAGTGCGGGTTGGTGAATGTCACATGTCTTCGAATTTTTGTTCTAGGACATGCCGCTTTCCTCACGATGTTTTCCTTCACCGTTTTGAGAGCAGTGGTGATGAAATAAATTACGCAAAGTAATGCGCCTGGCGTGGTTTGAACCCGCAACCTACAACTCGTAATTCGGGGCCGTTACTACTCGGCCACCACTGCTTTAGCTATAATATAATCTAAATAATCTAATGAAATACTGTTTCTAGAAATAAACCCGATAGTAAAATGCAATTTTTTTTTAGTTTTCAAATCACAAATGCAAATATCTTCGACAGAGACTGGAAGAAATGTGTTAGTGGTATGCGCATTTCTATCACCTAACAGTCCATGAGAAAAAGGACGAATATTACCTATCTAGATTTACTCCTGCATACATTTTTAAGGATTTTCTGATGCTTGCAATTCATAATTTGCACTACTCTTTGCCACAAGTAAGAACAACGGAAAACGTCAGTTCTATCGAATAAATAGAAAAAAATTAGTACAGCAAAGTACTTATAGGAAAAAATACGTAAAAGTTGTGGAGGTGTGCTGAAAACTACAACTCGGTTCGTAACTACTGCAGTTTGCAACTATAATTTATATTGTTACGCGATATTTACTACAACATGGTACTAGTTTAACGTAACCAGAATGAATTACAAGGTGGAAATAGTTTTGTGTAAATTAAATTTCGCTTGTAAATGGTATTCTAAATAGCTACAAAGCTGAATAACAGTTAGTGTAATACTGAGTGTTTTTATTATTTGTAAAGTTCATACTTTATTCATATTTTTTTTTTGGGTTAAATTGAGTTTACCATGAGCCATTTACATCATCAAATGATGATGTTTCCACACGGTGTTTGATGTTAACGCAGATGCGTTATTTTAGATTTAAAAAAGTTTGGGTTAACTTGCAAAATAATTACTTAAATGCTTTCACCAAGCATCTAAATACCACAGTAGGTACTCATCGCCGCCTGGTCACCGCCACCAATCGCCCCCACGAGGACACGGTGATGCTCCACCCAAGTGGAGCACACCTCCACCGTATGCTCCACTTTGTCCTCCGGGTGGTCTACGACTAGTGTTACTGGTAAGTCTAGTTTATAGATTTCTATTTTCTAAAGACAAATCATACTAAATCATCTTTTATTACCTTGAATCCACCGTCAACTTTGAAGTCTTCCCATTCTTCTTCCACTTCCCATCGCAGCCCATATTCTTCAGCACGGTGGCGTCCTTCATCCCCGGTGACGCGGGTGGGGACACGTGCTCCCTTATAGTGTCCTCGAGGTTGGACGGCGCGTAGCCCGAGTCGTTGTTGCCGTTCGGGTCTGGGATTGGCTGCGCTTTGATATTTCGTTTTGGCGTGCTAGAAGAGAGAGGTGAGGGTTAGAGCTGATAGAATACGAGCCATCCTTACTTGGAGCTATTTTGATGTCTAGAAGTCTAAATTAATTTCAGAGTTATCCAGAAGTGGGTACCGACTCGTAAAACACAGGTTAACCGCCTAGCACCGATGTTAGAGACTTTACAGATTTTTCATATGTACCAACATAAGTGTGACAAAAAATTTCTCTATAATAATTTCGCTTATAAAAATAAGAAGAGCGAGGTGTTACTACAACTTGTGACCCACGGATGCCCCTCAAGTTGAAGGGTAAAATCTACAAGTCCGTGATAAGGCCTGTCATACTGTATGGATCAGAATGTTGGGCTGTGAAAAAGACGGATGAAAAAAGATTGCACGTAGCGGAGATGAGAATGTTAAGATGGATGTGTGGTGTGACGAGAATGGATAAAGTGAGAAATGAGTATATTAGGGGAAGTTTGAAAGTGGCGCCAGTGACTGAAAAGTTGAAAGGGAATCGTTTGTCTTGGTATGGTCATGTGAAGAGGAGGGATGAAACGCATGTTACTAAAAGAGTTATGAGTTTACATGTGGATGGATGGAGAGGGAGAGGGAGACCAAAGAAAAGATGGATGGATTGTGTGAAGAGTGATATGAAAGAAAAGGAAGTTAGTGATAGTATGACGAGTGACAGGGCAGAATGGAAGAAAAAAACATGTTGCGCCGACCCCAAATAACACGGGACAAGGGCAGGAAGATGATGAGGTGTTACTGCGGGCCAAGATTTCTCGCAGTTCCGTAAATAGTAGTTCCTGTCATGTCAATTTTTAAGTTTTTTTACAAAAAAAAAAAAACGATCTTTGCTATTCAATAGTGCGACTTGGCAAGTTTTTACCCACTAACTTGAATATTATTTTTGGTAAGTAGTGTTTGGTCTTGTAAAAATATTTTTATTTAGTAACTGACGAGTTGTTTTTAGGGATCCTTTTTGGCGACAATTACCTTATGTAAGTTTAAATTTGGATTAATATAAATATGTTTTTTTTTGACCTACAGAATTATTTGGTTTACCTACAATAGTTACAAGTTAACTATTACTCAAACTCTACTTTAGCTTACAGGGCTGTCAAAAGTTTCTCATTATCAATCAGCTTGACTTCAAGTTAGTGATAGCGTGACGGTTGACCGGATAGATTAAAAGAAAGAAAAAATAACCATGTTGCACCGACCATGTAACATGAGACAAGGGCAGGAAGATGATGATATAATGACTCAGCTTATAGACTTTTGTTTTATTGCAAAGAAAAAATGTTGTTCCAAATACAGAGGGTATTGTCATTAATTACTGTAAACGCTACGTTACGAACACACAAGTACACGATAGCGATAATAATATTTCAACTCGTCGGAAGGCTATAAATGAGTGGACCCGTGTCTAAGCGTATTGTGGGAGAACATAATTACATTCGACTTACAATCTTAATTAACGTCTTGATTAGAATAGAACCACACACATTTTAGGTAAATAAATGCCTATGAAACTCTAGTCCTTCTATTATCAGAAGGTATCTGGCGCCTTTGTTTGTCTATAATTGTTTCACAAGTAAATATAACATTGAAAGCAACTTGGAATTCAACAACAATATTGATTAGAATAACCTAATTTTGCGAAAAGCCACATGCTTTACTGCGCGATATCATTTTGCCAAGAAAATTAATTTTGCCTACAGACATAATGGAATCAACATAAAACAGGTGACTGGCTCCTTTCATTTGAGATCCTTTTGAAAATGATGAAACGTTGACAGAACTTGGAACAGTAATAAACGGACTGCCGGATGATTGATGGCTGATCATTTAAATAACGATGGGCGTAATGAAAAATGTCCAAAAACTACGTAAAAATAAATTGTAGGTAAGCATTCGGAAAATCGTGATCGAATGGACGTATGTGAGCTATGACGACTTTGTATATCGTAACATTTTTGTTTTTAATTAACCAGGCTAATTATGGTCTACTGGGCCTATATTTTTGGCTGAAGTTTTATAATTTTATCCTTACTTATTCTTTATAATCGATCAATTTCAAAATTGCGTGACAAAATTTTGACACTTGATTTTTAATATTAATAATATATTATTTTATTTTTTTATTATTAAAAATTCCACTCCGTGCCATGTCACAACTCCAAAATGTGAGTGTAAAATGCATAGTGAGTGGGTTTCTTTTGAGATAGTATTGATTTTTTATATAAGCTGTTGATCCCCGCATTAACGCCGGCGTTCACGCGCCATTGTCTTACTATTGTGTCTCTAATTACGCACTCAAAAGGTTAAATAGACCCTTTAGAGATGTATGCTATATTTAGTACAATTTTGGCATGGTTATGTATTATTTTATTTTACGATTTTCGAGGTTGATCTCGCCGGACAATTTTTTTAACACTCCATGGACACTACAATTTCGAGTATTTCAACCAAATTTTAAAATTTTTGCAATGATTTATAATTAGCAAGACAAAAAACGTTAAAGTGAAGAAAATTGTTTCAGTTCCTAAAAGTGTATGTTTATTTATTTATTTATTTAAACTTCATGTACAGTAGTGGTACATAGGCGGACATAATGCAACAAGTTATTCACTACCAGTCAACCTTTGGGTTACAAAAGACAACACTGTGGTAGGTTTGCACAATAAACAAATAACAGATAGTTCAAACAGAAAAAAAAATGTTATTTATAATAATAAAATACATATATGTGCTAAAATTATAAACTAATAAATACTATGAAAAATATCAAATTATTAAGGGAATTTAATAATAATTCTGACAAAGACCGAACTAAGGTTGAGAGCACTATGTATGTTTTTCGTATTTCAAAATGGGTTAAAGGGTAAGCTTATAAGTACTACTCCGTGGATTATTTAGGTTAAGTAAAAAGCTAGTTTTTTACATAAAAAATTATCTATATTATGTAAAAAATGGATGTTTTAGCATTTTTCTATTTCATAATCACAAATTTGAAATCATGTTAGCAAACGGCCGAAAGATGTTTAAAAATCTCTGCTCCATGGTCTTCCACTCCATGTGCAACCCATGTACATGGAATCGAAGAAATGTCCATGGTTTGGAATTGCTTCTACATCCAATAGATTTGTTCCGTTTCATTTCCAATACAAATCAAAATCTTTGGTATTATAAAACTAATATAGCTTTTTTATGCTTCACTCCATAGACAAATGTTCATTTCACGTCACACTCCATGGACAGACTTCCACTCCGTGGCCATTTTTTTTTCTGTTTCTATTAGACTATTTTAAGCTTGGTTATTTACTTAAAAGTAATTATATTGGTCAAACTAACACGTAGAATGTAAAATAAGTTGCAAATAAAATAGAAACTTATTTTCGTAAGTTTTGTGCCAAAATTTTGAAATTGACCCTATGTACTTTAATATTATAAATGCGAGAGTAACTGTCTGTCTGTTTATTACCTCTTCAGGTCCTAATACTAACTGTTACATAACACCATCTCGTCCCAAACAGAGTAGAGCTTGTGAGTACTAGGACAACTGATAAACATACGTATTTTTAAATACATACAAGATAAATTACATCCAGACACAGAACAAATGATCGTGCTCATCAACTTAACACACGGTTTGATCATGTCCTGGAATACGGTATATCTAAGATAAATTTCATTTCGGCAAAGTATTTCCTTGGGATTATTTCTGACCTTCACACAGGCAAAGATGTTGGAAAAAGCTAGACATGAATATTTTAATATTAATGAGTCATTTACATAAAATAAATATAGGTTTTTCAATTAAAACTGTAAGTTAGCACTTTTGACCTAACCTATCCACTTAAAGTATTCATCTATATTCATTCTGCGCTATCTGTTCTGGTCAATCCATTATTTGTTGTCGAATTATATTGTCACCATGCCAACTACATCCTTTTTTAGGTAACTTTTGAGTGACGTTAAGGCCTATAATGCCCTATTTAGCATGAGAACTAGAAGATTATCAGGAGACATCAATATTATTTTAATTGAAAGGTGCTAATCTACTACTACTACTATTATGAACTATAATTTGTTTACTTGGCCGTCTCCTCTGCAACAGTCGCCAACATGAACTCTGTGGACTTGTCGTTGGGGATGACGTGGCAGTCGTCTGCGTCCGCCTCCAAGTCTGCTGACCTCTTGTCGAAACTGTGTGAGGAAATATTAAGTTAGGGACATCAACATCATTATGTCATCCAAGATGAACCCTGAAACTACCACTTTACTTCATTCACACCTAACTCAAAGAAGAGTTTTGGCCGAAGGGTGTCGTGTGTCGACGATTTCGAGGAAGCGGAACACGACGCCATCACTTCGTGTGCAATAATTTATAGTTTCATAATTTGATATAGTTTCTTTAATATGTATTAGTTTATTGTTTATAAAAATATAATTATTCAATTACGCTAACGAACATCAAAACTAATAAATAATAATAAATAAATAGGAATTTATACTAACTAAAAATAATAATATTTACAAACGGGTAGAAAAAGAAATTATTGGGCATCAAAAAATTCATCCACATCGATATCAATGGGAAAAGTGCCCAGAACGCTGGCAGCATTGCCACGTTGGATAGCAATGCTGATTCTTTATCCGAAGAAAAGCCCAGCCATCTGGTCACGCGAAGAGTCGACCAGTTGTTTGCTGATATCACAGACAACTCTATGAGCGCTCGGACCCCATGGCCCTAGTGTTTCAACCCCAAACGGCTCAAACATATAACTTCCGATGAGATTATTATATTTACGCCGTTTGAGGTTTTCTGCACTTGCAGCAGCCGCCCCAGCACAGCCTGCCGTACTCAGAAGATGGGATGGCGCAAGGGTGTCGACACATGTTGCATCCCACACCAAAGGCCTACCTAGTTTATTGTTTTGTAAGATTATTTGTGTATTTTATCTATGGGCCTAAGTTGCCTGATATTATTATTATTATAAAAAATTTAAAGTTGCATAATCAGCCTTAAAATATTCCCACTGGTTTTTTTTAAGGTGGGAAATCATCCAATGTCTTTCCCCGCCTAGGGCAGAGAGGAAGGGCGTATCAGACTTTTACTGACTAAAATCACACCTATGTTTCTTCTTTGCCTTGCGTTCCAAGACCTTAAGTTAAATAAACACCTTTGCAGTTTTATTTTCAAAGCATTGTTGAAAGTAAATAGAAGCGTTTTATTAAATTACATCTCAGACAAGCATTGTAGAGAAGCTACATTTATTATTTGGCTCGTGGTAATTGAAACAGAATCTCCGCAGTAAGTTGAGATCTTATTTCACTGGAGGTGAAATAGATTTACACTGTTGCGTCGCTATGAAATTCCTAGAAATCTTCGAGTTCTTGTCTCAGTATGTAGAATTAATAAAGGGTGCAAATAAATACTAACATCTTGGTTTACTTTAAACTAATTCCGAGAAGATAATGTAAATTTCGTAATTATAATAATTTTCAGATTCTTGTTATATTCTGACCGTGAATATATTTAATCTGTGGTTACTGTGTATGGATTATTATGATAATGCGTTATTTTTACTTTTTTGTTAAATATCGCAGCATATGCTGAGATAGGAGACTTTTTGGCCTCGCACAGGTCTTTTATCTTTTAATATTGTTTTCTTTTATTTATTTTTTTATTTTAAGTTAAGTATTTATAGATTAAGTAGTTACTTTTTATTTTATTGTTGTTTGTCCTGTGCGAGTTTCAAATAAATGTTTTCTTTCTTTTCTTTCTTTCTTTTAATATATTAGGCATTTCAGAATTCTATTTCAACATTCCGTTTATTTGTGAATGATTCATTCATGAAATAAAGAAAGAAGTCAATTACTATTCTGTTATGACTATGCCACCACCCAATAATCTCGCAGTTTTATCAGCCATCAGGATATATTTCGCTCATTAATTGTTTCATCTTATTATTTACTCGCCGGGTGTTAAGTAATTTTGTTTTTGATCTTAGACAGGGGTCACTAAAATTAGAACGTGCCAAATAAATGAGTCAAATCCAATCTATATTTCATTGTCTTCAGTTTCAAAACATTGTTCACCAAAAACATTGCTTGTTTTGACCTCCAACTTTTTTATGAAGCAATACACAGCAATAACAACAAAACAAACGTAATCCTTTGTAATTAAGATCTCAAGCCTTACCACAGTATTACGCTCCGTTCACCCTCAACACGTGCGCTACAGGTTATTCCGTGACTTAAGAAAATAATTATGTTATACTCTACCATATTGAGCGCTACTTGGCACTCCCGGCCACAGGATTTGGCGAAACTTCAATAATGTTCTAAATTATTTTTTTTCAAGATATATAAATTTGTAATTATCATTATCGGTTTTGCTTCATTATAAATAAGCGTTTGGAATTATTTTGATCATTCAGTTCTACTACCTAAACAGATGTGCTATTAAACTTAACTTATCTATCACTGCACTGGAGTTTAGAAATGAGTTCTACGTATCAGTATTTGCTGGAATTTGGTATGTTCATTACATCAACTGCGTTTATTGAAAAAAAATATAAATGTCAATATGATCTCATATATGTATATAGCATAGCATAGCATAGTCGGCCTTATAATGTTCCCACTGTTGGGACTCAGGCCTCCTCTCTAGGAGAGGGAATCGGCCGTAATCCACCACGCGGGCCCAGTGCGGGTTGGTGGATGTCACGTGTTTCGAATTTTTGGTTCTAGGACATGCCGGTTTCCTCACGATGTTTTCCTTTACCGTTTTGAGAGCAGTGGTGATGAAATAAATTACACAAAGTAATGCGGAACCTGCAACTCGTAAGACGGGGCCGTTACCACTCGGCTACCACTGCTCTAGTAATGCGCCTGGCTTGGTTTAAACCCGGAACCTACATATATGTTTACATCACTACATATATATAGATTATATTATATTATTAGTATATTTTGTACACCTATAACTACGGCCTCAACAAATGTGTACAAACTTCACTTATCTATAATTGGTCATACGTCTTACTAATTAGTGCTACATATTCTGTCACTATATTTATATATACAACATCATTTTTAGTAAATGCGAAACCTGAATATAGTTTGTCCAAATTTTATACAGTAACTGAACCGATTCCAATAATTTTACACACACTATGTTATAATTTTTCCCAATAATATTTAAAAAAAGGTCACAAGTTCGACACCACCGACGTTAAGACACGGCAGCTCATAGCGGGCATTAGGTATCAGCGTACAGCTGGGTGCAGAAACAAAACAAACCCTCAATCGCTCGGATGGCCCGGTGACCATGCAATACGGAAAACCAGGTAAGCTTATAACTTTGTGATTTTTCATGATACAGTTATGAAATTCTGTGCATAGATTCTTTACATAAGATACTAGACACGTGTTTCGGGTTTCAGATAATTATACTAAAACCAATTTTATATATCTTTGCGACAGTGTGATTTATACCTTCTACATAAATTTAGATCTTTTAGCACTTTATTAAGTTTGATTTTAGTTCTCACCTGTCCTCATGATCGTCTTCATTACTGCCGGACCCAGTGTTGGTGGGTCTGTCATCATGTAACGCAGTCTCTGCTAGCCTTCTGGTCTGTGCCACGTTTTCTATCACAACGGCTGTAGTGGCTCCCGTGTTTGGGTCACCAGATACCGGTGGCTTTTTTGCTGCTCTCTGCTTTTTGGCTCGTATTCTTAACGCCTGAGGAAATAAAAATCACGATTGTACTTGTCAAAATATAAAAGGCCCATTTTGACATTTGAGAAAGACCCTAGAATGTAACTTTGAAAGAAACAATAAAATAATAATTAAGGGATCGGTGTCATCATCATCATTTCAGCCGGAAGACACAATGAACGGTCCTGTGCGTCTCGCATCCATCGGACTCCCGCAACCGTTACCAAGTCATCGGTCCACCTTGTAGGAGGCCTTCCAACGCTACGTCTGTCTTCCGGTACGTGGTTGCTACTCCAGAACCTTTCGGCCCCAACGGCCATCCGTTCTGCGAGAAATGTGCCCTGCCCATTGCCACTTAAGTTTGGCGATTCTTCGATCGGTCGGATCGGGTTTCTTCGGATTCTTCTTTCGGGATCGGTGTAGTAGTAACTATTCTAGTTATTATAGTAGTAGCTACACTACACCGGACAAGCCGCTAGGTAGTCAAAACACAAAATGTCAAAAGGGCCTTTTATTTTTTGACAAATTTAGTTTATTAGTTTATTGAGCAGTGTTGAGATCAATTTTAGCTATGAAGATTTTTATTCTGACTGTGATTAATTTAACATCCTGAGTTGAAAATAACTTATTTCACACTTTCAAAGATTTAAATGAAACCAATAATGTGACTGTTCAGGGTGACTACATACTGGGCCCATTTGCCTTTTACTTTTTACATAATAGTCACATTTACAACAATACTGTTTACTAAAACAGAACATTATGAGAGAAACTTACTAAATAATCGGTTTGTAACCTGTCAAAATCTTATCTGTCGGATTTATTAAATAGGGCTGTACGTACAAAATTCGTCACGAAAACAAGACAAAAATCACCTACAACTAAACAATCAAAAAAGTTACAATCCAAACATCTACCTGTTCCAAAGAATTCACTCGTGAAAGCTCACACGTGTTACGACTTCGACCTATAAAGTTTGCCAGCTTGCAAAAATACATCAATATCGTGTACTAGTAAAGTGTACACGAAGTGCTTTCCTACAATGTTGTACACTAGTAACAAACCCGGGGTAGTGCCGAAACGTGTGTACAACATGTGCAAGCTAGTGCACAGCTAAGCTTAAAACTTTGTACAATAAAAGTTATCAGTTACTGGCGAAAGTATTATTGCGTTCTGCTGATTGCAAAATCTTGGTAGTTGCCTTGAAATGAATGAATAAAATAATTTATCATTTACTAGCTTTTAGCGGCTTCGCCTGCATGAAAGTAGGAAATGTATATCCTATGTCACTCAGTAATAAAGTAGCATGTTACTGGTGAAAGAATTTTAAAATTCGGTACATTAATTTTTGAGTTTATCATTGGAAACAAAAATAAAAAAAAATCTTCTACTGCCCATAGATTATACTATATGGAATTTTTTTTGTCCCATGAGGACACACTACATATATATAGTACCGGAGTAAATTATCCTAATCCAGGTCTGTTTAACTGTAGAGCCGTGTTTCATGCATAAACATCCAGGTTTCCACCTGATTTTCTATAGTCAGTTAAATGCAAATGCAATGTTGAGTGAATTCGTTCAACTAGTTACATTCTACGTGTCATACCCTCACCCATATCTAAGAATCAGGCATGTACGCGAATCCCGGACCACATCAAAACTAAATATTAGATGGCTCTGTGGATCAATGTGAAATAAGGAATGAAAATAACCACTGTCGGGTTGGACAGTGGTTATTTTATGTTCACAATTTGAAAGCGTTACGTCGGTCGGTCGAAATAGTATCGGAACATACTACATTAGCCGTATTAAATTTCGTCTCATTCATCTTAAAACCTTACAGAGGTTTTCGTGAAAAACTTTAATAGACTTCGCATACACACAGATCATCTATTGGTTTGTCAGATGAAGACACGTCTTCACTCTGAATAATATGTTATGTCTGTGTGTCTATACATTTCAATTGAAACGCTCTCCAGTTTCAACCCTAATGCCAACTTAGAGGTCACATATTTCGGGTCTAATTGAAACTGGAATGGTAACCTTGTTAATACTAATCTAAGTGGTGGTTTGGTATTCCTAGATGCTACATAATGGAATACTGTACATAGTTTGCTGACCTATTTTGGAGCTAGATTTGATGTATTGTGTCTAGTAATAGAAAATACGTATGTACATACTATGAGAGATTTTGTTCTGGTGTTTTACATACTTTCAATTTCTCAAATGGTGATTTATTTAATTGTTTAGACAAAGGAATTTATTAATTAATATTGTAAGAGGAAAAAAATCTCTTTGCTATGAAAAATCCAATTACTTTCATTTTTTATTTCTGCAATACTGAAAAGAGGTCTGAACTTAATTTCGATGATACCGAGCGAGGTCAGAACCAGCATCAGATCAGAGCCAACAAGATATAAAGAAAAAAAAAACGACAATGCAAAGTTAAATACTAACCTTAAAAATATTGTAATAAAGAAACATCATCATGATGCAGGGGATATAGAAGGATCCTAACGAAGAGTAGATGACGTAGTTCTGACTGTTGAACAGGCACTCGTCGAAGTTCCTGTCGGGCGTGTCGTTGAGCCCCAGGACGATGGGCGCGCCTATAGCTGCCGAGATCAGCCACACCAGCACGATGGTGAACCACACCCGTCGATTGTTCTTGTGTTTCGCGTACTTTATTGGTTGAGTTACTGCTATATACCTGTGGAGAGAAATTGTTGAAAAGTTATTGGGTGTTATTGCTGCTGGTTAAGTTATGGAAAGGCCCTAAACTAGATCTCTTCATGCTAAACAGCATTTGACAAAGGTCTTGTTGTTTGATATACCTTTCAAATTTTTGGCTATATTGAGTCTTAAACTTAATCTTATAATGCCCATCTGAGATAGATAAATAGAAAATCAACATAAAGGCTCCCTGACAAAGGGACCTTTTAGAATAAAAAGTGACGCTGCACAAATAACTATGTGAAAATCAGAAAAAATATACCTACACAACAACCTATAACTTACCTATCAACAGATATGGCGACGAGGTTGAATATGCTGGACGTAGAGGAGGTGACATCCATCGCGATGTACACGTCACACACGAAAGCAGGCAGACCCCACGAGCCGTTTACCTGGAACAAAAACAATCAGGTCAAATCTATGATAGACAAACAGATGGATCCACTTGAACTAGAGAAAAAGCATCAAATTGAAGGTTAAGTGGACTTGTACAAAGCCCCATAAATTTATAAATTACAGGCTTTAAAATTAGATGTCAAAAAGATTTTAATCGCAATTTAGATTTTCGACTTATTTGAATAGAAATTGTAACCCTATTATAAAGCTTATTTCCCTGAGGATCCTAAAATAACCACAAGAAAATCGTGATCCGAAAAGCAGATAATCCAAACCAGGAAACCAGATTGCATTCCAAGATTACACACAAGTATTATCACTAGGTTGTCCCAAATTCAGAAATAAACGCCTCCAGCCCTCCAGCCCGATATTTAATTTAGATTAAACAAAACGTGTTTACAGAATGGTATCGGTATTCACTTTGGCGTGATATAACAAATGTGACCATCTGTCACGCTTGTGATTTATGCGATGAACGTGATGCAGTATGTCATACGCACTAAGCGTGACACCAGTTTATTGAGGGATCCTATTTGGGATAGCTAAATGTGAACCTGTGTGTCTAATACCTTATACAAATATTTGTAAGGTCTACAGATTAGTGTCTCTGAATGGAACATGTTGGGTACAGGTGTAATCCGTTTTGTATACATTTGACCGCACGTTGGTGATACCACTTTGAGTATTCTTATGTTTATGAAGTTTTAATTATTATTTTTGAGTCAATATGTCGACAAAAGTCTAGCTATAAATTGACTGACAAAGTTCGCTAATGATACGCTTGGTTAAGTTATGAACGTCGCACAAAAAGCTTGAACCCAACGTAAACAATTTAAACGTTGTAATCAGTCTTCTTTCGTGATGGCCCTTTAGTTAAGGTTTGAAACCGGACAAGCACCAATGTGAATTTTTCAATTCATAATACATGTAAGTTTCTAAGTTTATCTAGCTAGTATATTACTGACACTCCGTGCCTCAAACACAGTACGTATCGATACTTGTCACAAATCACGACGCTCCACGAATAACCACACGCACAATATTCACCAGAGTTTTGAATACGTAGGCCAATTTGTACATGGAACACCATGATAAACTGTATGTGTTTTACCAACCACATGCATCGTGTTCCGTGTATAAACTGGCCTGCGCAGGCTTGCAAGGCTGTGGTCTTGCGGACGGCAAGCAATGAGTAGTTCGCCGTCCGGTAACTGTCCGGACCGAGCCCAAGCAGTCGACGGCGCGTAGTGTTCTACCCGCGCCTTAAAGAGATGTCAGCAAAACCGAGCAGGGCCGAAGGCTACTGAGGCCATGGGTTCGCTTCCAAAAGGGACAGCTGGAGTCCTGCAACGCAAGGTTAAGAAGGAATATAGGAGTGGGTTTTAGTCAGTAAAAGTCTGATACGTCCTCTCGCTCAGTCCTAGAGCGAGAGAAGTCATTGGATGATTTCCCACCTAAAAAGGTGTCTGGTAAAATAAGTTCAAAATAACTTTACAATTGGGATTAAAGGGTTGGGTAAGGTTTGGGGTTTTGTTTCTCTGTTATTTAATACTGACTATCGATATTTAAAGTTACTTGAACTTTTAGTGTTCTTTGTTTAGAAGTAAGTTGTATTTTTTTTTTGTAAAATGTTTTTGAAAGTTTTATATCTATGTCTACGTTTCTCACCCAACCCTCGTTTCGCCTCGTTATTTATACCGTGTACATCGAAGAACTGAAACATTTGCCCGCTGCGGTCTTCCTATAATTTAGGTGTCTTCAAGGCTACAGTGCCCTAGTGCAGTAGCCCTTAATAAATAGTGCGCCTCACCATCAACGATTGCATCACTGCTTACCATCAGGTGGGATCGCAGTCAAGCATTAGTTTATATTATTTATAAAAAACAGCTCTTTTGTTGCAGTCTGCTGGAAAATAATCTATTAAAATAAGTTTACACTTTTGTTTTTTTTACCCGACTACGGCAAAGCCAAAGGAGGGTTATGATTTTGATAGGCTATGTATGTATGTAGGTATGTGAGTATGTTCATCTGTTCCCTCATAGCTCCTAATCTACTTATCGGAACTCGACGTATGAGGTATCGTTAGAACCGTCTTAATTGTCCGCTGAACATAGGTTACGTGACGTGTCATAAAACTCGATATGGCGCCCTCTAGCGGACAAAAAGTAATGTGTTAAAAAATAAACATGGAGATAAATACGCCGTGTTTGGTATCATTTGAAAGGGCTTCACTTGTACATTTCCAAAATATTGCTTAAATTTAAAGTGACGCCCTCTAGTGGACAAAAAGTCAAATTTAACACCAAAATCGTTTAAATAAAAATAAAGTAAAAAAATAAAACCCGACTACGACAAAAAAAAAACGACGCTAAAAAAGTATGAAACAAGATTTCCTACTTTTACTTCTAATACTTCGAACAGAACAAAAAGAAAAACCGTTCGAAGTATGAAAAAAGTCGTGTGTTAAATTTAACACATGACTTTTTGTCCGCTAGAGGCCGTCACTTTAAATTTAAGCAATATTTTGGAAATGTACAAGTGAAGCCCTTTCAAATAATACCAAACACGGCGTATTTATCTCCATTAGTTTTTTACTTTATTTTATTTTTTTCATTTTAAAGTGTTTGTGTATACATAAATAAATAAATTAACTCCGCCTTCGCAAATCTCGACACGTGCTACATAACCAATAACATCACAAACATATACACATGTAACTTTTCCAATTTGCCAGCACACAAACTGATCACTTGGATCAGCTCCGCATCAATATCATGAATATTCATGCGCAGGCATCGAACTATGGACCGAGCGCACGCTGCTGTAAGCTATGTCAATATGTGGTCGGAGAAAGAATGTGCTGGTATGGTAAGTTTGGTGGGCTGGTTTTTAGTTAGCTAGGCACAATAGCAAGATGGAAGTTTAATAAATTAAAATTATAGGTATAATCATACATACATCCACACATAATAAAATAACTTCTATTTTGATTTCCCACTGAAAGAAAAGTAAGTAATACGGTATTTTAAGAAGCTAGGTACCAGGTAGGCCATGGTCCAAAGCGAGGAGGAGTGGCAGGCGGTCGCCTCCTTCTGCGAAGCAGTAATGTTAGCAAAGGAGCCTGCACGTGCGACCTCTGCACGTGCACGCGCGAGGGAGCGGCCTTCACGCCCCAGCCGCCGGGATCCCGATCCCGAATTTCCGGAACAGGAGTGGGTTTTTAGTTAGTAAAAGTCTGACAAACCCTAACCCAATGATACGTTCCGCCCAAGAGCGGGGGATGTCATTGGATGATTTTCACACAGAAAAAAAAATGGTACCAGATGGAGATCCCATCTATACGCACAAAAAGTTTTTGGGAACACTTTCATTGTGCGTACAGCTAAGGAGTAATGTCTGTGTTTCCTGACAACTACAACTTAGCCCCAGAAATCTATAAAACGTATAATAAATCTGTAGAAGTTTTTAGTTGTGCACGCATCACGTAAAATGTACAAAATCGATGTGTGTAACTTGATTTATTACTTAGGCTTTGTTTCATCACAATCGGTTGACTATATCGAAAGATATAGGTACTACATTCATTGACTGTTAGGCGGTATGAAGTTCGCCGGGTCAGCTAGTTAAGAGTAAATGGGTTATTTTAAGGCAAGCATGCTTCATCGTAGGTTGCGGGTTAAAACCCAGCCAGGCGCATTACTTTGTGTAATTTATTTCATCACCACTGCTCTCAAAACGGTGAAGGAAAACATCGTGAGGAAACCGGCATGTCCTAGAACCAAAAATTCGAAGACATGTGACATCCACCAACCCGCACTGGGCCCGCGTGGTGGATTACGGCCCATTCCCTCTCCTAGAGAGGAGGCCTGAGTCCCAACAGTGGGAACATTATAAGGCCGACTATGTTATGCTATGCTCCATCGTCGACTACCATCAGTTTAGATAGTGGTCAAGCGCAAGCCTATTAATAATAATAGAACTACACACGACAACAACCTCATGAGGTTGCGGCTACCTTAAGGTACATCTGGCCACTGGGCCATCACGACAATTAGGGCTATATTTCACCGGGACACCATGGCGGTGCGACCAGTTGCGCCGCCATGGTGTCCATAAGCAACCAAACTAGACACCATACAGACACCAGAGTCGCTACACCACACTGAGACAGTATCAAAATGGACCTTAAGTGCACGCGTCCAAGTTGGTCGTGCCTCCAAATTGGCTGCGCAACCGGACGGACACCAGGTGAGTAACTCTCTATAGAGCTGTATACATTTTGTTGGTAGCGGCGAATGATCGCGCCGCCATGGTGTCCCGGTGAAATATAGCCCTTACATCCCACCGAGACATTACTCATTAGACGATTAAAAAAAAACTCACCTTTGTTTTAGAAGAAATGACTAATGTAGCACAGGCCGTTATTTCTTAATTTGACGCTTACGTCGGTCATCGATTCGTCAATCATACGACTAGTACGTACTTACGTCACATACGATTACTCCTCGACTGTGACATAAATTTCTTCAAAATAATCAGGAATTTTTGCAATAAAACAAACGAAACTTTCAAACAGTTTTATTCATTTCAAAACCCTTCTTCGTGACGTCATCTCACTTCCGGAGCCCGGTGTCCTCCACCCGGTGAAAATAACGTGCGTCCGATGTCCCCCTTATCCCCTGACCTCTGTCTTGTCCCCCGTTTTATTAGTTTGTCCTCTTTAAGGTAGCACTGGAGAGGGCTTTATGGCTTTAGAGTACACGTCACGGGGACGATGCGATAAGTGTTTTTAACGTACCTACGTGAACTGGATTAAGTTGTTTAGATTAGGTTTTAGGTTTCTGTAAAAGGAATTAATTTTGTTGTTGTTTTTAGCGTTTTCCTTTATGAATTGATTGTGATAATGGTTATAATTATATTATAATAACAATCTGTGGCCCAATAGGCTACGCGCAATGTGAGGGGTTCTGTACGCGCACGTTACAATATGCGGACTTAAACAGGTTTTATAATTATTACTTTGAATATATTATTTTTATTCTATTCTATGAGGGACACAGGTGTAAAATATATATCATAAATATATATCATCATATCAATATAATATATGGTAGTGGGCCCGGTTACTCAATTAATATAATATATAATATTATTATATATTATATTAATTGAGTAACCGGGCCCACTTAAGACAGTCGCAAAATCATATGTGTGTAACTAGAGAATAAACTACAAGAAACACTCCGATCCGTTCCGATTATAATTTATGTGTCTTCAAGGCTAGAGCGAATAGGCTCACCATCAACGATTGCATCAGTACTTACCATCAGTTGGGATCGCAGTCAAGCATAAAAAAATCAGGTTTTAAAATACGAAATGATTTATTGAGACTAAAGTTTAAGTAAACTAGGTATAAAATGTAATAAATAATTTAATTACGAAATAATAATTAAATTATAATTTTTTCACTATTTCAAAACTTTAAATGTTTTATGAATTTTATTGTCCTACAAAAAGCATATTGTAAGAGCTTCTATCGCCTGTAATACAGGTTTATCTATGGACAAACCTGTATTACAGTGTACTATGGTACAGTTTTAAATCTGAATAAACATAATTATTACGTCTCAGAAAGAACTCGCATGACTTGAATAAGCAAGCAATGTGAATTGAAAATGACATATCGACTGTGAACTGGCAAACGGTCCTATCTCAATTTTTTGAGGATTTCACTTTTTAATACCGTTTAATACTATTTCATACTCCACAGCGTTGCAAGAAATCCCAACTCGGATTCATTTATATTTGGCGCCAGAATCATTTTCATTCGATTTATACTAACTTCAACTTTTATAATTTATTTATATTGTCCTATATGTTATTTTTAATAAGATGTGTAAGAAAAATATTAAAAAAAAACATGATGTTTAGTCAATATACTGGATGCTATATTAATGTCGCAAACAAGTCCTTTCTTCATCCTGTAAAGTTGTCAAAATTGAGATAGTACCGGTTGCCAGTTTACAGTCGATATATTAAAAAAAAATCGTACAGTGTAAATATTTAATAAGCGGACATCCGACACGTTCGTCCCATGTTGCACATTATAAACGGGCGCGGGGGGGGGGCAGGGCAGCCCGCAGGACCATTGTGTTTTCTTGAGCACCACGCTATTAGTAGCATTGCGGGGCTGAGGATACAAGGAAAACATACCTGCAGTGTAGGAAAACCCTTACTATGTTTATGTGGGCAGAAATTGGACAGACTGGATCGTAGGTAACCGAGGGGTTTATAAATATAACTAGCTTTTGCCCGTGGCTTCGCCCGCGTACACAAAATATAGCCTGTGTCACACAGGAATAAAGCAGCTTTCTATCGGTGAAAAAAATTTTAGCAATCGGACCAGCCCCCCTAGCCAAGTTACAATCGTTTCGTTCGGAGCGAACGCCTCGAGTAGGCCACGCCTCCGAATCCTTTGTTCTGACAACGTGACTCAGCGTTGAGATGACGTCAGAACAAAGGAATCCCAAACACAGCTAGGTTACATTGATTTATTACAGAGTTACAGTGCCTACCTTCCGGCTCTGATGATGAAGCCGGAAGGCAGGCACCGTAACAAAAAGAACTTACATGACTTGAATAAGCAAGCAATGTGAATTGAAAATGACATATATTAAAAAAAAAATACAAAAATATCGTACAGTGTAAATATTTAATAAGCGGACATCCGACACGTTCGTCCCATGTTGCACATTATAAACGGGCGCGCGGGGAGGCAGCCCGCAGGACCATTGTGTTCTCATTGCCAGAGTGCATCTTATAACAACTCTAATAATCCCAAACACAGCTAGGTTACATTGATTTATTACAGAGTTACGGTGCCTGCCTTCCGGCTTCATCATCAGATCACTTCGATGTGTCCCTTCCCTCTTTTTCTTCAGACAGTCATCTACAACACGTATAAACAAAGCAATTTTAATTGTAATGACCGTTCTGCGTTCTATAAGGAGTTCCATTCCATATCTTCGAAGTTCATCATCAGATCGTCAGAATATTTCTATGGGACAAACTCGGGAGTATAAAACATTTTAACCAAAAAAAAAAACATTTCAAAATCGGTCCAAAATTGACCGAAAATTCGGTGAACATACATAAAAATGGTGGTGAAATACATACGGCTGAACATAGAATCTCCTTCTTTTTGAAGTCGGTTAAAATTACCGACAAACTATACTGCAGTTTGGCAGAAGATCATCATCTTCCTGCCCTTGTCCCATCTTATTTGGGGTCGGCACAACATGTTTTTTTCTTCCATTCTATCCTGTCAACCGTCATGCTATCACTAACTTCCTTTTGTTTCATATCACTGTTCACACAATCCATCCATCTTTTCTTTGGCCTCCCTCTCCCTCTCCACCCATCCACATGTATACTCATAACTCTCTTAGTAACATGCGTTTCATCTCTCCTCTTTACATGACCATACCAAGACAAACGATTCCCTTTCAACTTTTCAGTCACTGGCGCCACTTTCAAACTTCCTCTAATATACTCATTTCTCACTTTATCCATTCTCGTCACACCACACATCCATCTCAACATTCTCATCTCCGCTACATGCAATCTTTTTTCATCTTTTTGCAGTTTGGCAGAAGATATGAGAAAATATTTATGTAAATTTTCTTGAATAAACCATTATAAAAAAAAGATTTTATTATACCTTGTTATATTGTGTTGTACCTATTAGATAGATAGAAATACTCTTTATTTTACACTATAAATACAATTACAGTAAGAGCTTAAAATTAATACGGTGTAACAATAGGCGGTCTTATCGCTGACGGCAATTTTTTACAGACAACCTTTGGATGGATTTGACAGAGAAGGAGAAAAGAAGATACGCAGGTATTATTTATCATATTGTAAGTCTATTTTATTGTGATCTTATTATTGTATGCTTCCTTATTAGACGACCATTTATTTAACTTATTTTGTGCATATATTTTATCAATCAATTATTTATTAATAATATTTTTTTTTTCATTAAAATTAATTTACTATTTTCTTTTTCCTTAGGAGGACTTCCACCTTTTATTGGATTTTTCTCTAAATTAATTATCATATTAATTTTTAAATTTGAATTCCCGTATATGTAAACTATACCATGAAAGAAATAAAGATTATTTAAATATAATAAAGCTCCTGATTAAGTCCAACACTAATAAGGCAATTCAAAATAAACACATAAACCCCAAAAAACAGAATGCCCAACAACTCGGGTTTGTTTGCTCTTACATAAAACACGCTCCATCCAGTCTCCCAGTTTCTAATATCAGGGTAGGTATGTGACCTCCTTCCGTTATAAATGACACTAGACTAACGTAATGTGTTTTCGTGAAGGCCCGGTTGGGCGTCGGATTATATTTGATGTGGCATCTGTTTCCGCCTGTGATAAGCCTATTAATAACGAAAGTGAACTCATTCAGTTGGGAATTTGTGTTGAAGTATTTGATATTTGAATTCAATGAGGAGTGCTGAATTAAAAACTGGAGATGAATGAACTAAGGTCTTTTTTACACAGCATGGGTAAGATGACAGCAGGACAAAAATATACATCTTTAAGATGAGAGAAAAGGATAGGTTGTATGAATCCGACAGCTTTCACCTGCACTATCCTAATAGCAATTGTAGTGTAAAGAAAATATGGATCTGTTAAGTAAGTAGGAATTGCTTTGAGTGATATTGGCGTAAGGTTAGACAATTTACTAGATGTAGTTAAACAAACTAGGGCGCTAAAGAATATCAGAAGCGACAAGAAATATGTAACCAAGATTTATTTATTTATTTATTTTATAATTCATGTACACAAATATACAGAAGAAGATAGGTGATGGTGTTGGTGGTGGGGGGTGGTGGTGGATTTATGTAACTTATAACATGATTTAAAAGAGTTTCCATGGAGTTTCTTGCACGTTCTTCTCTATAGAGATCTACGCTTTGAAACGTGCAATTTAGCTTCACTTTTTTTTTTGACTGACCGACTTTTTGACAATTCAATAGTGCCTGTAATTGGTCTAAAGTCCATCAGCAAGCCAAGGCTTTATTTTCAATGAAATTGATGATATCAATTGCAGACTCCAAAGCGTAGATCTTTTTTTATTGTCGATATGTTTGCGCTTGACCGCTATCTCACCTGATGAAAAGCGACGATGCGGTCGACGATGGAGCGCGCTTACCTAGATAGAAGTAACCTATTCACTCTTGACTTAAAGATTCCCGGGTTTTAGCCATCAGGAAACACAGACTCCTGCAGGGAATTCCACTCCTTAGCTGTACGCACAATGAATGTTTTCCCAAAACGTTTTGTGCGTATAGGTGGGAAGAATGTGCAAAAAAACTCCTAAAATCATTAGTCATAAGATGGCTAGGAAACGATATATGGGATTAGTGATGCACACGTTGAGTCGAGGCTTCAAATTCTTGAGCATCGACGCCAAGTTGCTAGCTTGTCGGTTTTCTACCGGTTGCATTTCGGGGAGTGTGCGTTGGAATTGCATAACCTAATTCTGCCTAGCCCGTTCCATCACCGGATCACCAGGCGTACGGCGATGCGCCACCGATACATGGTGAACATCCCACCTATACGCACAAAACGTTTTGGGAAGATATTCACGCGGGCTCCATCGTCGACCGCATCGTCGCTTTCCATCAGGTGAGATAGCGGTCAAGCGCGAACATATCAAGAATAAAAAAAAAATGAAAATTTTTAAAGCTTTAAACCAGAATTGAGGAATGACTATTGAGACGATGGAGACATGGAAGAACTACAAATACTACGTCTGGCGACGGCCCAAAATAAGCTGGGATGTGTGTAGAAAGAAGAAGATATGCCGAGTATGGTTACGTCGACCCAAATTAAGTCAGGATATAATATAATAATAATATAACATTCACACAACTATCACACAACGTCGTCTAGTCCCAAGCTAAGCAGCGCTTGTGTTATGAGTACTAGACAACTGAAAAACATACTTAAATATTTCTAAATACATACATATTATAGATAAATTACACCCAGACACAGAACAAATGATTGTGCTCATCACACAAACATTTGTCCGGGGTGGGAATCGAACCCACGACCTCCGGCATAGCAGTCAGGGCCACTAACCAGTAGACCAACAGGCCAGTCAAACGCAGAATGTGACTTATATGTTTGGGCTGGTTTCACTGATAATAGATCTCAATCTACTTCGATCTTTCCTAATTCATTTATTTTCTGACATGTAAAACACTGAATATTAAGCATGCATTAAAATTTCATGACACAGTTTTAAAACATGCATCCTGTAAGGGCACTGCAAATTTTACTAATTAACTTGATTATTTTATCGGAGCAGTCACATGAATCATACCTACCGACTTGAATAAAGACTATATAAAAATATTGAATGGCATTTGCCATTACAAAAAATCGGTTGTCTGTAAAGTCGGTTTACTGACGATAGTTGAACGTGACAACGTGTTACATTTATTTGTACGCATAATTACAAATAAACAATTAACACGACATTCACTTTTCACTGCACTTTATACTTGACGAAAACATGTAAATGTATTATTCTATAGCAGTTGTCACGACGCAGACGCATCGCTCACTCAAGTAGGAGAGAGACAGATGTCGAACACTGCCGAACGCGGAGGCCGAACGCGCTCTCGCTTGCACTTCAAGCCTTAAATGGAACGCCTCAGAGCGAGGTAACGCCGCATGCGTCATACTTTTTCGTGCGTGCAGCCGGCTCTATCGAATTATAAGACGTTGTCACGTCAAAAGCAATACTTACTTGTGCGGTAAACGGTGCTGGAAACATTTTTTTTTTTTTTTTAATAAAAACGATGCCTAAAATAAGGAATTATTCCTGTATCATAGGTGCCTTCAGAAGCATGTTAACTCACACACATGGCATCCAGACCCGGTAGAACTATCGGTAATACTAATACTTCTTCCGTGCGGACATCAAACCCGCTACAATTGTAGGTATGTATAATTAATTAACATCTTATTTGATCTTTTGTTGCGCCCCAGTATGCGTCAGCGGTGGAAGATTGCGGCATCGCATATCACAGCGTTGAGCTTTTCTATCAAGAGACCGAATAATAATAACTTATATGTCACTTTGTGTGTCGAACATGCCAAGAATTCCTTAACAAACCCATATCAAAGTAACAGCCAAAAATAGACACAACACGGTTCCGTACATCTCCGATAACAAACCGCTTACAGCCAGTAATACCATAAAAAGAAAGGCATCCACATTTACGCTCACTCATACTCGCTTAACGTCCTATAAAGGGGCTCGGAGGAAAAATATAGCAAAACAAAAGAGATCGTGCACAAAAGTATCGCGCGTAGACACTCGGTTACGGAATAATCGGACTTTTATCAGTGCGTTTGGGGGTAGCAGGGCTGGCTCTGTGTATTGGATATTTTCAGCCAAAGTTGCATAAGCTAGTTATATGATTTCACATAAAGATGACATGTAATTTTCAATACACTTACTCGGAAACCTGCTCTTATCCCACCGCTTTTAGGCACACAATAGACTGTTTTCCGCACTAGTGCAGAAAAGTGCGCGTGCTTTTATATTTATCGTATCAAGCCGGCTCGTCGACCCCCACGAGTCGCCAATCAACCCCCGTTTATTCATTTCGTAAGTGTATAGAAAAAAGTCGTTTGATTTTGCCCTCGGCTCCATAACACACTTGCCGACGGCTCGTGCGAATTTCGCCTTGGTCGCAATGACAAACTTTCTGCACTTGTATCAAAATGCACTATATCTAACCACCTTGACGAGTCAAGGAATGCAGTTGGTCTAGCTGAAATGGATATAGCATCATCATTAGCAACCGTAGTGTTGAAAAAACATAGGTCGTGGACTTTGAGATTAACACGGGAGCTTAGAAATGAATGAAAAATTGGCCTGTGGATGTCACGTGTATGCGTGTTTAATTATTTCTGAACGCACTTATGATACAGGAGATATTTCTAGAATTGGACAGAGATTTAAAAATAAAATATCTCCCTGCCAGACGCTGTTATCCCTGATAAAATTCGTCGAGAAGAATAATTCGCCAGACGCTGTTATCCCTGATAAAATTCGTCGAGAATACGGTTTTCCTAGGGATCACGCTTGACTCGAGGCTACAATGGGGTCCTCATTTAACATCTCTGGCAGGTCGGCTTAGTTCAGCAGCATATGCTGTCAGAAAAATCCGTCAATTTACTGATGTGGATACTGCGCGACTAGTTTATTTTAGTTACTTTCATAGTATCATGTCTTACGGTATTTTGCTATGGGGACGGGCTGCAGATATAGAGTCTATTTTTATTCTGCAGAAAAGAGCTATCAGAGCCATATATAATCTTCGCAGACGCGATTCTCTTAGGGAACTATTTAAGGAAATAAACATCCTGACAGTCCCTTGTCAATACATTTATGAAAACATTATGTATGTTCGGAAAAATATTCATCTTTTTACTAAGATAAGTGACAGGCACAATTTTAATACTAGGAACAGGACAAATTAGATCAACCTCGGTTCAGATTGGCTAAAGTACATAGTTCTTTCATGGGGTACTGTGTAAAATTTTATAATAAAATACCAGTTGAGATTCTACAACTAAATGAGTCCAAATTTAAAGCATGCATTAAACGCACACTATGTAGACAAGCGTATTATAAACTGGAAGATTATATCCTTGATAAAAGCGCTTGGCTAAATGCCGGTCCTGCTCCGCAGCCACAGCCACTTTTACCTTCAAATTAGTTTTTTTTTTTTTTTTATAATTTTGGAAGAGATACTGTTCCCCTTTTTGTATTGTTGTTTTCGAAATGTTTTTATTTTATTGGTTTATTTCAATAGAGCTTATGATAATTTATTATCTTTTGTATTTGGAAACAATAGCATTGTATAATGTAGAAGCACTTTGTTTTTCAAGTTTTGTGAATGTGAAGTACCATGGAGCATTTTTATTAGGTTACAACTTGTTTGTCATTACGAGCATGGCAGTTGAGAGTTTGTCATGCTCACTCAAATGTCTCGCTGATGGTGGCACGTGTTATTGGGTCATTCGGTTCCCTTCAAAATGGTTGAACTGAGTGGGGCTGATGCACGCGTCATGCTCGTGAACGGGTGCCGTCAGTTGAGACTGGTCATCTCTTAGCTGCCAGTGACTTAATTCAATTTCTATTTTTTTTTTTAATAAGTTTTTATTTTATTCTTTTAATTATTATTACTTATCTACATTGTGCTCACATATTAGAAGCGACAAGAAATATGTAACCAAGATTTATGTAACTCATAATATGATTTAAAAGAGTGTCCATGGAGTTTCTTGCACGTTCTTCTCCATAGAGATCTACGCTTTGGAACGTGCAATTTAGCTTCACTTGTATTTTTTTTTTTGACTGACCGACATTTTGACAATTCAAAAGTGCCTGTAATTGGTCTATTTGAAATAAACGTTTCTGATTTCTGATTTCTGATTTCTGATAGCTACAACCTAGGAGTCTTTAAGTCATGAGTGAATAGGTTACTTGTCTGAGCAGGAAGCGAAAACATAGCGCGATCACTTAAAACAATGTCTTTGCAAATTAATACCGCTTGTCTCCCTAGATAGCGTTGGGATCGAGTTAGATCGCGCTATGGTTTCGTTACGGTTGTTTACCTAGGTCAAGTGGTTTTTTGTTACAATGAACAGCGCACCTATCAGGAATTATTGTTACTGATTAACAATTTGAACATACGGGAAAATTACGTAATGCGGTAGTGTTATTTTCATATCTCTGCAAGTCGACTCTCGATCGTACATAATCGCTTCTATAGACAAGCATGCTCCATCGTCGACTACATCATTGCATCAGATGTTGATAGTGGTCAAACGGGAGCCTATCAATAATAAAAAAAATATCTTTATATGGGACCGGTCATGATCATCAACATTTATCATCATCGTTTCAGCCGAAAGACTGCTGGACACAGGCCTCCCCCAAGTGTCTCCACAACGAACGGTCCTGTGCGTCTAGCATGCATTGTATTCCCCCGAATCTCACCAGATCATCTGTCCACCTTGTGGGAGGCCTTCCAACGCTGTCCGGTGCGCGGTCAACACTTCAGAACCTTTCAACCCATCGACCATCCGTTCTAGGAGTAATGAGACTAGAATTTGAACAATATTCGAAATCGTTGATTCCAATTATAATATTTTTAGTTTGTCTTGTTAGTAGATGTTTCTATTTATTTCTAACTAGGTAGGTATGGTATTTTTTCTAACAAATAATATCAAGAAAAGTATTTTGATGAAAGCAGTTCTTATGATTCGCGTACAATACCTCCCTACCTATTATTTTGTATCACCTCCTGTAACAAAGCCTTTATATACAAAGGATATATTTTCTGTTTTGATACAAACATGTTAGTGGCTGCTTTATCGTTAATGCCTACATATGTGGAACACTGGGAAATAACATGTTTACAGAGGTAATACACAAAACATAACTTGTTGTACAGACATAAATAGCGTAGCATATACAGCGTTATGATGTTCCCACTGCTGGGACTCAGGTCTACTCTCTGGGAGAGAAAAGGACTGTACCACGTGGGCGCAATGCGGTTTGTTGGATCTCACATGTGCCTCACGATATTTTCCTGTGATTTGAGAGCAATGGTGATGAAATAAATTACACAAAGTAATGCACCTGGCTGGGTTTGAACCCGCGAACTACAATTCGTAAGTCGGCCGTTACTACAGGGCCACTACTGCTTCATGTGTACTAACATGTGTAGGATTTAATACCATGAGAGGTGTCGTTAGAGTCGTTTTAGTGGTGAGAGTGGCAATTTTTTAATCCAATTACTTCATCATCATCATCATCATTTCAGCCGAAAGACGTCCACTGCTGGAGATAGGCCTCCCTCAAGTGTCGCCACAATGAACGGTCCTGTGCGTCTCGCATCCATCGGACTCCCGCAACCGTTACCAAGTCATCGGTCCACCTTGTAGGAGGCCTTCCAACGCTATGTCTTCCGGTACGTGGTCGCCATTCCAGAACCTTTCGGCCCCAACGGCCATCCGTTCTGCGAGCAATGTGCCCTGCCCACTGCCACTTAAGACACACAGGACCGGTCATTGTGACGACACTTGGGGGAGGCCTATGTCCAACAATGGACGTCAGAAAATAGGTACTAAGGATTACCTTAGTACCTATTTTTCTGTTTCCTTCTTCTGAAATAAGCTAATGCTTAAATCTCTTCCAGCATACCTGTATTTGTTGTTATAGCGGCAATAGAAATTATATCATCTGTGAAAATGTCAACTGTCTAGCTGTCTAGCTGTTTAGTGACAGATAGACGGACAGCGGAGTGATAACAATAGGGTCCCGTTTTCACCATTTGGGTACGGAACCCTAAAAAAGTAAAAGTTATTATTATTACTTTTACTCTCAAAAACCATAAAAAATGAGAATAATTTCCTCAAACACCATTATAAACCCACGAAAGAAAAACTCAACTTCAAAACCATGTTGAACAGGAGCTCAGCTTTGATGTATTTATCGGGTCCACTGTGCGTTTACTTAGGATCGGGGCGTCCTACCGTACTATACATATTCACTAGTACTATATATTATACACTATACACGTTCCATCATACACAGTACATAGTATGTACAGCCACGACATGTCCGTGGACATTCTGCGGTTAACTATGGCCAGTTAAAGGGCGGGTGAGTTGACCTCGATCCTTCTTATTGTGGGTTAACCTGGACGTTGCTGGGTTTAACGGGATCGTACTTAAACTTATGGTTATTTTGTACTGTGGATAAATCAGTTAGAGGGTTTTGTTTTTATATGTGACTTGAAAACTTTCTACGTAGAATAGTCATATCGCTCACTTAAGAATTTGTTTGGTAATTTTTAATATTGTGCGGATTTCATAAAAATGCAAAAATACGCGTCCCACGTGCGTATTCCACGCATTACAATAAATACTTGAAATACTTGTATGAAATGGACATTTGCGGGGGTTACGCGTGCGGAGCAATGCCGCATGCGTGATCAAAACCGCATGATATTAAAAACACCCTTTCCATGCATGTCTTTTTACCCGACTGCAAGAAGGGTTATTATAGATTTTTTTTGCGGTAGGAAATGATCAAATAACTTCTTTCGCTCTGGGTGGAGCGAAAGGGCGTGCTAGACTTTACTAACTAAAACTCCTTGTGTTCCTTCAGATGCTCTTTACGTTCCAGGGTCAAGTAAATTTTTCCGACAATCCAACCACCACTCTTCATAGTTAATTTACTAATTTATTGGCTTAAAGGTTTTAGTGAACTTATGGGAAAAGTAATAATAATAAATATTTATTATTATAACATTATACAGAATCATGAATAGTTTACAATAAATTGGCGGGTGAGGTGTCGTATTCCAAGTTAGATTAATATATAACCTGTTAAAGAGTACAGTGCTGGTCTCCAAGAAAAAAAAACAATAAAATCGTACGAATTTTTGTAGTACATCCAAAAAACCCTTTGTGTACAAAAAAAAATGGGGCTCTATCTTATCCGTTACTGATCATATTTTTGTAGTCAAAAGTAAAAAAAAAAAGAAATCCCAAAATTGTCCACGAAAATTTGTCATAATTGGTAAATTCATAATAGAATCAATCACTCATAACAACTGCTACCTACTAGAAAATACTACGAGCAGTGTTTTTCCATTTTGATCGTCATTCATTCATAATATTTCCATAAATTGAGTGACATCGCGGGATATAAACAAACAATTTTCGTAAACAGCAAAGTTATTAAACTTTGCTGTTTATGAATATTATTTATTGAGACTACTTAAATAATAACAAGACTTTTTCTTCTACTAATTAAAAATTAGTGGTGTACACATCATGATGTGTTTACTACAAAAAAAAACATTAAAAAAAATTAATTAAAATCAATAACAATCTAAATCACTGATATATTTTTTTAATTCCATTTTAAAATTAATTGCTATCGCTTGATAATAAAAACCTACTAAATTTTCCACCACTTTTATCCTGGGACCACCCCTAGTTTGACTGAGTACCCATATCTCGGTCCGGGAATTGTCACCCCATACAAAGACGGGGAATATCCCCAACGAGTGGGAAGTAGCCGCGGGATTATCGCTGATAGATTGTGTGGGCTATTGCTTAAGTTATGTATACGTCGGTCTTACAGCTTATTTTGGAGTTCTTACTTCCTGAAGCTTAGTTCGCCTTTCAGTTAATAGCCTAGTCTTTTTACTAAACGGCACCATTAAGGGGATGCAACTCGACATACATTTTCACTGTTTTTCATACAACCGATCTTACGCGATTATGACGTTATTACACATTTTTCATTAGATATTTTGGAAACACAGTATCTTGTGGATATTATCTAGGCTTCTATTGAAATCAATTTATAAATTTGTGCAAAACTAATCCAGTAATGACCTCTAAATATCTGCTATTTTGCATGAACTTTGACACTTCATAATTTACTTAAAAATTAAAAAGTCAAAAAAGTATAACAATAAAATTGAAGCCTTGCTATTTTAATCAAAATTCTGAATGACGACAATTTTTTTCAAAAACTTTAAAGTTAAAAAAAAAACACGTATTTCCGGGAACAACTTTTGTAAAATATTCGAGTAAATCACGGAATTACCGAATGCTAACAGAGTTTTCAGACGTTATCGCTCTTTTTTCGCGTTGCCTTTTCGTCAAAAATCGCGTTGGATTGCGTTAGATGAAGTAACAAGCTTTTAAACCATGCTCGATGTTGACGATAGGCGAGTGAAAAATTACCCTTTTAAACTGGCCGCCTGAATGATATTCAGTCATTCAATCAAACAGCTAGGCAAATTTTCAATACACTTACTCGAAAACCTGCTCTTATCACACCGCTTTTAGGCACGCAATAGATTGTTTCCCGCACTAGTGCAGAAATAGCGCGTGCTGTCCCCCGCCACAATATTATTACATTTATCGTATCAGGCAGGGCGCGCGTCGACCCCCACGAGTCGCCGGTCAACCCCCGTTTATTAATTTTGTAAGTGTATTGAAAAAAGTCGTTTGACACACGTGCAAATTTGTCACTGCAGCCCTCGGCTCCATAACACACTCGCCTACGGCTCGTGCGAATTCCACCTCGGTCGTAATGAAAAACTTTCTGCACTTGTATCAAAATGTACTATTTGACGGCAGGGTTGATGCAGTTGTTGACCGGTTTTATTGCTACGCTGCTTGTCGCGATTTCGATTCCCGCACGGAACAAATATTTATATAGCCTACTGATATAAGTTTTTCGGGTCTAGATGTCTTATGTATGCATGTTTACATGTTTGTGAATATAACTACGATACAGGAGTGAGCAGTGGTAGCCGAGTGGTAACGGCCCCGACTTACGAATTGTTGGTCGCAGGTTCAGGCGCATTACTTTGTGTAATTTATTTCATCACCACTGCTCTCAAAACGGTGAAGGAAAACATCGTGAGGAAACCGGCATGTCCTAGAACCAAAAATTCGAAGACATCTGACATCCACTAACCCGCACTGGGCCCGCGTGGTGGATTACGGCCCATTCCCTCTCCTAGAGAGAGGAGGCCTGAGTCCCAGCAGTGGAACATTAAAAGGCTGAATATGTATGTACATACAGGAGTGATTCCTAGTGAGGGGCAGTGTTTAAAAAAATTTTTGCTTCACCCAGACATCTTAGAGAGGCTGTCATTTTAGCCTCTCCTAAGTGTCACCACAAAGACTGGTCTTGTGTGTCTCGCATCCATCGGATTTCCACGACCCTCACCTGGTCATCAGGAGGCCTAATGGAGTCATAATGGCGGCCTACTACGTATACGTTTGCTACTCCAGAACATTTCGGCCTCATTGTTCTGCGACGAGCAATGTGCCGTGCCCACTTCCACTTAACGATTACGAAACATTTCAGGATTATATGGGCTATGTCGGTAACCTTGGTTCTCCTACAGATATCTTCATTCCTGATTTGATTACGCAAAGAAATTCCGAGCTTAGTCCGAGAGGTTCTAGCAAGTCATAAAAATAATTTTGGTTTGCGTCAGTCAGTAATGTGCTGACGACATTAAATAAAACGCTGGAGCCCCATTTGGAGGTTTGAAGGAATATAACCAACACGAACTCCTCCTCTCCTTTGAACTTAACTTGTCCATGTTAGGATGTCATAACTTATTTTTAAGTTACCTGGTCACTCTGGCTGATGCTCACGCTATTGTATGAATAGAGTAATCATTAGCCAGCAAGTTATGAGGTTTTGTTTGACGACGATATTTCATTGATTTTTAAGATAAATAGACCAACTATTAATATAATCTCTACAAATATGACTATGACTGAAAAAGATATAATTTTATGCCAAAAATTCGCTATTTTTTTTTACAGTTTTGTCGTAACCAGTGTCACTCTCACAACTAAGACTAATATTAAGACACCGCTCAAGCTAAAACTGTATGAAGCCATTAAGGTTTGAATACATACACTCGACAAACATAACCTCCTTCTGATGCAGTCGGGTAAAAAGTACAAAGACACTATTAATTTGAGAGCTGCAGAAGATAGTTGTTGATACAAAATTAATAATTTCACGTATAAAAGATAACACAATAAGAGATACCTTCAAAACTCTTAATAATAATATTTCTTTATTTCTCCCAGACGTGACCGATTCTAGAACAAACTTTGAATACAAAACACAACTTTTATTCAACCTTTAAAATAGCGAGAGCTACTAACTTCGAAATCCCTACCGCACTGCTATACGAGTATCACTTAAGATTTTTTCATATTCAACTGCCGTTATTCCCAGAGCGGATTGCACAAACTTCTTTTTTAGTTCCGCCAAACGAGTTACGACTCTATAATCAATAGTGTAAGATTTGCGAGGTCTGAATATCAAAGTTTGTTCAAGTGTTCCCACTGTGACAGCCAATCGTGGTGAAGTAGAACCGCTCTACGCTAGCTTCTGTTACAAGAAGGCTATCCTTTTTAATACAGGCTCCTTTCTACCCTTTGAATTTGAAATAATACAGTCACGTGGTGTGGTCGTGATCAGAATATTGCGACTAGGGCTGAGAGTGTGCGGATATTTTGGCACATTTCGGATATAGTTGCGGCTATTCGGATACGGGAAGGGTTGCATATTTGTCAAGTAAGGGATTGAAAATTGTTGTGTTCCATTGTAGCATGTGAGGAATACTTATACAAATCGCGTCGGGCATGCAAATTACGCAATAGTTCTTACATAATATGTAGATTTAATAAAGCGGAGTCGAACCGTCTTCAGAAATTCTGTCTATTTGGCAGATCACGTAAAATCGTTTATTTATTGTTTTAAAGCGTTAATTTATTACGGGTACCTTTATATTATACTAAACTTTCGTAAGCAAACAATAAATTAATATTACAATGAAAGTATGATTTTTGACGACTGATATTCAGAGACAATCGGCTGGACTGAAGTTAGCAGAAGTATAATCAGCCTTATAATGTTCCCACTAGCTCCAGCTAATGGGAACCCATAGCCTCTCTTCGGCGGAGATCTCTCGCGCCGGACCTTGGTACAGGCCATGGTCCGGAGCGAGAAGGAGTGGCAGGCGGTCGCCTCCTTCTGTGAAGCAGTAATGCTAGCAAAGGAGGCGGCCGATCGCGTGAGGCAACAGTCCTCACGCCCCAACAGCCGCCGGGATTCCGATCCCGATTTCCGGCCACCGTAAGCGCGGGCTTGCGGACGTCGAGCAATGGGTAGCTCGCCGTACGACCGTCCGGTAACCGTCCGGACCAAGCCCAAGTCGTCGACGGCGCGTACTGTTCTACGCGCGCCTCAAGGAGATGTCAGCAACTGTAGGGGCCCAGCAGGGTCGAAGCCTACTGGGGCCAAGGGTCTGATTCTGAAAGGAAGACTCGGCCCTGGTACGAAAGGCAAAGAAGAAACAGGAGTGGGTTTTTAGTCAGTCAAGTCTGACACTATCTCCAAATCCGCCCAAGAGCGAGATTTGTCATTAGATGATTTTCCCACCGAAAAAAAAACCTCTCCTAGAGGAGAGGCCTGAGTCCCATCAGGCCTCTTCTCTAAAAGAGAGTATGGGTAAGGTAGGTGCCAGATAAACTTGGAATAACGGTCATTGACCCTCCTCCCTACATTCTTAATTTCAGAAACGGAAATAAAGACATAAAGTTGTCTTGAATCTATATGTATTGTGATCCTTTACATGATCTAGTAATGAAAAACAGTTCATTGTTTTTCGGGTACCTACGCAGAAATATTAGAAAAAGTTCAATGTACTTTATTCCACATTTATCAGGCACCTTCTATAGTAATCCACCACGCGGGCCCAGTGCGGGTTGGTAACTGAAGTTAACTTCAAGATATTTCAGAAAAGTACAAAGTGTTGGTAAATTTAAATCAAAATATAAATAAATGAACCTCAAATTATTAATTACCTGCGGTAAACGATTATTTACTGAAAGAGAAAAAAAACGTACATAAAACTAGCTTCTGCCACCGGCGTCACCCGCATAAAAGTAGGTTTCTCCATACAAATTTCCAACCCCCATTTTACCCCCTTAGGTGTGGAGTTTCATAAAATCCGTTCTTAGCGGATGTCTACACCCTTTAAGGAACCTACCTGCCAAATTTTAAGTTTGTAGGTGTTATAGTTACTGAGATTTCATGATTAATAATAATTTTCCTTCAAGCGTGAAATTCGGAACTACTACTTGAAGTCCTCTCAACCTTAGTTCGGTCTTCGTCATAATTGTTATTTTTTTAAGTTCTCCTAATTATAATGTATTTATTAGTTAATAATATTAGCATATATAAGTATTTTATTATTGTAACTTAATTTAATGATACTACATTCCACT
The DNA here is from genome assembly GCA_905147345.3 of Mythimna impura. Lineage (NCBI taxonomy): Eukaryota > Metazoa > Arthropoda > Insecta > Lepidoptera > Noctuidae > Mythimna > Mythimna impura. The sequence goes on along the minus strand of LR990349.1, from coordinate 29,112,664 downwards.
TGATATTTATCTGTTATTTATTGTGCATACCTACCACAGTGTTGTCTCTTATAACCCAAAGGTTGACTGGTACAGAATGCCTTGTTGCATTAAGTCCGCCTATGTACCACTACTGTACATGAAGTTTAAATAAATAAATAAATTAATCAGTGAGTGGTATTTCGCTTTTATATATATAGATTTTGCGGATTTGAAGATTCTGATATTCTGAAAGCCCTAAGCCAATCCTAAAACCAATGTATTCTTATATCCGCGACATTTTGTGGAATAAAGTTTATCGTGTAATATGATCGGAGTTGGGGCTTCTTCGTAAATCTTACTGAGTAAGACAGGCTTCGAATTTTTAGTGCCTTTTCATACCATCTTGCAAAATATATTTAATCTGCTTTCTCTTAAGCGGAAGTTATGTTATGGGTGTTTTATGTATTAATCATAAATGTATCAATTTCTTGTTCTTTGGTGACGGTAAACAGACAGTGAATAGACATGATGATTGTTTTTGATCCTTTTCTTCTCATCTCTGCATAGACAGGTTTTTTTTTTCGGTGAGAAATTCGTCCAAAGACATCCCCCGCTCTTGGGCGGAGCGGGAGATAGTGTCAGACTTTTACTGACTAAAAACCTACTCCTGTTCCTTCATTGCCTTACGTAGCGGGGCCGAGTCTTCCTTTCAGAATCAAACCCTTGGCCCCTGTAGGCTTCGACCCTGCTGGGCCCTTTCGGTTGCTGACATCTCCTTGAGGCGAGCGTGGAACACTTCGCCGTCGACGACTTGGGCTCGGACACTGTTATAATTGTTACTTTATAACTGTAATTTTCTCAACTTAATCGAGGTCTTAAATTATTAGTAAGCTTCAATTATTTAGTCTATGCTATGGTCCCCAAACTAGAAAGCGCTCATATCTTGGGACCGGAGTTAAGATTTATTTATATTGCTTTTTACTATCGTCATCATCACCATCACCTTCGTGCCCTTGTCCCATATTATTTCGGGTCAACGTAATACGTTTTTGTCTTTAATTCTCTTGTCGGCCTTTACGCTATCATTGATTCCCTTTTCTTTCATTTTACTCCTCACACAATCCATCCATCTTTTCTTTAGCCTCCTTCTCCTTCTCCAGCCTTCTACATGTATATTCATAACCCTTTCAGTATCCTGCGTTTCATCTCTCCTCTTTACATGAACATACCAAGACATACGATTCCCTTTCAACATTTAAGTCACTGGCGCCACTTTCTCTTCTAATGTACTCGTTTCTCACCTAATTATTTCTCGTCACACCACACATCCATCTCAACATTCTCATCTCCGCTACATGCAATCTTTTTTCATCCGTTTTTTTTTTCACAGCCTAACATTCTGATCCATACAGTATTACAGATCTGTACATTGGTTATTGATTACAGAAGTTATTGTAAAAAAAAAATTTGTACCAAAGATTAAATAAATAAATTATAAAAATTAAAACAAATTAAGAATAAGATCAATGAGAGCTAAAAACTAAAGTTTAAATTCTAAAACAAAAATTCCCAGCGCCTGTATATCTTCAAAAACAAACAGGTCGAATATACATAAAGTATCACAAATGCACCATTCAATATTCGATGAACTTCAACTAATGATTGTCACTTGTCAGTCGGCCGTCATGATTACTGTTTACAAATTAACCTCTGCTCCCAGAAAATCAATAACCGAGGTAACTCACTACTAGATTGGTTTCGTAGCTTCGTAGATGATAATTAGTAAGTATAACTTGCTGATTTACCTATATTATGTAAAAGATTCAAAGCATTTTATTTTAAACAAACCATTTACAGGCGCTATTGAAACGTCAAGAAGTCAGTCAGTCAGAAAAATGATGCTAATTGCACATTCCAAAGCGTAGATCTCTGTGGAGAAGATGTGCAAGAAACTCCATGGACACTCTTTTCAATCATGTTATGTATTACTAATATCTCGGTTACAAAAGGAGAAACAGACTGACTGACATAATTATGTTGATATGTATGCACAGCCGAAACTAGTGGGTCTACGAACGTCATATTTTTCATAAGGTTTCCTATTATGATATTGGCGAGCACTAAGAGAGGATTTTCCAAAATTTACCCCCTGAGGGGATAAAACGGGGGTGACTAGTTTGTGTGAAAGATAGATTCATGCGGGCGAAGCCGCTGGCAGAAGCTAGTGGTCCTATAAACTTATCACTGTTTTGGCATATACATAATTATAATACAATAAATTCGGATACAGTGTTTGAATCAACACGTTTTATTTTCAATATTTTTTTTACTGACGGTTCGGACACCACCAAATTTATTGAAGCTGTTTACAGTCACATCAAAAAAGTTTTAAAATATAAAGAAATTATTAATTATTACCCGAAATTGCCGCCGTAAATCCGTCACCCTAAAATAGTTTTGGTGACGCTTCTTTTCGTTATTGTAGTGCGTCCGGCATGTTTGCCGACGCAAACGTCGACAGTTTCTCGTGCATTATGCGCAAAAGATGTGCATCTTTGCTATGCCGAGTACGCGCCAGCCCCAACACCATTCTCAAAACGCTGGCTGATAGGTGGGACTCTCCGATCTTGGGGCGGTGGATACGACTGCACGCGGTCAAAAAGACATTCCCCAGGTTCGGTGGGTCTCACCCAGCTTAGATTAAGTACCTATTTGTTTTTTTTTTATGTTACTAAAACTAGCTCTAAGTTTAAATTGTTACTAACACGATATGGAAAGTTCTGAAATAAACATATTATTATTATTTTTTCTCCATATATTATATTTTAAAACTTTTTATCTGACTGTACTGAACAGTGTGTGTCCGAATCGTCAGTGAAAAAAATATTGCAATATAAATGTGCTTATTCGGACCCTGTGTCCGAATGTATTGTGTCCAAATCAACTCAATTTTCATCCCAATGGAACATACTCCTGGGATAATAGTATTTTGTGTACAGTTTCCAGGACATTACACAGCACACCCGTGTGTCAAATTATTTTCATTCAAATCCGGTCAGCCATTTGTACTCGAAAAAGTAACTTACATACGAGACTCAAACATTTTTACGTATATAATATCAGCATGATATACTGTGATTCCTCTTTTAAGCTGTTGATCCCCGCATTAACGCCGGCGTTCACGCGCCATTGTCTTACTATTGTGTCTCTAATTACGCACTCAAAAGGTTAAGGGCCTATTACACTACTCGATATTCTGACAGTCTTAGTCTATGTTTATCATGAAGGAAATACCAAGAGGAAATGTGGTAATTAGATTTCCCTAAGAAACAACGCGTGACACTTTGCGGGGTGCGGGGGTGTTAGACTGCGCCCATTTCTTTATTTGCCATCTGCCAGTCAATAGCAAAACTACTCGTGTGTCATCTAATGTCGGATAGAATTATATTTGGAAACGCTGACGCTAAGAGATTTTTCTAGAACCATTTTAATAAATTACGTTATAATAACTTACAAATGAAATGTGATGCCATCCATAGCATCAAAACGTCTATCCAAGTCGTTTTTACAAGATAAAACACAACATTTCATTCATTTTTTCTTCTATCGCGAATATGCTGTAAAATAAATAAATTTACGAAGTTGTGCACAGGATGACTTAAGCCACGCCCACCGTGAAGACGTCAGGACCTAGCTGAGAATCACACTGCACAGTTGTTTACCCACTCTCCTCTTGGTGTTTCCTTCATGATGTTTATCTATGTATCTCATCATTCTGTTTCATTCCTTTACACGATATTGGCGTATGTTGCTTTTTTTCTTGTGTGACGCTACATAGACTAAGACTGTCTGAATATCGAGTGGTGTAAATAGGCCCTATAGATTAGAATCATTTTAACCTATAACTTCCCACTGTGAAGCAATCATCTCTCAACATTACTAAAATATACCTGAAGTAAAAGGAAAAATATATCTTTAATATTTTGACATTTGTGTCATTGAAAAGCTTTATCATTTTAAAGATCACCCAACACAATAATCATGTCACGTTGAAGTATCTCTAAGAGCAACTTTTCTGAATATTTTTAAATTGTTATTTTCTTCGCCGAAAAGCGAGTGGAAGAAATTCGTTTGACTCATAACAATAAGTCCAAAACGACAAAAGGTCAATTTAATTAGAGACTAGAACAAAAATAAAAGTTTCTAAAACTGCTTTGATGTTTTTCAGTCGGACATGAAAATTAATCAATTAGTGCCCGGGATGAATTTAAACAACCAATTACAAAAAAACTGTAGGTAGGTATCCATTTTCTTGTATTTTTAACATGCTAGTTTTAGCTCTGAGCGCGCTTTCAAATTTGTTTATTTTGTTATTCCATATAAATATAAGACGCGTGACTGCAGCGCTACACCCACGCTGCAGCCGCCCATCAGTTCAACAACGTTATCATGCTCGAACCTAGTGGTTGCAGCGTGGCGGCAGCGGAATAAATAAAAAAAGGAATAGAAGTTTGATTATCTCACAGTACGTCTTAATGAACTAATGCACCTATGATTTTTATATTATACTATTTACCCAGTTTCTCACAACTGTTAAAAAACATTTTTTTATTGATATATGCCAGTGCTTGACTGCGATCCTACCTGATTGTATTAGCATAGCATAGCATAGTCGGCCTTATAATGTTCCCACTGTTGGGACTCAGGCCTCCTCTCTAGGAGAGGGAATGGGCCGTAATCCACTACGCGGGCCCAGTGCGGGTTGTGGCCCTGATGGTATGCAGTGACGCAATTGAAAAATAAATCTTTGAAATTATCCTTATGATGAATCACTGTCTGTCTATAGACAAAAACCGCATGTAAATCCGTTCAGTAGTTTATTGTTTTCATACAGACAGCCAAACACTGCGGATCCAAGATATAAATCTAAATCGATTCACATCCTAAAAAACGTCGAATAAACAATTCATAATGTGACATTCATCAAACGATCAATCCAGTCAACTGACCCCACCATGACAATCACACAGACAGCGACAATCACATATAACTAACCCCCTTTCCCCAATTTAGCTCACAACTAACAATTGAAATCATAACCCAACACGATCAACTCCGTTTTATCGAGCAGAAACCAGCCGCTGATTGATTCCGCCTAAACGATAACATTAGGGTTGTTCTCGGGCCGAATTCGGCCCACGTCCAGCAGCGAAGGGTTGCGGATATTACGAGGGTAATCCGAATAGTGCGTGGTCATTCGTACCCGCTGTGTTATTGCACGGGTTATTAAGTTATCTTGCTTTTGCTTACATGTGTTGGTAATTTTGGTGATTTATTTCCATGGAGTCATGGCTTGTGGGGCAATATAATAGTTGAGAGAGTTATTCCAGTTACTTACATGGAAGTCATGACTTTTTCATGGCTTTGGCCTTGTGATGGTGATAAAGTTGGGCAAATATTGGATTTTCAAGTTTTTACAGAAGGTTGTTTTTTAGTAGACTCAATGAAACAGAATTTAAAATACTATTTATATTATTTAAACTGTTATTAAGAAAACAGACTAGAAGTTACGTGAATATTTTCATGAATATAATTACAAATACTTACCGACCGATTAAAAAGTATGATCACATATATAAATAAACTTTCCTCAATAACTTTTAAAATCCTTCTCATTATTTTACACTAATACTAAAGATGGTTAGTTTAATTAATGTTTTTTTTTTGTAAAATCTGATATTAGAAAAAATTAAGTTCATAATTTTTTTAAACATTATCATATGATCTCGATTCTAAATTTGTTTAAAAGCTTAAATTCATATTTTCATCCACGTTCATGGTAAGTTCATTGATCAGTGACTTCTGCTCCGCTGACAAGGAACTCCTCAGACCCGCCACACATGTCTTGCTTCTCCTCAAAGGTGGTCTCCCTCGAATCCTGCCCTCGTATTTGTGCTTTTTATGATTCACCGGACTCTCGGAGTCAGAGAGCTCATCACATTTGCGTTTGGATGATGATGATGTGGAATTAAACGAGATTGATCTGTGTGGAGTCGTTGATGCTGAAATATAAAGGATAGATGAATTAAATGTTGATATGGGAGTAAATAGTGACAAAAACAAAAAACGGATATAAAAGAGTGGAAGTTTTGAAACAAAATTTTAGAATCTGTAGGTAAGATAAATCTTTAAAGTAAAACATCAATCATTTTGAACATCCCAACGTAACAGTTGCAGTTTGATTAATAAATTCTTAAACGGTTGGCGACAAAATTACATGATTAAACTGTCACCATCAATCTACAAGTCAAGGGACAAAAAATCTAAGCAACAATTTTCGAAGCAGAAGAGCAGAAAGTAATAAATTTAAAAGAAAAAAAGATTTGAGAACGTAAGAAAAAAAATGATAAAACGCTGCTCCGCAATATGATTGAAGCGAGCCTTCTCATGAATAGAAAAATGCAATATTGCCTGCCACTTGACACGGAACGGAATTACGGGCCGTTGCAAAATTTACGATTTGACTTCTATCTGCCAGTAATTTTTTCACTCTAGAAATATCCTTTTGACGTTCCTATAAATTTTTTGGACGATATCCAGTCGTGTTCAGTTTCGGAGCTAGTAATAAAATTGGGGATATGAAATATTTTTCTAAGAAGTTTCTTTTTCTGTTTTGTTAAGAAACGAAAGGATGCTATGTGAGTAAAGCTCAAAGACTGAAAAAGGAAATTAAACTTACAAAACCCTGTAAAAAAACAAGGCAATTTTATAAATAAATTATTGGTTGTTTGAAACAAGTTTCATAAACCCAACATGCTTGATAGCATGATCATCTTTACTATTATTAGGCAGTTCATATATTGAATGGATTTCTAGTGAAACAATTAAACTTTTGGTATGATTGTATCGATATCTGATACTGGTACAACCGCAATGTATGTTACTAGGTATGTGTGCGTTAGAGACTGCTCATGTTATCATGTAACTCAGCCAATATCGTGTTTGGTCTACGTGCTTCAATTAGCAACAGCAAGATCTTGCTGTTATGATTATTGCCACGCTGAATATAATACTCAACTCAAAGCATAATGCTTTGAGTTGAGTATTATATTCAGTATTATGTTCAGTAACTGAAAGTGAAGTAGTTTCAATAATTAAACCATTTACAGGCACTTTTGTATTGTGAAGGTCCCTCAAAATATATAACGTTATTTGTTCGCTCTAAATCGTATAACTCTTTAGAAAAGAACGTGCAAAAATATCCGATGAATAGAGAACCTCCTCGTTTTTAAAGTTGGCGAACTCCACGAACTTTAAATTAATAAATAAATATTTAAAAAATTACGTTAGAGTAGAAATTATGTAATACTTATATGAGAACACTATAGAAGGACGTGCACGTAAGAGAGTATTTTGGGAGGTGGGAAATCATCTATTGATTTTTCCTTAGGTGGTGCGAGAGGGATTCCAAATTTTTACTGACCGCAGACTTTCTTTTCAAAAATTCCCTGTGAACATAGCGGCTCGCGTGGAATATTGCGCTTCGTCCTTACTAGATGGGTGGACGGCAAGCTACCCATTGCTTGTCCGGTGCGGTGTGCATGTCCGGGCGTTTTCAAATAACAAATGATTAAAATAAACCGCTGCTGATAGATGACTCAACTGACTGTTTTTTTTTTTAGGTGGGAAAATCATCTTATGACAAATCCCGCTCTTGGGCGGAGCGGGAGATAGTGTCAGACTTTTACTGACTAAAAACCCACTCCTGTTCCTTCGTTGCCTTCGTCCCAGGGCCCCGGGTTTCATTTTCACACTACCCATGGCCCCAGTAGGCTTCGACCCTGCTGGGCCCCTACGATTTGCTGACATCTCCCTGAGCCGCGCGTGGAACAATACGCGCCGTCGACGACTTGGGCTCGGTCCGGACGGTTACCGGACGGTTGGACGGCAGGCTACCCATTGCTTGCCGTCCGCAAGCCCGCGTCTACGGTGGCCGGAAATCAGGATCGAAATCCCGGCGGCGGTTGGGGCGTGAAGACCGTTGCCTCACGCGATCGGCCGCCTCCTTTGCTAGCATTACTGATTCGCAGAAGGAGGCGACCGCCTACCACTCCTCCTCGCTCCGGACCATGGAGATGAGAGATCGCCGCACTCAACCGACGGTGCCCATTCATGAACATAACTTAGACGCTAGCACCATTCACCACGCCATTGCATCTGGATGGGGATTGAATGATCAGGCAATAAGCGCCACCATCAGAGTGTCAGCAAGTCATTTGAGTAAGCATGTCACTTCCAATATATCTAAATTGTAATGGCTTTAGTTTTTACTTTGTTGGAATTTCCTAGATTAGTAATGTAAACTTTTACTTGAAAATAAAAAAAAAATAATATTCTTATAAAGGTACATTAAAAAACATATATGTCTAACAACAACATGCAATTCAAAAAAAAAGTTTGTCATTGTTTTGATGACTCGGCATAATATGTCCATGTATTAGTGTCAGATAATGATGACAGACATTGTCTCTCAGGCCCATTAGGTTTTCGCGTCGACGGTGTGTAATAAATTAATTCCGGGAGCACAACCCCTTAAAGCCTAATGTATGAGTCAATATGGAATGTACGGTATATTTTTGAAGAAAAATGTTAGAAGTATTAAATTGCATTTATTAGAACTGCACTGTTGTGTACAAAAAAGATAACGAAAAGAGAAATGATTACAAACCATAACTTTTTTTAAATAGGTAAACACACACAATGTATGAATATAAACCAATTTTGGATATTACGAGCACTTCGATTGTTTGTTAAGTTAAATTTTCTTGTACCTACCTACAATTAAAACTTAAAGAGCAAGGGAAAGATTTGTGGCTGGCCTGACCTAGCTCTACTTTTACTTTAACTTTTACTTTAACTTAAAAATACTATTACTTATTTTTAAGTTAAAGTTACCTATCTGAGATAATCTAGTGCCTGACTGTTAGTAGCTGTTCACTCACGTAGATTTTCAATATTACACGAAAATGAAATAAAATTTAAAATTAGATTAAAAAAGTTGTGAACTGCTGCAGCTTCAATTGTTGCTTTTATTTCATAGTAAAATTATATAATGACTACTAATAATTGCAGTTGAATACGATTTTATTTGTTGTCATATTATTATAAACTTTAAAAATGTTATTGTCATTAATAATGCACATGCTACATGCATTATAATTAATGACAATAACGACCATAACTGGAAGTGAATAACATAAAATACACCAAAACGTTACTTTTTATTAAAATTTCGTGTCTATCTCTTTCAGTCCGTCTTTTTTGGATAAATTAGAACACTAACCGTTCCCAAACCAAGGCAAACTTTATTCTACGCGGCATTAAAATTTTAAGAATTAGCATAAATAAACTTTGAATGTGTGTACAAGAGGGTTATGAACTCCATTTATGTCTTTACTAATTTTAATATCTAACCTATCATGTTAAATTTTCACAAATATAAGAACGGAATTTTCAATTCTTCTCATAATTTCAACCTTGTCACTTTGGTGCAAAAGTTTCATTTTGATTACTTGACATTTTTATTTCTAAAAAGACAGACAGCTTATATCCGCCTTTTATATCCGCATAAGAATGAAAATAGACGCGGAATTTAGAAGCAAATGCCGAACAATTCGTTATTGTTGCTTTATTCTGACAAAGGCTTATTTCGTCGAGGGAAGTTTATTTCCGGATACTAAAAAAGGAAATGACAATAATATTATTGTAACAGACAACAAGGTAGAAATAAACGAACAGTTGAAATTTACTGAACAAATGAAAAAGGAAGTGTTTCGACTAATCTTACAATAGAAAACTTGTTGAAAACATCAATAAGCTTTTCAATCTCACTAACTTCAAATTTCTCTTCTCCTCCTTCAAATCGGGTTTCATAGCACAAGTCACCAAATTATAAGATCTACGCTTTGGGACGTGCAATTTAGCTTCACTTTTTTTTTAACTGACCGACATTTTGACAATTCAAACGTGCCTGTAATTGGTCTATTTGAAATAAACGTTTCTGATTTCTGAGTAACTACGTCGACAATTGATTGCATAAAAAAAACCAATAAGAACAGTGTTGGTCCAGTAGTAACGATCCCAGTTCAAACCCAGCCATTACTTTGTGTGATTTATTACATCACCACTGCTCTCAAAACGATGAAGGAAAACATCGTATATATAACTGTCCGGACCGAGCCCAAGTTTGACGGCGCATACTGTTCCACGCGTGCCTCAAGGAGAATTCAGCAAACTGTCGGGGCCCAGCAGGGTCGAAGCCTATTGAGGCCAAAGGTTTGTTTCTGAAAGGAAAACTCGGCCCTAGGACGAAGGCAAAGAAGGAACAGAAGTGGGTTTTTAGTCAGTAAAAGTCTGACACGCCCTCTCGCCCCGTCTAAGGGCGGGGGATATCATTTGATGATTTTCCCACATACAAAAAAAAGGCCCACGTGGTGGATTACGGTAAATTCCTTGTCCTAGAGAAGAGGCCAGAGTCCCAGCAGTGGGAACACTATAAGGCTGATTAAGCTTATGCTTAAAACGAAATCTAGATACTGGCCTCTATAAACAGATATGCATATAACAATGTGTAGTCTTAATTAGCTTTATTGTAGAGGTTTCATACAAAATGAAGTTATGACAGAATCAATTTTATTAACATTGGCAGCAGAATTTAATTTTATCAAATTAAAAGAACAAATTAAAATGCCACTCTTTTGACCGTACCTACTGTCCCAAAATTCTTCAACACTGCTTCAGGCCGGTCACGACCCTATTTTATGCAAATAGAATTTATTATCCACAAAATAAGGTCTATTTTCTAATAAACATTTAAAGTTAAGAAGTTTTGATCGCAAAACATGATGAGGTTGTCAATATTTGCGCACAGTGTTTGTCGTTCGCAGCGAGGGCGAGTTAATACGTTGATTTTGGAACGTAATTATTGGAAAATTTCAAGCAATATGAAAATTGGTAGAAAAATTGATGTGAATTTTAACAGAATATTCTGGGGATTTGAACTAGTTGAGGCAGAATTTGCAACTGCAATTTTCGATTTGGTAAATTAGAAAATTAAGGCAATACAATCTGCTACTAACTATAAACTTGGCAATAAGGTAGCTAAAACAGCCAATACCTAAAAATCTCATTAATTATATATTTTATATACTATATTATACTTCCTAATTATTGATTTCCACTCCGTTAAGAAACAACAAAACATTTTCCTTACCCCTTCAAATCACAGTGAAAATTAATACACGTTAATAAAAATTATGTAGAACAGAAACATTGCGGCCGATCACAAAAATAAACAAGTGAACATCCCCCATTAATAGAAAGGAAACCAATAAACGTACTCACCGAAATTAGCGCTCTGCTCACCCCAAAACACATTTTTCACGGCCCTTGCAACGCTCGACCAGATGTTCTCTTTAATCGATTCCAGATTCTTATCGATTACACTCGATTTCTCATCTGCCTTGCCTTCACATTCCTCCACAAGCCTCTTGACGCTTACTTTTCTTTTCGTTATAACGAACTTGAACTGAATCTCCGTTGCGTCTTCCGTGTTCATTAAAACTGATGAAAGGCAGTTTTGCAGCGTCCCTGCTATGTTCGTTGTTAATGCTGATATTGCGTTCATGCCTCCTTCTGGAGTATCGATACACGTTTTGAATAATTCATTCGATTCTTTAGAGTACTCTGATTCGATTTGGGGACTGTCTTCTTTAAAGTTTATGGCTCGTGCGGGCATGGTTGAGGGCTCCCCGACAGGCGGGGTACTTTCCTGATTATTGTTAGCAGTATTTTTTTCTCTTGTTTTTGGAGTTCTTGCCATGATCATTCCCTGGTTTTCAAAGCGGTTGATTAACGCTTGGAAGCGAGGGTTGAGACAGAATTTCGGTTTCTGCGGCCCTGGTGTTAGCATTCTTTTCGGTTTTCTGAATACTGAAAATATTATCAAAGATTAACAGGATAAACTCTTGCTCGAAAATTTTAAACTTTAAGTTTTATGTAAATGTGTAAAGTGTTATTGCAATAAAAGAACAGTCACCGAGATATCAGTTGAACAATAAACATTAAAACTTACAACAGCTTAAATTATTTTTGAGATTGATGTGATACCATTATATTCAACATGAACTCATTTAACTTTTCACTGTGAGATAAATGTTATGATCTAAATTCTGGTGAAATTAAATTAGCAATGTCTATGTGAAACATTTGAAAGATTTTCACTGCTAGCAGCTTTTGTGGGTTGCTCTTTATTAAAAATAACCCATCTTTATTTTGATTATATACAGCTCCAGTAGAATAAAATATTGACTACAGAAAGAGCTATTTCAAATTTTAAATTTTATTATTTTTCACCTCTTTTAACTTTTGGTTGTTCAAACACAGTATCATCAGCAAACTTGACTTTCTTGGTCTTAATAGAGCCTTCGTTGGAATCCTGGAAGGTGACATGTTTCTCCGTGCTATCCTGACTTCCGATGCGAATTTTGCTGCCCGTCACTATGATACTCTTCAACTTTGGCAATGATTCTAAATCGGATTTGGATGGCTGAAAAGAAAATTTATGTTATTGATTTCAAATGTTTTTTTTATCTCCAACGAGTCTTTTTTGATGTTGAGCCCCGTTATCAAAATATTTAATAATTTATCTTTATATCTATTTACGTAATCTAGCTCAATTTTCTTGCTGAGTAATGGCCTTCTTCCGTCTGTCACACGCGATTCTTTTCATTACTTACTTCAAACAATAATTGTGTTGTTTGATGTGTTATGTTTAAAAAAATATTGTATTTGTATTATAACTTCATCGTCTCTTAGTATATATTATTTTGTCTTCAGTTCATAATATTGACGGAAAAATTAAAGCTCCTACCTCAATATTCATACTCTGCGCAGCACTCTCAGTGGTTTCAATCTCTGAGAGAGGAGAGTCTGCTCCTTGGTCAGCGAACAGTGGCCAGTCGTTACCAGCAGGATGCGTGGGCGTGCTGGTGGTGACTATTTGTGCCAGTTTCATGAGGTGTGGTAAGTGGGATGTGGGCGTCGTCATCTCAATCTCAATTTGTGGGTCTGGAACTGGCGAGGTTAAACCAGGTTAAAATTCTGCTAATGATATCCAATACAATTATTATTTATGAAAAAATAGTCAACCTCCCGTTGGTGGCAACGACTGACTTTGACCTTAATTTTTTTTTTTGTTACTACTGACGTACAGTCTTCTGAATAAATTGAATTAAATGATAAATTATTTACAACACATAGATTCCAGTAAATAAATATTGGTGCACTTACTTAGATTACTTTCAGTTCTTACTGGTGTAGTTTTAGGAGACCCATCAAAAATATCATCGCCAATAGTTTCCTCATATTCTTCAACCGCTTTTTGCCTCATCATACTTAGAAGTTTCTTCGTATGAGGAGTTGCAGCCCTTTGTTTTTTAGATCTTGGAGTTTTTGAAGTAAACTCTGGATGGGGAGTCATACACCCTTCCTTTTTCTCATCTTCGCTATCACTGGACTCGTAATCAACTAAATACTTCTTCCTTACAATTGGTGTTATAATAGCAGTTTTACTATTCTTATTAACAGAAATAATGCCTTCAAAGTTCTCGCTATATTTATCAGCTTTTTCATAAATCGATTCGAACTTTTCATCCAATTCTTTGATTTGCGTGTTAGCTTCAGCGTCTTTGCTAAGTAGCTCGGATATGCTTGTACACTTATCAATATTGAGAAAATCTTCCATTTTGTAGAAAATTTTGTTGCACTTTTTACAGTGTAAGGGGGTATGTTCTTTAGTTAGGTGTCTTATGAAATCTTGGTTGAGTTCTTCTGGTTTGCAGAGGAACTGAAAACCTCGGCAGATAGGGCAATCGTATGTAAGGCCGTGTGTCACTCTCTCGTGCCTACGGCGGCAATCGGCACAGCAGAACACTAATTGGCACACTATACAACGTACCTGAAAGTTTTAATTAAAACATGAAAAATAATTTCAAAAATAAGGCTTTAAAACCACCTCAATAAAATAAAGGTTAAAACGCAAAATGTTTTAAGCTGTGAATCGTATTTGATGGAATATAATCTTGCGTGAAATTATATTCACAGTGATATCCGCTTCACTTCGTTGATATAAAAATATTGAGTGTAGTATTTTATTTACGCAGATCCAAGATATATTGGATTCCATGATATATTTTGTATTTTTTCCTGATAAAACTAAGTCAATATTAAAACGTATCAGTAGCAATGAAAGCCATTAGAGGATATGTCTTCCCAACATTGGGATAGATGGTAGTTAGTTGCAGAACTAAATGTACCTACTTTTAGAGGATATTGAATAATTATGTTTTATTTTAATGAACTTTGAAATAATATTATAGTAGAACTTGCACGAATAGTAGAGATATGAAGAGGAGATGTATGTAAAATCATTGAATCTTTATTTATTTTCTTATTGTACACAAAAACACGTATAAAACACAGTGAGAAAAGAGTTCATGTATAATAAATACATGAATTCAAACACTACTATATGAACTCTTTTTATATCGAAGGAGATTGCATGCCCTACTGCTCTTATTAACTTGCGACTAGCAAGATACCTTTTAAGATTTACGTAAAAATATAGACAGATATAAAAAAGATATTGTTTTTAAAGTCAGATGGGATAGAAATGCTGTCGAGCCGCTAGTTGGATTGAATATTATATAAATAAAACGATAAAGTACCGTAGTAGTACATCTAGAAATGAACAAGATAATGACATGCACAGAAGTGTTTGATTACAATCCGTCTCTAACAGTATATATAGTTGAGCTCAACTCAAAGTCGAGTTTTTTACTTACAAGCTGTGATATAAAACTTAATCTATTCTTAGTCATAACTCGAACATTCTAATTATCACCTTCATTAATTCCCCACATCTCCAATTTGTCGCACCACAGCTCCACCTCATTCATCTGCTGGGAAACTATTTCCTTATCAGTCGGTAATTAGAAGCTGCATCGTCTGCATGCGCTTGCGGTGCTAATTGCCTTGTTGACCTAATTGCTGCCAGCGAGCTAGTCATACTATCATCTGATAAGCACATCTACTGATTGGTATCATAATACGTCTTGACTGTTGATGACGTGAGAAAGATTGACAGGCATTTTCAATTGATTAACATTGTCGGCTACAAATAATAAAGGGTAATGTCCAATAGACTATATAAAAAATTAAGTATACGCCAAATCTTACTTCAAATCGTGAGAAATTCATTACAATTTCGGTCATTATCAATAGACTAAGTAGCAACCAGTTTCAAACTTTTATTCTAAACTAGATTCAAATTTATGATTCTTTTTCACTTGTCTTGATGATTCGTCGTATTGGTGGGTCCAACCTATGACGGAGTTCAAAAATGGCTACCGTGTGAATAAAAACATCAAAATTTATAAAACTGGCCACAGATATCGATATAATAAAAAAAAAAAAAAAACAATACGAAAGTCGAATACAAAGTAGAAACATGCACGATGCGATGAATCATGTGATTGATCACATGATACATCGTACCTACATACGCACATACGAACACGTTAGCGACGCAAGCAAGATTTATAAAAATAGGTTTATCAAATTATTTTTACATCCTAAAATAATTCTTGATTCGTTAAACATACTCCCGAGATAAAAAGTATCCTAGGTGCTACTACAAAACATGATTTACCCATGTACTATAAATGTCATCCAAATTACATCAGCAGTTTCAGTGTGAAGGAGTTACAAACTTACACACACGCAAACTTTACCTTTTATAATATTCTGTGATTCATATTTTATTCCAAATAGAACTAGGAGACGTTTCTGTAAGCATTTATTGGGCATTTTCCTTTATTATTGTCGCTTTCACCAGTAATAACAAGTTAAACAACGGAATCGTATCACGTTACCCAGTAACTGGGTTATAAAAGGAAGCAGGTAAAATACTGCTGGAAGCCAACCTTCCCTCTCCCATATATAATAAAAAATCATCATATAGGAAAAGGCTAGAGTTGCATCTAAATGACAACCGAACAAATTTTTATATAATGTGAGCAAAATAACTAAACTAACTAACTAACTAATTACTCTCACGAATAATGCTTTAAAAAGTCGTCATATTAAACATTAGTATCTAAAAGAAAAAAAAAACTTGATAAGTGAATAAGAGCCTGTTCAAAACAACACAAAAACTCGACAAGTCTCGCTAAGTGGTGATGATAGATTACACAATTCCAATACTTCGGCAACAATTTCTTAGAAGCCAACAAAAAGAGACTAATCTATCTTGAAATAGTCTAAGATTATTTCATATGCGGAGTTGCAAAGTTTTTGATTAAGTAGCAAAACATAATGTACCTACGCTATTACTTGTGAACAGTCCAAGCATGTATGCATTTGCATGCATGGGCATCTTAGCAAAGGTGAGACAGTACCTCACGCTGGAATAGCTGTTTATCGAGCACCAGTTCAATCACCTACGATCTACGATCGGGATCTGCTAAATATCAGCTTGATGCAATTGAGTTGATAGAGAACAGATCCTAGAAGATCATCGGCTAACGGGTATGTCGAGTCAAAACTCCAAAGTCTTGGGGATCGATGGACATTGAGTTGCTAGGCTGTCAGTTTTCTATTGTTTACAATTCGGGGAGTGTGCATTGGAATTACCCAATAAAATTGAATTCCGCCAAGTCCGTTCCGTCATCGGATCACTAAACTTACGGCGTTACGCCACCGGTACATGGTGGACATTATTTATTTATATATATTTTATTGCACACCAAGATTATACATTTACAAAAGAAATCATATACTAAAAAATATACAATTGGCGGCCTTATCGCACTAGGCAATTTCTTCCAGGCAACTTAGAATGGACAGAGATTGCCTGGACACAAAATGGGGTCGCACTTGGTTCAAATATAAAACTAAACAAACCTTAATAGATACTTAATACTAAAATAGATACACGTATACATACATACAAAATATTTATACTTATTAGATAAAATATTTAAAATATTTATAAGCAAGAGAGTAAAGTGATGGAACGAAGTCATAATCACAGTGTCAAGTAAAGATCCTTCTCAAGTCTTTTAAATACAGGTAGTGTTTGCGCACGTTTTATTGCCAAAGGCAATACATTCCATAGACGAGCGGTCCGGATATCCCTATATCAAAATGTTTTCTGAACACATTTATTGTACGAACAGGTAAAGAGTGGAATTCCCTACCGGAGTCTGTGTTTAGTGACAGCTACAACTTAATTGTCTTTAAGTCTAGAGTGAATAGGTTAATTGAGCACGCTTACTTATAAGCGGCCATCAGTTGAGGTAGCGGTTATACGCAAGCCTATCAATGATAAATAAAGCAAACATTCTACTATACACAAACCAACACCAAAATACTCCAACAGAACTACAAACTAACATAATTTAAAGATCACAAGACCAAAGCTACACTAAGTTGAAAGTCCAACTAAGTCACAAGTCCGGGGACATTTCCTACCAGCATAACTCTGAACTACGCAGTCGGTATACGTGCCGGGGCGGCTTAGCAAAAAGCGAAAGCGTGTTCCGCGCAACCATATTACCAACCGAATGTGTGCTACATGCGGCCAAGGTTACTGGGGGAATAAGGACGTATGTGTAGTTGGGGCTGTTTTAGTATAGTGACATAAGGTCGTTGGAAGTTTTTGGAGACTTTAGTTTAAGTCAAGTTTTGAGTTTTCCGATGGATGCGAGACGCACAGGACCGTTTGTTGTGGACACTTGGGGGAGGCCTTTGTCCATCAGTGAATGTCTTTCAGTTTAAATTATGATGATGATGATGAAATTTTGGGTGGTAATTATTTAAGAAGAAAGTCATTACTGTAGAACCCTCTTATTTATGTACATAGATACTTTATAATAGTCTAACTGATATACAATCATTGATTTGGATAATACCTGCAGGGACATTTGTTGCATATTTTAGTGAAACCATGTAACGGCTTAGTAGCTTTGCTTCTGCTTCTTGTGGAAATTCATCAAATAACTCCTCCGGCTCGGGGTGGAGCGAGAGGAAGTGTCGCGCGCTTTGTATGCAAAAAAACGATCGTCCGTACGCAGTACGACTAGGGCGTGGACACATGGATACACGGTGCCATGCATGTACGGTGCACCGCGGGCACAAGACAGCAACCATCGTTCAGTTTTTGTCTTGATATGGACCGCGAAAGATGTATTATTCTGCTCCTGTTACTAAGGCGACGAATGAAGAAAAAACTGAATCAAAGAAAATATTGGGTGAATCCATATCTTTCTATAATGAACCATGATGGAAGTCATTAAGAGGAAATATGAAGCGCTGAAAATATGTGGTGATGAAAAATTTTATGAATATTTTAGAATGTCCATGTCAAGTTTTGAAGAACTATTAACCAAGATTGCTCCTCGTATAGCAGTGGTGGCCGAGTGGTAACGGCCCCGACTTACGAGTTGTAGGTTGCGGGTTCAAACCCAGCCAGGCGCGCATTACTTTGCGTAATTTATTTCATCACCACTGCTCTCAAAACGGTGAAGGAAAACATCGTGAAGAAACCGGCATGTCCTAGAACCAAAAATTCGAAGACACGTGACATCCACCAACCCGCACTGGGCCCGCGTGGTGGATTACGGCCCATTCCCTCTTCTAGAGAGGAGGCCAGAGTCCCAACAGTGGGAACTTTATAAGGCCGACTATGCTATGCTCCTCGTATACAAAAGCAATACGTGTTTAGATCGTACACGACACCGTGCCGCGGTACATGGAGCGGCGTCGTGCCGTTACATGGCAGTCGGTGCCGTACCGTAGACATGTGTCCAGGCCGCCAAAAACGCATTTAATAAATTGAAAGCGCCCTTAGACTTTTTCTGATTAAAACCCACCCATGATCCTTCAGTCGTCTTATGCGTTCCAGGCCCCGGGAACTTAACTGTCTTTCAAATAAATCCGGCTGCCGATTTGTTCAATACTAACATAGTGGCTTTTTTAAGCCTCCTTGTTCAACGACAAGAAATGAACTTATAAATAAATTGAGCAATAAAAATTAATTGGGAGTCGTGAAATAAAATCTTTAGTAAATTTTTTTTCGAATTGTGTCTGAAGCTATGCTAAAACTCCATTTGTGCAGGATCACGTTAAGGAGGACACTCCAGGGTAGCTCTCGAAATTCAAATTTTCTTAATTTTGTTTTCGCATTTTGCAGGTCAGTATCAAGTTGTATATATTTATTATTTCTATATTTTATGCACACAAAAGTACAGAGACGGATTTAATGCCTTAGAAAATTTGTGTTGATTATTATGTTTTTTTTATAACTCCTTTTATGTTTAATGCTTGCCGAGGCAGCCTTTAATTAAGTCTATACTATAAAATGTAAGAATACTGAATCTTTAGCATGTATGGTGTATGCTTTGTTGGTTGTCCATAATTAAATAAATAAATTTGCTACCGTATCCCGTATTTATTCACGAAGTTTTAATCATTAAAATCATCAATACAACCTTCTTAGTTCCGTAGGCATGGGCTTGCGGACGGCGAGCAATAGGTAGCTCGCCGTCTGATCGTTCGGTAACCGTCCGGACCGAGCCCAAGTCGTCGACGGTGCGTACAGTTCCACGCGCGCCTCAAGGAGATGTCAGCAAACCGTAGGGGCCAAGGGTCTGTTTCTGAAAGGAAGACTCGGCCCTGGTATGAAAGGCAACGAAGGAACAGGAGTGCGTTTTTAGTCAGTAAAAGTCTGACACACCCTCTCGTTCCGCCCAAGAGCGGGGGATGTCATTGGAAAGTTAAAAAAGAAAAGAAGAAAACTTGAATTTCGCGGGCTACCCTTAAGCAAAACCGAAACCATGTTCTGTAATAATTATAACAAGGTTTATCAACCAAATGTGTTTCACACTAGGGGTCAAGGGTATGGACAAACAAAATGGAATACGGAATCATATGTTAATCCCCAAATTAAAAGCAATTTAAGTCTGATGAAAATTCAACCAATTGAAAGGCTCAGGGGGAAAAAGAGCTATCTCTATGTGTTTCCAGATAGCTACAACTTAGGGGTCTTTAAGTTTAGATTGAATAGGCTACTTCTAGGCAAGCGTGCTCCATCGTCGGCCACATCATCGCTTACCATCAGGTGAGATAGTGGTCAAACGCGAGCCTATCATAAATAAAAAAATAAATAAATAAAAATAAATAAAAAAAAACTCACAAAAATAAAAAATCGGACAAGTGCGAGTCGGACGAAGGTTTAGCTATCACGGTTCACGAGATACAGCCTGGTGACAGACGGTCAGACAGACTGACGGACGTACAGCGGAGTCATAGTAATAGGGTTCCGATTGATAAAAATAGGTTTTAACTGATGATTCATGAACTTAAATCACACCAATTATAAGAGTCGTTGGGCTCTTTGGACCGGGACCGCTGTCCCAACTTCCACCTATCAAATTTTTCTTTTGAATGGTATTTTGGGACCACGAATAAAATAAATACAGTTTATTTGGTAACTGTACTTTAATGCATTTTTCCTTGTGGTCCCAAAATTACAACTTAAAATAAATATAGGTATATTTTTTTCGGTGGAAGTTGGGACCGTGACCCAATTATAATTCATTACAAGGTAACAGATGCTTGCAAAGTTGTTGACTGTCAATCAAGTAAATATATTATATTTATAATTTTCAAACGCATTTTACTCGTTTAGAATGATTTGCTAGTTAACACCTTAATCCGCTTGAATCTTAATTAAAACGATAATTTTCATTTCTGAAACTGATCTCCAGAATTATTTAAAGTATTACCTATTCAAGCGCGCGCTGAGTATCTATTCCTCATTGAACATTTTGATAATAGTGATATTCAAATACCACTAAAATATGACGTGAACACACGGCAGTCTAAATCTAAGCTACTTCAAGTGCCACGCAAAAATAACTTTTATGATAGGCGTACAGCTTCTTACTCAATACCCAATCTAATAAACCAGATAGCTGTAGACATCAGATGCTCATTTAATAACAGAAACATAAAGCGTAAGTTGAACGAGTACTATATCGAGTTAATTGGATCTTGACAGTTCATAGCGCGTTGACCAATTGTCAGGTTGTGGCACCCTGAGACCGACCCCAGGGGTCTAATTGTGTGCCTTTTTCTAAACTTAAGGAAAACCCTTGTTTTTATAAAATAAATAAGTAATAAATTTGAATTACTAGCTGTTACCAGCGGCTTCACCCGCGTGTTAGTAAAAACTTGTCCCAAGGACACATTCCTAAGATAAAAAATATCCTATTTGCTATTCCATGACATGGTCTACCCGTGGATCAAATTTCATCCAAATCCATTCAGCCGTTCGAGAGTTAAAAAATAACAAACATACATACACATTCACAAACTTTCGCCTTTATAATATTAGTTTAATTTGTCACAAACCCCTCAAAAAGCTTCATACACCAAACAAATTGGTACATAATACACAGCTAAGTAAATACGTACATTTTTACCCTTTTCATGCCACGGAGTAAATAGGTAATCCCCAAATGTTTTGACACGTTGTCACGGTATGTCTCGGTGGGGATCAAACAGGTAATCATATTGGAGATACGTGTTCATAAAGGCACTGAAGCATGGAGACATGAGGTCGTGTGACTGTAGTTTGGAGATATAAGGTCGTAACTGTTATAACAGTTACGACCTTATATCTCCTTTCAGTAGCGTAGCATGGGTGCAGTGGACCCTCACCCACGGCCTCGTACCCAAAGGGGCCTCACGTGTGCGAGGGCTCTTTAACAACGAGGGTTTTGTTTTATAATTTATAGGCTTGCGTTTGACCACTATTTTACTTGATGGTAAGCGATGATGTGGTCGAACACTGAGTTGTGACAATCGCTGTCTCGTTTTTTATGAAAGAAAAAGGCCTCATGAAGGTGCAATAACCTTCACCCACGTCTAAATTAGTTCACGCTACGCCTCTAGTCATAGTACCATCGCAGGAAAGGGTTTAGTTAGGTCACATGAGGATTTGGATGTGTGTGCTGCTAGTGTTTCTGGTAATGAGAGGATTTTGTACAATGTACAAGCCGTGATTGTATGAATATGTGCGAATGGTAGATAATTAGTTTCTTAATAACATTTTTTATATACTAAACCCGTCAAAATCTGTTACAGGTACACAGTATATTATATAGGGTGACTGGCAATTAGTGTACGATACTTAAACACGTGATTGTACTCATGCTAACAAACAATTTTTATTATGGGAGCAAAGCCTAAATCGCGAAAAAAATATCAGCTGTTTAGTAGGTACATTAGGCAAACATAAATGTACTGAACAGCTGATTTTTTTTCGCGATTTCAGGTTTGTTCCCATAGTAAAAATTGTTGGTTATCATGAGCACAATCACGTGTTTAAGTATCGTACACTAATTACCAGTCGCCCTATATATTTAAAACAATGACCTAAAATGTAAAAAAATACATACTTGGCCACATTAAAAAAGAGGAGCGGAATTCCCTGCTGGAGTCTGAGCTTCCTGATAGCTACAACCTAGGGGTTTTTAAGTCAAAAGTGAATAGGTTACTTCTAGGCAAGCGTGCGCCATCGGCATCGTCGGTCACATCATCGCTTATCTAATTAAACTATATATTTCCTTTTATAATTGTGAATGTGAGAACTATGTTGATTGCTTTTTTTTCCTTTTTAGTAATTTTAATGTATGTCTGGCAATTTGAGTATTTTTTGCGGCCCACCCAAATGTCCTTTCCTTGGTATTGTTCGTCAAGTTGTTGAGCTCCTTAGTAGTCTTGAGTTGAGCTTTGCGAATTCTGACAAAATGCTTGCACTGACTGGACAGGTCCACTCAAATATTTGAGTAACACTAACACAAACTATACACATGTATAGTTCTTTCTTCAAAAGACCATCTCAGACAAATCTGCATGGTTCTCATGTGATTTGACCATTACCTATAATTACTGTAGGTATGGACTTTAAAGGAGACTTTGACCCCTGAGTTTGTTTCGGTGTTTCTTCTCAGGGTAGTCAGCTAGGAAACACCGGCCTCATCTAGTTAAAAATGACGAAAAAAAAATTTGACGTGTAAAGGTGTTTTTTTTAAACCTATTTGCAAAATAAATATCATTTATCATCAGGTGAGATAGTGGTCAAACGCGAGCCTATCTGTAATTAAAAAAGTAATAGTATTAAAACCTACTGTTACTTTTTAATTACGGATAGGCGAAATCATATATATATTATATACATTTATTTATCTCAGCACCCTAAGATCCTGGACCTTTGGAAGGCGTACGAGGAGCCGAAACCAACTCGCAGAGGCCCTTTTAGACGCTTTTAATGGAACGTGGTACAAACCGGTGATTATCCCTGTACGCACTATGCTAGTGCATCCAAGGACAACCCCCGGTTGGTGGGAAACTATTGCGACATATGGAAAACTAAGATATATGGCTATGGTTTTTGGAGTCTTAAGTGGACTGGTTACCAGGAACTATGTTAAGACTATGGCCCCTGCTTAAACAATGTTATTAATATCCATCGACAAAAGGCAGGGGGTGACTTGCACACTCAATAAATGGGCCCCCATAAACGGTCGCTAGCACGAAGTGACGTAGCAACGAGAGGGCAACATATACATAATTATTAGAGAAATAATAATTATGTTAATATATAGTAGTAGCTATGATAGGTAGTATATAGTAGTAACAGTGTAGTGGTGTAGCATATTTTATCCAATAACGTTTACAACAAAACACCGTGACGAATAATACACAACCATAAAAAACCCTGCATTTTTCATGGAAAGCGTATTTCCTGTCAGGTTCCAATCGATTGTAGATTAATAACTAAACAGTGATGTCCATCGCTCCCGGGATCCCGGATCCCGGATGGAACTATTCCCACGGGATCGCTCAACTGAACGGGCTATACAGATGCAATTAAGATTAACTTTCAACGCTTTTTTCATTTTGTTGTTGTAAAAGGATGTATCGGAAACAGTCGTATTTATAACGAATGTGCAGTTTGTATGCTTTGGCTTTGTATTCAATTGTTTTTGAAATAAGAACAGGGGCCCAAGTCTGCTATTTTTATAAATTCGTCATTCCAACACGATTCCATTGTCATTTTGCTAAAAGTTCGTAATCTGCTAATTGATAATGATCGATCATTGATCAGTCAATGGTCTCGTAATAGATTTGTGGTAGAATGACAATATCGAGCTTTTAAAGCAATGACTGCATAATGACGTTCTAATGATAATAGTTTACTGATCACAGGAACTGTCAAGATTACCGCATACGTCAGACATTCATTTGTCAGTATGTACAAGATTACCATTCTATGCTACTTCTTTCAATGGAGTGTCAGTGGTTGACCATTGCAAAGTCATAATGACGCCATTATATTAGTAGATAACCAAACTTGTCAAAATCAACAACTATGAAATCAATGATAGACCATTCTGACAATGCTGTAATAGCAGACTTGAGGCCCAGTTTTCGTACACACGTAACTACATCATTGTTTCGTAATCTAACCGATTCAAATTTGAATCGTTTTTTTATTTTTACAAACATTTTCTGAACGTATTATATACAATCCATCGCGGGTTTAACAATGCTATAACAGGTAAAATTTTAAGTGAACAGTGTATAAGTTGAATACACAGCTCACACGTATAATATACTACAATCACAGGTACAATATTTAAAAACAATTTTCCATTGCAACGGTAAAATTTGAGTTGTTAAATAAATATAAAAATAAATTTAACAAAATCTATTTCGGATTAGGAATACATAAATCGACACTCGTTATATCATTAAGTTATCATACACTGCAAAACATTGGCACGTAATAAGTATTTAAGCTGTTGATTTACGCCGGCGTTCACGCGCCATTGTCTTACTATTGTGTCTCTAATTACGCACTCAAAAGGTTAACTAGTAATTTGACTAGTTATAACGATCATTCACAAATTATCACTCCAGTATAAAGAACTTAAAACTTCATATAAACACAAACATAAGTACTCACCTCAACAGATGCTGTCATTATGAATCCATTGTGTCCGCACTAATTTTAAAAATAAACAATTAGTTTAAATCACAGGTGTTTTAAATTTTTATAACGACGATTTCAATCAAATGTACTTAAGTGGCACTTACTAAACCTACCCTCATTTTTTTAATTTTTCAAATACTTCTCGGATACACATCCAAATGTTTTGCTTTTGTTATGACTGGAGTTACCATATAAAAATAATGACTAAAAGTATTTTTTTATTTCAAATAAGTTGACAGAGTTTGTTTTCTTAATATTTACAGTTTGACACAATAAAAAAAACACTTAACTGTCATTATAAAAAATCCTTAAGAACTAATTAAAAATAATAATTATGTTAATGTTATTAATTAATTTTTGCCTTTTACTTGATCGCTTTATATGCAGTAAAATATTATGCGTAGTAGGGTAAGTACTGAAGGTATAATAAAAATATTGTGTGGTTAATTATGTGCAGGTATAATGAAAATGTTACATTTAATGACTTAGCTTTTTATAGTTATTATGAAAATAAAAAACTTTATTTGTGAATTAATTAAGGGTACTGGCAACAATATAGAAAGTAGGAATATACATTTAAAAAATTCACTGACGTAGTTATTATTTTATTAATCCACCTCTGATAAATCCGTGTTGTACGAAAAATGGATACCCATTTTTTTTCCGGGTGCTCCTCCTGGAGCAGATCACGTCAACACCCGTCACTCATATTGCCGGATCCAATTTATTGGCGCGCTCAACTGGCTAAAAGTACTTCTATCCAAACCTAATACTTGTTTTAGAAACCAATACTGAGTCGCTTTGATCTATTTCAAATCGAAGTGTGAAAGTTCGAGAGTTCAAAGTCAAACGTAGCGTTGTTATGAATGATTAGTTTTCGTTGGATTAGTGGACTCTGGTGATTAGCTAATTAAAAGGGCTATAAAAGAGGGCTGGTTGAATGGTGTATATTAATTACTGCGAACTGTCTAGTCGTTGTAGTGTAAGTAGTCATGTGAATATTTTCAGGCGATTTAAATATAAATCAACATTTTAGTATTATTTTCATTGGGAATTCACAGGTTTTTGGTCAATTTGGTTTGAATATTGCCATATTTTTTTATTAATATACTTTGCTTATAATAATCTTTAGAACAATATCTGTGCCTTCTGCAAAGAGTGATTCAACTCAACTTATATCATTTTTGAGATTTTTAATATAACTATCAAAAAAAAAAATACGACTTTTTTGATCAAACTCACGTTCGGAGATAATTTTGTGCAAAGTGATATAATATATTTTTTAATGGATTTTGGCAAAAAATCGTGAATATTGATATATTTAAATTTGTAACCCTTACAAGCTTCACGCATTTTTTTTCGTGCTTCGTGGTATAAGTACGATTATATTATTTTTCAATATATTTATCGTGAATATTGATATATTTAAAGTTACATCACTTTGAACCAATTTTTCTCAAAACTGATTAGGGTATGTAATGGGTAGTGAATCATTTGCGTTAGGTTAAGTTAAAAATTGCTCCTGGATTAGGTGAAGTTGGAATAGTGACCATTAGACCGCGATAGTGAGCGAATGAAGCGATCATGAGGGTTAGGTTAGGTTAGAACAGTGATCATAAAAGCACGAAGGCGAGCGAGTGAAGCGAGCGTGCCGCGGCAGCGGCTGCCGCGCGCCAGATCCCCTTCTAATATTAGTGAATCATTTGGATTAGGTTAAGTTAAAAATTGCTCCTGGATTAGGTCAGGAAGTATAGTGACCATTAGAACGCGATGGCGAGCGAACGAAGCGAGCGTGCCGCGGCAGCGGCCGCCGAGCGTCTGATCCCTTTCTAATGTTAGTGAATTATTTGGACTAAGTTAAGTTAAAAGCCATTATGATTTATAAAAAGCTTTTGTAAATATTAGAGATTTTGTAATTATACCATGTATTACTTACCTCCTACAAACAAATACTTATAGTTTAACCATCAAGGTGAAAGTGCTAGTGTGTTGAGCATACCCCTTAAGCATGGTTGGAAGCAGGGGTCTACAAAATTCAGGTTTCACGTTATTTACTTACTGAAAATTCTCTCATAGTGGTTACAAAAGATGTTTAGTGTTCACGTTTCCTTTGAACACAAACTAGCTTACAAATCTAAACCATAAGTTGTCCTATTAAAAACCACCTTGTATTAGAACACAAGCCTACCAGTGAAACTGAGCCGGTTTCCTGTGGCGCGCACAAAGGAGCAGGAAATTGCGCCGCGTCCACCCGGAGTAGCAGCGAGCGGTGCGAGCACACTTGTTGGTAAGCAGCTAATATTATGAAATACTACATGTGTTGGAGGTGTGTGGGTCTTATTTATAATAATCTCTGAGCTGTTAAGTAATGGAGTAAGAAATCATCAAGTAACTTCTCCCTCGATGGGTTTTTTTTTGAGGTGGGACCATCCAATGACTTCTGCTATAGGTAGAGCCCTCTCGCTCTCAAGTATCAGAGTCTAACGCTAGAACTACACTGCGCACACGTTTTTTTTTCGTATGGGAAAATCATCTAATGACATCCCTCGCTCTTGGGCGGAGTGTCAGACTTTTACTGACTAAAAACCCACTCCGGTTCCTTCTCTGCCATTGTTCTAGGGCCCCGGGGATCTCTTTCGCATCACTCATGGCCCCACTGCGCACATGTGTGACACACATGCTGATCCAGGTGCGTCGGTCTCCATTACATTTTATAATAATATGGAAACTATACTTGTAGAGCTACATTTGATCCACGCCACGCGACGCGACGCGACGTCGTTCTACGTACAAATCAGGCGTGTTACACGTGTGCGTCGGTCTAATGTGGAGTTCTAGCTTTAATGACTCATATTATTATATACCCGAGTACTTTCCGTTGTCCTTTGCGTTTTAGAGCCACGGTCACTGTTTCGAACAACCCTGCTTGAATAATTAGCAGGGTTAACAAATACCTGGAGTAGTTTTGTCGACACTTTGTGAACGTAGCTTACCTGTAACAAACAAGAAATAATATTTACTATTTATTACTAGCATTCCAGATTTAAAATCGATCTCACTCTTTAAAAATAGAGTAAAAGAGCACTATCTTTCATCACAACTATGATAGTTATATTTTTATATATTATTTATGATATTTATATATAGTAAAAGATGTAATTAGTTATATTACTATTTAATTTTTATATTTAACTACATATTTTATAAATTATTTGATAGTTTAGATTAAGTTTTCACACATTCTTCTTTTCTTGCTTCCGACACACTATTGTCTACATTTCTTTTAATTTCTCCTTTCACAGGTCTGCTGGAAGAAATTTCTTTGGAAATAAGCAATGTCTTTGTACTATTATATAGACGGCGTTGTGTGATAGTTGTGGAATATTATTTCTATTATTATATTTATGTGTAAATATATCTCAGAACCCTGAGGTCCTAGACCTATGGAAGGCGTACGAGGAGCCGAAACCAACTCGTAGAGACCCTTTAGACACTTTTAATGGAATGTGTTTCCAACCGACGATAATCCCTATATGCACTAAGCTAGTACACCCAAGGACAACTTACCCACGGTTGGTAAAAAACTTTTACGACATATGGAAAACAAAGATATAGGGCTATGGTTTTTCAAGTCTTAAGTGGACTGGTTACCAGGAACTATGTTAAGACTATGGCCCCTGCCTGAACAATGTTATTAATTATGATCCATCTATAAAAGGCAGGAGCTGACTTGCACACTCAACAAATGGGCCCCCAAAAACGGTTGCTAGCACGAAGTGACGTAACAACAAGAGGGCAACATGTCTATCCTGATGTGCTTGTGGAGTGGAGAGGTATACCACGGCTATCAGGACCATCCTGGAAGTACGGTCAAGGTCCCTACCAGCACCTTACTGGATTATACATCCTTCTCCCGAGCTTGTTTGCTCTTGCGAATAGAGATTCTCTCTTGCCTTTATTGGTTGGCTTGAGTGGAGACTCAAGCCAGCCAATAAAGGCAAGAGAGAGGTAGGAGCTCTGTTCCTCATCAGTGTTCACTACGGCCGGCCAATAAAGGCAAGCTGCAGAAGAAGAACAGGATTTCTCTCGGGAGATCGGGTCCGTGGGGACGCTAATGCCCATCAGTTCGCCACATAACTGCCCTGCAGATTGTATCTCTATTAGTCTGGCCCCTCACCCTAGGCATGTTACGGCAAAGCAAACTCTACCGGTAAAGACCCAGGGTTTATTGGAGCGCGCAAGCCCCATCACGACTTCACCGTAGAGATACGGTGATGGGGTTATTATTATTATTTATTTAACTACATTTTTTTCACTGCCTCTCTAGTCTCGTAGTTCCAAGCGCGACTGCTGAGCGAGGGGTCCTCAGTTCAATTCCCAGGTCGGGTCAGTGCAAGTTGGTGGAGGTCACATGTCTTCAAATTTGATTCTAGGACATGCCGTGTTCCTTAGTTACAGTAATTGAACTTATTGCCAATAGCACAATCAAATGTTCAGTTTTGCACTGCGTCACCTAAAATCATTGAGAATAACACGCCCTTCAAGTACCCGAATAAAATTTGCGCATAATCCCCCACAAGCCATTGTGTTCGTACCCTAACCACAAAATATTTTTCTTTCATTTGTCTACAACAACAAAGGTGCACATTGTGTCTTAAAATACACAAACATACACTGTGTCTTAAAGTACACAAACACACTGAGTATAAAAGTACACAACGGAAGCCTTTATAAGCCAGCATTTGGAACCACCTGTCGCCCACCTGTTGAGCTCTTATTTAAAATTTCACTAGTAAGAGTAAGTTTACACTTGAAGTATTTATGTTTTTCCTTAGTAACAGATCTAGGTATATTATGATTTTTAGGGTTTCGTACCCGGAAGGAAAAAACGGAAACCTTATAGGATCACTTTGTTGTCCGTCTGTCTGAATGTCTGTCTGTCTGTGTCTCAAGACCCTTTATCTCGAGAAAGCGTGGAGGTATCGAGTTGAAATAAAAACATATACTCAGGTCTCGGTCCCTTGAAGCTGTGAAAAAAATCAAACTTCTGAGTTAACGAAAAAAAAAAGTTACGGCCGTTTATGTCGCAAAAAACGTGTATTTCGATACTCGTAAGGAAATCAAAATTCATATGGTACTTCCCGTTGACCTAGAATCCTGTAATTTGGCATTGAGCAAGGTCTCATAGCACAAGTATAGGGAAAAATCTGAAAACTGTAAATTTGTGATTACGTCAAATATTTTTTTTTTGCATTTCGGAAAAATTTTCCTAACTCAATTCGGGAATTGAACTATTGTCATAGGTAAGTTTGTACGGAACCCTCAATGCGCGAGTCCGACTCGCACTTGCCCAGTTTTTTTTTATTAGCTGGAATAAACTGATAGCAGTGTACAATGTCCAGCTATCAATGAACAATGCCCCGTTGTCATCAAACTATAGTGACGCGACATCTATGGCGCAAAATAGTAACTAAAAACTACGAAATCGAACATCGCGCAATTGGAGTTCTCCGCGAGATTAGAACATGTACTACAGTCCGAAATGATCTATCGGGCAGTTGCCCGGATCAGACATAACACCCGTCTCGTCGGAGGATCTTACTTTTTCAATTGAGGTTTGCGGGACTTTACGGTCTGTTCCGTATAACTCTATAAAACTATTGTTATAGCGGTCACTTCAGTCCATATAATTAAAAATTATGTTATAGGTGTCGTTAAAGTTTACTGTTTTTTCTAGCTATATTTATTTATTTAGCTAGCTCAAACTTGATTGTATCGGCAAATGGCTCGATCCGTAGGCTGAAAAACGGTCTGCAGAATTATTACACGATATTTATTTTTTTTTAAACTTCGCCGGATCCACGATACAGGAGTTCCATGGGT
Source organism: Mythimna impura (assembly GCA_905147345.3). Classification (NCBI taxonomy): domain Eukaryota; kingdom Metazoa; phylum Arthropoda; class Insecta; order Lepidoptera; family Noctuidae; genus Mythimna; species Mythimna impura. The sequence goes on along the minus strand of LR990349.1, from coordinate 29,081,637 downwards.
TGTGCGAAAGTGTACCCCGGGGCCCTGGAACGAAGGCAAAGAAAGAACAGGAGTGGGTTTTAGTCAGTAAAAGTCTGACACGCCATTGCGCCCCAACCAAGAGTGGGAGAAGTTATTAGATGATTTCCCATATAAAAAAAAAAAAACGATACAGGAGTTATTCCTAGTAATAATATAAATAATAAGTCAGCCCCAGCTTTCAGCTTTTGTCAGCTTTTTTTCGATGGATATTAATAACGTTGTTCAGGCAGGGGCCATAGTCTTAACATAGTTTCATGTTACCAGTCCACTTAAAACTCCAAAAACCATAGCCCTATTATCTTTGTTCTCCATATGTCGCAACAGTTTTTCAATAACCGGGGGTTGTCCTTGGATGCACTAGCATAGTGCGTACAGGGATAATCGTCGGTTGGTATCATGTTCCATTATAATTGTCTAAAGGGCCTCTGCGAGTTGGCTTTGGCTCCTCGTACGCCTCCCAAATGTCCAGGACCTCAGGGTCCTGAGATAAATAAAATATAAATAAAAAAAAAAATATATTTCACATAAAAACAGCAATTACATCATAAAACTATGAACATATCTAATAGGTTTATTACAAGGTCACAAATATATAGGTCTAACTCTGACTCCTAAACTAGGTGAGGACCTGTAACTAAGGAGTCAGTGATTCTCCGTAACAAACAAAGCCATAATTATATTCTTAGTGTGAGGACACTAGAAATAACTCTTGTATCGTGAATCATCACATCATCGTCATTTCAGCCGATAGACGTCCACTGCTGGACATAGGCCTCCCCCAAGTGTCGCCACAATGAATGGTCCTGTGCGTCTCGCATCCATCGGATTCCCGCAACCTTCACCAGGTCATCAGTTCACCTTCCAACACTGCGTCTTCCGGTAGGCGGTCGCCATTCCAAAACCTTTCGGCCCCAACGGCCATCTGTTCTACGAGCAATGTGCCCTGCCCATTGCCACTTAAGTTTGGCGATTCTTCGTGCTTTGTCGGCAACCTTGGTTCTCCTGCTTATATCTTCATTTCTGATTCGATCACGCAAGGAAACTCCGAGCATAGCCCTTTCCATTGCCCTTCGGGTGACTTTGAGCCTTCTGATGAGGCCCATCATGCTGATGGTATCGTGAATGTGTTTCCAAAATGCGTATCCGTAGCCTAAGGTAATGATGTCCACAATTTACCAGTACCGCATCGCTGTACGTCTGATCGTCCGATAATGAAACGGATTTGTCGAAATGAAATTATGCAATTCCGGCGCACACTGTCCGAAATGCAACCGATAGAAAAAAGAAAAATAGTCTTAATATTTTTCTCAGAGAATAAAAGAGTATCAACATCTTCAAGTTTCTACCTGTACACCAATATTAGCTTTATTTTTTATCCATAACACCTTTCACATAATCCATCAAATGTTTCTTTGTTTTCTCTTTACCTATATAAACTTTATCCTGAAACCATATGGGACATAAGAAAACATCTGAATAATTCAGTACACAATTTTTTTTTTAAGTTGGGAAATCATCTAATGACTTCTCCCTAGGGCGGAGCGAGATGGCGAGTCAGACTTTTACTGACTAAAACCGCACCTATGTGCCTTCAGTTTCCCTTGTCATTCTAGGACCAAGGGTAACCTTTTCAGAAATCGACCCATGACCGTAGTTGGTTTCGGCCCTGCTGGGGCACACTTCACTTTACTTCAACACCTTTGTGAGGCGCGCGTAGAACACTATGCGCCGTCGACGACTCGGGCTCGGTCCGGACAGTTACCAGACGGCTGGACGGCGTTACCCATTACTCGTCGTCCACAAGCCTGTGCCTACCGTGGCTAATAATAATCTGGGTTCGGGTCGCGACAACTACAGCGTGAGGACGTTCGTTCGATCACGCGTGAAGCCGTCTCCTTCAATAACATTACTGCGTTGTAAAAAGAGGCGACCGCCGCCTATTCTCCCTCGTCCCAGACCATGGTCTGTACCAGGGCCCGGCGCAAAAGGCCGCCGTCGCCGATAGCTCCCACGAAGACACAATGATGCTCCACCTTGTCCTCCAGGTTGTCCGCACAACGGTGACACCCGGGTGTTTTTTCCGCTTGAACCTGGTGCAGGAACCTCCCAAACTTACCATATCCGCTATGGACATGCATCATGTGGAAATTGAGGACACCATGACGCTTGTCCTGGTATTCCTTAAAGAGAGGACTTACCGCCATAGATAGGGGACATATGAATCACTTATTTCTTTACTAGTTTTTTTTAAATGAATCTTCAAATTGAATCGTTGTTCAGCATTGCCGTTGAATGTGACAATGCTGCCAGTCTTTTGAGCACGTTTCTGGCGGCGGGCGTGTTGAGATGACAGCGACATATCCTTCGACGTCTGTATTTATTTTTGCTCAAATTATAATTTACATTTATGTACATACTGGCTGGTGCGAGCGGTTTTGCACTCATGATATTCGTAAATTGTCCCAAGGAAATATATTTTCGGAATAAAAGTGCTTTTCCAGGTCATGGTCTACCCGTGTACCAAGTTTCATCAAATTTTGTTCAGCCGTATGAGCGTGAAGAAGTAACAAACGTACTTAAACAAACACACGCTCACAAACTTTTGCCTTTATAATATTAGTGTGAAGTGTGATTTATAATATTTAATGTATTTATGTACCTATAATATTATTATTAATAATATTATTTATTATACCTAATAAGTAATTACAATATTTTTCAAATCGTATTGTCATTTTGAAATCAGAGTCACAGCCTAACAAAATGCATACTTGCATAGGTACAGACAGACGACGGACGACACAACGGACCAGGCGCTAATTGGTCCACTTTGTCGCCCAGGGCGTCTCGAACGAGTCAATTCGAATTTTTTGTCTTTTATTCAATTTACAGTTCAGATGTTTTTTTTTTTTTACATTTCTTTTTATAAATTTAAAATTGCAAGCCGGTTTTTGAATAGTTGTTTATGAAAAAGATTCATATATTTTTCTCTATAATCAATCTTATCCATTATAAAAAGTAATTTTATTTGATTTTAATAGTGGTGATTATTGCAAAGTCACTCAAAGGGCAATGGAAAGGCTCGGAGTTTCCTTGTGTGATCGCGTCAGAAATAAAGATATCCGCAGGAGAACCAAGGTCACAGACATAGCCCGAAGAATCGCCAAACTTAAGTGGCAGTGGGCAGGGCACATTGCTCGCAGAACCGATGGTCGATGGGGATGAAAGGTTCTGGAATGGCGACCATGTACCGGAAGACGCAGCGTTGGAAGGCCTCCCACAAGGTGGACCGATGACCTAGTTAGGGTCGCGGGAATCCGATGGATGGGAGACGTACAGGACCGGTCATTGTGGCGACATTTGGGGGAGGCCTATGTCCAACAGTGGACGTCTTTCGGCTAAAATGATGATGATGATGATGATTATTGCAATGTCAAAAAAGCCTTGGATGAGATGCATTTTAAGTGTGCTGTATTGCAAACATGAAGATTGTTAGAGTAATTAGGTAGTCGACATTGATGTGCATTTTTACGTGTATAACTAACTAAAATAAAGTACCTGCAACCAATAGCAGGTAACCTTCCAACCCTAACTAATCCAGTTCCTAACAATGTTAGTGTCATGCTACACAGAGCGACTGACATCCGAACTCTGCAAATTACCCGACAATACAGAGATCCGACAATTAAACTCATCGTTTGACTGTTGAACTTCGAAATTCAGACCTTCGCAACTTCAACCATCTGGGATAGTTGGTCATCCCAAGTAAGGCGGACTCTCGTCTCGATGCAAAAATTCAAAGTAATATTGTTCAGACTTGTGACATTCACCAACCCGCACTGGGCCCGCGTGGTGGATTACGGCCCATTCCCTCTCCTACAGAGGAGGCCTGAGTCCCAACAGTGGGAACATTAAAAGGCTGATTATGCTTATGCTTATGCTTATGCTTATGCTTATTGTTCAGCATAAATCACCCATCCGCCGACTGGTCATAGCAAGCGTGGTTTAACCTCTTTTTTTATTCTTGATAGGTTCGCGCTTGACCGCTATCTCACCTGATGGAAAGCGACGATGCGGTCGACGATGGAGCGCGCTTACCTAGAAGTAACCTATTCACTCTTGACTTAAAGATTCCCGGGTTGTAGCCATCAGGAAACACAGATTCCGGCAAGGAATTCCAGTCCTTAGCTGTACGCACAATGAAAATGAATGAATGTGTTCCCAAAAGGTTTTATTCAAATGATAAGCGAAGACGCTGGCTATTAGGTATCTTACATTGGGTGTGGAATTGTGGATGCCAGAGTTCAGTGAAAATAATAGGTATTTACCTATGAAATTGCCATTTTTTTTAAAACGGGTTGCTTTGAAGTAATATATATTTGGATTGACTTAGAATTATAAGTACAAATATTTTTTTTTATATAAAATAACTTTTTCTTTTTTCAAAATTAGGTATTTAATTGGTAATATCGCAGTACTTAAAACCATGAAAGCTAATAAAAGAAAGTTTTTTTCATATTAAGAGTTCCAACGTAGAAACTATGCATTTCAAAGGGCAAGCAATATCAATCTATTATTTCTATATAAACCAACAAGGTTTAGAAAGAAAATAGTGTAATTACTGTAATACAAACTGAAGATAATAATTACATTGAAGGTAGGAAAGTTTTGAGTGTGTGAGTGTGATTGTATGTTCGTTACTTCTGCACAATTAAACGGATTTCGATGCAACTTAATAAACGGGTAGATCATGTCCTCGAATAACACATAAGAAAAGAAAAAGTATTCTAGCATAGTACAAAAATTATGCTCTTCCCGTCCAACTATAATTTAGGTGTCTTTAAGGCTAGAGTGAATGGGCTCTTAATAAACTAGTGCGCCTCACCATCAATGATTGCATCACTGCTTACCATCAGGTGGGATTGCAGTCAAGCACTGGTTTATATCAATTTAAAAAAATATCCTAAAGGAACCCTTAGGATAATTGTCTACTATAACACAGTATAGATAAGATATGGAACAGTATGGAAACTACCTACAAATATTCGAAACGGCACACTCACACAAACATACGCATCGACGAGACTCCGAAGCGGCATTCGCTACTGACAGGACCGCGAGAAACGCTTAGAAGTTTCCGTACTGTTCCATATCTTATCTATACTGTGACTATAACGTGGGCGAAGCTACTGGCAGCAGTTACTACCTACACAATGTCTTCTTACTCACAAATTCCCCTACGTGCTACTTTCATACCTACCTACATATATCATCGTTAAGTAGCTCCAATTAAACATAAAATTCTGTTTGGAACGTAAGTAAAACCACACGAGGTTCGTGTGCCCGGGTAAGTCAATTAGAACACCCGGATTTGAAAGAGGTAGCGGGCATGGTATAGTCTGGAGCGGGTAGTGGACTATTCGGTGAAAATACGACTATGATGAACTTAAAGGTAGGTACGCGCCTTAAGCGGTGGTAGGACTGACAATACATGATAGGCGCAACGCCACCATGCAAATCGTGGTATGGCGGACTGAGTTCCGGCAGGATCTTAGCAGAGACAGCGACTGTCGTTATCCAGCACTGGGTACGCCACAATTGGGGCAATAAGTCCCCTTTTTGAGGGGTGGCAAGAGAGGCGCCATGGTGTCCTCATTTTCCACCTAACACAGGTCCTCACCAGACATGGTATTGTGAGATTCCTGTTTCAAATTCAGACGGATATGGTGGAAGTCCGTTTGGGCAGAGCGAGCGACATCTTGCGTCCGGCCCTGGTTCGGGCTATGATATGGAGCGAGAGAGAATGAGACGAGGCGATCCCCTTTTGCGAAGCAGTAATACGAGCGAAGGTGATGGCCGCAACCGTAATACAATGAGCAATAGATAGCTTGCCATCAACCGTAACAACCGAGCCAAGCCCGAATCAATGACGCGTTGTGTTTCATATGCGTCTCAAAGAGATGTCAGCAAAACCAAAGACGCCCAGTAGAGCCAATGTATGCTTGGGTTGCGGAGACATTCGCAAAGGGCTACTGAAGGTAGTTTTTAGTCAGTAAAGGTCTGACACGCCTCTCGTTCTATTTAATTTCCCACCCCAAAAAAAAAGTAATGTGACGATCTTCAAATTCTTGTTCTGATTGTGCACCATATTTGTAAATAATTTGATGTCTTGTTAACGTTTGAAGCCAAGCAAGGTAAATACTTGCCTAAGGCCTTAATTACTAAATACCTAATACACCATCCATACATTTAATGAACTATAGGGTCAGCACTGCTTGACTCGTCGGGAAAACCATGCGTGATGTTACATTAGTGTATTTCGTCTATGTAGTTCCTGTTAGATATCTAATCTCGAGATTAGAAAAGGCCAATTTGTAATCTCAATGCCCTTTTGTACCCTTTTTTTCTCGCGTTTCTCTCGCCACAATAGCCTCGCCCTGCACGTGTTAACCTATTCTTTTTGTCAAATGTACTTCATCACGCGTCTAATTACTCGGTACATTTTGACGTAATTACATTAAGTAACCTTAACTTTGCCATGACGTGCAGAATTTTTAATGGATCTGCTATGATATTGAGTAAGTTTTATCAAGGCTTATTTTTTTCATTAGTTTCATGTAAAGATGTTATTTCATAATAATAAAGATCTGAACTATTTGTTGCTTGTCTTAAAATAACAAAGTTTTTTAAGTATTTACAGAAAAAGAAAACATTTTTTTTTTAAATATGGTATCTATATAAAGCAGGTAAGGCATTAGATATAAAGATAATTTTTTTAGTTACTAACATATCTCATATAGAGAGAGCAGTGGTGGCCAAGTGGTAACGGCCCCGACTTACGAGTTCTAGGTCGCAGGTTCAAACCCAGCCAGGCGCATTACTTTGTGTAATTTATTTCATCACCACTGCTCTGAAAACGGTGAAGGAAAACATCGTGAGGAAACCGGCATGTCCTAGAACCATAAATTCGAAGACATGTGACACAATGTGACCAATCCGCACTGGGCCCGCGTGGTGGATTACGGCCCATTCCCAGCAGTCGCAGTAGTAGTAGCAGAGTCCCAGCAGTGGGAACATTAAAAGGCTGATTATGCTATGTTATTATGCTATCTCATATCGAGGCAGACCACGAAAGAAATGGCGGAGTGGCCTAGATGTCTTCCTTAAGAATTGGAATGAGAAAGCAAGGAAACGTGATCGTTGGAAAGAATAGAAGGAGGCGTTTGCCCAGCAGTGGGACAATACGGGCTAGCTATAATAATAATATCCCGACACCGGCGGACAACTATTTTTTTTATATTTTTAAACGTTTTTTTTTTATATGATTTTGTTAAAAAATATATTTAAAATAATTTTTTATATGTATATGAAATGAATAAAGGGAATAATAATATAGGTAACAAACAACAACACAACACATAACAAACATATCTATTAAAATTCAAGTAAAAATTTGTTAATTACTCGAATCACGGTTTGCTGTTCTTCTTATATTATTACTGCAGAGATATTTTCTTTTCTATGATAATTATTAAAATTCTGCTCAATAATAAATAAACCTTTCCCCATTTTTTTTGGCAACCTCAAAAACTAACTGAGAAATTTGTAGCACTATCTATGGCGCCACATAGGAACTAAAGTGTTCGAAAACCTGCATCACGCGATCAGTTCTCCGCGCGATTAGTACATATACAGCACCCCGAAATCATATATCGGGCAGTTTCCCAGATCAGACAAAACAGGGAGTTTTCGGAAAGTGTGCGTTGGAATTGCATAGCCTAATACCGCCAAGCCCGTTCCATCATCGGACCACTAGGCGTACGGCGATGCCCCTCCGGTACATGGTAGACATCCCACACATAGTGGTCAAGCGCGAGCTTATCAAAAATAAAAAACAAAAACACCCGTCTGGTCGTAGAATTCTCCCTTTTCAACGGAGGTTTGCGGGACTTTACACTCTGTTCCATATACCTCTAAAAAGTTATCTATGACGAATATTAAAAAAATAAATAAACTGAAATGAATTGTCATACAATAAATTCGAGGTTACCTCATCAGTCGGTACGTGTAATTTTCATTCGTCAGACACAAACAGACCAAAATATTCAAAGTACGAATGAAAAGAAACTGAATTACTTCACTATAGAAATTCAATGCAATAAGAGATCAAAACTTTTTAGAAAAATGTTCACTTCACCTCATAATAATTATGGTCTCCAATTTTGGAAGATTTTTTTTTAATTCATTGACGATAAAATTATACGTTAACTCATTAGATATTGCTGTTTTGCACCAAAGTTTACGTATTTTCTACTGTGTATGTACTGCTGAGTATGGCGAGCTGTGCTGGGGCGGCTGCTGCAGGCGTAGAAAACCTCAAACGGCGTAAATACAATAACCTTATCGGAAGTAATATGTTTGGGCTGTTTGGGGTTGAAACACTAGGCCCATGGAGTTGTTCGGGAGCTAGTCGACTTTTCGCGTGACCAGAGGACTGGGCTTTTCATTGGTCAATGAATCAGCATTGTTATCCAACATGGCAATGCTGCTAGCGCTCTGGGAACTTTTCTCATTGACATCGATGTGGATGAATTTTTGATGCACAATGAGTTCTTTTTCTACCCGTTTGTACAAATTATTATTTTCAGTTTGTTTAAAGGGTGACTAGTAATTAGTGAAAATAATATCCAAAGACTAGTATTTTGGTACTTTACGCGAGCGCGCTACGCTACAATAAATTAGTATAAAAAAAAAGTTTCTTTGGGAAAGTTGTTTGTAATCATGAGTACAATCAAGTGTTTAAGTATCGGTCACTAATTACCAGTCACCCTATATACCTGTTAAGTTATATAATTATACTTACAACAAAAGTAAAAAAAAATGCTCGATACCTTACCGAGAACTGTCTATATAAATGTATAAAGATGAAACGTTTCTATTGATGTATTTATTTAAGTTAAATGTTGGGTCAATGGCCCTCATTGAAAGAGTCTGGTGGGCGTTAAAACACACGTGCGATTCTGACAGGTTGGCGCTGTATTGTTTTTAAAGGATTAAGGAAGAAGTTAAAAGGTCTTGTTTGTTTAGTATTCTCCTGGTAGTCATGTTTTTCCTATCAAATCCACTTTTGAAATGTATGTTTGTAACTTTCATGAACGAGTTTTCAGGGGATCGAACCAATATGTCATCTAAACTACGTCTCATCGTCGATCTCTGATCTCCGGAAAGGGAGTGATGTAGCGACATCTATGGCGTCACATAAGAACTAATCATGCATCGCGCAATTAAAGTTCTGCGCGCGTTTAGAACATATAGAACAGCCCAAAGTCATCTATCGGGGAGTTGCCAACCAGACATAACACCCGTCTGGTCGGTGGATCCTCCCTTTTCAACCGAGGTTTGCGGGACTTTACTCTCTGCTCCGTTTACCTCTAAATTAGTAAAAGAAAAAAACAGAACCCTTATAGGATCACTTTGTTGTTCGTCTGTCTGTCTATTGAGCCCCTTTATCTTGGGAACACGTGGAGGTATCAATTTGAAATTTAAACCTCTGCGGTCCCTTGAAGCTGTGGAAAAATCAAACATCTACGAAAAAAAAGATATGGCCATTTAAGTCGCAAAAGACGTATATTTCGAAACTCTCAAGAAAATCAAAATTCATAGGGTACCTCCAATTGACCCAGAATCTTGAAATTTGGCATAAAACAAGGTCTTATAGCACAGGTATAGGAATAAATCTGAAAACAGCGTTGTTACAACACAAAAAAAAAATCGATTCGGAAAAATCTTCGATACTCCATTCTGGAATTGAACTATTAACATAGGTAAGTTCGTACGGAACCCTCAGTGCGTGAGTCCGACTCATTCTTGCCCAGTTTTTCTGCCCCAATTATTTTCGGGGTCGGTGCAACAAGCATTTTTTTTTTCCATTCTGTCATGTTATCACTAACTCCCTTTTAATTCATATCACTCCTCTTACAATTCTCTAAACTGCATCTGATCTTATGAAAAAAAAATTAAAACACAAGTTCTTTTTCCACAGTTTTTGGTTAAAGTTTGAGTTACAATAGATTGCGCCGAACCGAATCAGAAGTAAAATTCCCTAATATCCTTGCATTTTACACTAAAAAACACGTCATTAGATACTCACGAAACAAATCAACATCTCCATAAACATAGATCGCGACAAATCGGGTTAGGCCTTATTACTGTGACGTCATTGAACGATGACACCTACCCCTGTCAAACTGACAGCTATACCCGTTTGGCGACGGGGATGACGGGGGCCGGGCGCCTATTGACGACGGTGACAAGGATGGACAGTATTGACGGTCAAAGCCGGGATGTGCGAATTTGTGAAACAAAAGTGTTTTGGGAGAGGATGATTGAATTGAGGGAATATGATGTGGGAAGGTGGGGAATTTCTTTATGTTTGTCAATATGTTTGGTTTTTATATCGAAAGGATAGAGATTTTATCTATTAAGTATTTTAGTTAACAGGATTACCTTTCGTAACCTGTTGTCTACTCAACACCCAAGCGAACCGCCTTCGCGCGTGATTTCGCACCATTCCGTTGATCACCAAACGAACGCCGGTCCGCGTAGATAACAAAATATTACGCGTTCTATTTGTAGGAAATTTATCAAAGAACGTAAATAATCAAACTTCTACAAGTAGTCTGTAAATATCAAAAATAAGGTCTACAAGAAGTGGGAGAAAGCGCGCACACCGCAAAATAGGTATATTTATATCAATAGGTTAAACATTGATTTGTGAAATGTTAACTAGTAGTACAAGTTCTAATATTATTCCACACCAAATTATCCCTCACTAGCTTTAAAATTCGGAACTACTACTTGAAGTCCTCTCAACCTTAGTTTGGTCTTCGTCATAATTGTTATTTTTAATTCTCCTAATTTTAATTAACATATATAAGTATTTTATTATTGTAATTTAATTTAATGATACTACATTTCACTTGAAATTTATCTGTTATTTATTTATTGTGCACACCTACCACAGTGTTGTCTTTTTAACCCAAAGGTTGACTGGTAGAGAATGCCATGTACCACTACTGTACATAAAGTTTAAATAAATAGCTTCTGCCAGCGGCTATGCCCACGTGAAAATAGAAAATTATCTCAAGAGAACATACTCCCAGGATAATAAAATAATATCCTTTTTGCTATTCCAGGACACGGTGTAGGTACCTGTGTGCCAAATTTCAACTAAATTCGTACAGCCATTCAAGTGTAAAGAAGTCATAAGCATACACACACACTCATGCTTCATGGAGATGTCAGCAAACCGTATGGGCCCAGCAGGGTCGAAGCCTACTGGGGCCATTTTTTTTTTTCGGTGGGAAACATGACATCTTGAGGGGCACGTGAAACAGTACGCACCGTCGACGACTTGGGCTCGGCCCGGACGGTTAGCGGACGATCGGACGGCGAGCTACCCATTGCTCGCCGTACGCAAGCCCGCGCCTACGGTGCGGTGGCCGGAAATTGGCATCGGGATCCTGGACACTGGGGCGTGAGGGCAGTGCCCTCGAGCGTGCACGTGCGGCCTCCTCCTTTGCTAGCATTACTGTTTCGCAGAAGGAGGCAACCACATGTCAGTCCTCCTCGCTTTCTACTAAAGCCATAAGTTCGCTTCTGAAAGGAAAACCCGGCCCTGGAATGCAAGGCAACGAAGGAACTAGGAGTGGATTTTAGCCAGTAAAAGTCTGACACGCCCTCTCGCTCCGCCCTAGGGTGGGAGATGTCATGAGATGATTTCTCACCTAAAAGAAAAATACACACACAAACTTTCGGCTCTATAATATTTGTTTGAATAAACACACCTTATCAGCGAACTATCATCAGCCATTATAAGTACCCATTGATTACATTACCTGCACAAATTAGTGTCTTCAATTAAATCAATTAATGTTAACTGTAATCGTATCATGTAATTGATATGGGGTGATTGTAGGAAGTGTTATTATTAAACAATTAAACATGAATCTTAATTAGAAGGCACAGTTAGCGTAGTGACTGAGTAATTCGTTACTACGTGTTGAGTTATAGGTTCAATTATCACACGACACAAATAAACAATATGTTACTGGAATAATGAACACCCTTATACACCCCAATTGGTAAATTAAGTTACAATTATAATTTAGGTACTGACATTTACTTACAGGCCTACACCTCCCTCACCACCTAAATGGTAGTGATTTTAAGGGATTAGTTCTTTATTTATTTTTTCATAACAATAAACATTGTGTTATATATTACATCATTTTAAAATTATATTCAAATAGAACTGTCACATTTAAGCAAAACAATTTATAGAATTTAAATTAAATAATGTAAAATATTGAATCAAATCATTAAACATATTTTTATGTCTACAAATAAATCTAATGTCAAATGTCGGATAAAATGTCAAAATTAATGTCAAATGATTAATCAAACTCAAACCATTGTTAATGTCATGTTATAATACTGTTAAAAGCGTGTCCAGTAGAATAGCAGCCTATTATAGTGAGTAGTAAAAATAGTTAACCTAAAGTGAAGAAATTATGTGATCAAGATTTGTCAAGCATTTATCAAAACAGGTTTTTTTTTTAAACCTAAAATAATTCTTGATTATTTTAAATTAAAAGCAAGCCTCACAACGCAAACTTCAATGTCTCAGCCATTGCGCCAAAATTACCATATATTATTTATTTACGAGTTTTATAACTTTATGCAACATTAACTTAGACAGGTGGTGTTAATGCCTGAGTATTTACTACCAGTCAATCAAGTTGAAGAAGTCTTATTCTTCCACCAGTTTATAATGATCGAAAATTACAAGATCCTAACTTAAAGCTACATATTTCAGGCCTATAATACCCCGGAAGGACCCGATCCTTGCGAATCTAAGCCGACCCTGTGTGATATAATATATTAAGACCGCCATCTATTTAGGAACCGGTGAGGTCCCCTTCTTTAAGCAAATACATTTGAGTAAGAATGAGAAGTAGAGCGCTTTGGTGCCGCCATGACATAGTAATACAGAGTCGCTTGTCGTGATTGTGTCAGAGGTAACACTTTGGTTTCAAGCTAGCCCAGTTAAGCAAAGAAATTCAATAGAAATAGTTAATCCCAATGCCACAAATGCCCAATTAGCCAAATGTAATATATAATAAAATGTGTGTGTGATAATATAAGTTAGAAGGTCGATGATGTGCCAGAAAAATAAGAAAAAAAGGTAAAGAATTAGGGCGCCAGGTACATCAAGAAAAAGAAATTCGGAATTACTCTAATTCGGAGAGAATGGACTTCTAATCTGTCAGCGGGAGGCAATGCAGGAAGCAATAAAACGATGAATTTAACTTTTGTCTTTTATTTTCCGGCCCGCATTTTATGACCAGGTCCAGCACCTAAGTTGATATTGTTAACGGTGATATTGTTGACGGTGATATTGTTGCATCTTTGCTGTTTAGTTAAATAAAAAAAGTTAAAGGAACATTCAGACGAGATGACTTTCCATCTTTCTTAGAAACCAGCCAGTAATTTTACTGGCTAGTTTTGTTACCACTGATGTGTAGCCAATCACAAGAGCGGAAAGGTTAAACTAGCGGAATTAAATTAATGCGTTGTAAAATATGAGAACAGTGGTGGCTCAGCGACAACAGGGACTTAGGAGTTGTAGGTCACGGGTCTAAACCTACACAGGCGCTTTACTTGTGTCATTTATTTCATCACCACAGTTCTTACAACGGTGTGATATCCAGCAGCACGCACTGGGCCTACGTCGTGGAAAACGGCCCATTCTCTCTCCTAGAGAGGAGGTCTGAGTCTCGGCATTAGGAATATTATATAAATGGCTAATTATGCTGAGTAGAGCAGTGGTGGCCGAGTGGTAATGGACCAGTCTTACGAGTTGTAGGTCGCGGGTTCAAACCCAGCCAGGCGCATTTCTTTGTGTAATTTATTTCATCACCACTGCTCTCAAAACGGTGAAGGAAAACATCGTGAGGAAACCGCCATGTCCTAGAAACTGAAAGAAATGTGACATTCACCAACCCGCACTGGGCCCGCGTGGTGGATTACGGCCCATTCCCTGTCCTAGAGAGGAGGCCTGAGTCCCAACAGTTGGAACATTAAAAAAAGGCTGATTATGCTATTATATACTGTTATGTTACAGTATTTTCAGTTTTCCGAAATCACATGTATAATAAAATTCTGGTCAAGACTAGATTTATTTCGTGGAACCACGACATTACACTAATGTTTAAATGTCTAAAGGAAATTGTCTTAAAGAAATCTTAAAATGAGGCAAAACAAAAAAAATGTGTATTTATTATGAGATCTTTTGCATGACCGAATTTTTAATAGGATCTTGTCGCTAGTCTTATTATTGATACCCTCGGATCCCAATGTAATTTCCATAACAAAACCAGCCCGACCGAAAGGAGAGGTCGCTAATTACACTATATTTCTTTCACACGACAGATGTGAAAATTTCGCCGGGTACACACAAATATACCGACGGCGACGGGTAAGGTGATCTTCAATTAACAATAGAGGTACTCATTTACTTAGTCTATGGAAAACTGCAAACTATGTAGTAGGTTTTATGACGGTTGTATGCTTAAATCTGCTATTTGTCTTTTGGTTAAAATTTATTTCTGGGTAAATAGTATTATATACTAGTTGTCTTTACGTCTCGCATCCATCGGGTCCCCGCAACCCTCAGCAAGTTATCGGTCCACTTCGTGGGAGGCCTTCGATGTCGATGGGACCGAAAGGTTCTGTATTGGTGACCGCAAACTGGTTTCACATTAATGTTTAAAACAAAAATGCGTCTGTCGGTCTGACAATGGTCCTAATTCTGATCGTGCGGGAGAAGATATTTGATGGCATTCCACCACAAAAAAAAGAATATGCCATAGTTAATATTACCCTTTTTTTCGTGGGAAATCTTCAAATAAATGAAAGCAGGAGTAACTGCTCTGGTTGGACCGAAAGGGTGTGTCTTACTGACTATGGTGGATATCCCACTTATACGCACAAAACGTTTTGGGAATACATTCGTTGTGCGTACAGCTAAGGAGTGGAATTCCCTGCCGGAATCTGTGTTTCCTGATAGCTACAACCTGGGGATCTTTAAGTCAAGAGTGAATAGATTACTTCTAGGTAAGCGCGCTCCATCGTCGACTGCATTGTCGCTTTCCATCAGCAAGCCCGAAACTTAGCAAGAAAAAAAAAATGCCCAGCCGTGTCCCTTCAGTTGCCCTATGCGTTCCAGAACTGCGGTAACACTTCCGAACAGTCTCGCAGAATTCGCATTACCTCGTTTGAAAAATGTATTCTTTAGATAACATTGCCAGCATTTTCAAAATTTGACTGGCCTGTTGGTCTAGTAGTTAGTGGCCTTGACTGCTATTCCGGAGGTCGTGGGTTCGATTCCCACTCAGGGCAAATGTTTGTGTGATGAGCACGTTCATTTGTTCTGTGTCTGGGTGTAATTTATTTATAAAACGCATATATTTAAAAATATTGAAGTATGTGTCTAGTACTCATAATACAAGCTCTGCTTAGCTTCAGACTAGACGGCGTTGTGTCATAGTTAAAAAAAAAGTAAAGCAATAGACCTATATCTCTTTCTCAATTAATACGGAATACTAAAAAAATCTTAATTTACTGAAGTGGCTTCGTAATTAATACAGCGAGGTCTTCCCGGGAGCTAATTTAGTAGCAATCCGTAAGAAATTTCCATTTTCACTGGGCGACGCAAAAAATGGCATTAATTATAATGGCTGGCAATTCAATTCATTGTTAGAGAAAAAAAGAAAATGTGTTATTTTACAAAAAAAAAGTTTAATGTTATGCAGGGTGAGTTCTTGAGAAGGATCGGCGAAGCGAAATTCGAAACTACGAGACTGGAAAACAGATAGAAAAATATTTTTAAAATAAAAGAATTGCTTTGTACTGTTATTTCTTTTTGTGTTTTTTTATTTGTTCAGCCCATTCTCTCTCCTAGAGAGGAGGCCTGAGTCCCAGCAGTGGGAACATTATAAGGCCGACTATGCTATGATATTTATTATTATTTAATAAGTGAAATGAATTACTTAGAGATACTAGGTGTATCATTGTTTTATACAGGCTCTAACAGAAATATTTTTAATTAATTGCAACACAGATAACCACAGCTCAGGAATAAATTGTGTGTAATTGCCAAATAAATATATTTATTTTCTTTCTTTCTTTATTCGATCGTATTTATATAATATACTTTATTGTACACCAATACAATAAAAGTTACAATAAAATACGACATGTAACATAATATACGCACATCCTGAAAGAATTATGTCCAGAATCGGATACCGAATCGATTTCAGCTAATTTTTAAATATTACACGTCCTCACGTCCTACACAAATATAAAAAAAAATTATGGACATTCTAAGGAACATAAGTGCGTACGTGGTGCATATTTTCGTTATACAACGTTTATAAGGGGAATTAAAGTTTTCCCATACATTACTGGCATATATTTTTTTTTCTTTTCGCCAAAAGTGAAACCTAGGCAATATTTTTTTTTTTCTCACGACTATCACACTACGCCGTCTAATCCCAATCTAAGCAGAGCTTTTGTTATGAGTACTAGACAACTGATAAACATACTTATATATTTCTAAATACATACATATTATAGATAAATTACACCCAGACACAGAACAAATGATCGTGCTCATCCTACAAACATTTGTCCTGGTTGGGAATTGAACCCACAACCTCCGGCATAGCAGTCAGGGCCACTAACCACTAGACCAACAGGCCAGTCTAAATCTAAAAGGACTGTGTGATAAATCAATAGCAAAAAGAATTATGTCTACCAGCCGTAACCAAACGAAGTTAGAGACTATTTATTATATTACTATAGTTTGTTGTCAGGCATTATTTTTCTTAAATAAAAATACTGTTTGTCCGATATTTTAAGTTTACCATTGTTATGCTTTAGTTTCGGTTTTTATGGTGAGTACGCATTAAATAGTGTTAATCACTATCACAACACTAACGCGTGTCTTTTCGATTCGTTTATCACTTATTTTTTTACTAGTTTTAGTGATTAAAAACTGCAAATGTGAAAAAAATATAACAGTAGTAACCAATTTAATTTATTTTATCAATGAAAACCTCAAAATATCACGTAAGTATTATATTTCCAATTCATTTTAATATAACGAAAATAGGTAACGCCTGACAAAAATATACTAGCAACGCTTCTACACGTATCTTCGTCTTACGTCTATCGTTCTTGTTCGGTTACGGTTTGAAGACCTTGTTCTTTTTGCTATTGATTCCTCGTATTGGCCTCTAACATAAATAATCTAGGTTTCATTTCTAGAGAAAAGAAAAAGAAACATGCCAATAGTTTGCATTGGCCTTTGTTTTCTTTCAAATATTTCTTTATTCATATTAGTTTATCATAAAAAAAATATTTTGATATTTTTTTAATAAATCTTGATTGCGTCGTTAGAGTGTTTGTTGCGTGCGCTACGAGTGCAGTGTATCGACGCCCATATTATACCTACAGTCAGGATAACTTATTTCTTTAAAAAAAAAAACAGTTATAAATTTCAGTGCTTGGGGTGTGCCTTAATCCAGTTATAATATAGAAATGTTCCATTACACATTCTTACATTCAAAGGGGACTTTTCAACAGCTTTTGAGCTGCATATAAATATCAAAAACCATCAAACCATATTATGACAGAAATTATTGTCAAATTCATCTGAGAATTCCAGCCATTATAATAATATTCCAATTAACCGAATACCGATGAATTTAAGCAAACACAGAGCCGTCAGACAGCTAATTATGCACATTTGTCATTCCAAATCAACGCTCACCTGACTGACGAAGACCTGACGGGACAATGCGAATCATTCCCACCTGTTGATTTTAATTACTGTTCATTAATTCAAGCTGTATTATCGTAGGATCTAATCTGGTTCATCTATTGCTGTCAACTGATTGTACTGTGGTGACCCAGAGTTAATTTGTTACTGCCGTAATGCAGGGCAAGGGTGAAGTTATATTCCAGCCACCGTAGGCGTGGGCTTGTGGACGGCGAGCAATGGGTAGCTCGCCGTCGCTGGTAACCGTCCGGACTGAGCCCAAGATGTTGACGATGCGTATTGTTTCACGGGCGCCTCAAGAAAATGTCAGTAAAACCATGGTAAAAGCCTACTGGGGCCATGAGTTATGGGAAAGTGAACCCTGGGGCTCTGGAACGGAAGCAAAGAAAGACAAGAGTGGGTTTTAGTCAGTAAAAGTCTAACACGCTGCCCCAAGAGCGACAGAAGTCATTGAATGATTCTCCATCTAAAAAAAAGAAGGGTGACGTTATAAAACTCGTCTATTTTACCTAAATTAGATGGATAAATAGAAGCTAGTCGAAGACTTACTAACTGAAAGAACGCCTGAGTCCAGCAGTAACAACAAAACAGGCAAGTTATGTTTTCCTGCTTCGAATTTGGTGGCAAGAAACGCCGGGATGTTACCATTGCCCGAAGGACACGGTGGAGATCATGGTGGAGGTTTGCCCTGCTCGGTATCCACGTGGTGGCGATCGGCGACGGTGACTTCTCGCGTCCGGCTTTAGTCTAGGACTTACATAGTACAGAGTGAGAGCATCCTCTTACTTCTGCAAAGCAGTAATGCGAGCGAAGGAGCTGATATACTTACGCTGCAGCCACCGCAGGAGTCGCAGAGCGATTCCCAGCCACCGTAGGCGCGAGCTTGCGGATGGCGAGCAACGGGTAGTTTGTATTCTTCGCGCTCCTCAACGAGATATCAACATAATGATGGGGCTCGTTAGGGCCGACGCCTGTCAGGGCTATGGTATTGTTCGGAAAAATCACCGCGGCCTTGGAACGTAAATGGCAAGTTAAGAAACACGTGCGAGTTAACAGTCTACCCAGAGCGGGAGAAAGGCTTAAGGTAACCGGTTTTTGGTCTTAAAATACACTTTAACACCAGATTATTACAGCCATCACTACTCTTAAACAAGTTTGCGAATACTGAGGTGATCAGATGAATTGCACAATTTAACTCCAGCAAGTCCGTTCCATCATCGGAACACTAGACGTACGGCGTTGCTCCATCGGTTCATGGCGGACATCCCACTTATACCGTATACAAAGCGTTTTGAGAATACATTTATTGCGCGCACTGCTAAGGAGTTTAGAATTCCCTACTGAAGTCTATATTTCCTGATAGCTACAATCTAGGAGTCTTTAAGTCAAGAGTGAATAGATTACTTCTAGGCAAACGCGCTTCATCGTTGACCGCATTGTCGCTTACCATCAGGTGAGATAATGGTCAAACGCGAGCCTATCAATAATAAAAAAAGTAATGAGGTTTTCAGTTACAAAATAAAAAATAAACCAAAATTCTAAATTCAAAAGTTTTTATTTCACATAGGCCTACATGGTTACTTATAAAACGTCAAAAGCTAGTGCACGGTTCCAAATTGGTCGTTTTCTATGGAGAAGAACCGGTAAGAAACACCATAGTCAATCTTTTAAAAAAAAAATGTTATCCTTACAATATTTCCATATTAGCAGATATTATGTAAAGACAGTGTAGACCAGTCAACATGGTACTCAAAAGTACAATAAAAATAATCATAATAAAAAGTGAGTCGTAATACGAAGTAATCTAAGAATACTGCATTCTAGTTACAAAACTATCTAATTTTCTTGGCGTAATACCGTCACTTTTACGAAACTCAGAGGTGGTTAGAAGTAGTTCACTTATCGCATAGGACACGTGCCTTCCCTAGATATTTTGACGTCATCCTAAAGCGTGTCACACTAACTCAAATCTGTTTTCTTCTACCGGACAATTCAGACGAACGTCTTCAGGACACTGAAAATAGGGTCTCAGAGAATAAAGGACGTAATCTAATAGATCTAAATTCACAGATAACTCTGTTCCCAAACAATCCAATTATTGCTACCTTTTATTACCTAGGTGTAAAAGGATTTATGAGTCTCTCGAAATCAAGGTCTTTGTTGAAAGGTGGCTGTGGAACATGCGACATTTTAGAAGCAGAAAAGCTTTATATGAGATTTTTCAATCGATTAGGTAAAACATGTAATCGATCAAGCAACATTGTATCAATATTTATGGATTAAAAAAGCCTATTTATCAAATGGTACATGAAAAGTTACTTAGAATTAAGTACGGTTTTGTATATTGAGTAAAACCAAGCTTTGACTATTTTAGAGTAATCGTTTTCAAGAGATTGACGAGCGGAGAAAAGTGTGAAGGCAATTTTAAACTGGATTTATTGGTGATGGTGATATATCTAGATGTGCGAAAATCATCTAATGACATCCCCCGCTCTTGGGCGGCGTGGGAGATAGTGTCAGACTTTTACTGACTAAAAACCCACTCCTGTTCCTTCATTGCCTCTCGTACCAGGGCCGAGTCTTCCTTTCAGAATCAGACCCTTGGCCCCAGTAGGCTTCGACCCTGCTGGGCCCCTACAGTTGCTGACATCTCCTTGAGGCGCGCGTGGAACAGTACGCGCCGTCGACGACTTGGGCTCGGTCCGGACGGTTACCAAGCTTGAAGATTGATCAAGATGGATGCACCGATTTCCACCAAAGTTTTTTTTTTGTTAAACGTTGTCCCACACTAAGAATTTATCTCCTTTCGTTCAGTCCATTCTAAGGTTGTCTGTAAAAGATTGCCCTGCGCGATAAAACCGCCCTTTGTACACTTTGTTTTTGTATATGTTTATCCTGTCCACAGTATGATGTGTACAATAAAGTAGATATAATTTTAATACTACTGTATTTTCGATGCGTTTACAAATATGTATAAACTTACATACTCAAGATACTCAGACCCGGAACAACTGTATCTGTAGGCCACACAATATTTCTTCCGTGCGGGGATTGCGCCCGCTATACGTACGCAACACAGGAGTCAACTGCTCCACCATTGCGTTAACGTGCCGTGAAGCTTATGTGCTGTTAAACGTGCAGTAGCGTACGTAGGTACATCTTAAACATTTTGAAGGTTACCCACTAACAAGAAAAGGTGATGTTATGAAACACGATCCAACTCACAAAGACCTTTTGATACAGTATCGATAAAAACTTACGTTTCAAGAATACAACCATTAGCTACCTAACGATCAATGCTATAAAAACATACGACCTCAGCCTGCCAGACAAAACCCCGAACACGTTTCCATTCACAGGCGTTGAAAACCGATACAGGCTGAATAGAACCCTGCTCTATACAAGTAATTGTCAATACCACAATGCGTGATGAATAATGTAACTCTCGAGCGTGTCGCATTTCTCTGTCGCACGCGTCGCACCGCGAATATCCGGCTTTATTTACCGTAATTAATTCGATTACGCGAAGCATTATGCGGATGACAGCGGCCGTGTGATAAGGGTCAACTTTTCACCAACTTATTTGTCATATCGTTTTGTTTTTTGGGCTAATTGTCGATATTTCTAAAAATAAATCGGTGTGGGTGCTAACAGGTTAATTAGGGTGGATTGTGAAGTTCTATTTTTGGTGGAAAGTGGCCTACTTGTTATTTATTTTTGGATCGTATTAATATAACCTTTAAGTCAAGAGTTACTTCTAGGCAAGCGTGCTCCATCGTCGAGCATATCATCGTTAACCATCAGGTGAAATTGTGATCAAAAACGAGTCTATCAGTAATAAAAGCGAAGGCATGACTCTCTGACTCTTCAACGCACAGCCCTTGGACATAGAAAGCTGAATTTTTTTACAAGTGTTGTTTTTAAAACGCAGACGGGGATTTTTCTAAAATCAACCCAAAAAAGAGGTTGCAAGTTTGTATTAAAATTCATCATTTTTGATCATGAAAACCGGCAAAATGCGAGTCGGACACGTGCACAAAGGGTTCCGTAACATCATCTATACAACATTAGACACTATATTGTAACAGCATTATTAATACCGTGGAAAAAATGAAAAAAAAATCACGTTTGTTGTATGGGAGCCCCACTTAAATATTTATTTTATTCGGTTTTTAGTATTTTTTGTTATAGCGGCAACATAAATACATTATCTGTAAAACTTCAACTGTCTAGCTATCATGGTTCATTAGATACAGCCTGGTGACAGACAGACGGAGTCTTAGTAATAGGTTCCCAATTTTACTCTTTGGATACGGAACCTTAAAATGTAGAACTACGTCAATTTAACGTGAAAAAAACCAGAGGCACAAGTTAGTGAAATTATATTTTTACTGAGAGCAGTGGTGGCCGAGTGGTAACGGCCCCGACTTACGAGTTGCAGGTCGCGGTTTCAAACCCAGCCAGGCGCATTACTTTATGTAATTTATTTCTTCACCACTGCTCTCAAAACGGTGAAGGAAAACATCGTGAGAAAACTGGCATGTCCTAGAACCAAAAATTCAAAGACATGTGACATTCACCAACCCGCACTAGGCCCGCTTGGAGGATTACGGCCCATTCCCTCTCCTAGAGAGCAGGCCTGAGTCCCAGCAGTGGGAACATTATAAGGCTGATTATGCTATGCTATATATGCTAACTATATTTTCTGAATAAAATAAAGTCAAATAATAAAAACCGTTTGTCTTGGCAAATATCAATGTGATATTTTCTCAAACAGCTGCCAACAGAGCTATACAGCGTCTTGTATCTATTGCGATCTTGCCTCGCCATTCGAGCAAAGCGATCTTCCTTTGGCACAGATTACCTTATACTTACGTAAC
Organism: Mythimna impura; assembly: GCA_905147345.3. NCBI lineage: Eukaryota > Metazoa > Arthropoda > Insecta > Lepidoptera > Noctuidae > Mythimna > Mythimna impura. The sequence goes on along the minus strand of LR990349.1, from coordinate 29,058,828 downwards.
TTTTAGGCATACAGCTAGGAATATATGTCTTTATTTGCAGCTCATGCCAGCTGTATGGTGTAGCGACATCTACGGCGTCACTGAAGAACTAATCCTGCATCGTGAAAAAATCAGAAGGTTGCGTGTTCAAATCACGTCGGGGTCACCAGTTTGGAGGTATGTGGAACAGAGAGTAAAGTCCCGCAAACCTCCCTTTTTCATTCAGCATCAAAACTGGTAACATATGAGACATTAAAATCAATTGTAGCTAATCTAAATAGGTACACTTAAAATTGCGTTTAACATCAAGGTTGGCGCAGTGATTGAGCAATTGGCTGATAAGCTACATATTGCGAGTTCGATTTCTGAAAGAGTATCTTTGTACGGCCTACATATAGTGGTTTCGGATCTGGGTGTGTATGTGAGTTTTTATGTTTGAAAACGCATCTATGATACAGGAGTAATTTCCAGGGTGCGGCAACTTAGAAACAAAAACTGGGCAAGTTCGAGTCGGACTGAGGGTTCCGTACAAACTTAACTATTAAAACAGTTCAATTCCCGAGTTACGAAGAATTTTCCAAATCGCAAATGTGACGTAACTAGAAATTTACAGTTTTCAGATTTTTTCTTATACAGTTTGTGTTATGAGACCTTGCTTCATGCCAAATTTCAGGACTCTAGGTCAACGGGAAGTACCCTATGAATTTTGATTCCCTTGATAGTGACGAAATACATATTTTTTGCGACATAAACGGCCGTATCTTTTTTATTCGTTAACTCAGAAGTTTGATTTTTTCAGAGCTTCAAGGGACCGTAGACCTGAGTATAATATGGTTTTAATTTCTACTCGATACCTCCACGCGTTCTCGAGATAAAGGGTCTTGACACACAAACAGACAGACAGACGGACGGAAAACAAAGTGATCCTATAAGGGTTCCGTTTTATCCTTTCGAGGTACGGAACCCTAAAAATATATAAAAATGTAAAATCGAGAGTTTTTTTGTTCCTTCAAACAAACACCTTACCTCTGCAAATCCTTATCCGATAACAAACACTATTATTTCACTTTTTAAGAAAAAGCTTTCTATGGAACAAGTATGCGTGCAAAACCACCCAGTTTCTTATATGCCAATATAATAATGACTGCTGCAGGCTTAGGCTGCTTGTACACGTTCAGAAAAGTCGTCGGGCCTATGAAAGAATTCGTGTCGTTTCTACACACGAACTGTGTAGACTGCTTTGGTGCTGGCCAAGAAATAGTACATTTTGATACAAGTGCAGAAAGTTTGTCATTGCGACCGAGGTGGAATTCGTACGAACCGTAGGCGAGTGTGTTAAGGAGCCGAGGGCTGCAGTGACAAATTTGCACGTGTGTCAAACGACTTTTTTCAACACACTTACGAATAAATGAATAAACGGGGGTTGACCGGAGTCTGGTGGGGGTCGACGCGCGCCCAGCCTGATGCGATACATGTAATAACATTGTGGCGGGGGACAGCACGCGCTATTTCAGCACTAGAGCGGAAAGCAGTCTATTGCGTGCCTAAAAGCGGTGGGATAAGAGCGGGTTTTCAAGTAAGTGTATTGAAAAAGTCTTGTCTCCGCTAGACACGACGCGTGAAGTTGCTATAGTGCGGGCGGGGTAAGTGAAGAGGTGCCACGATAAATTTTCGTGCTAGATACGACAAAATTCTTTTTACATGATGAATAGGTCCTATCTGCCGCAGACACGGTGAAATTTCTTAGCGTGTACAAGAGTCCTATTGACACTACCTGTCACATCACGTGAATTCTCCGTAGGTAATGTCATTGAGCAGTGGTGGCCGAGTGGTAACGGCCCCGACTTACGAATTGTTGGTCGCGGGTTCAAACCCAGCCAGGCGCATTACTTTGTGTAATTTATTTCATCACCACTGCTCTCAAAACGGTGAAGGAAAACATCGTGAGGAAACCGGCATGTCCTAGAACCAAAAATTCGAAGACATGTGACATCCACCAACCCGCACTGGGCCCGCGTGGTGGATTACGGCCCATTCCCTCTCCTAGAGAGAGGAGGCCTGAGTCCCAGCAGTGGGAACATTAAAAGGCTGAATATGTATGTATGTATGTAATGTCATTACCATATATTTTGTACCAAGCGTTTGGTGATAACGCTAACTGAAAAGTAATTTAACTAAGCCTACAGATAAATTAGGTATGTGTTTAGTCTACGTAGGTTCTCCTTCAGTTTATATAAGCACATCTCCAGGATTAACTTTGAATCTTGAGAAACAAGCGCGTAGATTGTAGTAGGATTTAATTTTAAAGCAAATAGTTAAAATTAATTAATGTTTTGAGTACAAACACTTCGAAGATTTTATGTATTTAAGGGTGCCCTAGTCGGCGACTCAATCTCACTGCTGGTAACGGTTACATGTATGCTATTCAGAAATTGATACACTAGTCTATAGGTTTAGTTAATGTATCTCATATCTTTGTCTGAGTGTAGTCAGTTGTTGGTGAGCCAATTAAATACATGTATTAAAATCTTAGTTTTAGATTATCCCGAAAAAAGCTCACACAGACTTTTACTGTCAAAAATCCTATTCTTTCAGTTACCCTTTGCGTTCAAAGGCCGCAGTAACTCTTTCGAACAATCCTACAGCTCGATTAGTGCACCCTTAAGCTGTGAGTTCTAATTAAAAATGTTTGAATAGCCTTTTGTTTAGAAGCTACTTGTACCAATGTATTATTCATTATTATCAATATCATAAAATGGTAAAAGGTGCTCTAAATAAATAATTAAAATTAACAAAGCATTTTCTAGAATAGTTCATGTAAATTATTCAAGTTTGTTTAGTAGTCTAGCTAGTCAAAATCATTCGTATTTACTGTTACTTAGGTAAGATACTCCATATTTAAATTCATTGTATGCTAAAATCCTCTGCTGGCACAGAAATAAACACAAAATAAAACAATGCTCCTAAACGAATTCGGCGACTACTTTATATCTTTTAATTTAATACAACATTATCTTAAATTGGCGGGATTGCACATAAAAGACCCTCGTATAACCAGGAATGTCACATTGCTTTCCAAGATGGCGCCCAAACAAAATGGCCGGCTTTATTGCTTATTTATTTAAATGAGATCTAATTAGGAAGGTCGATGTGTGTTTTAAAGGAATTATTTATTAAGTTTACGTGACGATTATAATTATTATTGTTATGTTTTATGCAAAATTTCTAATTAACTGAATTTACAGTAACTTTTTTTCTAAATTAAGGCAGCGTCGTAAACTTTTCTTACGGAAAATAGGCCAGTATTTGGTTCATTTTAAGAACACTGTTACATAAATGATTGCGTCCGTACTTTTCCGTAACGAAACGTTATAGCTCGCGTTTTCTGGGCAATTTCTCCTAATACCTAGGTGCTTATGTAAATAGCTCAGTGATAAATAAAAAAGTTTTCTTCTGATATTTTCTCAAGAAAAACAGGTGTATGTATGTATGTATAGGACCTACTTACTTACCAGCAGCTGCCAGCGTACAAAATATTATGACTTTCATATTAAATTTTATAATTTTCTGCTGTCATGGTTTACTCCACTGAGACTATGCGTTCATCGGAATAAAAATTAGCCTATGACAAAAAGCGATAAATATGAAATAAAATTAATTGGATCTGGCGAGCAAAAGGGGGTGTCAAACTTTTACTTATTAAAACCCGTTTGTGTTCCCTCAGGTGCCTTTTCGTTTCAGCACCATGGTAACTCTATCATAAAATACCGCACATCTAAAAATCATCATGAATCCTGTGTGAGAAAGGGATAGTGCTATACGTCCTGAATAGCCCCGTCTCTTTCACATACCGAAATTATAATGATTAAGACGTGGTCGTTCAATGATAATCCTTTACTGCCAGTATCATATAGCATCATCAATATTGTATAAGATCGGTAGAACGTATCGTCTATGTCTGTCATTTTATCGAAATCTAAAATCAACTTCAGTCTTTATATAAATGCTATCGAACTGCAACACAAAACTTTTCACTAACAAAAATAAACAATGACCGACCAGCTTTGAAACAAAACAATGAACGAGTATAATAATTAAACTCACAATCGCATCAAACCAATCAACAAAGAATCTCGTCAGGCTGAAACTGTGTCGCTTGCAGAATTTTCAGAAGACGCCAGATAAAGGTTCTTTCAGTGGCTGAAAAGGAATTTGAACAATGGCGGCGAATGCGGAACGCGGACCTCAGGGCTGGTCAAATATGGAATTTTGGACGGTTTCCGTAATATTTTTGGGGCTTATGAAATATTGTCTTTATAGTTTTTTTTAGAATTACAATATAGGTAGCATGTTGTTATTTTATTATAGATAGGCTCGCGTTTGACCACTATCTCACATAATGGTAGCGACGATGTGGCCGACGATGGATACACTCTTGCCTACAAGTACCTAAACTATTAACTCTTGACTTAAAGACTTCTAAATTGTAGCTATCAAGAAACTCAGACTGACAGGGAATTTTACTCCTTAGCTGTACACATGCTCCCACATTTTGTGTAGACACAAAATTTCGTTAGGATTGAAGAACTATATCATGCCGTGGTTGCGCATGATAGCGCTGACTGTCTGTTTTAGGCATCTTAAGTGATTAGATCTTAGGTCAATATTATTTTTATTGCACGTATAAAATATAAAAAAAGCTTTTAGTCATTTACCATTCATGCTGTCTGCCATCTGAAATCCACTTTTTTTCTAAACTCCATAATTTTGTTGCAATTTTTATAGCTAGCAGTACATATCAAAAGTAATTATTAACTATTTTTAACCGATTTCATACACTTAACGTACAATACCTGTATTGTAATCAATCTATCAATCAATCAAAATATTTATTTGCTAGAATATGGTATAAAAGGTATTACAGTACATTTGTTTCAGCATATTATCCTGGCATAACATGGCGTGCAAATATATTCACAGTCAGAGTTGTCAATTACTATAACTTGCAGGATACAGATTCTATTGACTTGTCTTCTAAATAAATAGACCTTAACGGTATAATATCTTTTAAATAATAATATATAAAAAAGTATTTTTTTAAACATTGTCAGTGGTAAGTCTTGTAAACTATTTGGTAAATGATTGTAAATAATGATTGACATGCAGTATACATTTTTCTTAAATAATTTTAGCCTTATTTGTGGCAGCCTAAGTCTGTCTTTATGCCGTGTTCGGTTATTTGGCCTGTCAGTGTTCGTCTCGAAAAAGTTGTAGTTTTTCTAGTAATACTTATTGTAGTATTTTACGGCTCACCAACACCACGACACGCGCAAAATATATTCGCACTAAACATCTGCTCCGGTCGATCGTCAAATGGCGACTGGCAGGCTGGTGTCAAATGCATAATATCACTGTAGCGCTTCAGACACCAACACATGCACTACAATACCCTCACGCAGCATTCAGCCATTCATCATTCAAGTTATTCCTGCCAATCCATCTACAACTTTTCCAAACTGGACCATTTACACGCTCATTCAGCTCAAAGTCACACATAACGATCAGTTTTATAAGAACTACCGGCACGAATCAACGCTCAGTCGTGGCCACCCCTGACGACCGCGCAATCAAGCCACGCATCCGTTCGAAGACTCCGTTTAAAGATATTTCGCGCTCTTCTCACAATGATGTAGTTTCCGACCACAGAGCAGTGAAACACTTTGGCGGCAATTGCTCGACGCGATATTGTTAAAACTTTCAATTGCAATTAAGCGTGTCCGTGAGCTTTCAATCTAACCAGATGCTACTGAGTACTTACCAGCAACCCAGTAACTGGGTAACACAGTAGGGGTACTCACTTCTCTCTGAAAGGGGGTCAAGACAGGTGCTTAATTGTCTGGCTTCTGTTTACCCGTAACGATACTACCGGTGTCAAATATTTAAACCGATAGCTGATAATGGTTTCACGATACTCTTTCCTATGGAGAAGAACCAGTATAAAACTCCTACTCTTTAAAAAAAACTACTAATTTTGGTTCGGAGTCTGTGTTTCCTGATACCTGCAACCTGGGAGTCTTTAAGTAAATAGTGAATAGGTTACTATATAGTGGTAGGTTATCATCGACCACATCATCGCTTACCATTAGGTGGCGTAGTGGTTAAACGCGAACTTACCAACAATTAAAAAAAACTGGGCAAGTGCGAGTCGGACTCGCACACTGAGGGTTCCGTACAAACTAATTTATGTAAATGGTTAAATTCTCGAATCGAGTCTCGAAGATTTTTCCGAATAGAAAAAAGGTTTTATTTTTGTCGTAACTACAAATTTTCAGTTTTCAGATTTATTCCTATACTTAGAAAAGAAAGAAAGAAGAAAGAAAAACTGTTTATTCGCGCGAAATGACGCAATCTTAAAACTAGCAAACAAACATTGTAAAATGATAGGGAAGATATGCGTCACATCCGCGCAAAACGGCCTAACGCTCAGCATAAAGCTGTGGCCTCACGCATTATGCGTTAAGCTCACAGCGCTGGTTTTCAGCGTGGGCCGGTGGCGGCGTCGACATAAAGACGCCCGAACGGTGCAGTGTACAACAAGATTTGGATAGAAAAAGGAAATACATATGAATTATAAATTAAAAAGAAAAGAAAATTAAACTAAATAAAAAAATAAAAATAAACTCTCGTCTCTCGTCTTACTTGTGCTGTAAGACCTCACTTTATGCCAAATTTCAGAGTTCTAGGTCAACGGCCGTATCTTTTTTTTTCGTTAACATAGAAGTTTGGTTTTTTCGCAGCTTCAAGGGACCGCAGACTTGAGTATATGGATTTAATTTCAACTCGATACCTTTACGCGTTCTCAAGATAAAGGGTCTTGATAGACAGACAGACAGACTGACGGACAAAAAAGTGATCCTACAAGGGTTCCGTTTTTTCCTTTTGAGGTACGGAACCCTAAAAATGTATGGCAAAAATTTATTAATATTTTTTTTTAGTTGGGAATAGCATTAGCAAGTATTACTTGACCTCAAAGACCGACCGGAGCAACTGATGCTTAGCCACGAGCACTTTTATTGCATGTCTGTGCAGCCACGAATATTATTTATCTCTGGTCGTTGGCGGCGCGGTGATTCTGTGCTCTATACTGGAAACTTCTTCGTGTAAAGTGCACGCCACTTCTAGCATTTATCTTATATTCTGTGTATTGTGTGCGGCCAGTATGATTTGTATTAGCTGTTGAAGTTTTGTGTTGCAAGTAATGGATTAGTTTAGGTGAGTGATGCGTTAGCTGAGTCTTAGATTTGTTGCTGCAAAATAAAAGGATCTTTACCTAAGAAATTGCCGTTTCTTAAAACGGGTTGCTTTGAAGTGTTATATCTTTGGATTGCCTTAGAAATTTAAGTTCAAATAAACTTTATATTAAAGTTACGTTATTCTTTTTTCGAAATTATGTATTTATTGGTTTCTTTGTGTTTTGTATTTTCTGTAATATCGCAGTACTTATAACCATTTATGTATGAAATCTAAGAAAACTCGCTTTATTTTGTAGTATGAGTTCTACCGTGGAAACAATGTGTCTCAAGTGGTATGCAATATTGATAATGACTGTATAGGACTTAAAACTGATAATGAATGGGATATATGTCTATTTTTGTTTCAATCACTTTTACGTGGGAAATTTTATCTCACGAATAACTATTCTTCTCAGGCCCGGCTACAAGACAAAATTTCCAAAACGAAAGCTATTAAATCAAGAACGCAGAGTTCTTTTGTTAGAAGAAAGTCGTAGGGTCATTGATATTGCTTGCCCGCCGACGAAGTCACATATAGAAACAAGTTCACTATATAAGGGAAAATTAAAATCTATTGCACTCACAAAAGACACTAACTACCATTAAATGGTTCTATTATTATTGCTCCCTCTTAAACGGAAAGTCGTAATCGATAGAGCCTGCTCGGAAACAATATTTTTCCTTAATGCTTCGCTTTCATTCGAAGCCGTCCTCTGATTACCTCCTCCGTCAGTTTAGACTTGAAGAATATCTTCGGAGATAATGCTTGCTTAGGAAGCTAAGCGTAATTATTATTGGTCATGCCATATGTTTGTGGAGGCTTGCTTCGTTTGTTTTTTGTTTTGTGAGAGAAAAGTGTGTTAATACATAGGAGCCTATTGAGACATATGTTTGTGTATTGAGCATGTAACGTTATTGACTTTTAGGCAGTGGTCCGACCGCCGACGATGAACGAGAAACGAGTAGAACTAGAAACTATAAGCGAGTTGGCGATCAGCGGGAAGCGAGTGTGTAGTTTTGATAGTTTTGTCGCCGGGCTATAAGCGAGTGTGCAAGTGCGTCGAGCGATTACTCGCGCCACTCGCCCGCGGTCGCTCACAGTGTGGCCAATGTAAGCGGATTGTCGCCATTTAGAAATGCTCAAGCGAGCGAGCATCGCTGAGCGAGTTTATTTTTGATAGCTCGTCGCTCAGCGACAAAACTAGTAAAGCGAGTCGTCGCTGGCAGTGTGAACAGTCAGAGAGCAACTTTTACTAAATGCATCTTTTTCGTTTACACGGAATGTACATGTATTGTGCGCTTCTTGAGAGAGAAAATTCGCTGATAGTCAGTCGTTTTCTCGCCGGCGATCAGGCCACTGCCTAAGCCTTGAGATTGATCTTCTAAAATGAATGAAATTACAAAAAGGTAAGTAGAATTTTATTATTAAATCAAAGTTGGGATTGGTACTTGCATTGGTCTCTTAAGGACCTTACTCCCATTAAGTGATATTAAAGGTTACTTTTCTACTCCTCATTAATGGCTACGTAACCAGATTTAAGAAAAAATATTAAGTTTATTATAGATTCATGTATGTATCTACCTACAACATTTTTAACTTACGATATTTTCTTATGACTAATATTTTTGTCACCGATTTGAACAGCCAAGCAAGGCCAAGCCACCGTGTGGCTCTAGGCCACTTCTCTGCTTCCCTGCAGAATCTTCGATCATCGTATTGAGACAGCATGCGCGGTAAAAAATGAAAATAAGGACGCGGGGGTAAAGCAAGCCTGAGAGCCACCGCCTCGATGCCTAAAACGCCTAAACCCCGCCTGCAACGTTTAAGGTTAGCTGGACTAGGGAGTCACAGGCTCTCAGAGAGAGTGGGGACTCTGTCCATCCACTGAGTGATCTCAAAAAGGACGGTGGCACAGTGATCACGTGTTGCCGTACACAGTGAGACTCAGGGAAAACCCCTTTACAGTCTCTTCAGGGATGTCCCCTAACAAGTGTTGTACAGAGGGGATTCTAGGGTGGTCTTTTAAGAGGTCATGGGGCCCCCTTACATGTGCTGATGGTGATCACTAGAGTCGTTTTAATAAGGCAAGAGTCCTTTGTCTGTTCTCAAAAATATGCCTGCGCTATATGCCTTAAGTGTGCTGCATAGGAGACATATCAGTGCAACTTCATCAAGTAAACTTGAATGTTGGTAAAATATTGAAATTTTCAAATACTCTTTCTTTTACACCCACTTGTATGGCATGGTAAAGTAACCACTTATTTACATATCCCACCCACGTTAATAAACTTTTAATGTTCCGAAATTTCTACGAAAACCAAAAAATAAAACACATCTTTACTCTCCCATAAATCTAAAGATGGATGGTGTTTAAAACACCATTAATTTTCTTCCCCCATGAACGTCAAGCCTGCAGGTGGGGGGTCCTAATATCTCCATATTTGACACCATAACACGACGTGGAATGTTTTAGAGGAGCAAACGACTATGGCAATTCGATGGGAAATTCTCCCGTGGCTGTGAATAAATAATGAGCTGCACTGTTAATGGTTTAAGATCAAATATGTTTTATTCATGATATCGTAAAGATGGGATTAGCGATGTTTTAAATAATCATACTTACTCGGTACATCAAATAGTATATGTATAGTTTAAAAACAATTAGATTTTATTAAACAATTTCTTTTTTTTTTTTTATTCATATAAACCAGTGCTTGACTGCGATCCCACCTGATGGTAAGCAGCGATGCAATCATTGATGGTGAGGCGCACTAGTTTATTAGGTATATGGTGGCCTAGATTTATTTATACTCATCATATTTTAACAAAGATACAATGATGGTATCATAAAAATTCACAGCTCAAAATCAAACTTATTACAACGACACTTATAATATTCTGAATTAGTCTTTGTTTTTAACACGCTTTTATTAGCTTCACTTGTAACAGCTAACTATGCATGTAAGAAAATCTTGGAATCTTAATTTGACCCACTTTCCGGTCTTCGATTAGGATGAAATTTTGCACACGCTCTGAGTTCTGATGACAATATATGACTAGCTAAGAAACGTCATTACAAATCCAATATGGCGGCCTCCCCAACATGGCAGACTGGCTGTTTGAAATCCACCCCCATGATATGGGTATCAAATGAAAGGGTTTGCTGTCAGGAAAACGAAAAAAATAGTCACGTGACTTAAATCCAATATGGCGGACGTCCAAGATGGCGGACAGGCTATTTGAAATGCACCCCCATGATATATATGGGTATCAAATGAAAGGGTTTGCTGCGTGCTAAAAGCGTGTTTATTAGTTTTTTAACTATTATTTCTATTAGTATTTACTAAATAAATTATGTCAGTGTAAAAATAAATAAAACTAAATATCGGAATCATTTGTCTTGGTATGGTCATGTAAAGAGGAGGGATAAAACGCATGTTGCTAAAAGAGTTATGAGTTTACATGTGAATGGATGGAGAGGGAGAGGGAGGCCAAAGAAAAGATGGATGGATTGTGTGAGAAGTGATATGAAAGAAAAGAGAGTTAGTAATAGCGTGAAGAGTGACAGGACAGAATGGAAGAAGAAAACTTGTTGCGCCGACCCCAAATAAAACGGGACAAGGGCAGGAAGATGATGATGACGTTCATAAATGTTACCAACATAATATTTCGGAAGGCGCAGTGTTGGAAGGCCTCCCATAAGGTGGAAGCACAGGACCACTCGTTGTGGTGACACTTGGGGGAGACGTCACAAAGACGTCCACATTGAACATAGGCCTATGTACAGTGTGCACGACTCTGTGACGGCTCTATGTGGACGTCTTTCGGCTGAAATTGATAATATTCTCTCCCTGAAAGGTAAGGTAAAGGTATAAAGGTAATAAAGGGTGGTGAGCCTCCTACTCGGGCCACAGTGATTTTCTGATAAGGAAACCTAGGGTCCTAGAACGCAAAGGACAACTGAAGGATACAGAAGTGGTTTTAGTCAGTAAAAGTCGGTCACGCCTCTCGCTCCACCTGAGGCGGGAGAAATCTATGGTTGAATGTACAGAAAAAAATCAACTACCAGGCTACAACTAAGAAATCCCACATGGTAAAATATACGAGTAATATGACTTAACTTGGGAATCACTAGGTTCGATTCCTAAGTTAAGCAAAGTCATTTGATATTTTCTCTCGCGTGGGCGAAGCGAGAGGGAGTTTCGGACTTTTACTAAAACCCACCTGTGCTCTTTCGGTTACCCTTTGCGAGCCAGGACCGAGGTGAAAAATCCCAGAGCTCTGCCCTCCTAGCCAAGTTACGTCCATTTCGTTTCGAATCTCTTGCGTTGAACGCCTCGAGTAAGCCACGCCTCCGATTTCTTTGTTCTGACCACGTGACTGAGCGTTGAGATTTTTTATTTTTTTTTATTCTTGATAGGTTCGCTCTTGACCACTATCTCCCTGATGGAAAGCGACGATGCGGTCGACGATGGAGCACGCTTACCTAGAAGTAACCTATTCACTCTCGGCTTAAAGATTCCCGGGTCTATCTATCACACAACGCCGTCTAGTCCCAAGCTATGAGCTTGTGTTATGAGTACTAGACAACTGGTAAACATACTTATATAATTCTAAATACATACATATTATAGATAAATTACACCCAGACACAGAACAAATGATCGTGCTCATCACACAAACATTCGTCCTGGGTGGGAATCGAACCCACGATCTCTGGCATAGCAGTCAGGGCCACTAACCACTAGACCAACAGACCAGTCATAACAATGCCAGTATTGTCTACACCCGTCCCATGCAAAACACGATCTCTTGTTGTTGTATGTAACCTGTTGTTTATTTTGATAGGATAAACCCTACGCGTGTTAACATACAAATAAAAGACAACAAACAGGATACAAACCTTCTGAACAAGCCGATTACAATTATCTTATTAACAAATCAAAAGGCTTTAATGAAACAGGTAAAAATAAAGTGATGTACAGGTTTTTTAACAATAATAAACTGTTTTTAGGATTCCGTACCTCAAAAGGAAAAAGCGGAACCCTTATAGGATCACTTTGTTGTCCGTCTGTCTGTCTCTCAAGACCCTTTATCCGGGAACGCGTGGATGTATTGAGTTTAAATTAAAACCATATTCTTAAATCTGCGGTCCCTAAAAGCTGTGAAAAAATCAAACTTCTGAGTTAACGAAAAAAGAAGATACGGCCGTTTATGTCGCAAAAAACGTGTATTTCGACACTCGCAAAGGGAATCAAAATTCATAGGGTACTTCTCATTAACCTAAAATCCTGAAATATGGCATGAAACAAGGTCTCATAGCACAAATATAGAAAAAAATCTGAAAACTGTAAATTTGTGGTTACGTCACAAAAAAAAACTTTTTTTGCGATTCGGAAAAATCTTCGTGACTCGGTTTGGGAATTGAACTGTTTTCAAAGGTAGGTTTGTACGGAACCCTTAGTGCGCGAGTCTAACTTGCACTTGCCGAGTTTTTTTTATTTTTAATGCAGGTTCGTGTTTGACCACTATCTCACGTGACATCGCGAGCTGGAACGCAAGGTAAAGAAGGAACATAAGGGTGGGTTTTAGTCAGTAAAAGTCAAACACAACCTCCCACTCCGCCCAATTGCGAAAGAAGTCTTGGATTGATTGGATGATTTCCCACCTTAAAAAAAATAAGCGATGATGTAGTCGACGATGGAGCACGTTGCCTAGAAGTAACCTATTCACTCTTGACTTAAAGATCCCTAGGTTATAGCTATCAGGAAACACAGAATCCGGCAAAGAATTCCATTCCTTAGCTGTACGCATAATGAAAAGAATTCCACTCCTTAGTTGTACGCATAATGATATGAATTCCACTCCTTAGCTGTACGCATAATGATTTAGGATTAAAAAAAAAATACATTGGCATTTGCTCAGTTTTAAACCGGCAATCTCATGTATGAGAGACAGATGCCTTAACCACTGGGTCATCACGACAGTTTACAATAAACAAAAAAGAAATAAACATAAACCAAAAAAAAAAAACTACGCACATTTAATGCGGTGAAGGGGAACTGTCCAGTGCTCACCATGCAGCGTGCAAGCGCATCCAGTGGCGCAGCAGTGGAGAATCCCACTTGTCTGCAAAAACACTCACAATACTGTTGTTGCTGTTCCTAACACGACTCAGCAGTGAACCAAACACTCCAGTGTACATCTCCCGCCTGCATTACGCCACAAGGGTGGAAGACATCGTGGAGTACGTGCGTCAAAAGACAAAGATCGCACTGAGTACAGCTGTTGGAGTCGCACCGAAACGTCAATTTCAAGGGGTTCGTGGTGCGAGTCCTGAACACTTTCCTGCCCCTCATGCTGAAGGAAGACTTTTGGCGGCAGGGCGTGGTGTTTCGTTGCTTCCGCGGACAGGACGGTGCCATAGAATAGCACGATGTGAACGTGATGTCGTATTGTCCTAAGTCTTATTTACTAACGATAAATTGTATTTTTACTCTATATATGTCTCTCTATATGTGTCTGTAAGGTTATCTATGGGCCAGACGCCTGATAATAAATGATTTATTATTATTGCTTCCTAATAAGGTCATGAAAGCCGTCAGTGTGCACTTTTGCGAACATGGTCGCATTGCAGAAACATGGTAGCCCCAACAGCATCCTTAATGTAACTCCGACTTCCAGTCACCGTAGGCGTGGGCTTGTGGACGACAAGCAATGGGTAGCTGGCAGTCCGGCCGTCCGGTAACCGTCCGGACCGAGCTTGAATCGTCCATGACGCGTATTGTTCCACGCGCGCCTCAAAGAGATGTCATCAAAACATGTGTTGACTTCCGAAAGTGAAACCCGTTGTCGCAAAGGGCATACAAGAAACATAAGTTTGATTTAGTCAGCAAAATTTTGGCACGCCCGGGTCCTCCCGCCCCGCTCTAGAACGGGAGTCATTGGATTTCTAATTTAAAAAAAAAATACCTACCTACCTTAAACGCGAATTTAGGATTTTCGGCTGACGTTACATAAGTCGTCTTCCAGCGAAGGATCAACGACCCGACTGGAACAGACTATGTCAAGGTGAAATTATTTGAGTGCTGGCAACTAGGCTCACCCCAGTTGTGAATGTCTATTTGTGTCTATTGGCCTAACTTTGTTCCGTCGCCTTCTTGATAAAGACGGAAATAGAAATTATGTTTCTTTTACTCCTTTACTGTTGTTTTATGACTGTAAACGGGGAGTTAGTTGCAGAGTAGTTGCTAGTTGGCTCGTCTCAAAAAAAAAAAATCATACGAGTACAATGCTACGCTGTTCAATACTACATAGTTCGTAGCAGCGGCCATGATGTTAGTGCTACGAGGGCTACGTCAGCGTTGTCCATCGTAGCAAACCAGCTACGCATTGAATTGGTACAAACTATCGTTTCCAAGTTTTTCTTACAATTTTTCTTGAAAAAGCATTTAGGTATGTACTTATGTGGGAAACGCGCCGGGCACTGGTACAGGCCATGGTCCGGAGCAAGGAGGAATGGCAGGCGGTTGCTTCCTTCTGCGAATCAGTAATGCTAGCGAAGCAGGCGGTGGAAAGATGGAACATAGAAGTGGATTTTAGTCAGTAAAAGTCTGACACGCCTTCATGCTCCACTCAAGAGCAAGAGAATTCATTGGATAATTTCCCACATAAAAAAATCCTAATTGGGAAAAATCATACTTATATAATTATAGATAATACAAACATTATCCTCCATTTTATAGAGATAAAACAGAGGTGTCTTTCTTTAGGAAACTTCTTAATGCTCACCTTCATTATAAAAGAACCTTTAGCACAATATTTAATTAATGCGTCATAATTTATAAAATAAATAAATTTATTTTAAATTAATTATTAAACCTCATAATGGGGACAGGATAAACATTTACAAAATTAAATGTACAACAGGGCAATCTCTTACAGATAACCTTAGGATGGATTGAACAAAAGAAGATAGATTTGGGGCGGTCAGTGTACAAAAATCATAAAAAATATTAATTACACCTTCTAATAAAAATAATAATGCCTTAAGGCATTAAACCCGCCTCTGTACTTTTGTGTGCATAAAGAATTCAATAAATAAAAATACATATTATATACAATCATCATCATGATTATCACCTGTCTAAGATCTTCTCCTATTCCAAGGACAGTTTTAGCACCTTTTATTGTGATGGATACAGCTTTAAGATACCTTCCGCATGACGCAGGTCCTCACCGGACATGGTAAGTTCGGGAGGTTCCTGCACTGGATTCGTGCGGAAGAAATGCCTGGGTGCCACCATTGTGTGGACCACCCGGAGGGCACGGTGGAGCATACGGTAGAGGTGTGCCCCGCCTGGGCAGAGCACCGCTGTGTCCTCGTGGGGCCGATCGGCGGCAGTGATCTCTCGCGCTGGGCCTTGGTACTGGCCATGGTCTGGAGCGAGGAGGAGTGGCAGGCGGTCGCCTCCTTCTCTGAAGCAGTAATGCTAGCAAAGGAGGAGACCGACCGCGCGAGGCCACGGTCCTCTCGCCCCAGCCACCGGGACTCCGATCCCAATTACCGGCCACCGTAGGTGCGGGCTTGCGGACAGCGAGCAATGGGTAGCTTACTGTCCGACCGTCCGGTAACCGTCCGGACCGAGTCCAAGTCGTCGACGGTGCGTATTATTCCACGCGCGCTTCAGGGAGATGTCAGCAAATCGTAGGGGCCCAGCAGGGTCGAAGCCTACTGGGGCCACGGGTAGTATGAAAGTGAAACCCGGGGCCCTGGAACGAAGGCAAAGAAGGAACAAGAGTAGGTTTTTAGTCAGTAAAAGTCTGACACTATCTCCCGCTCCCTCCCAAGAGCGAGATTTGTCATTAGATGATTTTCCCACCTAAGCGTTTTAAGATACAAAAGATATTTGGTCTCTCAGTTTCTCAAAAGTACACAAAACAATGCTTTAAGATATTGTTTGAAAGTAACATTTTAATTTCTTTAATGTGAGCGGAGATCTCGTGTCTCGAGAGTACCGGTGTGCTTAAAACTATCCTACATTAAGATAATAGCTTTAAGTGCAGGATTTCATGTTCACTGTGAGCTCATTTTGTGAAAGATATTTTGTTTTCAAGTATTTCAGGGATGAGAAACATGTTATGGAATGTTTTATATTATTTTTATCTGTAATCCTAAACTTATTTTGGTAAGATGTTAAGTTGTTTTTACAAAAGTTTTGTTGTTCAGTGGGTCCTGTAAAACAACATTAATGAAACATAGTGTGTAGCCGTGTATTCTAATCAGAGGTCGGAATTAGGTAGAGTTAAACATGTACTTACACCGATTTCATACAGCGAAAGAATAAGGTGGATATGCCTCAAATCCCGAGATTAATTTTAAAGAGCAGAATTTATTTTATGACACTATCAGAAATATAGAAGAAAAAAATTCTTGCTGCATTAATGACGAGGAGGAGGAAGTGTATAAAGTTAACCTCACCTCAGTTGACGTAGAGAGATATTTTCAATGAAAATACTAATAGAAATTGTATGTTAATTATCTTTGTTTTATCTATCTCTGAAGTTTTCATTATTATTTATTTGTAATATTGTTGGCCACACGGGATTTTTCATTAGAAATCCCGGGAAGATCCATATCTACATAATATGTAGATGGATCTTCCCGGGAAATCGAAATTTTGATATATTATATCAAAATTTCGATGCAAGTACATGAATAACTCTACCTAATTCCGACCCCTGATTATAAAAAGTCTATTAACTTTGGTTATTAAGATCTATATTATTAAACTAATATGTTGCAGGCAGCAGACAAGCTGCAAAGTGATTTAAAAAGAAGTATTCATTTTTATTTTTTGCTTTACAATATTTTTTTTTTCAATTACTTACACAAGTATTCATTTTTATTTTTTGCTTTACAAAAAAATATCCCACGGGAATATAATCCCGGGGTACAAAGTCTTCTATATGCTATTCCAGGACATGGTCTACTATGTACCAAGTTTCATCGAAATAACAAAAATGCACACATTGAAACCACCTCTCACAAAGTTTCGCCTTTATAATATTAGAATATTATTGTGTGATATGTATAATATCAATGTTATAAAGTTCTGGGTACATTTTGCTTCAATAAGCATATTTTTCCTTCAAAACTATTTGTTCAAACCACGTTGGCATGCCTGCCAATTCCTGTCTTTGCATATCGTTTCCGTGTTCGATTCCGAGCCAAAATACATACTACGAAATAGGTTAAATGTAATAAATAGTTTTAAAAAGATGCGTTTAAAGACTTTCTAAGAAAGTTAAGGTTTTTAAATCAAGCGAGGATTCACATTAAGTTTATAAAGTATTTAGAAAACTATATTCTTCTTTCATTTCTGTACGTTTTAAGGAGTAGTTTTAGTGGTGGTAAAAAGCGTACCCGTAGGATTAAATTATAGGCAGAGAACATAATATAAAACCTTAGAGTAAACCAAGTGCAATTCTGTTAATTTAGGGTTCCGCGTCCAGGCCGAAAGGGTAAAAACGTGACCCTATTATTAAGACTCCACTGTTCGTTTGTCTTTTAGCAGGCTGTATCTTACAAACCATGATAGCTAGACAGTTGAAATTTTCACAGATGATGAGGAGATGTCAGAAACTGTAGGGGCCCAGCAGGGTTGAAGCCTACTGGGGCCAAGGGTCTGAATCTGAAAGGAAGACTCGGCCCTGGTACGAAAGGCAACGAAGAAACAGGAGTGGGTTTTTAGTCAGTAAAAATCAGACACTATCTCCCGCTCCGCCCAAGAGAAGGGGATGTCATTAGATCTACCGAAAAAAAGGTGATGTATTTCTGTTGCCACCATAATAGCAAAAACCCTACATAGGCGAGTCCGACTCACACTGTTGACCAACAATAATTTGTAGTTTTTCTTCGTAAATCCCTTTCTCAACACAAAATTCACAGGAACTTTCACACACAGTAAATAACCAGTATCTTGACATCAAAGCCAGATATCGATATTTATTATATACTCGTATGTATAAGGCTAAGGCCTCCTGCCGTTTTATGACGTAACATTATCTCCTAAGTGTAATAAATATAATTTAACTAGAGAGAGAGCGCAGTGGTAGCCCAGTGATAACAGTCTTGACTTACGGGTGGTAGGTCACGGATTCAAACCCAGCCAGGCACATTACTGTTGGCGATCGCTGTGCTGGCGAGGCTAAGGGTGATCGACGGACGGCGAAGGCGTTGGAATGCTGGGTGACGTCACGGGATCGGCATGGCAGTTCAAGTGCTCGGGCTGCGGTACCCTGAGCCCTGACAAAAAAACATCCGTCAACCTCTTGACTTAAGCATGGGAACTGTAGCAAGACCCAGTGCTTCCATCAAATATTAAGATGTTATTCATTCAGTTTTAACTAACCTTTGTGTAAGACAGTCATTGTGATTTGTATTAGTATAGTCTTGTTCATGACCCAAGTCGTTTCATTAAATAGTTAAAGTATTAGATAATATTACTTTGTGTAATTCATTTCATCACCACTGCTCTCAAAACGGTCAAGGAAAACATCGTGAGGAAACCGGCATATCATAGAACCAAAACTTCAAAGACATGTGACATGCTCCAATCCGCATTGGGCCCGCATGGCGTGATGGATTACGGCCGCTCTCAAAGAGAGGAGGCCAGAATTCCAGCATTAGAAACATTATAATACTGAAGCTATGTAATAAACAATGAAATTTCACAGTGAACCTGAAAAATAAACAACAGCCACCAATCGATGGATTGTAGAGCCCTTTTAAACAGAATTGTCTGTCAGTCGCAGAGCTATCAATAACAAAGGAGCGCCGCTACAAATGGCGGCCTCAAACGAATCGCCTTTCAGATGGATTAATTTTAATCGGGAGTGTCAACCAATGTAGGAACAATTCATATTATTATCGTTGTAACGAGATGTTTGCACAGCTGTTCATTTTATGCTAGACTTATTCGGAAAATGGTATTTCCATTTTATAAATAGGTCCTTTAAAATTCTTTTATGGTATACAGGATGAAATTTAATTCATGGGCATCCTTTTAAGGGGTCATTGTACTCATCATTATGAACAACTTTTACTATGGGGCCAAACCTAAAATCGCGATTTATGTTCACATAACTCGTCAAAATGTAGGGAAGAGCTGATTTTTTTTTCGCTATTTCAGGTTTGATCCTACAGTGAAAGTTGTTCATAATGATGATTACAATAACCCCTTAAAAGGATGCTCATAAATTCAATTTCATCACACTAAAGTTTGTATATATTTGTGTATGTTTTTTACTTACTCCTTACGCTTATTACTTACCCCTACACGGGAAGGTCATGTCCCAGATTATAGGACATAGGACATCCAGGGAGAAGTTCCCTGAGGATAATTTTCTTATTTTAGATGAGCGAAGCCGTTGGCCGAAGCTAAACTGAGAACTATATACCATATAGTGGATGATATATAGTTCTCAGTTTATGTAGTGTGAAGACTGGGCTGAAGTTATCAAAAAAGGTTCCTAAAACGTAACAAAAAGATCAACTGCTTGAATTTTATGTCATAAGATGTCTTAGCTACAAGTTCACCAAGCCACACTTCAAGCAAGTCCAACCGCGATATTCCTACAGTTCAAGAATATTTCAACTCTTAGAGTACCTAAGTCCACTGTTCACATTTGGCAAATGCTCCACGAATGCTCCGCTAGCGATCCGCATCGCGTTCAAGCGCCGTTCCTGCACCGCCGGCGAGAGCGCCCTGCAGGACGCAGATGTACAAGTATGAAAGCCAACGGAACATACCTGCGAGCTGCGAGCCTGCTCACTGTGCAAGCCTTGCCTGAGTTGCGCCAAAGAGGCACACCAAACAATTATAGTAACTGCACCCGTGCAGTACACGTGCACCTCGTGAGTGGTTCACTTGCGGCGCATTCGCCAGATGTGGGCCGACTCTAACAGTTACTTGCTACATGCTACCCTCATCACGTTTTTAGGGTTCCGTACCTACAGGGGAAAACGAACTATTACTAAGACTCCGCTGTCCGTCCGTCTGTCTAACTGTCTGATCGTCTGTCACCAGGCTGTATCTCATAAACCGTGATAGCTAGACAGTTGAAATTTTCACAAATTATGTATTTATGTTGCCACTATAACAACAAATACTAAAAATAGAATAAAATAAATATTTAAGTAGGGTTCCCATGCAACAAACTTGATTTTTTTGTCGTTCTTTCTACAGACGGTATGGACTCGCACTTGGCCGCTTTTTTGTATATATATATATATATATATAAATATACATTTTTGTGCTTATACATAAATATCAAGCTCATTAAATCAGATACCATACTCACCTGTTTAACCTCCTTTGTATTTAATAATACAACATTTTATGGCCGTGACAAGGTACACGATAGCAGTTATCTTTTGTAGGGCGCTCCATAAAACACAGGGCTCGGTTTACGATTTATAAGTTCGAAACAAAATACTTTGACGAACAAATGTTGAGCTCTGTTGAGTTATTATTGAACTCTGTTCGTGACAGGCAACGCTGGAGTGCGTACAATGCGAATATTGTATGAAAAAGTGTCATGTGAATGAGTTGGAATAAAAATTGGTGGTATCGGGTAGTTGTGAAAATGTGAAGTTCTTATCTACATTTCTACACTAATATTATAAAGAGGTAAAGTTTTTTTTTTGTAGGAGGTAATCTCTGAAAGCACTGGTCCAATTGCGAAAATTTTTTCACAGATAGAAAGCTGTTTTATTCCTGAGTGACATAGGCTATATTTTATGCATTCGGGCGAAGCCACGTGCAAAAACTAGTTGTTTATATTTTCACGAATTTTTTATCATGACGTCTTCTAAATGCATACCATATCTTACGAGTGTTAATAAAAATCGCTGACTCAAAACTTTATAAATAATACCTAAATAAAAATGCTTTTAATTGTGCTCTCTTTGTATTTTTTTGTATGCTTTTTTTGTAAAAAATAAACGTGATTGGTGAAGTTCATATTATTGATATCTTATTTATCTATCTTTTCAGATGTGGTTGCACACCAGTATAAAAATGCTGTTTACAATCATTAATCAACCAAAATATTTCTCTACACTCGTCTTGGAGGTAACATTGCCCAGTACTTTTAGTATTGAAGTTATCTATTTTTGCAGGTTCTGAGCATGGAAAATGAAATGTTATTTTACTTGTGTTTATGTAGATATGTAAGTACAACCTGTTATCTATATTGACAAAATATTGTGTTTTATATCAAATTCTACATCACGTTTCATGCAAAAAATCCCAAAAAGTTTTGGAACAAAAAAAAAAAATATAGCAGAAAAGAAATTCTATTGAAAGTATTAGGCTATGTTCACAAGAAAACTTAAATGAAAAGCTCAAACTTGTAACTAAATACATAAACTTATAAGAAACCCTTACATTAAATACATATTTTGTTACAAAAGTTCTAAGTATCAAATAAATAAATACTATCGGCACGCGAGTCAACCCACCCCACACGTCCGCGCGCGCTGAATACTAAGCAAGAAATGACACATAAGTTTGAAAAAGGAATTCGCCGGTTTTTATTTTCTTGCGGGGTGAGTGATATATTGTGTTAGTATATGAAAAAGTACTGCAAGTGCTTCTACAAGATAAATGAAATATTAAGGAAATAAAATTTCAGCTTTTTGTGATTCTGTATCATTGTAACAGATTAATGATCGAATGTGCCTTACTTTTTCGTTTTTAAAGTACAATCTACCTAGTTTATTACTCCCAGTTTTCTCTATCACTAGACAACACTTATATTCTAATATTAATGTTGGATTTTCAAATCTACAAACGCTGAAAATCCAAACAGTGCGATTTCGGTCAAAAGGTTAAAAGTCATAAGCATTATGTCCGTCTCTGTACCTTTATGTGCATAAAGTATTAAATAAACAAATAATTTATAAAAGTCACGTATACAAATCAGGATGAATATGGGCACTTTTTAAAGATTCTATCGTATATCCATATAATGCGAGAGGTCGTGTCAGACTTTTACCCACTGATTAAAAACTACGGCGGCTGGAAGTCGGTGTCAACGGCTGGAGCTTGAGGACGTTCGTTCCCTCACGCATGCAGTCGCCTCCTTCGCATTACTGCTTTACAGACGGAGGCGACCGCCTGCCATTTCCTCTCATTCAGGACCATAGCCTGAACTAGGGCCCAGTGCGAGAGGTCGCTGCCACCATTCGAGATCATGGTAGTGCTCCGCCCAAGCGCGGCATACCTCCACCGTATGCTCCACCGTGTCCTTCGGACGGTTCACACAATGATGACACCCGGGCGTTTCTTCCGCCTGCAGTGCCTGAGCGGCTCGCAAGCGCCGTCCATTACAAACACGGAAAAAACCACTATACGGTCATAATTCACTAGAATGTATCAACAGCGTATTAAAATCGTGTAGAAAGAAAGAAAAACTTTTTATTTACCGGAAAAGGCGCAAACTAAGACTAAAGGGTTTAATGACCGTAATAACAGCGTATTATTTGTTTGTATTATCCGTTCCATTTCCCTAGGTTGTGCCTAGTAGTTCACCAATTTTTTTGCGTCAGAAAGATCGAGTGAATATTTTTGAAGATGTTTTATCCAATACCTATACAGCGATAAAAATGTTATATTATGTACTTTCGTACGACTATATTTAGCGAGCTATCATCATTCATCGTCAATAGTTTTTGGTGCGAATGCCAACTTATCACTTGGAGACCTTCCTCAAGGAAAGTTTTGGCTGAAGGGTGTCGTGTGTCGACGATTTCATGGAAGGATACTGACCTCGCAACGAAACACGACGCTGTTGTTTTTTTTTTATTATTAGATATAACCTAGTGCTTGACTTCGATCCCACATGATGGTAAGCAGTGATGCAATCGTTGATGGTGAGGCGCACTAGTTTATTAAGAGCCTATTCACTCTAGCCTTGAAGACACCCAAATTATAATCGGATGGGAAGACCGCAGCAAACAAATTGTCCTTTGATAGTTATAGTGATGGTTTGTAAATAAATTAGTTGTTTTATGCTATTAACTTATAATATGAATTAGTTATGACACAACATGACATGACCCATATATATGTGTAGTGGTTTTATTTATTGTATATAGTATTTTTATATGTATTGTGTGCTATGTACGTATTTGTGTAGTTTATTTTAGATCTGATCTGTTTTTTTTTAACTTAGATTTTTGTTGTGCATTTCTTTCAGTTATCCTCATAAATAAAATTTCTTAGAAATATATTTTAGGTTTGCTGTAAGAAAACACAATTGTGGGTTAAGCTCGCCTTTGTACATCAGCTGTCCAATTTTTTAAATAATTTGTTATTTTTATGTACAATAAAGAATATATAAGAATATGTATATATATAAGTTATAATCCTTTTGCTTGTTGGCTCAGCAACGTGCAGAGCGTACTGGCACCCTCAATATTTAACGCCAACGTGTTGGTCGGAGACGAAACGCTAGTGATAGCTATTACTGCTAGTGTGGATAGTCTCGTTCCAACCAGAGCGGCACGAGTTATTGTGCAAGAGAAGTTATTGATGATATATATAGTGTACAGCTAAGGAGTGAAATTCCTTACAGTATTCTGTGTTTTCTGATAGCTACAACCTAGGGATCTTTAAGTCAAGAGTGAATTGGTTATTTCTTAGGCAAGCGTGATCCATCATCGACCACATTTTCGCTTTCGATCAAGTGAGATGAGATGTCAAATGCGAGTCTATCAATAGTAAAAAAGGTACGTAGGTACTATGACTGTCAGTCACCAAAGTAAGTAGTGAGACTGATTTCCCAGGTTGCGCCGAAATGTACTCAGGTATCGTCATACTCGCTAAGGCTTTTCCCTTTTTCTTGACACGACCTACATTTTCGACAGAAATGGATACTCCAACATATTTTCCAACGTCATAACAAGAATATCTATTACACTACTTTTGTTTCTATTTATTGATACCGTTGTATATATCTTGTGTAGCTCAAAATAATTACTGCTCTGTATTGAGTAGGCGCAAATATCAAATATCTGACATCAAAGATGGAACTTGTAGGGTCTTTCTTTGAATGAGTGAATCGGTATTTGGTTTTCTTCGTACTTCTTAGTCTATGAAGTCTTTCCTGGTAAATTATAATTAGTAGATAACAACTTTGCTTGTAAATTTTGATTGACTGGCCTGTTGGTCTAGTGGTTAGTGGCCCTGACTGCTATGCCGGAGGTCGTGGGTTCGATTCCCACCCAGGACAAATGTTTGTGTGATGAGCACAATAATTTGTTCTGTGTCTGGGTGTAATTTATCTATAATATTATTATGTAGGTATGTATTTAGAAGTATTTAAGTATGTTTATCAGTTGTCTAGTACACATAAAACAAGCTCTGCTTAGCTTGGGACTAGACGGCGTTGTGTGATAGTTGTGTGAATGTGTGTGTGAATAAATATATTTTCGATACGTTTCGAGTTGATACTCTCTTGAAGTGCTTTTTTTTTTCGGTGGGAAAATCATCTAATGACATCCCCCGCTCTTAGGCGGAGCGGGAGATAGTGTCGGACTTTTACTGACTAAAAACCCACTCCTGCTCCTCCGTTGCCTTTCGTGCCAGGGCGATTCTTCCTTTCTTTCCTCGGTGGAAAGGCGTGCAAAGATGCTAATTGGTGATCCAGATCTGGTTAATTCCAATCTACAAAGTCTTGAGCACAGGCGTAGGGTAGCCAGCCTTTCGGTGTTTTACAGAATTCATTTTGGAGAGCGTGCGCAGGAATTGCATGACTTGATTCCACCATCTCATTTCTACCATCGGACAAGCCGACGAACGGCGAGTATCCACCCTTACGTTGTTGAAACCTCTACGGTCCGGACCAAGCGTTTTGCCTCGTCGTTTATACCGCGTACATCGAGGGACTGGAATAATTTGCCTGCTGCGATTTTCCCGTCCGATTATAATTTGGGTCTCTTCAAGACTAGAGTGAATAGGCTCTCAATAAATTAGTGCGCCTCACCATCAACGATTGCATTACCACTTACCATCAGGTGGAATCGCAGTCAAGCACTAGTTTATATCAATTAAAAAAAAAAAAAGACACTTGGCCCCGGTAGGCTTCGACCCTGCTGGGCCCCTACAGTTGCTGACATCTCCTTGAGGTGCGCGAACTCTCTTGATTTGCTCACAATTTTTATTCGTATGTTGATAAATGATACAGTGTGTTTCCCATTGACCATCTGCTCCACGAGTATTTAATAATTGGGTAAAAATAAAGACAAAGCCGTTAAGTATTTTGAAAAAAAAAAAACACTTTTTCTGTCGATAGTTTTTTTTGAATAATCAGACTGTTATACAGAAGACCGAGGAGTATAAACTGCCTCTATGCTTAGCGTTCGTGGACTACGAGAAAGCTTTTGATTCGATCGAGACTTGGGCTGTACTGCTATCTCTCTAACGGAGTAGACTAGGCATTAATGTTAATGGCGAGTACATCACTCACCTTCGGTTTGCCGACGATATAGTAGTCATGGCTGAGACTACGGAGGAGCTCAGTACAATGCTCGATGACCTTAGTAGAGCTTCCGAAAGAGTGGGTCTTAAAATGACCATGGAAAAAACCAAAGTCATGGTAAATAACCATGTAGCACCCACACATTGCTCGTAGAACGGATGGTCGATGGGGCCGAAAGGTTCTAGAGTGGCGACCGCGCACCGGAAGGCGCAGCATCGGAAGGCCTCCCACAAGGTGGACCGACGACCTGGTGAGAGTCGCGGGAGTGCGGTGGATGCGAGACGCACAGGATCGGTCGTTGTGGAGACGCTTGGGGAAAATCTATATCCAGCAGTGGACGTCTTTCGGCTGAAATGATGATGATGATGAATCAGACTGTTTCATTAAAAGGAATAAATCTTTTACCTAAACAGAACGCTTACAAACGAGGAAAACTAATAATTATTTGCCCCAAATCATGATTGCCAGTAAGCTATCATTAAGAATTCACATCTCTCACAATCTGTTTCCTTTTTCCTCAAACCAATATAAAAGTACACGTATATACGTATAATATATAATTGGGCAATTAATTTATCTTGCGGAGCGTTTGAAGCTAATATCAAAGGTTTTTGTGGCCGAATGAGGAAGAATCTTGTAATTATCTTTTCATCAATATATATTTAACAACTGCTACTTAGAAAATAAAAATATTACTCTCAACCAAAAGATAATGGTGGCCAATTTTAACAGAAATTAGCCAAGTACCCAAGAGATTGGGTACACCATAATTATGGCGGTAAGTCCCCTCTTTGAGGCGTGGCTGGAAAGACCTCACGGCTTCCTCACCTTCCGCATGACGCAGGTACTCAACGGACATGGTAAGTCCGGGAGGTTCCTGCACCGGATTCGTGCGGAATAAACGCCTGGGTGTCACCATGGTGTGGGCCGCCCGGAGGACATGTTGGAGCATATGGCGGAGGTGTGTCCCGCTCGGGCAGAGCACCGCCGTGTCCTCGTGGGGGCGATCGGTGGCGGCGATCTCTCGCGCCGGGCCTTGGTACAGGCCATGGTCCGGAGTGAGGAGGAGTGGCAGGCGGTCGCCTCCTTCTGCGAAGCAGTAATGCTAGCAAAGGAGGAGGCCGCACGTGCACGCGCGAGGCAATGGCCCTCGCGCCCCAGCCGCCGGGATTCCGATCCCAATTTCCGGTCACCGCAGGCGCGTGCTTGCGGACGGCGAGCAAGTCGTCGACAGCGCGTAGTGTCCCACGCGCGCCTCAAGGAGATGTCAGCAACCGTAGGAGCTCAACAGCCCCCCTAGCCAAGTTACAATCGTTTCGTTCGCGCCGAACGCCTCGAGTAGGCCACGACTCCAATTCCTTTGTTCTGACCACGTGACTGCTTTGCTTTTAAACTAACTTAATCTATGGGTACAATGGCGGTCTTATCGCTAACAGCGATATCTACCAGACAACTTTAGGATGGACTGTAAGAACTTAACACAAAAAGGGACATCACAACACAACGTTCAGTCACGTGGTCAGAACAAAGTAATAGGAGGCGTGACCGATTCGAGGCGATCGGCGAAAGAGAATCGAAACGAAATGGTCGTAACCTGGCTAGGCCTGCTGGTAGTAACTTAGTATGCTGAGCAATGGCCTAATCTTGCTTAGATGGGACGCACAGCTTGGATTAATGTAGTGTAATTGTTACAATTATATTTATGTTTTATTCTTCTAATGTTTATTTTGTTATGTCACTCTCACTGTCAGTCGGTGTCGGAACAGAAGTATAATAGACAACCTAAACAACTGTGTTCTGTTTTGTCTATGGTGTAACAGGAGTCACAGTTAATGCCCGGTCCACGCATGGCCCGATAGTGAAACTGGGTTTAGTTTGTTTTAGTTAGTGATAAGTGTTCTTTTGTAATTTATCGTGCGTCTATTTGGGTAGAATAAATATATGTTCTTTCTTTCTTACTTTTTGTAATAAGAATATATAGCATACTTAATGCTTTTTTTACAGATGTCGCCTTATGTTTGCACTTTTAATATTCGCCAAGTTGTGGATTATAATATTTTTAGTAGGTTATTGTAATAGGCCCTGACTTACGAGTTGTAGGTCGCGGGTTCAAACCCATCCAGGCGAATTACTTTGTGTAATTTATTTCATCACCACTGTTCTCAAAACGGTGAAGGAAAACATCGTGAGGAAACCGGCATGTCCTAGAACCAAAAATGCGAAGACTTGTGACATTCACCAACCCGCATTGGGCCCGCGTGGTGGATTACGTTCCATTCCCTCTCCTAGAGAGGAGGCCTGAGTCCCAGCAGTGGGAACATTAAAAAGGCGGACTATGCTATTGTAATTATCAGAAAATCGCAAAATTACTTTACCTGTCGACCTGGAAATCCGAGCTTTTCAAGTTACATCACAAGTTATGCATCCAGTCGGCCAAAAGACAATGACATCTGTCTTAAACTAAATCAAAAACCAATTCAAAAGTTTAATCCCATTTTGACCCTATTCATATCTGCACAAGTTCTGCCTAACCCATAAAACAATGCAAGCATGAAGATAAGCCAGGTCAGTCCATTTGCACTCGGATCACGTATAACCCATTGAACTGAAATAATATGAGGATTTATTTTATTGTCCTGCGCGATACAGTGGCCTCATCTTGATGGATAGTAAACTAAACTTAGGAAGTCGGTGGACTAAACAAGATGTACATAGTGTAATTTGGTTTTATAGACTCTGAAATGCATGTCTTGTATATTGTACTGAACTGGACTATATAACTCTTACACTGCATTCATTTTTAGGGTTCCGTACCTCAAAAGGAAATAACGGAACCTTTATAGGATCACTTTGTTGTCCGTAGCTCTGTCGGTCTGTCTGTCTATCTGTCAATACCCTTTATGTCGAGAACGCGTGGAGGTATCAAATTGAAATTAATTTAATTTATTTAATTATAATCATATACTCAAGTCTGCGGTCCCTTGAAGCTGTGAAAAAATCAAACTTATAAATTAACGAATAAAAAAGATACGACCGTTTATGTCGCAAAAACGTACTTCCCGTTGACGCAGAATCCATAAAGTAAGGTCTTATAGCACAGGTATAGGAATAAATCTGAAAACAGTAAATTTGTTGTTACCTACGTCATAAAAAAATACTTTTTTGCAATTCGGAAAAATCTTCGAGACTCCATTCGCGAATTGTAGTTTGTACGGAACCCTTAGTGCGCGAGTCCGACTCGCACTTGCCCAGTTTTTATAGAATGTTTTTGCTTGAAAAAATATCAATTTTTAAATTTCTTCATAATACTTTTGTCTATTGCAACTATAAATTTTTATTAAATTCTTTTTCAAAGATACAATTCCTGATTAGGTTTTTTTACTTTGGTTATTCCGTTTCACTATTTTCAAACTTTGCAATTCCTGAAAGTAAGAATCAACAATGGCGGCCACTAGAAAAACTCTTTGTCATTCATTGACAAAGCGTTTATCTAGTGGTCGTCATCTCTCAACCACTAGAGAAGCGATTAAACAATCTTAGATTCCGTAAATAAATTAATCAGAAAAGAAACGGACGAGTGAGAAAATACCTAATTTTCATTCGATTCTGGCATCAGAGCTTTTGCCGATAGCACCATCAAAAATAGGGCAATGCTTACACAACAACTCACGCCAAAACCCGTTAAATCTACTGCTATTATAGATCACTCATGATCACCTATACATCAGCCTTAACCACCCAAAAACTTGACTACCGCATCGGCATCATAAATTGCCGCTTGTCAATCGTCATCAAAAACCATCCGGCTAGCTGTAAGCTCGAATTTATAGCCATTTACAGCGTGTCCAACACTTAACCGTCAATCTTTATAGCCTATCAGTAAACGGCGATTCTCGATATAATTTATTGGCTCTTTCCAACCATTTGTTTTTATTTTTTTATTTACGATTCGAATTTTGATTGCAATTTTTACGGTTGATCGTACCGTGAGGAAAGGTAACCTAATTATGCTGTTAGGAATTATGTGAAGGTTTTTTTTGTGTGTTTTTTGGGTAAAACACATGAGCCTTTTTGATATAAACAAATTGGGTATGAAAGTGTTATCGGTGTAAATTCCATTTGGGAATGGCTCATAAAATGTGTTCCTGCATAATATACCTATGTTGGAATAATTTATCAAAGTGAAGCGTTGGGTTGGTTTCATATGCTACTTCATAGTGGAAATTGTATTTCTTTTTATTCTTCCTCTGTTCTTTTCTGATTATTTTCACTGCAAGTTTTTTGGCATTTATTTCTCGGGGATTCTTTGAGCTTTTTTGGTAGTCGGTACGGTTGGTTTTGGTTTCTAGCAATTACAGTGGTTGGCGAGGGCTTGTCCCAAACATAAAAAGTCATCTCTTGTAATGAATTGTTTAGTTTAGCTGCATGATTACCTTCAGGAGAAGAATAGGGAAACATTTCTTGTTCCATAAATATGTACTTGTATATATTATGTTTATGTATTGTATGCTGTATGCATATTTGTTTAGTTAATTTTAAAGTAGGATTTAATTAATTTAAACTTAAGTTTTGTTGTACAATTATTCTTGTCTTTATGTGCAAAATTTCAATCGCACTAAGGTTAGCATTAAGTTTTGTGTAGTCTCAAACTTTAGTATTTCATATTACAAGATTGAATGTTATATCCTCCTTTTAACTAAAACATTTCCATCATAACCTAGAGCACACTTACCACGTAACCTAACATAAAGCAGCGCTGCCACTGTCAGACATTATCCGTCGTCACGGCCGTGACATCGCAAGTCACAAGCGTGCTAACGTGACCG
This sequence comes from Mythimna impura, assembly GCA_905147345.3. Taxonomy (NCBI): domain Eukaryota; kingdom Metazoa; phylum Arthropoda; class Insecta; order Lepidoptera; family Noctuidae; genus Mythimna; species Mythimna impura. The sequence continues at coordinate 29,028,181 of LR990349.1, read as the reverse complement.
GACTCTAAGCGCAGCGTGACACTCCAAGGAAAGGGAATTATCAATTTCACTTGTGTAAGGTTTGATTTTTCAATCTTTATCTTTATTTAGTTCTATGCAAGAAGTTAAGTTGGTAGTTTGACTGGTTCAGTGTGAAATGATTTTCAGATACAGTTGTTCTATCTCACGAAAGCCGGTTGGTCTTGGATGTGTGTGTTTTTTTTTTTTTTATTCATATAAACCAGTGCTTGACTGCGATCCCACCTGATGGTAAGCAGCGATGCAATCATTGATGGTGAGGCGCACTAGTTTATTAAGAGCCTATTCACTCTAGCCTTGAAGACACCTAAATTATAGTTGGACGGGAAGACCGCAGCAGGCAAAATGTTCCAGTCCTTCGATGTACGCGGTATGAACGACGAAGCGAAACGCTTAGTCCGGACCGTTGAAGTTTCAACAACGTAAGGGTGGATACTCGCCGTACGTCGGGTTGTCCGATGGTAGAAAGGAGATGGCGGAATCAAGTCATGCAATTCCCGCGCACACTCTCCAAAATGCAACCTGTAAAATACCGATAGGCTGGCTACCCTGCGCCTGTGCTCGAGGCTTTGTAGATTGGACTTAACCAAATCTGGATCCCCAATTAGCCTCTTCGCACGCCTTTCCACTGAGTCCAAAGCTGCTAGATAGCATTTTGCAGCACCAGCCCATATGTGACTGCAGTACTCCACACACGATCGGACCTGTGCTTTGTATAACATTAGAAGCTGTCCCGGTGTGAAGTACCGTCGGACCCTTGCAAGAACGCCTAGTTTTCTAGCAGCTACCTTGGCTTTGGACTCAATGAACAGCCCAAAATTGAGGTCTAAGGAAATTTCAACTCCCAAGAGCTGAAGGCGGTCAGTGCACTCCAGAGATACATTCTGAAAAGCAGGAGCCAAGGCGAACGGGCTCCTTTTGGCGGTGAACAGACACGCTTGTGTTTTGGCGGCGTTGAATCCTACCAGATTGGTTTCGCCCCACATGGAGACTGCCTGAAGTGAGACATTCGTACGCTCTACCATAGCCTCTCGTTTGGACCGAAATAGCTCCTTACTAGCCCGAGCACCTGGCAGGTATCTCTCTACAACTGTGCTATCATCTGCATACCCATAGATACCGGGCATCAGCAGATCGTTAATATGCAGCAGGAAAAGAGTTGCAGAGAGAACTGACCCCTGAGGAACTCCGGCATTGGTCGTCATGGGCTCTGATGAGCATCCATCGACAACAACTCGGAGAGACCGTTCACTCAGGAAGTCTTTTACCTAGTTAATCAGACCAGGGGAAATTCCGTACGCTGGAAGCTTACTCAAAAGGCAGGCATGCCATACCCTGTCGAAGGCTTTCGAGACGTCTAAGGAGACAGCAATCGCTTCTCCATTCTTCTCAAGGGCCTCGCCCCACATGTGAGAGGTATACACTAGTAGATCCCCAGTAGACCGATTGTGGCGAAACCCGTACTGTCGGTCACTGAGGAGATCGTTACCTTCCAGGTATGCCATGAGGCGCGAGTTCAATACACGCTCCATAATCTTGCAGAGTATGGAGGTTATTGAAATCGGCCGATAGTTGGCAGGATCGGCACGACTGCCCTTTTTGGGCACGGGTTGCACGTTGGAAAGTTTCCAGGACTTGGGCACTATACCAGTCCTAAACGAGAGGCGATACAAGCGCATCAATACAGGAGACACCTCGGGCGCACATGCCTTGAGAACTATTGCTGGTATACCATCTGGTCCACTAGCTTTATTCACGTCTAGACGACACAGTGCTCTCAAAACTTCTTTGTTTCTTATGGGAACCTCGGGCATTGAGGTGTTGCAGTGAGGTAGAGTTGGTGGAGTAGCACTGCTAGTGTCAAGACGAGAGTTATGGGCGAAAAGAGATGCAAAGAGACCTGCTTTCCCTCTCGCCGTGTGAGCCAGTGTTCCATCAGGCTTAACCAGCGGAGGCAATGTGGGCCTACAGAAGTTCGCTTCGACCGATTTGGCAAGGGACCAGAACGCTCTGCTACCGGACGGCTGTGCAGAGAGCTTTGTGCCAATATGGGTAATGCGGTCGAACCGAGCCTTCTTTAGTGCCTTTTTGTAGGACTTGGCAGCATGGTTGAAAGCTCTCTTCTTTGAGCTCAGATCCGGAGCTTTACGGTCACGAGCGTCAACCCAGGCGAGAAACGCCGAATGCTTACGCACTTCAGCTTGAACGCAATCGGCGTTGAACCATGGGTGAGCTGAGCCTCCGATGGGTACGTCTCTATAAGGGATGAAAAACTCCATAGCTTGACGTATCACATCGGATATAGCATCCGCACAGCTCGAGAGACTTTTAGAAGAGAAGCAGACCTGCTGCCAAGGATAAGACGCAAAGAAGTGCCGCATCTCATCCCATTCTGCTGACCTGTAACGCCATATTCTCCGTTCACCGCGTGAGTCGCAGTCAGGTGGGGAGAAACACGAAACAGACTTCACCAGACAGTGATCTGAAGTTCCAAGTGGTGAGGAAACTGTTACAGTACAGGTGTGTAGTAGGTGTGTAGTGTGTAGGTTTACATGTGTATTGTTTTTATGTGCGTAGCCTATATACAGGATTATTTGTAAAATACTGGCAACCTCTCAGGATTATGTTAAAATCATTATAAACAACAACGTTTGTTCTATGACTTTTAAAAATGTATCATACAAAAATAAAAATATTTAAATTGAACGTTCTAAATGTTACGAAGTCTATGCAAAGGAAGCGATAGTACAATAGCGGAGGGCAGCGGGGATCGTGCGCGGGAGGCGTAGGTGGGTACAGCCAAATACAGAGTTGAAATGTGTTAGATAGAACAACGAAATCTTGAAGGCTTTGTTTTTGGTAAATGTATTATGTTTTGTAAAAAGTCATAGAACAAAAGTTGTTGTTTATGATGTTAGTAATACAGTCCTGCAATGTTGTTAGTGTTTTAAAAATACTTCCTTTCCATTTCGGCTACTGTCGGCTACGAGGGTCCCATGCAGGCACCAGGGCGCAAGTAGTGGTCGAGACCACCTAACACGCAAGTAGTTTTTTGTCATGTTTTATATGTTTAGGATAGGATGTTTTCACTTATTAAATGTTAATTTGGATTAATTAGTTAGTAACTCATTAGGTTTAATTGATAAAGACTGAGTTTTGCTAATTTAAGTGTATAAATAAGTAGCATCTAACGTGTTTCTAAAGATTTTTATGTTTTGTTGTGGATGGCAGAATACAATTTAAGTTATTGTCTCTATTCTGTCTGTAATTAGCACCTTCATTAATTAGTAAGGTCGGGAATAACAATGTATATAAGATTCTAATAAGATCTTGTAAGAAAATTCGATCTTGATGAAGAAATCGTTGAATTTATATGTCGTTGTAATGATAAGGATTTAACTTGTGTTATTACTTGTTGATAATATTCTATTACTGTTAATTAGTGTTTTTTAGCCTAATAGAAGCTATAAGTAACAATAGATCTCAATTTGCAAGGATTTAGATAAAGTCGAAATTCTAAAATGTTCGCGATCTTTTACGTAATTAGAATTTGAAAATGAGACTTTTTATTTGATGACTAATTAGCAAGAACATTATGTAATTAGTTAGGATCTGTCTAGAAAATGATGTTATAACAAATAGAATCCTAATTAGAATCTTATTGGAAAAGATATAAGAAGGTTTGTGTACATGAATGTGGTCGAACTAGAATATTTTACAGTTTTTGTTCTAGAAACTTTTTTATGTGCAAATGTATGTGAAATATTATTGTTTTATGTAAAAGTAGAGATTGTAACCGACATTTTGATGTATACATTGTCATGGTTTTATGAAACAATAAATAAATACGGCATCAGAAAGGGTTCGGCTGAAGTGAAATTGAAGCGAAATTGAATGCAAATTTAGAGCAAAATACGCGGTCCCCGTTAACAGAACTTAGCGGGGTATATAAGACGGGCTGTTTTTTGGTCCGGTGTGAGACGCCTCCGGGCGCAACAGAACCTTTCGCTCCGGACCATCGCGAACGCCCCCCCGCTGGTGAGGAACGACGTCATACAGCGGGACCTCGAGATGGAGAGCCTGGACCAATTTTGTGTCCGCCTCGCGTCCCACATGTTCTCGCGTGCCGACGCTTCCGCTTGGCATCACGTCAAGCACATAGCGCCCTGGCACGCGCGTCCTCCTGACGCGAGGCGATTCCCTCGTGACCTCCTACCGGACGTGTCCAACCCACCGGACTTGACGCCTGAGTGAGCCGCTTTCACCTACACGCGACTCACTCAAACGAATTAGACTCCTCAATCATCACACGCACCCGGTGCACGTTGTGTTCTAAGTTAATATAGGCATGACGTGCTCCAGCCCTCATACAATCACGACTCTACATACATATTACTCACGCAGCGGACGCGTAGCGCGGTTGCGCGTTTGCATGCCCACATGAGCGGTGTAACACACATTTTCCAATACCGCTCATACTCTCACCACGTCCCCTGAGCCTGAAGCGTGACCGGCTCGATCTGGAAGCGTAACAGGCGGGGGTCTACATCCTCAGTAGGGAGCGCCCCCAAAGCCGGCATTCTCGTCGCTGGTCGTCTCTCGCTGGGCTTCCTCCGGGTAACCGGGGGTTCCACCCGGCGGGGTCTGACCGCCGAGATGTCGTGAAAAACGGCACTGCAGGAGCAGTGCCGAGGCGCTCCTACTGAACACAGTGCAGTTACTCTTAGGCAAGCTGCGTATGCGCGCCTGCCTTGAGGTTGCCGCCTACAAGGCACCCCAACGCAGGTCCCGTATCTACGGGGCCCTACCCTGCCACCGCGGGACAAAGGCCTAGCCTGTACCCCGCCGCCGCGCCCCCTTGCGGGGACGCAGCGACTTCCACGGTGGTCCGATGTCAGTCGAAAACGTGCCACCGAAGAGGCAAGAACACTCAGGGAAAAGCTTCAAGCCGAACCCCGAAGAACCTTTTCAAGTCGAAAACGTGTTTTATTTCTCTTCGGTATCCGCTCTGAGGTCCTCCTACGTGCTCCGTCGTCGTCGAAGATACGCATTCAGGGGTGCGTGGTGGCGTACGTGACCAGCGAACCAGTAAGGCAGCGTACGTCAAAAATCGGGTTGAACTGTCCCGAGGGCTCGGTAGCTGCAGGGTACGACCCGCTACCGTCAACACCTCCTAACAGGGGTTAGTCCGCCACAGTTTATGGTCCTTCGAGCCGGATCCCTGTTAGAAGACAGAAGAAGAAGCCAGAAGATTCAAGAAGATGGGCCCCGTAACGAGATCGCAGAAGGATGCCCCCTCACGCCCCACGTCTCGCCCCTCCGAGAGGGACCAGACAGAGGAAGCTTCCGGGTCAGAAGGAGTCACGTCTGCGTCATCAGGGACAACGGGAACGGGTTCAACAGGAACCACTGGTACAACTTCTTCAGGGACGACGGGAACGGAAGATACCTCAGCGACGGAGGCTACTGTTACGACTGCGACCACAGCGGCGACCGGTGCTACCGGTCAGAAGAAAGAAGATGCCGCACCGAAAGGGACGACAAAGAAGACTCCAGAAGATGGTCTGGCAAAGGGTGTGGCCAGGTCTGCTGCCACCTTGAAGCCGATGGGAGTCAGTCGTCGAGCCAGGTCCACGAAGACCACGAGTTCATCAGCCAGAAGACGCGAGCTGGAAGCCAGGGAAGAGCTGGCACGCCTGGAACTGGAGCAAGCACAAGCAGCAGCGAAGCTGGCACGCGTCAGGTTGGAGATGGCGCAATGCGAAGATGATGACTCCGTGGATGAAGACCTGGAAGAACGAACAGCACAGGTGCAGAACTGGATCCAGTCTTCAGTACTTGAAGAATGCAACGACAAACAACCCGAGCTACGAGGTCAGCGTCCATCAGAAGAGCTGCAAGTGAAGCCTGAAGAGAACTCCTCAACGAAAGGTGCTACGATCGAGCTGCAAACGCTGACAAGTGCGTTGAAGGAAGCCTTTGCCACACGAGGAGGATCAGCCGAGCAGCCGAAGTACATCCACGAGTTACCCTACTTCGACGGCAACAGCAGCGAGTGGACAGCTTTCAAGGTTGTTTATGAAGACACGGCACCAATGTTCAACGAAGTACAAAATATGGCTCGACTAAGAAGAGCACTGAAGGGCAATGCAAGAGAAGCCATCAAGAGTTTGCTGTTTTCAGAAGCTTCTCCATTGGAAGTGATGCAGGCCCTGAAAAGAAGATATGGAAGACCTGATGCGCTGGTGCTGGCTGAGTTGGACAAGATCAAGACGCTGCCAAGGATATCAGAAAACCCAAGGGATATCTGCGTCTTCGCGAGCCAGATTAACAACAGCGTAGCAGCCATCAAAGGATTGAAGAAGCCGCAGTACCTGCATTCACCAGAGATAGTGAAGCAAATAGTTGAGAAGATGCCTACGATCCTCAAGTTTAGGTGGTACGACTTCACTGCATAACGGAAGAAGGCGAGTTCTCGGATCTGACGCTGGTGTCCAGATATTTGAATATTGAAGCGGACAAATGTGGAGCCTTCGCGACTTCTGAAGAGAAGACATGGACCAAGAGGACTCATCGACAAGCGACGCACTCAACGAAAGAAAAGGAAGGGAACTTCAGGGAAAAGGAATCAAGAATCAGCGAGAAGACTTGCCCCTTGTGTCAGGGCGAACACCTCCTCCTGGATTGCCAGAAGTTCCTGAAGGCGTCGGTGCAAGATTGGTGGGCATTGGTCAAGAAGAGTCGCGTCTGCTTCAAGTGTCTCCAAGGGAAGCATCGCAAAGAGAACTGCAAGAAGCCACCGTGTAAAGAATGCAAGAGGTGGCACCATCATCTGCTGCATGTGAACATGGAAGAGAGGACCTCAGAGGGGAACAAAGAGACACAGCAAGAAGTAGCAAGTGTCATGGCATCAGTGAATGCGGCCAACAATGCAAGGGCGTACCTGAAGATAGTACCAGTTGAAGTCTTCGGGTCGCATGGATCCAAAAGGATATTGGCTCTAATGGATGAAGGGTCAACGGTGTCACTGCTAGATGAGAAGGTGGCACAGGAGGTCGGCGCTCAAGGAAAGAATGAAGAACTGATCATCGAAACAGTGGGAGGTCAGCTTATCAGGAAGAAGGACTCGCAGACATTGGACCTGATGGTGAAGGGGATTCGCCAAGGAAGAAGGAAGACCCTTAAGAGAGTGCGGACAGTCGATAACCTGAAGCTGACACCTCAGTTCTTGGACAAGAAGAGAATAGAAGATTGTTCACACTTGAAGAAGATCGCCGACTCTTTGCATTATGAAGGGAAGTCACCACAGCTGCTCATCGGTCAAGACAACTGGGAGCTCATCGTGACTCAAGAAATAAGAAGAGGAAGACCAGGTCAACCAGTTGCCTCAAGAACGGGACTTGGCTGGGTGCTACATGGGTTCGACACGGGAGGAATACGACCAGTGCACTTTGCCAACAGATGTCTTCATGCCAGCACAACAGAAGAAGAGATGCATCAAGCCATCAAGGAACACTTCGCAATAGAAGCATTAGGTGTGCAACCAAGAAGACCTACGACAGATGCAGAAGGAAGAGCACTGGCCATCCTCGAGAAGACCTGCAGAAGAATAGAAGATGGTCGTTTCGAAGCTGGACTGCTATGGAAACAAGAAGATGAAGTCATGCCTGAGAGTTACACTTCAGCGAAGAATCGACTCTTCAACATCGAGAAGAAGATAGATAAAGATCCTCAGTTGAAGACGTAATATTGCAAGCAGATCCAGCACCTGATCGACAACAAGTATGCAGAAGAAGCACCTGCCAAGCAAGAAGAAAATAAGAAGACCTGGTACCTACCTCACTTCTCCGTGGTTCATCCGCTCAAGAAGAAGATTCGGATCGTGTTCGACGCCGCAGCGAAGTGCAAAGGAAGAAGCCTCAACGACGCTCTGTTACCAGGGCCAGACCTACTGCAATCGCTCTTCAGTGTGCTGCTGAGATTCCGACAAGGACCATTAGCAGTAGCAGCCGACATCAAGGAAATGTTTCTGCAAGTTCGCATCCGACCAGAAGATAGAGACAGTCTACGGTTCCTGTGGAGAGGTGATCGACGAGACGTGGCACCGAAGGAATATCGGATGACTTCAGTGGTCTTCGTTGCAACATCATCTCCCTGCACAGCCATATACGTCAAGAATCGGAATGCAGCGGACTTCAAGGAGCAGTACCCAGAGGCAGTAAGGGCAGTAGAGCTGAACCACTACATGGATGACTACCTGCACAGCTTTCATACGGAAGAAGAATTCAGAAGAGTGACAGCGCAGGTAGACCTCATTCACAAGAAGGCGGGCTTCGAACTCAGGGGATGGGCATCGAATCAACCTGAACTGCTGCAAGGCACGGACAACGACGCAACGGAGAAGACAGAAGTAGACCTTGGCGAGAAAGAAGAAAAGACACTTGGACTGCGTTGGTTCACAGAAAGAGACTCCATCGGATTCAGGGCGAATCTTCGAAACACACCAGAAGAGATAGCAAAGGGTTTCAAGATTCCGACCAAGAGGGAAGTCACCAGCGCTGTCATGTCAACCTTCGATCCATTGGGGTTGGCATCACCGGTTCTCGTCCAAGGCAAGAAGCTGCTTCAAAGTATATGGAGAAGTGGCATCGGTTGGGATCAAGAAATAGAAGAAAAGGAATATGAAACATGGAAGACTTACCTGGAGAAGATGAAGCTGCTCAAAGACCTTCAGATACCGAGGTGTCTAGCGCCACATCGCACCGAGGGGGAGCTGCACACGTTCACAGATGCAAGCGAGACAGCGTATGCAGCCACTGTGTATTGGAGAACAGAGAAACAAGATGGGACATACCACGTAAGCTTGGTGGCGGCGAAAGTACGAGTGACGCCATTGAAGCCGGTATCAATACCCAGACTTGAGCTGCAGGCAGCCCTCCTAGGAAGCAGACTAGCACACTCAGTGGAAGAGGAAATGGATCTGAAGGTGCAGAAGAAGACCTTTTGGACAGACTCCAGCATACTGCTTTCATGGATCAAGACGGACCCAAGAACGTTCAAGACCTTCGTAGCTCATCGTTTGGCAGAGATAGAAGATCTAACAAAACCACAGGAATGGAGATGGGTACCTACGGCTCAGAATCCAGCAGATGATGCGACGCGCGACGTGCCGGAAGACTTCGACTGCGATCACCGTTGGTTCACGGGTCCTGACTTCTTGAAGAAAGAAGAAGCGCACTGGCCTGCACCAAGAACCTTCAAGAAGGAGACCACCGGTGAAGAGAAGACCACAGACGTCGCGGCAGCAGCGAGCATCAGCCACCCATCACCTGACCCAGAGAGGTTTTCGTCCTGGAAGAGACTCTGGCGAGCTACAGCGAGAGTACTGCAGTTCATACAACGCTGCAGAAGGAAGGAACAGGTTCACGTCAGCCAAGAAGATCCAACCTGGAAGATGACGCAAGGCAAGAAGGCGAAGAAAATTGAGAAGAATATTCGACCTTCGAAGAAACCGGAAGAATGCTACGCTCCATTAGACGCTGACCTACTAGAGCAAGCTGAAACTCTCCTGTTGAAGGGAAGCCAAGAAAGGAGCTTCAAAGAAGATATCAAGTGTCTTCAGCAAGGAAAACTACTCGAGGGCAGCAGTAAATTGAAAAGGCTCGACGTAGTGTTAGAAGATGGACTCCTGCGCCTAAAAGGAAGAATCGACGCGATACAGGGTGTGTCAAGAGAATATAAGCGACCCATCGTGCTCGACAGCAAGGACCAGACAACGCGACTCATCATCGAACATTTCCACTGTCGCTTCAATCATGGGAATCATGCGACAGTAATGAACGAGATAAGGCAACGCTTCTGGGTATTAGGATTGAGGTCAGCAATCAAGGCGGTTCAGCACCAGTGCCAGTGGTGCAAAACGAAGAAGGCGAAACCGCAAGAACTACCGACGGGCAACTTATCTGCTGAGAGGCTGATGCACGGAACATCTCCTTTTACGTGCACCGGCATTGATTACTTCGGCCCAATGACGATCACCGTGGGAAGAAGAAGCGAGAAGAGATGGGGAGCGCTTTTCACTTGCCTAACTACCAGGGCAGTGCACATCGAGCTTGCTCCTTCGCTCTCCACCGACTCCATGATCATGGCTCTACGACGGTTCGCTGCAAGAAGAGGAATGCCGAAGATAATCTACTCAGACAACGGGACCAACTTTGTCGGCGCCAACAAAGAATTGAAAGAAGCGCTCGACACGTTGAAAAATGAAGACCTCGTCTCAGAAGCAGAGAAGATCGGCGTGCAATGGAAGTTCATCCCGCCTGGTGCACCCAACATGGGCGGTGCATGGGAGCGTCTGGTGCGATCCATTAAAACCGCACTGGACGCCACACTCAAAGAACGACATCCTCGAGAGGAGGTACTTCACACTCTCCTCCTAGAGGCCGAGCACACAGTCAACTCTCGGCCTCTCACCCACATCTCCGAGAACCCTGAAGAAGAAGCGCTCACACCAAACCACTTCCTCATTGGGCGATCATGCGGCGCTACGAGAATCAGCAGCTTCGAAGATCACGTGCTCGTGGGCAGGGACACCTGGAAGGCTACGCAGCGACTTGCCGACCACTTCTGGCAACGTTGGCTGTGTGAATACCTGCCCACTCTGCTGCCGAGGAAGACTACGGGCAGAACCAGCTCCACGGACCTGCGAGTTGGTGACATCGTGCTCATCGTCGACCACAGCCTGCCGAGATGCACCTGGCCACGCGGCAGAATCCTGCGGGTGTATCCTGGACCAGACGGGCGCATCAGGATCGTCAACGTCGAGACAAGAGGCGGTGTGCTGCGACGGCCGAGCTCGCGGGTGGTGTTGTTGGTGCCGGGAGTATCGCCGAGGCTGGAGGATGGTGCGACGCACGAGGGGGAGACTGTCGGCGACGAGGGTCCCATGCAGGCACCAGGGCGCAAGTAGTGGTCGAGACCACCTAACACGCAAGTAGTTTTTTGTCATGTTTTATATGTTTAGGATAGGATGTTTTCACTTATTAAATGTTAATTTGGATTAATTAGTTAGTAACTCATTAGGTTTAATTGATAAAGACTGAGTTTTGCTAATTTAAGTGTATAAATAAGTAGCATCTAACGTGTTTCTAAAGATTTTTATGTTTTGTTGTGGATGGCAGAATACAATTTAAGTTATTGTCTCTATTCTGTCTGTAATTAGCACCTTCATTAATTAGTAAGGTCGGGAATAACAATGTATATAAGATTCTAATAAGATCTTGTAAGAAAATTCGATCTTGATGAAGAAATCGTTGAATTTATATGTTGTTGTAATGATAAGGATTAACTTTTGTTATTACTTGTTGATAATATTCTATTACTGTTAATTAGTGTTTTTTAGCCTAATAGAAGCTATAAGTAACAATAGATCTCAATTTGCAAGGATTTAGATAAAGTCGAAATTCTAAAATGTTCGCGATCTTTTACGTAATTAGAATTTGAAAATGAGACTTTTTATTTGATGACTAATTAGCAAGAACATTATGTAATTAGTTAGGATCTGTCTAGAAAATGATGTTATAACAAATAGAATCCTAATTAGAATCTTATTGGAAAAGATATAAGAAGGTTTGTGTACATGAATGTGGTCGAACTAGAATATTTTACAGTTTTTGTTCTAGAAACTTTTTTATGTGCAAATGTATGTGAAATATTATTGTTTTATGTAAAAGTAGAGATTGTAACCGACATTTTGATGTATACATTGTCATGGTTTTATGAAACAATAAATAAATACGGCATCAGAAAGGGTTCGGCTGAAGTGAAATTGAAGCGAAATTGAATGCAAATTTAGAGCAAAATACGCGGTCCCCGTTAACAGAACTTAGCGGGGTATATAAGACGGGCTGTTTTTTGGTCCGATGTCAGTCGAAAACGTGCCACCGAAGAGGCAAGAACACTCAGGGAAAAGCTTCAAGCCGAACCCCGAAGAACCTTTTCAAGTCGAAAACGTGTTTTATTTCTCTTCGGTATCCGCTCTGAGGTCCTCCTACGTGCTCCGTCGTCGTCGAAGATACGCATTCAGGGGTGCGTGGTGGCGTACGTGACCAGCGAACCAGTAAGGCAGCGTACGTCAAAAATCGGGTTGAACTGTCCCGAGGGCTCGGTAACTGCAGGGTACGACCCGCTACCGTCAACACCTCCTAACAGGGGTTAGACCGCCACAGCTACCGTAGCTTATAGTTTCTGTCATCAATGCAACTACACACACACACAGGTACACAGGACACACAACACAGGTTACAGGGACGAGGAGGGGGGGGGGGTTACAGGTTATCTATACAAGTCTAACTATACAAGTTATCATTATAACTTTCATGGCACGGTTGGCGCAGTGGTTGAGTAATTGGCTGCTACGCTTCGTGTCGTGAGTTCGATTCTCGCATAGAACAAATATTTGTATGACCTACAGATAGGTGTTCCGGGTCAGGGTGTGTTGTGTATGATAGTTTATATCTTTGTAAACGCACCCACGGTAGAGGAGTCATTCCTAGTGTAATATAATGTTAAAAAAAAACAGGGCAAAGGCGAGTCGAAATCGCGCTCTGAGGGTTCCGTACAGACTTACCTATAAAAATAGTTCCATTCCCGAATTGAGTAGTGAAGATTTTTTGAATCGCAAAAAAGTTTTTTTTTTGTGACGTAACACTACAAGTCATAAGTCATTTAATTTCATAACAATGGAACATTGTGTTGATAATAAAATATAAAAAATAAACAATTGATACCAATGATGGTAAAGAAGACAAAACATATAACAAATTTACAGTTTTCAGATTTATTCCTATATTTGTGCTATAAGACCTTGCTTCATGCCAAATTTCAGGGTTCTAGGTCAACGGGAAGTACCCTATGAATTTTGATTTCCTTGAGAGTGTCGAAATACACGTTTTTTGCGACATAAACGGGTCTATCTTTTTTTTTTAGCTAACTCAGAAGTTTGACTTTTTCACAGCTTCAAAGGGCCATAGACTCGAGTATATCGTTTTAATTTCAACTCGATAACTCTACGCGTTCTCGAGATAAAGGGTCTTGACAGACAGACAGACGGACGGACAACAAAGTGATCCTATAAGGGTTCCGTTTTTCCTTTTGAGGTACGGAACCCTAAAAACAAACTCTTCGAAAATCAGCCCTTAACGTGTTAAATACTCGAAAATCAAATCGTTCTGTAGCATCCTTCTCTGATAAAGTATCTTCGGTACCCAACCACTTCCATACAAGGTTACAACGTAATCCTACATAAAGAGTAGCACTCATTGTCAGACATAATCTGTCGTCACGGCCGCGACATCGCGCGTCGCTGAGCGGTCGCGTGTCACAAGCGTGCTAACGTGACCAGACTGTAAGCGCAGCGTGACACTTCAGAGATGGACTGTTATACGTTTGTGTTAATGTGATGAAGGATTTTATAATAGGCTGTCCTTCCATATTTTGTCACCATTTATAAATTGATCGAGTTGAAGAAAACGAGTTGAAGAATAGTGTATTAAACATCTATCTATCTATCTATTTATGTGTGGTATCCGAACTTAGTCCTATGTGGACCATTGTACGTGGGCCATAGCGGCCACAACCTTAGGTGGGCTTATTCCAACCAGCCCATCTCTCTCCAAAAACAGATAAGGCCTCTTAGGTTTTTCAGGGCATCAATAAGGGAGTTCGGGGATCCTAAGGTTCGTGTGCGTATTTCAGTGACACCTGTGCACTGTGCAGTCTAGGAGCACATGTGCAATCGTCTCCTCCCCCTCCTAACATGCTCTGCACAGGGGACTGTCTGTGATGCCTATTGTGTGAAGGTGTTTATTCAGTGTGCAGTGTCCGGTGATGGTCCCCGTCACCAGGCGCAGGCCGCCTCTGTTCAGTCTTATATGTATTAAACCTCATTCGAGACATCATAATTTAAAATAATATTTTTTTGTTGGCTTTTAGTTTGTTTCTATATTTCTTCTCCGATTCGTTAGCTAGGAAAGACTGGCCTTTTCTAGTTAAGTTCACGAAAAAAAAACGTGTAAAAGTATTTTTGCAAACCACTATTATGCAAAATAAATATCATATATCAATACAAAACGGTAGTTTATTTTTTGTGAAACTCATCTATGGACGGACATTATGTAATGTTAAGATCGTATATTTTCTAAATTTACAACGGCATTGCATATTGAGAGTGTTTTTGTAAAAATGCGAATAAAGACATAAAAGTGGAAGCGGCCTCTTCTGTCTTTAACCACCTTTCTTAGCTGAGAATGGAGAGAAAATCAAAATTGCTTTCACGGCTCCCGTAAAAAACAAGTAGATACCTAATTCATTCTATTCAACTTTTTAAATTATAACTTTTTGAGAAACGCATTATGTTTAATAGGATTAAATATAAAATGGTTCTAAAACTCAACTCGAATACATTTGACATAAAATCTGATACTTTTCAGCTTTACCTAGTATCGATACCCACCTTTTTCAAAAAGGACTTGTCACGGTTCAAATACCTGATCTAAACATTGTCTACCAAAAAATACCTTTGATCACTAAAAAACAAAACCACCGAATACTCGTATTTCTATGTCAGTTGTCCAATCAAATAAAATAAAAGTAACAAACGTTGCGTAGATACCTGTTGTCAAAAAAAAAGGTTTTTGTATTTTTAAATACCTTTAGAAAAACGAGAGGCTTAGCGGTCTCGGCCGTCAGCTGCCGTGAGGCACACCCGCGAACAGAGAGCCCGAATGCGAAAACATGACTTTATGCGACCGACAGGTTTCGCACTGCCAAACTGATGCGACTTTTTTTTAATCACTTTTTTACTTTCCCTTTTTTGTCGGGAAATCGGTGAGCTGTGGCCAGATTTATTTACGGCTGAGCAAAGGGCGTGTCGTGTTTATGTATAAAATTTATAGGCTCCTTTTTCGATGTTGATCGGTGTGTGGGAAAAATGTAACGTTTATTTTTCCTTGAAATGGATCTAAACAATGCGATGCTGGTTAATTGTTTTTGTGTGTATGAATAAATTGTTTAGGTTTCTGTTCTGTGAAGTGGAAATAATTTATGAACAATAGGATCACGTAATATCGTTAAATCTACATTCGACTACGAACCGGATAATATACATAAGTGATATATGAGTTCAGGATTTATTTTTCGTTAATGTCTGCTAGTAGCAGAATAATTTGATACTGGTTTGATTTAACGTAAAAATATTTTCGGAGCACGAAATATCTTTACTGGCCAAATAAAAACACAAAATACGTAATAAAATTGTGCCTTTTCGTAATATATAAATCTTCCAAAAAACAACCCTCTGAACGCGACATATGGGTCCAAAATACCGTCATAACACAGTAATTGTACCCAAGATACACGTTATCAAATTTCGAAGGACGCATGATCCGATTCGCCGTTTTTTATTAAGTTACGAAGATACACCTCACGATTTGTTGTGAGTTCCCAAACGCGATCTTGTCTCGAATTTGATTTTGTCTGAAAATAATAAAGTTTACTCACCTAAATACGTTACGGTTTTTTTTTTTCTGAAAGTCAATGCTTACCTGAAAAAAAGAAAAAAAACATTCGTTATTTTATTGCAGTAATAGTGTTATACTAACTGCTATTAGCGGTTTCGTAGAAAGTCTTCCAAACGGAACATACTTCCAGGATAAAAGTATCCTATGTGCTATATTCTAGGACATCATCTACGTGTGTACCATGTCTCATATCAGAAATCAGAAACATTTATTTCAAATAGACCAATTACAGGTACTTTTGAATTGTCAAAATGTTGGTCAGTCAAAAAAAAAAAGTGAAGCTCAATCGCACGTTCCAAAGCGTAGATCTCTATGGAGAAGAACGTGCAAGAAACTCCATGGACACTCTTTTAAATCATATTATGAGTTACATAAATCTTGGTTACATATTTCTCGTCGCTTCTAATATGTGAGCACCATGTAGATAAGTAATAATAATTAAAAAAAAACTAATTAAAAAATATAAATTGAATTAAGCCACTGGCAGCTAAGACATGACCAGTTTCAACTGACGGCACGTATGACGCCTGCACCAGCCCCACTCAGCTCAACCATTTTCTTATATTATAATTATGTATTTATAATATTGTTACCACGATTTTCGAAACACTTTATATGTCATCTAAATATTTTATTATTTAAAATTGAAATCTATTTATTTATTTATTTGACATTTTTATTTTTAATGAATCGAATCTGACATTCTATTATTTATGGAACTGAATCTGACATTGTATTATCTATTAACTGAATCTGACATTTTGTTATTTATTGATCTAAATCTGACATTGTATTAACTATTGAACTGAATCTGACTTTGTATTATTATTATTAATTTTAACTTTTTCAAATTGTATTGCTATTGTAATGTAACTATGGGTATTCCAAGCGTGAAATAAATGAATTTATTATTTCCTTTATTTATTCAATACACATATTAATTACATTTTTAAATCTTTTTTTGAACAAAACTTATTAAAAAATATATTATTATTATTATTTTCGGACGGGAAGACGGCAGCAGGCAAATGGTTCCAGTCCTTTGATATACGCAGTATAAACAGTCCGGACCGTAGAGTTATCAACAATGTAGGAGTGCACTCGCCGTACATACAACCTTGTATATCAGAGACCTTTATCCTACATTGAAAAGGTAAAATCAACAAGCTCGTAATTCACAATTAATTATTCACGTAACCGCACCCAACTCAGTGCAAAAACGTCGTATCTAATTTTAAATCATTCTGCTCCCAAAGCGTTCAAGCGTCAACTACTTCGACACTAATTTCAACTCTAATTAATCCGTCTGAGAACCTCCACGTGATTTTACGTGTGTATTTAACCCTTCACTGCTCATTTTCAATTAAACCGCTTTCATTGCACTAAAACCAATTAATGGTCTTGGCAATCAAATGAGATACTAGAGGACATTTAAGGCTCGGCGCAAATGGGTAACCGATCACAGCCACTGGTGGCCAGCGACGCTAACATTCTTTTTATATAATAATAATCTTTTATTGGAACAGAAAAAACATTTACAAATTGTTTGCGAACGAAAATAGCTACAGAAGTTAGGAACTGTGTCGCAGCTATTAACGCCAAGCTCCAGGAGGAAGACGACAGCGTTCCATTTACAAAAGAAAAACAAAAGCTTATAATCAATTAACAAATTACATAATGAAGATCACAAGAAAAAAAAAACATTATTTAAAATAGAATTATGAATTACATACAAAAAATTACAAATGACAAATTATAGAATACAAAACAAAATACATTGATATTAAATTAAATTAAGATTAAAGTTAGATTAAAAAGAAAAATATATTTTGTATAGACGCGCCACTCACTACAGCAGTGTCTGCGACTCACCACTTGTGGTCGCTACGGGCCACACAAATGCCGACACCCAACACTGTCGCACTGTTCCACCCCCCTCGCAGAACCGTTAGACGTTATGTATCGCACGCGTCACCATGGAGCACGACACCTCAATGGATGTTGATACATTAATATCGTAAGACTGTAGCAGGGAGCGGGTTATAAAATATGGTGACTTCTGACAGTGTTATTACAAATGTGGCGGTAGCAAGCAACAGCTACCGGTGGCTGTGCTCCGTTTGCGACGAGCCTAATATGGTGACGCAATCTCTCTGGATGTACACTTTATTGCATCTATTAGAGTTAATGCAGTGAATGAAGATTGAAGGGAAGGTAAATGAACTGCTAATGATTAATCGCGATGGATGAACAATGAACATAGTTTTAGGGTTCGAGAGATTAATTGATAAAAGCATTTTCTTGTAGCTAGCGTATTATTTTATATAAACTAGTGCTTGACTGTGATCCCAGCTGATGGTAAGCAGTGATGCATTCATTGATGGTGAGGCGCCTATTAAGAGCCTATTGACTCTAGCCTTGAAGACACCCAAATTATAATCAGATGGGAAGACCGCAGCAGGCAAACTGTTCCAGTCCGATGTACTCCGTATAATGGTTATACAATTATCGATTGGTAAGTTCGGTGAAATGGTTTAATTGAATTTCAATTACTGTTTAACATACTTGCAGTATACCAGCGTATCTTACAATTTTTATTTATTTTTATTAAACGGAACCTAAAAAAAAATAGAACTGAATTTCTCGGTACTTATAGTACGCTTGTTTTATTCATTCCAATTCATTGACAGAGATATACCAGTATACCTCACTTCTAAATTAACACAAGTATCACACCAATTACAAAGGCAAAAGTTCATGAGTGTGTGTGTTGGTTAGTCCCAGAAGTTTCGGCTTTATGTTGATATGTTAACCTCTCTATGATATACGAGTATGTACATATGTATAGGTAGATAACACTTTGCCCGACCCCGGAAACGAACCCAGGATATCACGCTCAACAGTAGCTCTAGCGATCACAAGGCCAACGAAGCAGCCTAGAATATTAATCATTTAAGTCTTAGGTTCAACTTCGTGTTGATAAAAATCTTTTCATAGTCGTAACAAGCTCAAATGAAACCTCAGAAAAAGTACAAAACTGTTGTTTCTCGTTTACAGAACCCAATTTCACAAATTAACCTCAAAACACTGAAAAAAAAAATTGTACAATTTTGTTAGCAATGAAACGTTTCAGTCCAAAATTATTCTTTTACATAACACTTCAAGAGCTGACTGGCAAAAAAACTTTCGCAAGAATAATAATAGATTCCACAAATTTGTGAGTAAAAAATACTGAAATTCTTTCGTATTTACCGTTATGTTTGAGCATAAAAATAAGCTTACATGTTAACTTTATGTAATATTGAGGTGTAAAAGCGAAAAGATCTAATAGACCGCAGCAATATTAGGATCGTATAGCATAAGGTTCTAATAAAAACTCGTTAACATGCACAAAGTCGGTTATTCTAATAAGATTTTATGACATTTTTGATGGCAAATTTCTGACAGCTCATATGAAATGCGAATAAAATGACGCAGCGGAGATGAGGTGACGACAATCATTGTAAAATATTTTACTTCGCAAGATAGGGGAGGAATTTTAACATATTAAGAGGGTCCTTTTCCACGCGCCTATAGTCAACAGCGAGCATGGTTTTAAAGCTTTTTACTTCGTCTAACGCAATCCAACTCGATGTTTGACGAAAATGCAACGCGAAAAAAGAGAGATAACGCCTGAAAACTCTCTTAGCATTCGGTAGTTCCGTGATTTAGTCGAATATTTTACAAAACTTGTTCCAGGAAATACGCATTTTTTAAACCCTTAAAAGTTTTTGAAGAATATTTGCAAGGTTTCTATTGTTATACTTTTTTGACTTTTTAAATTTTTGAGCAAATTACGAAGTGTCAAAGTTCATGTAAAATAGCACATTTTCAGAGGTCTTTACTGGATTAGTTTTACATAAATTTATAAATTGATTTCAATAGAATCCTAAATAATATCAACAAGATACTGTATTTCCAAAGTATCTACCGGAAAATGTGTAATTACGTCATAATCACGTAAAAGTGGTTGTATGAAAAATATCGAGTTGCATCCCCTTAACAGGAGGATCTACGCCCCTAACAAGAATTTTAAAAGAGGGATACCTATTCCCGGAAAATAAGCAAATATATTTTCCGGGAATGAGTGTTCCTCTCTTAAAGTAGGGGTTGGGGAGTAGTTTCGGCAATTAAAAGGGTCAGTTTTGGATAACTGTTGTACTTTTCTTGCAGGAAAACTGAGTGTAATAAACTGTTTTTTTTATTATTATATTTTATTTATTGAACGAAAAACAAACAGTAACACAATAAGAAATAGTCATAACCACTTAAACATTAAATTTTCAAGCGCCGATTGTACATACGTCTGTACAACTTGAGAACCTTGAAAAACGCTTAATTGTCGTTTTGTACACACAGGTGTACGAAATTTATTCGGCCGAAAATTTTTGTCTCTATATCTTCGTTTTTCCTAGAAACATCCAGAAAAAGATTTATTTATTTATTTATTTATTTTTTTGGTGATTTAACGTAAAAAACGCATGCGATATACGTGCGAGGGGTTAAAATAATTATGCTACCTACTACGTTCTCTTGCACAGATTATAATTATTACGAATATTAAATACTAGCTAATAACATAGTTAACAATACCTACACAATACATTATTAATAATTATATACTATATAAAAAAAAGTAAATTTGTAGGCGTACATTATTAATCATTTCGTTACTATACAATAATTTGCCTTACTTTTAGGGTTGTTTGGATTTACTTCCTAAATGCATTTTTATTAAGATTTTTTTTAAAATACCGAACATATAACCTCTTCCTTTTTGAAGTCGGTTAAAAAGAAAAAGTAATTTTCCAAAATCGTTTATTTATATTGGTTAAAAGATCAATTCAACCCATTACTCATACTTTGATTCCCGTAAAATGCATGAATTTCGTAGTATAGGCTATTAAGAACGCGAAGTCACAGAAAAAAATGTAACCGTTAAAAAAAGCAAAAAAATTGGTGTAACAACATGTAAGACTGACACATTTCACTGTATCACACGAACATTGTCAACTTAAACCTAATTAGTGTTACGTACTGTAATACACTGGTATCATCCTCTAGAGATGTTACGTAACATACAAATTATAATGAAACCGTGACTTTATGACAGGATTAAACTCAAAATATGCTGTACCAGTCACCTTCATGTTTTTTTACCTACAACAGGGTTAATTTGCAATATAACTGTGATGAGCTATAAAAGTTATGTGAATCGCTGTTTACTTATGTAAGTACACGATTATTTTGAAGATATGTAAATATACTGTGTAATAATAATGTTTTTTGTGCTCAAATGGATGCCCATTCGCCAGAGAAGAAGTTTGCGCACACTGACTACACTTTTCTATCTGCTCAACTCTCCTACTCCTCCTTCTTATCTTGTATCTCATTTTCAATATTTATGTTCTTCCCATCCTAAGAATCTCTGTTCTTCTAACAATCTTCTACTGCTCTGTCCTTCTCATACTTCTGATTTTGTCCATTCTTCCTTCTATATACAGTCCATCCTTCTGTGGAATGTGCTTCCTCTCGACATCAGGACGGCGACCACCTTCACCAGGTCATACAGGTTCTACATTTATTTAATCACCACTGCTCTCAAACCAGTGAAGGAAACTGGCATGTCTTAGAACCATAAATTCAAAGATATGTGACATCTACCAACCCGCAATATGCCCGAGTGGTGAACTATGGTCCATTCCCTTGATAGGAGGCCTAAGTCCCAGCAGTGGGAACATTATAAGCCTGATATTTTTATTATTTAACTTTCATTTCTATATTCATAGTATAAAAAAGAAAGATTTGTACTTTTGTTTGTAATTAATAAAATCAAAAACTACCGAAACGATTTTTAAAATATTTTCACCAGTCGAATGCTACATTATTACTGAATGTAACAGGAATATACTTTTACCAAAATAATAAAAAAGAATGCTTATGATGCGGCCATGTTAGCCTGTTATTGCTTTATTTTCAGTTGCTACAAAATGCTAACGACTTGTTTAGTGTCAGATGCTATTCCAAAGTTTTCACGATTTATGCCAGTTAGATTTGAGAGAATTTTTCAATTGTCACAGCTCAGTTATTTTATAAGTGATAATATTGAGTTGAAGCAACTTCGGTGAGACATAAGTATTACAATCGACTGCGATTTATTTATTTATTTAATCTTCATGCATCTACAAAGGTGGACTTGATGCCTTAGGCATTCTCTACCAGTCTACCTAGGGTGATGAAGAGACATACGTCAGGCGCATAAAAATATATAATTGTTACTAAAGTAAGTCACTAAAGTATATATAAAATAAATATACATATATATTTAATGTTATATTTATTTGTGAAGCCGCATTTCACGACGACTGATCGACACTTTGCGTGACCAGAGGGCTGGCTCGTTCTTCGCCCAAAGAATTAGCATTGCCATTCAACGTGGCAATGCTGCCAGCCTTCTGGGCACATTTCCGGATGACAGCGATGTGGAGGAGTATTTCGACGCCTGAGTGTACTTTGTGTTTTTGTATTATATTTATGTACATAGTTAGGTTTTAGTATAGTTTAGTTAATATTTATGTATTTCATGTAAGAGAGTGATTATTTAGGTAATGAACTAATAAATTAATTCCGTTGACAAGTGAGTACTTAAATAACTTCAACATTTTTATGAAGTAAAGGAAAGAGGTTTTTAGGCAATTCTACGATTGACTCATTTAATTCATTCACACCTACTTAATGTCTCACCCACGTTCTATAAATTTCCAGACGACCAAAAAAATGAACCTAGCCCGAGAAACCGATTTGTATTTTTGCTTCTTGATCCTACGTTAAGGTTTGTCCTATGAAAAAGCAAAGAAAAATTCTGTCGATTGCAAAATCTTTTTCATACCTTCAGTTATAACTGATACACATAAATGTTCCTGGAAGGATTTAGTCGCTGGCTTTGGATGTGAGCAGGGAATTCGTGGAAATATGGTAAGAATAAAAATACTTTTACTTGTAACGGTATGTTTGTTATCCCTGCTATCGTATACGTTTTCAATATTTTTGACTACACAGTAGGGTTTGACTCTTCAGAAAAGGATCGATCGTATGACACACGTTAATACTGATTTTAGAGCTATGGCATGACCAAACTAATTCGCTTTATTTTGACTGACAGAGGCTGACTTTGTCACTAATAAAATTGACAGCAAAATTAATACAAAGGGTGCAAGGGATACCGTGATCCTGTAACGCAAAGGATAACTGAAGGACACAAGTGGGTTTTAGTCAGTTTAAGTCTAACACGCACTCTTTCTCCACTCTAGAGTGCAAAAAGTCATTGGATAATTTTCCAAAAAAAAAAGTGGGATAATAGGCAAGTAGAATTAATGAAAAAACATTTACTGTGACATTGTTTGTTTGTTTTTTTATGGTGTTCAATAAAGAGTATACATTTCTATTTATATTTAAGTGCCATATGGATTCGATTCTATTCTAAAGCAAATGATTTTATATTAGCTTAGTTTAAAAATTTAACTATTGTAGAAATTTAAGCCAGAGCTGTTTTACCTATTCTTCAAAATCAGAGTTCGAGATACGCACACTGCAGCTGAGTAATACATATTTCTATTACTCGTGATTTTATGAGCATCGTATAAAACCGCTTCTCTGCCGTCAGACTTTTTTATGTTTTGGAGTTAAGGCGCTGTCATTCGCAAAATTCGCAAAAAAAATTTTTAGCCAAATTTAAAACCATGTTAATTTTGATAGAAATAATCGTCAAAATTACTTTTTTTTTTACTTTATTTTCTCTGTATTACTAGCCAACGTACGTCAGTAAAATTAATAACAATAATGAATCGAATCCGAATAGAAAAATAAATTATTTATGATAGCTCAACATACTTCTGGGAAAATTGTTAAAATAATGTAAAGGAGGAAATGTAATAAAAGGCGTCTGTCCCTTTTTAGGTTTTATTCTTAGAAGCACTTCACTTTATTATTTATAATAGTAGATTATGTGACTAGGGGATAAAGCAGTGTCTTTAAGTCGCGGGCGGCATGTTGAATTCCGAACGAAACGAAGGTTGCTAATTTTAATCCCGAACGTCAGTGAGGGATTTATATAATTAACTCCCGAGCACTGCGAGGGAGTTAATAAAGAAACCTGAGTGAAGTGAGGAATTCAAGCCGCCCAAGACAAAGACAGCTTTATCCCCGTGTTGGATACTCTACTTTTTACACCATCTGTGAGATAATTAAAAGACAATTTAGTAAAACAAATCATATAATAGAGAAATATAAGTATTATTTACGAGTTAATCTTAATTATCACTCAAATGTTTTGAGATTTGAAACAAACAAAATTCACTACTCAAAGATTCTATAGTTTAAATTTTCTATAACGCCCCGCTTGTTCCTTACTTTTTTTAGAAACTTTTTGTATTCTGTTTTTTTTTTTTGTTAGTGGCCAGTTTGAAATTTGAATAAACTTGTTTGATGCAATAGATTATTATTTTAATTCACATAATGCTGACGGTTTTTCACGTTCCAAATTCAAATCTCATTATTCCCTAGGGATCGCCCATAATGCATTATCTCCCTAGGGACATAATGACTTGCTTTAAGTGATGGTTGTATGACGTATAAAAGGGCATTATCGAGCAGGTGGTGTAAAAAATTATTTTTCGACACACTTGCTCAGAAAGTGACTATTATTGCACTACACTTAGGTATATAATCACGCTTATAACCAAACTGTGACTTTTTGATTACCATTATGCACTAGTGTGATAATGTAGTTAAAACCTTTTTGTTAAACCTCTGTTCCCATTTTTTTTTGGATTTTAATGACCTGGTCACTTGGAGCTTTAAGTCAAGCCTCTGTTCTCAAAACAAATTTTTAATTTGAAAAAAAAAAACACATTACGTAAGCATTGCGTTCAATAGTAAATATTAGTGTCTTGCTTATTTTATGCAATTTTGTGTTTAAATAAACTATTTTAACTTTTACATGTTTAATAAATAAATATTTCATTCCAAAAATTATTTTTTATTTAATAAGCAACCTCATTCTTATTTTTAAACACTCTAGCTAGAGTAGCTAGTCTATGGCCGCCATTATGAATGCGCGCGCATAAGAAAACAGAACAATTTTTTTGCCGCCATATTACAAAAAAAATACAATAGTTAATTATTATTTTATAAAAATGTCTACAACTACTATTTATGAGGAAAGTGATTTGTGCTGTACACCTCCCGATATAAGATGTGAAGCCCTTAACGTTATGGAAAGTTTACTACCAGAATACTCAAAGCAAAAATATCTGTTGGCATACCAAAATTTCATACAATGGAAAATCAATAAAAATACACAGTCTTTTTCCGAAAATGTATTCATGGCGTACTTTAAAGAATTATCGTCCAGGTACAAACCTAGCTCTATAAGGTGTATTTACTCAATGTTAAAAAGTACAGTGCGAACAAAAAATGGAGTGGACTTAAAAATATACTGCAATTTAACAGTTTATCTAAAGAGACTTTCCGATCGATTTCGAAGTAAAAAATCTAAGGTGATGACATTGAAAAATTCATAAAGGATGCTCCAGATAACCAATATTTGGCTACTAAGGTTAGTTAAATTCGTTTTCGGTATACTCTGTGTAAAGTACGCGACTCCAGTCGTATGTTGTATGATAAAAAACTTATTTAATGATTGTTCCTTCTTTATACTAAATAAAACTGATTTTTCATTTTTTTTCTTCTCAAGTGTGCCGAAAAACGTCGTATGATACACGTGAATATTGGCGATTACCGTCCTCGGCTCTCTTAAGATCCTCGCCTTCGGCTCGGATCTAAATACCGCCTCAGCGGTAATCACCAACATTATACACTTGTATCATAATGTACTATTATCCGCCTAGCGGCTTGACAGCCGACCTAACTCCCAGACATAAATTAACAATTTTATTTTCTTCCTATCATATTCAAACACCTATTTTATATAAAGCAGAAACCTCAAAAAGTATTATATCCTATCTTGCCAGTTTGCCAGTTAGTAAGAACAATAAACTCATGTGACCTCCTTCAATACAACAACATTTTAAAAAAATGCATGAGTTGTTTCGTCGCGTAGGTATATCTTTTTTTTTTTTTTAATTGATATAAACCAGTGCTTGACTGCGATCCCACCTGATGGTAAGCAGTGATGCAATCATTGATGGTGAGGCGCATTATTAAGAGCCTATTCACTCTAGCCTTGAAGGCACCTAAGTTATAGTTGGACGGGAAGACCGCAGCAGGCAAATTGTTCCAGTCCCTCAATGTACTCGGTATAAACGACGAAGCGAAACGCTTAGTCCGGACCGTTGAAGTTTCAACAACGTAAGGGTGGATACTCGCCGTACGTCGGGTTGTCCGATGGTAGAAATGAGATGGCGGAATCAAGTCATGCAATTCCCGCGCACACTCTCCAAAATGCAACCTGTAGAATACCGATAGGCTGGCTACCCTGCGCCTGTGCTCGAGGCTTTGTAGATTGGACTTAACCAAATCTGGATCCCCAATTAGCCTCTTCGCACACCTTTCCACTGAGTCCAAAGCTGCCAGATGGCATTTTGCAGCACCAGCCCATATGTGACTGCAGTACTCCACACACGATCGGACCTGTGCTTTGCAGATTTCATTTTCTATGCAGTCCGACAGTAACTGCGCTTCAGGTCATGTCACGGCCTTAATTTGTAATATAAAGCTTGATGAGCCATAAACCATTTTATTTAGTTTTGATGGCACGTATGTATGAAGATAAGTGTCATGTTCTTTCATGCTTGTTTTGAGAGAGGCTTTTTATGTGAGTTTTTTATTTTCAGACTTATTATGAATGGTATGTGCGTGTCAATAAAACATGTCATGATTTTTGATGAAATGCTAAATGTTATATGGTTGGAAAGGTAATTCAGCTCTTGGAAATATCTTAGAGATCAGATATTTCTGGGGACCCAATAAATATGGTGGTAAGTCCCCTCTTTGAGGCGTGGCTGGAAAGACCTCACGGCGTCCTCACCTTCCGCATGACGCAGGTCCTCACCGGACATGGTAACTTCGGGAGGTTTCTACACCAGATGCCGAAATGAACGCCCGGGTGTCACCATTGTGTGGACCGCCCGGAGGACACGGTGGAGCACCAAGGTATGCCCCGCCTGGGCAGAACACCGCCGTGTCCTCGTGGTGGCAATCGGCGGCAGCGATCTCTCGCGCTGGACCTTGGTACAGGCCATGGTCCGGAGCGAGGAGGAGTGGCAGGCGGACGCCTCTTTCTGCGAAGCAGTAATGCTAGCAATGGAGGAGGCCGCACGTGCACGCGCGAGGCAATGGCCCTCGCGCCCATGCCGCCGGGATTCCGATCCCGATTTCCGGCTACCGTAGGCGCGGGCTTGCGGACGGCGAGCAATGGGTAGCTTGCCGTCCGACCGTCCGGTAACCGTCCGGACCGAGCCCAAGTCGTCGACGGCTTGTATTGTTCTACGCGCGCCTCAAAGAGATTTCAGCAACCGTAGGGGCCCAGCAGGGTCGAAGTCTACTGGGGCCAAGGGTGATGAGAAAGAAATTCTGAAAGGAAGACTCGGCTCTAGTATGAAAGACAACGAATAAACAGGAGTGGGTTTTTAGTTAGTAAAAGTCTGACACTATCTCGCGCTCCGGCCAAGAGCCGAGGATGTCATTGGATGATTTTCCCAACTAAAAAAAAAATGTCAGATATTTTTTACTTATTTACAGTTCAATTACTGGTATGATCTGGACAGTCGAGAAATAGTCAAATTTTACGTTTTACGTATTACGTTTGCTTAGAAGTTTGAGTATATCTAATAAAAACGGTAAAAATCATGTTAATTTTACTGTAACAGCTCATAAATTTTGCTATGCCTTTATAAGCTGTTACAATATTGCCTTTAGTTACTTCTAAAACTCCACTATTTTTCCTCAACAGCTAGTCCTAAGCAACTATTATTCTTTCATCTACCAGTCCGACTTTATAAAGTCGTAGCAGTAGAACTAAAATTGAATTTGCCCACCGAGCTATTTCTTGAGTTAACATTGGAGTTCAGAAAATTAAAAACCGGGCAAGTGCGAGTCGGACTCGCGCACTGAGGCTTCCGTATAAACTTGAAAGGTAAATTGCGGTTTAAGATTTATGACGTATTAAAAAAAAAACTACTTACTAGATCTCGTTCAAAACAATTTTCGGTGGAAGTTTGAATGGTAATGTACATCACATATTTTTTTTTTAGGTTTATCATTCTCTTATTTTAGAAGTTACAGGGGGGGGGGGGCCATACATTTTACCACTTTGGAAGTGTCTCTCGCGCAAACTATTCGGTTTAGAAAAAAATGATATTAGAAACCTCAATATCATTTTTGAAGGTATGGATTTGATAAGAAAAAAATGAGTTTCAGTTCTAAACAATAAATTTTTGTGTGAAAATCTTAATGCGGTTCACAGAATACATCTACTTATCAAGTTTCAACAGTAGTTCTTATAGTTTCGGAAAAAAGTGGCTGTGACATACATGTCTATCCTCAGAGGATAGACATCGATCTAAAACTTGACAAAAGATCACAAAGATCGGTTTCATTTTTAGTAGCGAATGCACGTATACACCGTCAAGCCACCATCATCTTTCTGCCTTTGTCCAGTGTTATATGTATGAGGTAGGCGCAACACGTTTGTTTCTTTCATTCTTTCTTTCATATCGCTCCTCTCACAATCAATCCATCTTTTGGCCTTCCTCGCCCATCCACATGTATACTCATAACCCTTTTAGTAACATCCGTTTTATCCTTCGTCTTCATAATGACCTTAACAAGACAAATGATTACCTTTCAATTTTTCAGTTACTGGCGCTCATTTCAAACTTCCTCTTACATTATCCATTGTCATCACACCACACATCCATAACAAAAATCTCCTCTCCACTACATGCAATCTTTTTCATCCGTCTTCTTTACAGTCCAACATTCTGATCCAGAATGACAGGTCTTGTCACGGACTTATAGAATTTACCCTTCAACTTGGGGGGCACCGTGGGTCACAAGTTGTTCCAGTTACCTGTCGCCATTTCATATAATTCATCAGCCCGCAGTACCGAAAGTCACAGCAAATCAGTATGTGCGTTCCGGTGATAACTAAGGGCACAAGACTGGAGAGACTGCCTAAACCACAGAATAAGTATTACGTTTTGGTCGCGCTCTTTTAGGCCAATAACTTCCAGTCTATGACACCACATTTGCTCTAGACGTCTCGGCCGCTTTCAGCAACCAGTATAATGTCATCGGCATCATTAGGAATCAAGTCATCAATCAAATCATCAGTAAGAGTCCAAGTCCGTTCCATCATCGGACCACAATACTTACGGCCGGCGTTGCGCCACTGGTACATGATGGACATCCTATCCATACCTACGTACAAAGCGTTTTGGGAATACATTTATTATGCGCACAGCTAAGCAGTGGAATTCCCTACCGGAGTCTGTGTTTTCTGATAGCTATAACCCTATCAGGATTTGGGGGCGACCTATGTCCAATAGTGGACGTCCTTCGGCTGAAATGATGATGATGATAACCTAGGGGTATTTAAGTCAAGAGTGAATAGGTTGCTTCTAGGCAAGCGTGCTCAATGGTCCGCCACATTATCGCTTACCATCAGGTGAGATAATGGTCAAATGCGAGCCTATCCATAATAAAGAAAAAAAAAAACTATGTCCACCGTCAAATGTTTGCAATATGTTTAGTTATAAGTTTGCGCCTTTTCCGGCAAATAAAATGTTTTTCTTTCTTTCATCTTTCACCGGGCGGTCCGCACAATGTTGATACCTGGGCTTTTCTCCCGCCTGGATCAAGTGCAAGAACCTCCCGAACTTACAATGTCCGTTAAGGAACTGCATCATGCGGAAGGTAAGGAATAAAAGAAGTAAGGCCTGAAAGTCGACCCTTGACGTAAGTAAGCCGATAATTTACAATGTCAAACCAATGCTTCTAATTAGAATCTGTCTTAAGTATAATGTATCCACTTTCATTTAAATGGTCTTAAGACATAATTACTCGATTCATTCCTATTCATTAATCTTAATATCAGCGCATTTGTTTCACACGCATAATTATTTAATAACAGAGCAGCGAAACAAACCTTGCTTACAACTTAACTCCACAACTTTGCTTCGTATAAATTATAAAATAATTAAAAGTTCACAAGTTTGTTTGAAAACATTTTGCTTACAGATTCTCGTTTGTTTTGTTTTGTTTTGGAGAGAGATTAGAATGAGAGTGTGTTCCCATGTTATTTAACGTTATATTTGTTTTACACAACCTACTTTTTGTTTCTGTTAAAAGAGTTCTGAGGCTATGCACAACGTAAAAGAAACTTTTTTCAGCACTGTTATCGCCACCCACGCCCCCTATGTGTCTTTGACATTATACTTTTACAACCTTTTATAAAAGCAAACGAGAGCTACCCGCGAAAAAAACAGTTTCTCAACTATAACTCCAAGTTGAACAGTGCCTTAATTAGCAAGCTATTATTAATTACTCCTTTAATCAAAGTTGACCTCATTACAAATTTAGTAGTTAATAAAGAATAGTTAACGACTATGCCCAAAGTAAAGTCTACAGGCCAAGATTTCTTTGAATTTTAGACGCTTTGTAATGTAGAACCAAAGATACCTTTCAGACGTCAAAGTAAAAAAAAAAATGAACAAAAAGTAACACTTTATCCCATTCCTGTAATTTGAAATTTAATTAGATACTATGCTATAAACACCATTTGACGAAACAAAATCTTGTGAAGCAACTTTTGCGAAGCAATCCGATGCGGTTCACGTGAATTCAACATATCGCGGCGGCATTGTCTTACGTTTGTAAAGTCACCACTTTAGCCGCCATTTATATAAAACAAGCCACATATCATAATCAGCCTTTTAATCGTACCCTCAGTGGAAAATAGGCATAAGTGAATTTACATTGAATCATCGATTTTATCATATTTGAAAAGTACGTTTAAAGATACATACGCAATTTTTTTTTCATATTTTTCTTGTTTAATTTGACGAATTAATTCAAGAAAATAGTTTTGAGAATTTATATTCCATCACTTTTTTTCTTAAGGATTAGTAGATTATGTGATATAACGCAAATAATAAATTAAAAAATATGACATATTAATTAATAATATGTTTATACCTAAAATTTAATGTAGAAAATAAATAGTAACAAATATTATGATTTAAATGCGTTTGCTTTTTTTACATCGCTAGTCTTGTATACACGATTATCTTTTTATTCGTTATATTAACTAGGTAAGGAAATTATCTTAAATGCACTTACTTAACCAAAAAGATAAACTTAAAAAATAAAAACAGCAGTATGACTGTTTACTTCTTATGAACTTAAAATAAATTACAATAATAACAATTACTGCTTTTTTCCACTAAAAACTTTCCTTTACGTCGAAACATAAGACTACAAACTGCAGCACGGCTGTAACATAAGAATTATTACTTCTTTCTTCCACTAGAATATTTTCATTGCACCGGGACGTAAGATTTGATACAGCGGCGCGGGAGTAGACAGCGGGAACATAAGCGTGAATACGTCGATGCAGGGGGGAGGGGGCGGTGCGTATCCACGCGCTTGACAGTCAGTGCCCGTTTCTAGGTCAAGGTAATAGCTGCGTTTACGCATTTGCGAAAACAAAACAACAACAATTGAGTGGTTTTTCTTCTTATTTTAAAGTAAAGTGACCTGAAAATGTATAACCGGACACAGCACAGTAGGGCGAGAAGAATTTTGAAGTTAATAGGTAAGTACATTAAGATTTAATTCTTATAAAAGCTAAAAATAAATTATTCCACAATGACGTGTTTACTGTATAATCAATAACATTGAGCGACTGTCGTCCGACCTTTGTAACCGGAACCAAAACAATATCGTGGTTACACATTCTGAATGAATGAAGGTGCAGTTTCCTCACGATGTTTTATCTTACCGCCAGCTAGTGGTTCAAGTAGTATGTAAGTGCGCTAGACAATTACAGCAATCGTCTGGTCTCAAACTAGGGGAACCTATATGAATGATTCGCTGTCTATTATTATAAAATTAATTTCTGTTACTAACGTGTAATTTTATTTCTAATTTGTAAAGACATACCATAGATGTTATAACAAAATGTGTATTTGTAAATATTTATATTAGGTACATGATACTTTCAAAATCGTTAACTAGGTATTATTGCTTAATCTATACTAATATTATAGAGAGGTAATATTTTTTTGTTTGTTTGTTTGTAATAAATAGGCTCCGAAACTACAGGACCGATTTTAAAAGTTCTTTCACCATTCGAAAGCTACGTTATCCACGAGTAACATAAGCTACTTTTTATCCCCGTAAGTAGGTACCACGCGGGCGGAGCCGCGGGCGGAAGCTAGTATATTTATATAAAAGTAATCGATCTGTGTCCGAAAAAACCGACACAAAGTTTGTTCAACCCGGGAATTGAACCCAGGACTTATACCACTAAACTAACGAGGCGTTATATTTATATACTTACATCTAAAAATCTCAGCCATATCACTTTAATTACCTGGTCTTAAACTAAGGATTCTGTAAAGGATTTGGCAAGGGGTACGTACACTCAGACCCAAGTCAGTTTAGTAAAGTTTGTTTGTTTGTCCGATCGGGAATCGAACCCGGAGCCTTTCGTCCTATAGACACTAATAATTGTGGCATCGAGGATGTCAGACAAAGAATGTCTTACCTTAACTTACCTTATTTTGTGAGCAAGACGTCTTTAGTAACAACTTAATATGATATTATTTATATTACATTTTATAATAAAATAATTTATTTACAGACGACGACACAGAAGCAGAACAAACATCTGGAAATTATGAAGTCAGTCGTGGTGATATTATGTACACCGCGCCGTCAACAAGTCGAAGTAGCAGACGACAATCTACAGTAAATTACAGAATTAGTGAGTCTTCGAATGAAGAGCCATTTTCACCACCGGTATCTGAATATTTACCAAGTTCGAGTCCTAGTCCGATAGCAGACTTAGGCAATACTTTACCATCTTCAATATTGAATGACTTCGATTTTAGTTTGAGAGATTGCTTAGGTAATTCTACACTTTTCTCTTCTCCAATTTCCACCACTCATAATAATTTAATTTTTATAGCGTCACCTACTGTCGTTTTTATATCTAATCCTCAAAAAACAATTTCTATGGGTAACAAAGACAGTTATGAAAATTTAGCGGTATCATCAGGAAATTACATAGAAGGAGTTTATCCTTTGCCGAATGATGCCGATCTTGAACCCGTATCCACGTTCTGGTATAATGCACCACTTCCTGAAAAGAGCATAACTGCCGCAGAACCTGAAACAGAACCTACATTTACTAGCCCTACAAGAACTCTGCTGACTCTTGAAAGTACTACGGTCATGCTTCGTGAAGCAGAGCCTGCATCCATAGCATGTCGCGACGAATTTCCGTTAGTTGAACATAATACTGCCGCAGAACCTGAAAAAGAACTTACATCTACAAGTCTTGCAAAAACTCCACAGACTCTTGAAAATACCCCGGCTATACTACCTGAAGCAGAACCTACATCCATAACATGTTATAACGACGAAACTCTTCCAGTTGGACATAATACTCTCACAGAACCTGAAACAGAACCTATATCTACAAGCCCTGATAGAACTCCACCGGTCTCTTCAATTGCCACAGCTATAGTTCCTCACTCAGACCCTCCAATCATAGCCTGCCACGTTGAAACTCTACCAGCTGGATATAATTCCACCACAGAACCTGAAGCAACGAATTCTCGTCCAGTGTTAGTAACTGAAGCTAATACAAATCCTAGAAAAAGAAAGCGTAATCCCGAAAAATGGTCTCAAACACAAAAAAAAATCAAATTAAATACAGGTCAACAGCCTCAAAAACAGATGCAAGAGCCTTGCAAGTGTAAGCTTAAATACTTTGAAAAAATACCCAGCGACAGGAGGTTGGTAATATTTAAGCAATTTTGGGCTTGTGGTAACCATGAAACTCAATGGCAATTCATTTTGAAAAACACTGAGATTATAGAACCTAAAGTTATGAAAATTCAGCGTAAGCGTGAACGAAATCGTACACTGGTTTATTATTTGCCGTCAAAAAACGATGTATGCCTTGTGACTAATTTGAAAATGTGGAAAACTATGTTTCTTAATACGCTAGGTATTAAAGAAAGAACAGTTTACACTGCCATTGACAAATATGCTAATGGGGACCAAATAACAGACCTTCGAGGAAAACATACCAATAGACCTCATAGAACAGCCAGCGAAACAGAACAGAGTGCAATTCAACATAATCAGTCCTTTCCTTGTATCGAATCTCACTATCTTAGACAAAATTCCAGCCGTCAATATTTGTCACAAGACTTAAATATCTCAAAAATGCATCGTTTGTACAAAGATTGGATATCAGAAAATGAAAACTTTCGTAATACTAAAGTGGCAAGCGAATATCAATATAATCAAATATTTAATACACATTTTAACCTTTCTTTTTTCCGGCCGAAGAAGGATTTGTGCAATTTATGTAGCAAATACGACAATTCAACTGAAGAAGGTAAATTACAACTGAAAGAGGATTATGACAGTCATATAAAAAATAAAAACATCATACGAAATATGAAGGATAGTGAAAAAGAATCAGCAGATCCTAATGTGAAAACTGTAGCTGTTTTTGACTTGGAAAAGGTTCTTAGTTTACCGCAATCTAATGTGAATATTTTCCATTATAAAAGGAAATACCCCGCATACAATTTCACTGTGTACAATTTAATATCCCGTCAAGGGTTTTGTTATCTATGGCATGCACAAATTGCAAAAAGGGGTGCGAATGAAATCGCTAGTTGCTTATTACACTTCATTAAATCTGAAGTTAACAGGGGTATAAAGTCAATTTCACTGTATTCAGATAATTGTTCGGGCCAGAACAGAAATCGGTTCATATTCGCGATGTATATTTATGTATCACGTGTATTGAACGTAGAAGTTACACACAGGTTTTTACAAACTGGCCACACTCAGAACGAAGGCGACTCAATGCATGCCTGCATCGAGAAAAATATGAAAAATAAGACATTGTACTCGCCTGACCAACTGTACGAAGTAATCATGAATTCAAAAGTACAAAATAAGTTTGTAATTAAAGAAATGAATCAAAATGACTTTTACAACCTAAAAATTCAAATCACGACAAGCAAGAATTGGTCACAAGACACAAACGGGCATAAAGTATTTTTCTCAAAAATTAAAGAAATCAAAACAAGTCCCGATGCACCAAATAAATTATTATTTAAATATGATTTCGAAAGTGAATATTTGGTACTAGACACTACAAATCGTACGACGACGACGCGCACACGCAAATCAAATAATGCCAATGCTGTAGATGTTAATGAACTTCCACTTGCATATGCTCAATTGTTACCTATTTCTGACGCGTTGTTCAAAGACTTAATTAGCCTGTGTAATACAAATGCTATACCTCTACATTACCAAACATTCTATAGAAATTTGTTACCAGCGACTGAATCTCCAAATTTGGAGGTATTTGATTCATCTGAAGAAGAATAACTTTACTAGTTCCCGTATTTTTGATCTCATTATTATTTTAATTTGAATTTTGTTGAATTTTTATATTCATACGTATAAACATATTGATTATTAATAATTTTAAAACAAAAGGTACTGTGAAAGTATCAAAGGTCTTATTTTGTTAACAAATTATGCATGTCATGTTACCATAGATTTGTATTGAGAAAATAATAATATTTTGTTACATTTATATCCCTTCATTACCAAACATTCTATAGCCTAGAATGTTTGGTAATGAAGGAATTCGTAGAACGAAGATAACGTAGAAGGGAACAAGAATTTTTTGATTTATTGCTTAAAGAAGGTTTTTTTTTGTATTTTTATTTGTTGATTATTTTAAAACAAAAGGTACTGGCAATGTGTAAAGTACCTTGATTTGTTAATAATTTTTGCTTGTTATCTTAGATTTTTATTGAGAGAACATAATATTTTGTTGTACGGAGCCAAGAAAGAAGTTATTTCGTTAATTGTTACAAATCTTAACAAATGATCTACTGATTAGTTAATCATTTAAAAAAAAGTCATTAGTGGTAGTAATCTTCACCGAAACTCCACATTGCTGAATTATTACTGTCAAATTTTATTGTTGATAGTACGAACTTTAATTGTAGCCAAAACTATAATTATAATTTGCCTGAAATAAAAAAATAATGAACACAAAAAATGCATTTCCTTTTTTTCCCTTTAGTCATAAATATTAACTCTAAGTAATATGTGTTAATATGCAGCTAACTTTTCTTTAACATAATAATGGAATAAGTAATTATCTTTGTTTATTTAAGTTACCTTAGCAAGCCCCTAAATTGAAAAATGGGGTAAGTATTGCTAATACATTTCAAACATAATTGTAATAAAGGAAATAATGTAGTAATCTTACTTATACTAGCATAAATGTTTGTATTTACAAGTTCATTACTGCTTTAATACAACATACTTTTTGAAATATTTTTTCTTTTCTGGCAAAGTCTGGCATACATTTTGATACTCAGAATCCTGTATTTCATTACATTTTGAAAAATAGCATAATATTTTTTTTTTACAATTCCTAATAAACTATAAACATTAGTACTAACTTAAATACAACACGCAGTGCAACTTTTTTTTCTCCTTTTTTTGATACAAGAATAATTCTTCTTCGTTTGAAAATAAAGTAAATATGCCCATAAATTCAATTTTTTCGCCATACTGAAAAATCACCATTTTCGTCTTATGCCTTTTTTCCACTGGGGGTACGTAATGTTCCCACTGCTGAGACTCAGGCCTCCTCTCTCTAGGAGAGGGAATGGGCCGTAATCCACCACGCGGGCCCAGTGCGGATTGGTGAATGTCACATGTCTTCGAATTTTTGGTTCTAGGACATGGCCGGTTTCCTCACAATGTTTTCCTATACCGTTTTGAAAGCAGTGGTGATAAAATAAATTACACAAAGTAATACGACTGGCTGGGTTTGAACCCGCGACCTACAACTCGTAAGTCGAGGCCGTTACCACTCGGCCATCACTGCTCTCAAACAATTTACCGCACCGCGAAAATTCGCGCAAAAATATCAGCCAGCACATCGCTCATCGCCGCACCGCACACACGTGCGGTCGGCCACATAGGCCAGTGCAATAGGGTATCAATTGTTTGATCTTTAGCGACATCTATGGTCGCTACAGATCAATAATGTGCTTTGTGTTTTGTGATGTGGTCTGATCGGAGGATCCTCCCTTTTCAACGGAGGTTTGCGGAACTTTACACACTATGTTCCGCCTACCTCCAAAGATCCATTCGCGCCGCCATCCATCCACCGCGTAACGGAGTAGCTGTGGTAAGAAAATAAAATAACGTGTATCATTTTTGTAATTGCTAACCACATATCTACAGGTCAGCCATCTGCGAGGTAGTTACTTAGCACACAATCAATGGCAGTGTTTTTTATTTTGACGACAACATATATCTTAATATTAGCTTCTGCCAGCGGCTTCGCCCGTACCTATAAAAGTACGTTTCTCCATACAAACTTTGGACCCCGTACCATTCCCTTAGGGTGTGAATTTTGGTAATTCTTCTTTTAGTGCTCTCCTACGTCACAAAAGGAAGCCTAATAAAAAATTACACACTCCAAATCCCAGTAATTTTGGCTGTCCGTTGATTTGTCAGTCAGTCAGTTCCTCCTTTTACATAATATGTGTATAGATTTAACTCATGAGCAATATTTTCAACTAATAACGGCCCCAAATATCAACAACAAAGATGGCTGCCCACGTTAGCCGTAAGAAAAAGTATTCGCCCCCAATAAAAAATACTTCGTCAAGAAATTTAATATCAGATTCCGGCAAAGTTGCAGCGCTGTTGTTTTTTGTTATTTAATAACTTTGTCTTATTGCATACATTACATTTGTGTTACTGGAGCTCTGTATGGGGAGTTTTAAAT
The DNA here is from genome assembly GCA_905147345.3 of Mythimna impura. Taxonomy (NCBI): domain Eukaryota; kingdom Metazoa; phylum Arthropoda; class Insecta; order Lepidoptera; family Noctuidae; genus Mythimna; species Mythimna impura. The sequence continues at coordinate 28,990,441 of LR990349.1, read as the reverse complement.
ATTTCACTGATTATCCGATATTGGAGGTTCAACTTTCAGATTAAAATATCAATTATGCAATGAGTTTTTGTATCGATTTCAGGGTTCAGTAGCGTGTTATGTGTATCAGGTGTTTAGAGAAGAACTTCAGTCTTAGCAAGACATGTTTTGTAAATTATTGTCGATGATTTTCGTTTTAAATCATTATGTTTGATCCGTAAATGTTCTAATGTGTGTTGTCCAGTAAAAAAATAATGTCGCGTATAGCAGATAACCTATTATAATATTTGTCAATTCTTTTATTGTTAACGATTGTATTTGTAAGTATCAAGCAACTTTTAATACGTGAATAGTTGGGTAATTTTAAAGCTAAGATATCTGAATTTTAGATTATTTCGCCTAAAAATTGGTCTGTGCATTTGACTTGACTTCAAATTATTTGCAATGCTTCGATTTATAAAATTAATTTTTAATATTTTCAAATTCATTTTGATTTGTAGTGTTGTTATTAATCTTAATGTGTTTGACATAGTCGATTATTATTTTGTGATAATTTATTCAACATTCATCATCATTTCAGCCGATAGACGTACACTGCTGGACATAGTCCTCCCCCAAATGTTGCCACAATGAACGGTCCTGTGCGTCTCGCATCCATCGGATTCCCGCAACCTTCACCAGGCCATCGGTCCACCTTCCAACACTGCGTCTTCCGGTACGCGGTCGCCGCTCCAGAACCTTTCGGCCCCAACGGCCATCTGTTCTGCGAGCAATGTGCCCGGCCCATTGCCACTTAAGTTTGGCGATTCTTCGTGCTATGTCGGCAGCCTTGGTTTTCCAGTGGATATCTTCATTTCTGATTCGATCTCGCAAGGATGATAATTTATTGTTTAATGTTAAATTGATTATACTGTAAAATTATGTAAGCAATGACAGATTACGTTTCTGAAGACAGCAGTATAATAAATGATAAGCGCTATTTTACCTTGATTGTCATCTGCATTTTTCCCTATTGTTATTAAGATTGTTCCTAGTATGTAAAATGTGTGACCCGTGGCTGTACTTAATTAATTTAAATAAATATTTAAAAAAAATAGGAAAGAAATGTTATAAAGTTGGTCAAGATAGAAAAAATAATCACAAAAATAAAGTATGTAGCACTAAATTGCAATCACGAATACTTGCTATTCCTATAAGTTATCCAACTTTCCTGTTATTGCGCACAACTGCCGTATCTTGTTTACAAGTAAAAGTAGAACGAAGTCGTGGCTTGCAATTTGATTTGGAAAACAAGAGGGGTTCTTCGGGGCCCCCTTGTTATACAGACGATTATTTGACGGATTTATTGTGGCCTTTTTACGGGGATTTTATAGTCTCGGCCCCTTCTTACATATAACTTATTACGTAGCTAACAAAATTTTAGTGTACTACTTAATCTATTTTTGGTGTACAAGGCAAGGTACATTTAAAATGATGAACACAATGACTCCTATCTAAAATATGGAGTCAAAAAATTCCTCCGCATCGCTGTCGACTGGAAATGTGCCCTTATTGTGTATATATTATGTAATTTTAATTAGTTAAGTGTTTTTATTTTTCATGTATGTTTAAATCATGTTTAAATGATGAACTGATTTTAAGTTTAATTTGTGCATTGAGTTGTACAGAGTATAAAGTCTTGCAAATTAAATAAAACGCCTAAAACTAATAGATGACGTAGAGATTTAGGGGTCTTAAAGTCAAGGGTGAATAGGTTGCTTCTAGGCAAGCGTGCTCCATCGTCGGCCATATCTTCGCTTTCCATCAGATGACATAGTGGTCAAACGCGATCTTGTCCATAATAAAAAATATATATATATCGACCCGCGGCGAATGAGTGTTTCAACGATGCTATGAAACTGTTAAAACGCTTAGGTACTTAAATGTGTGTTTTTATTCATTCGCTGCGCGTGGATGTCAGCATAAAAATTATTATTTAATAGTACGGGTTTGCTCGTACATTTTGGATCACAGGTTTTTTTTTTTGGGTCGGAACATCCCTCGCTCTTGGGCGGAGTGAGAGGGCATATCAGACACCTTCGACGTTCGACGTTTCGACGTCTTATACTGGCTAAAAACCCACTCCTATTCCTTCTTTGCGTTTGTTCCAGGGCCCCGGGGATCTCTTTCGCATCACCCATGGCCCCAGTAGGCTTCGACACTGCTGGGTCCCTACGACTAAAACATCGTTAACTCCGGTTTCTGTCTAGGTTCTGTCCAGTGAACGCTTGTCTCAGTTGGGCTCAGCGTGTGTGTGACAGATTTTGGGAACAAATGATTTATCTATCAGACCTAAATCATTATGTTGTTGGAAACTCTTAATTAAACGCTAAATGAAATGAAAATATTCAGAAAAAACTTCTGCGGCTCTTTACCAGGTCGTTGTTCTATATTTTGGGGGGTTTCTCTTATCTTAATCCCTTTTTTGGGATGGCAAATTATCAAATAACTCCTCTCAGTTGGGATGGAGAGGAGTATCAGACTTGTACTAACTAAGACACACCATTGTTCTTTTAGTTACCCTTCGCGATCTAGCGCCAAGGTAACTCTTTCGAACGATTCTATGGCAAGCTTTACCCTCTAAGTTTTCTGGTATGTTCCAGAGGGTTTTATCACTACTGATAACATAAGACCATCATCTAACAAGGCTTTTTTCTAACTAACTTGTGGTCAGCTTCCAATCCAACCGGATGCTGTTGAATACCCGCAGTTGAATAATGTATTCACGGGTACACACACCCGTGAAGAATACATTGAGCGACTGCCAATCAGACCTCTACATACCGTTTACTGGGCGACACGATACTCTTTGGATAGACTGATGGTTTTTTTTTTAGGTGGGATAATCATTTTATGACAAATCCCGCTCTTGGGCGGAGCTGGAGATAGTGTCAGACTTTTACTGACTAAAAACCCACTCCTATTCCTTCTTTGCCTTCGTCTCAGGGCCCCGGGTTTCACTTTCACACTACCCGTGGCCCCAGTAGGCTTCGACCCTGCTTGGCCCCTACGATTGCTGACATCTCCCTGAGGCGCGCGTGGAACAGTACGCGCCATCAATGACTTGGGCTCGGTCCGGACGGTCAGACGGCGAGTCAACCATTGCTCGCCGTCCGCAAGCCCGCGCCAACGGTATAGACTGATGGTCAGACTTTTTGGCGTTTTTACCTGCTTACCATCAGGTGGGATCGCAGTTAAGCACAAGTTTATACAATTTAAAAAAAAGTGAATGTCAAAGATCTACGTCACCCGGGACCAACAGCTTCCCGTGCTTTCCGAAGCACATGAAGATGACATAAGATATTAAAGAAAAAAAACAATAATAATAATAATTGCCGACATTGTTTTGGAGCCAGTATTTCATGGCTTCGCATTTTTTAACTGGAGTACGGTATTATTTTACGTCGAGGGCCTACAAATGGTGTCAACAACACACTTCGTTTCGTACGTTCACGATAAAATATAATAACGGTGAAAGTTAAACGAGGATGCCTGTAACATAACATGGATGATCCTGATTGATGGAATTTGACTCCCGTGGAAAGTTTTTTGATTGATGCGAAGACCTCCAAGTAAGATAATGTTTTGTTTTTCGGTGGGAAAGTCATTCGATGACATCCCGCGCTCTTGGGCGGAGCGAGAGGGTGTGTCCGACTTTTACTGACTAAAAACCCACTCCTGTTCCTACGTTTCCTTTCATACCAGGGCCGAGTCTTCCTTTCAGAAGCAGACCCTTGGCCCCAGTAGGCTTCGACTCGACCCTGCTGGGCCCCTACGGTTTGCTGACATCTCCTTGAGGCGCGCGTGGAACAGTACGGGCCATTGACGACTTGGGTTCGGTCCGGACAGTTACCCAACGATCGGACGGCGAGCTACCCATTGCTCGCCGTTCGCAAGCCCGCGCCTACAGTGGCCGGAAATCGGGATCGAGATCGAGGCGGCTGGGGCGTGAGGGCCGCGCCCTCGCGCGTGCTGTAGTTTAATTAAGTAGTTAAGTGAATAGGTTACTTCTAGGCAAGCGTGCTCCATCGTCGGCCACATCATCGTTTACGGTAGGATAGCGATAGGTGACATAATGGTCAAATGCGAGCCTATGCAATAAAAAACCGGGCAAGTGCGAGTCGGACTCGCGCACTGAGGTTTCCCTACACTTACTTATGAAAACACTTTTTAACTGGCCTGTTGGTCTAGTGGTTAATGGCCCTGACTGCTATGCCAGAGGTCGTGGGTTCGATTCCTACCCAGGACAAATGTTTGTGTGATGAGCACGATCATTTGTTCTGTGTCTGGGTGTAATTTATCTATAATCTATAATATGTATGTATTTAGAAATATATATGTATGTTTATCAGTTGTCTAGTACTCATAACACAAGCTCTGCTTAGCTTGAGACTAGACGGCGTTGTGTGATGGTTGTGAAAAAAAAAAAAAAAAATCAGTTAAATTCCAGAATTGGGTTACGAAGATTTTTCCGCATGGAAAAAAATTTTTTTTTGGACTTAAGTAACTACAAATTTACGGTTTTCAGATTTTTTCCTATACTTGTGCTATAAGATCTTGCTTCATGCCAAATTTCAGGATCAGGTCAACGGGAAGTACCCTATGAATTTTGATTACCTTGAGCCTGATATTTTCAGTTTCAAGGGGCTGCAGACCTGAGTAATGAGTATATGGTGTTAATTTCAACTCGATACCTCCAGGCGTTCCCGAGATAAAGGACAGACAGACAGATGGACAACACAATGATCCTATAAGGGTTCCGTTTTTTCCTTTTGAGGTACGAAACCTTAAAAGCTAACTGTGTTTTCTGTTGCTTTTCAATATAAACTAATGTGTACCTATTATTATTATTTCTAGATTCAATAAAACCAATATTTTTTTAACAATATGTGAACTCTGACACAAAATTGTCTGTAAATCACGTTTCAATATCTAAATGCTTACGCATTGCCTGGAAACACATCAAAACACTCCAATCAGCACAAATATCTCACAAGTGATTGCAAGCGTTGTCAACATCTCATCATTTTACTTCGACAAACAAGACACAATAAAAAGAGCAAAACAAACAAACGCAAACAATTGTTTACGTTAGACATGAAAGTAAACCATCCAACCGACAAATTCTTCAAAGATCTTTAAAACATCAATGTTATATCTTCTGGAACATTTTTTTTTATGTCGTGTCAAATTTAATATCTTTATGTTAGCAGCAAAAAAATATTTTATACAAACTCCATAAAATTGAACTATTTTAACCTCCATTACTTATAAAATATTTAACTGACTATAATATAATAAATATATACCGTCGAAAAACTCTTCCGCACCGATGTTGACTGGTAACATGTTCTAAACCAAAAACTGATGCATTGCCACTCTATATTGTAATGCTTTTTCCACTGTTCAAGGTTACAGCCAGGCCTTGAGAACGGGAAGTATCAAAAAGGCGCCAAAAGGGATCTTTAATTTATTTGTTACTCGGAACCCACGATTTAGAAGTTTCAACTCCAAATGACGAAAATATAATTGCCAGCAAGATTATTGTATTTACGCCACTTGAGGTTCTCTGCAGCCGCAGCTGCAGCATCAGCATGCCATAACGAGTTAGGAAGACGGGATGGCGCAAGAGTATCGATACAAGCAGCTAACCACACTACCCATCTTCCAAGGAAATAAAGTCATGCCCTCCGGTTTCTTACAATCCTTACAAACCAGGCCATGATCTTCCAATACAACAGATACAATCGTGCGTCAGATAATGTCGTTAAGATTAACAGCTGCACTATAATAATATTTCATGATGAAACAACCACCAAACTCCGTCTGGAGCACAGGCGTAGGGAAGCCAGCCTTTTGGTCTGTTCTAGTGTGCGCAGGAATTATATGACTTGATTCCGCCATCACCTTTCAGCCATCGACGTGCGGCGAGTGTCCACCCATATGTACACCCTTATTGACACCTCTATCCTCCTCTATCAATACCGCGTACATCAAAGGACTGGAACAATTTGCCCGCTATGATCTTCCCGTCCGATTATAATTTAGGTATCTAGAGGATCTTAATAGACTAGCATTCTTCCCTATCCACGATTGCATCACTGCTTGCCATCAGGTGAGATCGCTGTCAAGCTCAAGTCACTTTAGAAAAAACTTGACCCCTATCAGATGATAGGGGTCAAGTTTTTTCTTTTCAACTTCAATTTCAACCAAATCATAGTATTCTCATAAAATAAAGCCCGGAAATGTCTAGTTAGACTCACGTCTGCCAGAGCAGCAGATGACACTGAGCTCCTGCATAAATTGTGCCCAGACTGATCAAATTCCTTAACGCGGAAAATATAATGTGTACTTTTTGGGGAATTCGGCCAAAGGTGGCAATTTTCTCCGTACCGACGTTGCATTTGAGAGCTAGATATCACGGCAAGCGTTATCGGGCTGATGCAGCGCCACACCAAGGTACAAGTATGCGGAGAATGTAATAACTTACGAGTTTATTTCTTCCTAGATTACCATGCAGAAACCTCATTCCTCATTGCAAATAGCTGAATTCCAATAGAAGCAATTCTCGATGTGAAATAATAACATCTTTATGTAAACGAAGCTGAATGCTCGTCGTTTTGTGAACATAACACAGAATCGAGTACACAGAATTCATTTTATTGTTGAACTTTACTTGTTTTTGAGGCTGTAATTCTAACTGGCTCAAGGATGGGCTCTTTCGACAACATTCATTTTATTAGTCCCCAAGTGTTCGGAATTCGGAAGTGTTTCAGATTTGAATACGAAAATGTTTTGGAAAAGTTTGCTTGTTCCGGCTTCAGGTCGTTCATCTGGCAAATCGATGGTTGGGTTCAGTGGGTACTTAATAAGCAAACAATTGGTTTCTTCTTCTGTTTGTGTCGATGGACCCAAACTAATTTTTTTCTCAACAGTATTTGGCAGCCTGCAGCTCTGTCATCGACCTCGTATAAATCCTAAAAAGTGCAGGTGCAAGATGGATAGCAGGTGACGCATGTCCTGTGCAGCGGCTCTACACTGGCACTGTGTTAGAGATTGGTCGAGGAAACCTCATTTAGCCAGATTATTTTTGCAGCGACCAACCTAGGTCTTCAGTCGTTTAAGAGATTTCTAGATTGACCATTGTAGCTCGCGTCCCCCTGGGACCAACCAATAACTCCTCCAAATTTCATCACCCCATCAGAACAATTGGTTTATTGAAATAGGATTCTGTTGACCTAGATATCTTCTTATGACAAAAACACACCTAGATACAGCTGTATCGCTGAGTTTTTAATTGCTTGAGTATAGTACCCGAGAGAAGTTAAATGTCTCCAGTTATCGCTTATTCAACAAATTTATAACCCAAAAAGATATCATTGCAATAAGCTGTTATTGCACTTGGAGATAATAATGAGCTGCTTCCATTCCAAAAAGTTATCAAAGAGACATAATTATAACAATAACTTGCTCCAAATATTTCACAAGAGACACTTTCAGATGCTTAACCCAGAAACTGATTAATGTTTAGGGTTCCGTACCCGACGGGTAAAACAGGACCCTATTACTAAGACTGCGCTGTTCGTCCGTCTGTCTGTCCGACTGTCATCAGACACCGTGATAATTAAACATTTGAAATTTTCACATATATAGGGTGACTGGTAATTAGTGTACGATACTAAAACACGTGATTGTGCTCATGATAACCAACAAGTTTTACTATGGGAACAAACCTGAAATCGCGAAAAAAAAACTGCTGGTCAGTACATTTATGTTTGCCTAATGTACTGAACAGCTGATAATTTTTTCGCGATGTCGGCTTTGCTATATTATATTTCTGTTGCCGCTTTAATAACAAATACTACTCCCATAAATGTGATTTTTTGCTAAGGTCTGTACGGAACCCTCCGTACGCGAGTCCGTCTTGCACTTGGCCTGTTTTTTATGTAGCGACAAGGGTCCCAAATTGTCAAGTAATGCACTCTTCATTCTTTTGTTTTGCAATCTAGTTTGTTACGTTTGTAATCATAAACTGTAGGTTGAGAGTGCTCAGACTATGTTTACGAATGAAAGAGGGATGTTTGTAAAACAAATGTGTTCAGATGCAATTTTTGTTATGAAGAGAGGTTTGTACGGAAATGGAGAAATAATAAATGAGCAATGCTCGTATTTTTAAGGAACGTTCGCATTCGCATCGCAGTTGCAAACTGTCAAAAAATGCTTTGAATTTTCATAAATTTTTGACATTAATGGTTGCGGAGATGAGATTGGTACCATCTTTTTTCTCTCTCTGTTTTACTCTTACGAGTTTCTGTCATAATATCAGTCTACGTCTGCGAAGAAACTTTTCTTCTTTGAACTTTAATATTCTTTTATTTACTGTTAATACTCGAAAAATATTCTCCAGTGTTTGAAGGTTGTATTAATAGTTCACACGTGTTATTGGCAAAATTGTGATGTCTCTTCTACAAATGCCATTAATGAAGTTGAAATTGAGATTGGTACCTAACATAAATGTGAATATTTTTTAAGTACGAGTGACCTTTGACCTTTTTATTATTCCGTACCTCAAAAGGAAAAAAACGGAACCCTTATAGTATCACTTTATTGTCCGTCTGTCTGTATGTTAAGACCCTTTATCTAAGAAACGCGTAGAGGTATCGAGTTGAAATTAAAACCATATACTCAAGTCTGCGGTCCCTTTAAGTTGTAAAAAAAATAAACTCCTAAGTTAACGAAAAAAAAAAGATACGGCCGTTTATGTCGCAAAAAACGTGTATTTCGACACTCTCCGGCAATCAAAATTCATAGGGTACTTCCCGTTAACCCAAAATCTTGAAATTTGGCATAAAGCAAGGTCTTATAGCACAAATATAGAAATAAATCTGAAAACAACAAAAACAAGAAACAGTAAATTTATTGTTATGCCACAAAAAAAAAATCGGAAAAATCTTGGGGACTCCATTCGAGAATTGAATTATTTACATAGGTAAGTTTGTACGAAACCCTCAGTGCGCGAGTCCGACTCGAATTTGCCCAGTTTTTTTTTTAAGCTGGAGATTTTTCAAATGACTTCTTACGCTCTATGTGGAGTGAGAGGGAGTATTAGACTTTTACTAACCATTGCCCACGTTCCTTCAGTCACCCTTTGCGTTTTAGGGCCTCAGTGATTCTTTTGAACAATCTCCAAGTTCACAAATACCAATACTAGTAGTCTCCTTCATATTTCTTTTAATTATTATTGATAGGTTCGCATTTAACCCCTATCTCACCTGATGGAAAGTTTCGACAATGGAGCACGCTTGGAAGTAACTTATTCACTGTGACTTAAAGACCCCCAGATTGTAGCTATCAGGAAACACAGACTCCGGCAGGGAATTCTACTCCTTAAATAAACGCACAATGAATGATATTTTAGATGTTTTTTTCAGAATGTAGGAGACAAATGAAAAAGAATAATTTGAAGTGAAGAAGTTGTAAAAGTAGTAAAATGCAATTAATTTGAAGTTTTATTATTTTAAATTGTCAAATACTTACATGAAAACGCTCATAAAAAATTCTAATTTCACAAACTTTTGTGGTAAGGAAGTTCAAGAACGATAATCATAAACAAAACCTTCCATTGTATAACCACTTGTATTATTAAATCAATTCCATTTCTTTACAAAGCAACTCAAACAGAACACAATACAACAAAATCAATTTATGACATTTACATAACAGAATCAGCAATATCGAGCTACAAAGCGAGTCGGAGGACCATTCTTGCAGAATAAGTGGAGGCCACAATAGGCCTCCAGCATGAATGTGAGGCCAACAGCCTGTTTGCTTGGCGCACACTTCTAGGCCAGATAAGTCACGCCTTGCAGACTCAGTAGGGTTGGCACAGAAACTATGAAGTGAAAATTGAGTTTTTTCCCTGTTTTTAGGGTTCTGTACCCGGTGTCAACAAGACCCTGTTATTTTCCTTTGCTGTCCGTTTGTTCATCCGCCTGTCAGCGGGCTGTATCTCATAAACATTGGTAGAGAGTAAAAAGTAAGATATTTTTAGCTCTATTTTAATATTCCCACTCGCATTTGGCCAGTTATTTTTATATCTACACTAATATTATAAAGAGGTAAAGTTTGTGAGTTTGCTTGTAAGAAGTAATATCTGTAACTACTGAAGCAATTTTAAAAATTCTTTCATCAGTAGAAAGTTAAATTATTTCTGATTGACATAGGCTAAGTTAAAATGTTTGACACCCAGCAAAATGGGCACGCGTTAGCAGATTTTTTATATTTTTAACATATTAATAAAAGTATATTATGGACTGTGATTTATTGCTATTTTTATGCGTTATGCATGTTTTAATGGCTGCAAATCCAAATGTATTTTGGTGTGAAATGTCACAATGTGATAATTTATTTACCATGTAAACCTCGGTTAACCATAACAACCTGTGGCTTTTTAAATTTAGCATGTTATGCTAATGGTTTGTTGTTAGGGTTAGCATGCGTAATGTCCAATTAAATATTTTTGAAGTTAATTTTTCCTGTTAATGAAACTTCATGTTAGTTGCACATTATAAAAATTAATTCTTTTATGCATAAAGTAATTGAAATATGAAAATAAATTTAACAGCTGTTAATGATTTTGTTTATTGGCTTTGAGTGCGGGGCAGTGTGACAACGATGCAAAAGTAAAAGTCTATGGGAAAAGCCATCGATATATATTTTTTGATCCTATAATATATTGTTCCACTGTTGAGTAAACGTCTTCCGATAGCCTTCCAGAGTGTTGCCTTTCGGTAAATATTTATTTAGACAGCGCGAGTGGTGCACTGGGAAATTAGCTGCTGCGCTGCTAGTCGTGGGTTAGATTCGATAAATATTTGTATGGCCGATCATTGCACCGGGTCTGGGTATTTTGCACATATGAGTTCAAATGTTCTTGAACGCACCGGCGATATAAGAGGATTTCTTAACGTGTGGGCAAAGTTAAAAAACACAACTTTGCCATGACATCAAGTTAAGCTTGACTCTCAAAACTGGATTTATTAGACAAAACATAATTTTCGTAACACTCAGAGACAACCCTGCGTCGCCGTCGGCTCTCACAGCGACTCATGACGTCATAAATCCTACTTAGCTTCGTTCCGGTGTACATGTGTATTTTTGTATTGTAGCTATAAGTTTGAATCATACCAGAAGCCCTACCACGGACTCTTAACACGATCCACTTGACGACCTAAACTCAATTGTTAAATGGATGGATATATACCCAGGTATGCTCAGTGGAAAGGCGTGCGAAGAGGCTAATTATTGGTGATCCAGATCTGGTTAAGTCCAATCTACAAAGCCTTGAGCACAGGCGTAGGGTAGCCAGCCTTTCGGTGTTTTACAGGATGTATTTTGGAGAGTGTGCGCGGAAATTGCATGACTTGATTCCACCATCTCATTTCTACCATCGGACAACCCGACGAACGGCGAGTATCCACTCTTACGTTGCTGAAACCTGATGAGGTGATTTAGTTTAAAAGTTTTTGTTACTATTTTGGTGTATAATAAAGTTTTATTATATTCTATTCTACGGTCCGGACCAAACGTTTCGCCTCGTCATTTATAGCGCGAACATCGAGGGACTGAAACAACTTGCCTGCTGCAGTCTTCCCGTCCGATTATATAATAATTTAGGTGTCTTCAAGACTAGAATGAATAGGCTCTTAATAAACTAGTGCGCCTCGCCATCAACGATTGCATCACTACTTACCTTCAGGTGGGATCGCAGTCAAGCACTAGTTTATAACAATTTAAAAAAAAACCGCTCTCTCCTTCTTGCTCGCAAGGTTGACATTTTTAATTATGGCGGTAAGTCCCCTCTTTGAGGAGTGGCTGGAAAGGCAACACGGCGTCCTTACCTTCCGCATGACGCAGGTCCTCACCGGACATGGTAAGTTCGGGAGGTTCTTGCACCGGATTCGTGCGGAAGAACTGCCCGCCATTGTGTGGACCACCCGGAGGACACGGTGGAGCACACGGTGGAGGTGTGTCCCGCTTGGGCAGAGCAACGCCGTGTCATCGTGCGATCGGCGGCGGCGATCTCTCGCGCCGGGCCTTGGTACAGGCCTTGGTCCGGAGCGAGGAGGAGTGGCAGGCGGTCGCTTCTTTCTGCGAAGCAGTAATGCTAGCAAAGGAGGCGGCCGATCGCGTGAGGCAACGGTCCTCACGCCCCAATCGCCGCCGGGATTCCGATCCCGATTTCCGGCCATCGTAGGCGCAAGCCTGCGGACGGCGAGCAATGGATGGCTCGCCATCCGACCGTCCGGTAACCGTCCGGACCGAACCCAAGTCGTCGACGGCGCGTGCTGTTCCACGCGCGCCTCAAGGAGATGTCAGCAACTGTAGGGGCCTAGCAGGGTCGAAGCCTACTGGGGCCAAGGGTCTGATTCTGAAAGGAAGACTCGGCCCTGGTACGAAAGGCAACGAAGGAACAGGAGTGGGTTTTTTGTCAGTAAAAGTCTGACACTATCTCCCGCCCCGCCCAAGGGCGGGGGATGTCATAAGATGATTTTCCCACCAAAAAAAAAAAAAAAGGTTGACATTTTAACATTTCATAGTAAGACCCCAGCTCCATCTTATTGACATTTACGCCTTTCTTATTTCATAAAGTACTCAGCTGATATAAGGATGCTTGAGTTTAATCAAGAGTACCTCTTTGATTGACTTGACCCACGATTAAAAAGACTTAAGCCCAAATTGCCAACCCTTTTGATTTGGAATTCTATTTCCTTATTGCGAGACAAGGCAATAATGTCAATCGATTGTCATTCTTAATCGATTTTCATTTATTAGATAGGAACATTTTGTGAAGAGACAATAATTGAAACGCAATTTGGCGTTTAGTAACAATACAGCTTAAATTTAATTTGATTTGGAATTACGGGCAATAAATATCGATTATTCACATTAAATGTCACAATTAGCAAATTTATAGGGTTTTTGACAATCACATTGTTTTTACGAAATTTGCATCACTCTACTCTTTATTTTCTTTGATAACACTTGATGACGTAACGCAGCAAGTTTAATTCACTTTGACACACACGTAAGGCATAATTACTTCGATATTAAATTATAACAAATTTCTTAAAATTTTCGACAAGAGCTCAATGTTATGTTGACGGCAGCGCCATCTATCCTTTTCTTCGAATATATTTTCAACGAATTACTTCTGCTGTCCTAGGGTGGAGCGAGAGCGTGTCGAAAAAAACAATATAGGTGTACAATCGCACAACCTGCTTTGTCTAAGCAAAAAGACATAGTACATAAGAACAGAAAATATCTATTTTTTTTAAAGAGCAATTATTGAGTTTCATGTCGGTTCTTCTCCATAGGCAACGAGCAATTGGAATTGGGCACTATTTTCTGACGTTTTCATATAAATACTTTTAGTTTAAATGCTCATGCCTTCTCTGTTTACGAACGGGTCAGTAACAGGTATTATTACGGTTACTAGGGACAGTTTCTGTTAATCATATGTCCAAGAACACACACTGTAGACTGGAAACTTAAGTATGCTCAAGAAGTTACAAGTTGTACCCTATTGCTCTGTTTGCTAAAGGATCCGATGCCTGTTGGAGTAAAGCTTTTGGTGCGTATCGCAAAGTTATGTGTCGCCCCTTTTGTGGTGACTAATGAAGTCAGCTGGGAGTTTTGAGACGACGATGGTTGATTGATCGATTTTACTCTGTCTTTTGCTGCTTATTAATTATAAATTCCTAGCTTCTGTCAACGGCTTCGCTTGTGTGAAAGTAGAAAATTTTCCCAAAGGAATATACTCGCGGGATAAAAAGGACCACTAAAAAGTACCTCTCAGCCAAACCTATATACCTCTCATGATAATTCTAATAAACCCAAACACGGTTAGATTACATTAATTATGTAATAGTATTTATATTATAATTATATATTAGACTTTTGTATAATAATTATATATTAGATTTAGTTATGTAAGGTTTATATTGTGCACTGGATCCTACCCTCGAATGTGTTCTCTCTCGTAACTCAAAGGTTTACTGGAAGAATACTCATTGTTGAGTTAAGCTCGCCTTTGTACATAAACTGTATATGTATCACCGTGTATTATGTATGTTTTGTATACAATAAAGAATTAAGAATTAATTTATTACAGAGTTCCGTTGCCTAACTTCAGGCTTCATCATCAGATCAGTTCAACATATTCCCCCCCTCTTCTTTTAGTCAGCCATCGACTAAACGTATAAACAAAGCAATTTTACTTGTTATGACGGTTCTGCTTTGATCCTATGAGAAGTTCTGTTCTGTATCTTCGAAGTTCATGATCAGATCATAACAATATTTCAATGGGACCAACTCGAAAGCATAACCTTTCAATAAAAATAAAAATTTCAATATCGGTCCACAATTGACCGAGAAATCGGTGAACACATTCAGCCGAACATAGAACCTCCTCCTTTTTGAAGTCGGTTAAAAAGTAGAATTTAACTATCGTTGCAAACAGCCTCTACAAAGGCTGTTTTCAAAGTAAGATGGTGCAGTCTTGGTATTTGTTTAAGTGATTGCCCGATTTGTTTTAGGGTTCATAGTTATAAGCTAGTTATGCTAAGTCTACCATCTCATTGAACTAGATTCTCATTACTTAGAGGATGTACTACTACTAAGTGCAGCTGCTCCGCCCGATATTTTATCTCCTAAGAAAATAAAATAAAATGTAGATGTAAGAAATTACTTTTATTCAGAACTTGTATCTATGCTTTCAGTGCGAATATAAAATCCCTCTTTATGTTATCGCGATGGATTTGAGATGAAAAATTTTCATCTGGAGGGTTCCGTTGGTGAATTCTTATTGCTATCGTAGACGCACCATTTTGGGATATACGTGGGGATATTGTGGTCGAATACGGGGCGTCGTTCTGTTGTTTTTACATTTTTGGAACAAAGATTTACTATTTATTTATTTATTAAAATTTCATGCAACACAAAGGTACCAAGGCGGACTTAATGTTTTAGATATTCTCTACCAGTCAACTAAGGGTAGTGAATAGAAAACATGGTAGGTGCATAAAAAAAAGAAAAGATTATGAAAACAAAAGAACAAATGTATATATATAAAATAATCATACATAAATATTTAATATAATATAAACCTACATATTTATAAATATAAATTACTGTGTTTTATTCTATTTTGCTTGATTAGTAGTTTTAGGATAAGTTTTTAACTTGGTCAATTTAATAGGTATCTATTAAAAGAATACAAATATCGTCTGGTGATAACAAAGGAAACCCATTTTGGTCTTAACGATTTGACATAAGCGTATTTTTACATTAACGCTGCGTACGTTAAAAAAGTCGTACTAAGTTCTATTCATCATCATCATCATTTCAGACGAAAGACGTCCACTGTTGGACATAAGCCTCCTCCAAGTGTCGCCATAACGACCGATCCTGTGCATCTCGCATCCGCCGCATTCCCGCGACTCTCACCAGGTTGTCGGTCCACCTTGTAGGAGGCCTTCCAACGCTGCGTTTTCCGGTGCGCGGTCGCCACTCTAGAAACTTTCGGCCCAATCGACCGTCTGTCCTAAGTTCTATTGTGCTTACATAAAACAATTTGAGTAATGCTAGTTTGTAGATATAACCAAATTAAATAAAAAACATTCATAAATATACCAGCACTGAGAAACAGCCTACTGTGTGTAAAACTTTTCACTTTTAACATATAAACAACATTCTGTGTGGTTCTTTCTTCGAAAAACTATCTCAAACATCAATCTGCATGGTTTTCATATGATTTGACCATTAAGTACATGTTTGCTATAAAGCTATAAAGTCCATAAAAGAGACTTTGACCTTTGAGTTTACTTCAGTGTTTCTTCTTAGGGTAGTCTGCTAGGAAACAACAGCCTCATCTAGTTTAAATCTATATATAAAAAAGTGAAATACCATTCACTGATTAATCACGAAATCTCAGAAACTATAAAACCTACAAACTTAAAATTTGGTAGGTAGGTTCGTTATAGTGTGTAGACATCTGCTAAGAATTTTTTTTCCGAAATTCACACCCTAAAGGGATGAAATGGGGGTCCAAAGTTTGTATGGAGAAACTGACTTTAACGCGGGCGAACCTATTTTCAAAATAAATGTCATTTATTATTAAATCTTTCACCATTAGAAAGTATTTAATTACTCCAAATAAACACATAAATACCACGCGTCACCACAACTCCATTAACAAAATTCCTCAACGTCAATCCACCCCTGAGACCCGCCGCGCGCCCACCGCAACATCCCTCCCGTATGTTTACAGTCCCTAACGTGGAGTGGGTAATGGATCCAAGATCGATCCCCTGTAATATCCATTTAAGTCTCGAGGCTTGTTCGATCAACACTGTGTACATTGCAATTCGAGGACACCATATTTGGCTATTATATGCTAAGTATGGTGACTGTTTAGGTATTACCATAGCATAGCGTAGCACAGCATAGCATAGCATGATTCGTCCTATAATGTTCCTACTACTGAAACTCAAGCCTCCGCTCTAGGAGAGGGGATGGGCCATAATCCACCACGCGGGTCTAGTGCGGATTGGTGGATGTCTCAAATGTCTTCGAATTTTTGGTTCTAAGACATGCCGGTTTCTTCGCGATATATTCCTTCACCGTTTTGAGAGCCGTGGTGATGAAATAAATTACACAAAGTAATTTACAAAAGTAAGTAGTTACAAAAGTTCGATGAAACTTGGTACTTACACTAATAGACCATGTTCTAGAATAGCACGTCTAGATACTTTTTATCACGGTGCTATGTTCTCTTGGGATAAATTCCCACTATCATGCGGCTGAAGCCTCTCGCAGCGGCTAGTATTGCGTAATTTTGAAATGTCCTCTAGAATTGGTCGTCGATTGGTGATTTTTAGGGTTCCGTACCTCAAAAGGAAATAACGGAACCCTTATAGGATCACGTTGTTGTGCGTCTGTCTATCTGTCTGTCTGTCAAGACCCTTTATTTTCGAAACGCGTGGAGGTATCGAGTTGAAGTTAATACTTAGGTCTGCGGTCCCTTGAAACTGTGAAAAAATCAAATTTTTAAGTTTGACGAAAAAAAAAGATACGGCCGTTTATGTAGCAAAAAACTTATATTTAGACACTTTCAAGCGAATCAAAATTCATAGGGTACTTCCCGTTGAAACATAATTCTGAAATTTGGCATAAAGCAAGCACGTCTAGCACAGATATAGGAAAAAATTTGTTGCAATCACAATTTTTTTATTTTTCTATTCGGCAAAATCTTCAAGACTTCATTCGGGAATTGAACTATTTACATAGGTAAGTTTGTACGGAACCCTCAGTATGCGAGCTCAACTCGCACTTGCCCAGTTTTTTATAAATGGGTTAATTTGTCTGTGAGAATAGGATAAGTTTCCACATTTAATTTTGTATTTTTATTAGAAAAACTAAATTCAGGATTGCGTTTCGGAGAGGTTCATACTGTCATATTGATTGGAAAATTCACTTGGAAGCAGCTCTCAGTTACCCGATTCCCTAAGGGCTAACAAGCAATATTATCATTCAGCACCAGATTCTAAAATATTTCAATATCATTGAAAATTTATTTCATATTTTCAGGGTAAATTGGAATATTGATACTTTTGATGACAGTTCTCACAAGTTACCCATTTGTATTAGGAATCATGATCAAGTTTCTAATCACTGGATCCGCTGTCAAGCCCTACGTTAGCTTTTGAGTGTAACCGTAATTCGCGCTGACATCAAATTAGACAACAAATTAAATTAAACAGGCGAACAGAAACTTGGGGTTAACTTAGCCAACAGTTTACAACTTAAGAGGATCGACTCACGCTAACACCCTTAACACTAAACTCTTTATCCAAACACCATCAAAACCATAACTCGTAAGTCTTTTACACTCAAATGAATAATTTAAACAATGAGACAGTACCAATTACCAATTCAAATCCTAACGTTTACCATCACCGTTTACGTTCGTAATCTGTCTTGGTGAGATTGCATTTAAACGAGGTTTAATTCGACGATTAGTCTTAACTGGCAAGACCCAATTATTATTGAGTTACATGCAAACGAAAGGTTTGAGGAAATTGGCGTATTGGATGGTAACGGTGGAGGTACTGCGGGGCGTGAGGGGCTACCACAACATGCTTTAAGAGCGCCCAACCCGAGATTCATTTCCTTACAACCTTTCTTACGTGATTATGTTATTATTACACCTTTTTTGTTAGATATTTTGGCAACAGATATCTTATGGATATTATCTAGGTTTTTATTGCAAACAAAACATAAATTTGTGTAAAACTAATCCAGTAAATACCTCTGAAAATCTGCTATTTTGCGTGAAATTTGGCCCTTAATATGTACACATAAATTAAAAAAGTAATGAAAATATAACTATAAAAACCTTGCATATTTAATTGAAAAGACTCAGACTGGTGAAATATTTTTCCAAAAACTTTTAAGGTTAAAAAAAAACCCGTAGGAACTTCCTGGAACAAGTTTTGTGAAATATTCGAGTAAGTGACACAATTACCGAATGCTAACAGAGCGTTCAGGCGTTATCCCTCTTTTTTCGCGTTGCCTCTTTATCAAAAAATCTGTTGAATAGGGTATTATACTCATTTTTGAAAAGTGTCTTAATTAGATTTTATAGTGCTAATAAACCACAAAAAAAAACACAATTTTTTTATTCAGTCGCTAAGTACCCTAAAAATGCATTTAAAATTTACATTTTCAAATTTCGCGCGTAATTTGACGAAAATGTAGAAAGCAGGGGACGCCATATTTACGCTGTAGTCGTGACGTCAGTTGGCTGTGTAAACAAATGCGCTCAATGGCTCGTATGGCCGATCAATTGACAGATGACAGCTGTCACTTTAGTTTACACAGCCAAATGACGTAATAACATGGTGGCTACTATTTCATAGCGTTAAAGAACAGATAATAAAAAACTGAAAACTTTAAATTGAATTTTAAAATTTACTTCGTTATTTTATGAACTAAACTAACCGACTACTTCAAACTAACACTTACCGACTGCATTTTACGTAAGCTATCATAATAATATATTTTTAGATATTTTCTCATAAAAAGTAAAATACCCATTTACGTTGGCTAAAACAACAAGCATTTAAACCATGTTCACGGTGACGATAGACGGATCGGGAAAGGCCCTCTTAACGCGAATTGTAACTAAATGGTACGCAGCTGTGTCTTATTAGAGAAGGTTCTACCAATAGATTCTGCCATAGATTCTGTGCTAATGAAGAGGAGGGTCAAATAATAGGCAAAACGCTGCACTACACGATTTAATAATAGGCAAAATGCTGCACTATACGATTTAATAATAGGCAAAATGCTGCACTATACGATTTAATTTCAAATCTATCTTTCTGCCAAGCCTATACTCTTATTCTAAATCAAAGGTGGGGTCAATTTTCAGTCCAATTGAATGCAGATCAATATCAGTATTCTACTGTCCTACAAACCTAATTACTGGGTAACAAGAGCACAATATACATCTTCAAAAGACTAGTAGTCGAATCAAGATTAAGAATCCAGAGAAGTGAAACCATTTCAAAACAGACATCTTCTGTAATAAACAAGTATTATAATTCAAGAAAAAAATATTTTACTGTAAATATACATGATTCATTCACAACAATTTATTTGTTTCCGAAAATGAATATGTTGTGATAATGACACAATGTTTCAATAAAAATATTCATAAAATAACTGGAATTGTAAGTTACTTGTCGGCTTTAAGTAAATATCTTTTTTTTGGAATCTGAAACATTAATACAGCGTAGAAAAAAAATCATAGGAGCCGTTTCACAGATGTCAACTGTCCACTTGCTTATACTAAGTTAGCGCAGGATTTCCATAATTATTTATATTTATATTCGTAAGGGAAATGAAAAATGTTTGAACAGAAAACACGACCAACAACTTCTGAATACATTTCCAATTTTCTAAATGGGATGAATCACGACTGGAACAATTTGCCTGCGATTATAAAAGGTGTCTTCAAGGCTAAAGTGAATAGACTCTTAATAAAGTAACTAGTGCGCTTCACCATCAACAATTGTATCACTGCTTACCATCAGGTGTGATCGCAGTCAAGCACTAGTTTATATCATTAAAAAAAACACACACGAAATAAACAAAAAGATGAACAATACGAGTACACATCCAAAAATCTTTGAATCCAGTACATCAGTTTCTTCAACCCAAACAACGGAACTGGCTGTCAAGAAAACCAAGAGAATTGAATAACAAAAAGAAAATACGCTAAATTTTGTTTTTGATAGGTTCTAAATCACGATCTATACAATATAAAGCTTCCAATCTTGGACCAACTGCCCAAAATTACATGAAATCTTGCCAAAAGTTGAGGCTAAACAATTCCGATTTATTTTCAACCAACCGCGAATTTAAATTTGAGCAATCTAGTAAATTGGAAACATTGTCGGCACTCTCGGTAAGAACTGCCGATTTGAACGATCGTCCATTCATTAGGTAAGCCTTGATAGATTGTTTTGTTTCCAATGTATAAATTAAACTCTTGTTTTGTAAGTGATGCCGAACACATTTGCATAATAAATGTTCAACAAATATTTTAATTCCCGATCGAGCTCATTCCACAGACTGACTTTGAACATAATCGTCACTTTATAGGAAGAACTAATTTTCTTACGCCGTAATCGTGATGGAAAATCCCCTCTTTGAGATTTGGCTGCAGAGGCGTCACGGCTTCCTCACCTTTCGCAGACGCAGGTCCTCATCGGACTTGGTAAATTCGGGAAGTTTTTGCATCGGATTCAGGCGGAAGAAAAGCCCATGTGTAACCACTGTGTGAACCACCCCGAGGACACGATGGAGCACACGGTAGAAGTGTCCCCCGCTTGAGCGGTGTACCTTCGTGTCCTCGGTAGCGGCGACCTCTTGCGCCGGGCCCTGGTCTGGAGCGCGGAGGAATGGCAGGCGGTCGCCTCCTTTTGCGAAGCAGTAATGCCAGCAAAAGAGACAACCACATGCGTCAGGGAACCTACATCCTCACGCCCCAGTCGCCGCGACCCCGAACCCGACTACCAGCCACGGCAGACGCGGGTTTGTAGAGACGAGCAATGGGTAGCTTGCCATCCGGCCGTCTGGTAGTCGTCCGGCCCAAGCCCAAGTCGTTGACAGCGCGTTGTGTTCAACGCGCTACTCAAAGAGATGTCAGCAAACCGTAGGGGGCCCAGCAGGGCCGACGCCCACTAGGGCTGCGGGGATTTTCTAAAAAGAAACCCCGGGGTCTTAAAACGCAAAGGACAACTGAAGGGCACAGGTTCGTAACAGTATGGCACGCTCTTGCGCTCCTCTTTAGAGCAGGAGAAGAAATTTGATGATTTTTCTTGAAGTTGAAAGAACATAACACAACACGTGGACGATCGTCTCATAAAGTTCAATAATTTCCAATTTCTCTAGATTTTATGGACTGATCAAAAATCCTCTTTCGTGGAAAGGACCTTCCGTTTAAGGAAAATTTTCTTTTTATTAAATTCCGACGTATTTTTTTTTCATCAGTGAACACCAAACCTCTTCATAGTGTATTAATAATAGATTTTGAGTGTTGCAGTGACTTTCCACGTGTATTAAACGACTTTTTTCAATCCACTTAAAAAGAAATACTTTCTCTAAAACTGATAACGCATTTCTGTTCATTTACTGAAGTAAATATTTAAAAATTGTAATACATTTTAGTTTTGATTTAGATAGCAACAGGTTATCGCAAGCATTTTCTACTTCAATCACAATATCTGGCGGCGTAGCGCCTAAACATTCTCTTCAAAATTTAAAATCGTTTTTTTTAGGGGTTTCGTACCTCAAAAGGAAGAAACGGAATCCGGATGAGCACAATCATTTGTTCTGTATCTGGGTGTAATTTATCTATAATATGTATGTATTTAGAAATATATAAGTATGTTTATCAGTTGTCTAGTACTCATAACACAAGCTCTGCTTAGCTTGGGACTAGACGGCGTTGTGTGATGGTTGTGGAATATTATTATTATTATTTATATTTATTATTTTATTTATCTCAGGACCCTGAGGTCCTGGACCTTTGGGAGGCGTACGAGGAGCCGAAGCCAACTCGCAGAGGCCCTTTAGATAATTATAATGGAACATGATACCAACCGACGATTATCCCTGTACGCGCTATGCTAGTGCACCCAAGGACAACCCCCGGTTATTGAAAAACTGTTGCGACATATGGAGAACAAAGATAATAGGGCTATGGTTTTTGGAGTCTTAAGTGGACTGGTAACATGGAACTATGTCAAGACTATGGCCCCTGCCTGAACAACGTTATTAATATGCATCGAAAAAAGGCAGGGGGTGACTTGCACACTCAATAAATGGGCCCCCAAAAACGGCCGCTAGCTATATTATTATTATTATTACTACGAATAGCTTCCGGAATCAGGATCAGATTCGGAATCAGATTGATAGAGTATTATTGGCGTTAAAATTACATCTTTATTATGGTAAGTTTCATCATATTTATGGTGCGTTTTATACCTATATTTTTCATCATATTTATGGTCCGTTTTATACCTATATTTTATTATTTTTAATTTCAAAATTAATCTTATTAGGATTAAATTTGGAATTACTTATACAACAAGTAACAGTCTTTTGGGCACACTTCCAGTCGACAGCGATGCGGAGGAATTTTTTGACGCCATTTTTAGGTAGGAGTTATTGTGTATAATTAATTTTAATTAGTTAAGTGTTTTTTATGTTCAAAATAAATGTCTACCAAAATGTCTAATAAATGTCTACAAGTAACATATAAACGCATAGTTATCCTGAATATTTTGCTCACGATGTTTTTCTTTCACCATTTTGAGAGTTCTGGTATATAGTATAACTAAAAACGACACAGAACAACCATAAAAAATAATACAGAATTGAACAACAAAATCAAAATCTAATCATTGATAGATTTTTTTTTTCGGTGGGAAAATCATCTTATGACATCACCCACTCTTGGGAGGAGCAAGAGATAATGTCAGACTTTTATTGACTAAAAACCCACTCCTGTTCCTTCGTTGCCTTTCGTACCAGGATCGACTCTCGCGCGCCTTAGGGAGATATCAGCAAATCGTAGGGGCCCAGCAGGGTCGAAGCCTACTAGGGCCATGGGTAGTGTGAAAACTAAAACCGGGGCCCTGGGACGAAGGCAACGAAGGAACAGGAGTGGGTTTTTAGTCAGTAAAAGTCTGACACTATCTCCCGCTCCGCTCAAGAGCGGGATTTGTCATAAGATAATTTTCCTACCTAAAAAAAAAAAACCAGGGTCGACTCTTCCTTTCAGAATCAGACCCTTGGCCCCAGAAGGCTTCGACCCTGCTGGGCCCCTACGATTTGCTGACATTTCCTTGAGGAACAGTAGAGCAGAGAACAGTCTCCGCGTGGAACAGTACGCGCCGTCAATGACATGGGCTCGGTCCGGACGATTACCGGACGGTCGGACGACGAGCTAACCATTGCTCGCCGTCCGCAAGCCCGCACCTACGGTGGCCGGAAATCGGGATTAGAATCAGGACCGTTGCCTCACGCGATCGGCCGCCTCCTTTGCTAGCATTATTAATAGCTGTCCCGGTGTGAAGTACTGCCGGACCTTTGCAAGAACGCCGAGTTTCCTAGCAGCTACCTTGTATGCCTATCGGCGGGACATGGTTTGTACAATTGACAATTATATTGAAAAGGACCTCTAATCACCTCAAGTCACCTGTGTTCACAAAATAAATAAATGAATGAATGAACACTTTTTTTTTAAATTTGAATGAATAACAGTGCTATAGTTCCAACTTTATTTTTATTTCTCTATTAAAAGTACCCGATTTTTTTGATCAGGCAAGTATACTGTTTTCCCTCTCGCTGCAAATCCTCCTACCCTCCTTAGTAGTGACATAATGACCTATTTTGGCGCCATAAAACGGGAACGTTACCTCCTACGTATAAAAGACGTGAAGTCGTAAGTGTCGTAAATAGGGAGGTATTTTATAGTGTTTGCTGGCGTAAACATAGAATTATGACATGAAAATGATGCAAGAAAGTTGGATAGATTAGTACCATCACCGATATTTCTGCGGTCCAAAAATCAATTTACTTGGAGTTGATGTAACATTTTTCTTTCATTTATTGCATTTGCCATCATATCATTAGTCTCCTTCCTAACTTCATCCATCGTTTCTTTGTTATAATTAATAACTACTTATGTAGCTACTCATAATATACTAAGTATACATACTCGTATTACATTATATATTTCGTTGATCGCCTCGAGTCGGCCACGCCTCCTATTCCTTTGTTCTGACCACGTGACTGAGCATTGAGATGACATCAGAATAAAGGAATCGGAGGCGTGGCCTACTCGAGGCGATCGGCGAAAAGAGAATCAAAACGAAATGGTTGTAACTTGGCTGGTCTGATGACAAAAGCGAAAGGTCTAATAAAACAGTCGCATAAATGTACCTTTTCCAAAATTAGTTCACGTAGTAACGGTAAAATAAAAACATTTTATAGTCCATAACTAAAGAAATTATTAGCGCTTTCCTTTCTGAAAAAATAAAGAATGAAGCAATCGCACCACTTATTGCAAAGGGAACTATACTCAACTTGTAGAATTAAGACGCTCTTTAGAAAAGTACAAGGAAAAGGGAACCATTTCAATTACTGCGCTAAAACTATTTAAAGATCAACTAGTTTTTGGCTTAGTTTGGGGAAAACCAAGAAAGTATTTAAAATCTTTTAAGGAAGATAAGTCAAAGAAATAAAAAGAAAAAATATATCATATCATTGGACTGTGAAACCGGATTTGAGATTGAGGTGTAAATTACAGTCTTCTATAATTTTATGAGATCAGACACAACTATCACTGACAGTAATTGAATGCACCTGACATTCCTCGGCCAAGCATCGCCGTGTCCTCGTGGGGGCGATCGGCGGTGACGACTTCTCGCGCCGGGCCCTGGTACAGGCCATGGTCCGGAGCGAGGAGGTATGGGAGGCGGCCGCACGCGCGGGGGAACGACCCTCACGCCCCAGCCGCCGGGATCCCGACCCCAATTGTCAGCCACCTTCTGGACGGCGAGCAATGGGTAGCTAGCCGTCCGGCCGTCCGGTAACCGTCCGGTAACCTTCAGGACCGAGCCCAAGTCGTTGACGGCGAGTAGTGTTTCACGCGCGCCTCAAGGAGATGTCAGCAAAACCGTAGGGGCACAGCAGGGTCGAAGCCTACTGGAGCCATGGGTTTGCTTCTGAAAGGAAAACGGGGCCCTGGAATGCAAGGCAAAGAAGGAACATAGGATTGGGTTTTAGTCAGTAAAAGTCTGACACGTTCCGTTCCCGTTCCGCCCAAGAGCGAGAGAATACATTGGATGATTTCCCACCTAAAAAGAAACCTGAAAATCTTTCTGAAATCGAATGAGGTAAAGACAGGAAATCCCCACGTGAAGCATGTACCACGTACAGTTATGAGCAATAAGATTGACATCGTCACATTTTCTATCTATCTTAACTCCTGTAATTCAAGAAATATTTGTACGACAAATTGGTTCTAAATTAGGTACTTATTTGATGATTAGGTAATTTAAAAGCTTTTCTGTCGTACACTTATTTCAAGAATAGCAAAAGTTAAGATAGATTGAAAATGTGACAATGCATATATCTTATTGCTTGTGACTATACACCTAGCCTGTACACGGACCAAGGAAAAAAAATGGAGAGAGATTTTACAATAGATCATCTGCTTTTGGCCAGAAGGCGCACTTCAAGTTTTAAATTGTTAGAAGTTTAATATATCCTTCTGCTTTTCCAGACGAGCATTTCCACATGAAAAGAATCGGTTAGTAGACAAATAACATCGAACATATCATTTGGAGGCAGCAAACTGACACCTACTCTATTTCCTCTCACTCCTCGGCATCCATCAGCAATTGAAATGCTCCACAAATAAATACGTGATACATATATGTATGGCTTTCTCGAAGGGGTTCCGTATATGTGCTCCCCCTTCCGGGAGTGTTAAACAAAACAATTCAATTTTCACTCAAGCTCTGGGAATCTATGTGGTATGTTATTGGGTGCGAATTTGAAGATATGTTTTCAAATTGAGTTGTCTGTTTAGTGAATAAACTGTTTAGCGTAAAATAGATGAAATTACTGGAATTAGGAGGACTTCAAATAAACTAGATTCATCATCTCTCTAGCCTTTCAACTAGCTTAGAGTCGGCTTCCAGTTCGTGTTTTTTACATGAAGTGACTCAGAAATCAGAAATCAGAAACGTTTATTCCAAATAGACCAATTACAGGCACTTTTGAATTGTCAAAATGTCGGTCAGTCAAAAAAAATACAAGTGAAGCTAAATTGCACGTTCCAAAGCGTAGATCTCTATGGAGAAGAACGTGCAAGAAACTCCATGGACACTCTTTTAAATCATATTATGAGTTACATAAATCTTGGTTACATATTTCTTGTCGCTTCTAATATGTGATCACAATGTAGATAAGTAATAATAATTAAAAGAATAAAATAAAACTAATAAAAAAAAAATAAAAAACAATAGAAATTGAATTAAGTCACTGGCAGCTAAGAGATGACCAGTCTCAACTGACGGCACCCGTTCACGAGCATGACGCGTGCATCAGCCCCACTCAGTTCAACCATTTTGAAGGGAACTGAATGACCCAATAACACGTGCCACCATCAGCGAGACATTTGAGTGAGCATGACAAACTCTCAACTGCCATGCTCGTAATGACAAACAAGTTGTAACCTAATAAAAATGCTCCATGGTACTTCACATTCACAAAACTTGAAAAACAAAGTGCTTCTACATTATACAATACTATTGTTTCCAAATACAAAAGATAATAAATTATCATAAGCTCTATTGAAATAAACCAATAAAATAAAATAAAATAAAAACATTTCGAAAACAACAATACAAAAAGGGGAACAGTATCTCTCTATTATGCAATAATATCCTAAATGTGTTAGAACTAGCTGGTGCCCGTGACTTCGTCTGCACAGAATTAGACAATATTATCTTTACAAATTATAGTCCATGTGCTATTTGGATGTATAAGCTATATTATTGTTAAGTTTCATTAAAATCTATTTAGTAGTTTTCCCGAGAAAGAGTAAAAACATTCATACATACAAAGTTTAGTGTTTATAATATTAGTAGGATATGGGAAAGATAATTTTTGTGTTAGTAAGATATTTAATAGCCTTTGTCATCATCATAAATTTAGCCGAAAGAGGTCCACTGTTGGACATAGACCCCTACAAGTGTCACCATAATATCCGGTTATTTTGAAAGCGATAACCAGTCGTTCTAATTTATTTTTGAGATCATAACACATTATACATAAGTGTTAGACAGATAGATATATTGTTTATTGTACACCAAAAATAAACATTATAATTATTATGAACTTAAAATTAATAGGGTGTCACAATGGGCGGTCTTATCGCTAAAAGTTTTGTGTATCTTTTAGTTTAATGTTACTTACTGCCCAAACACATAAGGTTAATAGTCAATTAGTCCACAAATCCCGAGTCGGGATTCGTGGAATCCCGAGGGAAGTATTTGGACTAATTCAATAAGAGCCGGAAATAAAGCCTATGTCGATAATGTCAATAATTACCGGGCAATTTAACTCTTTTGTAAATACCGAACGTAATTCTATTGACGGCTCTGGGGAAAACACCAGTAATTAGCGATAAATCAATTAATGATTCGTTAATAGGGAGTGTCAACAATTAATTTATTGGTGCATTCGAAAATCATTATATTTTAGGCAGAGTTTAGAACCGAAAATTTATACTTTTTAATATTATAAAGCCTGCTGGAGAGTTTGTTTCGTCTAACGCGCTAGCCTTAGAAGCTTTTGGTTCGAATTGAGAAATTCTTTTAGTATTTGGTAGCTAAGAATTGCCAAACTTATGTGGCTGTGACAGGGCACATTGGTAGCAGAACAAATGGTCGATGGAGCTGAAAGCCATGTGTGCTCACAAACTTGAGGCTGGGGGTACTTACAGACTCTACAGGGAACGAGGGATAGGAGGGAGGGTATAACAACATTGTCACCGCTGCGCACCGCAATTTGCCTGATTATACCAGCTCGGGGGTTCATTGACTCTAATTTCAATGGCTGTGACAGGGCACATTGCTAGCAGAACAAATGGTCGATGGAGCTGAAAGGTTCTGGAGTAAAGTTAGAGGGCCCCTCACAAGAACATACGCAAAACACAAGACGTTCAGAACCGTTCGTTGTGGCGATAAGTATTTGGGGTAGGTTTATGTCTTACAGTGGACGTCTTTCGGTTGAAATGATGATGATGTTGGCTAGCTCGTTTATTGAGAAAAGCTATAGGATATATAACATCACGCTACAATTAATAGGAGCGGAAAAGTAATCAAAGACGCGGGTGAAGCCGCGGGGACAGCTAGTTCTTTATACTTGTTTTTTAGGTGAGATAATCATCTAATGACATCCCTCGCTCTTGGTTGAAGCCAGAGGGCGTGTCAAACTTTTATTGACTAAAAACTCTTTCCTGTTCCTTATTTGCCATTGTTCCAGGGCCCTGGGGAACTTTTTCGCATCACCCATGGCCCCAGTATACGCGTGGAACACTACGCGCCGTCGACGACTTGGGCTCGGTCCGGACGGTCACTGGACGGTTGGACGGCGAGCTACCCGTTGCTCGCTGTCCGAAAGCCCGCGCCTACGGTGGCCGGAAATCGGGATCTTATTCCCGGCGGCTGGGGCGCGAGGCACATTACCTCGCGCGTGCGGCCGCTTCCTTTGCTAGCATTACTGCTTCGCATAAGGAGGCGACCACCTGCCACTCTTCCTCGCTCCGGACCATGGCCTATACCAAGGCCCGGCGCGAGAGATCGCTGCCGCCGAACGCCCCCTAAACGCCCTAGAAAGCTGTCACTGGCTGCTTCTATACTCTCACGACTCCAAAAAAAAAAATTCAGTGAATATCTAATTATCTTTCCCCCATTTTAATAATAACTCGAAAATCATCAACAATTTTATTACCTATCTCATATTTCGCCGACACCCCGCTACATACCTTACGGCAGCATATCATATAAAAACGCTGGCGTTTAATTTTATTTTGTGTGCTCACAAACTTGAGGCTGGGGGTACTTACAGACTCTACAGGGAACGAGGGATAGGAGGGAGGGTATAACAACATTGTCACCGCTGCGCACCGCAATTTGCCTGATTATACCAGCTCGGGGGTTCATTGACTCTAATTTCATGTTTATTTTGGGTAATAGATAAGCGTTATGTAAAGTGGTGCCGTCTACAGTGGCTTTGGAGAACTAGACGGGACGCTGAGTTTAATGTTGGTTGAGCAAGGAAAGTTAATCTTACTTTGAACCTCTTTTCTGAATGACAGACATAGGTACAAAGAGACAGGTTCCGAACTAGATAGAAGTCGATTGATGTCGTTGTTCGCTCAAACCATTGGGCTGTGTTAGGTCTCAGTTCAGAACGATTATTCGACGTTGATCAGTAGGTTTAGATTAAACGAGTCATGCAGTATTATTCCTTGTCCTAT
The DNA here is from genome assembly GCA_905147345.3 of Mythimna impura. Classification (NCBI taxonomy): domain Eukaryota; kingdom Metazoa; phylum Arthropoda; class Insecta; order Lepidoptera; family Noctuidae; genus Mythimna; species Mythimna impura. The sequence goes on along the minus strand of LR990349.1, from coordinate 28,960,731 downwards.
AGTCAATAGCTAATATGCATGAAAAAAAAAAATTGTTAACTGACCAGTTTAACAATAAATAATTATACAAAAATAGAATACTTATTGGGAAAACCATATCAAAATTGCTAGGAAAGCAAACGATGTTAACAATTTTAAGACTGTTTTTTAATATCGTGCGGAATTGCTCCGCATGCGGGGCTGTTGCCACGCATTACAATAAATACTTGTATGAAAAGGACATTTGCGGGGGCTACGCGTGCGTAGTAACCCCGCATGCGTGATGAAATCCGCACGATATTAAAAACACCCTAAATAAATACATCTTTCTCTCTCGCCAAGATGCTGCTTTCTATGGTGGCCGTACAGATGTCATAGCTAATGACGTCAAAGACCATGTTGGACTTCTCTTTCATAATAAATATATAGCAGCTTTGAAGCTTTACAACTTCATTTTATAATAAAGATCTAGTAGATATTTAATTTAGCAAATTAAAAAATTGCATCATTTTCCCTATTAATAGCAAAATAAGAAATATGCACCTCTGGCCATATTAGCATAATAAGAAATATGCATATCTAGCTCTTCCAATGAACGCCCAAATTAACCAACTCTGTCAGACGGATTGGTAAACGCCCATTTAGAAAAAAGCTGCAAATCCTCTTGACGTAATCCCTTAGAAGCTCTTTATAACACCCACTTGACAGCACAATGAGGTTTATTTTCTCGGAAACAACACGTATGTATATTCGGAAAAAGACGAAAACAAAAAATCGAGGAGTGGTTGCTAATGAGCGCTCACGGATGAATTTAATTATTATTTTAATATAATTTATAGCCTATAAGTTGCTCTGACCTCTAAGGATTATGTATGCAAAATTTGAACAGGATCGGTTCAGTAGTTTTTGCGGCAATTAATACCATCGCAAAATAATTTTACTGTTTTATTATAAGTATAGATTATATTCGAGCAATTAAATAATTTTCATCATTAAAATACCACGCTCCATATTATACCAGGGCAATTTTAATAGTTCGAAGAATTTTCCCAGCTGATTAATACTTTTTCCGGAAGATTTTCAGTAAGAATAAAGAAAAATATTTGGGCTCGTCCGGGATTTGAACCCGGGACCTCTCGCACCCTAAGCGAAAATCATACCCCTAGACCAACCGGCGCCCCTCACTAGCGGCCTCCGGCCAGCGAAAGGCGGCGTCCTATGCCACCGCCGTGGCCACGGCAGCTGCACCCAAGACGGGCCCATCGGGGCAAGCCGGGCGCGGGGCCGTGGCATCGGAGCCTGTGAGTCCGGCCCCGGCGTGCAAGGAACAGCAGCGGCGGAAGGGTGGGACGTCGTCTGCCGCTAAACCGGCGGGAACTCCTGCCGCGGTGGCGACTAGGCCACGCCGGCCGCCTCCCCTGCCTGAAGAACCCTCGGCTGGCGCCGAATGGACAGTAGTCGGTGCCAAGAGGAGGGCGGGCAAGGCGGCTAGGACGGCCAAAAAGCGCGTGAGGCGACAAGAGCGAAAGAAGCGGGCCATGGCGGCTAGACTTCGCGCCCCGAATTCCGAGGCTGTAGTAATTACACTACAGCCAGATGCGGAAAAGAAGGGCGTGACGTACAACACCGTCATGGAAAAGGCGAAGCAGGCGGTGGTGGGCCACCTCAGCGAGTTCGGAGCCTCCGGGGGCTTCCGAATGAGGCGCACCGCAACCGGGGCCCGAATATTGGAGGTCCCTGGTGCGGACAGTGGCCTTGCCGCAGACGCCCTGGCCGCAAGGATCAGGGCGTCCCTGGACGTCGAGGAGGCCCGAGTGTCCAGACCCACCAAGTGCATGGACATGCGCATCATGGGTCTGGACGACTCCGTCAGGGTGGACGAGGTGGTAGCCGCCATCGTCGGGGCGGGAGGGTGCCACGCCGATCAGGTGCGGGCGGGCACCATCCGCGCTGACAGCACGGGCATGCGAGCCGTAACGGTGAGCTGCCCCGTGTCGGCGGCCAAGGCCATCACGGGCGAAGGCCGAAGGCTCTTGGTGGGCTGGGTCTCCGCGCAGGTAAAACTGCTGGAGCCCAGACCTCTGCGGTGCTACCGCTGCCACGTGGGGCACCACGTGGGTGCCTATTGCGCCGCGGAGGTGGACCGCAGTGACCGCTGCTTCCAGTGCGGTCAGCCCGGTCACAAGGCTGCAGAATGCCGTGCTACGCCGCACTGCTACGCATGTGCGGCGGCAGGCAAGCCGGCCGATCACCGGGCTGGTAGCAGGTCCTGCGACCCCCCCGCCAAGGCCAAGGGCAAGGTCCCGAGGCAAGTCCACCCCGACGTCCTCTCCGCCGCAGCCTCCTCTCTGGCTGCCGCCGCTGTCGCCGCCGCAACCACCGCGGCAGGGCCCTCACGTGGGGCTCGGGAGGAGACTGTAATGGACTGTTAAATACGGCTCCATTACGTCTCCTCCAGGCGAACATCAACCACTGCGCCCCCGCTCAGGATCTGTTGCTCCAGAGCATGGCGCAGTGGTCGATCAACATCGCCGTTGTCTCCGAGCCGTACTATGTCCTGCCCAGAGGAGACTGGGTTCGGGACTTGAACGGCTCGGTGACTCTAATTTCGTCGGCCGCCGCCGGTACCCCGACCCTCGAGGCTGTCACGAGGGGACGGGGTTGCGTGGCAGCACGGTTCGGGGACATTGCAGTGGTAGGCGTCTACCTGTCCCCGAACAGATCTCTCGGCGATCTCCATATCTCCCTAATGGAGCTGAAAGACGTCGTCGCTGGGTTTGGTTCCCTCCCCGTGGTCGTGTGCGGGGACTTCAATGCCAAGAACTTGGCTTGGGGTTCCCGGTTCACGAACCAACGGGGTCGGATGGTGGAGGACTGGGCTCTGGAGACAGGCCTGGTCATCCTAAACCGGGGTTCTGTCCCCACGTGTGTGCGGATGCGGGGTGACTCCGTGGTGGACATCTCGTTCGCCAGCCCCGCTCTGTCGCCGCGTGTCGTCGACTGGTGCGTCATGGAGGGGGTGGAGACGTACTCAGACCACCGGTACATCCGGTTTGACGTCTCCGCCCAAACCTCGACCGCGCCGGTCCGACAGAACCCTTGTGGTCCGCGATGGGCGCTGAGGCAGATGGACCGGGAGCTACTCCTGGAAGCCGCGACGGTACAGGCCTGGGTGCAAGCACCGGACAGGCCTGTCGATATCGACGTCGAGGCAGAGTGGTTCCGGGAGGCCATGTCGCAAATCTGCGACGCGGCAATGCCCCGAGTCCGTCCTGGACGTGCTCAGCGCCAGGTATACTGGTGGTCGCCGGAGATTGCGGCACTGCGCAACGCGTGCAATGCCGCGCGACGCCGGTATGCCAGATACCGCAGGCGCCGCATCCGTCCACCGGATGCGGAGGCCAGAGAGGCGGAGCTGTACGAGGGATACAGAGAGGCAAAGCGCACCCTCCGAGCGGAGATAAGGCGGGCCAAGCTCGAGGCCCGCAACGTGTGGCTGGGGACTCTGAATGGGGACCCATGGGGACGCCCCTACAAGGTGGTGCGGGACAAACTCCGCCCCTGGGCTCCCCCGCTGACGCAGAGTCTCCGGCCCCAGCTTGTGGAGGGTGTGGTGAGTACTCTGTTCCCTGCGCGTGGGGAACACTCTCCCCCGCCCATGGCTCCGCCACCAGCGGTGTCCGACGCGGACCACAATGGCGACGACGACGACAACGCTCCAGAGGTGACCGAGGTAGAGATGAGAGTGGCGGTACGAAGGCTGAGTACCAAAAATACCGCCCCAGGACCTGACAGCTTGCCTGGGAAGGCCTGGGTCCTGGCCATGGAGGCTCTCGGGCCTCGACTAAGAGGGCTCTTCAGCGCATGCATGGAGAGGGGCCAGTTCCCACTTCGCTGGAAGACGGGGAAACTGGTCCTCATCGCAAAGCCGGGGCGCCCTGCGGACTCTCCGTCCGCGTACCGGCCCATTGTGCTGCTCGACGAGGTGGGCAAGCTCTTTGAAAGAGTAGTTGCAGACCGCCTCGTCGCGCACCTAACACGGGTGGGGCCGGACCTAGCGGACGGCCAGTTCGGCTTTCGCAGGAGGCGCTCCACGGTGGACGCCATCATGCGCGTGCGAGCTCTCACGACGGGGGCTGCAGTGTCCCAGGGCAGGTGTGTCGTGGCGGTGTCTCTGGACATCGCCTACGCCTTCAACTCCCTGCCTTGGAGTAGCATTAGGAGGGCACTCCGGTATCACCGGACGCCCGACTACCTCTGTCGTGTGGTCGAGGCGTACCTGTCGGACAGGTACATCATCTACCCTGGTCACCAGGGAGAGTGGGAACGTCGAGAGATGTCGTGCGGTGTTCCGCAGGGATCGGTACTAGGGCCGCCCTTGTGGAACATCGGATACGACTACGTGCTGCGCGGCGACCTCCCTGGCGGGGTCAGCGTGGTCTGCTACGCAGACGACACGCTGGTCCTGGCGCAGGGAGAGTCGTACCAGGCGGCGGTCGAACTAGCGACACGCGGGGTTGCGACAGTCGTGGGCAGGATCCAGGAGTTGGGACTCGAGGTGGCATTGCACAAGTCCGAGGCAATGTGCTTTCACGGCCCTCGGAACGCGCCACCACCGGGTTCCCAACTGACGGTAGGAGGAGTCCACATCGGCGTCGGGTCAACGATGAAGTACCTGGGACTCGTTCTCGACAGCCGATGGGATTTCGAGGAGCACTTCCGACGTCTGGCTCCCAAACTAAATCGGACTGGGGCTGCCCTCGGGCGGCTCCTGCCCAACCTTGGGGGTCCAGACGCCTCCTGCCGGAGGCTCTACGCGGGAATCGTTCGATCCATGGCCCTTTATGGCGCACCGATATGGGCGCCGGCGCTGCGGAAGCAGCCGGCGGCCCGGCTGAACGCATGTCAGAGGGTCATGGCCATACGAATGGTGCGAGGATACCGGACGATTTCCCGCGAAGCGGCGAGCCTCCTTGCTGGACAGCCACCATGGGATCTGGTAGCAACAGGCCTTGCTCACATGCACGATCTGCGCATGGAGATGCAACGCCGGGGCGAAACTCCGCTGCCACGCCAAGTCGCGGCATGGCGTGAAGAACTCCGGCGGGATCTCATGGTGGAATGGCGACAGCGACTGTCGCAACCCAGTGCTGGGCACGCCACAATTATGGCGGTAAGTCCCTTCTTTGAGGCGTGGTTGGAAAGACCTCACGGCGTCCTCACCTTCCGCATGACGCAGGTTCTCACCGAACACGGGAAGTTCGGGAAGTTCCTGCACCGGATTCGTGCGGAAGTGACGCCCGGGTGTCGCCACTGTGTGGACCACCCGGAGGACACGGTGGAGCACACGGTGGAAGTGTGCCCCGCTTGGGAAGAGCAACGCCGTGTCCTCGTGGGGGCGATCGGCGGCGGCGATCTCTCGCGCCGGGCCTTGGTACAGGCCATGGTCCGGAGCGAGGAGGAGTGGCAGGCGGTCGCCTCCTTCTGCGAAGCAGTAATGCTAGCAAAGGAGGCAGCCGATCGCGTGAGGCAACGGCAACTGTCCTCACGCCCCAACCGCCGCCGGGATTCCGATCCCGATTTCCGGCCACCGTAGGCGCGGGCTTGCGGACGGCGGGCAATGGGTGGCCCGCCGTCCGACCGTCCGGTAACCATCCGGACCGAGCCCAAGTCGTCGACGGCGCGTATTGTTCCGCGCGCGCCTCAGGGAGATGTCAGCAAATCGTAGGGGCCCAGCGGGGTCGAAGCCTACTGGGGCCATGGGTAGTGTGAAAACGAAACCGTGGCCCTGGGACGAAGGCAACGAAGGAACAGGAGTGGGTTTTTAGTCAGTAAAAGTCTGACACTATCTCCCGCTCCGCCCAAGAGCGGGATTTGTCATAAGATGATTTTCCCACCAATAAAAAAAAAAAAAAAAAAAAAAAAAACCCCTAGACCAACGAGCCAGCTGACAATAGTGTCCAATTTATCACTCAGATAGAAGAATTACTACAAACAGTTAATTGATAGCAATAAATTAACTACAAAGATAAGTTAACGTCATCATTATCAGACACATTTTTATATCTTATATCATTTTTATTACGATTTGGACCATCGATCAGTATATACTTAGAAAACAACTGAATTAAATAGGTATGATGTTAATAACAACATTATATATTGTTGGAATGGAGTATTTACGTCTCCTTTTCACTCGTAAGATGAACTCAGTGAAAATGGTACCAATATTTGAGTATAGTTCTCAGCAAAACGTAGGGATCTAATGACAGCGTCAGTGGGAGGCATTCATCATCATCATCATCATCATCATCGTTATTTCAGCCGAAAGACGTTCTCTGTTGGACATAGCCCCCCCCCCCCCAAGTGTCACCACAATGACGGCGGGTGGTATTGCCATGTCTAAATACTGGGCCAGGCAGAGTTTAAAATAATAAAAAAAAAAACAACTAATTTGGTCATCGACACGCTAGGAAGAAGCAAAATTTGTCCGTATTTCTAAGTAGTAAGTTGATTTGTGGACAAAGATACATATATTTCGGAGGAAATGGTGGAGCCGTGTCCTCGAGGGGGCGATCGGCGGCAGCGATCTCTCGCGCCGGGCCTTAGTACAGGCTATGGTCCGGAGTGAGGAGGAGTGGCAGGCAGTTGCCTCTTACTGTGAAGCAGTAATGCTAGCAAAGGAGGCGGCCGCACGCACAAGGGAACGGCCATCACGCCCCAGCCACCAGGATCCCGATCCCGATTTCCGGCCACCGTAGGCGCAGGCTTGCGGATGGCGAGCAATGGGTAGCTCGCCGTCCGACCGTCCATTAACCGTCTGGACCGAGCCCAAGTCGTCGACGGCGCGTAGTGTTCCACTCGCGCCACAAGGAGATGTCAGCAACCGTATGGGCTCAGCCATGGGTTGCACGAAAGAGAACCCCGGGGCCCTGGAACGAAGGCAAAGAAGGAACAGGAGTGGGGATTAGTCAGTAAAAGTCTGACACGCCCTTCCACCCCGACCAAGGGCGGAAGATGTCATTAGATGATTTCCCACCTAAAAAAAAAGATAAAATATTTAGGTGTTCTAAAAAGTATAAGCATCTCCGTGTTCTGCCACAGTACACAAATAAGTACAAATATTAGTAAAATATTAGTATGTTTAATATTACAGCCTAATGAAACAATATTGGTTCGGTACAGGTACACACCATAGAAGTATGATATGCCAAAGACATAACACGTAGTTTGAATTGAATAAAGAAAAACCCCGAGCTTTGGCTAAGTATGTCAACTATTTTGTTTCGTAACAAGAACCCAGCCAACTTATTTATATAGTATGCCACTTCCCTTCCATTAAACCTCATAAACCAATCCAATTCGCTGTGACATCAAGTTTATACCTGTCCCCATAAACAACAGATACGGGCCCCCATCGGGTCGTAAACACATAAGTATGCACCCTGCCTTGCTATACCGCCTTAAAGACTCGTATAGCCCCATAAGGAATTTAGAGGTTCAGACGGGCAACTGTGATAACCACACTATGGTAGAAAAAATGTCATCGAGTAGTATTAGGTCTTTAACTATGAAATTGCCAGTGCTGTTGATCCAGTGCCTACTCCCGTTCTGAAGTGGAGTGAGAGAGTGTTTCAGACTTTTACTGACTAAAACCACTCCTGTGCCCTTCAGTTGCGCTTTGCGTTTTAAGGCCACAAGTTTACTTTTCAGAAATTCCCCGTGGGGCTAGCGAGCATCTGCCCTACGGTTTTGCTCGCATCTTTTTGAAGCACGCGTGGAATAATATGTGCTCTGGACTACTCGGGCTCCCCCCTTATTGAAAGAGTAGACGGCGAGTTACCCATTGCTCGTCGTCCGCAAGCCCGAGACTTTTACTAACTAAACCACATACGAGTTTTTTCAGTTTCCCTTTGCGTTCCAAGGCAGGTGCTCTGTGGTCATCGATATTATTTGAAGGACAGACATTGACTACAAATAAATACCGCTTAAGTGTTAAATGCCTACGTTAAATTCATCACCATCATCATTCATAGCTGCCTTGTCATCGAGGTGTCGCCTGTATACCGAGAATGCATTCACATTTGCATCAAAAATTGTGGCCGTCCACATTTTGTCGCTGTAACAATGGCTCGTCTGCACACACCCTAGCAAACGTTACCGACAAGTGACCCAGTTTGGAGACGACCAGATTTGGACATAAACGCACTGAGGTCGGCTTCGAGACGAGTTAGTTTCATTTTATGTGTTCTTCGAATCTCGTTGCATCGTCGACTAAAACGTCTCGTGTGGCAGCGTGAAATTGGATCGTTTGTAACTGGATTTTGGATTTTATTTCTACTCGACTGCCAAGGAAGGGATATTTCTATGTACGTTTGTAAATTTCTTTATTACTTCGTATCTTCCAAACGGCTGGATGGATATCGATATTTAATGTATCTTTCGATTGGCCTTAAAAACCCAAGTGTCCCTAGATCGAACAGCGCTAAACTGTAAGATAAAAAATATCGAGTAGGATATAAAAATGAAGGAAATCGAATAGAGATTACAACAATATGTAGCTATACTGGCTGATCTGGTAAACATGTAAAATATATTTTCAAATAAAAAAATGAGGGGTGGAAAAGGGTAAAAAATAACCTTCGACCTACGTAAAAGAAAAGGTAATTTTTAAACCCAGTCAAAATAGAAAACTGTTATAAGTATGACATGAGGGTTTATGGCATTATAGCTCCTAAACAAATAAACAAATTGTGTTCTAGTTTCTTTGTGTGAAATATTTTGGGAACAAATACATTATACATACGTACAGCCAAGAAGTTTTTTTTTTCGGTGAGACAGTCATCCAATGACATCCCCTGATCTTGGGCGGAGCGAGAGGGTGTGTCAGAGTTTTACTGACTAAAAACCCACTCCTGTTCCTTCGTTGCCTTTCGTACCAGGGCCGAGTCTTCCTATCAGAAGCAGACCCTGCTGGGCCCCTACGGTTTGCTGACATCTCCTTGAGGCACGCATGGAACAGTACGCGCCGTACAGTTAAGGAGTGGAATTCCCAGCCGGAGTCTGTGTTTTCTGATAGCTACAACCTAGGGGTCTTTATGTCAAGAGTGAATAGATTACTTCTAGGCAAGCGTGCTCCATCGTCGGCCACATCATCACTTACCATCAGGTGAGATAGTGGTCAAATGCGAGCCTATCAATAATAAAAAAAAATGTGTCTTGTAATTTGTACTCTGATGTTTTGACGATCTAAAATATCTCTCAAACAACTCATGAAACAAGATTTGATCTAAACACGGGCAAAATACCAAGAAACATTAAGAATCTATTGGGAAATATCTTGCAAAATGATTGATAATACAATTTGTAACAACAGAAGGGTCTTGCAACATTCGGAGGCTCTAAACTGATCCGTAGTTAACCGAAGATTGACCTACTTGCACACGCGACTCCCCAATTTTATCAATAGGTTTGGAACGCACCCGGTATTCCAATGACGAGCTTGGAAATAGGCGTAGTTGTGAAATGTTGGAATTTCAGTTGTAAGTATGTAATGCAGAACCACAGCCTACAAAATTTTGGAGATATGAAATATTGCACGGCAATGAATAGTCGGCTATTACGGTAGTTGTACTTATCATCATCATTTCAGCCGAAAGACGTCCACTGTTGGACATAGGCCTCCCCCAAGCGTGGCCACAATGAACGGTCCTGTGCGTCTCGCATCCATCTGATTCCCGCAACCCTTCCCAGGTCATTGGCCTACCTTGTAAGAGGCCTTCCAATGCAACGTCTTCCGGTATATGGTCGTCATTCCAGAACCTTTCGGCCCCAACGGCCATCCATTCTGTGAGCAATGTGCCCTGCCCATTGCCACTTACGTTTGGCGATTCTTCGTGCTATGTCGGTAACCTTGGTTCTCCTGTGGATATCCTCATTCCTGATTCGATCACGCAAGGAAACTGCAAGCATAGCCCTTTCCATTGCTCTTTGTGTGACTTTAAGTCTTTTAATGAGGCCATTGTAAGCGACCACGTTTCGGAGTCATATGTCATCACTGGCAACACGCACTGGTTGTAGACTTTCGTCTTGAGACACTGTTCGGGCGTCGTCGGCTACCTTCGGCACTCGTCAGGCTGCATCTTTGACATCGCGCAAGACATGCGGGGCGACAGGCCCGCCATCACTTCACCAGCGAGAACGACCGACGATACATGCGCGTTATTAATTCCTCACTTGTCCTTGGATATACATTTGTCAGTTTACAGTCCACGGCTTTTTATTTAAGTCCAAGTATAGACCCTAACAGACACTGTGGTATATGTATTGAACGAGAAGATACCGCGCATCCTCCCGAACCCTGCCCAGCCGAGTTGAATTCGACGATTGATCTCTTCCTCGAAGTTAGACCTACTCAACTGGACCGTCTGTCCCAGGGGCAGGCGATCTTGATAGCAGTGGGTGCCATATGACGGTTTACCATGACTTTGGTTTTGTCCACTTATATTTTTTTTTATCTACTAAATTAGCACAACAAAGTCATCATCTTTCTGCCCTTACACTTGATTGCCATTATTTGGATTCTACTTTCTTTTCTTTCATATCACTCCTGACACAATCTATTTATCTTTCAAACTATCCATCTTTTCTCTGACCCCCCCTCTTTTTCTCTATCTATCCACATGTATATTCATAACTCTTTTAGTAACATGCGTTTTTTCCCTTCTCTTCACATGTCCGTACCAAGACACACGATTCTCTTTCAACTTTTCAGTCACTGGCGTCATTTTCAAACGTTCTCAAATATTTTAACTCAACAACCTTGTGGAAAAATTTGATTACGAATATGAATGGTTTTAAGGGTACTAGTAAAGTTAATAGACGATGCACAGTTTGCCTGATTCATGATGGGCTTGAAAGGAGATCGATATAGATATAGTGAAAATACAAATATAGATAGGCTGTGTTTTGTTGTTTTATTTTTGTACCCCTTTACGTATATGTAATGGTTTATTGTTATAATGTGTAATCCTTGCTGGCCGATTAACGTCTCACCGTCGACGATGGCTGGTGCTGAAAATCAGGAGCCCCAGCATTTTGCTGAGCGCTGGCCGTTTTGCGCGGATGTGACACATATCCTACAACTTATAATATAAGTCGTTGTTGTTATTTGTTTTTATTTTAAAAACAAATAACAACAACGATGTTTGACGTAAATAAACTCTTTTTCTTTCTTTCTTCTTTCAGGGACGAAAGAACCGCCGGAGACTCCCTGTGCGTCGTGAATCACGGGGCTACTCCCGGCCATCATAAGCGCGAGCTTATGTACGGCGAGAAATAGGTATAGCTTGCCATGCGATAAGGACCAGACCTGGGTCGGCAGCTCTTGGTGTTCCACGCGTGCCTGAAATAGATGTCAGCATGAATGTCGAGACCCGTTAGGGCCGATGCCTGGCATAACTGCGAGATGATAGATGCTCTAAAGAGTTACCTCAGCCCTAGAACACAAAGGATAACTGAAGGAACACAGGTAGATTTTAGTAAGTAAATGTCTTTTACGCCCTCTCGCTCTATTCAGAGCGAAACAAGTATATACAAGGTATGATAGAATCACACATGCTTCGCCTGCCCCCAATAAATTTGTATAAAAACAGAATAAGGAAATAGCGATGAAAATAGTACAAGAATTCCACACAATGATCACTTTGTGACTATTTATTGAAGACGTTTGATACTGATGCCGCCCACAACACTATTTCCAGCAAAAGTACTAGTTTCTGTTCTATTTTTGTCGCTACAGGAAAAAATGAATCCCACTTCAATGCTATATTTTTAGGTTTCCGTGCCTCAAAAGGAAAGAAACGGAACCCTTATAGGATCACTTTGTTGTCCGTCTGTCTGTCTGTCAAGACCCTTTATCTCGGGAACGCGAAGAGGTATCGAGTTAAAATTAAAACCATATACTAAAATCTGCGGTCCCTTGAAGCTGTGAAAAAATCAAACATCCAAGTTAACGGAAAAAAAAGATACGGCCGTTTATTTATTTAGTACAGCAAAATAGCCATTAATACTAAAATAATGAAATCCTTTCACTCTGTTTTCTCACAGAATCGCAAACTTTCTAATAATATTTTTTTAATTCATAGGGGTACTTCCCGTTGACCTAGAATCTTGAAATTTGGCATGAAGCAAGGTCTCATAACACAAATATAGGAAAAATACTGAAAACTAAAAATTTGTAGTTAAGTCACAAAAAAAAAACTTTTTTGCGATTCGGAAAAATCTTCGTAACTCAATTCGGGAATTAAATTGTTTTCACAGGTAAGTTTGTATGGAACCCTCAGTGCGCGAGTCCGACTCGCATTTGCCAAGTTTTTTTTTCAATGTTATGCTTTGATCATCATCATTACCATCATCTTTCTGCCCTTGTCCCATATTACTTGGGGTCGGCGCAATACGGTTTTATCTTCCATTCTATCCTGTCAGCAGTTATGCTATCAATGACTACTGTTTTTTTCTTCATCATCACACACTCACACAACCCATCCACCTTTTCTTTGGCCTCTCTCTCCCGGCCCATCTATAACATACATTTTAGTAGAATTTTTTTATCTTGGTATGATCATGTGAAGAGGAGGGTCTTCTTCACATCATCATCATCATCATCATTTTAGCCGAAAGACGTCCACTGTTGGACATAGGCCTCCCCCAAATGTCGCCACAATGACCGGTCCTGTGCGTCTCACATCCACCGGATTCCCGCAACCTTTACCAGGTTATCGTCCACCTTGTAGGAGGCCTTCCAACGCTGCGTCTTCCGGTACGTGGTCGCCATTCCAGAACCTTTCATCCCCATCGACCCTCTGTTCTGCGAGCAATGTGCCCTGCCCACTGCCACTTAAGTTTGGCAATTCTACGGGCTATGTCTGTAACCTTGGTTCTTCTGCGCACATCTTCACATAACTATACCAATATAAACTATTACCATTCAACTTTTCAGTCACTGGCGTCACTTTCAAACTTTCTTTATGTTTTTATTAAGTTATAAAATTAATACAGATAAGCACAACGATATGATTCATAATTAATTTGACTTTAAAATAATTACATGTCATGAAGTGTTACTAAATTATTTGTTATTAATTATGGCGGACTAATATTCAATAATTACTCATTAATACTCGTTGATTATACCAATGCTAAATAATTAGCTGGTTAGGAATTGATTGCTTATTAACTTAATAGTTTATGCAGTCTAGATTTATGTTGTTACGTTATTAACCATCGGTTATTCATTAACTATCGTTCTGCGAAGGAGTAGTGGTAGTGAAGGAGACGACCGCACGCGTGAGCTAACGAACATATCCTCCCGACTACTAGCCACGGTAGGCGCGGGCTTGCGAACGGCGAGCAATGGGTAGCTCGCCGTCCAGAGATCGTGCACACCAAGCCCAAGTCATCGACAGCACGCATTCCTCTAAGTGATGTCAGCAAACCGTAAGGGCCCAACAGGACCGATTCCCACTAGGGCTGTGGGAATTTTCTGAAAAAGAAACCCGTATTCTTAGAACACAAAGGTAACTGAAGGAAGATGTGGTTTTAGTCAGTAAAATTTTGAGCCCGCTCCATCCAAAGTCAATGGATGATTTCCCATCTTAAAAAAAACTGGGCGAGTCGGACTCGCGCACTGAGGGTTTCGTAAAAAAAAATACCTATGAAGACATTTCAATTCCCGAATGGAGTTACGAAGATTTTTCCGAATCGCAAAAAAGGTTTTTTTGTGTTATACGTTTTTTGTGACATAAAAACGTTTAATTTCAACTCGATACCTCTAAACGTTCCCGAGATAAAGGGTCTTGACAGACGGACAACAAAGTGATCCTATAAGGGTTCCGTTTTTTCCTTTTCCTATTATAACTAGCTCTCTCCCACGGTTTTACCCGCGTCTTCACTTTAGCACCGCTGTGGGTCGTAGCGTGACTACATATAGGGTGACTGGCAATTAGTGTACGATACTTAAACACGTGATTGTGCTCATGATAACAAACAACTTTTACTATGGGAACAAACCTGAAATCGCGAAAAAAAATCAGCTGTTCAGTACATTTATGTTTGCCTAATGTACTGAACAGCTGATATTTTTTTCGCGATTTCGGCTTTGCTCCCTTAATAAAAATTGTTTGTTATCATGAGCACAATCACGTGTTTAAGTATCGTACACTAATTACCAGTCACCCTATATATCTTATACTATTCGTCATGAACATTGCTATCCAATATAGATTTTTTTCTAATTTGACTGGTAGCTCCAGAAATTAAAGAAATTTGGTATATAGGTAATAAGTTTCAATCCCAAGAAAGGAAACACTTAGGCTACTTTTTATGTAATTTCGACTTTTACTTCGCATCCGAGATTTCCAGATTGATTTAGAAGCTAGCTTATGGCAATACTTTGTATTTTTTTCCCGAATACCAATTTTATATTAACTAACCTTTGTACTGAATATCCTTTCTGATATAGAAAAAATATCTCTCGTTGCATACCCATCTCACGCACAAACTATCTGGTAAGTACATTGATCGTTACCACCCTCCGTCGATCTCCGATTCAAACTTATACTTACGACACAAACAAACTATCTCCCCCTCCCGTCTATGTAGATGTATGTAGATATTATTGTTTTTTATTGCTTTTGAATATGTATTGGCTTGTATTCATGTTAAAGCATTTTTTTTTTGTAAGAAACTGTCGTTTAGAAACATAAAAAGAGAGAGAGAAAATCAAAATAATGTTCTAAAATCAAATATCCTAGCCTAAGAAAGAAAAGAAAAACATTTTATTTGGCGGAACAAGGCGCAAATTTAGAACTAACAAATTATAAGTATATTATGTGAAGAAAATATGCGCCACATCTGCGTAAAACGGCCGAACGATCAGGTTAATGCCGTGATCACACGCAAAATGCGATGAGTCTACGGCGCTGGTTTTCAGCGTGGGCCGATAACGGTATCGACATGAAGACGTCGGCACGGTATTGTGTACTAATAGATTTGAATAAGATAGATAAATAAAAATAAATTTTAGGGAAAGAAAAACTATGAATAAATAAAGAGGAATACAATATCATATTATGTATAAAGTGGGAACATTACGTTGCATCTGTGCTATATCGTAACAGTTTGCTGAATATCAACATGTTACATGGAGTGACTGCCTATCACGCCTCCATAATTCAATAACTGGGCAACCTGATACTCCTTGGAAATCAATCAATCAATCAAAACTTGTATTTCAAATAAACAATTAAAAAGTACTTTTGAATTGTCAATATGTCGGTCAGTTAAAAAAGTGAAGCTAAATTGCACGTTCTAAAGCGTAGATCTCTATGGAGAAGTATGTGCAAGAAATTCCACGGACACTCTCTTAAATCATGTCGTGAGTTAGATAGACTGATGGTCAGACTTAAAGCAACTGTACGTGTCTTCTTCTTCTTCCTGCCCTTATCCCATATTACTTGGGGTCGGCGCAACACGTTTTTTTCTTCCATTCTGTCCTGTCACCCGTCGCACACAATACAGCCATCTATAATAGGCAAAAAAACCTACTGCTAAATATAACTCAGAGAATGTTGCTTTACAGTATAACCATTGATACATACACCTCATTCGATAGGTTTCTTTTAATGCATCATAAACGCCTTAATAAGCTCTATCTTAAGCCTCTAGAAACCCTTCCCCTAACACACCTCAACTGGTTAAGTCGAGTATTGTCATCCTTACAAACTCTCTAAAATAAATTGGGGTAATACTTGCACACTGATTCATGTTTAATAGCAATGTATGTTATTAAATTACTCGTTATTAGCGTCACAAAATAAAATGGTACAAACGGTCCACTCCATTCAAAAGGCGAAAACACACGAAACAAAATGACCATGATAACGCCTAAATACTAAAACTCACCCATTTGAAATTTACCTACAGGAGGTAGGCATCTACCTACCTTACTTTTTAGGGTCCCGTATCCAAAAGGTAAAAACGGGACCCTATTGCTAAGACTCAACTGTCCGACTGTCCGTCTGTCTGTCCATCCCACCAGTCTGTATTTCATGAACAGTGATAGTTAGACAGTTGAAATAACACGGGAAAAGGGCAGGAAGATGATGAGAATGGGTACGCAGCGTTTATATATGTCTGTTTTGTATTTTTTAAGGATCAGGCTTTCTGTTTCTTTATTCTTTGGCAGTGTAAACCCCCGATCCTAACGAGCACAGAACTGCTCATATAATAAGCTGGGTAATGGAACTGGACAGCAGTTTGGACATTACATGTTCAGTTTAAGTTCTAAGCTTTAAAAATGGGTATTAAAATAATGTAGAAGTGATATTTTTCTGAGGAATTGGTTAATGAGTTTGGTGACTTGAGCAGCTCAAATACTTGTAGTTATAATTTTCTTCAGAATCAGGAATGAAGATATCCGCTAAAGAACCAAGGTTACCGACATTTATTTATTTTGTTAATTTTTAAGTACAGCCACATCACATACATTTTACTAACTAATGCACATGACAATTAGGCGTACATACATAGCGCAATTTATAAAGATTATTATTATTATATACTACGACATAGTACGAAGAAACGCCAAACTAAAGTGGCAATGGTCAGGGCACATTGCTCGCAGAACAGATGGTCGTTGTTGCCGATAGGTTCTGGAGTAGCGACCATGTAACGGAAGACACAGCGTTGGAAGGCCTCCTACAAGGTGGACCGATGACCTACACGTTCTTCTCCATAGAGATCTACGCTTTAAAACGTGCAATTTAGATTCACTTTTTTTGGACTTTTTACTTTTTTTTTTTGGACCGAGGCCTACCATCGCTAAGTTGCGATGGTAGGCCTCGGTTCGGTATCTTTATTTTTGACTAAAACGACGTAGAAGGGCAGACTTTTCTTAATATTTTTCTTCAAGTTCAATATTCCATCATTTCATTATAAAAGTCACGTCAATACTAACAAAAAAACAACACACTTCTTTTTCCTATAAATTTTTAAACCTATTCTAGAAATGTTGAAACCTATTCTAGAAATGCATAATCCTTAAAAGTATATTTTACAAGCAAGTCCGTTAGCTGTAAAAAAAAACAACTCATGCGATCTCCTTTCGATATCACAATAAGTACTTTAGGTTTAACCCGGGAGTATGTTCCCATGGGCTAATTTTTTACTGTCTCGCAAGTGAATTCGCTGTCAACAGCTAGTATAGTCTAAGTGTAGACGTACTAATACTTAGGTAATCTACACTGAGTGCAGGGTACGTCTCTTCTTATTCAAGTTGCGAACAAGCATTAATCATCACGTTCATTTTTCACGCCAAATCGCGTCCAGGTTTTAACACGATGCCGTCTTTTCCCCTAAGCCATCTTTTCATACATTCCTTATTCTTTTCTTTTTCGGGTTTTTTTTTAAAGGTGGGAAGTCATCCAATGACTTCTTCTGCTCTAAAACGGAGCAGGTGGGTGTGTCAGACTTTTACTGACTAAAACCACACCTATACTTCTTCAGTTGCCTTTTATGTTCTAGGACCACGGATATCCTTTTTAGAAGTCGATCTATGGCTCCAGTAGGTTTCGGACCAACTGGGCTCAACCTGTTCTTTCTTTTTCGGGGGGTAAATTTATTTACTCGTGAGCATAAAATACTTCAACAACAACGACCTTACAGCCACTAGACGCCTAATGCTTGAACTAGCGCACCAAAATAATTCTGTCAACTAGCCGAGGTACGGGGACCGGGGTACTGCGTTCTGATTGGTCGAGATCTCCAAATCTACGATCATGTGTTGACAGACATGCGTCGCCTGTTATTAGACGTCTAGTGGCTGTAAGGTCGTTGTTTAACAAGGAGATTAACCTACTCAATACCGAAGTCAACCGTCAAATCACAGTCATTGGCCACCATACAATTACTATGTAATACTTCCTAGTTAGCATCACGGATATCAATTTACAGAAGGATGCCGTGCTACGTAATATTGCGTAAGAAGACACCAATGTAATTTTTTTTGTCCAGGTTGATTAGGTAGATACTTTATTCTATAATGAAGACCTACTTTTTTTTTTATTAATGATAGGCTCGCGTTTGACCACCATCTCACCTGATGGTAAGCGATGATGTGGTCGACGATGGAGCACGCTTGCCTAGAAGTAGCCTATTCACTCTTGACTTAAAGACCCCTAAGTTGTAGCTATCTGGAAACACAGACTCCGGCAAGGAATTCCACTCCTTGGATGTACGCATAATAAATGTGTTCTTAAAACGTTTTGTGCATATGGGTGGGATGTCTACCATGTACTGGTGGCGCAACGCCGTACGTCTAGTGGTCCGATGATGGAACGGACTTGGTGCAATTCCAGTGCACACTCCCCGAAATGTAAACGATAGAAAACCGACAGGCTAGCAACTCGGCGGCGATGCCCAAGGCTTTGGAGCTTCGACTCAACAAGTGCATCATTGCCGATGATCCTCTTGGCTCGCCTCTCAATCGACTCTAGCGCATCAAGCTGGTATTTGGCAGACCCGTCCCAAAGATGAGAGCAGATACTTGATAATACGTAGTCAGCGTCAGTCACCATTACCAGCTACTTAGATAATATTGCGTAGTTGGTATTCAATGAGTTGAAAGAAAACAGCAGTTCGGTACACTTATCATGGTCATGTGTTTCGACTAAAATATACATGGAACAGTAGATTTTTTTAAATGAATTAATCATAAAATTTGAAATAAGCAGTGCAGTACCTTTGGGCTCTTCTATCTACTTTTGTTCTTTTCTCTTTTCATTTTTAAGTGATTGTGTGTACATAAAAAATAAATAAAAAATTCAAATGGGATCGTAGTCAAGCACTCATTCAATGGTTTACAGTTTACAAAAAAAAACTGGATTGGTTTAATAGTATAATTCGCGAACATCAATTATTATAATATCTATGTCTGTATATCTATGTTTGTTAGTGCTTTCGCTCAAATGGCTAAGCGGATTTGTTCTATATCCTGAAATAGCACATAGAATACTTTTTATCCCTGGATTATGTTTCCATAATAAGTATCTATTTTCACCTCCTAAACGATTCATAATCATTTCAGTCAGAAGATGTCCTCGGCTGGGCATAGGCTTCCCCCTAGTGACGCCATAATGACCGGTCCTATCAGTTGCATCCTTTGGATTCCCGTGACATTCACTATATCGTCAATCCACTTTGGGGCAGTCCTTCCAACGCTACGTCTTTCAGCATCCGGTCGCTACTTCAGAAACTTCCTGCGAGTAATGTGCCCTGCCTACTGCCACTTAGGTGTGGCGATTCTTCGGGCTATGTTGACGTAGGAGGACCAAGGTTACGGAACCTTGGTCCTCCTACGGATATTACTCATCCACCTGCCCCTATTTCTATTCTAGATATGTATGTTGTTATTTATATTTTTTATACCTTTCACGTGAACATATTCCACTCAGATTCTAAACTAATATGTTTGTAATAGATCAATATGAACGAGGGCCCTGGTACTCTTAACACAAGTTGAATCTTAATTTGGGTACCAGTGTTCAACAACATTAGCACTTCAAATATATAAAAATAGTTTTTTTTTTTGTCTGTGTATATGCTGTGTGTATTAATTGCAACAAAAAATATTATTATTATTATAAAAATATTATTATTATTACATTTATTTATCTCAGCACCCTAAGGTCCTGGCCTTTGGAAGGCGTACGAGGAGCCGAAACCAACTCGCAGAGGCCCTTTTAGACGCTTTTAATGGAAAGTGGTACAAACCGGTGATTATCCCTGTACGCACTATGCTAGTGCATCCAAGGGCAACCCCCGGCAATTATATTTTATATATAGGTATATTGTAATCTCTTTAATATAAACTCTAATACGATTGAATGATTATTTCAAATAGAACCTGAAACTTTAGGTTACCTACCACAAACGGGCTAAACTCTTCGAGTTAAGTTTCCCGCTGTAAGTACTTGTAGCAACCATTCCAGCTTAGCACAGGCATTCAATGCTAATACGCTACGTGTAGCATCCAGCGGCGTTCGTTACGTGTAACACGTCTTACCCACTTTTACCTACCTCTTAATAGCAGATCGTTACACTAGATTGCGAATACAGGCGCTAGGGATGGGCAAGTGTCGATAGATTTGGTTTTGCTGGCGCTATAGAAATGTTAAAGATAAATTATATTTATTTGCTCAAACTTGTGTATAAAAATGGTACAGATATGTTTACCACATTAGTATGGCATACAAGTTTTTTTTATTGTTGATAGGTTCTTGCTTGACCGCTATCTGACCTGATGAAAAGCGACGATGCGGTTGACGGTGAAGCGCGCTTACCTAGAAGTATACTTACTAATCTCTCTTGACTTAAATATTCCCAGGTTGTAGCCATCAGGAGACAAAGAATCCGGCAGGGAATCCCACTCCTTAGCTGTACGCCCAATGAATGTGTTCCCAAAACGTTTTGTGTGTATAGGCGGGATGTTTACCATGTACCGGTGGCGCATCGCTATACGCCTGGTAATCCGATAATGGAACGAGATGAGGGAAGTAGGCTATGCAATTCCGACGCACACTCCCCGAAATGCAACCGGTAGAAAACCGACAGGCTAGCAACTCAGCGCTGATGCTCAAGACTATTAGCCGATGATGTCCACCCGTCCAAAGGGCTAGGCAATATGATTTGACATTTTGACGTTGTGATTTATAAAATTTGTTACCGGGTATTTAAAAAATGCTAATATATCAAAAAAAAAAAAATTACTGTTAGTAAAAAAAGTATTTACACAATATTTACAATAATTATAATCTCTATAGATAGGTATAACTTTCGTGTTGATAATTGATTAGGTAAAAAAGCTTAAACACAAAGCACACTATAGAAAAACCAAACAATTTTACCTTCGTCTCTCGAAATAAACTTTCAATGGAGACATAATATTACAGTAATTTTATCGATATTATTTTCGATATCGATAAGCCGCACCACAACTGTACGAGCGCGCGGGCGCTAGCACAAGAGCGGGCGGTCGGCGTACGATAATGTTAACGTTAATCACTGGATCCCCGCGCCGTAATGAAGTTTCTTGTTAACTTTACTAAACGCAACTCTTGCACGCTCATGTCAACGTAGTACTTTAATGTGAACTCGATCATCGTTCGGAAAATCATGACAAACCAAGGCAAACAATTACCGTAGGCGCGGGCTTGCAGATGGCGAGCAATGGTCCGATCGTCCGGTAACCATCCGGACCGAGCCCAAGTCGTCGACGGCGCGTACTGTTCCACGCGCGCCTCAAGGAACCTACTGGGGCCAAGGGTCTGCTTCTGAAAGGAAGACTCGGCCCTGGTATGAAAGGCAACGAAGGAATAGGAGTGGGTTTTTAGTCAGTAGAAGTCTGACACAAGAGCGGGGGATGTCATTGGATGATTTTCCTACCGAAAAAAAAGGCAAACAATTAGCGATGTCTGTCACAGATTTGCAGTCGATGAGCAATGGTAGCTCCCCGTCTGCGCTTCCGTAATGACCAGGCACGAGTCGACTTCGAGTAGTGTTTCACATGCGCCATAAAGAGATGTCAACAAAACTGAATAGGGGCTATGGGGCTGATGACTGTTAGGGCTGCATGAACGTTTAAGAGTGATTATGCCCTTGAATGCAAAGAACTACTGAGCACAAAACACAGATGAGCTGAACAAAAGTGAGTTTTAGTCGAAAACCCGGGGCCCTGACACAAGGCAAAGAGGAAAGAGAGTGGTTTTTAGGAGAAGGAGAAGAAGTGGGTTTTAGTCAGTAAAAGTCTGACACGCCCTCGCGCTCCGCCCTAGAGTAAGAGAAATTTTTGAATGATTTCTCACCATAAAAAAGGAGAATTTTAGTCAGTAAAATTCTGACATACATATCCATCTTCCAAAGCGAGCCGTATGCTAGGAATGTGGAACTCAAAAATATCTCTGCTGATTAGCATTTCCAGTTATATTTAACTGAAAGATCACACAAAGTTATTTTTAGCATCGACCTTAAACTAGTCAATAAACTTTGAACCCTTTGGCCTTATAATTTGATCAAATTGTCCTCCTTCAATTACTCAATGAGAGAGGATTTACTAATAATACTATTCCAAGAATAATATTTGAACTTTTGAAGTATTAAGAGAGCCCATCCCGTAATTAAAATATATTTGTGGAAAGTTTGCACAGATTCCAAATATGACGATATTTTTTTCCAAAAACTTTTAAGGTTTTAAAAACATGTATTTCCTGGAAGAAACTTCTTCGTGAATGTCAACCGAGCCTTCAGACGTCTCTTTTTATGCGTAGTCTCTTTATCAAACATTGCCTTGGATAAACAACAAGCTTTTCAACTATGATCATGTCGACGATAGTTGAACTGGAAAGGGTCCTCTTAATAAGATCTAGCCACTCAATGAAAGTCAAACACATTACGACTTTTCTTCCCGGACACCTTTACTAATCTAGACAGCAGAAAGGCCGGAACGTCCCAAAATATGTGCCATCCATTAATTACTACGCAGACGTGTGGATCTGACAGGCACAAAATGTCTTCCTTGTGTCTTACACACGTAAAAACTTTCCGGATAATATGAGACGAACCAAAAGATATTAAGTGAACGTTTCAAATAGTTTTGATGGGTGTTCTGGTGGATTAGCTCGCCACCGGTACATGGTGGACATCCCACCTATACGCACAAAACGTTTTGCGAACACATTCATAGTGCGTACAGCTAAGGAGTGGAATTCCTTGCCGGAATCTGTTTTTCCTGATGGCTACAACCCGGGAATCTTTAAGTCAAGAGTGAATAGGTTACTTCTAGGTAAGCGCGTTCCATCGTCGACCGCATCGCCGCTTTCCATCAGGTGAGTTAGCGGTCAAGCGCGAACCTATCAAGAATAAAAAAAAAAAAAAAAAAAAAAGATTAGCTACAATTTTAGCACTATCTTTCCAGTCATCTCTGACAGGAAATATAGTGCTAAAAACGTACCAGAAAACGCAGCGTTGGAATGCCCCCTACAAAGTGGACCGATGACCTGGTGAGGGTCGCGGGAATCTGTTGGATGCGAGACGCACCGGACCGGTCGTTATGGCGACACTTGGGGGAGACTTCTGTCCAACAGTGGACGTCTATCAGCTGAAATGATGATGATTATGATGATCTTTCCAGTTGTTCACTATTTTATATCTTTACAACTCATTTCAGATTTAATGTTATTAGGCTAAAGAATTGTTCAAAAGCCAACGCCACTCTCTCTTACTCCACCCGCGAGAGAAATCATTTGATGATGATTTCCTAACCGCAAAACAAAAGAACCCTCGAGTCAACTTTTCAGATCATTTAAACCCAGGCCACGTTAATGCAGCGGCTTTCATGAAGATCCCAAAAGTAATACGCTAAAGGCTCTTAGGTCACTCTTTGTCAGGCCAGACTTTGTTAAAAATTCAGTCACTGTTTCAAAAGACCAAAAACACAACAAATATTATGCCATCACTGCTAATGAAACAAAAGCACGGCGCACCCCTAACCGCAACAATAACATAATTAAACAATAACATGTGAAACTACCTCCTAACAATTTGCTAGCCCGTGCCCAAATCTGTCAAGTTTGCCCATAAGGGCACTATTACAGGCCCACGTTATTGCAACATGTGGTCGTGGCCAAATTGATTGTATGCTTCAACTTTGACACCTTCTGTTTGTCCTTAAGACGTTGGATTAAGGGTACGAAGTTTTGGGACAGTTTGATAGTACATTGGTTGGAGCTATAGATGCTGAGGAACAAAAGCTGTCTATTTCTTATTAACATGTCGTAATCTAATTTGTGTCAGCTTAGAAATTGCTAAGCTTACTAGCTGAGGGCGGAATTCACCAATAAAACTAATCGCGTTTTAACGTTTGGCTCGCATAATCGCGTTTAAACGCTGTCACTAGTGTCACTTGTCTGTATTTTTCTTTTGTCGTATTTTTACAAGTGACATTAGTGACAGCGGCTAAACGCGATTATGCGAGCCAAACGTTTAATCGCGATTAGTTTTATTGGTGAATTCCGCCCTAAGAGTACAATATGGTAGTAAAATCGCTCACTTAAGTATATTATATATTTATTACTCAATCTTTTGCATTGTGAAGTCAGTCAGGCAGAAAAGTGATGCTAATTGCACATTCCAAAGCACAGATCTCATGGAGAAAAATGTGCAAGAAACTCCATGACATTATTATTACAAATACGAGTACCTCGGTTACATATTTTTTTGTCGCTACAATACTGCAAGATGTAAATTGTGCATCCTACCTCAAGGGTCAATTGAACAAGGAAGCTGTCAATCACCATTATGCTACATCGACAGCGTTACTTTAGATTACGTTTCAGTGTTGCCAGCACAATATTAGTCGACTGCAATGAATAATCGAATACCAAATAAATTTTCCAACCAAGGTCACCGACATAGCCCGAAGAATCGCCAAACTAAAGTGGCAGTGGGCAGGACACATTGCTCGTAGAACGGATGGTCGATGGGGCCGAAAGGTTCTAGAGTGGCGACTGCGCATCGGAAGGCGCAGCGTTGGAAGGCCTACCACAAGGTGGACCGACGACCTGGTGAGAGTCGCGGGAGTGCGGTGGATGCGAGACGCACAGGATCAGTCGTTGTGGAGACTATGTCCAGCAGTGGACGTCTTTCGGCTGAAATGAAATTCGTTAACAAAAAAAAAAAAAAAACAGTATAAAAAGAACAGTAAATAATCTGATTATGTATCAAAACCTATATATATCTTCTGCAGAAAATAAAAGACATTTTGTTCTACTTCCGCCACTTGTATAATCCTACGTGCTTTCAAGGAATGTCACCATTTACGTCAAGTCTGTCACGACCTTGTCTTGGTTACTAATCTTGCGTCGAACAAGCTTTTAGCTCACTTGGAATTTCTGTCTTATTAGTATTTACAACTGAAATAGGTTGCTCGAATTAAACACTAAACTCCTGCCTACAAAGGTCAATATTTCAGGGAAAATTGAGTAAGTGTTAGTTATGTTTTTAATCATTTTGTACAAAACAAACTTGCTGACCCGAATAAATTCCAATCTCACCCTAAAATATATTTCACATTTCTCGTTGAATGAAACAAAAGAGCATTCGTTTAAACAATTTACACCACTTGTATCCCGGGGGTGTCAAAAATCAAACCTGGAATAAAGCGATATAATGTAAAAGGGCTGGATTTTAATCTAAGCTTAAAGGTAAAGTTTACAATTTATGATCCTCAACCCACCTGCTGGGGAAAGTTTCCGATCCACAGTATAGCGGAGTGGTTTAGAGTAATGTGGATGCTGTACACGCACTGTCTTATGCTAATGTTAAATCTGGTTTGATTACTGTCGCACTGTAGGCGTATTTTTAAGGTTCCGTACCTCAAAAGAAAAAAAAAACGGAACCCTTATAGGATTACTTTGTTGTCAGTCTGTCTGTCAAAACCCTTTATCTCGAGAACGCGTGGAAGTATCGAGTTGAATTTAAACTATATACTCAGGTCTGCGGTCCTTTGAAGCTGTAAAAAAATCAAACTTCTGAGTTAACGAAAAAAAAGATACTGCCGGTTATGTCGCAAAAAACGTATATTTCAACACTCTCAAGGGGATCAAAATTCATGGGGTACTTCCCGTTGACCTAGAATCCTGAAATTTGGCGTGAAACAAGGTCTCATATCGTATAGGAAAAAATCTAAAAACTGTAAATTAGTAGATACGTTACAAAAAAAAAACTTTTTAGCGATTCGGGAAAATTTTCTTAACTTAATTCGGGAATTGAACAGTTTTCATAGGTAAGTTTTTACGGAACCCTCAGTGCGCGAGTCCGACTCGCACTTGACCAGTTTTTTTAAGATGGGAAATCACCCAATGACTTTTCCTGCTCTGGATGGAGCAGGCTCAAACTTTTACTGACTAAAACCACATTTTCCTTCAGTTACCTTTGTGTTCTAAGACCACGGGTTTCTTTTTCACGGGTTTTCATAGGTAAGTTTGTACGGAACCCTCTAGTGCCTGTAGTCTACTAGAGCTAATGCTTGCCAGGGTTGCAACGCAAAAGGCAACTCAAAGAACACGGGTGGGCGTGTTCTTTAAGATTCTTAAGATTATTTTAGTTTTAGTAAAACTCTAATACCTCTTCTCGATTCGCTTATCGTTGGAAAAGTTATTTATTTGGTTATTTACCTCCCTAAAAAAATGATGTATTACAGAGTCTCATTCAAGTAAGTATTACATAGCTACAATCAATTATTGAAAAAGTTACTTTATTACAATCCATAAAAATCCACAAATCTAAGTATTAGCCGAACATCGAATCAATTTAAAATTCCACTTTTCCAATATATCCAATACAGCGAAGAAATAAATTAAACAAAATCGCATATATCCAGAGCTGCGCACACAGTATCGGCATCGTCGAGGGTAAATTAAACAGGGCCCGATTCTCGAACAAACAATTATCATGTACTAGTTTCTGTCGGCGGATTTGCTTCACAATCTACTGCCAAGCGCAGTTTATCAACTGCGGAATATAGGCCAACTGATGTATGGATCGGTCTGTAATTATTCTGCTGGAGGGTAAAGGGTAATTTAGGAAAGGAGCGGACGTCCAGTATTGGTCGACGCAATTTCTATTGGCGATTTTAGATTACTTTGTTTAGCTAGACGGACTAAGTACTTCAAAAAAGTTGAAATAGACTGGATTCAGGTGTGATGGAACTTGAAAATGGTTCTATGTTCACTTGCAATAGGCTGAATAGGCTGATTGATTGCATAATATAATATTTTTCTTAAGTTAGTGATAGCTACGAGTAATTACCTACTACTAATCATCTTGAAATAAAATGCCTCTCTTTGAGAACTGGCTGGAGAGGCGTCACGACGCCGTGACGCCTCTCCAGCCAGTTCTCAACCTCACCGCTTGACGCAGGTTCTCTCCGGACATGGTAAGTTCAGGCGGTTCCTGCACCAGATTCAGACAGAAGGAAAGCTTGGATGTCATCTTTGTGTGGACCACCCGAAGGACACGTTGGAGTATGCGGTGGAGATGCGCCTCGCTTGGGCTGAGTGCCACCGTGTTCTCGTGGAGACGATCGGTGGCAACGACCTTTTGCGTCGGGCCCTGGTTCAGGCCATGGTCCCAAGCGAGGGGCCCACAGTGCCCACTAGTATCTATAAACGTTTACCATACGCAGTTATAATCAGTACATGTTCACCGTTTTGTCACCGCATGTTCAAGAAGTTGCTGGCAACTAAAGATCAGCCTCAGACCCCATCATCATTTCAATTGAGTGACGTATTTAATTTAGGTACGTTATCTCCCCCCTTCGTAGTCACATCGACCGTCCCTGTGTTTACTGATAGAATATCCAACATTAACAATTCTGTACGCCCAAATCCGTGTCATTCCAATCAGCAGAACGAAACAAAACAATTGAAATCCTATTTTAATTGCCACCACAAGGATTAACGAGAAATCGATGAAAATGGCAAAACAATAGCATTTGTCGGGATTCAGCTGCATTAGTCTTGGCACCGAAGTCCGTAAGAAAATTAATTAGAATAGGAAAGTGGTGGTAAACTAGTTTCTTGGTTTGTGTGAAACATGTTGTGGTTCGTAATGGTTCCGTTGGTGCACGGGTAAGCGATTGGCTTGGCGCGTTTTACATTCCCTCGGGGAGAAAATGATGTATTACGGTATGTATGAACACAAAGTGTTTTGTGTACGCTTGAACAATGTTTTATGCCCCGATAAAGCATAAAAACATTGCCCGCTTGATAAATAGTAGAAAAGAAAGTGTAATTTATGTTTTCTTACACCTTTACTTTGGTTTTATAATCATCCTGGAACCACTATTTTTTAGGACTATAATGGAATAGTGTACTCTTTTAACAACGGGTGTGTACTCTTTCGACACCCTTAGTGGATTTGGTGACTACCATTTCAACCAATATTATCCGTATAGTTGTACTACGCAGAACTAACTATTCCTCATAAAGCCAACTATAAACGCCTAACAGAACCATACATGAACCTAATGCACTCCGTGCTTCTGTTACAAACTTTTTCAAAAACAGCTGGGAATTTGCAAATGGCGTCACTTACTATACTTAAAAACAAAAGTGGATATTCTTTAATAATTTTCAGTCTCATATAAGATGTTTTCGCAAAGCAAAATTTATATTTTCGCTGAAGTATACTATAGTTTAATTCTAAATTTTTACGCACTTCTTGAAAGTAGCGTATTTAATATGTTATATTTAAAAATAATTTTGGTTTTAATAAGGCATACAATGAAAAATCGCCATTTTTTTCTACCTGGTTTTCTGTAAATCATTACAAATCCGTTATTTAATTACTTGATTTCAAAACGGTTTGCATTAGAACCATGGCATCGCCATATTTTTAGGAATACAAAATAAAATATCCACGAGAAGACTATAATAGTATTTATGAGACCATTAAAATCAATTGTACTCTTATATGGGACTTCACGAAAACAATTCGGATGGTAATTATATTACACGGTTACAAGTTATTTTCTTTTGTAATAACTTTCGACAATTCCTCAATAAAACCAAATACACTTACTCTTGGAATTATCCATTATAGAACTAATTTACTTAATGAATCCAGATATACTTTAATGAATCCAGATTGTAAATTTATAAACCCTTATAAGTTTAAGTAACTAAAACAAATGGTTTTCAGTATACTTAGATCTATTTGATACTCTTATAATGGATTTATAATGATTCTTGTAAGCAATTGCTAAGCTATACCAGAATGCTCAAGCATGGTTACACTTTAACAATACTTATAAAGGGCGTCTTGGCTTAAAACATGCAGTTAAATTAGTAATACAGACGATAATAAGTTAACGATTGAGAAAATATAAACTACAAGGCCTAATAGACTCCGCACATGCTATTATAAGCCTAGCAGTAAATTCTAGAACTACTAAGAGATCGTTATTAGTGCTGCAGGCCTGTAAAGCGTATACTATAGGATAATTTTAGTGATGGTCGCGGAAATCCGATAGATGCGAGACGCACAAGACTAGTTGTTACAGCGACACTTGGGGAAGGCCTATGTCCAACAGTGGACGTCTTTCATCTGAAATGATAATGATGATGAAAAGACACTTAATTACTTAATACAATATATTTTCTTAATACTACAAGCTACCGAATACGTTTGTAGAATCTTAACTAACTCTCATTAATTAATAGAAGATAATCATTAAGTTTACATGCCGGGAACTAATGACAAATAACTTTGTTATTTGCGTTTATTTATTGTTAATTGATGTTATGTTAGTTATGAAGGTACGCTGTTGTTTATTGGTTTATGTTAATCAGATTTTGGTTGACAATATCGTTTGCGTGGATCGTTGTGTTGTAATTCATGGATATTATATAAGTATATTATACAAACTTCTGCCAGCGGCTTCAAACGCGGGAACGTAAAAAACTGGGCAAGTGCGAGTCGGACTCGCACACTGAGGGTTCCGTACAAACTTACCTATGAAAATCGTTCAATTCCCGAATTGAGTTTTTCGGGTCGCAAAAAAAGTGGTTTTTTTTTGTGACGTAACTACAAAACAGTTTTCAAATTTTTTCCTATACTTTTGTTATGAGACCTTGCTTCATGCTAAACAGGATTTTAGGTCAACGGGAAGTATCTACCCTATCAATTTTGATTCCCTTGAGAATGTCGAAATACACGTTTTACATGTGCGACATAAACGGCCATATCTTTTTTTTTTTTTTTTTGTTAACTCAGAAGTTTGATTTTTTCAGAGCTTCAGGGGACCGCAGACCTGAGTATATGATTTTAATTTTAACTCGATACCTGCACTTGCTCCCGAGTTAAAGGATCTTGACAGACAGATATACATAAAACAAATTGATTAATTATGTATTAATAACAATATGTACCTAATGCTTAATATTGCACCTACCACCAGTTGTCTCTGCATCACCCAAAGGTTGACTGGTAGAAAATGCCTTGAGGCATTAAGTCCGCCTCTGTACTTTTGTGTGCATAAAGAATTAATAAATAAATAAATAAATAAATTGATCCTTTATGGGTTAATGATTTCTTACAAAAAAAATTGGGCAAGTGCGAGTCGGACTCACGCACTGAGGGTTCCGTACAAACTTGAAAGGTAAATTGCGGTTTACGATTTTTGTCGTATTAAAAAAAAACTACTTACTAGATCTCGTTCAAACCAATTTTCGGTGGAAGTTTATAAGGTAATGTACATAATATATTTTTTTTTAGTTTTATCCATAATGAATAAAAAAAATAACGTTAGGTAGGGATGAAAATGAGAAGTACCAGTAGGTATTAAAAAAAAACACTCAGACCAGGTCACGGGCACTAGTATACAAATAAACTACTACACACTCCCTACCATTTTATTTTACACCCCACAATTACCATCAAGCTATATAATGCAAAACTTGCGTGCACCAGTGTACAATAAAAGGCCAATGTCAGCGGTCAAGTACAGGCGTGCAATCAAGTGCTGTCGACAGATTTATGCGGGGAAGTTCCTTCTAGCCTTCGTGGTCCACGAAATTTATGGGTACAGGATTGATATTAAAATGCTTTCAGATTTATCGTTTCGCGTTTATAGATAAGGGTAACAACGGTTGGGTGAAGGTCACTTGAAGGTGGGTAATTATTGTATCGTGACCTTGAGATAGAGAATTATGCGTTAAGTGATACCAAGTGGGCATATTCTTGTGGAACTATTTTTATGGGAAAGAAATTGCTTTTTCCTAAAGTCAGGAGATGATTTTAGATACCCTATGACTTAATGTCTTCACAAAAGCTATCAGTCACCGTCAGTAACATTTCCTCTATGATAAGTAGAGGGTAGTGTGAAAGTTTTACGTTTCAGTACAGAAGGTAAACTTTGTTGGTGACAGTCTTGAAATATCTACCTTCTGTCCTTAATTAATTTGCCTTTTTATTTGTGGTGTCTCACTGGATGGCGGTACACAGACCATCTTTCAGGTATGTGAAGTAGGCTTATTGTATTGTATTGTATTGTATTGTATTGTATTGTATTGTATTGTATTGTATGTGTTTTTGTTTTTGTTTAGTAAGTATCAATTTAATGTAACGGAAAATATGGATCTCTGGTCTGATAATTAAGTTTATTTTAATTATTATTATTTCGTTTATTCTTTTTGCGTACATATTTTTTTATATTATTATCAATATTATATATTATAATGTCAAATATGAATAAAAAAATTAACCTTGAGTGTTACCAAGAACCTGTGTAATGTCTTCCATTTTCTTATTTCAAGATCAGGATTCCCCTCGGGAAGTAATAATATACTCTGAAAAGCAATATTTTCAGTTCAAACTACAATATAATATTGCTGAATAATTTAAATTTCACTTTCCGTAATTAATTTGCGCCTGAAGATAGGCTTACTGTTGTTTTCAGTCCAATCAGGGTAAAATAAAATTAATGATTATCGCAGTTTATCCAATAATTTAGAAGCTGTACCGGATGAGCTCAGTGACCGTATATCGATCAAATATAATTATATTAATTTAAGTGATTTTTGAACTATATTAAAACATTTATATCAATATCGTAGTCCACACCGCTGTTCGCATATTTGATGTGGGATACACAAAGAAAATTACTTAGATGTACAAAGAAAAAAAGAGTAGGTTACATTTAATCGGGTTAATTAAAGTAAAAAGAGAAATGATACAACAAAGTTGATTTAATAAAAGCTATTCAAGTATAAAACTTTTGAATTAACTGGGTGGACATGCAAAAATATCCATATGTTCAAAAATATTGTTAAAGGAATCGATCATTCTACAAACAGGCGAATGTAAACCAGAATTGGACTTAAAGAGCCTATGGACTGCCCTAAGAACCAACATACCTTTTTTTCGGTGGGAAATCATCTTATGACATCCCTCGCTCTTGGGCGGAGCGAGAGATAGACTTTTACTGACTAAAAACCCACTCCTGTTTCTTCGTCGCCTTTCGTACCAGGGCCGAGTCTTCCTTTCAGAATCAGATCGTTGGTTGGCCCCAGTAGGCTTCGACCCTGCTGGGCCCCTACAGTTGCTGACATCTCCTTGAGGCGCGCGTGGAACAGTACGCGCCGTCGACGACTTGGGCTCGGCCCGGATGGTTATCGGCCGGTCGGACGGCGAGCTAAAGAACTAACATACCTAGACATGTTAGATAGCATAGCATAGCATAGTCGGCCTTATAATGTTCCCACTGTTGGGACTCAGGCCTCCTCTCTAGGAGAGGGAATGGGCCATAATCCACCACGCGGGCCCAGTGCGGGTTGGTGGATGTCACATGTCTTCGAATTTTTGGTTCTAGGACATGCCGGTTTCCTCACGATGTTTTCCTTCACCGTTTTGAGAGAAGTGGTGATGAAATAAATTACACAAAGTAATGCGCCTGGCTGGGTTTGAACCCGCGACCTACAACTCGTAAGTCGGGGCCGTTACCACTCGGCCACCACTGCTCACTCGGCCACCACTGCTCATGACATGTTAGATAAATCTCATAATCTTAAAATGCAGTCTTATTTCTAACAATATTATATAAATTCACTGCTTCTAAGTATAATTGCCGTTTATTATCAAGTGTTGACAGCTTGTATTTGGCGAGCAAACTTTAGTAAAGCAAATAATATCCAAATTGGACATAATTTACACCGGTGCATCTACTTAATTGTACTAACAGATTACTCTTCCTCTCACTACAAGATATTTCAGAAATACTATCTTGTCTCAAGTTAAGACGGCTAACAGACAGGATACAATGTACCTTATCTAATCCATTCACCGTATTAAATTCCGCTTCCATCCCGTATCGTAAGTCTCCCAGTGCCCCTGCTCCCTATCCCCCAAGTTTCACCTTGACAATGCGTCACAATTAGTGGACAGTGTCAAGTTTGTTGAGACCTGCCACGTCCCGTTAGGGCTAATAACCTCTTGTGGCTTAGTTCTTAAGTTTCTAGTGTTTAGATTTAGTAGCTTTCAGGGACTGATTTTGAATTTGTGAGGCCTAGACTAACTCAATTTAATTCCAAATATTTTTATACATACCATAGGCCTACATGGGCACTTATAAAACTTCAGAAGCTAGTGCATGGTTCGAAATGGTCGTTTCCTATGGAGAAGAACCGGCAAGAAACTCCATGGTTACTCTTTTAAAAAAATGATTGTACAATACTTCCATATTAAGATTTTGACTGGCCTGTTGGTCTAGTGGTATGTGGCCTTGACTGTTATGCTGGAGGTCATGGGTTCGATTCCTACCCAGGACAAATGTTTTTGTGATAAGCACGATCATTTGTTCTGTGTCTGGGTGTAATTTATCTGAAATCATTTATCATTTATCATAGCACTAGCTCTGCTTAGTTTGGGACTAGATAGCGTTGTGTGATAGTTGTGGAATATAATTATTATATTAAAATATTATTGGATTTATAAGGACAGAGTGGACCAGTAATTATTGCATTCAAAAATAAAATTAAAATAATAACAATAAAAAAGTGGATCAAAGTAGAAACAGTACAGTAACAGTACTTGAGTTCCTAGAACCTATTTATTTATTTATTTAACACAATAATTGTTTAATTTAAAATGGCTATCAAGCCGCTAGGCGGATTGAATGTCTATAAATATACTACGATAAGTGCTTCTAGAAATAAACTAAATAATTAGATGCACAATAATCTTTGGTTACCTTCCGCCCCTTACAATATCGTTAAAAACAACATAATTATGGCAACCAAGGCACAAAAAACGACTAAAATGACAAAGCAAATTTTAACAAACGTAAAAAAAAATGTTTTATTTTTAATATCGTTTCACTGTTACCTGAATATAAAAAAGAAAATCTGTCGAAAGCACGTGGCACTACAATAAGAGAGCTTTGCCAAGCTTACCGGCAACTTGGCGCACCCTGTATAATATCCACTCGTGTGAAGTTTACACCTATTAAAACCTGCGAGTCAGCATATTCAGCGGAAAATGTTATTTTACTAGCCAGAGGGAAATAATTTATGGAACTGCTATGAGCAAGATTTTTATAGCAGTTCACGGGTTTTTGCTGTGATCTGTTTTTTTCAACTAAAGGGTTGTCTTGTATCTTAACTACCACTCCGCCCGCGACTTTCACTCTGTTAACGAGAATGTTTTTTAGAGTTCCATACTTCAAAAGGAAAATACGGATCCCTTATAGGACTTTGTTGTCTGTCTGTCTGTCGATAACTCCACGTGTTCTTGCGATAAACCTTTATCTCGAGAACACGTGGAGGTATCGAGTTGAACTTAAAACCATATACTCAAGTCTGCGGTCCCTTGAAGCTGTGAAAAAATCAAACTTCTAAGTTCACAAACAAAAACAAAAGTTGCAAAAAACGTGTGTTTCGGTTCTCTCAATAAGGGAATCAAAATTCATAGGGTACTTTCCTTTGATCCAGAACCCTAAAATATGGCATAAAGCAAGGTCTTATAGCACAGGTATAGGAATAAATCTGAAAACAGTAAATTTGTTTTCACACGTCAAGTCAAAACAAAAAACTTTTTTAGCAGTTCGGAAAACTCTTCGAGACTCCGTTCGGGAATTGAACTGTTTACATAAGTAAGTTTGGACGGAACCCGAGTCCAACTCGCACTTGCCCAGTTTTTTTGTTGTTGATAGGCTCGCGCTTGACGAGTAAGTATCTCACCTGTTGGAAAGCGACGATGTGGTCGACGATAGAGCGCGCTTGCCCAGAAGTAACCTATTCACTCTTGACTTAAAGATCCCCAGATTATACCTATTAGGCAACACAAACTCCGGCAGTTCTCTGAATTTCATAAAAACAACAGTAACAGCTCTTAAACCGTATTTTGAAGGTAGTTTTAAATAACTAATAATGACAGTCTTTATTATTTAGTTTGATCAAGTCATCAGATCAAGATCATCGTAAGTTGAAGGAGTACTATATTCAGTTAATTGGAACTTGATAGTTTATAGCGCATTGACCAATTTTATTGTCAGGTTGTGGCACGCGCACCAGGGGTCTAATTGTGTACTATAAATAAAAGAATATAATTTAAATAAATAAAAGAGTCATAATTTGTACCAAGTATCAAGTTTACTAACCAAAGAAATTAGAACACTCCATAAAATCTTTAAATACTCCTAAATTATTCTATTGGGGGAAGTTCTAAAAATAAATAATGACAAGTTTTATTATTTACTTAGGTTATTTGTTCTAACTTTCAAGTATATTGACACACAGCTTGCCGACGGCGAGCAATGGGTAGCCCGCCGCCCGACCGTCCGGTAACCGTCCGGACCAAGCCCAAGTCGTCGATGGCGCGTAGGTACTGTTCCACGCGCGCCTCAAGGAGATGTCAGCAACTGTAGGTGCCCAGCAGGGTCGAAGCCTACTGGGGTCACGGGTAGTGTGAAAGTGAAACCCGGAGCCCTGGGACGAAGGCAAAGAAGGAACAGGAGTGGATTTTTGGTCAGTAAAAGTCTGACACTATCTCCCGCCCAAGAGCGGGATTTGTCATTAGATGATTTTTCCACCTAAAAAAAATATAAATAAAATACATACGGAATTAATTTTTGCTTGCAAACAAAGTTCTCCCTTTTCACTCTCTTAAAGGTTGAATTTTCAAAAACCCCTTCTTAATACTCGCCAACGTCATTAAAGGAAGCTTTGGGCAAAATCCACTGGAAGGTTACGTCAGACTATCATTTGACAGTAATTTTTCAATTAGAATTAGAAACCGTAGCAGGTGTGAAAACCTGATGCGTTTTCCGCTTTTCCAACAATTCACCTTCTATCTATCTTCTTTAAATCTTGTTTGCTTAGCATTCCTGACCTGTTGGTCACTAGACCACCAGCATAGCAATCAGGGCCACTAAACTAGTGTTTAGTGGCCCTGATTGCTATGCTGGAGGTCGTGGGTTCGATTCCCACGCAGGACAAATGTTTGTGTGATGAGCACGATCATTTGTTCTGTGTCTGGGTGTAATTGATCTATAATATGTACGTATTTAGAAATATATAAGTACTCATAAGACAAGCTCTGCTTACCTTGGGACTAGACGGCGGCGGCGTTGTGTGAAAGTTGTGTGAATATTAATTATTTATTATTCCAGGACCCCGGGTTTACCTATCCGAAGCTAACCTACTGGGTTATTACAGGCCCTGTTGGTGCCCTATAGTTTTGCTGACATGTCTTAGAATAGGTACTACACGCCGTCGACAACTCAGGCTCAGTTCGGAATGTTACCAGATGGCCGGATGGTGAGTTACCCATCACTCGTCGCCCAGAAGCCCACGTCTACGGTGGCTGGAAATCGGGGTCGGGATCTAGGTGGCCTTCTACTGGTATTTCTAGCTTCTAACACAATAACGAAACTCTGAATAAAATAGGATAATTAAGAAAGAAGGCTCCATAATAAAATTGTTCAAAAAGTTTTTTTTTCTGTAAAATCGTTACGAAAAAACACGGATCCGGCAGTCCAGTGGGAGGCACAATAAATAATTAATTATGAGCGTCGCTAATGAGGCTGGGTAAGTTTTTCAATTAAAACGTTTTCTTGCTCATTGCAGGGTAGGTAGGTAAGTGAGGCTAGGAGAAACGCGATTGTATAGTAGTCTGAGGTCAACTATACGTAAAGTAGGTTGAATTTATCAATAATGAAAAACTTAAGGGATATTTGGCTAGATTAGACTATTCACGATCCCTAAATACTAACTCGAACGGTTTTGATACATGAAAAATAATTTAATGAAAAGTATATTTATTAAAAACCAAAATTGTTTTTATTTGGTTTTCCTGGGAAGATTTGTTTTTGTGTAAATTATAGCAACGATACCTCTGGAGCTACTTTCATTCCTGGGCAGCACTTGGTCCAAACCCTTTAGCATTAACCAAGGTCTTACAGCACAAGTATTGAAAAAAATCTGAAAACTGTAAATTGGTCGTAAAGTAAAAAAAAAACTTTGTTACTCAATTCGGGAATTGAGCTGTTTTCATAGGTAAGTTTGTACGGAATCCTCAGGAGTGCGCGAGTCCGACTCGCACTTGCCTGGTTTTTTACATATTACAGGCACCTATGAACTTCTATAATAGTGTTCTAAAGCTAGAACTACAGCGCACACGTGTGCCACACACGCCGATCTGAGCACGTCGGTCTCCATACATTTTATATGGAGACTAGACTTGTAGAGCTACACTAGGTCCACGCCACGCGAAGCCACGCGACGTCGTTCAGGCTTGTTACACGTGTGCGTCGGTCTAATGTAGTTCTAGCTTAATACATTTGCCTGTTTTATTTAACCGTAAAAGTAACCATAAACAACGAGCAAAGGACAAATCGTTCGTTCGTGTTCAAAATAAATCGAATGAACGATGCATTCGCTATCGGCGCGGGAACATTGAACGTCAATCATCGGTGCAGACTGTCGATTGGTATAACGTATGTTTGTTTATCACGCGAATGAAAACGAGAAACCAGTGCTTTGATGGTATCACCAGAACTATCAACCGTAACAAAACTTCTTTTCTTTGCTAATAGGTAGCCACAGGGAATATAAATCTGTCTAATCTTCTTTTAAAAAATCCTAATAAATCCTACAGTAAATTCTCTTG
The DNA here is from genome assembly GCA_905147345.3 of Mythimna impura. Taxonomy (NCBI): domain Eukaryota; kingdom Metazoa; phylum Arthropoda; class Insecta; order Lepidoptera; family Noctuidae; genus Mythimna; species Mythimna impura. The sequence goes on along the minus strand of LR990349.1, from coordinate 28,922,973 downwards.
TGCTAGAGTGGAGCGAGAGGGCGTATCAGATTTTTACTGACTAGAACGAATCTGTGTTCTTCAGTTGCTTTATGCGTTTCAGGATCATGTGCCTCTTTCAAAAATTCCCAAGGCCTCTGTTTTGCTGCAAACTCTTTAAAGAAAGAAAGAAAAACATTTTATTTGCGGAACAAGGCGCAAATAAGCGGCCGAACGCTCAGCATAATGCCGTGACCACACGCAAAACGCGACGAGTCTATGGCGCTGGTTTTCAGCGTGGGCCGGTAACTGTATCGACATAAAGACGAGGCGCGCTTGGAACACTACGGCTCGGGCTTGGGCTTGGTCTTACCAGACAGCCGGACGGCGAGTTACTCGTTGCTTGTCATCTGTAAGCCCGTGCCTACGGTAGCTGGGCCCTATGAATCCCGATGCTCGGGGCGACTCTTGTTCTCCAGCCATGTTGAAGTCGGGTTTCAGTTTGACTAGATACAGCTTGAATATCAGTATTTTATACTAGGTTTTACCAGCAAGTTACAGAATAGAATAGAAAAGAACTGAAGTACAGGCCGAGCGTGCTCATACCAAAAGGGTTACACCCCGAGCATTTGCTGGGCGCCAGATACCCAGCGCTGGTTTGCAGTTGGTAATACGTGATACGCTATCGGTTACTGCGGTGCATGTCAATTCCCGAACGGAACAAATGTTTGTATGGCGTATGAATAGTGCTTGCGAGTCTGTGTGAATGTGAGTTTATATGGTTGGATGTGTGGGGTAAAGCTTGAAAAAAAGAAGATCTACAACTCACAGCCTTACGGAAAGCGTACAGCGATACACCAACGGTACATGTTTTTTTTTCGGTGGGAAAATCATCGTATGGCATCCCCCGCTCTTGGGCGGAGCGCGAGATAGTGTCAGAGGCTTAGGCTTCGACCCTGCTGGGCCCCTACAGCTGCTGACATCTCCTTGAAGCGCTCGTGGAACAGTACGCACCGTCGACGACTTGGGCTCGGTCTGGATAGTTACCGGACGGTCGGACGGCAAGCTACCCATTACTCGCCGTCCGCAAGCCCGCGCCTACGGTGGCCGGAAATCGGGATCGGAATCCCGGCGGCAGTTGGGGCGTGAGGACCGTTGCCTCACGCGATCGGCCGCCTCCTTTGCTAGCATTACTGCTTCGCAGAAGGAGGCGACCGCCTGACCGGTACATGATGGACATTCCACCCATACGCACAAAACGTTTTGGGAACACATTCATGCGTACAGGTAAGGAGTGGAATTTCCTGCCGGAGTTTGTGTTTTCTGATAGCTACAACTCCCCAGGATGCAGCTATCAAAAAACATAGATTTCAATAGGAACTTGGGTATCTAAGTCAAGAGTGAATTGGTTACTTCTAAGCGAGCATGCTGCATCGTCGACCACATCGTCGCTTTCCATCAGAGCCTCAAGTCTGCTATTACAATAGTGTCAGAATGGTCTATCATTGATTTCATAATTGTTGATTCTGACAAGTTTGGTACTTAATCTACTAATATAATGGCGTTATTATGACGTTTCAATGATCAACCACTGACATTCCATTGAAAGAAGTGGCATAGAATGGTAATCTCGTACATATTGACAAATGAATGTCTGACGTATACGGTAATCTGCTAACACTTTGACATTTTCTTTGATCAGTGTCCTACCATTAGAACGTCATTGTGCAGTTATTGCTTTTAATAAGCTTGATATTGTCATTCTACCACAACTCTATTACGAGACTATTGACCGATCAATGATCGATCATTATCAATTAGCAGATTACAAACTTTTAGCAAAATGACAATGAAATCGTGTTGGAATGACGAATTTATAAAAATAGCAGACTTGGGCCCCAGGTTAGACAGTGGTCAAGCGCGAGCTTATAAATAAATAAAAAAAGCCGATACAATGACTTTACACGCTTTCCAAGACACCGTGGAATATCGATTTGTAATTAATCACATTGGCAAGCTATATTTAAACTTGAAATAAAACCAGTGAGGCTCCTATTACTAAGAAGATCTTCTTACGTGATTCTCTGTAAATAAAACGTAATATAAACTTCTAAAATTCAATTTAAAAATTAATTTGTTTCAGTAAATTGACTCGTGTAGTGTAATTTGTTCTAACATTGTTAAGCATTGTAAAACGATATTTTAGATCAAAGATCCGCCCTTAGGCGTTATGTTCGATTGAAGTAAAAAATGGTTCAATGTGTTTGTTTTTTTTTTGGCACAATTGTCTCCTGTTTTGGGACAAATTGTGTATTTCTGAGCTAACATTAATTATAATAATGATAAAATCTTTATTTATACTGAAACCTTTAACATGACTTAAATACTAGGTCGATGTGTATAAAATTACAGCGAATTTAAAGGTCACACAAAGGAGTCAGTGTTCTGCTGTCACCATGCCACCAGTAGTAAGTGTGTTACATTGTACATAACTTGATAAAAAATAAAAATCGGTGTCAGGAAATACGTGTTTTTTTTTTAACCCTTAAAAGTTTTTCAGAAAAATTGTCATCATTCAGAATCTCGATTAAATGTGCAAGGCTTCTATAGAAGTACTTTTTTATATTTTTAATATATGAGTACATTATGGAGGCTACACGTAAAATAATAGATTTTCAGAGGTCTTTACCACCATTTTAGAGGTATGTGGAACAGAGAGTAAAGTCCCACAAACCTCCGTTGAAAAGGGAGGATCCTCCAACCAGACGGGATGTTATGTCTGGCGGGCTATTGCCCGATAGATGATTTCGAGCTATTCTATATGTTCTAATCGTAGATTAGTTTTACACAAATTTATGTTTTGATTTCTAGAGAAGCCTATATAATATCCACAAGATAGCTGCTATGTATCCAAAATATCTAGAGACAGATGTGTAATAACATCATAATCATGTAAGACTGGTTGTATGAAAATGTGCCTCGAAAAGGATGCTCTTAATTCATTTCGAACATTCATTTTTAACTATTTTTATCTAAAAACGTGTGGACGAATATTTTATCTACAAACAAAATAGTCAAGTCACTAGCAGGATTTTAATTCAAGTTGAATTAAAATCCTGCTAGTGACTTGACTATGACCTACTAGTGATGATATCACATGAAGAATTCAAATTTAAAATTTTCTAAGCTTGTAATTGAGTCTTAATATTTTATGTAGGTTTTATATCTGGCCTGTACTGCCCCACAAAAGCCTCCCTAATTCTTTCCATTGTTCTCGGCTCTGAGCCACTTCTTACCAATTCCTAAAAAACTGGGCAAGTGCGAGTCGGACTCGCGCACTGAGGGTTCCGTACCAACTTGAAAGGTAAATTGCGGTTTACGATTTATGACGTATTAAAAAAAAAAACTACTTACTAGATCTAGATCAAACCAGTTTTCGGTGAAAGTTTGCATGGTAATGTACATCATATATTTTTTTAGTTTTATCATTCTCTTATTTTAGAAGTTACAGGGGGGGAGACACATATTACCACTTTGAAAGTATCTCTCGCGCAAACTATTCAGTTTAGAAAAAAAATATATTAGAAACCTCAATATCATTTTTGAAGACCTATCCATAAATACCCCACACGTATGGGTTTGATGAAAAAAAAATTGTGTTTCAGTTCTAAGTACGGGGAACCCTCAAAATTTTTTGTTTTTTTTTTCTAGTTTTGTGTGAAAATCTTAATGCGGTTCACAGAATACATCTACTCACCAAGTTTCAACAGTATAGTTCTTATACTTTCGGAAAAAAGTGGCTGTGACTTACGGACGGACAGACAGACAGACATGATGAATCTATAATGGTTCCGTTTTTTGCCATTTGGCTACGGAACCCTAAAAAGATATTAAGTCATCTCACCATCTCCCTCGTGGTCTGCCGCAACCCCGGCTTGCGATTTTAGGGCACCAATTTTAATTTTTTGTACTTGTGAATTAGATATTGTAATACTTGGTGTTAAGTATTGTTAAATTTTGGGCAGATTCACATCTTAAAAAATTGCAAAAAAAATAATAATAATAATAATAAACCCCATCGCCGTATCTCTACGTTGACGTCGTGGTGGGGCTTGCGTGCTCCAATATACCCTAGGTCTGTATCGGTAAAGTTTGCTTTGCCGTAATATGCCTAGGGTGAGGGGCCAGACTAAGAGAGATACAATCCGCAGTGCAGTTTTGTGGCGAACTGTTGGGCATTAACGACCCCACGGACCCGATCTCCCGGGAGAATTCTTGTTCTTCATCTCCGGCTTGCCTTTATTGGCCGGCCGTAGTGAACACTGACGAGGAACTGAGCTCCCACCTCTCTCTTGCCTTTATTGGCTGGCTTGAGTGGAGATTCGCAAGAGCAAACGTGCTCGGGAGAAGGATGTATAATCCAGTAAGGTGCTGGTAGGGATCTTGACCGTACTTCCGGGATTGTCCTGATAGCCGTGGTATACCTCTCCACTCCTCAAGCACCTCAGGATATGTTGCCCTCTTGTTGCTACGTCACTTCGTGCTAGCGGCCGTTTTTGGGGGCCCATTTATTGAGTGTGCAAGTCACCCCCTGCCTTTTTTCGATGCATATTAATAACGTTGTTCAGGCAGGGGCCGGTCTTGACATAGTTCCATGTTACCAGTCCACTTAAGACTCCAAAAACCATAGCCCTATTATCTTTGTTCTCCATATGTCGCAACAGTTTTTCAATAACCGGGGGTTGTCCTTGGGTGCACTAGCATAGCGCGTACAGGGATAATCGTCGGTTGATATCATGTTCCTTTATAATTATCTAAAGGGCCTCTGCGAGTTGGCTTCGGCTCCTCGTACGCCTCCCAAAGGTCCAGGACCTCAGGGTCCTGAGATAAATAAAATATATAAAAATAATAATAATAATAAAATAATAAAAATAATAATAATAAAATAATAATAATCATCATCATCTTCCTGCCCTTGTCCCATCTTATTTGGGGTCGGCACAACATGTTTTTTTCTTCCATTCTATCCTGTCAACCGTCATGCTATCACTAACTTCCTTTTCTTTCATATCACTGTTCACACAATCCATCCATCTTTTCTTTGGCCTCCCTCTCCCTCTCCACCCATCCACATGTATACTCATAACTCTTTTAGTAACATGCGTTTCATCTCTCCTCTTTACATGACCAATAAAATAATAATAATAATAATAATATAATTGCTTTGAATTGCTTAGCTTAGTCGGCCTTATAATGTTCCCACTGTTGGGACTCAGGTCTCCTCTCTAGGAGAGGGAATGGACCGTAATCCACCACGCGGGCTCGGTGCGGGTTCGCATCTTAATTGGCTTTCAAGTATTCCCAAATTTATTCCCAAAAACAATCCTATTTTAGGCTACGAAATACAAACAGTGGCTGACAGACTCACAGATCCATTCGATTCATCGTACATGGCCGACAATTGACTCTAAATCTGTTTAATTACTCTCACTAATTAGTGTCTGATGTTCGCTCTGTTTCTGCTGCCGTTTGCCGATCTAATTTTAATTAAGTTTTCGGATAATTCCGATAACCACGTGGTTGCCGCTCGATGGGAACCTATCGCTGATTATTTCCGGTTTCTAATTGACGTTTAATGGTTTTCGCTAATGAATAGCAGAAAGGCATCGTATTTGGAATACTGCAGGTAATTTAGAATTCACAGATATCTACGTACATGAATGTCAAGGACACGACTGTATTTTTTCACCTTGTATGAACACCACACTCAATTAATAATGATCGATAAGTACTGAAAGCATACCAATATTTTGATATTTTAATTCTACGTAGAATTCAATTTAGAATTAGTTTATGGTTTTATTTTGATTTTGTTATTAATTCAAGAATGGAAATAAAAAAAATGTGTTTAGAATGGATGCCTTGGTCTCCATTCTAATAATTAATTTAGAATACAGAAAGTCCATAAATTATGTTTTATATTTTAGTTTCTACTTTAATTTTATAAATTGATTATTAGTTTCTTACAAGGTGGCAGTGGGTGGTAAATGGCCTCTATAGCGGTCATTGTTCAAGAAATATGAGTCACATTTTGCAGTGTAAAACACTTAAAACGTTCCCGAGTCAGCACTTGTTTCACCTACTAAACAAGGATTTAAGAATTTTACATTGAGGTACAGAGTGCAGGTAATCGTTTGTGGTGCGGGTGCCGACTCATCACTTGGACACTTTCCTCAAAGGAGAGTTTTGAAGGGTGTCGTGTACCGACGATTTCGTGGAAGAATACCGACCTCGCAGCGAAACACGACGCCGTCACTTCGTGTGCAATAGTGCAAAGCAGAAAAATAGATTAGTTACTGTATGTTATTAATATGTCTTTATTATTATTATGTGTTTATTATTTTTAAGATTATAGTCTCTTAGTTGCCTGAAAATAAGGAATTATTATTAAAAAAGTCCGATATCGTGCTCGGACTTAGGTGTCCAATGTCGGACTTTTTATGATTAATTGAAATTTTAAGAGGTTCCAACTTTTCAGCTTGTTTAACGTTGTACGTTTTATATATACATAATTTTTCATCCTTGGTTTAAAGTAGTTGTTCATAGGTTTACGCGATTTTTCTTCGATTTATTCTCGAGAACCTAAATGATATTTCAAATATGCTGCACTTTCTCTTCACCATGATTTTTAATTAGATGGACCAAAGTAACAGCAGTGGACAATGCTTGGGCTCGCCATAATTATGGCGGTAATCTCCTCTTTGAGAAGTGGCTCGAACTGACCATGTCGAAGGTGAGGACCTTCAACATGGTCAGTACATGAGGTTCCTGCACCGAATTCGTACAGAAGAATCGCCCGGGTGTCATCACTGCGTGGACCGCGCGGAAGACACGGTGGAGCATACGGTAGAGGTGTGCCCCGCTTGGGCAGAGCACTGCCGTGTCCTCGTGGGGGCAATCGGCGGCAACGATCTCTCGCGCCGGGTCTTAGTACAGGCCATAGTCCGAAGCGAGGAGGAGTGGCATTTGCCTCTTTCTGCGAAGCAGCTAGCAAAGGAAGCGACCGCATGCGTGAGGCAACGGTCCTCACGCCCCAGTCGTCGGGATACCGATACCGTTTTCCGGCCACCGAAGGCGCGAGATTGCCGACGGTGAGCAATGGGTAGCTCGCCGTCCGACCGTCCGGTAACCGTCCGGACTAAACCCAAATCGTCGACGGCGTGTAGTGTTCCACGCGCGCCTCAAGGAGATGTCTGCAGACAGTAGGGGCTCAGCAGGGTCGAAGCCTACTGGGGCCATGGGTTCGCTTCTGAAAGGAAAACGCGGCCCTGAAATGAAAGGCAGCGAAGGAACTCGGAGTGGGTTTTAGTCAGTAGAAGTCTGACATCGCGCAAGCCTCCCACACCGCGCAAGCGCGGGGAATGTCATTGGATGAATTACCACCTAAAAAAAAGAGGACAATGCCCCGATTGATTGTTGTGGCAACACTTTGAAGAGGTCATCTCATCATGCCATCTCCTTTTAGTCCTACCGCGACGCTGACCAATCTTATTTATTTCATTATACAAAGCCTGGCTGTCATTAATCCACAGTTATAGCTGCCACTTTAGCCGATCTAATTAAAAACATATAACACAGGTAGTGGTAAACATTTCCTTCTATTATTTATTGTAGCTCTCAGTACTCTACAGCCTTACTTTGTGTTGTTTAAGTAAACAACTCTTGCTAATGAATTTGCAATAGGTACACGTTTGCAAAGAAAAATATAACAAAAAATCAGTAGGATTTATATTAATGCTGGAACATTATTTGTTTGTTTGCATTAGCAAATGGTTTTATTTTGTGTTCTATGAAATCAATCAATATTTTCTTCCGTCTTATGTGGAGTAAGAGAGAGGATGTCAGACTTTTACTGACTAAAATCCATCCGTGTTACTTTAGTGTCTCTTTGTATCACAGGGTCGCGGTTACTGTATTACAGGGTCGCGGTTACTGTATTACGGGGTCGCGGTTACTGTATTACGGGGTCGCGGTTACTGTATTACGGGGTCGCGGTTACTGTATTACGGGGTCACGGTTACTGTATTATGGGGTCACGGTTGCTGTATTACAGCGTTGCGGTTACTGTATTACAGGGTCCGGTTACTGTATTACGGGGTCGCGGTTACTGTATTACAGGGTCCGGTTACTGTATTGAACATTCCCAGTAGATACTGTTGGTCACATTATAATTATATAGATCTAGTATCTACATATAATGTGAAAGAAAGAAAAACTGTTTATTCGCGCGAAATGACGCAATCTTAAAACTAGTTAACAAACATTATCAGTTGAATAGGGAAGATATGCGTCACATCCGCGCAAAACGGCCGAACGCTCAGCATAAAGCTGCGGCCTCACGCATTATGCGATGAGCTCACAGCGCTGTTTTTCAGCGTGGGCCCATGGCGGTGTTGACATAAAAACGCCCGAACGGTGCAGCGTAACTGCATGTGACCAACATTATCTACACCACCTCTGCGCTTGAGAGTAGAAAATATATGCCTATATCACTCTGTGACAAAGTGGCTTTCTAAATTACAAATAAAATACAAAATTATAAATCTTTCTTTTTTATAAAAAAAAAAATACTATCTTATGCAAGCGGTTGTGCCCGCACGAAAGTTGAATATATATATTAGGCTATGTCTCTAAGTAATAAAGTAACATTCTTCTGGTGAATGAATTTTTAAAATTGGTCTAGTAGTTTGAGTTTATTTAATACTAGATTTTGCCCGCAGCTAAAATAAAATATAACCTATTTCACTCAAGAATAAAGCAGCTTTCTATCGGTGAAAAAAATTTTCGCAATCGGACCAGTACTTCCAGAGATTACCATAATAAACAAAAAAAAAAAAAACTTTACCTCTTTATAATATTAGTGTAGATTAACAAAAAATATAAATCTTTCCATTTTATATTATTAGTAAGTATAGACTAGCTACCTGATAATTCATATAGCAAGTTGTTTTGCTATTTAAATTATCAAGTAAAAAAGGGGGTAGGACATAGAAGAGTAAAAAATAACGCCTCCGACCTATTCTCAGATCTACTAAATAAAAAATAATTATTGACCATTTTTAATTTATTTTATTGTTCTGATTTAAACATTTTAAATTTCACTGACGTTTTAATTTTGACATTTTAATTGATTGAACATTTTATTAGTCTATTTTATTGTTTTCGATTTTATTATTTATATTTGATGATGAACTAACGTAGATATAAGAATTACTAACATATATTGTGGACCAAATGTTGTCTAGCTAATAAATTATTATTATTATAAAAACATAAAATATCATAAAAATCGGTCAAACCGATGCGAAAGAGTTCGATGACTAACACTGTAACAAGAGATTTTTATATATTAGATAATATAATGATTGTACCATACAATGACAACTGCAAAGGGCATTCAATATGGACTTACGAGGAATCCCAATATTGTCATAGGCTGAAATTGCCACTCAACTAACATCAACCAGGTGAGTGTGTAATTATAAGCTAATTTGTATTAACTAATTAGCTTAGCTGATGACTAATGACACATAATTAGCTATCAAAGCGTAGGTAATGACAAATTGCCATAAATCGAGTTATATGTTATATATAATAAACCATTTGTGTTTAATTAAGAATAAGAATAGAAAAAAAAAACAATAATTTTTTTTTTTCATCAAACCCTTACGTGTGGGGTATATATGGATAGGTCTTCAAAAATGATGTTGAGGTTTCTAATATAATTTTTTTATATACTGAATAGTTTGCGCGAGAGACGCTTCCAAAGCCCGGCCCGGCCTCATCTAGTTTAAAAATGACGAAAAAAAAATTTGACGTGTAAAAGTGTTTTTTTAAACCTATTTACAAAATAAATATCATTTATCATTTAAAGTGGTAAAATGTGTCCCCCCCCCCCCGTAACTTCTAAAATAAGAGAATGATAAAACTAAAAAAAATATATGATGTATATTACCTTATAAACTTCCACCGAAAATTGTTTTGAACGAGATCTAGTAAGTAGTTTTTTTTTAATACGTCATAAATCGTAAACCGCAATTTACCTTTCAAATTTGTACGGAACCCTCAGTGCGCGAGTCCGACTCGCACTTGCCCAGTTTTTTTTAGTTGGGCTTTGGGTGGAGCGGAAGGGCGTGTCAGACTTTTACTGACTAAACCCATAGTGTTCCTGCAGACGCCCTATACTGCGGTGACACCTTTGAAAAATCCGCAGCCTTGACAGGTGTCGGCCCTAACAGGCCCCTACTATTTTGCTGGCATATCTTTGAGTGGATCACAATGCACCACGCGCGCAACGTGTCTGGAACGTTACTTTCCTAATAGAAACTTAATTTTTTGTTGTCGGAAGTTATCAAATAATTTCCCGCCCTGGGCAGAGCGAGAGGGAGTGTCAGATTTGTACTGACTAAAACCCACCTGTGTTTCTTCAGGTACCTTTTGTGTTCCAGCACCGCGGTAACCCTTTCGAACAATCCCATAAACCTGACAGGCTCTTGATAGATAGTTATGTCTAAAGTTTTATTAAGCCATAAGAGGACGTGTGTCCTATATTATAATAATAATAATATCCCACAACTATCACACAACGCCGTCCAGCCTCAAGCTAAGCAGAGCTTGTGTTATGAGTACTAGACAACTGATACATACTTATATATTTCTAAATACATACATATTATAGATGAATTATACCCAGACACAGAACAAATGATCGTGCTCATCACACAAACATTTGTCCTGGGTGGGAATCGAACCCACGACCTCCGGCATAACAGTCAAGGCCACTAACCACTAGACCAACTTACAGGCCAGTCATATTATGGGATAATAAAACTTCATGTGTATGCAGGGTATCCTTTTTTAAGGACAAAACATTATCTGAAACAAAGTACCAAATCTTTCGCATTTCATGCTATTAGGCACACAAAGTTGAACAATTCGACTCAAACATTAGGCTCATTAGCACACACCAAATCCAATTCGAAGTTACAGATCGATAAGGGCAAATAAAAGCAACCTCGTTAGATAAACTCTGTTCATTCCGAACCCTTAAACTCGTTAAAAAGCCATCGTGAAAAAGTTTGGGTTCATCCGAGATTAGAAACCGGGACTTCCCGCAACCGAAGCGAAAACCATACCCCTAGAACAACGAACGTTGATTGAATATTTTTATGTGTAGGTAACTAGTTGCTACCGGCGACGTCGCCCGCGTTATATTAGAAAATTATCTTAAAGAAACATTCTCCAATAAAAGGAGTCTGGCCTGTTGGTCTAGTGGTTAGTGTGTATGCTGGAAGTCGTAGGTTGGCTTCCAATCCAGGACAAAATGTTTGTGTGATGACTACGATCATTTTTCCTGTGTCTGGGTGTAATTTATCTGGAAATATGTATGTATTTAGAAATATATAAGTATTTTTATCAGTTGTCTAGTACTCATAGCACAAGCTCTGCTTAGTTTGGAACTAGATGGCGTTGTGTGAAAGTTGTGGAATATTTTATCATCATCACTGTTGGACATAGGCCTCCCCCAAGCGTCACCACATCGACCGATCCGATTCGATATTTTATCATATTATTATTATACATATAGTATAACTAGCGACCCGCCCCGGCTTCGCACGGGTGCAATGCTGATCACTTCATAGTATAAAACAAAGTTGCTTCCCGCTGTTTGTCCCTATGTACGCTTAGATCAGACAGCGCCTATCATCCACAGTGCAGTCGCGCATTTTGAACTTCTTCGGCCATGTATCTCGTGGTGGTAATGACTCCATAGAGCGTCTCGTAGTGCAAGGCAAAGTTGAGGGCACCAGGCCACGTGGTAGATCACTAATGAGATGGACAGACCAGATCAAGGCCGCAACTAAGTGCTCGGTTTATGAATGTACTCGGAAAACTTGCAGTCCGTGATGAATAGCGCCGTGTTACCAATATGATTACTCATCGTGATTCACAGTGATGACCACGACCGCTCTGGTAAGAGTGTACCGACTGAGAAGAAGAAGATCTTTAAAACTACGCAACGGGTTTTGATGCGGTTTTGATCAGCATTGCACCCGTGCGAAGCCGAGGCGGGTCGTCAGTACTAATCATACTACAGAATGTCTTTATATACAACGTTCACAGCTTTTTTTTGTCATTAGATAATACAAACAGGTTTTCTTTTGAGGTTACTCTTGAAAGAGCGACATATCATTGGCCATGTGAAAAACACTCAACGATCACTAACGTTGAAACGTTGAAAGTTTGACCCTGCGATTTATTATTGTTCATTGCAAAAGATATTTTTACTTGCCACTGTGTGGACCGCCCGGAGGACACGATGGAGCACACGGTGGAGGTGTGCCCAGCTTGGGCAGAGCAACGCCGTGTCCTCATGGGGGCGATCGGCGGTGGTGACCCCTTGCGCCGGGTCTTGGTACAGACCATGGTCCGGAGCGAGGAGGAGTGGCAGGCGGTCGCCTCCTTCTGCGAAGCAGTAATGCTGGCAAAGGAGGCGGCCGATCGCGTGAGGCAACGGTCCTCACGCCCCAACCGCCGTCGGGATTCCGATCCCGATTTCCGGCCACCGTAGGCGCGGGCTTCCGGACGGCGACCGTCCGGTAACCATCCGGAAAGAGCCCAAGTCATTGACGGCGCTTAGTGTTCCACGCGCGCCTCATGGAGATGTCAGCAAATTGTAGGGGCCCAGCAGGGTCAAAGCCTACTGGGGCCACGGGTAGTGTGAAAGTGAAACCTGGGGCCCTGGGACGAAGGCAAAGAAGGAACAGGAGTGGTTTAGTAGTTAGTTTTAGTTTTTAGTCAGTAAAAGTTTCAAACTATCTCGCGCTCCACCCAAGAGCGGGATTTGTCATTAGACGATTTTCCCACCTAAAAAAAAAACATTCCAAAGCGTAGATCTCTATGGAGAAGAATGTGCAAGAAACTCCATGGACACACATCTTCTCCGGTACCACATCCAGTGAGTATTGTGCACTCTATTATGACAGTTTTTAGTGATTTTACCAGCAAACGTGTGCCATTGCATAGTTTAGATGGATTCAGGATTTTTTAAAAAAATAACAGGACAACCTATTTTCAACGCCATTTTATGAGGAGGGTTCAAAGAATTAAGAAATTCTGTAGGAAAAAAACTTAAAAAAAAAAATAACCGACTTCACTATAAAAAGCGAGCAAGTGCGAGTCGGACTCACGCACTGAGGGTTCCGTAAAAACTTAGGTTACCTAACCTAACCTACCTATGAAAACAGTTCAATCCAAAATTGAGTTACGAAGATTTTTCCGAATCGCAAAAGACGTTACTACAAATTTACAGTATTCAATTTTTTTTCCTATACTTGTGCTATTAGACCTTGCTTCATGGCAAATTTCAGGATTCTAGATCAACGGGAAGTACCCTATGAATTTTGATTCCCTTGAGAGTGTCGAAATATACGTTTTTTGTGACATAAACGTTTGTTTCTTTTTTTGTTAGCTTAGAAGTTTGTTTTTTTGCAAAGCTTCAAGGGACCGCAGACCTGAGTATATGGTTTTAATTTCAACTCGATACCTCTACGCGTTTCCGAGATAAAGGGTCTTGACCAGACATACCCACAGACAGACCGACTAACAACAAAGTGATCCTATAAGGGTTCCGTTTTTTCCTTTTTAGGTACGGAATCCTAAAAACAAAACACTAAAACGATCAATATAACTTTAATTTTGGAAGTCAGTGTTTCTGATATTGTCTGCTTGTTATTTAATACTGACTTCCGAAATTAGAGTTTTTTTTTTGTGGTGACGTTGGTTATTTTTTTTTGTAAAAAAAATTTTTATTTCACACTTTTTAGTTGTGATACATTTATAGCCAGAGTACCTATTTCTCATGACAATTCGATTTAAGCCAAACACTGTTAAGATACATTATTTTATTATGAAGTCCCCATCCACATCCCAGCTCCATCATCAGGTCAGTTCGATAGTACCTTATAGCCAAAGTGCATCTGATGACAATTCTAATAAGCCTAAACACGGCTAGGTTACATTAATTAATTACGGAGTTCCAGTGCCTATCTTCCAGCTCCATCATCATCATCAGATCACTTTGATGCTACCATTTTCAACATACTCGTAACTATTCAGAACCATTTATTTATATGCATTGTCATAGTTACTTCTATCTTCATTGTGATATCTATGTAGGGGTGAAGTTTCATTGGCCATTTCTGGTCTTTTTCATCAGTTCCACTTCATCAAATATTACTTTTTGACTGTAAATGCTGTTCTCGATGAAAATACTAAAATCATTATATAGTTGCCTAGAATATTTGAGGAGTTCCCTCGATTCCTTATGGATCCCATCATCAGAACTGGATTTTGAAAAAAATAGGACCAATCTGAAAGCATATCCTATTAGGGAAAAAAAAATTTTGCAAGTCGGTCCATAAACGACGCGAGTTCTGAGGTAACAAACGTAGAATCAAGTTATTTACCGCAACCGCTATGTCCCTGCATTTTAAATCTGTAATATCTTCGATAATATTCATTTAAATTACACGCTGTAAAGGGCTATATTGATCTATATTAAATGCACAATTTATTTAACATACTTATTTGGATAAAGATTAACGCTGTATTGCTTAAAATCGTTTCGTAAATAAGCCATTATTTCTCGTAAAAAGTAAAAGATAAAAAATGGTTATTGTGGGTTATCCCTAAGAGATGGACATATACCACCGCGGACTTTTTTGTAGAACTTTTTAAGGTGAACAATACTGTAGTACACTATTTTGATATATCTCGTGGAGTTCAGCCAGCGTTTGCAATGTAAGCGCAAAAAAATGTGTTTATTTACGACATCACATTAGAAACCTCTAAAATCATCAGTGTTCCTCTATTATATTGTGCATGTATCATACACATAAACCTTCCTCTTGAAACACTCTATCTATTAAAAGAAACCTCATCAAAATCCGTTGCGGATTTCTAAAGATCTAAGCATACATAGGGACAGACAGACACGAAAAGCGACTTTATTTTATACTATGTAGTGATAAAGTATCCTATATGCTTTTTCAGGACATAGTCTATCTGTCATAATAAATCTATTCATCTGTTCGAACGTGAAGAAGTAACAAACATACACACACACCCACAAACTTTCGCCTTTATAATATTAGGGGTTAACGTATTTAATTGCCGTTTTTTAAAACGGGTTGCTTTGAAGTGTTATATCTTTGGATTGACTCGGAATTATAAGTTCAAATAAACTTTATATTAAAGGTATGTTATTCTTTTTTCAAAATTAGGTATTTATTTGTTTCTTTATGTTTGTATTTTCGGTAATATCTCTGGGAAATCGTCTAACAACATCTTCCGCTCTAGGTCGCAGCGAGAGGGCGTGTCAGACTTTTACTGACTAAAATCACACCTAAGTTCCTTCTTTGCCTTTTGCGTTCCAGGACTACGGATTTCGCTAATATCTCTTTGAGGCGCGCATGGAACACTACGCGCAATAATGTCTGTTACTCCTTCAAGTTGTCCAAAAATGTTTAAATGAAATGAAATTAAGACCATTCACACAGACCATGTTCTGGAATATGTCATTTGGATAATTTTTATACCAGCAGTACCAATGCTACCTCTGGTAAAAAGCTAGTATTTTATGAAGAAAATACATTAGTAATATATAGGTATAATAATAATCTTTCGTACAAACTAGGTCGCTCTCAATCAGACGCTAAAGTGCTGACACGTCGGATATGTGACGTGACATCGTTTCGTACGAGAGCCATATTGCAGCCAAGCTATTTAAAATCACTTTTTAATCATCGTTATGTAAGAACTAAATACAATTATAATATTATTTCAATGTGCCTAAGTGTTTATTTGTTGTGTTCATTAAAATGTTACATAAAGCCAGCCTTTTGGTATTTTATAGGATGCATTTTGGAGAGCGTGTGTAGGAATTATATTATACTTAATTCCGCCATCACCTTCATCGGACCACCCGACGTCAGCGAGTGTCCACCCTTACGTTGTTAACATCTCTACGGTTTGGACTAAGCGTTTCGCCTCGACGTTTATACCGCGTACATCGAAGGATTGGAATAATTTGCCTGCAGCCGTCTTTCCGTCCGATTATAATTTAGGTGTCTTCAAGGCTAGAGTGAATAGGTTCTTAATAAAATAGTGCGGTTCACCATCAACGATTGCATCACTGCTTATCATCAATTGACATCGGAGTCAAGCACTATCATTAAAAAAAGGTATGAGTATGCATGTGGATAGATGGAGAAGGAGGCCAAAGAAAAGATTGATGCACTGAGTGAGGAGTGATAATGACAAACAGGATAGAATGGAAGAAAAAAAAGATGTTGCGTCGACCCCAAATAATACGGAACAAGGGCTGGAAGATGATGAGATTGTGTTTATTAAAAAGACATGACCGAGATACAAAACAGACTTGCCATGGAGTCATTGAGCAGAAGTAAGTATGTACTCAATAATATCGCAACATATTTTTGTAATTTCAGAAATCCCTACAAAAAGATTGGGCTCGTCCGGGATTTGAACCCGGGACCTCTCGCACCCTAAGCGAAAATCATACCCCTAGACCAACGAGCCGACTGATTGTTAAGCCAGAATTAACTATCATAAAAATATTCATATCTGACTGAGATACCTTTCACTTCGTCATTGATAAATGTTAAGAATGGCTTCACAGCTAGCGTTGATGGCAGCGGAGCGATTTTGTGGTCTTAGAGCGCAAATGGTAACTGTTGGAACTGAATGATCAGGTGGATTATAGTCAGTAAAATTCTGACTCCAGTGCGGAAGGAGTTAAGTGATGATTTAAAAAAAAAGGTAGCTAACTGATTTCTGTTTATTTTTGATTTAAACACCCACAGGTTGAAGCTATCAGGAAACACAGACTTTGGCACAGAATTCCATTTCTTAGGTGTACGCATATTCAATGTATTCCTCTTTACCTATTTTTATGAAGATGTAACCTGTTTCTACGTTAAACTATAGAATAGTTTAAGATATTGCTAAATACGACTGTAATGGTCTGTGTTTCCTGATAGCTATGCAGCGTAGGGAGCATTGTAGCTATCAGGAAACACAGACTCTGGCTGGGAATTCTACTCACAATTCAATTCATACTTAATAGGCTACCAGAAAAGATTTTGAAGTAAAAATTAAAGCATACCTAAGCATAGCATAATCAGCCTTTTAATGTTCCCACTGCTGAAACTCAGGCCTCCTCTCTAGGAGAGGGAATGGGCCGTAATCCACCACGCCCCAGTGCGGGTTGGTGAATGTCGCATGTCTTCGAATATTTGGTTCTAGGACGTGCCGATTTCCTCACGATGTTTTGCTTCACCATTTTGAGAGCAGTGGTGATGAAAAAATTTACACAGAATAATGCGCCTGGCTGGGTTTGAACCCACAACCTACAACTCGTAAGTCGGGGCCGTTACTACTCGGCCACCACTGCTCAAGTAAGTAAAAAATATCTATTATTAATTAGAATCAAATATAGCTTATGTTATTCAGGAATAATGTAGCTTGATACTAGTGAAAGAATTTTCAAAATCAGTCCAGTAGTTCCAGAGATTACTTCCTACAAACAATATTACTAACTTTACCTCTTTATAATATTTGTGTAGATAGTCGGTACCTGTCGTTTTACTGTAATAAAATTTCCATTAACCGATTGATATCTCAATTCAGCTGAAATCGGCACTCAGATTACCCACTCTAGATTATAAACTGACCTAGTCATGATCGCAGTTTATTTGTTATCGATCCATCTCAATTTAGGACCTATATTAGGTTATATTCAGCCTCTTATTAAAGCCAACAGCTCTGTAGGCTTATGTAAATAGGCTCAAGTAGTGTACGGATGAATTAATTGAGGTCATTAGTGTAAACAGTTGGCTTGATTTGCTATTAATTTGGTGTATCAGGTTGATTTACATATATTGTTTAATAATGATTATTTTATTATTATTTATTACTTTGTTTATGCTGATTATTTTTTACTTTGCTCTCTTTTCTACTGCAATTTATGATTATACAGGGACATAAATTGCAAAAGAAAAAAAATATATTTATACTAAAATAAATATATAATACTGACGAGTATTGAATTATAATTATAATTCAATTTGCAATTTTATTTTAAACCAGCGACTTCGTTTGCTTCAAGCAAAATTCTAACACCCCTTAGACCATATTTTGAGGATAGTTTTAAAAAAAATAATAATAACAGTGTGCCAAGTTTCAGGTTTATTAACCCAAAAAATAAGAATCCTTAAATTATAACCTCATAGATTGTTCCATTGAGAGTATTTCAAAAAACAAATAATGAAAAACGTTATTATTTACTTGGGGTTTGTCATTATTTGTGCTAACTTTCAAGTAGGTATATTGGCACACGGATTGAGATATAGCATACAAACGAAATTCCCTTTTGAATTTAATAAAAAAGGCCTTAGTTTATTTATTTATTTATTTAATCTTCATGCAACACAAGGTACAAAGGCGGACTTAATGCCTTAGGCATTCTCTACCAGTCAACCTAGGGTAGTGGAGAGACAATATGGCAGGTGCATAAAAAAAAAGAAAATATTATTTAGACAACAAGTACCTATTACAAAATTATATATAAAAATAAACATACATACATAATTAATAAAATATATACCTATACATACATACATACATAAAATTATATATATACACAGTAAAGGAGTTTTGAGATGATTCTGCTAATTGTGTAGAAAGTAATTCCGCAACTTTCGCTTAAATGCATACTTACTCGTGGCCGTCCTGATATCAAGAGGTAGCGAATTCCACAGAAGGATGGACTGTATATAGAAGGAGGAATGAATAAAATCAGAAGTATGAGAAGGACAAAGCAGTAGGAGATTGTTGGAAGAACGCAGATTCTTAGCGTGTGAAGAACAGAGATATTGAAAGTGAGATATAAGATAAGAAGGAGGGGTAGGAGAGTTGAGCAAAGAGAAAAGGATTGTCAAAGCTCGCAGACTTCTTCTCTGGCGAATAGGCAACCATTTGAGCTCCGATCTGAAGCTTGATACATGGTCATATTTCCTCAAGTTAAAAATAAACCTGATGCAGTTGTTGAGGAGCCTATCAAGCTTATCCAGCAAGACTGAGTTCAGGTCATAGTAGCACACATCACCATAGTCGACAATAGGGAAAATTAAAGTCTGCACAAGCATTGTCTTCGTCTTTGCGGGCAAAAAGTTCCTCAGACGATACAGATACCGCAAAGTCCCGTTGACTCTTTGACAGACAGTAGAAACCTGACTTTGCCAGCCAAGCGTCGAGTCAAGATGCAAACCGAGGTCCTTTACACTAGGGCTGATGGGAATGACGGCACCATTGAAAATAATAGGAGGTAGAGAGCCAACCGCCACTCTACTCATCATGCGTGCACTACCAATAACAATGGGTTGACATTTTGAGGGGTTTACAGACACCCCAAACCTATCAGACCAGTCACTAATAGCATTCAAATCTCGGTTCACATCCTCTATAGCGTCTGACAAACCTTCCACCCGCGCAGCTGCATACAATTGAAGATCATCGGCATAAAGATGATACGCACACCGAAGACAGTGAGTTATAAAGTTTATGAAAATGGAGAATAATAATGGAGAAAGAATACCGCCTTGTGGAACACCAGCATCCAGGTCACGCCAACTTGACGAGCTCTCATCAACGCGAACCGACTGCCGACGTCCCCGAAGATAAGAAGAGAACCATTCCAGCGCCTCGGAAGAAACCATAAGTCCGCCAATACCTTTACCAAGTCCAATGCCTTTAACGCCGTCATGACTGACGGCGTTAAAGGCATTGGAGAAATCTATTAATACCAACACAGTAACCATTGTATCCTCCATTGCTTCTCTAACGTCGCCAGTAACTTTGAGGAGTGCGGTGGTTGTACTGTGCCCAGGTCTGAATCCAGACTGGAATGAGCTTACGAGGTTGTTTCGGTGAACAAACCCCGAAAACTGCTTGTGTACGCAGGCCTCTAGCACTTTAGAAAGGAAAGGAAGAATGGAAATTGGACGAAAATGACTTGGAAGGGAGGGATTTGAAATTTTAGGAAGTGGACGGACATAAGCCATACGCCACAGGGATGGGAATTGACCAGAATCGAGAGAATAATTAATGATGTGGGCAATGGGTGGAAGGAGAAAATCAAGGATCAGGGTGACCATATAACGACTGATGTCATTATGGCCTACAGCCTTAGATTTAATAGACAGGATAATCTTTTTAATTTCATCCAAGGTGGCAGGAGAAAAGCAAAATGGCTCTATGATTGGACTAGGTAGGCCAGAAATGAAATCCACCATCTGGGACAACATTTGAGAACTCAAATGACTGGCGGTTGTGAAATGACGGTTGATATCATCTAGGCCAATCGTCTTAGGGAAATCCACATGACGTGCCTTACCGATACCAAGAGTTCCTAAGAATTTCCAGATATCGGCAGGAGAAGAAGATGAAATGTTATCAAGAATGTGGCGGCGTTTGGCGTTTCGTATCACCTGATTACACCTTAGAGCTCGCCTAAGTCAAAAGGAAGTAAGTAAGGAAGCCTTGTGCAAAATTTCAAGTTCCTAGTCCCAAAGTTTCAGCTGTGCATTGATATTCTTCAAGGCTAGAGTAATTAGGCTCTTAATAAACTAGTGCGCTTCATGATAGCTACAACCTGGGAGTTTTAAAGGCAAGAGTGAATAGCTTACTTCTAGGCAAACGTGCTCATCGTCGACCACATCTTACAATAAGTGCAAGTCTATCAAAATAAAAGTACGAGTATGATCTGTTTTTATTTCATGACCGGATTATATTCAAGATTTTGATAATATTGGGATCGAAAACCCTTGTATATTTAACAATATCAAACAAATTTAAAGTTTTACCCAGAGGACCCTTTAACATAGAAAAGTTTACAAAGTTCAATCGACTATAGAAGAATCTTTTTAAAAGTTTAGAACTCTTTTACAATAAGATTAGTTTTAGAACTTGAAACACAATATTAAACAGCTGTTCGAAGCAAGGACGAATGGCAGGCGGTCGCCTCCTGCGAAACAGTAATGTTAGCGAAAGACCGGCCCTCAAGCCCAAGCCGCCGAAATCGCGATTCCGATTTCCAGCCACCGTACTTAAAGGGCCTGTTACACTACGCGATATTCAGCACACGATATTCAGACTATCTTATTTTTTTTCCGAGTAAGACCGGTCTAACCCTTATTACACTACGCGACATCGACTAAGACTGTCTGAATATCGAGTAGTGTAATAGGCCCTTTAATGTGGACTTGATCATCGTTCGGCAAATCATGACAAACCAAGGCAAACAATTACCGTAGGCGCGGGCTTGTGGACGGCGAACAATGGGTAGCACGCCGTCCGGTCGTCCGGTAACCGTCCGGGCCGAGCTCGAGTCGTCGATGGCACGTAGTGTTTGTTCCACGCGCGCCTTAAGGAGATGTCAGCAAACCGCTGGGCCCCAGCAGGGTCGAAGCCTACTGAAGCCATGGGTTGTGTGAAAGAGAACCTTGGAAAGGTCTTGGAACGAAGGCAATGAAGGAACATAGGAGTGGATTTTAGTCAGTAAAAGTCTGACACGCCCTCACGCTCTGCCCAAGAGCGAAAGAAGTCATTGGATGATTTCCCACTTAAAAAAAAAAAATTAAACAGCTAAACTGGAATCATCATCATCTTCCTGCCCTTGTCCCATCTTATTTGGGGTCGGCACAACATGTTTTTTTCTTCCATTCTATCCTGTCAACCGTCATGCTAACAGCTAAACTGGAATGTTGGCTGTAAATAAATTAGCAAGCAATAAATTCCTGTTTATCAAAGATATTATCAGCTTTAATTTATTGCATCTTTTATCAGTACAAATAATCTTTATTGAGAGTAGTATAGAAGCAATGATTTATTATGTATCTATTATCTAATGGTTTACCTTTTAAACTTTATTGTCTTTTGATAATAAGAATTATAAATAAAAAATATCGATGTTAAAATATAATGGAAATATTTTAAATCGTTCTCTATGAACTGAAGGGGAAAACAAGACCCTATTCATATATAATAATTTAATATATCAAAATTGTGCTGATCTTGATATTGTTTATACAATATCAAGATCAGCACAATTTTGATATTGCAATTCCTATATTTAATATATTTTTTTACATTTCTACATCGGCATCGGTAGTGTATGTGAAACTTTTTTAATATTAAAATATTGTATGCACCATATGCTAAGAAATAAATGAATTATTATTATTACTACTAATATTCCACTGTCCGTCTGTCTGTCACCAGGCTGTATCTCATGAAACGTAATAGAAAGACAGTTGAAATTTTCACAGATAATCTATTTCTGTTGCCGCTATAACAAAAAGTACTGAAAACAGAATAAAAAAAAAATTGTAAAAAAACAATGTTGTATAAATAATAGTACGGAACCCTTCGTGCGCGAGTCCGACTCGCATTTGACCGGTATTTTTTAATTGTTTCTTGTAATTGCAGAAAAAAAAACACAAAAATGGTTTAAAAAAACAATCGGGCTCGTCCGGGATTTGAACCCGGGACCTCTCGCACCCTAAGCGAAAATCATACCCCTAGACCAACGAGCCAGCTGACAATTGTTTTAAAATTAGTGATCACTATCGAACTCTGGCAGTGAAAGGTGACCTACTTACATGCGTCAACGCATTCCGCATTCATGATGACGTAACAGAACGTGTTTTAATATAGAAAGTATCAACATTTTAAAATGTTATGTATACTATTCTCTTTCGTCTGTAAAGAAATACAGTCTGATCGTTGATTTGGTACGTAATAGTAGGTGGCTCGTTGGTCTAGGGGTATGATTTTCGCTTAGGGTGCGAGAGGTCCCGGGTTCAAATCCCGGACGAGCCCAAATCTTTTTGTGGGACACAATTTTACATAAGCACTACACAGGACCTCCTTGATCCTCTATGAAGGGTGAATCTACTAGCTACATACCCTCACTATCGGTGATGTTAATTAGTGTTCAGTCGAATAAAATTTCGGATAAGTTCATAAAGTTTTAAAAGTATTTTATTATTTCAATGTTATCTAATTTATTTTCAATCTAAATTTATAAATTTAAAACTATGTTATTGAAATATTTCAATTATATAAATCGTTATTATTTCTTTTTTATATTTCTATGATAATTAATGTAACTGCCTGGACGTGTACCGTTTTAATCCTACTAATATTATAAACACGAAAGTTTGTGTGTATAGATATATGGATGTTTGTTACTCTTTCACGCAAAAATTACTAACATATTTCGATAATTAAAACGACGATTCGAATTCGATTTTTTTTCGACGATTTTTGAATATTTTTATTTTTATTTAATTAATAATAATTTGTTTATTTGTACTACAATTGAAATAATATCTAATTAATTTTAACTGTCAGGTAACAAAAATTTACATGTCATTATGTTATGATTAAATATGTTAAGCTATTATTATATAATAATATATAACCATTGTAAAAACTTTTATATGTAACCATATTTATCTTCAAATAAATCTTTGACTTTTTGACTTTGATGAAACTTGGTACACAGGTTTTTTTTTTAGGTACTAAATCATCTAATGACATCTCCCGTCCTTGGGCGGACCGAGAGGGCGTGTCAGACTTTTACTGACTAAAACCCACTCGTTTGTTCCTTGTTTGCCTGGCATTCCAGGGCCCCGGGGTTCATTTTCACTTAACCCATGGAGATCATGTATTAGAATAGCAAATAGGATGGTTTTTATCCTGGGATTATGTTCTCTTGGGATGATTTTCCACTATCACGCGGGTGAAACCGCTGACAGCAGCTAGTTAATTATAAAGAAACTAGCTGAGCCGGCAAACGTTGTTCTGCCATATAAATAAAAAAAAAAAAAAATAGATGTTGGCCGATTCTCAGACCTACTCAATATGCTCACAAAATTTCATGAGAATCGGTCGAGCCGTTTCGGAGGAGTTCAAGTTCGAACACCGTGACACGAGAATTTTATATATTAGAGATAAATATTTATTTTCTTTATTTCACTTGTACAACTTTAATTTTAGTAGGTATATGCGAAACCCGAAATACGTGTCTAGTATTTTTATGTAAATTTTTATGAAATTCACAAAGTTGTAAGCTTGTTATGTTACCTAATTGTCCGCACAAATACATGGTTACCGGGCTAGCCGGGTGATTGAGGGGTTGTTTTGCTCCCGCACCCAGCTGTGCGCTGGTGCTTCATGCCTGCTATGACCTGCCATGACCTAAGTTATACTTAGTGTCCTACTTGTACCTTTTTTAAATATTTTTGGGAAAAAATATAACATGTTGTAAAAATTATTGGAATCGATTCAGTTATTCTGAACAAACTATATTCAGGTTTCTCATTTACTAAAAATAATGTTGTATATACGCATTCGTTATATTTTTAAATATTAAAAAAAATACATTAAAAAATTTAAAAAATACAGTATCCAACCGGTATCAGGAACAGGTTCCAAGCCACCGGCGATCAGGGCTCCAGATAAAGGAACCTCCTAACTATACAAGCCGCGACCAAGAGTACACTTTCTGAATCAAGCCCTATTTACCTAAAAAAAATAATATTATTACTCAATTAGTACAAATTCGAAGACATGTGACATCCACCAACCCGCACTGGGCCCGCGTGGTGGATTACGGCCCATTCCCTCTCCTAGAGAGGAGGCCTGAGTCCCAGCAGTGGGAACATTATAAGGCCGACTATGCTATGACTATGCTAATTAGTACAAATTACACTGGATGTCTGGTAACTACAACACCATATGAAAATATAAATCTATAAGATAATAAATAATTCTTGGGTTGGGTCATGGAAGCCCTTTCGTTTCGAGTACTGTAAGGGAGACACACCTGTGTGACCTTTTCATAGGACATCCTGTAGGGTCAGTTCCTTTTTCCTTGCGCCCTTCCGGGATACCTTTATAAATCACATTTGTCGTTCATATCCTGTTTCCATTACAATATCAACGATTGGAAAATAGGAATTTAACATAATGTAGAACGAAATTCTTGATTATTGTATTGCGATTGTTGTAATAACTCTTTTTATTCTAACACATTGCTTTTGCAATATTTTTTATATTATTAGACCCCAACTACCATGTCTGAAATCTGAAATCGAATTCGTGAGGAATTTATGTTGTTAACGTCTCATTTATTGATAGTTGTAATTATTTATTTTTCTTGCTTTTCTAGATGGCCTCTTTTTTATAATGTGAATGTGAGAACACTGTAGACTTCGCGAATTCTTAGATTACTTCCTATTACGACTCACTTTTTATTATGATTATTTTTTTTTGTACTTTTGAGTAGGTACAATATTGACTGGTCTACACTGTCCTTACATAAATAAAATAAAAATAAGAATGCCTTTTATTCCATGCACCAATGCAAATCATCATCATGCAATTTTAATAATATTCAAATCTAATCATTTTCAATAAATTTCTAAAATCTAGTATGATTTTACAATTTTCATAACATTATTATTATGTATGTATATTTAATTATTGTATTTACAAATGTCGATATGATTAAATATTTAATTTTTATTATTTATTTATTATTTTAGTAATTTGTCCTTACATAATATCTGCTAATACTGTAATAGGGAAATATTGTAAGAATATTTTTTGGGCAATTAAAATCATTTTAATACCCGTTTCTGCCAGTAGTTTTGCTTCCATGATAGTGAAACATTCCCAAGTCAGTAAAAAGTATATGTATTTCTTTAAGGTCACTAGCCTATCTCCGTTCTAATATTTATCATAATTGGTTAAGTGGTTTAGGCGTGAAAACGTAACAGAAAG
This sequence comes from Mythimna impura, assembly GCA_905147345.3. Taxonomy (NCBI): domain Eukaryota; kingdom Metazoa; phylum Arthropoda; class Insecta; order Lepidoptera; family Noctuidae; genus Mythimna; species Mythimna impura. The sequence continues at coordinate 28,897,023 of LR990349.1, read as the reverse complement.
AGTTACTTTCGCATTTATAAACCTACTAGCTGCATTGCATTGTAAGTTTAAAGATATATTTATTTCTTAAAAAAAGACAAAGTCACTTAATTGAGAAAAGAGAAAGAAAAAAAGAAGAAAGAAAAACATTTTATTTGGCGGAACAAGGCGCAAATTCAACAACAACAACAAACAACAACAACAAAACAACAAACACAACAACAACAAACAATTTGAACAATTTTTCCTTATACTAAATTAAAATATAACAAGGGTTCGTCACCGCGTACGTAAGTTATAAAGGGTTGATCAAACGGTAGCAAACCAACGTCCCAACCAAGGTGAGATTGCTAGTTTCAATCCTTGTAGACAGCAGTTGTAATCCGTGACCTTCAACGCCCTTGGTTGGGAGGCGCGTTTTCCCAACCACCACCGAACGAACCACCGAATGTGTTGGGACGTGGTTTACATCTATGTACCCGCAACATAAACCAAACACATAAACCAAGGTCACCTTGGTTGGAACGCTAGTTTGTTTACTTTCCCCTTAAAGGGGTGACCAGACGGTTGCATTATACTCATCCAATGCGTTCAGTTTTTAAGAGGGTCCTTTTCCACTCGCCTATCGTCAACATCGAGTATGGTTTAAAAGCTTGTTACTTGATCTAACGCAATCCAACGCGATGTTTGATGAAAAGGCAATACAAAAAAAAGCGAGCCCAAGTCGTCGACGGCGCGTATTTGTTCCACGCACGCCTCAGGGAGATGTCAGCAAATCGTAGGGGCCCAGCAGGGTCGAAGCCTACTGGGGCCACGGGTAGTGTGAAAGTGGAACCCGGGGCCCTGGGACGAAGGCAAAGAAGGAATAGGAGTGGGTTTTTAGTCAGTAAAAGTCTGACACTATCTCTCGCTCCGCCCAAGAGCGAGATTTGTCATTAGATGATTTTCCCACCTAAAAAAAACCTTTATAGCATCAATTTAATGTCTGTCTATCAAGATCCTCTCTATTTCTCAGGAACTCGTGGAAAAAGACTGACGATTCGAGAATTGAACTATTGACATAGGTACGTCTGTACGGAACCCTCGGTACGCGATTGCAACTCGCACTTGACCTTTCATCTAGTGGTTGGCTTCTATTCCTCTATATCTTTGTTTACTTGTTAATTTATTTACTCTTAAACCACTGAACGTTGGTAGTGAACCTTAGAGAAGGATAGAATACTTTTTGTCTCGATAGTACGTTTTCTTTGGATGTTTTTAGGGTTCCGTAGCCAAATGGCAAAAAACGGAACCCTTATAGATTCGTCATGTGTCTGTCTGTCCGTCCGTATGTCACAGCCACTTTTTTCCGAAACTATAAGAGCTATACTGTTGAAACTTGGCAAGTAGATGTATTCTGTGAACCGCATTAAGATTTTCATAAAAAATAGAAAAAAAAACAATAAATTTTGGGGGTTCCCCTTAATTAGAACTGAAACTCAAAATTTTTTTTTTTCATCAAACCCATACGTGTGGGGTATATAAGGATAGGTCTTCAAAAATGATATTGAGGTTTCTAATATAATTTTTTTATATACTGAATAGTTTGCGCGAGAGACACTTCCAAAGTGGTAAATTGTGTGTCCCCCCCCCCCCCCCCCGTAACTTCTAAAATGATAGAATGATAAAACTAAAAAAAAATATATGATGTACATTACCTTATAAACTTCCACCGAAAATTGGTTTGAACGAGATCTAGTAAGTAGTTTTTTTTTTAATACGTCATAAATCGTAAACCGCAATTTACCTTTTAAATTTGTACAGAACCCTCAGTGCGCGAGTCCGACTCGCACTTGCCCAGTTTTTTTTAACTTTCACGTAGGAAAAGCCACGTGTAGAAAAGAATTTTATTTCAACCAAATACTTCACGCCACCTCTCGCTTTATTTACTCAAAGCTTTGCAAACTAAACCAGATTTCACATGGCACGTTATATGTAACATCGAATGTCCACCTCTGGTTTTATTCACAGGTATAAATACGTACGGTACGGACATCACAATACACGATATTGCTTGTTGAGTACCTACAACGTTTGTTTTAGGCGGGTTACACCTGCGGCTTACCATGACGTGTTAAAAATAGTAAGTCGTGCGAGCGAGAAAGAAGTATGCAGCTATACCTGTCGTAGTTGACTGGCCTGTTGGTCTAGTGGTTAGTGGCCCTGACTGCTATGCCGGAGGTCGTGGGTTCGATTCCCACCCAGGACAAATGTTTGTGTGATGAGCACAATCATTTGTTCTGTGTCTGGGTGTAATTTATCTATACTTAATATGTATGTATTTAGAAATATATAAGTATGTTTATCAGTTGTCTAGTACTCATAACACAAGCTCTGCTTAGCTTGAGACTAGACGGCGTTGTGTGATGGTTGTGGAATATTAGTATTATTATTATACCACCCTGCATAGCTCCATCCCTTTAAGGTCCAACGCTTCGTTATGCGGGCCCGCTTAACGTAGCGTCGGCCCTAAAAGTTCAGCTTTGGTCGTAAAATGGATCACGTTAAGAGCTTAAGGTGGGGCCTATGATGCGACAATGCGATTTTTTTTTAATGTTATAAACTAGAGCTTGACTGCGATCCCACCTGATGGTAAGTAGTGAAGCAATCGTTGATGGAGAGGCGTAGGTACTAGTTTATTAAGAGCCTATTCACTCTAGCCTTGAAGACACCTAAATTATAATCGGAAGGGAAGAGCGCAGCAGGCAAGTTGTTCCAGTCCCTCGATGTTCGCGGTATAAACGACGAGGCGAAACGCTTAGTCCGGACCTACGAGGATGTTTCAACAACGTAAGGGTGGATACTCGCTGTTCGTCGGGTTTTCCGATGGTAGAATCTAAATAAAAAAATTACATACAATTTGCCACAATCATTTTATCCATAATTGTCATCATCACCTTGCCTTTTCTCAACTAGTTTGGGCTCGGCTTGCAGTCTAAGCAGATGCGGTAAAATACCCGTGTTTTACATGAAGCGACTGTCTATCAGACCTCTACAACCCAGTTTACTAGGCAACACGATACTCTTCGGATAGACTGATGGTCAGACTTTCTGGTATCTGCCCCCCTAGCCAAGTTGCAAACGATAAACGTGAACGCTTAGTAATCTCCAATAGATTTTCAACTTTATACCTAAGAGCATAAAGTTGAAAATCTATTAAAGACTACTGAGCGTTAGCGACCGGAACGAACGAAAACACTATGTAATCTTCAATAGATTTTCAACTTTATATCCAATAAAATAAAGTTGAAAATCTATTAAAGACTACTGAGAGTTTACGTTTATCGTTTGTGACTTGGCTAGGGGGGCTGATTACCTGTAACAACTGACAAAGATCTACGAATGACAACTGAGACCAAGGTTTGACCTACTTTTCGAGACACGAAATATCAGTAATGTCCTAGATAAACTTAGAAAAGTACATATGAACTGTCAAGTCTACTGTTACAATAGTGTCAGAATGGTCTATCATTGATTTCGTAATTTTTGATTTTGACAAGTTCGGTAATCTACTAATATAATGGCGTCATTATGACTTTCCAATGGTCAACGACTGACTCTTCATTGTAAGAAGTGGCATAGAATGGTATTCTCGTACATATTGACAAATGAATGTCTGACGTATGCGGTGATCTGCTAAAATTTTGACAGTGACCTATCATCAGAACGTCATTGCAGTCATTGCTCGTTATGTCATTCTACCACAACTCTATTACGAGACCATTGACTGATCAATGATCGATCATTATGAATTAGCAGATTACGAACTTTTAGCAAAATGACAATGGGATCGTGTTGGAATGACGAATTTATAAAAATAGCAGACTTGGGTCCCTGGTTTCGAACCTGCAGGTCTCATACATGAGAAGCGGGTGCCTTAACAACTGGGCCATCACGACACTCAATCATTTTAACTGTTGTAACTTACGAAAATATGACAGACTAGTTGACCCGACGAACTTCGTACCGCCTAACAGTCAGTGATTGTAAGTATATCTTTGGATATAGTCAACCGATTGCGATAAAACAAAGCCTAAGTAATATATCAAGTTACACACAATTTAAATGTATAAAAGTTATTTACATCGATTTTGTAAATTTTACGTGATGCGCGCACAAATAAAAACTTCTACAGATCTAATATTATGTATAGATAATAATCAGTCTACTCGTATAATCTGACTTACTTACTAGTATTGTCAACTGTCATTTGTCCACTGTCATCTGTCCACTGTCATCTGTCCACTGTCATCTGTCCACTGTCATCTGTCCACTGTCATCTGTCCACTGTTATCTGTCCACTGTCATCTGTCCACTGTCATCTGTCCACTGTCATCTGTTCAGTGTCATCTGTCCACTGCAATTGCTAATATATGTGTATTTCCTTACAAGAATAATGACTGGATGATGAAAGATGACAGGAAAAATCTAAGATCCTGGTACCAATGATACCGAAGCTGATGGTAATGAAAAATCGTGATGATATTTTTAGCCAATAAGCATTCTTTATCATACACGACCACATTTTGAACAAGAATACATTCAGTTGTTACACTGATGTAATATTACAAGTATCAGAGACTATACTAGTGATAAAGTAATGCGTATATCTTTATTGTTTCGTAATATAGTGAAAGGCGCCGCAATCTTTGATGTGAACGTGTATTTCGGCATAACTGTCAGCTGGCTCGTTGGTCTAGGGGTATGATTTTCGCTTAGGGTGCGAGAGGTCCCGGGTTCAAATCCCGGACGAGCCCAATTTTTTTTTAATATTTCTTTTTTTTTAAGAAAATATAAAATGAACTCCAGCGAAATCTAACAAGAATCCACTTGTTTCTTATTTTTATGTTCTAACTAAACAGTTTTTCAGTTTACCAGTTTTTTCTTAGGTCCGCTCTAGGGCGGCGCGTGAGGGCATTTCAGGCTTTTAATGACTAAAACCCACTCCTATGTTCCTTCTTTGCCGTGCGCTCCAGGACCCCGGGTAGCCCTTTCGTAAGCAAACCCATGGCCCCAGTAATTTTGCTGACACCTATTTGAGGTGCACGTGGAACACTACGCGCCGTCGACGACTCGGGCTCGGTCCGGACGATTACCGGTCGACCGGACAGCGAGCTACCCATTGCTCGTCGTCCACAAGCCCAGGCCTACGGTGGCTGGAACTCGGGATTCCAATTAGATTCCAACAGTCTGTAATTTAGTGGTCTTTATGTTTCTGTTTCAAAGTTATAAAAAGAAAGCGTAGTAGACGAGACGGTAATCCCTTGCCGACATTTAAAAATATAATTTCCTATCCCTATTCAAAAACTTATCGCAAAATAAGCTTTTCACATAATCCCTATCGCGCGCTCGGATCCAATCTCGTGTGCAAACCGCCTTATCCGCCATATTTACTTTCCAAAGATACAGGGATCGTACATCGTTTCTAAATATTTGTTTATTTGAGCTCCACTATTGAATATTATTTGCAGTTATTACTCGAATCTGTTTCAAATTGTATTTGTATCAATAAGTTGTATGTTTATATGTAATATAATGACGCTATTGGAGTTCTTGCCGTTATTAACAAGATATGTTTATTACTGTTAAGAACTTTCCTTGGTTAAGGCATCCGTGCGTCACTGCGGGGTGCCAGCTGAAAACCAGCGCTGGGTGTCTGACACCCAGCAATTGCTGAGTTGGCAACTCTTTCGGTTGGGCACGCTCAGCGCAACTGTATTACATTTCTGTACTCTTCTTTTTTATAAATGCTGTGTTGTTGCCTATTATAATTATTTCCTGCGTTGAATACATTCTATTCTAAATTTACTTATACTTTTGTTTAGGATGCTAAAAGACAGTAGTTTAACGAACTAATTTTGATCAATTTTAGTTTCGTTTCTTCGCAAGAGAACAGTTTTTTTTTCAAAGGCTGAAACACATGACTTGATTCCGCCATCACCTGTCTACCATCGGACAACCCGACATAGAATACGGCGAGTGTTCAATCTTACGTTGTTAACGCCTCTACGGTCCAGACTAAGCGTTTCGCCTCGTCGTTTATTCCACGTACATCGAAGTAATGGAACAATTTGACTGCTGCGGTCTTCTCGTCTGATTATAATTTAAGTGTCTTCAAGGCTAAAGTGAATAGGCTTTTAATAAACTAGTGCGCCTCACCATCAACGATTGCCTCACTGCTTACCATCAGGTGGGATTGCAGTCAAGCACTGGTTTATATCAATAAAAAAGAACCTATACATTTTTATTAACTGCTTCTTTTGGAGTGTGTTATCTCGTGTTCTGTGATTATGCTGTCAAAATCATCGATAGTACAAGGGCTTATTTTTCTAATAGATTCGGCAAACAAAAAGCTAAAAGGGACTAGAACAAAACAAATTCGTGTCCTATCGTTTGGTATTGAATCTCCTAACATCGGCTAAGCCTCTGAAAATCCGAAATTACGACTCCTAAGGGATGCTTGTCGTAATTTCGGATTTCCTGAGATTTTCCGGGTTCCAGAATTTCCTGTGCACACTTATGTATACAGGGCATTCTGAAACTATAATAGTAAATCAGCCATAAAATTACAGTGCACAGAATCGCCTCGTAGGCAACAAGAAGAGACGGTTTTGCTAATAAAAAATCACGCCCATACAATGTACGCTGAGCTCAACTGTTAGCTACCATAATCAAAGAATGGTGACAGGCTATCTAATAAAATAATTTCTGCGAGTAAACGGCGATATTCACTTTTAAGCTTAGTATTTTTGAAAAGTTTTCACATCATCGCTTACCATTAGGTGTGATAGTGGTCAAACGCAAGCCTATCAATAATAAATAAACAAATAAAAAATTCCACCTCTAGTGCTGTGATCGCCAAGATGTCTGTTTAAATACTTTGTATGGAAAATAATAGCTTTTTTTTACGAAGGCAATCATCAAATGACAAGGAAACCCCTTGCGTACTGGTCAGAGCGAGATGGAGTGTCAGACATTTACAGACCAAAAGCCACGGTAACTCTTTTAAACAATCCCGTGACTCTGGCAGGCATCAGCCCTATAATTACTTCCATTTTCGAAACTACCATGAGGGGTTTTTGGCGTGAGAGTGAAGTTCAGTGGCTGTTTTAATTATTCGCTTTTTTTAACTTTAGTATTTATTTATTTTGAACATACGATATAACAAGAAAATTAAAACACTTAACTAATTAAAATTACATAATATATACACAATAACTCCTACCTAAAATATGGCGTCAAAAAATTCCTCCGCATCGCTGTCGACTGGAAGTGTGCTCAAAAGACTGGCGGCATTGCCACGTTGTATGGCAATGCTTAATCTCTGACCGAGGTAAAAGCCAGCCCTTTGGTCACGCGAAGTGTTAACTAGCCTTTTGGATAATTCTTTAAAAAGCGCATGAGCACTCGGACCCCACGGCCCAAGAGTCTCAACCCCAAACGGCTCAAAAATACAACTACCTACGAGGTTGTTATATTTTCGCCGCTTGAGGTTCTCCGCAGCCGCAGCGGCAGCACCAGCACAGCGCGACGAGCTAGGAAGAAGGGATGACGCAAGAGTGTCGACACAGGTAGCGTCCCATACTAAAGGCCTACCCATCTTCCATGGAAATAAAGACATACCGTCCGGTCTCTTACCATCGTCGCGTGCCAGGCCATGAGGTTCCAAAACAGCCGGAACGCCGACGGTGACAAGGGCTCGTCGAATGATGTCATTAATATTCGCGTGCCGCGCTATACGTCCCGCGCCTCGACTGCATGACAGGCCGTGGTGACCGAGGCTGTTAACAACTTTGCCACAGAGGCAGCGATGAGGCGAACAGCAAGGAGCGCCTTATAGGCGTAGGGAAACAGCTAGGCGGAAAGTTGTATCGTCGAATAAGGTGCCTATGTTCGACGATGGTAGTGCGTGAAGCCAGAGGCCCGACTCCTACTTTCCCAAAATTAATTTCTAGCGGATATTGTGAAGTAAAATTAACTATTCATATGAACACATAGCTTAAAAGACTTAGTATCCAAGCCAAAAATATTAACAAAAAAAAAAATGACCCAATTCTGTCGATAGAAAATGGTGAAAAATAAATTTTGAATTGTGTTCGAGAACACTTTCAAATTCAGAATCCACAACACAGACGAGCTCAAAAACAAGTGAAACTCATTTTGAAGGAAGAGAATTTTCACGGTAAAGTTTGCGTTCGTTTTGTTCCATTGACTGGCCTTTTGGTCTAGTGGTTAGTGGTCCTGATTGCTATGCCGGTGGTCGCGGGTCCGATTCCCACCCAACACATTTGTTTATGTGATGATCACGATCATTTGTTCAGTGTCTGGGTGTAATTTATCTATAATATGTTTTTAGAAATATCATACTTATGTATGATTATCGGTTGTTTAGTAATTATAGCACAAGCTCTATTTAGTTTGGGACTAGATGACGTTGTGTAAAAGTTGTGGAATATTATTATTCGATTTTCCTTCATCTTCATTCGAATTTAATTTGTAAAATGATCATTCTTTTGTTATGCAATAAAAATTTAACTTATATTTTGTTTTTTTTTTATTCTGACATTTAAATATTATTATAATTATTCGTAACTGTGACCGAAAAGACTGACAATGTTTGCAAATAAATAAATGATTTTTATTAAATTTTAAAGAGTGAAACATCGTCCGGAGCGAGGAGGAGTGGCAGGCGGTTGCCTCCTTCTGCGAAGCAGTAATGCTAGCAAAAGAGGCGGCCGATCGCGTGAGGCAAAGGTCCTCACGCCCCAACCAGCGCCGGGATGTCGATCCCGATTTCTAGCCACCGTAGGCGCGGGCTTGCGGACGGCGAGCTATGGGTGGCTCGCCGTCCAATCGTCCGGTAACCGTCCGGACCGAGCCCAAGTCGTCGACGGCGCGTAGTTTCCCACGCGCGCCTCAAGGAGATGTCAGCAACCGTAGGGGCCCAGCAGGGTCGAAGCCTACTGGAGCCATGGGTGATGCGAAAGAGACCCCCGGGGCCCTGGAAAAATGGCAAAGAAGGAACAGGAGTGGGTTTTTAGTCAGTAAAAGTCTGACACCATCTCCCGCACCGCCCAAGAGCGCGGGATGTCATTAGATGATTTTCCTAACCGAAAAAAAAACTGCATCTTACAAATATTCAAAGGTAGCAAGCAGTACCTACATACACAAATATTAGTTTGGTTCTCTGTCTCAACATATTCTAAGATACAGCACATTGAGAGTATTCCAAGTTGTGCTGTTTACTCTGCAGCAGTATTTCATATTTGTCGAATATTGCACCCGCTTTGAAAGATGTTTGGAGTTCATGTCTTGTTATTATTTTAGGAATACTTTACGTACCGTGTACCTAGATGTACTAAATTATGTAATTTCTTCAGGAGTCATTTTATAGAAATAGTCATAATTGATGGTGATCGCTTTGCCAAACTTAAGTGGCACTGGGCAGGGCACATTGTTCACAGAATAGATGATCGGTGGGGCGGAAAGGTTGAGTAGCGACCGCGTACTGGAAAACGCAGCATTAAGAACACACGCACTCACGCATAGACACATAATATATACATTGATTACATTGCATCCACCAATGAATTGTAACGAACTCACTCGCCGCGGGAGGAAGACCTGGAGTCCTGAAATACAGGGCTACCCTAGTTTAGGCTCCAGTCCACTCCATTTATTATACTGTCTGTACTGTGTTACATCAATGTGGAAAAATAAATGAATTTTTATTTATTTAAGAACGCCCATAAGATGGACCGATGACCTAATGAGGGTAGTGCAAATCCGATGGATGCGAGACGCACGTTCATTTTGGCGACACTTGGGGGAAGCTTATGACCAACAGTGGACGTCTTTCGGCTGAAATGAAGATGATGATGGAAAATAGTCATTAAGAAAACTTGCCGAAAAAAGAAAGTTATTTCTCTGATCGAAAATTTTATATTTAAAAAACTCAATCATATTTCAAACGAGACCCTAAAATGGTCAATAACATTCCTAGTACTAAAATTTTAAATCATAAAAAGCACATTATTTTAAAATAAAATAGGGCTCGTCCGGGATTTGAACCCGGGACCTCTCGCACCCTAAGCGAAAATCATACCCCTAGACCAACGAGCCGTTGAGAGTCATGCCGAAATTCAACACTAAGACCAACGCGAATCAAACTCCTTTCACTTGAAGAATTACATAATCTCAATCATGTAATGTAGATCATACAGATACATATTTTTGTACAAATGTACATAACATCACATGATTTATAAAGAGTTAGTTTTGCGTTCACAATATTATTATCATCATCATATCAGCCGAAAAATGTCCACTGTTGGACAGAGTGTCACAATAACGACCGGACCTGTGTGTCTCGAATCCATCGAAATCGCGCGACTCTCAGGGGGTCATCGGTCCATATTGTGGGGGGACCTTCCGATGCTGCGTCTTCCAGTAATTGGTTGCCACTCTAGAACTTCTCGTCCCCATCGATAATCTGACTGTGACCAATATACCCTGCTACTTTTTTTTTTTATAATTGATAGGTTCGCGCTTGACCGCTAACTGACCTGATGGAAAGCGACGATGCGGTCGACGATGAAGCGCGCTTACCTAGAAGTAACCTATTCACTCTTGACTTAAAGATACTTAAGGTGGATCTTCGGGCTATGTCAGTTACCTTGATTCTTCTGCGGATATCTTCACTTTTAATGCGATCACGCAAGAAAACTTTAGCATAGCCCTTTTCATTACGCTTTGGGTGACTTTAAGAGTTTTGATGAGGCCCATTTATAATATTAGTTCCGATAATAATTACGATACCAACAAATATATTGATTGTTCCGCTCATTACAATAATTATGTAATATTGCAACATGCTGAAAGGCATCCTATATTTCGGCGCGTTTATCAGCTGGCTCGTTGGTCTAGGGGTATGATTTTCGCTTAGGGTGCGAGAGGTCCCGGGTTCAAATCCCGGACGAGCCCAATTTTTTAGAACATACCCGAAATATGTGGAAATAATTTAAGATGAAATCTAATAAGAATCCTGTTCCCATTGATAGTGGACTTTTTTTTATGCCCAGTGAATTATTTTTATACGTTTGTACTTTTTAATTTCTATGCACAATTAAGTTAAGAACCTCTTAGTAATGATGTAAATTACATTTTTCTCATAAGAATATTCTTATTACCTATAACTAATCATTCATTTTCATTGTATCTTTGAACAAATTTTCAGAAACTACTTTTCTCCAAATATCTACAATTTCATGAAGTCATCTTGACATTACTGTTTTAATAACAATCCATGGAACTAATAAGTACCTATTACCTATGTATCTATGTAGGGTCTAGATGCAAGAAACATAGGACCGATCATTGTGGAGACGCTTAAAAGATGGCTTCGACTAGTGCTAAACATATTTCGACTAAAATTATGACAAAAAAACCTTGGCAGAAACAAAATATCTTGACGCGTTACAAATTCCTTGGATAGCAATAACTCAAACAATAAGAAATAGTGCCCAAACCATGCAACGAGACAAGAAGGGTTTACGTTAACTGCATCGCTAGACAAGACGCAAACAGTTTTGCATTGCAAATCGTCCGACGTTAGCTGGCGGCCGGGCTAGCTTGCAAGTGTCACTAAGTTTTAGCTACGAATATATGTAGTAAAGGAGTGTAAAGAGCTCTTTGACGTTAAGCGTGTGACGGGAATATGGTTTGTAGAAGATAATATGGACATTTTGATCTGTGGAATTTAGGATTTCTTTTTTTTACGTTGAAAATCATTCAATGACTCCTGCCATTCTGGATAGAGTGAGAGGGAGTTGCAGCCCCTAAAAGCCATCTGAGTTCTTTCTGTTTCTCTTTGTTTTCCAAGCCAAAGTAACTTTTTCGAACAATCCCGCAGCGCTAGTAGGCATCAGTCTTACAGCGCCCTGTAAAGCTGATAACTCTTTGAAACGCGTGTGGAACACAACGCGCCCCTGATCCAAATTTAGTCCTTATCAAACGGCAAGCTACCCATTGCTTGCCGTCCACAAATTCGCGCCTACAATGGCTGGGAATCGCCTTGCGACTTCCAATAGTCGAATTTAGGATGACTTTGAAATTATGATTTCTCCGATGTTTTAGCACCTACACAGTGGTAAGGACTGTCTCTGGTTTGGAGTGCAGGCTCCTGAGATCGCCCCGGCACAATATTCCTTTTATTCTCAAAATCCTATATTTTTGGAACTTCAGTTAAATGGTCTATAAAAAAACTAACAGACTTAAAACACTTCAAGTATTTTATTATATCAAATTCAAATCCAATTCTAAATTTTCACAACCCTTTAAAAGTACCTATATTTATTTTGTTAATCTAGCCCGCATGTTAATAATATATATTATGGTTTATGTCGTATTTCTTATGTTATTTCCTTCAATATAACGATATCATCCTCAAAAAATGCCGTTCATACTATTCCCAACCACTGCTATTCCTGAAAGCCAGAATTAACAGCAGCCACCACTAGAAAATTACAAAACAATGTTCCTCAACGTCACGGGGAAAGATTCAACTGTCTTGGACCTCGCAACAAAATTAATCGGCAAAGAATAGCGCTGAAGTAAGGAAACACCAGAACAACAATTATATGAGAAACATCATTAAATAACAACCTTTCAGTATTAAGGACTAGTAATTAATATACAGCTTCCAGTGATTTAGTGCGGGTACCCCAGTTGATGGCTCTCACAATTCCACTAAATTTTAACCAAATAAAACGATTGTTGAGCCTATAATACCCGTTATAAATCTCGCCATTTTTACTGAGAGCTCGGTGGTTATAAACCCTCATAATATCCGAATATCTATAATAAAACAACAGTTGAATTAATCGCCTCGTTCGCTTCCGTCACCAACCGAATCGGCCAGTAGATAAAGCAACAAAGCATACATATAAATCAAATTTTTATTGAAAGCCAGTGCGTTCGGAAATTTCAACGGTTGATAAAAATGTTTTATGATAAATTTGTTTAATGTTTTGGGGTGAATTTACTGAAGATTATATTATATTATATTATTGTGAGTTATTTATGTTATCAAATAAACAGGCCTGGGTACTGAAAACTCAAAGGTCTTAACGCCAATTTCACAATTACTCTCCAAAAAATCAAGGTAAAGAAACATCTATTTTGAAATAACAAAAAAGTAATTTAAATCCCGAAACCTTCTTACCTTGAGGAGATCCAAATCCATTCTAATTTTATATTTAGATCTAATCTTTATTGTAAGTCCCTGAATTCTCGACGTCTATGGCTGTCTTGACTTCAAACTGTCACATTGTAACTTAGGTAAAGGACGCAAATTGAAATGAAGATGACCAAAATAATTGTAACAAAAATTTTGTAGAATCTTTACGTAACCATGTTATCCCCGTAGAAGTAGGCAGACTACCTACAGTTTGTCAGTTTTTTTTAATTCCATGTATCTATGTAAAAAAGCGAGCCTATCATAAATAAACCAACTCAATCCCAGGCCCCAAATTGCTCATGGTGGAGTGGTGATAGTAACTGTCGCAACCCAGTGCTGGGCACGTCGTAATCATGGCGGTAAGTCCCCTCTTCGTGGAGCGACTGGAAATACGTCACGTCATCCTCACCATCCGCATGCCGCAGGTCCTCACTGGACATGATCAGTACGGAATGTTCCTGCACCTAAATCGTATGGAAAAAACGCTCGGGTATCACCATTGTGTGAACCGCCCGGAGGACATGGTTGAGCATATGGTAGAGGTGTGCCCATCTTGGGCAGAGCACTGCCATGATCTCGTGGGGACGATCGAATCTAATTGTATAAAAGCGAAATACCACTCACTGATTAATCACGAAATCTCAGAAACTATAACACCTACAAACTTAAAATTTCATGTGGGAAAAGCCGCCTGGCAGAATCTAATAATAAATAAATGTATCTATAACATCGTTCACCTAAATGTTGAAAACCTGTTCCAAACATCAATTTTTCCTGTTAATTATTCGCAAAATGGTGTCCTCTATAGCTACCTAACCTGCAACACGTTACACGCTACACATCACCCCCGCACCGTGTCCCGCAACATTTTCCGCCTGAATGCTCCACCTAACATTGTGGCCAAATGGAGTTTTTACGGCGTCACTAAAATTATTATTGTTGTCAGACATCATAATGGATGTGGCTAGCGAATTTTTTACTCCGCTGGACAGTAAAATAGAAAAGTAAAAATATCTATGCCTATTTTTGTGGCGAGGTGATCGAAAACCAGTGTCTCTTGAAGTTTTGTCTAGTTCAGACAAGCCAAACTGGGCTTTGTGGATTATTACTTTTTGATTTCAGAACCATTCTTTATTTCCATAGCATTTAACATAAATAGCATATTCATTATAATGTTTTCATCGCCCCGACTCAGGCTTTTTCTCTAAAGGCCATGGCCCATAATCCCCTTTTTATTTTTGGGTGGGAAATTATTAAATAACTTTTCCCACTCTGGGCGGAGCGAGTGGGAGTGTCAGTTTTGTACTGAATAAAATCCACCTTTGTTCCTTTAATTGCCCTTTGTGTTCTAGGGCTGCGGCAAGTTATTCGTACAATCCATTACGCCTTAAAATTTATTTTTATTCTGAAAGGGAAAAATATCAAGTTACAAAAAAGTATAGTTGAACTGAAATGTGACGTCACAGCCATTAGGTAACGTGCGTGTAATAGAAATAACAAGAAGTTTTCCCCAGTCTTTCTCATACCAATAGTGAGTGACCTAAGAGCCTTTAGCGTATTATTTTTAGGATCCTCATGAAGGCTGCTGAATTAACATGGCCTGGGTTAAAAATGATAATTGTTGCTTTATTTAACCAATTATGATGTTTTTTTTTTATATGTATTCGTTTTTCAAATTAAAAAAATAAATTGTTTCACCACCAAAATATTGCTGATGAAATTAAATATTACCCCGTATTTACTTGACCTTTAAACTATTTGTGTCAAGCTCTAGACTCTAGAGTATATAGGGTTTTGAGTACTTCTTTTGTTCTTCACACAAGCCGACAAACCTACATTAATCCTGAAATATTTTTAACTACACATTGTACTGAAATTCCAGTCATAATTATAAACACTCTGTCACGCTAATGTGGGTAATCAGTTATCTTTTAATATTTTTTTTTTTTGTTGCTTTTAAACAATAAAATATTTGTTACAAATTAATTGTAGATATTTTTTGTATCGAAGATAACATTAAGTTGACGTGTAATTATTTGTGTTTCAGGCACCAATTAATTTTATAGAAAGGTTCTTTCATAAATTATATAAAGGTCATTTGTTTTCACTCTATCGTAATTACTAGATTTAATTGTCGCAGCCCGAAATCAGGCATGACCCTTTTTGTAACTAGTTTAAAGTTTGTAATTGAATTACAGTTGTGCTATTGAGTCTCTCGAATGTCATTAAATTAAGTTTAAATTTGTTTTTTATAATTTAAAATACAAATATGGATCGTATATTACTGGACATATATTGACTCATACATAAACGCACACATACACGCACACTATACACACAACATAAATTAATTAATTGTATTTATAAAATCCGTTATTATAGAAATTAAGCCAAAATAAAATAACACAGGCCTATTTAGTTTAGAAGGAAGAGGTTATATAAACTGTTGTAACCATTTCTATCAAGAAAAAATATTGTATTGCATTAGTGTAGTATAGTGCCACTACACTTAGTGTTACTATAATACAATACACTACACTAAACCTAGTGTAGTGTATTAATAATTGTATTGTATTATATTGTATTGTAAATTAATTATGTTAGTAGTAGTAGGTATTAACCACTTACTACAAAGTTATTTTATAGTGAGATTCTCGGTACAGCTGATTTAATTTATGCCTTTAATATAGGCACACCCAATTTCTACTAGTAAGTTATTGTTTTCCGAAAGGTTTATGGACGATCCTTCTAAATAATTTTAAGTTGAAACTAAGTGCTAAAGTTAATTAACTATTGTTGAACATCGATAAGACTTAAAAACAAAAAGGAGGAAAGTGATTAATAGTTTTGATTTTATACAACTGGATATAAGTCTATTCGTACATCAAAAGAGAGCAACATAATAAGCAAAAAAAAAAACACGAATTTCTATCTTTAAAATGCTTCACATTATGATACTCTAAATGCATTAAGTTTCAATTTAAAAAGAATTTCTGCCTTTATAACGGCCGTAGAGACAGCTGTCATTTAACAAAAACCCCCAACGATTTATGTGCGTATACATCAATATTCGCAACTCAGCCAAAGTTATCTACATTTCAGACTAAAGACCTAAACACAGGAACAAATGAGCCGTGAATGAATCTGGGTTACTAACATTTTTATGGCTTTTAACAACATTTTGTATTATAATACAGCGGGGCTATTGCGTAACTCTGTTGACAGTTCAAGTGATGATCACTTGTTAATAATGTGCATCATTGAACTGTCAAACTGCTAGTTTCGTATTGCCTATCTTTAGTGACCAACTGCAGTGACGTCATTAGCCACTGGTGCCTTTGATAGCCACCGTAACACGTTTTGACAGATGTTTTTGTATCGATAGTTTTAAAATTGCGATTGTGTAAGC
The DNA here is from genome assembly GCA_905147345.3 of Mythimna impura. NCBI lineage: Eukaryota > Metazoa > Arthropoda > Insecta > Lepidoptera > Noctuidae > Mythimna > Mythimna impura. Next base: position 28,880,359 of record LR990349.1, on the reverse strand, counting down.
TTTTGAAGCTGTATAATAGTCGATAAAATTTTAGAGTGGTCACAATAGGCACCGTAAATTTTTATAATTCACCACATTTCCACAGTAGTTTGTTAGTCACTTGTGTGATACGTAATACCAATTTTATGAAATTGTCAGTTGACAACTAAGTTTAGTGTGCAACGAATGCTAGTTGTCAACTGTTATTGAAAAAGTTAGCCAATAGCCCCCCTGCGGGGCTATTGCGTAACTCTGTTGACAGTTCTAGTGATGATCACTTGTTGACAATGTGCATCATTGAACTGTCAAACAGCTAGTTTCGTATTGCCTATCTTCAGTGACCAACTGCAGCCACGTCATTAGCCACTGGTGCCTTTGATAGCCACCGTAACACGTTTTAACAGATGTTATTGTATCGATACTTTTAAAATTGCGATTGTGTAAGCTTTTGAAGCTGTAAAATAGTCGATAAAATTTTAGAGTGGTCACAATAGGCACCGTAAATTTTTATAATTCACCGCATTTCCACCGTAGTTTGTTAGTCACTTGTGTGATACGTAATACCAATTTTATGAAATTGTCAATTGACAACTAAGTTTAGTGTGCAACGAATGCTAGTTGTCAACTGTTACTGAAAAAGTTAGCCAATAGCCCCCCAGAAGGCGACGCATGTTGTCTATGGTCAACCGTCAAGATGACATATCAAAATTTTCCGTATTTTTTAATTTTAATCAATTTTCTTTGTAAAAACTCATCGAAAGAGCTATGACAATGTGTTCGATATGGGATGATGCATGTGGAATCATGGAGGAGTTATGGCCTGATGCTGTGTAAGCGAGCGACGTGACCCTCCGCCGCGCCGCTCCTTTGATGACTATCATTCCACTGCGCACACGATGTTGGAACGTAGCAGATTCTGGACTAATTGTGCTCCATTGGTGTAATTGCTGCAAGGCGTTCCGATGTGAGGATAAAAATAAATAAATAAATAAATGTTTCGTTCATAAGACCTGACCTTTTGAAGTTGTTGTAGTCAACAATATACTGGATAGAAAAATAGTATTGATAAAACTTTTGTGGCAAAATATGTTAGTCAAAGATATAAATTTGGCGTCTGCCACATTTATTGTTATAAAAATTAAAATCATGTATATCAAAGCCGGTAGGTATTTAAAAAACTAAAATGGTTTTTATTTCACATATGCCTACATTTGGCACATAATAAACGTCAGAAGCTAGTGCACGGTTCCAATTGGTCGTCATTTTCTATGCAGAAGGAACGTCAAGAAAGTTCATGGTTGTCAAAAATGATTGATTTTACAATATTTTCATATAGGTAACAATATTAAAAGGTTTGAAAAGACAGTGTAGACCAGTCCTGTCACTACTGTATTTTTTTTTAAATTGTTATAAACCAGTGCTTGACTGCGATCCCACCTGATGGTAAGCAGTGATGCAATCATTGAAGGTGAGGCGCACTAGTTTATTAAGAGCATATTCATTCTAGCTTTGAAGACACCTAAATTATAGTTGGATGGGAAGACTGAAGCAGGCATATTGTTCCAATCCTTCGATGTACGCGGTATAAACGACGAAGCGAAATAAATATAAATTAAATATATAATTTATTGTTGTGCACAATAAAAATAATTTATTTATTTATGTACACACAAACACTTAAAATCGAAAAAAAACAAATACAGATTTAAGAGTACAAAAGTCCTGCTTATTTTTAAAGAAATATCTTCCATCAGACCTGCGACAGGAGTTATAGAAAAGTGGATAGAAAATAGGGTTCTTTCGAATAGGTACCTATACAGAGATCAGTCTATATGGATTCCAATAAACTTGTTCAATATGTAACTTCAAGCCTCCAGTTGCAAAGGGACCGCTCAAGGACATCCAGTTACATTATAACGAACCGGAAAGCTATATTTTATTTCAGTTTTATATGGAACTACCAACTATGCTAGTCTTACATCATAACCCTTATAAAAGAAAACGTGTTACAGTATCATATATACATAAGATATGGTTCATATCTTAGTCTGTCTAATCCATTTTTGATAAAGTTTTCTACGGCCTAGCCGCTGCGACAGGAGACGCCTCAGGCGTTGAGAGTCGCAGAGCGATCTCCAGGCACCGTAGGTGCAGGTTTATGGACGACGAGCAATGGGTAACTCCCCGTCCAGACGACCGGTAAGAACTGAGTCCAAGTCGTTGACGGTGCGAAGTGTTCCACGCGTGCCTCAAAGAGATGTCTACAAAACCGAACGGGCCAAAGGAAACCCGTGATCCTAGAAAATAATAGCAACTGAAGGAACATTACATAGCTGTGTTAAGAGCTGGAGAAGTCAATAGACGATTTCCTAAATCCCAAATAAAAACTTCGGTCTTCTTGGTATTTTTTTTTATTTTATTTTTTTAATATTTTTTTATTTATCTACTGTATGGTGCTGTATGGTGTCGGACGTCTAGGTACTGTATGGTGTCGGACGTAAAGAATATCACCATCCCATATCTTCCCGTGGGTGTCGTAAGAGGCGACTAAGGGATATTTAGATTCTGTGCATACTACAGCACCTTAGGTCACCCCGTGGTGGCGGGTAAACTACCAACGAAAGCATTCCCAAGGAGGGTTGGTGTCAGGCTGGCGGCCGACTTTAAAAAAAAAAACTAGCCAAATCCCATTCGCAACATGTTTGGTTTTAATAGAATGCGCGATAGGGTTAGGGCGTACCCCACAGGCGACGCGCAGGGGCAGCACCCGGCTCCTGTGGGAAATGGACCAGGGTTGTTGCACCACCTCGGGCGGGTGCAACGTAAGAAGCTAGCTCGGGAAACGAGATTGAGGTATGCAAGTTGGAATGTTGGGACTATGACTGGAAGGGCCAGAGAGTTAGCGGATGTATTGAAAAGAAGACGGATAAATATAGCATGCTTACAGGAAACTAAATGGAGAGGAACAAAAGCGAGAGAAATTGGTGAGGGATACAAGTTCTACTACTGTGGAAGTGATGGAAAAAGAAATGGTGTAGGAATAGTGTTAGACAGTAAATTGAAAGAAAGTGTGATGGAAGTACAAAGGATTAGTGATAGATTTATAGTTGTGAAAGTTATATTAGAGAATGTGATGTTGAATATAGTTCGTGTGTATGCACCACAAGTAGGATGTGATGAAACGGTAAAAGAGAAGTTTTGGGAGAATTTTGATACAGCATTAATGAACATCCCTGTTCATGAAGAATTGATAGTTGGAGGTGATTTTAATGGACATGTGGGAAGAATGAAAGGTGTTTATGAAAGAGTACATGGGGGATGGGGTTTCGGTAGTCCGAACAGTGAAGGAGAGACCCTGCTGCAATCCGCTACTGCATTTGACCTAGCAGTAGCCAATACGTGGTTCCAAAAAAGAGACGAACACATGATCACGTACAAAAGTGGTAATCATAAGACCCAAATCGACTACTTTCTAGTTCGGTGCACCACTTAAAGCACGTCAAAGATTGCAAAGTACTGCCAGGAGAAGACCTAGTCTCACAACACAGACTCCTGGTTATGACATCAGTGGTTAAAATACTGTCTACCAAATACAAAGAGCGTCCTCCCCCTAAAATAAAATGGCATATGTTAGAGAGGAATGATTGTGCGAAGAAGTTCAGGGAGCGAGTGGTGGACAGAATGATAGAGATGGGAGATATGAATGATCGAAGTATAAATGAAAGCTGGAATGAGATGGCTGAGTGTATCAGGCATGCAGCGAAAGATATTTTGGGAGAGACGAGAGGAAAGGGCATAATAGATAGGGATACATGGTGGTGGTCGACAGAAGTTCAGAGTGTATTGAAAGAAAAAAAGAGACAATTCAAGGAATGGCAGCGTGTAGAGCCTGGAAACGCTAGTTTAAAAGCTGAAAAAAAGAGTGAGTATGACGTTTTAAAGAAGAAAGCCAAGAAAGCCGTGGCAATAGCAAAATCAAAAGCCCAGGACAAACTGTATGACGCACTGGACAGTCCTGCAGGCCAAAAAGAGCTATACCGGCTTACTAGAATAAGAGAGAGAAAGGCGAGGGATGTTTGTCATGTAAGATGTATAAGAGATGAAACTGGAATGGTTCTATCGGATGATGAAAATATCAGAAAGAGGTGGAAGGAATATTTTTAAAGATAAGATAAAGAACCCATACCTGATGAGTGGTGCAATAGCTCTTTGGTGCCGATTTTTAAAAACAAAGGTGATGTGCTTGAGTGCAACAATTATAGAGGAATAAAGCTAATGTCACATACTATGAAAGCCTGGGAGAAAGATAACGAAAGGCGACTGAGAGAAGAGAGTAAAATTTCACAGAACCAATTCGGTTTTATGCCGGGTCGGGGTACAGCGGATGCCATTTTTGCTATACGCCAGCTGTGCGAGAAATACAGAGGTGCGCAAAAAACTTGCACATGGTATTCATTGACCTCGAAAAGGCATACGACCGGGTACCTCGTGAGGTTCTGTGGTGGGCCCTTAAGGAGAAAGGTGTGCCTGGGAAGTATGTGCAGTTGATCCGAGCGATGTACAGTCGATGCAGTACTCAAGTCCGGTCTACAGTGGGCACCACTGGCATATTCAATGTGGCTGTCGGCTTACATCAAGGGTCGGCTCTCAGCCCTTACCTCTTCCTGATGATAATGGATTCTCTGACATCGGACATTCAGGAAGAGGCTCCCTGGTGTATGCTGTTTGCCGATGACATTGTGTTGGTTGCCGAGAGTGGCCTAGAGGTCCAGAACAGATTGGAGGTGTGGTGGCACAGACTGGAGAGTGTTGGCCTGAAATTGAGTAGAACCAAAACGGAATACTTGTTCTGCGATTTCGGCGGTCTCTCCAATCCAATGCCCTTATCTCTCGCTGGAACACCCATACCGATCTGCTCCGACTTTCGGTACCTCGGGTCACTCGTCCAAGGGGATGGTGAGGTAGACCGGGACGTAACACATCGGATCAACGCAGGATGGATGAAATGGCGACAGGTCACGGGAACAACTTGTGACCCACGGATGCCCCTCAAGTTGAAGGGTAAAATCTACAAGTCCGTGATAAGGCCTGTCATACTGTATGGATCAGAATGTTGGGCTGTGAAAAAGACGGATGAAAAAAGATTGCACGTAGCGGAGATGAGAATGTTAAGATGGATGTGTGGTGTGACGAGAATGGATAAAGTGAGAAATGAGTATATTAGGGGAAGTTTGAAAGTGGCGCCAGTGACTGAAAAGTTGAAAGGGAATCGTTTGTCTTGGTATGGTCATGTGAAGAGGAGAGATGAAACGCATGTTACTAAAAGAGTTATGAGTTTACATGTGGATGGATGGAGAGGGAGAGGGAGACCAAAGAAAAGATGGATGGATTGTGTGAAGAGTGATATGAAAGAAAAGGAAGTTAGTGATAGTATGACGAGTGACAGGGCAGAATGGAAGAAAAAAACGTGTTGCGCCGACCCCAAATAACACGGGACAAGGGCAGGAAGATGATGAATATTTTTTTATTTATGTTCAAAATCGCAGCATACATTATTTTTTATACTAAAAACCACAAAAGCCTTTACTGGCTTTTGAATAGTGAGTTCGGATAAAATTTAATTTATATAATTAAATTACAAATAGGTTAGGTAGTAAGTTGTAAGTTTTACATTTTAAAGATATTATAAATAAATATGACTAAACTATATATTCAGTCTATATATTCAGTTGCAAAAAATGCTTTTTTATTTCACATTTTGATTTTTTAGGGTTGCAGAGGTATTTATTTTGTATGTCCACAGGAAGTTCGTTGATTATTTTTGGCAGTATGTACGTGTATGTTCTCATACCATATATGTTGTTCCATCTAGGCAATTTATATCGTTAATTTTATATTCAAGCCATAAAATGATCATATCCTTTTTATTACCTCTCCTTATTCAATAATTACAATAGTTATTAAGCAAAATAAACGATATGTTACAGACACTGTTTGTTAAAGACACTGCAGAATAATATCTAACCTCGGTGACTATTCAGAGATATCAAAATATTGACTATTCCTTAGTAATATTATTTTAAGAGATAGAAGACTTCTACTATTACAGTAATGATAAAATATCTTTACTGTAATAGTTTTCTATAGTACTTCTGCTTTGTTGTTTTCATAAAAATATATTCGATCAAGGAGCACCTACATATTTATTATTTATAACTAAATTTTGAATGATCGATAGACCAAGACCAAACATATTTTCAAGAACATATTACATTATTACATTGTCCCTTGGATATATCAAAAATGTTTTCACGTTCTTTACTCTCTATTTTTGTATCTACCACAAAGTTATTTTAGGACCGTAAAATAGTTTGAGGCTTCGTACGTTTTGGTGTATTTTAATTTAGATTGATGAAAGAAAAATATCATTAGTATAAAAAGCCATTAGGCACGATGTTAATGACCATATAAAATAATACATCAGCTTAAGTGCTACGTACAAAAAGCATGAAATAAATGTTGGAATTACACAGCTGTTGCATAAAAAGATAAAAACTTCAACTAACATTATGTATTCAGTCACTGACTGCAGCTCAAAGTCCTAATTAATAAAGTATCAACTTCTTGTTTACGAAACTGCGATAGTTCTGTCTCGCTCTCGCAAAGAGTGTGAAAATAAATATTAATTAAATAGTCCCAAAAACTTTACTCAAGCAATGAGCAGCTTTAGATTCAGTGGAAAGGCGTAGGAAGAGGCTAATTGGGGATCCAGATTTGGTTAAGTCCAATCTACAAAGCCTCGAGCACAGACGCAGACGGTAGCCAGGCTATCGGTATTTTACAGGTTGCATTTTGGAGAGTGTGCGCGGGAATTGCAGGACTTGATCAGACAACCCGACGTAAGGCGAGTATCCACCCTTACGTTGTTGAAACTTCAACGGTCCGGACTAAGCATTTCGCTTCGTCGTTTATAAAGCGTATATCGAAGGACTGGAACAATTTGCCTGCTGCGGTCTTCCCGTCCAACTATAATTTAGGTGTCTTCAAGGCTAGAGTGATTAGGCTCCTAATAAACTAGTGCACCTCACCATCAATGATTGCATCTCTGCTTACCATCAGGTGGGATTCCAGTCAAGCACTGGTTTATGTCAATTAAAAAAAAAATGAGTTTCAAAATAATTGAAACGGTAGATTGCTCAGTTCAAGAAAGATTCTGAAGACCATTCATTTTGGAATTTAACATTATTTATTAGCCAATATACGTTGTCGAGTAAACGAACTTTTGAAAAATATGAATGATTTGTCAATCAATGATTGAAGTTTCCTTTTTCCTTCAAATTTATTTGGATTGTGATAAAAAGTTAACTCAATTAAGCTGTTGATCCCCGCTGCCCCACATTAACGCCGGCGTTCACGCGCCATTGTCTTACTATTGTGTCACTAATTACGCACTCAAAAGGTTAAGGTGATCTATTTGGAGAATGATGATTATGTTCTGGGCAAGAAACACGATTACAGAACTTCTTTGTGAAAGGAAGATGAGAATCCTGAGCCCACCCTCTAATAGCTATGCATCTTACATCGTTGGATAGGTATTTTTGAGCTAAAATAAAAGTTAATATGGCATCAAGTTTCAAATCTTAGTATAGTAGTAATATAACGCTTAAATCTATTGGATGGTGGACCCAGATTTCATAGGATCCCTGGCATCATTCTTTAGTACAATATTTTATAACAAAACTAGCTGACCCGGCGAACTTCGTACCGTAAGGATAATGCCATCTACTGGCATTACCAGAACAGTATAATTCATTTTTTTACACCATCTGCTCGATAATGCCCTTTTATACGTCATACAACCATCACTTAAAGCAAGTCATTCTGCCTAGGGAGATAATGCAGTATGGGCGATCCCTAGGGAATAATGAGATTTGAATTTGGAACGTCAAAAACCGTCAACATTATGTGAATATAAGTACGTGCATCAAACAAGTTTATTCAATATTCAAACTGGCCACTAACGAAAAAAAAAGGAATGAAAAGCTGCATAGAAAATTGAAACTATAGAATCTTAGAGTAGTGAATTTTGTTTGTTTCAAATCTCAAAACATGTTGAGTGATAAGACTAACTTGTAAATACTTAATACTTATATTTCTCTAATGTATGCTTTGTTTGACTAAATTGTCTTTCAATTATCTCACAGATGGTGTAAAAAGTAGAGTATCCAACACGGGGATAAAGCTGTCTTTGTTTTGGGTGGCTTGAATTCCTCACTTCACTCAGGTTTCTTTATTAACTCCCTCGCAATGCTCGGGAGTTAATTATATAATTCCCTCACTGCGTTCGGGATTAAAATTAGCAACCTTTGTTTCGTTCGGAATTCAACATGCCACCCGCGACTTAAAGACACTGCTTTATCCCCTAGTCGCATAATCTACTATTATAATGACATTTTAATTAGAGATGGCGTTGTATTCGGATTTTTTTTTCGTGATTTATTCTCACCGTATAAACCTTCCCTGGACTATCACGAATATTTCAAGACTAAAATTAGCCAAATCGGTCCAGCCGTTCTCGAGTTTTAGTGAGACTAGCGAACAGCTATTCATTTATATATATATAGAAGATGTTTAATCAATCTTGAGAAATTTAAAGTTTTGCCATCAATTATAATAGTCGTCAATTAAAAGTGATTTCAAAACGCTCATCCTAGACAAACTAAAAATAGTAGCCTGACGCATAATTAAATTTTCAGGAGTGAACGACGAAAAATAATGAAAAAACAACTCGTTTTAATGAACTTTATATTAAGCGCTATGATGCATATGATAATCTGAAGTATGCTAATTAATATGAAATGTGTAATTTAATTATGCTCTTTGGGGTGAAAAACTCGCTTTATCCTTTTTCACATTCTGAGAAAATAAATTAATAAAATCAAAACTAAAGAAACAATCTACGACAAGTGTTAAAGACATGTTATGTTCGCTGTGAACACTTGCCGTAGGCGTGGGCTTGTGGACGACGAACAACGGGTAGCTCGCCGTCTGTCAGTCCGGTAACCGTCCGATCGTGCCCGAGTCGTCGACGACGGCGCGTAGGCTACCACGCGTGCCTCAAAGAGAAGTCAGCAAAACCGTAGGGGCTCAGCAGCGCCGAAGCCTACTAGGTCCATAGGTCGAATTCTGAAAGGATGTCTTTCATTATGAGAGCAGTGGTAGCCGTGTGGTAACGGCCCCGACTTACGAGTTGTAGGTTGAGGGTTCAAACCCAGCCAGGTGCATTACTTTCTGTAATTTATTTCATCATCAATCTTTCAAAACGGTTAAGTAAAACATCGTGAGAAAACCGGTATGTCCGTTAACCAAAAAATTCGAAGACATGTGACATCCACCAACCCGCACTGGGCCCGCGTGGTGGATTACGGCCCATTCCCTCTCCTAGAGAGGAGTCCTGAGTCCCAACAGTGGGAACATTATAAGGCCTACTATGATATCTTAACAAATACAAAACTAAAATACATAAATAAAGGTAAATAAGAAAGAAGAAATAAACAGAAAAATAAATACAAAGGTGATGCTTATTTTTATAAAAATCTCTTCTAGCAATACAGTAGGTACAGCCCCCCTAGCCAAGTTACAATCGTATCGTTCGCGCCGAACGCCTCGAGTAGGCCCCGCCTCCGATTCCTTTGTTCTGACGTCATCTCAACGCTCAGTCACGTGCTCAGAACAAAGGAATCGGAGGCGTGGCCTACTCGAGGCGTTCGGCGTGAACGAAACGATTGTAACTTGGCTAGGGGGGCTGTAGTCTATAGTAGCTGTACTTTCTAATTGGTCTACAAGCATCGTTTTGTAAAATTATTATATTTCAAACCAGTACTTATATTTACACAACGAAGAAATCTCTTAAGATACATAGCATGTAAGAGCACTTTGATTCTCTTGTAATATAATTATTTGCGATAATTCCTCCCTATGAGCAAGGAGAAGGGTGGCTTCGGCACTTATGCAGAAGGCTGTTCCCCTTGACATGTCGCTTGGATTGCACACCAATTTCTTGTTCAATGAATTTTGTTAACCAATTTAAATATAGAGAAGATTTTTTGGAAGATCGCTTCGTGTAAATAAACGCTTATGTTAAAATTGTTCATTGCTGAGTTTGGTGATATACAACATTATTATATGCGAAACCCGAAACACGTGTCCAGTATTTTTATGTAAAGAATCTATGTACAAAATTTCATAACTGTATCATGAAAAATCACAAAATTATAAGCTTGTTATATTATCTGGTTGTCCACATAAATACATGGTCACAGGGCCATCTGGGCGACTGCGGGGTTGTTTTATTCCCGCACCCACCTGTACGTTGACGCCTAATGCCCACTATGACCTGCCGTGATTTGTGTTGTACTTAGTGTCGGTGGTGTCCAACTCGTGATCTTTTGAAAATATTTTTGGGAAAAAATTCCGAAAAAATATAACATGGTGTAAAAATTATTGGAATCGATTCAGTTACTGATTCTGAACAAACTACAGTTACTAATTCAGGTTTCGCATATACTAAAAATATGTTGTATAGGTAACAAGTTTGATAAGCAGTTTAAAGAAAGTTTAAGCTATAAAATAATTCTGTCTTCATTAATTTCACACAAGTAATTGAATAAAAAAAGATTGATCTTTTTGTGGTGTGGACATCAGAGTAATGCAGTCAGTATTTTTGGGTTTTTTTTTCCGGTTGGGAAATTCGTCTAATGACATCCCCCGCTCTTGGGCGGAGCGAGAGATAGTGTCAGACTTTTACTGACTAAAAAACCCACTCTTGTTCCTTCTTTACTATTTTTCCAGGGCCCTGGGGATAACTTTCGCATCACCTATGGCCCCAGTAGGCCTCGACCCTGCTGGACCCCTACGGTTGCTGATAACTCCTTGAGGCGCGCGTGGAACACTACGCGCCGTTGACGACTTCGGCTCGGTCCGGACGGTTACCGGAATATTTTTGGGGTAAAAACGGGACTCTATTACTAATACTTCACTGTTCTTTTGTCTGTCTGTCATGAACCGTGATAGCTAACCGTGATAGATAGTTGAAATTTTCACACATGATGTATTTCTGTTGCTACTATAACAACAAATGCTAAAAAATTAATAAAATATATATATAAGTAGGGCTCCCATACAACAAATGTAACTTTTCAAAAAACAAACACCGTTACAGATGAAACTAAAAAGAAGTCAGAATATAGTGTCTAATGTTGGTCACACTTGGCAGGTTTTTCAATAATACTTTTCATATTACTACATATCTGAAAATTCCAATCGTCATTAAAAAAAACTTGTGCAATTCATAAAGCAACTATTTGAATTGCTCATTGGTATTGGATCGGGTCGAACGGGCTCCATTAACATCGTAATGAAATTAAACCTAGCGAGCAAATGATAAAGTGTTCCATCGCCCCTTGGTACTTACATGCTACAGAGCTGCGTCGTGTGCTTCCAAGGTTTTATGTAATTGACTTTAATTGCTACTTTTGATTGCTTATTTTGCTGTTGATGTCACTATCATTGGTATTTATTTTTTCAATTATGTACACACAAATACTTAAAAGTGAAAAGACATACAGAGAGGGGAGCAAAAAGGTTCTGCTTATTTCGAACGAAATTTCTTCCAGCAGACCTGCGACAGGAGAGTTGGAAGAGAAATGTAGACACAGTGTATAAATAAGTTAAAAAGTTAAAATAGACTGTATTATCTAAATTAAATCATATTAAGCAGACATTATATATCAATAACAGTAAATAAATGTACACATATGTAAATACGATACATAAATTAAATTTAAAAAATACTCTCGCTGAACATCAGGACGGCGACCAGTCGGTTCGCTTTTAAGGTGAAGGCACGTGAACACATTCGCTGGAAGTTGGTGTAATCATCACAGCATTGATTTGTTGGATTTGTGTCTCATAATTACATTGTTAATTTGTATGTATGTATCTAAGTATATATTTATTATTGTATTTCTTTTCTATTTCTTTACTATTAAGCTGCATCTACCATGTTGTTTCTGCACCACCCTAAGGTGTACTGGTAGAAAATGCCTAAGACATTAAGTCCGCCTTTGTACAGTTTTCATTACTAGTGTATAAAGTTTTAATAAATAAACATATCTATAATATATAACTACAAGAAGGTAATATAATAAAATAAAACCACGTGCCGGACGACGCAGCGTTGGAAGGCCTCCCACAAGGTGGACCGATGACCTGGTGAGAGTCGCGGGAATCCGATGGATGCGAGACGCACAGGACCGTTCGTTGTGGCGACATTTGGGGGAGGCCTATGTCCAACAGTGGACGTCTTTCGGCTGAAATGATTATGATGATGATGATGAAGGTAATGTTCTTTAACTAACTTTTTGAAGACAGATATACATATTTGGTATGTTATTAGAATAGATAATCGTAATGATTAGTGTTGTTTTAGGTTACATATTGCTATAGCTATTCATTATCGTACTGATTTTTTTCTAGTACCGATTTAGAAAACGAAAAGTCTCACTGTATTTGTTTCTCAATTCACATCAATAGGTATTGAAAAAATAGTTTGTCTTTCTAAAAGAAAACTGTGAGCGTTCAAGAAACTTTGTCGACCGAATCCTTTACTGATTGTTCAATACAATTTCCTTCAAGTTTGAGTTGGCAATAGGATTTACCTAGATAAGTCTACCGAACGGCGAACCTGAAGTTACGAAAAGCGGTATTCTTGGAATATAGTTGTGAATATTTTCAAATATTCTGCTGTCGTTTGGCTATTATATTTATTTACAGCAAAGTCTTAATTTATGATTGCATTTGTACTGATATCTGCTGTCACAAATAATAGGTCTTTACCTATGAAATTGGAGATTTTTAAAACGGTTTTAAAGTGTTATATCATTGGATTGACTTGGAATCATAAGTTCAAATAAATTTTATATTAAAGGTATGTTATTCTTCTTTTGAAATTAGGTATTTATTGGTTTCTTTGTGTTTTGTATTTTCTGTAATATCGCAGTACTTATAACCATGAAAGCTAATAAAAAAACGTTTTTTCATATTAAGAGTTTCAACGTAGATACTGTGCATTGCAAAGGGCAAACAATATCAATGTCGCATACCTACGACTTTCTTCTAACAAAAAAACTCTGTGTTCTTGGTTTAATAGATTTCGTTTTGGAAATTTTGTCTTGTAGCCGCCCTAAGAAATAAAGTTATTCCTGAGATAAAATTTCTCACATGAAAGTGATTGAAACCAAAATAGACATCTCATTCATTAGCAGTTTTAAGTCCGTATACATCATCGATATTGCATATCACTTGAGTCCTATTGTTTCCACGGTAGAACTCATATTACAAAATAATGCGAGTTTTCTTAGATTTCATACAAAAATGGTTATAAGTACTGCTATATTACAGAAAATATAAAACACAAAGAAACCAATAAATACCTAATTTCAAAAGAAGAATAACATACCTTTAATACAAAATTTATTTGAACTTATGATTCCAAGCCAATCCAATGATATAACACTTCAAAGCAACCCGTTTTAAAAATCTCCAATTTCATAGGTAAAGACCTATTATATGCGTGAGCAAACCAATCTCCAACTTTCTAGAAATTACTACGTTTATACTTGTTACATATTCTTCTTTGATTGCGATACCAAAAACCAGAGTAATAAAGTCAGGTTTTCCGATACCCAACGCTAGCAGATCGCCTAATACCGACCACAAGCCAACCATAACAATAAACAATTTCAGATTGGACTGTACCATGAAAACCACACGTCCGAAAATCCGGTCTCTCCTAATCAGATCCCGATTTATGGAATGACATATCCGTGCCGCTGAAATTCAAATTTCCCTCTCATCGGAATAGGGTTGCTATTATCGTGGCAAGTTTAAAGATATTTCCACAATTTCCAATTAAAATTAGACTTTAGTATTTAGGTGATAGGATATAAATTGAAGTGGTAAGTTTCATAAGATAACTTTGAATTTTCACTTTCATTAAACATGATATGTCTGTTTGTGTGTTGGTTAACTCTGAATCAGTATATAATTTGAAATTTAATTTTAATGTTTGTATTTTAGTATTTGGCAATTTATAATTACTGTTGTGAAGCAAATGAGAGATACTTAGTGAAATGTTATAAGCTTGCTACAAGTTATGGCAGATGTTTACTCTGGATTTAACCATTATAAAGTTTTGATGTGTGATAATATAATTTATAGCTGTACTTTATACTAAGCTTTGTACAACCATAGTCATAATATTAAAGACACCAACCACCAAAATAATAGAACAATGGGTAGCTCACTGTTCGACCGTCCGGTAACCGTCCGGACCGAGCCCAAGTCGTCGACGGCGCGTATTGTTCCACGCGCGCCTCAGGGAGATTTCAGCAAATCGTAGGAGCCCAGCAGAGTCGAAGCCTACTGGGGCCACGGGTAGTATGAAAGTGAAACCCGGGGCCCTGGGACGAAGGCAAAGAAGGAACAGGAGTGGGTTTTTAGTCAGTAAAAGTCTGACACTATCTCCCACTCTGCCCAAGAGCGGGATTTGTCATTAGATGATTTTCCTACATAAAAAAAAACCCTTAAATAATATCTCATCTTATACATAAAAGGAGAAACTGACTGACTGACATATCAACGCACAGCCTAAACTACTGGGACTAGAAGCGTGAAATTTTGCATAAGGCTTCTGGTGACGCGTGTAAATAGCAATCACCTGAATGGGATGGTGTTTTAAGACTACCAATATGGCGGTGAAATTATGGTTATATTACACAAAATTAAATCCCTGTTGACGATTCCCCGATGCACCGACCTCTACAACAACGATAGCAACTTATAACCCACGTACCTTGCTAATCCAGTGACCCCAACTCGTCGTCAGGAAAGCGCTTCATCCACGGACGCGTGGTCTGTCTGTGTGCTGCCGGCCGGCGAGCTAAATCTTCATCCATCCACAGGTGGGCTGGTCAGAACTCGTGAAACCAACACTGCACTTTATGGTCTTAATGTCTCACAGTAGCAGATACACTTATTCCACGAGAATTCTCAGGTTTTCAACAGATATGGGATTTTTACAGCGGAGCGGTTTTTATTCGACGCAATGTCGATTTGCGTAGCGGACACACTTTTTTGTTAGCGGGTTAGACGCCATCTAGCGGTCTTTAGCGAGCGTCTCAAGAAAGCATTCGATACGTCACCAGTGGGCGTTGCGGTCGTAGATATTGGTGAAGGAAATCGTCAACAGAGACTCAATCAACTTAGAGAATGCGGGAAAGATAACTAATTTATATTATTTATTCTCTAAAAATACATATAATAATAATAATAATAATAATAATAAGTTTATTTTCAGACTAAATTTGTCCATAGTTTTGTTAGTATTTGTGTGTTAGTAACAATAGTGCTTAAATAATTAGGTTAGTATTGTTAGTTTTTACTATTTATTTATTTATCTTATTTATGACTGTCGCCACCCAGTGTCTCTGCAAGGGGCAGTCCGGTCTGGCAGCAATCATCTTCAAAATGCTGTTGTCACTACCATGGAGGCGCCGCAGTAAGGAGGCCGCTTTCTTACGCATGATGGCGTGAAAACCATCAATACCAGCCTCTGCAAACATTCCCGATGCGCTACAGCGCCATGGCAGTCCCAACAGCATCCTGAAGGCATTATTGAATTGGACACGCAGGGCACTGTAGGCTCGCCGCGTATATGACACCCACAGGCCGCTCGTGTAAAACGATTGACAGAACGCCTTAAAAAGGGTTATTTTGACGTTATTAGTACAACGAGCGAACCTGCGGATGAGCATATTGCTTCTCACAGACAATGCCCTGCGCTCCCTCTCTATATCTCCGTCGTCCCTTAAGTCACTTGTGACAACGTGGCCAAGGTACTTAAAACAACTGACATTATTTAATGCTACACCGTTGAGACTTATGGGCGGAACACTGCGCGGCTGCTGCTTTGGTGCTTTAAATATAAGGAGCTCACTCTTCTTTGAATTATATATCAAGCCGTGTTCCTCCGCATAGGCCTCACATATTGATAACAACTTTTTCAACCCACCTATCGATGGACTGAGCAGCACCATATCGTCTGCATAGCTTATATTATTGACACATGTTCCATCAATATGGCAGCCGACATGTGTACTGCTCAGTCGCTCGATAAGCTGGTTGATATACAAGTTAAATAGCAAGGGCGAGCTTAACCCCCCTTGTCTAACTCCGCATTCCAGCCTGTACTCATCCGACAGAGTACCCACCCATCTCACCCGGTTTTTTTGATTAGAGTACCAATATTTGAGGAGGGAGGTATACTCCGCCGACACACCCGCGTCCCCTAACTTGTCCCACAGTATATTATATGCTACAAGATCAAAAGCTTTTGACAAGTCAAGGAAACATGCGTATACCGGCGTCCTCCTCGCTGTGTAGTACATGACAGTCCGCTTCAGACTCAGAATAGCGCTCTCTGTTGAGACTCCTGCTTTGAACCCAAACTGGGCGTCGTGCAACTTAACCTGTGCAGTGAGGCGACTGTTTAACAGACTGTCAAGTACCTTTGCTGTAGTGGTTGCGAGTGAGATGGGTCGATAGTTATTCATGTCAGACGTATCACCCGTCTTATTCTTGACTATCGGAACAACTATCGTTCGCATTAGCGGTTCTGGCAAGTACGAGTGACCGATGCACAGACTAAAAAACATAGACAGTAGTCGCGGCAAATGAACCCCTGCATATTTAAAATGCTCAATACTAAGCCCATCGTGACCGGGAGACTTTCCACGCTGCATTCTACTAATAATTTTAGCGACACTCTTAGCAGATATCTTTATATTCTGCCCCGTCACAATGGGCTCACCATCTCGCACCGGATCAGATGTTGGACATAAGAGCGACCGCACAGTAAAGTGCTCTCTAAAAGCCTCCGCTATGCTTTTGTGGTCAGTAGAACCACTGACACTCAACGGAAAGTTAGGTCTAACATTCATTTTGTTGGTATGCTTCCAAAAACTTTTAAAATCCTTAGAAGAATGGTCGGTTGCAAGGAGGTCCATTTTAAATTGCTCTTGTCTAACCTGGCACCATTTTAATTTCGCTTTAAAATGTCTCCTTGCCTCCGACATCTCATCAAAGATTCGACCCTTAGCTGGCCGCCCAACTGAATTCCACAATTGATATTTAAGCCGCGCCTCCCGATGTGAGTCCGCTACGTACTTATTCCATCCAATAACGTAACCTCCCTTTCTGCGACACCTTTTTCTATGTGTTTGAATGGCGGCGCGAGACAGCGTACCAGTAATTTGCTCATATAGCTTATCAAGAATTGAGTGATGATCCTTGTTAGCGCAAAAACCATCACAACATTCACCCAACTCCTGTGGAAAATCTATCAACCGTAATTTCGAATGACAAATATCATGGTATTTATTAATCTGTTGTACCTGTCTCTCGCCCCACACGACACAGTTTATAGGTTTTTCCACTACCAAATCATTAACCTTACGTTTAAGCTTATTTAGATTACATTCCACTACGAGCGGATAATGGTCAGACCAATACACGTCGTAGCGCACAGTCACACCAACGACTGAATCCCGTGCTGACTCTGTAACGATGCAGTGATCTAACCATCTAGTACAACCGTGAGCATCACTATAAAATGTATAGGTAGTTTTAGGACACCTATTCAAATCTATACAAAGCCAATCAAAATCGACACAAAAGTTCAACATTTCATTGCAAAACAACTCATTTGGGTGAGCATTAAAGTCACCCAATATATAAAAGGCCTCAACTCCATTGTTCTCCTCCACTTCAACCACCGACCGAATTGCACCAAAACACGCGGTAAACTCAGGTAGATTGTCATACGAATTAGTTGGCATATATACACTGAACAGTACCGCTGACCTACCGCACGCGGTTATCTTTATCGCACAGACTCGTACGTTATTACACTCTATCACGGACACAGATTCAAATGCACTTTTACGCCACAACAGCGCGACGCCGCCATAGGGCCTCCCGCTGAGTATACCTTCCGTAGTGTCGACCGCAGACGTGCCGGTGCACCCGAACTTGTCGTCGATCGTATTAAGCAGCGGCAGGTCATGCGGTAGCAGCCAGGTCTCCTGGAGGGCTACTACATCGGCTGTTGAGCATAACGTTCTGATTCCTTCTAAAGATCTCTTCATAGATTTACAGTTAAAACTTATTATTTCGCTGTAGCAATCCATCAAATATTAATATTAATTTATCTTTCTGTACTATAGCCCTTAGGGCCCTGTCTCTTATTTTTAATTTCATACAAGTTCACAAAACGCCTGAACGATATACCTGACGGCCACAATTTATCATCTAGGAACTTAGCGATTTTATATTTAGTTACATACAGTTTATAGGCGTTATAGTCCCTTTCTTGCTTCATTTTGATTTTTACCAAAGAAACTGTTTCTCGCGTTTTCTCGTATATGTAATTAATAATATCTTGTTCAGCTACATCCCTATGCACGTTAGATATAAACAATGGCACTTTCGTGTCCGCCGCTTTGAACTTAGAGCTATTCTCGTTAGAATCAGTAACCGCACTGCCTGTCTGACTAATCAAACGATTTTTAAATCTACGTCTCTGCACCAAATGCCACGTCTCATCCTTCTCTTGCGCCTTCCATTCACCCTCTCTCTGAAGTACGTCGGCAAAGGAGACTTGTTTTGGTGGCGATAGTGCATTCTTAGTTAAATTAGACTGCTTATCGTTAACAACAACAGTGTGACTCACTAACCTGCCAGTGCGCTCCACAGCTGTTCCATTCACCGTAGTCTCAGTGCTAATACTAGGGCGCAACACACACTCACTTGACGTCCCGCTATCGCACTCCTCGCTGCCGCATCTCGCCGGCAGTTGCACCATCTCAGTCACCCGTGTCTCCACAATGGGCGATGAGTGACAAGAACGCATAGATTTGTTCACTGATTTATGTAAAAGAGATGAACACTCACTAGACTCGTTTACATCGTCATTGAATGATACATTGTTGCACGACGTTAGTGCCATCGGTCCGCTGTCGATCGTATTATTCAATCCACCTCCCCTTTTTCTAATATTAACATTTTGCTCATGAACTAGAAATGAATTCTCTTTATGGTGTCCTATAATATGACCCTTCAATTCACTTTTAGATACATAATTATGTGGAATGTCATGCACGACTTTCTCTAAAAGGACAATTCTCTTAAGCAAGGGCGTCACATCGACATGATCGAAAGTGACGGGTGGAAGTTTTTCCAAATTTTTTGCCACAAATATAGGTACCAGTTCAGGGTCTGTTTCTTTAAACAAGCAGATGATGTCCTCGATGTTCCTTAATGTCTTCCCTTGACGTTTTCTGGTCTTCAACCGCTTGCTCAAGGATTCAAATAGTAACGATTTTGCTACTTCAATCTCATCCGAACTAAAAGCACTTTCACATATTTGTACGAGGCTTTCTTCCGTCATAACATCTATTTTATTTTGAACAAAAGCTAAAACTTCACAAATGACAATATTGCAATTAGAACATTTTAATCTATTCGATTCATTATCCATCGTCGTAGCAGAGGTCAATAACCTCGCGTGCGCGCACAATCACGGTCAAGACCGCACTGATCATATACCTTAAGAAAAGGCATTGACGCTTCACCAGCTTCCTTTTATAATATAGGCGAGCACTAAGAGAGGATTCAGGATCACCCCCTAAAGGGAGGAAACGGGGGTCCATAGTTTATGTGGAGAAAGCTACTTTCACGCGGGGGAAGTCGGCAGAAGCTAGTCTAATACATAAAAGGAGAAACTGACTGACTGACATATCAACGCACAGCCGAAACTATTGGAACTAGGAGTGTGAAATTTTGCACAAGGCTTCCTTTTATGCAGTGGACGTCTTTCGGCTGAAATGATGATGATGATGATGACCCGCTAAGGCCCTTTTACGCGTGTGAAGCCGCTGGCAGAATCGAGTCGGCAATATTCAACAACAAGCATGACAACGAATAATTTGGTCACGTTAACAATCATCGTTCTCCTACATTCTCTGCGTCCACTTGACGTAACTGCACGGCAACAAAGCGCATTCCGCGGTCGCGTCGCTGTCATCCTCGTGTGACGTCACCGCAAAGGCCGTGGCACAATTTAGTATCCTCTGTAATGGTCAGCTTTGCGGTGACATTGTTTATCTATGGTTTATCATTGTCTATCGATTACACAACTTTTTGTTTCTTTTTTAAACACTGTATTATTATTATTATTTTTTTACATTTATTTATCTCAGCACCCTAAGGTCCTGGACCTTTGGAAGGCGTACGAGGAGCCGAAACCAACTCGCAGAGGCCCTTATAGACGCTTTTAATGGAAAGTGGTACGAACTGGTGATTATCCCTGTACGCACTATGCTAGTGCATCCAAGGACAACCCCCGGTTGGTGGGAAACTATTGCGACATATGGAAAACTAAAATATAAGGCTATGGTTTTTGGAGTCTTAAGTGGACTGGTTACCAGGAACTATGTTAAGACTATGGCCCCTGCCTAAACAATGTTATTAATATCCATCGACAAAAGGCAGGAGGTGACTTGCACACTCAATAAATGGGCCCCCATAAACGGTCGCTAGCACGAAGTGACGTAGCAACAAGAGGGCAACATATCCTGAGGTGCTTAAGGAGTGGAGAGGTATACCACGGCTATCAGGACAATCCCGGAAGTACGGTCAAGATCCCTACCAGCACCTTACTGGATTATACATCCTTCTCCCGAGCACGTTTGCTCTTGCGAATCTCCACTCAAGCCAGCCAATAAAGGCAAGAGAGAGGTGGGAGCTCTGTTCCTCGTCAGTGTTCACTACGGCCGGCTAATAAAGGCAAGCCGAAGATGAAGAACAAGAATTTTCCCGGGAGATCGGGTCCGTGGGGTCGCTAATGCCCAACAGTTCGCCACAAAACTGCCCTGTATCAGTATATCTTAAAACCCTGAGATCCCGGACCTTTGGAAGGCGTACGAGGAGCCGAAACCAACTCTCAGAGACACTTTACTCATTTTTTGGAATGTGATACCAACCGACGATTATCCCTGTACGCGCTATGCTAGTGCACCCAAGGATAACCCCCGGTTGGTGAAAAACTATAGCGATATATGGAAAACATTATTATTATTATATAACTAACTGACTATACAACTAACTGTATTGTTCAGTTTGGTATTATTTGGCGATTCGTTTTATTTATATGGTTATGCTCGGGGTATCAGAAATGAAGAGATCCACAGGAGGACTAAAGTTACCGACATAACCGTCCGGTAACCGTCCGGATCGAGCCCAGGTCGTCGACGGCGCGTGCTGTTCCGCGCGCGCCTCAGGGAGATGTCAGCAACTGTAGGGGCCCAGCGGGGTCGAAGCCTACTGGGGCCAAGGGTCTGATTCTGAAAGGAAGGCCCTGGTACGAAAGGCAACGATGGAACAGGAGTAGGTTTTTAGTCAGTAAAAGTCTGACACTATCTCCCGCCCCGCCCTAGAGCGGGGGATGTCATAAGATGATTTTCCCATCGGAAAAAAAAAACCGACATAACCCGTAAAATCGCCAAACTTAAGAGATAGTGGACTGGGCACATTGCTCGCTGAACAGATGGTCGATGGGGACCACGTACTGCAAGACGCAGCGTTGGAAAGCCTCTCACAGGGTGAACTGATGACCTGGTGAGGGTCACGGCATTCTGATGGATGCGAGACGCACCGCACTGGTCGTTATGGCGTCACTTGGGGAGGCCTATGTCCAACAGTGGAATTTTTTTAGCTAAAATAATGTATGAAAATGATGATGTTACATTTATGGTTTTTAGGGAAGCCATTCTAAAATGCCAATGCTGTAATAACTGATTGTGTAATGATTGATTATGTATTATTTTCCTTTTCCTCTTGTATTTAGAACACACGTATCTATTCTGTTCGTTGTAGGTACCATTCTAACTATTTAGATTCACGTAACTGTTATTGCAAAAAAAAACTTCTAAAAACAAAAACATCAAAATAAACGATAACTTTCATCCTTGGATTTCTAAATTTTAAAACCTTAGCTTTTTTTACCTTCAAACAAAATCGATCCATACTCTGTGTCCTTTATTTCCACGCATCGTTTGCACCAATGATTAATGACGTCACTTTTTGCTCACCTGATGTTAAATGGACCGTTGGCTAAGCAGATGTAATCCATCAGACTTTGATAATGCGACGTCGTTTATTTGCCATGGACACGGGTCATGGCTTGTAGCCCTCGATTTGTTTTCATGGGATTTTGTGGAAGGATTATGTGTTTGATGCTATAAGGATCAATGATGATTAACTCTATCTATCAGTGTCTTCTAACACATATTGAATTATTCTTTTATGTCAAACTAGTTTCTTTCAGCGGCTTCGCCCGCGTGGAAGTAGCTTTCTCCATACAAACTTTAGGCCACCGTTTCATCACCTTAGGGTTGTTTTTTTTTTTTAGGTGGGAAAATCATCTTATGACAAATCGCGCTCTTGGGCGGAGCGGAAAACAGTGTCAGACTTTTACTGACTAAAAACCCACTCCTGTTCCTTCTTTGCCTTCGTCCCAGGGCCCCGGGTTTCACTTTCACACTACCCGTGGCCCCAGTAGGCTTCGACCCTGTTGGGCCCCTACGATTTGCTGACATCTCCCTGAGGCGCGCGTGGAACAATACGCGCCGTCGACGACTTGGGCTCGGTCCGGACGGTTACCGGACGATCGGACGGCGAGCCACCCATTGCTCGCCGTCCGCAAGCCCTCGCCTACGGTGGCCGGAAACCGGGATCGGAATCCCGGCGGCGGTTGGGGCGTGAGGACCGTTGCCTCACGCGATCGGCCGCCTCCTTTGCTAGCATTACTGCTTCGCAGAAGGAGGCGACCGCCTGCCACTCCTCCTTGCTCCGGACCATGGCCTGTACCAAGGCCCTTCATCACCTTAGGGTGTGAATTTTCGAAAATCCTCTCTTAGTGCTCGTCTACGTCAAAAAAGGAAACCTTGTGCAAAATTTCACGCTCCTAGTCCCAGTAGTTTCGACTATGCGTTGATATGTCAGTCAGTCAGTTTATCCTTTTATATATATAGATTAGCACCGATTTCACCCACATGAAAGTTGGAAATGATCTTGAACAGGGAACATGCTAACTCCCGGGACAAAAATATTCTTCATCTTTTTCAAAGTCTTATATCAAAATTGGTTTGACGGGTTTGGCGTGAAAACGTTACAAACAAACAGAATTGCTTTCACTTTTATAATTTTAATTTATTAAATTTTGGGTTTATTGTTTATTGAATATTGGGATTTTAGTTTTTTGAATGCTTATAAGGATTTTAATTTATTGAATTTTGTATTTTAAACAAATATCTACGAGTATGCCAATATTATAAAGCCGAAGAGTTTTTTTGTTTGGTTGGTTGAACGCGCTAATCTCAGGAATTACCGGTCCGTTTTAAAAAATTCTTTCAGTGTAGGATAGCCCATTTATCAAGAAAGACTATAGGCTATAAAACATTACGCTTTGATTAATAGGAACGGAGTATCGACAAAAAAAAATGCAAAAATGGGGGAAAATTATTGCATTTGAGAGGTTTCGTTGCGTGCGCTGCGTAAACGGTTAAAGTTACACAAAAATTATGTAGTACAAAATTGTTCCCATTAAATTTTTTTAAAGAAAATCCGCAACAGCATATGTCTATCTTTTAATATTGGCTCACTATAACCTTTTTATGTTAATCAAATTCGTCCTAAAATAATGCATTATTTACGAAGGAGTTTATATAAATATAATATTAATCCTTATCCAAATAAGTACAATACTCATTTTAAGTATTTCATTTTGAACATAATTGCCGTTTACATCATTTGGTTTCGATAAACATCTTAGGAGATATCATAGTTTTAAACTAACGCCGTAACAAAATAATTTTACTTCGCGCCGAAACTGAAATGCAATTCTATTATTGTTCACATAATGTAGTAATATTTTCATTACGGGTCAAAGGATTCTAGTAATATTTTCATTACGGGTCAAAGGATTCGCAAGTTTAGATATATATAAAAAAATACAATCAATGTATCCTGGCAACACCATCGCGTCTAGATGTCACTTATTTTTTTTGCGGTAAAAGTTTCGCATGGAAAAAACTTTATCCTATCTAATTATTCATTTAGGATACATGGAATAGTATTTTTTTAGCAATTTAACAAAATCCCAAGTGATACATCTTATTATTCATTTATAATACATGAAATAGTTCCTTCTTTAGCAAAATAAACAAAATTTGAAGTGATAACCTATAAAGTGTATTGTGCAATAACGAATTTCAGTGTCGAATTTAAGCCTTGAATCTACAATCACACAGGATGAAGAACCGATATCCAGCAAAAGCCAAAGCACTAAGTGATCATAGCGAGTACTGCATCTCAGACTTACGAGTCGAAACCTTGCTCAATCTTCAATCAGGGTACGAGATACCATTAGCGACGTTGTTTTCGCATGCTAACTGATTGGAAGCTGCCAGACTGGTACGTGATGCTCTTAGCGGCTTATTCTACGTTGCTAGTCTGAAAAGGCCCCTGAAACCTGTCATCGAGGACGCGATCCTCATCGGGCACTGGCGGAGGCACTAAGTGATCATAGCGAGTGCCGTTTTTCGGACTTGCGAGTCGAGGCCTTGTTCAATCTTCAATCAGGGTACGAGATACCATTGGCGACGTTATTTTTACGCGCTAACTGATTGTAAGCTACCAGACTAGTACGCGATACTCTTGGCTTCGTTATTCTACGTTGCTAATCTGGTATGCATCTGTTATAGCAGGTGAGGTGAGGTGGTGGTGATTCATTTATAATCCAAAGAACAAAATGACAAAAAGACTAAGTTCGACGTGCTCCACTTTATCAGTGCCTATAAAGGTCACGAGAAGGCCAAGTTCATACTACCCATCTGTGTATTATTAATTCGTGTAAAAACAGTACACCACCTATGTGTAGATCGCTACAAAACATTCAAACTCCTTTAGTGAATACGAGATATTCCAAACCACCATAAGGTGGCAAGTTATACTGCCTAATATGTAAATTATAAACTTTCCAAAGTAATGCTAAAGAATACGAGATATTCCAAACTGTCTTAAGTTAATCCAATGTACCTAGCCGGATTGCCGGTAGATACCCACCTGTGTCCAGTTGTTGGACTAGAAGCCAACCCAAAACCATGGGAGAAGGCAAGGCAGAATTATTGACACCCTTACCGGCTACAATGCTGGTGGAAAATACTGCCATAGTGCGAGCATAACGGTGGCCGATTATCAAACCTATTTTTTGCTGAGTTAAATAGTAAAGACCTATTCAATAGAAATATTATTATTTCCTTATGGTTATGTTGTACACTGACCTGCAATATATTCAAAATAATAAAAACAAAAACAAACCATGGAACACGAGATGTTCACAATGATATATATCTAAGCACTAAGTGACATGAATACTTCATCAACAATTTACAAATGATATGTTCACTTATAGCAACAAATATCAGTAAGTGTTGATTATGATATGACTCCATGTAATAATATCTATGGAAAATCTTGATATAATTTAAACGGATTAAATTCATAGGTACAGCATATCATTCCACATCCTCAGTATTTAAGCTTATAGTAAAAACCTTGCTCAAAGAGCATGTAAGCTAACTTTTAAGGAACCAAAACCTAAGGAAATCGCAGGTTAAGTCCTCTGCTGACACCAGCAGTCCTGAATAAAATTATAAGGTTCTAAAGTTTCAATACCAGAATTACAGGAACTCCTCACAGACTCGAAGAACCCGTGCACCAGCACCTTGGAATACTTGATGTATGACACCAATGCCACAATTGGTGTGGCCACCCGCTGGGCTGAGCGGTTTGAGGAAGCTACCATTGATTTTAAGAAGAAGTAACTTCTCACTGTTGAAAGCAGAAGGAAATAATATTGACGGGCAAAACCACCAGCCCTACTTACTTATAATCACCCCAAGGGAGTAAGTCAGCAATAAACTTATAATGAAATACAACAACTAAATAATGAAATATGTGCTGATATATTTGTAAATAGTTGTTAGAACAAAATGGTATGAGGTATCTACCTTACTTAATGTCTAAATCACTCAATAAACTAAAAATTCAATATAAATGAATGTCAAATTACACAAACCGTGTACGCCTGCTATTGACAATTGCACAGAACTAAACCTAAATTCAAATCTTTTGTAAAAACTTACCTGGTTGGTGCTCCTAATAAATAAATAAACAGACCCCCTATCAACATATAAGGTTGAAATAAACAGGGAAATCTTTGTTGTAACAAAACAGAAATAACAAGATTCAGATTTAATTTGATCTGCACTGGTATAACATTTCCAGTAGCAATTGTCTTATATTGACAATATTTTCTGTGTTCAAAGCAAATATTGTATGGAGGGAAATTGCCTCATTATAGGGAATACCTAGGAACAAGCTTCCCATGACTAGACAACTGGCCTTGTCATGGAAACATTACTTCTGATGCATTTGGCACATAAGAGCTCTCATGCCACGGGACACAAAAAGTGTGCACCAAAGCAACTTGTTTCACCAAGGACTCACTTCTATGACAATCAAAAAATCTCACTGCGCTTAGTAGACTCAAATGACTGATATTTGTACATATTATATATTGTGGCTGTTAATTGTCCCTAAATAAATAAAATAAAATAAAAATAAAATAGAAAAATTACTTTGCAGTATACATGACTCCTGAACTTAAAAATTTAACATAAAAGTAGACAACTATCTACCACTTGGTAAAGAAATGTAATGTTAGATTTTATGTTAGATCATTCAGACATTCCCAAAACATGCATGGCATACCCACCAATTTTGGGACAGGGATGGTTTGCTGAACACAGTTTAATATCATGCCTATAAGCCTATATGTATCCTATAAGTCATATGGTGAAATTATGGCTTCTCTCTACTTTGTTAGGTTGTCACTGTCAAACAGTGTCAGAAATGCAATAGACAACTTTGTCTACGGTGCAGCTAAAACCCGGTCCACACATGACCTACAGTAAAACTAGTCTTTTGTTTGGCTGATACTTTTAAATTTATTTCATGTTTATCCAAGTAGAATAAACATATCTTATCTCCTCTTTATTCTCTAAAATAGCTAAGTGGGACTGAATGTTCAAAATACACTTACTTAATTGAGGCAATGAATTACCCCATTTGAATTACTGGTATCATCAAAACTATAAGTACTTAACTTACCAATACAAAAGTAAAATTGCATTGAAACAAAAAGGGGGGGGGGTGTATGCTGGGGACCAACTAGTGCAACAGGTCCTCGTGAAAAGTCAGTGACCATACAACTTCTCTAGGTATCTAGTCCCTAGCAGGAAGTTCATTCCATCGACATGACATAAACCCCTCCCTCAAGAAACAAAGTTTCTCGTTACGTAAAACATAAACTGTGACACAAAAATACTACTGTGATGACAGAGAAAGACAATCGCATTAACTTCCATTTCGGGAGGCAAAAAAAAAAAAAAAAAATGACATAAAATGGTCTTCATAAGTATAAAATAATTGTATTTACATATATTTAGATAGACCCATATGCATATACATACAGGTATATACAAGTATACACATACATGCTGAAATAAACGTTAGTATACTAGCTGTATCATGCAGTAGAAAAAAAAAAAAATAATAATAATAATAATAATTTAATATATTAAAATATAATTTATATGTTATGTTAAATGAACAAACGGAATAATAATAATAAAATCGATAAGCTAGACTTCCATACCAGTCACCTACAATGTCAACACAAATATAACTTAGATGTGAATAGATACTTATCGTTTGAAACGAAAATGATGAATGTGATAATATATAATGCATGTACCTAATTGCATTGCCTAATGCAAGGCTAATTATATGATGCATGTAATGTAATTACATTACCCCCAGTGACATTTAAAACATCACTATGGTATGATAAAAACAACTAATGAGATTATTCTGCTTTAATAGATTTCAACAAATTGTCTTTGTGTTAAGTGGGAACAGCAGTACTATAAAACCAAAGTAACTCTTTGTCTGATTACATTTAGTAATAATGACCTTGTAATATAGCCGACATCAACGGCTAGGTACAGGGGCGCTGGCTTTTAGAAAACCTCATGGGTGCTCATGCTCATTTGATGGACTCGAAAAAGTGGCGAAGTGTGAGAAGAAAAATGCACACTGATCAACCGACAAATAAATAAATGTCCTACTTACATACTGCGTACCTAATTACTAATTATGTTCGATAAAAATATAAAATGAAATCATTTTATAAAAATGAAACTAGTTTTTAGTATCAAGAAATATTATAATGTAACCGTAACCTAAAAGGCGATTACTTATCTGTTTCTTGATGTCTATTCTCAGGGGTGCTCGGCACCCACTGTTTATTTCTCATAATCGGCGCCCCTGGCTAGGTACATATAACGATGATGTACAAATAACCAAGTAAGTACTAAAATATACTGAGAGTAATGATATAATATTTCTAAAATAAGCTAGTAAGTCATAAGTGACTTTCATTAAGAATAATCCAATTAATTACAATACACGTCTCACACCGTGGTATTATAACTGCCCCTGTTGAAGATAACATGCTTCTCATCTAAATCAGTTGCCTATCAATGAATCAAATATATTTTTACAATACGAGAATACTTGTCACACAATACTTTAAAAAATGAACGGATAGTCTAGTCAACACCTTGGGACACTCCCAGCAAGAACGTATGACTGTAGCGACAAAAAAAACCTTAGGGAAAACTGAAATCAACTCATATCTTACTATAAAAAGAAACCGCACTTGAGTTGATAGTACCAGTACTAACAATAGCGTAACAATTAATTATTGCAGCAAACTCTAAACATCTACATTATGTGAACAATAATAGAATTGCATTTCAGTTTCGGCGCGAAGTAAAATTGGGAATCAAACGAGCTTACCTGTTAAGCGAAGTCTTGATTCTAATTTTATGAGCGCCGAAACTGAAATGCAATCACCCACCCAACACTAGTTAATAGCCCCAAAGCTGCAATAATTAACCTACCTAACTCACAGTTATCCTTACAGGGAAATAGTGAATGTAAGTATGCGGTAACAAGTCTGTCCAAAAGACAGCTTGTTCCTTGTCCTATAATCTCTAAAGTAAGTGACATCTAGACGCGATGGTGTTGCCAGGATACATTGATTATATTTTTTTATATATATCTAAACTTGCGAATCCTTTGACCCGTAATGAAAATATTACTAGAATCCTTTGACCCGTAATGAAAATATTACTACATTATGTGAACAATAATAGAATTGCATTTCAGTTTCGGCGCTCATAAAAGTAGAATCAAGACTTCGCTTAACAGGTAAGCTCGTTTGATTCCCAATTATCAAGTTCTACACGCACGGACGCGGTGGACGTCGCGTCGTGGCTGTCGGGTATCACTCTATTAGGTAAAAGCACCGCTCATTCAACTTTTGAACAGCCTCTGACTAATTTTTTTAGAAAGATAGCGTATGCTCGATCCGAAAAAAAGGCCCTTTGGGAAAAATTTGCAAGATATCAGTTTAATCATATGGGATGAACGCATTCATTGATCTCATATAGAGACCCTTAAAGATATAAGAAGCTGTAATAAAATTATGGGTGGAATTACTTTCAAGTTTGCTGGTGATTTAACATTGTCAGTTATAGTTAGGGGAACTAGAGCTGATATTGTTGAGTCTTGCGTTGAGAGCACATTTGAATGGAGGTACAAATTTTTCTTCAAAGTTACTTTTAATAAGCGATGGGGAAGTACCTTACCGTGAAAATGATAACAAAATCGAAATTGATCGTGATTTAGGTGAAAAAGTTACCAGCATTGAAAATCTAATCTCCAAAGTCTATCCAGGTGTAGTCCGAATACAAAATGAAGGCTACCAGTGGATGTGTCAAAGAACAATATTTGCGGCTAGAAATAGTAGCGAGGAGATAAGCAACTACATTTCCATTAATAAATGTAATGGATCAAGAAGATGCGGTAAATTACCCTCAAGAATTTCTGAATTCACTAACTCCGAGTGGCCCTTCCCCACATTCGCTCAAATTAAAATGGTTACACTAATTATTTTACTCCAAAACTAGGGGAACCAGACTCGGAGTTTAATTTCTTCGCAATAACATGATCAGTGCCACAGTTTTGACTGGTGCAGTATGGCAAATGGTAATAGCCTGACGTATCTTAAACAGTCTCCACTTGCATTTCACAAATATTTCCAATTTCTACGCGAACGAAGTCGCGGACAAGAGCTATTAATTATAATAAAAAAAAAAAAACAATCAAAAAACCTAATAGAAAAAATTTCGACTTCTACGCGTCCGAAGACGCGGGCAAAAGCTAGACTTTTAATAAAGATGATTTCTATTACAGGTTTTTACCTAAAATATATATTATTTAATTATTTTTTTTACAATATCACTAAAGTATGAAATAATATGGATGGATTCCAGGAAATTTAATAATGCAGACCGGTACTATAGTCAGGTCATACAAAAATTAATAAGATCATAACCAATATTATTATTTAGCTATTGGATTTATAAATTAAAATCATATGGGTTGCCTGGAAGAAATCGCCGAGTGCGATAAGGCCGCCAATTGTATGTTTCTTTTGTATTATTATTTAAATTTTTAAATTTGTAATCTTGGTATGCAATAAAGTATATATAAATAAATAAATAAATAAATCATAAAACCCGTAACTGCAATAAACAAATCACTTTTGCACTATATTTCCTCATCTCATTTAAGATTAAAATAATATTCAATAACACGAAGTATCTTTAAAGTTTCCTTTGCCGGAAAATGAGGTGCAAATCCAGTAGATTTTCCTAGCGTAGTCTGTAAATTACTTTAACTGGCGCTAAGAACTTTGAGTCATAATTCAGAGTGAAGTTGTCCGTCAAAAGATTGGTAAAGGCGTGCCTCGAGTTCCATTGGATTCTAATTCAAATTGCACGTATTGAAAATATTCTTGACTAAATTTGAATAATACATGAAACGCATGTTACAAAAAGAGTTATGAGTATACATGTGGATGGGTGGAGGGGGAGAGGGAGGCCAAAGAAAACATGGATTGATTGTGTGAAGACTGATAAGGAAAGAAAAGGAGGTTAGTTATGGCATGAAGGGTGACAGGATAGAATGGAAGAATAAAACGTGTTGCGCTGATCCCAAATAAGACGGGACAAGGGCAGGATGGTGGTGAGTATCTGTGTCGATAAAGTCAATAGTACGGAAACCATTTTGACAACGAAAAGAAGCGTCATGTGACGTATACAAGCTTTGATAAATTCTGGCATGACATTCGCAGTAAGTCAGGCTATAAAAGAAGTGATCAAGACCCCAAGAGCTCTCTGGAGGCTTTAATTTTTTTTAAGATCCCACAGGCTAGTCCGGTTAAGCACTCGACAACCTCATAGGTTGACTTGCGATAGGCCAAACACAAAAAAAAATCCCAGGCGCTCTCTTGATCCGGACCAATAACATTGCCTAGAAACTGTCTCTTGGCTCGTTATGAATTGAGTATGTAAAACCTACTTCATAATAAATCAGTTGTGTGATCTAGAATAGTTTATTTATTGCTCGTTACTAACTCATCATTTACAAAATAGAGTCGATCGGAAGGTCCTAAATCGACATCTATTATTTGTAACTAAATGCCGTTTTATATAAAAAACATAACCCTCAAAAAGAAGGAGTGGCTGGCGGTCGCCTCCTTCTGTGAAGCAGTAATAGCTAGCAAAGGAGGAGGCCGACCGCGCGAGGCGACGACGGTCCTCTCG
Source organism: Mythimna impura (assembly GCA_905147345.3). NCBI lineage: Eukaryota > Metazoa > Arthropoda > Insecta > Lepidoptera > Noctuidae > Mythimna > Mythimna impura. Next base: position 28,848,341 of record LR990349.1, on the reverse strand, counting down.
CCCCAGCTGCCGCGATTCTGATCCCGATTACCGGCCACCGTAGGCACGGGCTTGCAGACAGCGAGCAATGGGCAGCTCACTGTCCGACCGTCCGGTAACCGTTCGGACCGAGCCCAAGTCGTCGACGGCGCGTATTGTTCCACGCGCACCTCAGGGAGATGTCAGCAAATCGTAGGGGCCCAGCAGGGTCGAAGCCTACTGGGGCCACGGGTAGTGTGAAAGTGAAACCCGAGGCCCTGGGACGAAGGCAAAGAAGGAACAGGAGTGGGTTTTTAGTCAGTAAAAGTCTGACACTATCTCCCGCTCTACCCAAGAGCGAGATTTGACATAAGATGATTTTATTTATTTATTTATTTAAACTTCATGTACAGTAGTGGTACATAGGCGGACTTAATGCATTTTCCCACCTAAAAAAAAACCCTCAAAAAGAAAAAAAGCGATGGTCTGTATAAAAATCAAGTTACTCAAAGCACAAGATAATATTATAAGAACAAGTAACAACCAGATGATTAAAAAAGGTACCCAAGATAAATAAATAATCTAAAACAAAAACACAGTTGCTAAAACCAAGACAACAAAACCAGCCACAAGCATTAAGTCCGCCTTTGTACTTTATGTTGCATGAAGATTAAATAAATAAATAAATAAATAACAAAATCTGAAAAGGTAAAAACATACGCAACGGACGGAGATCCCTTCCTTTCAAAAAATAAAAAGCTAGCCTGAACAAACGGCAAACTAAATATATTTATAATGAATTAAAAAATGTTAACGTACATTACTTATTCAGTCGTAAAGGAAAAGTTTACGTACGATCTTCATCCCATTATGAATATACAAAGGGAATTTCACAGATGGTGCTTTATTCTTTCTTATTTGAATATTTTCTTTGTATGGTCGGAATTTACTGCGTTGATCCGGGAAGAAAAATATGTTGTTGATAGGATGGGATGGTGGCTGGTGGCCAACCAAATTTAAGCCCAAAGGCTCTGCGCAAACGTAGACACTTTTGTGTCTTGTGATGGTTACAAGATAAATATTTTACTATCATAATATAAGCATAGGCAAAATCAGCCTCATAGCTTTCCCGCTACTGGGGACTCAGGTCTACCACGTGGCCCCAGTGCGGATTGGTGGAAGTTACATATCTTTGAATTTTTGATTGTATGAAATACCAGTTTCCTCACAAGGTTTTCCTTCACTTTCTGATAGACACATGAGTGTCTATCAGAAAGTGAAGGAAAACCATCATTCATTTCAGCCGAAAGACGTCTACATAGACACTAGTTCTGTGCAATTTCTTCCTTTTAAACCATATTCCCAGTCAAAAATATCAGTTGTCAGTTGAAGACAGAAGCAAAATTAATATATTGCTAAACAATTGTCGCACAAAAGGCTGAATTGTAATAGGTGTCCGTAACTATGACTTTTTTGTGGTGCGCTGGGTTGGTAAACAGACCGCTACCGAACCCAGCAACTACGTTTTCCTATGATGGTGTCGTCGGTAACAAACAGTGTCTACGTTTGCACAGCGCCTAATACCGTTTTTACTTTTTGAGATTAATTTAAAAAGCAGATACTTAAATGTTGTATTAATCTTTTTGATTTTCTAAAGTATAGCCTGGCAGATTATGGTAAGTTACAGGTTTTGAATACATTATTGCAGCTTTTTTTTTGGTACAAAATCATCTAAAGAATGTCACGCTCTAGGGTGCACGGGTGGGGCGAGAGGGCGTGTTAAACTTTTACTGGCTAAAACCGCATCTATGTTCCTTCACTTGCCATTTGCTTTCTAGGACCACGGGTATCCTTTTTATACTTTTCCCCATGGCCCTAGCAGGCATCAGCCATACTACGGTTTTCTGATATCTCTTTGAGGCGCGTGTGGAGCACTACAGGCCGTCGAACGTCGAACGGACAGCGAGCTACCCATTGCTCGTTGTCCACAAGCCCGCGCTTACGGTGATGTAATTGTAGTTTGTAATCAGGTTATTTACTTTTATATACATTTAAATCTAATAATGACGTAATTAAAACTAACTTACAAAATAAAAATAAAAGCCCTAAAGTACTAAAAAAAGCAATCTAAAGTACGGCGTTGAAAAACTCCTCCACATCGCTGTCGACTGGTAATGTACCCAAAAGACTGGCGGCATTGGCACGCTGAATGGTAATGCTTATCCTATGTCCGGTTATTTACTTATGCAGAAGTTATTGGTAATTGTAGGTATATATTCTTTTATTTTCTAAAACATACAACCAAATTGGCAACTCACGCTCGCCATTTAAATCAGCTGCGACAAAGTTTAAATCATTTGAAAACCGTCGGGTTGTAACAACAGCAAATCGGTACCCCAATAAAGTGCCATTAGGAACCCCTACACGGAAAAGTGCTCAATAAGTACCGATTTTGGATATTTTGGTCCACAAATGTTCGAAGCTGTTAAATAAGTACCTACTTATGTAAGAGTGGGATTTTTAGCTTCTTGTCCAAAATGAAGTGTTTAAATAATAAGTTGACAGCAACATATTACTTAATTACCTTGAGGAATTTAAATTCTTTAACGTTTTAGGGTTTCGTACCTCAAAAGGAAAAAAACGGAAACCTTATAGGATCACTTTGTTGTACGTCTGTTTGTCTGTCTGTCAGTCTGTTTGTCGAGAAACTTTATCTCGGGAACGCGTGCAGGTATCGATTTAAAAATAAAACCATATACTCAGGACTGCGGTCCCTTGAAGCTGTGAAAAAATTAAACTTCTGAGTTAACGAAAAAAAAGATACGGCCGTTTATGTCGCAAAAAACGTGTATTTCGACACTCTCAAGGGAATCAAAATTCATAGTATACTTCACGTTGACCTAGAATCCTGAATCCTGAAGTTTCATAGCACAAGTACCTAAAGGAAAAAATCTAATAACTATAGTTATGTCACAAAATAAAAACTTTGACTCAATTCGGTAATTGAACTGTTTTTCATAGGTAAGTTTGTACGGAACCCTCAGTGCGTGAGTCCGACTCACACTTGTCCGGTTTATTATGTTTGATAGGCTCGTGCTTGACCAATATCTAACCTGATGGTAAGCGACGATATGGTCAACGATAGAGTACGCTTGCCTAGAAGTAACCTATCCATTCTTGACTAAAAGACATCTAGGTTGTAGCTATCAGGGAAACCAGATTCCAACAGGGAATTAAATAAATAATAATAAAATAATAATAATAAATCATTTATTTTCAGGCATCTTGGCTCATAGATACCTTACAGACTAACATATATATATAGAGTAAATACAAGTAATCGTTGGTAAATAAGACTTAGGACTATGTTAATAACACTTCACATTGCACTGAGTTCACTTTGTGCTGTTCTGTGGCACCTGTCCGTGGAAACGACGGAACACCACGCCCTGCGGCTAAAAGTCTTCCTTCAACATGAGGGGCAGAAAAGTATTCGGGACTCGCACCACGAACGCCCTGAAATAGACGTTACGTTGCGACTCCTGAAGCTGTACCCTCAGTGCCTACTTCGTCTTTTGGCGCACGTACTCCACGGTGTTTTCCACCCTTGTGGTGTAATGCAGGCGGGAGATGTAAGTACACTGGATTGTTCGGCTGGGCGGCACGCAGACTCACGCTAGGAGTTGAACAACCGTAACGGCTGTTAAATAACGTTTAGGTGATGTCTAAGCATTATTAATACGTTAGTAGTTTACAGAATGAGAAAAGAAAAACAAAATAAGTGAACCTTGAAGAGGTAATTTTCAGATTTCAAATCAAAGAACGATGTAGAATATTTCCTAAATAATAAATAATATAGGTACTAGCTTCTGCCAGCGACTTCACCTACGTGAAAGTCAGTTTCTCCATACAAAATTTCGATCCCCGTTTCATCCCCTTAGAGGGTGAATTTCGGAAAATCCATAGCGGATGTCTACACCCTATAAGGAACCTACCTGCCAAATTTTAAGTTTGTAGGTGTTATAGTTTCTGAGATTTCGTGATTAATCTGTGAGTGGTATTTCGCTTTTATATAATACTAACTTTTGCCAGTGGCTTCGCCCGCGTGAAAGTCGGTTTCTCCATACAAAATTTCGACCCCCGTTTCATCCCCTTAGAAGGTGAATTTCGGAAAATCCGTCCTTAGTGGATGTTTACACCTTATAAGGAATCACCTGCCAAATTTTAAGCTTTTAGGTGTTGTAGTTTTTGAGATTTCGTGATTAATCAGTGAGTGGTATTTCGCTTTTATATTATGTAGATTTATAATAAATACCGCTCATGATTTTAATAATTTTACCAAGAACTTTAAGGAACATCAAAGTATTTAGGGTCACGAGGCGATCCTTCGCTACAAAATCTCAAATTATCTTTTAATATTTCAAAAACCATTTGGATCTTAAAAGTTTCGATTTAAACATAATTTTAAACACTTTTGGGGAAACGGTAGGGAAAGTAAAAGTTTTTGTTGAAGGCAAAGACATTAAATATATACTACCAATAGACAGGACATAGCGAACAAAATCGTGCTCCGATACTTATTACCTAGTGGTCATAAGTCGCTCAGTCTAGTATGACGCCCCTACACGTCAAGTCGTGTTTGTATCCGCTCTATGCATTAAAAGAAAATCATTTTCTGAGAAAATATGCCGAACTGCGCATTACGCTATTGCAAATCTTGTTATGATAAAATGACTGGACCTAAGTTCGGTTTATTTTCGTAAATATTTTTGGTATTTACGAAGTAATTAATTAAAATTCAATAATTTTTCTAAATAGTTCTAGAACATTTGCTGATTTTGTGATAATGCCATCTATTGCTGAAAAGCTTGACCTTATCTTTATCAGACACTGACCCTCTACCACGAGCTCATAATGTGATCCATTTTACGACCTAAACCGAACTGTTACAGGGATGGAGCTATATAGCGTGTATAGCTCCATCACACTTTTTCGCTCGTACGACTGACATTTTAATATTATCATGGTACGGGCCCTGGCCATCTACCGAGCGATAGTTAAATAATTATAAATTTTGACAAATTTAATTCGCATGTTTGCTATTCAAAGCCAGATGGCGTCACTGAGACATAGGATGACAGTTTTTCTAAGACATTTGTTCTGATAGCCGCTCTATTGTATCTCTTTAAATCTCTTTGGTTGAAGGTCAGCCTCGGCCCAAAATAAGCCTCATCAAAATGAAATTATGTTGCTTCGAATATTACGCAATCAAAGATTGAAATGATTATCAGTTTCTCCTCGTTAACGACGAAAATGTTCTTCCGTAATCAATTTTGACCTACATTAATTTGTTTTTTTGCGTGTCGTGTTGAGTTTGTGTGATCATGACGATCGCCGGGCCTTGGTGCAGGCCATGGTCCGGAGCGAGGAGGAGTGGCAGGCGGTCGCCTCCTTCTGCGAAACAGTAATGCTAGCAAAGGAGGAGGCTTAATGCACGCGCGAGGCAATGGCCCTCGCGAACCAGCCGCCGGGATTCCGATCCCGATTTCCAGCCACTGTAGGCGCGGACTTGTGGACGGCGAGTAACGGGTAGCTCGCCGTACGATCGCCTGGTAACCGTCCAGACCGAGCCCAAGTCGTCGACAGCGCGTAATGTTCCACGCGCGCCTCAAGGAGCTGTCAGCAACCGTAGGGGGCCAGCAGGGTCGAAGCCTACTGGGGCCATGGGTGATGCGAAAGAGATCCCCGGCGCCCTGGAACAATGGCAAAGAAGGAACAGAAGTGGGTTTTTAGTCAGTAAAAGTCTGACACTATCTCCTGCTCCGCCCAAGAGCGCGGGATGTCATTAGATGAGTTTCCCACCCGAAAAAAAAGGCCATGACGGTACTGCTTGGCTTGGTTGCTGCACTGCTTGCCGCGGGTTCAATTCCCACACGGAACAAATAATTATATGGTCTACAGATACACTTGGGTCATGGGGTCCTAGTCATCATCATCATCATTTCAGCCGATAGGCGTCCACAGCTGGACATAGGCCTCCCCCAAATGTTGCCACAACGAACGGTCCTGTGCGTCTCGCATCCATCGGATTCCCGCAACCTTCACCAGGTCATCGGTCCAACTGGCCTTCCAACACTGCGTCTTCCGGTACGCGGTCGCCACTCCAGAACCTTTCGGCCCCAACGGCCATCTGGGGTCCTAGTGCGCGTCTCCTTTTCAAGGAAATTTCACGCCGTCTGATCGACATTTTGCGTGACCAGAAGACTGGCTCGTTATTCGCCCAAAGAATTAGCATTGCCATTCAACGTGGTAACGCTGCCAGCCTTTTGGGCACATTTCCGTATGACAGCGATATGGAGGAGTACTTCGACGCCTGAGTGTATTTTGTGTCTTTGTATTATATACCCACCCATCCGCCCATTGTACACTTATTTTTAATTATGTTGGTCCTTATTTTTGTTTATGTGGTGTACAATAAAGAATATAATAAATAAATAATAAATAAATAAATAAATATATATACATAGTTAGGTATAATAGACCAAGATCCCAGAGCTGTCTGACATAATTTATTTTCACATGGATGAAACCTTAGGTTCTCAGTAGCGTCTTATGTGCTTTGAATACCTGTGTACTTGTGGAGCTCCTCCTTGGAGCCCCTGGGCAGGTACCAGGTGAGAAAGGGAACTAAAAATAAGAGTAACTTAACTTAAATTTTCATGGCTGTTTTTTATAGATGTTTTGTAGAAATACATAACAAACAATAGTATTCAGTTTCATCCAGTTAGAATGGAAGCCCGAACATTTGAAAAAGGCTAAGCAACGGTGACTAATTGGTAAACAAATAAAGAAAAATACTGTATGTAGTAGTATTATGTTCCAATTTCGCAGACTTTTTTTTTTTTTTTTTTTTTTTTTTTAACTGCCCTTGTCCCGTGTTATTTGGGGTCGGCGCAACATGTTTTTTTCTTCCATTCTGCCCTGTCACTCGTCATACTATCACTAACTTCCTTTTCTTTCATATCACTCTTCACACAATCCATCCATCTTTTCTTTGGTCTCCCTCTCCCTCTCCATCCATCCACATGTAAACTCATAACTCTTTTAGTAACATGCGTTTCATCCCTCCTCTTCACATGACCATACCAAGACAAACGATTCCCTTTCAACTTTTCAGTCACTGGCGCCACTTTCAAACTTCCCCTAATATACTCATTTCTCACTTTATCCATTCTCGTCACACCACACATCCATCTTAACATTCTCATCTCCGCTACGTGCAATCTTTTTTCATCCGTCTTTTTCACAGCCCAACATTCTGATCCATACAGTATGACAGGCCTTATCACGGACTTGTAGATTTTACCCTTCAACTTGAGGGGCATCCGTGGGTCACAAGTTGTTCCCGTGACCTGTCGCCATTTCATCCATCCTGCGTTGATCCGATGTGTTACGTCCCGGTCTACCTCACCATCCCCTTGGACGAGTGACCCGAGATACCGAAAGTCGGAGCAGATCGGTATAGGTGTTCCAGCGAGAGATAAAGGCACTGGATTGGAGAGACCGCCGAAATCGCAGAACAAGTATTCCGTTTTGGTTCTACTCAATTTCAGGCCAACACTCTCCAGTCTGTGCCACCACACCTCCAATCTGTTCTGGACCTCTAGGCCACTCTCGGCAACCAACACAATGTCATCGGCAAACAGCATACACCAGGGAGCCTCTTCCTGAATGCCCGACGTCAGAGCATCCATTATCATCAGGAAGAGGTAAGGGCTGAGAGCCGACCCTTGATGTAAGCCGACAGCCACATTGAAGCTGCCAGTGGTGCCCACTGTAGACCGGACTTGGGTACTGCATCGACTGTACATAGCTCGGATCAACTGCACATACTTCCCAGGCACACCTTTCTCCTTAAGGGCCCACCACAGAACCTCACGAGGTACCCGGTCGTATGCCTTTTCGAGGTCAATGAATACCATGTGCAAGTTTTTATGCGCACCTCTGTATTTCTCGCACAGCTGGCGTATAGCAAAAATGGCATCCGCTGTACCCCGACCCGGCATAAAACCGAATTGGTTCTGTGAAATTTCACTCTCTTCTCTCAGTCGCCTTTCAATAACTTTCTCCCAGGCTTTCATAGTATGTGACATTAGCTTTATTCCTCTATAATTGTTGCACTCAAGCACATCACCTTTCTTTTTAAAAATCGGCACCAAAGAGCTATTGCACCACTCATCAGGTATGGCTTCTTCCAGCAACAACTTATTGAAGAACAAAGCTAACCACGTCCATCCATCCACTCGCAATAACTTCCACACTTCAACTGGTATTCCATCTGGACCAATGGCTTTACCATTCTTCATTCCATTTACTGCTATTCTGACTTCATCCATACTAACCATTCTCACTAATCCCACATTCACTGGTTTATTCTCTAACACCCCACTCCAATTATTTTCTTCATTCATCAATCTTTCAAAATATTCCTTCCACCTCTTTCTGATTTTTTTCATCATCCGATAGAACCATTCCAGTTTCATCTCTTATACATTTTACATGACAAACATCCCTCGCCTTTCTCTCTCTTATTCTAGTAAGCCGGTATAGCTCTTTTTGGCCTGCAGGACTGTCCAGTGCGTCATATAGTTTGTCCTGGGCTTTTGATTTTGCTATTGCCACGGCTTTCTTGGCTTTCTTCTTTAAAACGTCATACTCACTCTTTTTTTCAGCTTTTAAACTAGCGTTTCCAGGCTCTACACGCTGCCATTCCTTAAATTTTCTCTTTTTTTCTTTCAATACACTCTGAACTTCTGTCGACCACCACCATGTATCCCTATCTATTATGCCCTTTCCTCTCGTCTCTCCCAAAATATCTTTCGCTGCATGCCTGATACACTCAGCCATCTCATTCCAGCTTTCATTTATACTTCGATCATTCATATCTCCCATCTCTATCATTTTGTCCACCACTCGCTCCCTGAACTTCTTCGCACAATTATTCCTCTCTAACATATGCCATTTTATTTTAGGGGGAGGACGCTCTTTGTATTTGGTAGACAGTATTTTAACCACTGATGTCATAACCAGGAGTCTGTGTTGTGAGACTAGGTCTTCTCCTGGCAGTACTTTGCAATCTTTGACGTGCTTTAAGTGGTTGCGCCGAACTAGAAAGTAGTCGATTTGGGTCTTATGATTACCACTTTTGTACGTGATCATGTGTTCGTCTCTTTTTTGGAACCACGTATTGGCTACTGCTAGGTCAAATGCAGTAGCGGATTGCAGCAGGGTCTCTCCTTCACTGTTCGGACTACCGAAACCCCATCCCCCATGTACTCTTTCATAAACACCTTTCATTCTTCCCACATGTCCATTAAAATCACCTCCAACTATCAATTCTTCATGAACAGGGATGTTCATTAAAGCTGTATCAAAATTCTCCCAAAACTTCTCTTTTACCGTTTCATCACATCCTACTTGTGGTGCATACACACTAACTATATTCAACATCACATTCTCTAACATAACTTTCACAACTATAAATCTATCACTAATCCTTTGTACTTCCATCACACTTTCTTTCAATTTACTGTCTAACACTATTCCTACACCATTTCTTTTTCCATCACTTCCACAGTAGTAGAACTTGTATCCCTCACCAATTTCTCTCGCTTTTGTTCCTCTCCATTTAGTTTCCTGCAAGCATGCTATATTTATCCGTCTTCTTTTCAATACATCCGCTAACTCTCTGGCCCTTCCAGTCATAGTCCCAACATTCCAACTTGCATACCTCAATCTCGTTTCCCGAGCTAGCTTCTTACGTTGCACCCGCCCGAGGTGGTGCAACAACCCTTGTCCATTTCCCACAGGAGCCGGGTGCTGCCCCTGCGCGTCGCCTGTGGGGTACGCCCTAACCCTATCGCGCATTCTATTAAAACCAAACATGTTGCAAATGGGATTTGGCTAGTTTTTTTTAAAGTCGGCCGCCAGCCTGACACCAACCCTCCTTGGGAATGCTTTTGTTGGTAGTTTACCCGCCACCACGGGATGACCTAAGGTGCTGTAGTATGCACAGAATCTAAATATCCCTTAGTCGCCTCTTACGACACCCACGGGAAGATATGGGATGGTGCTATTCTTTACGTCCGACACCATACAGTACGCAGCAGACTGATATTTTTAATTAGCTTTTTGTAGTTTTTTTCTTTCATTATTGATAAACTCCCATTTGAATACTATTTGACCTGGGTAGTAGATTATGTGGCCGACGATGGGGTACCTTTACTAGACTAGAAGTAACTATATTATGTGAATATACGGTTTTCAGATTTTTCCGTACACTTGTCCTATGAATCTTTGCTTCTTGCCCAATTTTAAGATTCTAGGTCAAGAGAAAGTACTTTAGGTTTTAATTTACTTACAAGTGTCAAAATATGTGATTCATTTGTATATCTTTTTTATATTAACCTTTCTTTTTTTTCCTTTCTCTCTCTTTTATTGCACCTACCACTATTCTTCTCTGCATCACCCAAAGGTTGACTGGTAGAAAATGCCTAAGGCATTAAGTCCGCCTCTGTACCTTTATGTGCATGAAGTTTTTAAAATAAATAAAATAAAATGCGCCATAAACGGAACATAAACGGTCTTATCATTAGATGTCGTTGACTTACAAGTTTTATATTTTCGCTGCTCCAATTGATTTAAGTATTCGTTATTAATTTCAGCTTCTTATCTACGCGTTCCTGATTAAAAGAGTCTTGACAGATGGACAACAAAGTGATCCTATAAAGGTTTTGTTTTAACCGACTGATGTACGGTACCCTAAAAACAATCACACAAAATAGGTCACACGTGACAAAATTGATCCCCTAAGAACATAAGCAACAGATTTATACTGATTGATCCAAAAACATCCCCTTATCTGAAGCAAACGGAGTATAAATAAAATATATTGAATACAGGAGTCGAACGAATAATAATAATGTGTCGCAAGAGATTCTACCGAGCAAAGAGTAAATACACTTGATCCAAAGATTCAGGAAAAGGGGAACTTACAAGATATTGCACTATGAATACGATTTCTGGTGTAAAGTGGTTGGATTTATTGTTGTTTGAGAACTATGTATAACTTTTTACTTTGTTCTGCAAAACATTCTTACAAACGAACATTTAAAAATTTTTGACATTATAGCCCGTCACACAAGATGAAGACACTATAATATCTCAGAACATTATTTACAGTATTTCTAGCCATACATTTTTTTGCAACCGCTCCTAGGTAAGCATTCATACACAAGACACCCTACTACAGACCCGAAACCATTATTCGTAGGCCACACAAATTTATAGCTTTAGTAAGTTGTTTGGTGCAGAAATCAAACTCGTGACAAAGCAGAATGAAACAAAGCATATAGCAAAATAATATATATTTAATGTGCAACATTAAGATAGTGAACGAACGAAATCATAATATAATAGATATATAGCTAAATATGCAAACCTGATTGTAGAAAAACTGCAAAGATTTTATATAGTAGGTGGTGAAATAAATTAATATAACGTGTTCATATTATGAAATATTATAGTATCTTAGAAAGAAAAACAATTTATTTACGTGAAATGACGCAATCTTTCTTAGCTTACAATAATTACAATCATTATTATATGGGTGTATTTGATCTATTATAATATATATATGTATTTAGAAATATACAAGTATGTTCATCAGTTGTCTAGTATTCATATTACAAGCTCTGCTTAGTTTGGGACCAGATAGCGTACGTGGTATGAAAGAAGTGGAATATAAAAAAAAGCACCTATAAAGGTAAAATATTCGTATCTTCACCGTGTATAACGGCCATTATAAGATCAACTTTATAGGTAACCCATTTAATAGTATCTACTAAACCTATTCATCAATTATATAGTACAGAACGGTAGGTACTTATCTAAACTTTTTTAAGTGGTGTTCACTAAAATCACTTTTTACGGATTTGGGTTATAAATGAAACAACCAAATTATCAGCAAGCAAGCGCAACTTCAGAATGACGTCTGCTTATTTTCGGGAACAGTTCGAGTGTGCCCACGACGCCACACCTTAGCTGGTCTACAATTAATGTGCATACCACGTCTCCTCCTTTTTATAAAATCATTTAGATAATCAGCTGCCATACGTATCGAAAATTGAGAGATAGCAAGACAAAACCTGTACAATTTATGTAAATTGTCAGTGATATGGAGTGTGTCAAATAGGGAGATGTTCTCTCAGCAGTAACTACACAGATAACTAGAACTTTCCGAGCTACTACGAGTACTTACTTCAAATTTCTTCTTATTAGGTAATTTGAGTAAGTAACTGATAAAAGTTACAATTGTTTTTTTCTCTTTATTTTGTATTAGGGACTTTTATACGAATGTACATGTCAGTCCCATCGGACATTATATAGTAAATACCTTACCTATTTTACCTTATATAGAAAACGTAACAGCGCAAACTTAAGCTATGAGCAGCCTCTGAGTTAGGTGTCGACAAAATATGATGAAAAATTCCAACATCGTACATGTTTGTACCTAGCTTTTTATACAATTCTTCTGTTGCAGATTGAAATCTGACACATTCCTTCAACAGATGTATAACAGCACAGTAAAGTTACAATATTAAAAAAGAAAAACAATAAGGTATTTTTATTTCGACACGATAAATATAGTAAAACGTGAACCGGAACGTAAACAAATAAATCAAAACTAGAGAATGAATAAAATAGTATTTAAAACCCTACTGACTGCACCATCAAGAAAGTCAAATAAAAGCATGCGAGATAATTCTCGTTAGGACACTGCAGTCGGCATGTGATCTACATCGACAAAAGACATAACAAGTGCAATCGAATGAAATCGATCGACGTTCGACACCGCAGCAAACGGACTGACGTGAAGTAAAATCCAATCGACATCTGACGAAGTCGTCGGACAAAGTCGTCAGACTGGATCCTTCGATGTTGAACTGAATGCTGTCAGTAGATTTGTCATTTGGCTCAGATTGTGAGTAAAGATTGTTTTAAAGTTTATAAATTTGTGTCCATGCGCGCTGTATTCTTTTATACGGATTACATGCAAAAAGTAAGCTGTTCCGCTTAGATTCATGAATATATTTGCTGACCGTCGGACAATTAGTAGGCCCATATTACGATCCAGCTGGACTTCAATAAGAAAGATTGGTCCTTGGCAGCTCTAGATATTGAGAGAGATATTAGGATAGTACAGTAGGGAGGCTTATGCCCAGCGGTGGAACAATAAGGACTAAAAAAGGGCGTGCAATGAATGACGACCCTGGGCTAAGTTTTTTTTTATCATTGATTGGCTCCCGCTTTACCGTGATAATAATGAACTGGTTGACGACATAACCTACCTATTAAAGCGCCTATTACACCACTCGATATTCAGACAGTTTTAGTATATGTACCGTCACACAAGAAAAAGAGCAACTTACGCCAATGTCGTGTAAAGAAAGGAAACAGAACGATGAGATAAATAGATATATATAGACTAAGACTGTCTGAATAACGCGTAGTGTAATAGGCCCTTAACTCTTGATTTATAAACACCCAAGTTATACTTATTAGCACAGATTCCGGTAGAGAATTCCACTCCTTAGCTGTGTATACACAGTGTATGTTTTCCCAAAACATATTTATTTATTTAAAACTTCATGTACAGTAGTGGTACATAAGCGGCCTTAATGCAACAAGGCATTTTGTACCAGTCAACCTCTGGGTTAAAACAGACAACACTATAGTAGGTGTGCACAATAAATAATAGATATTACAAATAAAATAGAATATCATTAAACTAAGTGGCTTATAATAATAAATTACACATAAATATTAAAAAAAAAAAAATTAGTTTGTTACTAATAATTATTAGTAACAAACTAATAAAATATAAATATTATACGTATGGGTTGGATATCCATCATGCACCGGTGTTGCATCGCTTTACGTATGGTTGTTAAAGTTCTTTTTTTTATATTCGGACAGCCAATATTACAAACACTGGGAATTTAAAAATACATTTTATAACACTATTCTAGTGCTGCAACACTTAGAGAGAAACACTACATTTACAATTATGGAACGGGTTTAGCGTAATTTATTAAACTATGCAACTCTGACGAAATGCACCCGACAGAGAACCAACAGGCTAGCAAGTCGATGCTCAAGACTTTGGAGCTTTGATTGGACGAGAATAGAATAGAATAGACTTCATTGTACAGCACAATAGTAACAATTTTACAGAAATTTAAATATAGTGCACTAGTAGTTTTTTTTTTAGGTGGGAAAATCATCCAATGACAAATCTCGCTCTTGGGTGGAGAAGGAGATAGTGTCAGACTTTTACTGACTAAAAACCCACTCCTGTTCCTTCGTTGCCTTCGTCCCAGGGCCCCGGGTTTCGTTTTCACACTACCCCTGGCCCCAGTAGGCTTCGACCCTGCTGGGCCCCTACGATTTGCTGACATCTCCCTGAGGCGCGCGTGGAACAATACGCGCCGTCGACGACTTGGGCTCGGTTCGGACGGTTACCGGACGGTCGGACGGCGGGCTACCCATTGCTCGCCTACGGTGGCCGGAAATCGGGATCGGAATCCCGGCGGCGGTTGGGGCGTGAGAACCGTTGCCTCACGCGATCGGCCGCCTCCTTTACTAGCATTACTGCTTCGCAGAAGGAGGCGACCGCCTGCCACTCCTCCTCGCTCCGGACCATGGCCTGTACCAAGGCCCGGCGCGAGAGATCGCCGCCGCCGATCGCCCCCACGAGGACACGGCGTTGCTCTGCCCAAGCGGGGCACACCTCCACCGTGTGCTCCACCGTGTCCTCCGGGCGGTCCACACAATGGCGACACCCGGGCGTCGCTTTCACACGAATCCGGTGCAGGAACTTCCTGAACTTACCGTGTTCGGTGAGAACCTGCGTCATGCGGAAGGTGAGGACGCCGTGAGGTCTTTCCAACCACGCCTCAAAGAGGGGACTTACCGCCATAATTGTGGCGTGCCCAGTGCAATAGTAGTAGTGTAGTGATATTTTTGCTGACAATACCAGACGATATCTACCAGACGATCTTAGGATGGACTATGAGAAATTAAACTAAAAGGAGTAAACGAGTGCATCATTGCCGATGATTCTCTATAACAGGTTTGGGCAGTTATTGTAGAGCTAGCTACCGCTGTCCTGACAAGGGAATAATATGCTACGTCATGAGCGATAAGTATTCTTGTTTATAGTTCGTATTAACATAAGAGAAGAAGAAGAAAAAGAACGATCGTACAAAACAATTCAAATAAATTCGTTTGCGACACTACTCTTGTAGTCAATGATGTTCATCTAATGAATTCTCCGAATATCTATTACTTTAGCCTCAATAAAACAACCCAGTTCAGAGAACATGGCAATACAAAAAAAAACTCAATCGTGTGTATCAAGAAATATAATTTTATTATATATTTTATGGCGAAGTGAAATTCACGGTGGCACCCTAAAATTTTTACGTCTTACGTCTGTATCGGGGGTGTATCACATAAAACGGATCATGCGAGAGGGTAGCTGTAAAATCGTGGACTATCTTTTTATTGTATACGTCTTATTTCGGATCGACAATGTGACTTAGATAGAGTTATAGTAAGAGGTTTAGTGTAGAATTCAGGATGTTTTCATCTGTTATTTAGTTTATCTTCACGCTCTAGTTGCATTTTGGGGTGCGTTGAAATGTGATGTACAGGTATTTTTTTATGGGTGGTTTAAAATAAACGGATATTCGTTTATGCTTTGTAATCCGTAAAGTAAGGATTGGTATATTGTATATTTACTTTTACGCACATGATTTAACAGGTAGAATTTATGACGTTTTAAAAAAATGTACATTTTATTTTACAAGGTAACTAATCTACATCTTTTTTGGAATTACTGTAAGTATTTCAGTCACAACTCTGTGCGGTGAAAAACACAATATCTTCTGCTAAATAATACTTACAACGAAACAAAACAGTTATCTCACGTCATTTCGTGAACACACTTCTTTAATTCCATAGATTTAAACTCGACTGCGACAAATGTTAGCGCAACGTACAACCAGTCGCAATTTCATTTAATCCTTTTGTTTAGTAGTTAGCTGCAACTGTCTGGAAACTAGCAACTGCCTCTACGTTGAATTCCAGTGGATTCCAACTTGCTACTTTGTGTTGAAAACGGTTTAGGTTTTATGCAAGACAGTTGCATATGTTGCATTACTTGCGTCTGTGAATGTTGCACAGTTACAGTGTATGCATCGTACGAAATGTTGTTAGCAACGAACTTCGTTGAAGTTTTTATTATAGTAGTCTGTTCTTATTAAAACTTCTTAATAACTAAGAAAGTATTAGTATTTTTATCTCGCTCATTCTTCTCTTACTCTATTTAGGTATAGTCTTTATTTAGATTTAAAATTAAGGACTGTCACAAGGAGCTTTATTAGTTCCGATTTTGTTTCGTTGTATTTGGGCTTAGTAGTAAGTCACCTAATAGTTATAGTTATATTAATAATATTGTTGTTATATCTAGTCTGTATTTTTGTACGGCTAGGCAAAGACCTCTCTCCATTCCTTCCGTTGTTTCCGATTCTGAGCAATTTTTTACCAATTCCTAAGAAGAAATTTAAGTCATCCCGCCGTCTCCTTTTTGGTCTGCTGCGATCCCATCGTGCGATTTCAGGGCATCAATTTTAAGTTTTAATGCGATAAAATAATATTACCTCTCAATATATTATTGCAGTTTCATTATGATAATGATCACAATAGGTTACAAATAAATAAAATCTCTGAATTCTCTTATCATTGCCTCTGTTCAAATTTGTACGCTGACAAAAGTGGTTAGCACTCTTAAAAACGAAAGAGCACCTTGTCACGCTCACGTGCCACACGTGTATAAAAGCGACGCTCGGCAATCGGAGGTTGTTAAAATATACTCTAAGAAGGAAAACATTCGTGCTTATTCGTTAAAAGGTTCCTAAACAGGAAACATAGAGAATTTATGGTTGACCAAGAAAATACATAATTCTACTTAAAGAAATAATGGTCTTACGCATTTGAAAAAATCATTCATATCAATACAAGTGTTAGGTAAAATGAAGAGAATAATAAGAGAGATATTCATAAACAGCTGGAAACTATACAACAATCTAGAACTCACCAAATAATAAACTCCAAACGGCATCACGACGACTGCCACAAGTAGATCAGCCACAGCCAAACTCACTATAAAATAATTTGTCACTGTCTGCAGCGTCCTTTCCCGCACTACACTCATTATCACTAACACATTGCCGAACAGCGTGAAGAAAGGGAAGATCAGCAGAAGCAGTGCCCATAGGTTCTGATCCGCATCGTCCACTGGTCTGTTAAAACATGATATATTAAACGTACCGTTAAAACTACAGTTTGTATAACCGTACACGTCTGCCAAGTCCAGACTTGAGTTGGTACTGAAGTCATGGGACGTGTTGCCATAGAAATAATCGCTAAAGTCTTCGACTAGCCTCATAAAGTCACCGCTAGTGTTTGTGTCTCTGACTTCAACCTTGACGGTAGCATTCCTAACGTCGGGCGGCCTTTTTGAGGGGTAGAGGTACGTTGTGTAATGTGAGTTGTTGTGGTATGGCACTAGAGTAGTGCTCATCGTCACTTCAGTGCTCGGGGTGGAGCGATGAGCCGGCAGCGTCATTCTCCCGCATCCTCGTCGCGGCCATTTGTGCTAGTTGACGCGTCGCATCTGCAATAAAGAAAAAACTTTATTAATGCTTTACTAAATAGAGTTATTATTCAAAGCTGCGAAGTTTTCAGATTTTTATACCCTAATGAGTGAAACGATTTATTATCTCTGAGCCAGCTTGCATTTAACTATTTTCTCTTGTAAAATATTATGACTTTGTAGATTAACGTAATTATCTAAAATAAACAGTTTTGCTTGGAAAGAATATTGCATGTTGATCAAACGGTAGTATTTTCGCGATTTAAAAATGGAAATATCGTTGGATAAAGATTTTTGTGCTTCTATGAAACAAGATGAAAAAAACATGTTCATGAGCAAATTGAACAAGTAAAAGAAGGAAACACAAAAATATCTTTTACATTTTCTGGAAACAAAACGGCATATGGCAGTACTAACGAATAAAAGAGACTCATCTAGGTTGATCATCTAAATGAACAAATCCCATTCAGACCCACAGATCACAGGATTGAACTCATCAATCAATGCTCAAGGACGTCAATTGAGGCACTCATCCGCAATCTTTTTTATAATTCTCTAAGTCAATTTAAAATGATTGATTCGAGAAAAATCAGGAGTGGTTATCGGGATGATAGATTATCCTTAAGTTTCCTAAGCACTGCTTTAATTGCTGGTCACTAAAGTAATTTGTGATTGGAGGAATTAGATGGAAAAGTAATTATATTGACAAGCAACCATTTCATTTCTTAGCATAATACCTCTACTACATGCTTAACTCTCTGTTCTCAAAACGATGAAGGAAAACATCGTAAGAAAACTGGAATGTGATGGAACCAAAAATTCGGAGATATGTGACATCCATCAACCTACACTATGCCGCATGATGGATTGCGGCCTATTCCCTCTCCAAGAGAGACTTGAGCCCCAGCAGTAGGAACATTATAATGCTGATTATTATGTACCTTAAATATCTCTCTAGTTTAACAACTCAATTCGCAACGATTACCAAATGGCTTTGGATTAATATTCATGGCCTCGTGCTCCTGATTACCAGTTCCTAACAAAAGTCGATGAGCTTAAATTGTTATTATGCCTAATCTTAATGTCTATCATTTGGATATAAAGGTTAAGTTTAATTAAGGAGTTTAAAATAGCACGTTTTCAAGGTTTACCGACAATGTTTCCAATAATCGCGAAAATGAACTGTGAAACGGCATCATATGCCAGGTTCTCACCGTAATGACTGACACTACCAATTCTGCTCACCCATTTTAGACACCATTAAGCTCTAATTAAGTTCACTCGCATGAGAACGGTATGACTGACACAATGACAGCTTTCTTATTAGCATTTCATGTGATAACGCGTTTCTAGAATGTTCTTGCGATGAAAATCTAAATTGTTGTGTCGTCAGCAGAAAAATGTGTTTGTTATCTGCGTTCGTGTTTTAATGGACTTAGAAAGAGCACGTCTTGTTTTTGGCAGTTTGTTCGTTGTTCTGCGTTTGTATTTGCAGACTGTATTTGTTTTAGCTCAGTTCAGTTTTATCTTATTTTGGCTTTGAATTTTAGCAAAACACCTAAGGTTGCACACCATACCTTATAATAACGAATGTTACTTTATTTTTGGTAAATATACTTTATACTTTTGCATAAAAATAAAGTATATGGAAATACTCCATTTTTAATCTTTACCGTGATGCTGAACTATTATTATCGATGCTTCTATGTTGAAACACGAATATGTTTCCAAAAATTTATGGATAACTAATGAAAAACTGTTAGTGTGTGTGTTAGTATCTTCGAGTGAAAATACAAATAAAAAATATGAATTTTTTTTTAATCCTTTGAGTTCTTTTTTTGACAACTTACGAATTGTGACTTACGTTATTTTTTTTTAAAAACAGTTGGAAACCCTAAAAAGACCTTACGATATTTAGAGAGTTTAAATTTGGTTTTAGTATTATGTAATAATTTTGTAAAGTGATAATGAACAGCGGAAACGAGCAATTCCTTAAAGTTTTAACTGGTTTATTTACTACACCTGTGAACCTTTTTTTAGGGTTCTATACCTCAAAAGGAAAAAATGGAACCCTTATAGGATCACTTTGTTGTCCGTCCGTCCGTCTGTCTGCCTGTCTGTCTGTCATGACCCTTTATCTCGGGAACGCGTGGAGGTATCGAGTTGAAATTAAAACCTCATACTCAAGTCTGCGGTGAAGCGGTGGGAAAATATCAAACATCTGAGTTAACGAAAAAAAAGATACAGCCGTTTATGTCGCAAAAAACGTATATTTCGATACTCTCAAGGAAATCAAAATTCATAGCCGTCGACTTAGAATCCTGAAATTTGATATGAAGCAAGGTCTTATAGCACAAATATAGAAAAAAATCTGAAAACTGTAAATTTGTAGTTACGTCACAAAAAAAAACTTTTTTGCGATTCGGAAAAATCTTCGTAACTCAATTTGGGAATTGAACTGTTTTCATAGGTAAGTTTGTACGGAATCCTCAGGGCGCGAGTCCGACTCATTTTTGCCTGGTTTTTTGTATTTACCGTTCCTAACAATAATTCTCTCCACATTTTTTTATCACCTGTTTTTTGGTGATTCCCTAAAACATTACCTCATCAATTATACACGCTGATCCGCCAGAAACTCCCGGTGCTTTGTGTGTACACAACAATAAGCAATAAATTGTCCGGGAGAGGCTGGGATCCGTCAAATCCCGGGACGGAACATTACCATAATGCTCTTCATCATGAAACTGGGGAACTCAATTTTCAGCACTATCGATTTTCCCGTGGTCATTTTGGTGGAAATAGAAATTAATGACATATAAGCGTCAATCAATTGTCAGAGAGTAAGGCTTCGAACTAAAGGGAAATAAACTGAATGATGGTCCTTCTGATAAAAAGCTTCTGTCTTATAAAATGTAGCTGGGAAGGATGGTAAGATACGTATACCTACTCAATAGAATAAAATAGAACAGAATTAGCTTCACTTGTTTCTCTTTTTTTTTTGACTGACCGACATTTTGACAATTCAAAAGTGCCTGTAATTGGTCTATTTAAAATAAACATTTCTGATTTCTGAATTACATTACTATTGTAATATTTTGTATATCTATATAGGGTGACTGGTAATTAGTGTACGATACTTACACACGTGATTGTGTTCATGATAACCAACAACTTTTACTATGGGAACAAACCTGAAATCGCGAAAAAAAATCAGCTGTTCAGTACATTTATGTTTGCCTAATTTACTGAACAGCTGATATTTTTTTCGCGATTTCGGCTTTGCTCCCATAATAAAAATTGTTTGTTATCATGAGCACAATCACGTGTTTAAGTATCGTACACTAATTGCCAGTCACCTTATATATATATATAAAAGGAGAAACTGACTGACTGACATATCAACGCACAGCCTAAACTACTGGGAGAGTGAAGTTTTGCACAAGGATTCCTTTTATGACATAGACGAGCATTAAGAGAGGATTTTGCAAAATTCACCCTCTAAGGGGATGAAAGGGGGTTCAAAGTTTGTAACCAATTTTTAGGCGGGCGAAGCCGCTGGCAGCAGCTAGTTATATGTATATACTTTGATTCAATAACCTTAACTTTATTAGTGATAGTTTTATTTTTATTTTTAAATCGCCTCTTTTTATAGCGTAAGAGAACAATGTAGACTACGTGGATTCATAGATTACTTTTTATTTTGATACACTTTTTATTATTAGGTACAATATTGACTGTTCTACACTATCATATAACTCTTTTTTTACAATGTGAATGTGAGAACACTGTAGACTCCACTGGAGTCTCGAGTTACCTCCTAATAGGAGGTAACCTAAGAAGTCGCGGAGTCGCGACTCACTTTTTATTATGATTATTTTTATTGTACTTTTTAGTACAATATTGACCGGTCTACACTGTCCTTACATAATATCTACTTATACTGTAATATGGAAATAATGTAGGAACAACAACTTTTTTAAAAGAGTAACCATGGAATTTCTTACCGGTTCTTCTCCATAGGAAACGACCATTTCGAACCATGCACTAGCTTCTGGCGTTTTATAAGTGCCCATGTAGGCCTATGTGAAATAAATACATTTTGGTTTTTTAATAATAAGTTTGAACACTATTGAAAATCCACTCGCACCAGTTTTAGGCTTTCAATGTAGGGTATATCGCAGTAGTACGGTCAGCCATAATTCATATCAGGGTTGGTCCCAGGACAGACATCACTGGTCAATGTGGGGTTCCAAATCGTATGAAAAAAAATCCACGATCTATTTCTCTAAATACTATGTTTGTCAAGTTCCACTTATTATTTTCTAGTGTTGAAAACGTCGTTAGATACAAGTGAGCTTATTGAAGTTTCTCGTTTTCAAAACGACCTCGCTTTCTGTTCAGGTGTAAATGATAAATGACGAATAATTTTTATTTGCAAAAGGTTTAAATAAAAACTTTTACTCGTCAATTTAAACTAGATGAGGTTCCACTGTGGCTCGGGTGCAAACGCCTTCTATTGTCTTTGACTATTTTTATTTCCTGGGAAAACTGACTTTATTCGATGTATTCACAGTACCTACCTAACCTGAACCTCATCAAAGACTGACTGACTTGACTTTGACTGGCCTGTTGGTCTAGTGGTTAGTGACCCTGACTGCTATGCCGGAGGTCATGAATTCGATTCCCACCCAGGACAAATATTTGTGTGATGAGCACGATCTTTTGTTCTGTGTCTGGGTGTAATTGTAAAGTATGTTTATCAGTTGTCTAGTACTCATAACACAAGCTCTGCTTAGCTTGAGACTGGACGGCGTTGTGTGGTAGTAAAAAAAAAGATATATAATAAAGACATCAAATTCTATAATAGCATTATAGTACCTTACTGGCACAAGATAATTTCACGAAACTAAAACCCACGTTCCTGAAATAACACTGGTACCCTTCTATACTGAACGCAGCTTTATTTTCTCATTACCAGTCACCTCAAGTACAATCGCCATTATTTATATCAGCTAAAACATTTCACGTCTGCTAAAAGATTGGCCAAAACATAACTTTTTTTTTTACTTGGGAAAATCGTCAAATGACAAATCCCGCTCTTGGGCGTAGCGAGAGATAGCGTCAGACTTTTACTGACTAAAAACCAACTCCTGTTCCTTTTCCTTCGTTGCTGGTCCTGGGTTTCGTTTTCACACTACCCTTGGCCCCAGTAGGCTTCGACCCTGCTGGGCCCCTACGATTTGCTGACATCTCCCTGAGGCGCGCGGGTAACAATACACGCCGTCGACGACTTGGGCTCGGTCCGGACAAACATAATTTTAAATTTATCAATATTATATCAGTCAAATTGACCAACAGATAAAACGCCACAAGTGGAACTAGATCGGTTACACGTTCCAAAAGGAACCTGAATGTTCCATGACTTATGAGGATTCCAGCCAAGGTCCAAAGGGCCAAGGTTGGTTTCCAAGTAAAGCCTAATCGTGGCAGCCCTAAGCAGACCTGGCGACTAACGGTCATGGCAGAGGCAAAGAACAAAGGGAAAACCTGGAGCGAAATAAAGCGCAAAGCTCAAGACCAAATAGGATAAAGGCGCACTTCGGCCGCCCTCTGCCTCATCTAGAGGACAAAGGAACTTACGTCAAGTAAATCATATTATGACTTACATACTTGACTTCCTGATTATTATGACTTAAGTTATTTCTCAGCTTAATTCTGTCATGTATCCAATAACACCGGCCGTCTTCATACAAGAATATTACATAAATTTTCTCGATTTCTTTGAGTGGTTCGACAATGCAGATGCACCGCTTTCCTTCCCCGAAGAACCTCTCAAAAACTTACGATCGTTAAGTGGACAGCAGCACCGGTTTCCCGACACTCGTGATAGATGATAGATCATGCCATTAAGCCAGGGGAGCCGGCAGAACTCATTTATCTTAGCCAATTTATACACTGACACACGGAGGCGTACTGCTAGTTACGTAATTAGTTTCGACGTTATAAATGACTTTAAAAGGAGGCTTAAAAGTTGAAAATTAGGCTTTAAAGTTTGGAGTTGTTGGAGATGTAGAAACAAGTGTGTGTTTGGAGGTAATTTCGTACTTTTGTTCTAAAGTTAATGATGCTGTAGATGTCGATTTATTGAGCAATATTGTTTTTGCTACCGCAAGTAAAATTTAAGTATGCATAGTACGTATGCATACGTGTGTGTGTGTGTGTGTGTTTGTAGTATGTATAGTGTGCATGCGTAGTATGTATGTATGTGTGTGTATGTGTGTGTGTGTGTGTGTGTGTGTGTGTGTGTGTGTTTGTAGTGTGTTGTAGTGTGTGTGTGTTTTGTGTGTTGTATTTGATTATTTAATAGTTACTTTTAGAGTTGAATCTTTTATATCTTCAAGAGTGGGCACGCCACAATTATGCTGGGCACGCCACAATTATGGCGGTAAGTCCCTTCTTTGAGGCGTGGTTGGAAAGACCTCACGGCGTCCTCACCTTCCGCATGACGCAGGTTCTCACCGAACACGGGAAGTTCGGGAAGTTCCTGCACCGGATTCGTGCGGAAGCGACGCCCGGGTGTCACCACTGTGTGGACCGCCCGGAGGACACGGTGGAGCATACGGTGGAAGTGTGCCCCGCTTGGGAAGAGCAACGCCGTGTCCTCGTGGGGGCGATCGGCGGCGGCGATCTCTCGCGCCGGGCCTTGGTACAGGCCATGGTCCGGAGCGAGGAGGAGTGGCAGGCGGTCGCCTCCTTCTGCGAAGCAGTAATGCTAGCAAAAGAGGCGGCCGATCGCGTGAGGCAACGGCAACGGTCCTCACGCCCCAACCGCCGCCGGGATTCCGATCCTGATTTCCGGCCACCGTAGGCGCGGGCTTGCGGACGGCGGGCAATGGGTGGCCCGCCGTCCGACCGTCCGGTAACCATCCAGACCGAGCCCAAGTCGTCGACGGCGCGTATTGTTCCGCGCGCGCCTCAGGGAGATGTCAGCAAATCGTAGGGGCCCAGCAGGGTCGAAGCCTACTGGGGCCATGGGTAGTGTGAAAACGAAACCGTGGCCTTGGGACGAAGGCAACGAAGGAACAGGAGTGGGTTTTTAGTCAGTAAAAGTCTGACACTATCTCCCGCTCCGCCCAAGAGCGGGATTTGTCATAAGATGATTTTCCCACCTATAAAAAAAAAAAAATATCTTCAAGAGGCAAACATTTAATACGGACTAAGCGTTTCGCTTCATCATTTATACCGCGTACAGATGAAGGACTGGAACAACTTGCCTGCTGTGGTCTTCCCGTATGATTATAATTTAGCTGTCTTCAAGGCTAGAGTGAATAGGTTTCTAACAAACTAATATGCTTCACCGTCAACGATTGCATCACTGCTTACCATCAGGTGGGATTGCAGTCAAGCACTAATTTATATTATTAAAAAAAATGAGAACAGTGGTGGCCGAGTGGTAATGGTCCCGACTTACGAGTTGTAGGTCGCGGGTTCAAACGCAGCCAGGCGCATTAATTTGTGTAATTTACTTCATCAGTCTGCTCTTAAAACGGTGAAAGAAAACATCGTGAGGAAACCGGCATGTACTAGAACCAAAAATTCGAAGACATGTGACATTCACCAACCCGAACTGGGCCCGCGTGGTGGATTACGGCCCCTTCCCTCTCCTAGAGAGGTTTGATTCCCAGAAGTGGGAACATTAAACGGCGGATTATGCTATGCTATACTATAAAATAAAAAAAAAACGGTGGTATTGTTATAATAACTATTGCAATTGATTCAAAACTGAACCATAATAAGCATACATATTTGTTGTATATTATCTGCCTTCCAAAATCACGTCATGTTTTTTTTTTCTAAATGTACCTTTTCAAAACAACTGGAAGACTCTGAAAACTTCTGTTTTTGGTAATTTAATAATTTTTAATAATGAAACGTGAAAATTCTTATATTCCGTGTTTTTTTTTAAAAAAAAACTTCGAACGTCAAAACCCTAATTTCGCTTGAACATAACTATTCCCTTTAAATAAATATCACAAATCTATAAACAGTGGAATTTCTAACAGGTGATATATAATCCAAAATAGTCTTCACTTAAACCCAAAAACCCTTAAAATCCCTATGAAATATCAAATTAAGTACACGTGCCAAAACAAAGGCTGCACCCTACTTATCGCCGAACACCCAACGTTATTATAAATACCGTAAACATATTATATTAACATTAGCGCGTTAGCAAAAGGGTTTCACCAGTGTTTATCGTCATTTAACGGATATGTTGATGATACAGTATTTTCATCAACTATGAATATCATTTTGGTGTTAAGACCCTTGTTTAAAGGGCCCATCCCCACTAAGTTTATCTTTAACGCGAGCATGGTTTAAATGCTTGTTGGGCGAAACAACAAAACAACCCTCGCCATCCAATGCACAATTACAGTTCGGTCCCCCTGAGACTCAAAAGTCGTAAAAGTTTTGTTGCAAACGTGAGCCCATCTCAAGGTAACACCACCTCGGAGAGATGCGACCTCTGGCGGGAGAAATTTAAACCTCCTGATGATTTTGTCGAGCCGTCGGAGAGCCTCTCTCCTGGACTCGAGTTGGTCCACCTGGAAAACTCTAAACAGACTCCGCACCTAAGTTGGGCGCAGCAAAGTCAATCTCCGTAGATAGGGGTTCTCGGATGGTTCCGATCTTCAGTGTTTGTGCGGCGTCTCTCCGCAGACTATGTCCTACCTTCGATCCTGCATCACGTGCCCTGTTACCTGTTCACGTAGGGACCTAATGAATGAATTTAACTAGTTTTGCCATCGATACGCTAAGAAGAAGAAGAAGAACGCTTGTTGTTTCATCCAACGCAATCAAATGCAACGCTTGATAAAGAGGCAACGCGAAAAAAGAGAGGTAACGCCCGAACGCCCGCTCTGTTGTCATTCGGTAATTTAGAGGAATATTTCACAAAAGTTGTTCTAGAAATTACGTGTTTTGTTTTAATCCTGAAAGTTTTCGGAATAATTTTTCGTCATACAGAATTTCGATTAAATGTGCAGGGTTTTTATAGTATATCAGCCTTAAGACGTCCACTATTGGACATAGGCCTCCCCCAAATGTCGCCATAATGACCGGTCCTGTGCGTCTCGCATCCATCGGATTCCCGCGACCCTCAGCAGGTCATCGGTCCACCTTGTGGGAGGCCTTCCAACGCTGCGTCTTCCGGTACGTGGTCGCCACTCCTGAAGCTTTCGTCTCCATCGACCATCTGTTCTGCGAGCAATGTGCCCTGCCCACTGCTACTTAAGTTTGGCGATTCTTCGGGCTATGTCTCTAACCTTAGTTCTCCTGGATTGTATATGTTTTTTTAATATTTTTAATTTATAAGTATATTATCCACAAGATATGTAAACGTCATAATCATGTAAGAGTTAGTTGTATGAAAATGTATCTCGGGTTGGCCGCTCTTAATGAAAAGTCCTTTATGTATTTTTAGTTATCTATTTTATGAACTTGACGTAAAATTCACACTGTCCCACGACATTTGACTCAATATTTTGTTTCTCTGAAACAGCTGAATCTAGCTACCTCGCCATGATAGCGCCCCCCACCTGTGGTATATCTTCTGGCCAATATGATTATTATAACTATTACGTTAGCATTTTTTAGAAGGGTACGCAGAAAAGATGTTCTATGGGGTCTCTGGTTGGAAGGCCTAAAACCTAGTGAGGGTCACAGAAATCTGATGGATCTGAAAAGCACGGGACCGTTCGTTGTAGCGACACTCGAAGGAGGCCTATGTCCAACAGTAGACGTGTTGATGATTTCTCAGAAATATTATGTTAAATATAAAGTTACAATCTGAAAGTAAATGGCGTCAAATCTCGGCGCACTAAATTTGCTCTTAGAACTTCACAAAGGTATCTTAAACACGTCACAAATATTCATGCCACTACTAAAGCAGTATATCATGAAAACCTAAATATTTCACAAGCCTTCCTCAGAGATATGTCACATAACTCATTCTTTATTCGTCGAGAAACGTCGGTAATGAAACAGCTAGTCCCAACTCTTGTCACAATTTGTCATATACTTTGAAAAGGCAGCCTTTTATTTGATGCCGGGACATCTATATTTAGGTATCCATTGTAAATATATTTTCAAGCTGTGTCTATATTTAGATCAGTCAAAGGAAGTATGTGAGTATTAGATATGACTACATAGTAAGAATACTTTAGAACCTTTATTACGAAATTTGTGACAAATTTCGTTTAAGCAATATAGGTTATAGTAGAAATTTGTGACATTCTCTGCTTTCTTGAGATATACTTAAACCCTTGCGTACATACCTTTTTAATTTTAATTATTTTTTTATCTTATTGGTATGCTTCCTATCTAACTGAGAAAGTTTGAAAATTGTGTCAGTGACTGTAAAGTTGATATAGAATTGTTTGTTTTGGTATAGCCTAGTAAAAATCGGAGATAAAACGCATGTTATTAAAATAGTTGGCAAAACAAAGTATAGATGGTGTGTGGAGTGATATGAAAGAAAAAGTAGACATGACAGAATGGAAGAAAAAAACAACAAGTAACACGGGACAAGGGCAAGAAATTGATGAAAATTTCTGTAACCCTAGTGTTTACGAACAACTGGCGCCATCAAGCGGACACTTCAGGCGACAGCGTGACAGCTGACGCCGACGTGGAAGATATATGTGGGGGTGGGGGGCGCGCGGTGGACCCCAACCCGATTTAGTTTATAAAACGGTCGATTCAATCCAAAAACTACCGGCGATCGAGTACGACTACTCTTTATTCTTATTAGACCCCAAGCGAACGCCGGCGTTCGCTTTGTCATAGGCTAAGAAATTACCAATTGTAAATGAAAATTAAAAACAAAGTATATCTTCATGGTCAAGGTCTTTCTATTCGAACATCCTCAACACGAAGATTGACCACCTCCTGCACACTTAGACATAAAATAGATTGATAATAATGATCACGTAGATATAAAAACCATGCAGAAAATCACACCTAATTTCATTATCATCGGTCACACTTAGTTTCAGTCTCCCAAGCGTCGCCACATCACCAACTAGGTGAACCAGTCACTATTTATTTTCAGCACAAAAACCCTCCAACTAGTCCCAACCTGGCCGCTAACTAACTCACTGCCGTGTGACGTCACGTACAGCCACCATTAATAATATTATAATAATTATGTATGTCTGTCAACTACGTGCTTCGTTTGTGAGAGATTGTTCGTTATTGCGTTACAGATATTTTTTTGTTTGAGTGGGATTTCTTTCTCATACAGTGTGGAGTGGACAGGATTAGGAAGGATATTGTGTTTTTCTAGCTTTGTTTGTTTTATTGTTTCTGCGAGAAATAACTATTTCGAGAGTTGAAGGAGATGGATAAAGGACAGATGGAAGGAGCAGTGCAATTATTAATGATAACTTAATGAAAAAACTGAAGTTTTCTTTAGTTCCTAAGCCACGCTAAAGCTATTATTAGTCAGTTCAAAGTGTATAAAAATATCTTAAAGTCTGATTTGATGATTAAGATCTGTTGTTTATTTTTGTTACACGGGATGTATATTGCTGCGGGAGACGGAAAAGCCCGGAGGTACAAATGCAAGCCATAGTCTTACTGTATGAAACAATATTGGTTTTAGCACTTTCGAATCCTATTTTTGAGATGGCATTTGTAAAGTGAGGCTAAGAAGACTAGACATTGGCTACATTGGGTCAACGAAATCTTTTGGATAGAGAGCGAAAAGAAAAACTGTATCACTTATAAGTTTTCCATTTTATTCGATACACTTACCACTTCCGAACCATGGTGGTTCAGAAAATAGAGGTTTCTTCTAGGTTCCTTCAAAGAATAAGATCCAAATAAGATAATCATTTATCTGTAAAAGAACCCGATTCACTTGCAGGTTTTAAGAGCTACAGTGGCAGTGGGCTGGCGATATGCATTTGTCGAGGACTGACAGTCGGTGGAGTAGACAAGCCTAATAGACATTACCGCGCTTTGGTAAACATCTATGCTCACCAAAACTAAAAATAATTGCGTGACTTATAAAGGTGATGGATACCGTGGAACATACCGTCAACACCGCTTGGGCGGCCGTAGATTGCTTCCACGTGTCCTCGTGGAAGCAATCTACGGCCCTGATTCAGGCCATAGTTTGAAGCGATTTTTTGTCCTTTTTTTTCCGGGTGACTTCTGCTAAGCAGTAAGACTAGCGAAGGAGATGGCCACAAACGTGAGGGAACGGACATCCTCAGGCCTCAGCCGATGAAACAGGTAACGCTCCGGATGTCAGGAGTCGTAGAGCGATCCGGCCACTGTAGGCACGGACTTGGGGGCGACGAGCAATGGATAGCTCGCCATTCGCCAATCCGGTAAGGATCAAGCCCGAGTAGTCGAGGGCGTCCAGCGTTCCACACGCACCTCAAATAGATGTCAGCCCGCTGAGCCCCTACGGTTTTCGTAGGGGCTCAGCGGGGCCGATACCCGTTAGGGCCACGGGGAATTTCTGAAAAGACACCACGTGGTTTTTTTTTAGGTGGGAGGGAAAGTGTGTCAGGCTTTTACTGTCTAAGACCCACTTCTGTTCCTTTTTTGCCTTCATTTCAGGGCTCCGAGGATTTCTTTCGCGCAGCCTATGGCCCAAGTAGGCCTCGACCCTGCTGATCACCCCCATGAGTACACGGTGGTGCTCCGCCCAAGCGGGGCAAACCTCCACCGCATGCTTCACCGTGTCTTCCGGGCGGTCCACACAATGATGAAACCCGGGCGTTTCTTCCGCACGAATCTGGTGCAGGAACCTCATGAACTTATCATACTCGGTGAGGACCGGCGTCAGGAAAGTGAGGATGCCGCAACGTCTATCTAGCCACTCATTATGGCATGCCCAACACCGTGGTTCACCCTAGAGCTAGAAAATATAAGTCATTGAACGATTTCCCGTTCCAAAACAAAAAAAAAACTTACAGAGTTGTCTGAGATAGACTGAATGTGGAAAACGATGAGTTTTTCTAGTAGTGTATGTACTACGATAGCAAATGATTAATTGATTGATTCACTAACCACTTCCGTTAATTGAAACCAACATAGTTTATCACAAAAAATAACAGGAATATCTGCCATCACTTAAAAGATTCGCCGCAAAATTCCGATTCCTCTTACATCAGCATGGAGCCAAATATAAATCTGTATCTGTCTGCCGCGTAACAGACCTAAATCAATCAAAGATCGTCTCCAAGGTCAACCTCTGTTCGAAGGTGAAGGCCCAAAAATAAGTCCCGTCTGAATATTATGCCACATCTATTATACTCGTAACCTCTTATGTTTATGACCTGAAAATATTAATTTTTATTTATGTCTTGTTGGTTGGGTAGACACAATTTATGCGTGACTTTGGGTGGCATTTTGTTTGGGATGAGGTAGAAAAAGAATTTTTGTTTTATCAAAATTACTTTATATTTCTTTGCCAAGCACAACACGTTTCAATAGCAATTTTATTCTTCTTCAATTTAGGAGCAGCAATGCTTTTGTCGGTGCAGCATTTTTCGATTTTCTATATTGAGTGCTAGTTTTTAGCTAGGTACTCTTACGTGACTATCTTTCCTTAGATTTTTCAGAAGTACTTACTCAGTGCTTATCTCAAAAATAAAACGAGTAAGCTATTCTGTTCGACTCGCGACTTTTCCTCTTGATAAACTGACTCAAGATTTTAGATCTTTGTTAGAAGTCGAAACTCGGGCAAACTGTATTGTATTATAAATATATCGAAGTAGTGCTCGTCCTTTGTGGCGATACTTGGGGAGGCCGTTGTCCAACAGTGGACGTCTTTCGGTTGAAATGATGATAAGTGTACACTACATACGTCTAAATCTTTTTTTGTGTCAAAATTTCAACATAAACATCTAAGTAATAAAACTAAAGTTTACTTATAAAAAAATATTAAAATAAAGTTATACAAATCTATCAACATGTTCTGATACATTTCCTTCATTTACTACTAACTTTTTAACTTGAAATTGCGTCATTTAACATCTACTCACACATACATAAAATGTAATGCCACTGAACATAACTCAGACACCTGAAAGTATGCCGCAAAACATTTTCCTGTGAGACCACTCAGCGAGAATGTCGTTTTATTAATACAACTAGCTTCTGCCTGCGGCTTCGCCCGCGGCAAAGTCTTTTTCTCCGTACAAACTTCCAACCCGCATTTTATTCATTAGGGGAGGAATTTCGTAAAATCTGTTCCTGCCAAATTTTAAGTTTTTAGGGGATATAGTTTCTGAGATTTCGTGATTTAAGCAGTGAGTGGTATTTCGCTTTTATATTATATAGATGAACAATTTTACAGTAGACGTACTTAAAAAACATTGACATGGATCGATAGAATATTCATTATTGACTGTCTTATCGCTCAAAAGCGGTCGTTTCCCGATAACTTTAGAACAGAATTGGCAGAATAAAAAAAATGCAAGAAGGAGAAAAGCTAATTATGCAGAAGAAGAAAAAAAGAAGAAGATAAAAAAGAAAAAAGAAGAGAAAAAGAAAAGATAAAAAAGAAGAAGATAAAATTTCTTGCAAATATATTAAGGTTTGCTGTAAGAAAACCCAATTGTGGGTTAAGCTCGCCTTTATACATCAGCTGTCAAATTTTTTATTTATTTTAAAATTATGTGCAATAAAGAATATATAAGAATATATAAGGTGTAAAAAAATTAACTTTAAGAATTTCGAGGGGACATTGTTCTCCTCATTATGAACAACTTTTACTATGGGACCAAACCTGAAATCTCGAAAAAAAAATCAGCTGTTCCCTACATTTATGTTCGCATAACTCGTCAAAACGTATGGAGCAGCTGATTTTTTTTTCGCTATTTCAGGTTTGGTCCCATAGTAAAAGTTGTTCATAATGAGGAGTACAATCTCCCCTCGAAATTCTTAAAGTTAATTTTTTTACACCTTATATATATATATAAGAAGAAAATATGAAATCAAATTTTAGGAAGTAATTAACCTTCACACAAGCAAAGTCACAAGCTATTTCTCTTGTAAAATTACAGTTTCATGGTATTTAATAGCTACAAATTGTATAGAAAATGGTTAGATAAACCTTCATTAACACAAGTGCTTTTCTAATTGTGAAAAAGATAAAGAAAGATAGCCGCTAATCGGAGACTTTTATCTTTTAAGGTGGCCAAAATTCTTAAGTGTTAGCATTAGTGTTATGCGCTACTGAATTGTCAGCTTATCGCTGAGAACTACCTCATTAACTGTATCTTAAAAAACGAAAAGAAAGTTATAATTATTCGGTTTCTTTTCTGTTTTCTATTGAAAGAATTCTGCAAGGTATTTGGTATGGAATGATCTTTTTTATTTTGTTATGCTATTTATTGGGTACAATGTTGACTGACCTATATTGTCTTTTATAAACATGGTAATATTGTAAAATCATTCATTTTTTTCATCATAGATTTTTTAACCGGTTCTCCTCCATATGTCACGATTAGTTAGTATCGAACCAATCCTCACTGGGCCCGCGTGGTGGATTTTTGGATTGGCCCATTCCCTCTCCTAGAGAGAGAAGGCCTGAATCCCAACAGTGGGAACATTAAAAAGGCTGATTATTTTATTTATGCTAGTTGGAATCGTGCACTAGCTTCTGATGTTTCATAAGTGCCCATGTATGTATCTATTTGTTTTTTTTTTTGAATTAAATTGATTATCGGTCCGGACGGTTGCCGGACGGTCAGCACCCTCGTGCGAGCACGTGCGGCCTCCTCCTTTGCTAGCATTACTGCTTCGCAGAAGGAGGCGACCGCCTGCCACTCCGCCTCGCTTCGGACCGAGCCTTAGCCTGGTGTGAGACATCGTTGCCGCCGATCGCTCCCACTAGGACATAGCGGTGCAACACTTCACCCTTAGTGGTTCCCGTC
Source organism: Mythimna impura (assembly GCA_905147345.3). Taxonomy (NCBI): domain Eukaryota; kingdom Metazoa; phylum Arthropoda; class Insecta; order Lepidoptera; family Noctuidae; genus Mythimna; species Mythimna impura. The sequence continues at coordinate 28,814,645 of LR990349.1, read as the reverse complement.
AGAATGGAATGGCCTGATAAGGTTGTTGATAAATTCAACAAAATTTTCATTATTAACGTTACAAACAAATTTTTCAATTATATGAAGCATAATGTCAATGGCGAGTACATCACTCACCTTCGGCTTGCCGACGACATAGCAGTCATGGCTGAGACTACGGAGGAGCTCAGTACAATGCTTGGTGACCTCAGTAAAGCTTCCGAAAGATTGGGACTTAAAATGAACATGGACAAAACCAAAGTCATGTAGCACTCACTCCTATCAAGATCGGGGACTCTACACTCGAAGTTGTAGACGACTACGTTTACCTGGGACAGACGGTCCAGTTGGGAAGGTCTAACTTCGAGAAAGAGATCAATCGTCGAATCTCGGCTGGGCATCGTTCGGGAAGCTGCGCGGTATCTTCTCGTCCAATATACCACAGTGTCTCAAGACGAACGTCTATGACCAGTGCGTGTTGCCACCTGCCAGTGATGACATATGGCATCGAAACGTGGTCGCTTATAATAGGCCTCATCAGAAGACTTAAAGTCACCCAAAGGGCAATGGAAAGGGCTATGCTCGGAGTTTCCTTGCTTGATTGAATCAGGAATGAGGATATCTGCAGGAGAACCAAGGTTACCGACATAACACGAAGAGTCAATGGCAGAGTGGCAATGGGCAGGGCACATTGCTCGCAAAACGGATGGCCGTTGGGGCCGAAAGGTTCTGGAATGGCGACCACGTATCGGAAGACGAAGCGTTGGAAGGCCTCCTACAAGGTAGACCGATAACTTGGTAACGGTTGCGGGAGTCCGATGGATGCGAGATGCACAGGACCATTCATTGTGGCGACACTTGGGGAGGCCTATGTCCAGCAGTGGACGTCTTTCGGCTGAAATGATGATATGAAGCAAAGATTATATAATTTAGTTTCCATACATTTAGGTCATCCTAGTTCTAGGAACGATATTGGTATGTTACCTTTTATGATCCAATGAAATGGACATAAATATGTTATGGTTATTACCGGCGGATTGCCCGAATCGTTCCAGAATTAAATTGAGCTCTTAGAATAACCGTAAAAATATTAATGACAACTAAAATATCACCTTATTATTTCAATCGTCATTATTGCAAGCTTATAATATGTTCAAATATATACCTATAATAAATTGTTAATAACCCTCGTTTACATCGCACAGTCATGTCAAAATCGATTTCATCACATAAAATCATAAAAGAGTAAGTTAATAAGTATGTGTGTGTGATGGTGTGTGTGTGAGGGTATTTGTTACTCCTTTACGCCCGAACTATGTTTATAGGATTTGTATGAAATTTAGCTCACGGGTTACTGAAACAGCACATAGAATACTTTATCACTGGAGTATGTGCCCTTTAAGCAATTTTTTCACTTTACCAAAGGCAAAGACGTAGGAATATTTAAGAAGCTATAAATAAATAAAAATAATAAGCCTTATATTTCTTGCAAACTATATTAACCTACAATAATAAATCTTAAACTAGGTGTTAGTACTTTTATTATTTACCTAGGTACCTTAACTGTTAGATTTATCTTAACTCTTAAAAATACTACCTATATATCTGCAAGAACTATGGAAAGAAAAGATGGAAAAGGGCTATATGGAAAGGGGGAAAAGGGTTATGGTCGGAGTTTCCTTGCGTGATCGAATCAGAAATGAAGATATCCGCAGGAGAACTAAGAGCACATTGCTCGCAGAACAGATGGCCGTTGGGGCTGAAAAGTTCTGGAGTGGCGACCGCGTACCGTAAGACGCAGTCTTGGAAGGCCCCCTACGAGGTGAACCGATGGCCTGGTGAAGGTTGCGGGAATCCGATGGATGCGAGACGCACAGGACTGTTCATTGTGACGACAGTTGGGGGAGGCCTATGTCCAGCAGTGGACGTCTATCGGCTGAAATGATGATCTGCAAGAACCCCTCTACAGGTGAAGGCCTCCTCCAAAGATGTCCAGTCTTCTCTAGACTGGGCTTTTTGCATCCTGTAAGAAGCTGGTAAATTAAATATTTCAGAATTATATGTCTTAGAAACGGCCTTGTAAGTAATAATATTATGTTTACTACGATACCCTTGGACTCTATTGCTTGTTGTGTTTCAACAATTTAACTGAATAAATGACATTAATAAATTATGAACGTTGAAACGACGATTGTGCGCGATCAATAAATGATATTAGTCAAGCAGCTAGAGTGCAGGTTTTACTGCAACATAAAAAATATTCATACTACGACAAAAATTTATCCAGCATTTGAATCGCATGGAGTTGTCACGAAGACTTTTAGATTAAATAATTGAAAATAGAATGGATTATGTGAGAGATGACACAAAATAAAAGACGTAAATAACCGTACCAATGGACGAAGAAAACGTGTTGCGCCGACCCCAAATACCATGACAACGCTGGAAGATCGAAGGGGAATGAGCGGGAGTAGTCTCCTTCTGCGAAGCAGTAATGCTAGTGAAGGAGACGGCCGCACGCGTGAGGGAACGAATATACGGCACCAGCCACCGAGACCCAAACTCCGACAGCGAGCAATGGGTAGCTCGCCATCCGGTAACCGTCCAGACCGAGCTTGAGTCGTCGACGACGCATAGTCCACGTGCGCCTCAACGAGATCTCAGCAAATTCATAGGGGCCCAGCAGGGCCGATGCTAACTAGGGCCATGGGTTAACTTCTGAAAAGGATACCCGTGGTCCTAGATTTTAAGTCATTCATTGGATTTTCCACCTTTTTTTTAATTGATATACGCTAGTGCTTGACTGCGATCCCACCTGATGGTAAGCAGTAATGCAATCGTTGATGGTGAGGCGCACTAGTTTATTAAGAGCCTATTCACTCTAGCCTTGAAGACACCCAAATTATAATCAGATGGAAAGACCATAAACGATGAGGCGAAACGCTTAGTCTGGACCGCTCAGGCACACTCTCCAAAATGCAACCTGTAAAACACCAGAAGAACCTCAGAAGATGATGCAGGTTTTTGGCGTAATTTTTTTTTTTTTTGCTTTTTTCAAACAATTTGCATCCTTTTAAGCACATTAACTTTATGAAATTTAGCAATATTTGCTTTACTTTTCCTTTCCAGCTTCCAAGTAAGTGAACGTATAATCTGAAATAAATAACCTTATTTACATTTTCCTATAGATCTAATATTAAAAGATGGAATAAATTCATAGCACTCCGTCTCATAGCCTATGTCGATTGTTTATTCAATAGGGCAGTTGACGAACGTGAAGACTTTACAAACATCGGCTAAATTAATTTCCTTTGAATGAAATAAATTGTGTTTCAGATGAGTCGACTATTTCATTGGGGTGACAAGATTATTGTATCAGGAAAATTAAAGCCTGATGAAGAATTTATTAGTGGTTTTTTTTGATGATCTGATATTAGAACCGAACAAGTACGTATTTGATACCAGAAGCAAAAAATACGTTAGTCTTCTTTGTGTTGTCTTTTTTTGGCGTACCGTACCTCAAAAAGAAAAAAACGGAACCCTTATAGGATCACTTTGTTGTCCGTCCGTTCGTTTGTCTGTCTTTATCTCAGAGGCGCGTGGAGGCATCGAGGTGAAATTAAAACATACTCAAGTCTGCGGTCTCTTGGAGCTGTGAAAAAATCAAACTTCTAAGTTAACGGAAAAAAAGGTCGTTTATGTCGAAAAAAACATACAGTTTCAAAGGAATCAAAATTCATAGGGTACTTCCCGTTGATCCAGAATCCAGAATATTTGGCATAAAGCAAGTTCTTATAGTAGGTATAGATATAGGAATAAATCTGAAAACTGTAAATTTGTAGTTCGTCACAAAAATAACTTTTTTTACAATTCGGAAAAATCTTCGTACCTCAATTCGGGAATCGAACTGTTTTCATAGGGTAAGTTTGTGCGGAACCCTCAGTGCGCGAGTCCAACTTGCACTTGCCCTGTTTTTTTACGCCAGTTTGCTCAACCTTTTGCCAACTAAATTGGGGTCACTTCCAATAAAACTGAATACAGCTGGATATTAGTATATTTTACATGGAGCAACCTATCTAGCTTGTATAACTGAGTGACTGGTTAGCACAATATCCCTTGGCAAGACTGGTATCAAATTTTCTGGCTAAGCCGCAACGGATATTAGAGACCTACAAATATCACCCAAAACAGCTTGAGGTGAATCTTAGTTTGTCATGATAGTAATCCATCCAAAGATCGAGTTCGAAAAGCATTGCTTAACTTTGGAGACCGGCTCATGCAGTTTTTATTACTTAACTACGAACACCTTCTTGTCTCAGTAATTAAAGAGCATCGAGTCCAATTCCAACTCTTTGGTTTCTTCTCTTCTGATCAGGTTTTTTTTTGATGACGTAAACTAGTACTTGACTGCAATCCCACCTAATGGTAAGTAGTTTTATACAATCGTTGATGGTGAAGCTTACTAGTTTATTAAGAGTCTATTCACTGTAGCTTTGAAGACACCTTAATTATATTCGGACGGGAAGACCGCAATTAAATTATTTGAGTCGATGTACACGGTATAAAAAACGCGGCAAAACTAATCCGGACCGTAGTTTTGGTTTTAAAACTCTTACAATAAACAAAATGAAAACAAAAATAACTGTTTTACAGACCATATAGTACCTAAATTCACATACAACTTACACACATAAATTGTCTACTCTAAAAAATTCAGTATCTCTGGAACTCGTTCGACGCGTCACCATCGCCGTCGATGCAAGTATTTTCACGAACAGCGGAATTTCTTACAGCAGTCGCAGGCTTATTTGGCACAGGAAGTTCTTAATTAAACTACGGTAATTTGTGTGTGTGTGTGTGTGGTAGGTGTGAGCTAAAAATAAAAGAACACAAAGTTTTAAGCAGTGGTAAATTAGTTTGAAAGCAGCACAGTTAGAAAGAAAGAAAGAAAATTGAGTTTATTGGCATTACAAAAACGAAATTAAATAAAAAATAATATGGTAACACAATGCCACCACCTGATGCTTATTTTCAGCTGCACCCCATGAGTGCCATTTACTAGAAAACAGAAAATAAACTAATGTATATTTTCTGTTTTCTAAAGACATTTTAATAAAAGTCTAAAATGTTCTCTGCAGAAATCAACTAAAAATACCAGTTAAAATTTCTCTAATTGTACCCGTCAGACTCTTTGTTTCACCAATTGCACAATTTGTTTTTATAAATGACACTTTGAGAAAAAATGTAAGTAATAAAACAAGCATTCATCCGATTACAAATTAAGAAATTTATAGGAAGATCGCTGATTGCTACATGCTAAACATCTTTTTATAAAAAAAAAACTTAATCAAAAATTAAATAAAGAAAAAAAAGATTAACAAACTGTACGTCACGTTTCCAAACACCCAAAATTTAAATCGAAATGCGTTTGTAAGTGTGTTAGCATATTCATGTCACGTAACTCAATGGCAGGTAGTAATTCCAACATGCCGCGGTTTGTAGCTGTTCCTGACTTGTTTGGAGCAGATGCTGTTGTTACAGAATGTTATATCACTTTGGTAAACGATGAAGGAGTTGAGATGAATTGGGGAAGTATTGTCGTTAAGGATATGAAGGATATGGCTGGAACTCTAATTATAGATGCCTAGAAGTTTAATAAAGACTCATCATCATCATTTCAGCCGATAGACGTCCACTGCTGGACATGGCCCTCCCCTAAATGTCGCCACGACGAACGGTCTTGTGCGTCTCGCATCCATCGGATTCCCGCAACCTTAACCAGGTCATCAGTCCACCTTGTAGGGGGCCTTCCAACACTGCGTTTTCCGGTACGCGGTCGCCACTCCAGAACCTTTCGGCCCTAACGGCCATCTGTTCGGCGAGCAATGTGCCCTGCCCTTTGCTACATAAGTTTGGCGATTTTTCGTGCTATGTTGGCAACCTTGGTTCTCCTGCGGATATTTTCATTTCTGATTCGATCACGCAAGGAAACTCCGAGCATAGCCCTTCCATTGCATTTTTGGCTATATAGCGAATGTGATTCTTAATGGCTCAAAGATAGTGCAAGCTATTAATGAAAAGCTTAAATTTCAATATGTGAAATGTATGAAGGACCAGAATAATAAACAAAAAGTTAAAGTTACAGATCAATTTCCACAACACCAAATCAAGGAAGAGAAGTTTATACCAAAGCTTACATTCTTTTACAAACCTGCCTATCCAGTGCTGCTACTGAACCAAAGTCGCGACAACTTGAATGTCGAGACCGTGTTTTTGTGTCTGAAACTTTGTGTCCGCGGTCTGCGTAGTGTCCAACACTGATTAACCAAGTTTCCAATGTCCTTGGTTCATAGTTTGTTGCAAATTTATGTTGGCATTGTTGTTGAATCCATTAATAATAGTTGGAGTAAATTGAATAGTTGGTGATTTTGTGGTTTTCTTGTTGTATCGTTACGCTTGTGTGGAGATATTTCATGGTGGATTATACCAAAATATGTTAACGTAGACTTAAAGCGTATACATTTTGTGCTATAGGTTGTTTGATCTCAGATTACTGTTACCTTATTGTAACAGTATATTCTTTTAAAGACAAAAGGAAACATGATCATGAAAGAATCAGATTCAATGGAATATGATTCGTTCACAATCATGTACCCTAATAGCTTGTCAAATTATAAGTACCCACCGACCTTTTGAAAAGGGCAGCACCAATATCAATGTGGAAATATCGTATTATTGGAGTGTTCCCAAGAGCCGAGAGCCATCACTTACATTTCAGCTGTAAATTGTTAATTGATCTTAAGTAGTCGCCTCCCACTTGTTCCTTCCACATGATCACACTTTATTATTCAGACATTCTTTGACTTATCATCGGCTTTCGGCGTTTTTGCAATTCGTCTTTGTTCTTTTAATTTCAAGTTGATCGTTAACGACTTTTGTCTCTTTGTCTTCTATGTTATTAACGTTGTCTTCAGAATGTAAATTTGTATTCAATTTTTTTAGGGTTCCGTACCTCAAAAGGAAAAAACGGAACCCTTATAGGATCACTTTGTTGTCCATCGGTCTGTCTGTCTGTCTGTCAAGACCCTTTATCTCAGGAACGCGTAAACGTATCGGTTGAAATTAAAACCATGTATTCAAGTCTGCGGTCCCTTGAAGTTGTGAAAAAATCAAACTTCTAAGTTAACGAACAAAAAGATACGGCCGTTTATGTTGCAAAAAACGTATATTTCGACACTTAAGGGAATCAAAATTTATAGGGTACTTCCCGTTTACCCAGAATCCTGAAATATCTTAATGATCTAAATAATATTTATTTAGTAAATAAACATAGCAGAAATCTGTGTTACGTATTAGATATAATATTAAAATGTAACTACAATATATATTTATATGTTTGACCACATAATCTTGCCTGATGGTAAGCAATGATTTGTGGTCGACGATAGATGGAGATGGACGTTTGCCTAGAAGTAACCTACTCAGTCTTGACTTTAACCCCCTTTATGTCGATACCGTTACCGGCCCACGCTGAAAACCAGCGCCGTAGACTCATCGCATTTTGCGTGTGGTCACGGCATTATGCTGAGCGTTCGGCCGTTTTGCGCAGATGTGGCGCATATTTCTTCAACATAATGTATTTATAATTTGTTAGTTATAAATTTGCGCCTTGTTCCGCCAAATAAAATATTTTTCTTTCTTTCTTTCTTTCTTTCCGTAGGTTGTAGTATTTTGGAAATAGACTTCAGCAGGAAATTCTACTCCATAATGATTATTTACGTACTTTAAAACGAAATCAAATGAGATTGAGAAGTACAGGAATATGAATATTAATATTATTAAAAAGGACGAAAATAAAATGATTTCGAATTCACCAGACAATAATACAGATTAATTTTCACAGGAGCACAATTTGCAATCCATCACTGTTTTTTTGCACTTTCATTTAATAACTTGCCGTCCGCCCGCTGTGATGGATGTTTACCATGACGCCAGCTGTCACCAATGCGCAATTAGTTCTTTTTGTTTTAATTGGGACGATTATTAATAAAATATTCGGTGTGGAGTCATGAATACAGTATGTTTAAATCATTGACTTCTTAAATTTAATTCCTAATCAGCGCGTATTTGGAATTTTTAACCGATCTTTTAAAAACATCGTCACGTATGGTAAATGAGGATCAGTCATGATTTTTGTGGAGTATGCAGACCTATAGCGTCAAAAAAAAAAGTAAATACTGTGAAGAAATTATTTAAATCGGACCAAAAATTACGAAGATACAGCAATTTTAGTGTATTCGTTCCAGAAACGCGCCCGAGAATGAAGCAACTCGCTGTGACGTCATCTATCATGATCGGTCTCCACCGGCGAATGAATACGATCAAGTCGTTCGTCGCACAGATCATGACAGATGACGTCCTCGTAAAACAGTCCAGCGAGAGCGCTCGTTTCCAAGTAGCCGTTTAGAAAAACTTTATTAGATCCACCATTTCTTGACGGATTTTAATAATTTAAAAAATTAAACGCTCAGCAAATTATAACACATACAATGTACTTAGTAAAAATTGGATTTACTATTATGTGATTGATCCTCATTGAAAGCACAAAACACTAACTACAAAGATGAAATCATAACAACTCTCGATATTAATAACTCATAACAAATCCCCGATCCACTAATCATCGAAGATATAAACCAACATATCATCAAAGTACCAAACGACGATAAAATATCCATCGAACGACTTTAAAACTTCATTTTATCACGGCTATCCATAAAACTTGAAACGCCACTCAAAATCGCCACTAAATAAAATCTACGCCCGTTGTAAAGCTGTCGTCAGATACTATAACACCTATAAAATACTCAATATACGATAACTGGGTATTGACACTAACCGAAAATGGTTTAAAACCGGATTTATAGCCGAACTGTATTGAAGTTTTTACTTTTTGGATGCTAAAATTTTGCAAGCTGTTGACCGTACGTTGGGTTTTGATGAATATTTATAAGCTAAACCTTGGGAATGTTTCGTTCTAAAGGATTTTATTCAGGTGGAGAGACCATTATATGCAAGACCTATCAACACCAGATTTCACCGTACAATGTTATTTGTGTAAGCGCTTGGGATTTGCTCCGAAACTGAATTTAGGAAACATGGTCTGACCTAGCCGAGGAGGCACTATTACTTGTGTGAACGTATCTGCAGTACCTATATCCGATCTAAATTCGACCTGTCGCCATAAATTTTACACCGATTATTTTTGGACCGTTCTTCCACGGAAATTCTCTTTAAACTAGAAACTAAATGGCAAACGTTGCCTTGTTATTGGTGCCCCATCGTTCTTCTTTTATTATATGAAATATTTTTTGTGGTTTCTGTGTTGTTTTTAGCTTATGTGGCCTTAGGACTAATTCTTTTCCATTTCTTTTTCTATCTGATCTCAGACAGTACAGATACCGTGTTTTTTTTAATTCTTGTTACTTAGCCACTAGTCAAGCTTTGTGAACTAGACCATTAGTCTATATTTATAAAAGGAGAAACTGACTGACTGACATATCACCGCACAGCCAAAACTACTGGGACTAGGAGCGTGAAATTTTGCACAAGACTTCCTTTTGTGACGTAGGCGAGCACTTAGAGAGGATTTTCAAAAATTCAGCGCCTAAGGGGATGAAACGGGGGTCTAAAGTTTGTATGGAGAAATTCACTTTCACGCGGGCGAAGTCGCTGACAGAAGCTAGTAACCTACATTATCAAAGTTACTTTAACATGATAACCCTTTATCTAAGTAACAAAATCAAATTATTTAAACAAAGTTACCTCTCCTCAGCTAAATTTGACCTGTAGTTGGCTTGAGGTCGTACTATTAAGACCTCTAATTGGTTCAGTTGAACTTACACCGTCTTATTATAAAACTTCCGTAAGTACCAGGTTTAAACCAAGACTAAAAGGTCTAGGTTTGTTACGGTACTAACGTTAATTCTGTCATTCGTATTACAAATCGTAGACCAACAAAGGACTACTTAGTACCAAAGATAGTCCCTGGTCTAAACATTATCCACAGATTATAAGCAACAAAATATTTAAACTATTCAATCATTCGTTCAGCGTTCTATGCGCCGTTCCTTTTTACAAAATTTTGTTACGTAATTGAAAGAAAAAATATTCAATAAATTGCTATTTGTAGTGGTAAAATATAAAGTTTTGCTATTTAAAGGTAGTTAAATAATCCGACTTTCAATTTTTTGAATGCATGTTCACAATTTAATTGTTCTGGTTTGGATCAACTATCGAGATAGCCGTATAACGAAGTGAACTTGACAGCGCGCGTAATTCGAGTAATGTTATCGAAATGTTTATGTTACAACTTAAAAGTAAACTAGATGTCCGGTTTCACATCAAGATTAATAATCTAAATAAAGGCACAGTTCTTTGGGCACTTTGTGGTGAGTGAGATCGTGTGTGCATCGTTTTAAGAAAATGGAACAACCAAAGAAAAAAAGGGGTGTTAATTGGACTCCAGAAGAAAAGGTTAGTGATAACGGACATAGATTACGTACACACAGTTTTTTTGATGCACTAAACTATGTACATAAGCCACACTACTTCCATTAATTTCATTCTAGGATATACTGCGTCAGCTTATTCTACTCGAACGCGAACTCTGTTACATCCCCGGGCACTCTCAAGTGTCCCACAACTCCAAATCTTCCAAATCAACTATATCAATCATGTCAATATCCATTTTTGGTTAAAATCACAAAATAATAATTTCCGAAAGCTAACCTCAAAATTAAGAATTTGACGTGTAACAATTTAGTACCATAGTTAAACTAGGGGTCACGATGGTCTAACTTTGGTACCATAGATAGTTCTAGGACTAGCGATAAACTTCTTTTTATAATAACGTTTATTCAAGGTCATGGTTTAAACCTAGTACTAAACCCGGTACTTTTTTAAGACCACGTTTTATAATAAGAGGGACAGCGTTTATGTTTCTGTTATTACCTTATTTCGTTTTGAGCACTGTAGTAATGGCATATGGGAGCGTACAGGTGCTGTGTGTGGCTTGTAATCTCTACATACTGTAAAACAAATTCGCTTTTCGTGTCTATTTGTATATTCTCTAACCATTAAACCACACAATTTATTATGATGTGATTTTTACTAATAGCATAATAAGCATAATTAGCCTTTTAATGTTCCCACTGCCCTCAGGCCTCCTCTCTCTAGGAGAGGGAATGGGTTGTAATCCACTACGCGGGCCCAGTGCGGGTTGGTGAATGTAATACGTCTTCGAATTTTTGGTTCCAAGACATGCCGGTTTCCTCACGATGTTTTCCTTCACCGTTTTGAGAGCAGTGGTGATGAAATAAATTACACCCGCGACCTAAAACTCGTAAGTCGGAACCGTTATCACTCGGCCACCACTGCTTTTACTAATAGAAATAATAATATACCACAACTATCACACAACGTTTATAACATACCATTCTCAATGCCTCTTCTATTTCAGAATCCAAGCTATGCGAGTATATTAAACGCCTGCTTTGCATATTAACGAGACGTATGCCACCTAGTAGGTAATACCTGTACCTGGATGTCGATCTAAGTAGAACGCTTCGTATGGACAGGCGTGTATCTGTTACCTATTCATCTTATGCTAATATTCTTGAGCTTGTTCTCGAGTAAAAGTGCTGTTTTCTTGTTTTATTTTCTGGTATGATCTTATATCATAAATATTTCTTAAAAGCCCAGTTTATGTAACAAAGCAACCGTCATATAATTTGAAAAGCTGAAGTAAATTCAATGGTACATACATTAACACGAAATGATGATTGCCTATTTATTTTTCTGGTATGATCTTGCTTAGGTGAACTTAATTTTGAAGACAAAGATAATATACCACAACTATCACACAACGCCGTCTAGTCCTAAGCGACACAGAGCTTGTGCTAGGAGTACTAGACAACGAAAAAGGTTTGTGTGTATAAGTTCTACCCAAGCTAAACAGAGACGGGTCGCTAATATTTAATATAATTAGTCTATTTGATCGAATGATTGAATAAACTTTTTAAAAATACTTTTAAATTTCTGCATATTTTGTTCCTGGCTCTTACTGTCAATCTCAATCTTGAGCAAAGGCCTCCTCCAATACTTCCAGATACTGTTTTATCCGGACACCTCGAACAAGCCTTTACATTACAAGCTTTAAACAAAGTTATTTCTGACAGCGATTACTATTGTTCAAAAGTCAAATTGCAGGGAATGCTATCGAAATGCAACGTGGTCAGTCCGAAGCCTCGCGACCAGCTCTTCTGAGGCCGGCTTCATGGAAACACCATCATTATTATCATTTCCGACTTTCGAAAACTCTGGTCCAAGACTGAAAGATGAAATAGCTCGTCACTACACTGACAGGTAAGTGTAATAAGCCCAAAATCCTAATCCCCAAAAACATTCAAAACCAATACGGATCTAAACATTTGTCACCCACATCGCCAACTGCCATTACAGAGAAAGTTCGCCAGGTACCGCTCTACTTACCGCGAGATTTAGTGTTTGTCCGCGATCTTTTTGTTTTAAAGCTCTTTGTGTGCCGCTTTCTTAGTTTTAATGTACTTTTTGTGTGAACGCAACGTTAGAAGTGCCACTTATGTGTTTCCTGTGGCGTTGCTTTGTAAAGTGTCGGAGTTATGTTTCTTTTCGGGGTAGGCTTCATCTTAAGATTTTGGTTTGGTTACAAAACACGCAAAAGTTGGTAGAATCATCATTGGCTGGATTTGTTTTTTCACAATAACATTGCATATTTATGTGTATGTATTTAAGTATGTATTTATTTCTGTACTTATTTCTTTTCTGTTTGTCCATTTATTAAGTTGCACCTGCCATTTTATGTTTCTGTACCATCCTAAGGTCGAGTGGTAGAAAATGCCAAAAGCATTAAGTGTACTATTGTGCAGTGTTATTTGTTTTTTCACAATAACATTGCATATTTATGTGTATGTATTTAAGTATGTATTTATTTCTGTACTTATTTCTTTTCTGTTTGTCCATTTATTAAGTTGCACCTGCCATTTTATGTTTCTGTACCATCCTAAGGTCGAGTGGTAGAAAATGCCAAAAGCATTAAGTGTACTATTGTGCAGTGTTATTTATTAGTGCATAAAATTTTAATACATAAATAAAAGCACATGTGATGCCTAGGAGTTAGACCTTTCCATCTTAAGCCACATTAAGACCAAAACGAATACGAACCTATAAGAAGACCCACCCCCAGACTCCCTATCCAGACCTTGACTTATACGAAGTGACCTTCTGTTAGCGATAATGAATATCGACAATTAGTGCAAATTACCTGCCGAAATGTCTTGGTATGGTCATGTGAAGAGGAGGGATGAAGCGCATGTTACTAAAAGAGTTATGAATTTACATGTGGATGGATGGAGAGGGAGAGGGAGGCCAAAGAAAAGATGGATGGATTGTGTGAGAAGTGATATGAAAGAAAAGGGAGTTAGTGATAGCCGGACAGAATGGAAGAAAAAACCGTGTTGCGCCGACCCCAAATAAAACGGGACAAGGGTAGGAAGATGATGATGGCCTGCCGAAATGTCATGAACCTGTTAATTTAAAAAACGGATTTTTGATAATCGCTATTGCGGAGAAAAAACACTTAGTCTTCGTTTCCGTTAAAACTGGGTTTTTTGCATGTTCTCAAAATGGTTAGAATCTGCATTAAAACAGAAAATATCATGCTTTATAAATATTTCTTAAAAGTCCAGTTTATATAACCAAGCAACCGTGATCTAATTTAAAAAGCTGAAGTAAATTCAACTGTACATACATTAACACGGAATGATGACCACCTATTTGTTAAAACTAACAGTTTTCTAGATGCCTACAAAAACAAAGTAATCATTCATTTATTTATTTACACACAAACACTTAAAAATGAAAATAACAAAAGCAGATAGAAGAGCACAAGGTACTGCTTATTTCAAATGAAATTTCTTCCAACAGACCTGCGACAGGAGAGTTGGAAGAGAGATGTAGACACAGTGTATACAAATAAGTTATAAAATTAAAAATATACTATATTAACTAAAATAAATCATATAATACATAATTATATATATAAATAACCGTATATAAAATACATAAATATATAGGGTGACTGGCAATTAGTGTACGATACTTAAACACGTGATTGTGCTCATGATAACCAACAACTTTTACTATGGGAACAAACCTGAAATCGCGAAAAAAAAATCAGCTGTTCAGTACATTTATGTTTGCCTAATGTACTGAACAGCTGATATTTTTTTCGTGATTTCGGCTTTGCTCTCATAATAAAAATTGTTTGTTATCATGAGCACAATCACGTGTTTAAGTATCGTACACTAATTGCCATTCACCCTATATACAAGACATAAAATAAATTATAAAAATATAATAAATCAACTACAAAACTCAAAGTTTTTTCAGTCCGACGCTCCTAGCGCAATTAAACCTCAGCGATCAAATAATTAAACTTTTCAGATTGAACTGAAAAAGTTTAAACAAATAATTTCAGTTGTAATCTCCAATCAGTGAGAATTTAATAGTTCTCGAAAATCATTAGATGAGGTTTAGTTAATGACCGGCATTTGAGACGAGGTGGCGTGCCTTGAGCTGATTTGATCAATTATTTATCAGCGCTGTAGCAGGTAGGATTTTAAAAATTATTTTTTGTACATTGGAAAAGATTTATTAGTAACGATTTAGAATTTTTCTTTTCGGGTACTAGATGATTTAGAGATTTAAATTTACGGCTAAATTTTTAAAGGTATTTCTGAATTTTGCTTTTCCTTCCAAAAACTTGGATTACTAAAATCGGCTATCCGAAATGAAATATCAAACTGAGCTATATAAAATTGATGCGTGAAAAAAAAAACATCATTTAATTGCATGACAGTATCTATTCGCCTCTGACCATTGCTGACTGATAGATGTATTGATTCAAAATTGATCGTACTAATATTTAGATGATTTAAAACTGTTGTATCTTTTTTATTTCATTGATTAGCATCATGGTTCAATTCGAATGAAATATTGTAGTGTGAATAATTTCTACATTTCTTGTAAGTTTAAAATTGCGTCTTCTTCTTATAAAACTAGCACCATCCGTCGAGTGGTCACGTTCCCCGAGTTCGGGGAAAGCCCCGAACTCCGGGAAAATCGTCACGTGCGACCACTCGACGGATGGTGCTAGTCTCATAAGAAAAAGATCCAGAAAATCTGGGGTGCTTTTGTTTTTTTTTTTTAGGTGGGAAAATCATCTAATGACAAATCTCGCTCTTGGGCGGAGCGTGAGATAGTGTCAGACTTTTGCTGACTAAAAATCCACTTCTGTTCTTTCGTTGCCTTCTTGCGTTTCCTTGCTTCGACCCTGCTGGGCCCCTACGATTTACTGACATCTCCCTGAAAATCTGGGGTGCTGAAGTTATGGCACTTTTGTCATAATTTCAGCACCCCAGATTTGTCAATCGATTTGATACAAGTATGTATCTATGTCTTAACGTAAAGAGTGCCACATTGTTTTTGTATATCGTCCAACAACACTCACGACATTAATTTATTGGGGGAAGTAATGTGCTCACTGAACCAGTGAACCGTCACCGCCTTCTATACTCTATAGACAGAGAACATTCACCCCAAGTCATTGTCCCAACGCCCTCTTCTCTCCAATCAATACCACCAGAACTTTCTAAATCCACATAAATAAAGATAATCCCCTACAACTCTTCTCTAGCGATTCTCTTTCCAATTACCCACGAAACGATAAAAAAGACAGAAGTTGGAACTGCCATACATTCAAGGGAAGCATTGAATGGTGGACCCGTAGCCCCGAAGTTGTACAGTAAATCACGAGGTACAAGATTTATACCAAAACTTTGTTTGCACCTGTTGGTGTACATCTCTTTATATTTGATGCACAAATGGCCTTCTTTCGTTTTGTGAACAGTGATTGACTGCTTCGGTTTTCAAAAGTTTTGATTGGATTTATTGCTGCGGCCATTTATAACTTTCGGGTAATTTCATTCAGCCGTGTCTTAAGTTCAAAGCTGGTGTGAAGCAAGGTGACTTTGTCAAGATCATAAATCAATCTAAGCTTAAAAAAATCTGTCTACATGAAAGTATTGAGAGTAATCGTAAGATACCTAGAATTTAGTCTGGGTCACTAGTTTAACATCCATCTTTTGATTCAGTTCCAAACTAGGCGACATTGCTTAATCTGTTTTAAGAAAGTAAAATAAGTTTGTAACTTTTTTGGTGTAAAATAAAGTATATTCCAAGATCTTTCAGTCCATCTTAAGGTTATCTGGTGCCCCAGCCGCCAGGATCCCGATCCCGATTTCCGGCCACGTAGGCGCGGGCTTGCGGACGGCGAGCAATGGGTAGCTCGCCGTCCGACCGTCCGGTAACCGTCACGAACCGAGCCCAAGTCGTCGACAGCGCCTAGTGTTCCACGCGCGCCTCAAAGAGATGTCAGCAAACCGTAGGGGCCCAGCAGGCTCAAAGCCTACTGAGGCCAAGGTTCTGAAAGGAAGACTCGACCCTGGTCCGAAAGGCAACGAATGAACAGGAGTGGGTTTTTAGCCAGTAAAAGTGTGACACGCTCTCTTACTCTGCCCAAGAGTGGGGGATGTCATTTGATGATTTTCCTACTAACAAAAAAAAAGTAGTAGATATCGCTGTCAGCGATCAGACCCCCATTGTACCCTTAGAGATAAACTCGTGTGTAAGAGCTGTGTAATTTTTTTGGCGTAAAATAAAGTAGCTGTTGTCAGCTGCTTTGCCCGCGTATTAGCAGAAAATTATCTCAAGGGAACATACTCTCAGGATAAAAAGTATATCCTATGTACTATCTATTGATCTAGTGGTTAGTGGCCCTGACTGCTATGCCGGAGGTTGTGGGTTCGATTCCCACCCAGGACGAATATTTGTGTAACTAACATGATCATTTGTTCTGTGTCTGGGTGTAATTTATCTATAATATGTATGTATTTAGGAATATATAAGTATGTTTATCAGTTGTCTAGTACTCATAACACAAGCTCTGCTTAGCTTGGGACTAGACAGCGTTGTGTGATAGTTGTGGAATACTATATTATAATACTACTATACTATTTCAGAACAAGGTCTACCTACATACCAAGTTTTATTGAAATCCGTTTAGTCGTTCGAGCGTGAAGACGTAACAAACATACATACACACACACTCATAAACTTTCGCCTCTAAAATGTAAAAATATGATAATTATGATATTCTATCTATCTATTGATGTTTGATATGTTAAAATACAGTTTCCAATCCTAAAAGTTTAATAAGTTATATCCAGTATTTTCCCCTTTCGCAATTAATCAAATAACTTATCACACGCACTATACCGTAACAACAACGTTTCACAAAATCATATTTACATCTGTATCGCTTTTAAACTGCGAAAGTAAACTCCGTAAGAAAACCTCGCGCTAAATAATAAATTGTAAGGCGCGGGTAATGTGCTGAGAACTGTGATACGTGACGCCACCTGGCTTACGCCGGATACAAAAGGTTAAATGTGAAAAGTGAGGTATCAATATACTGTTGAAGTTTTTAAGGAAATTGATGGTTTTGCTATGTTAAAGAAATCATCATCATCATCATCATTTCAGCCGAAAGTCGTCCACTGCTGGACATAGGCCTCCCCCAAGCGTCTCCACAACGACCGATCCTGTGCGTCTCGCATCCACCGCACTCCCGCGACTCTCACCAGGTCGTCAGTCCACCTTGTGGGAGGCCTTCCGACGCTGCGCCTTCCGGTGCGCGGTCGCCACTCTTGAACCTTTCGGCCCCATCGACCATCCGTTCTACGAGCAATGTGCCCTGCCCACTGCCACTTTAGTTTGGCGATTCTTTGGGCTATGTCGGCGACCTTGGTTCTCCTGCGGATATCTTCATTCTTTATGCAAGGAAACTCCGAGCATAGCCTATGTTAAAGAAATATTGTTTCTTAATTATATAATACCTACACATTTAGGTAGTCGTATAATAAATGTCCAAATATGACTTTTCGTCCTCTGTAACCGACATTCACGAGAACGAAGTCGTAGGGAACAACTTTTTTTTATTGATAAGCTCGCGCTTGACCACTATCTCACCTGATGGAAAGCAACGATGTGATAGACGATGGAACGCTCTTACCTAGAAGTAACCTATTTATTCTTGACTTAAAGATTCCCGAGTTGTAGTTATCAGAAAATACAGATTCCGGTAGAGAATTCCACTCCTTAACTATACGCACAATGAATGTGTTGCTTCCATTTTGTGCGTATAGGTGGAATGTACCGATGGCGCATCGCCGTACGCCTGGTGGTCCGATGATGTAACGGGCTTGGCGGAATTAGGCTGTATACTGCACATTTTATTGTTAGTCTATATTCAAAATGACAGCTAACACCCTACCCTGGGCATTAGAGATACCATCGATAACCTTAGGTCTAAATAGTGCGATTAGCCTACATGGTTACTCATTTTGTGTATTCATTGTGAAAACCACACATCCTCCTTTAATTTCGTTTGATCAAAGGACTTCCGTTGCACAGAGGGGAGGCTTTTCTATGCAACGCACAATGTGAGTCTTGGGTGAGTGACAAATTAAGTAGGACAAGGTACCCGGAGGACACGGTGGAGCATACGGTAGAGGTGTGCCCCGCCTGGGCAGAGCACTGCCGTCTCCTCGTGGTTGCGCTCGGTGGCAGTGGTCTCTCGCGTCGGGCCTTGGTACAGGCCATGGCCTGGAGCGAGGAGAAGTGGCAGGCAGTCACCTCTTTCTGGGAAGCAGTAATGCTAGCAAAGGAGACGGCAATGGTCCTCACGCCCTCTTGCCGTCCGACCGTCTGGTAACTGTCCGGACCGAGCCCAAGTTGTCGACGGCGTGTAGTGTTCCACGCGCACCTCAAGGAGATGTCAGCAACCGTAGGAGCCCAGCAGGGTCGAAGCCTAATGGGTGATGCGAAAGAGAACCATGGGGCCCTTGATCAAGGGCAAAGAAGGAACAGGAGTGGGTTTTAGTCAGTAAAAGTCTGACACGCCCTCCTGCCCCGCCCAAGGGCAGGAGATGTCATCGGAAAAAAAGGTAGCACAAGGTGCCCCTTCCATTTGCTGATGGATGGCTTAACTCCCCCTAGGGTCCTCACCCTAGCTATACATTTATATGACATCTTTCTGCTGAAGTTTCCAAAAACTCAACAATATAACCTTATAAAGCAAAATTCAATCCACGGTTAATTTATAAAATTAAACACACCGTCTTGAGTCATTAATAACAAAAGGCGTCCGTCTATTGTTAAATAATTCATAAAGCTGCATTGTCATGCCTTCCGATAGCTCTTAAATATTTAGACAATACGACTTACAAATGTTTGATTTATATTTTAAATAGTAAGGAGTGTTTCGGAAAAGTTTCTTGCCTTGACCTTAGAATAGTTTAAAGGCTGCGCAAGAATATCTTAGTAGTAGTTTAGAAGGTTACGGTTCTGTTTTTGAATATAACTTAGCTGTTTATTTTTTCATAGAAATTTCCTGACTTTTTTAAGAGGGCCCTTCCCGACCCGTCTATCGTTAACCGGAGAATGGTTTAAAAGGTTGTTAATTCATCCAAAGCAATGTTTGATAAAGAGGCAATTCGAAAAAAGAGAGATAACGGCTAAACGCTTTGTTATAGCATAAGCATAATCAGCGTTTTAATGTTCCCACTGCTGGGACTCAGGCCTCCTCTCTCTAGGAGAGGGAATGGGCCGTAATCCACCACGCGGGCCCAGTGCGGGTTGGTGAATGTCACATGTCTTCGATTTTTTTTATTCTAGGACATGCCGGTTTCCTCATGATGTTTTTTATCACCGTTTTGAGAGCAGTGGTGATGAAATAAATTACACAAAGTAATGCACCTGGCTGGGTTTGAACCCGCGACCTGCATGTCGTAAGTCGGGGCCGTTACCACTCAGCCACTGTTCTAAAGTAAAACAAAACGCTTTGTCGGAAATTCCGTTATTTACTCAAATATTCCTAACGTTTTTTTTAAGCTTAAATTTTTTTGGAAAAAAATCTATCATTCAGAATATCGACTAAATTTTAATGTACATGAATACTATTGACATATACATATTTTTTCACACAAAATAGCAGATTTTCAGAGGTCTTTACTGGATTAGTTTTACACTAATTTATGATTTGACTTCAATAAAAACCTAGATGATATTTATTATACACGAGGCCTCGCATCAATGCAAAAAAGTTATAACCGAGTGGTTAAAAACTCTAACTTATGAAGAAACAGAGCATAATCTAGCCAGACTTGCATGATCACTTTCTTCTTAATTCATCGATGTAATTACACAATGTTATCTTTAACATCGAAAATGATGGCACTTCACCAAATACGTAAACCCACACATAAACATACACTAACATACACATATTTACACTACGCACAGTTACACACTGCACAGTCTGAGCTGCTTATTATTTTATAAATCGTTGTTTCTGTTTGTTCTAAAGTTTGATTTTTAGTTTTATTTTATTTGTTACTAAGTCTCAATATTGTTAAATATCAATTAAGGGAAGAAGCGAAACAATCCCAACACAAGTATTACTAATAACTTAATGGGACTGTTTCATTCAAATTTGTAATGTAACCGTTTGAGACCATCATCACCATCATCTTCCTGCCTGTAACCGTTTGAGACCGAAGAAACAATTTAATTTAATTTAATATTATCTGTGTTTCCAAAATATCTTAAGAAAGTTGTCTTAGAAATAAGCAATTCACTCAGAATTGTAAATACCTAGGTATAAATATAAAACAGTCGGATAGTTCTGAAAGTCAAAAAACAATCTGTCTTAAAACTTTAGATTAGTTTGAAAAACTAGTCTTAACCAACTAAACAAATCCTTACAGACCACTGAACGACTAACATAAAGCAAAAAATCACATAAAACATCCGAGTCAGCTAACGAGACTCGTAATTAAATATTTTATAGACAACATAAACGTTATACAGTTTAAAAAACCAGCCAAGTGCGAGTCGGACTCAATCACCGCCCGGTCCGTTGCAAAAATCGGCAAACAATCACGTTTGTATGAGAGCCCCACTTAAATATATATTTTATTAAATTTTTTGTATTTGTTGTTATAGCAGCAACAGAAATATATCATCTGTAAAAATTCCAACACGATCGAATCAGAAATGAAGATATCCGCAGGAGAACCAAAATTGCCGACATAGCACGAAGAATCACCAAACTTAAGTGGCAATGCCGAAAGGTTCTGGAGTGACGACCGCGTACCGGAAGACGTGGCAATGGGCAGGGCACATTGCTCGCAGAACAGATGGCCGTTGGGGCCGAAAGCCTCTGGAGTGGCGACCGCGTACCGGAAGACGCAGTGTTGGAACCCTACAAGGTGGACCGATGACCTGGTGAAGGTTGCGGGAATCCCATGGATGCGAGACGCACAGGACCGTTCATTATGGCGACATTTGGGGGAGGCCTATGTCCACCAACCCACACTGGGATCCACCAACTCGCACTGGCATCCACCAATCCGCACTGGGCCGCGTGGTGGATTACGGCCCATTCCCTTTCCTAGAGAGGAGGCCTGAGTGGGAACATTATAAGGCCGTCTATGCTATGCTATGCTATGTCCAGCAGTGGGCGTCTATCGGCTGAAATGATGATGATGATGATGAAAATTCCAACTGTCTAGCTATCACGGTTCATGAGATACAGCCTGGTGACAGACAGACGGACGGACACCAAAATCTTAGTAATAGGGTCCCGTTTTTTCCTTTGGGTACGGAACCCTAAAATGTCAGAACGGAACCCCAGTTGTACAGATAGGTAGGTTTTTAACATAATGACTGAAGATTAGCAATGGACTATAAAATTTTCATTTTGCCGACACAGAGCAAGAGGCTCAAGATTAACCAGAACCAAGTTATGCTAAAGAATGTACTGATGAAAAAATAAAGCTTTTAGAGACCGGCAGATATTTTAAAGGTGCTTTATAATAGGAATTTGAGGAGATAAACTTCGTGGTTCGTAATTAATTCGTTGAGAATAGTATGATGGTCAGTAATTGATCGTTGGATTATAACATTGAGAAGGAGTGAAGTCTGTAGATGAAATTAAAATTCAACAAAAAATAAACATAAATATTTTTATTTCCCATCTTCTTGGTCGTTTCTTGCCAGAGTGGTCGTGATTGTCACCAAGGAAGCTCTGCGGAAATGAAGTCCGTAGATGAAATAAATATTCAACAAAAAAAATATAAATATTTTATTTCCCAACTTCTTCTTGGTCGTTTCACTCTTGCCAGAGTGATCGTGATTATCACGAAGAAAGCTCTCCGGAAGCTGTCAAGGTATGCCGCACGACTTCCCGCCACTTATGCCTGCTGGTAGTCATCTGGGCACACTCGTTTAGTGGACCGCCAACAGCCGTTTTGATCTAGTCAGTCCATCGCATCGGTGATCTGGCACGTGGCCTCATTCCGTCCATATTTCGTTTAACAAGGTGCCCGATGGAGTCACTTCCACATCGACAAAAACGTCTAAAGGATTTAAAAAAACCCACATAGGCTCTTATAAAAAATCAGAAGCCAGTGCACGGTTACAATTAGTCCTTCCCTATGGAGAAGAACTGGAAAACACTCCATAGTTTTTTTTTAAATTATTTATAGGCTCGCATTTGACCATTATCTCACCTGATGGAAAGCGATGATGTCGGTGGAGCACGCTTGCTTAAAAACCTCTAGGTTATAGTATCAGGAAACACAGACTCCGGCAGGGAATTCCACTCCTTAGCTGTATGCATAATGAATGTGTTCCCAAAACGCTTTGTACGCATGGGTGGGATGTCCACCATGTACCGATGGCGCAACGCCGTGCCGTACGACTAGTGGTGGTCCAATGATGGAACAGTTTTGGCGCAATTAAATTGTGGAATTCCAATGCACACTCCCCGAAATGTAAACAGTCTTTTATTTAAAAAATGATTTATTTTACAATATCATAGCTAAACAAACATAATTACTCAAGTCAAAAATTTTGGTTTAGGCACAGACAGAAGTAGTTTTATTCAGTAAAATTCTGACACGCCCTCTCGCTTTATCTTAGTGCGGAAGGAATCATTTGATAGATAGATAAATTAGATAGGTAGGTATATGATTTATTTGTTTGGTACAACACAAAACGTACAACAAGGACAGTTAAATTATAAAAACTAAGCACTTATACAAAAAACCGATTTCGAAGTTAAATCTAATAAAGTTATACTTATAAGTACTTAGAAAAAAAAGAACATCAACGATTGCATCACTACTTACCATCAGGTGGCATCGCAGTCAAGCACTAGTTTATAACAATAAAACAAAAAGAAATACATCAGATAAGAGCCATGAATTCCCGAATTGAGTTACGAAGTTTTTTTTCGAATCGCAAAAAAGTTTTTTTTTTGCGATTAACTACAAATTTACAGTTTTCACATTTTTCCCCATAATATTGTGCTATAAGACCTTACTTCATGCCAAATTTCAGGATTATATGTCAAAGGGAAGTATCCTATGAATTTTGATTTCCTTGAGATTGTCGAAATATACGTTTTTTGCGAAATAAACGGCCGTATCTTTTTTTTCGTTAACTCAGAAGTTTGATAATTTCACAGCTTCAAGGGACCGCAGACTTGAGTATATGATTTTAATTTCAACTCGATACCTCCACGCGTTCCAGAGATAAAGGGTCTTGACAGACAGACAGACAGACAGACAAAACGGACAACAAAGTGATCCTATAAGGGTTCCGTTTTTTCTTTATGAGGTACGGAACCCTAAAAACGACTTACTGATATTATTAATGCAAAACTCTGTTAGGCAATTAAGCCTACAGCTGAACAGATTTGAATAAAATCCAGTAAACGGGAAGATGGTTGCCTTTTTTGTTAGATAGAAAATCATCAACTCGACGGGTGCAAAGTAAATAAAATTATCTGCAATTTTGCGATTTTCTGATAATAAGTATTAATAAGTGAATAATAAGCAGTTATTTAGTAATTTTATTTTTCAAAAATATTGTTGAAAAAACAACTATCATGTCTGCATTTTTGACAATGGAAAGAAGATTTTCCATGTCTTATTATTATTATTATAACTTATCCCACTCTTGCTGGGGCGAGAGGGAGTATCAGACTTTTGCCCTTTCCGTCCAGGGCCGCGGTGATTCTTATAAATAACCCCACAGGGAAGACTATTACTTAAATTAAGACATAAAATACATAATACCTACATTTTCTAGACATAGAACGTTCCCGTGGGATAATTCTTGACTTTCATAAGGACGAAGACGTTAGCATAAGCTGGTTTATTATTTTGCTTGTCGACTAGCTGATCTTCTGGTCAACTTCCTAACCCTTTCCCGACTAGCTTTCTTTTTCTTTAGGTGGGAAAATCATCCAATGACATCTCCCGTCCTTGGGCAGAGCGAGAAGGTGTGTCAGACTTTTACTGACTAAAAACCCACTCCTGTTCCTTCTTTGCCTTCGTTCCAGGTCCCCGGGGTTCTCTTTCGCATCACCCATGGCCCCAGTAGGCTTCGACCTTCCTGGGCCCTTACGGTTGCTGACATCTCCTTGAGGCACGCGTGGAACATTCCGCGCCGTCGACGATTTGGGCTCGGTCTGGACGGTTACCGGCGAGCTACCCATTGTTATCCGTCCGCAAGCCCGCGCTTACGGTGGCCGGAAATCGGTATCGGAATTCCGGCGACTGGGGCGCGAGGGCCATTGCCTCGCGCGTGTGGCCGAATCCTTTGCTAGCATTACTAGAAGGAGGCCATCCTCTGCCACTCCTCTTCATTCCGGACCATAGCCTGTACCAAGGCCCGGCGCGAGAGATCGCTGCCGCTGAGCGCCCCTACACGGTCACGGCGTTGCTCTGCCCAGGCGGGCACACCTTTACCTTATTTATTTATTTATTTATTTTATTTATTTATTATATTCTTTATTGTACACCACATAAACAAAAATACAGGACAAACATAATTAAAAATAAGTGTACAATGGGCGGTCTTATCGCACAGGGCAATTTCTTACAGACAACCTTTGGATGGACTGAAAGAAAGAAGATATGTTCCACCATGTCCCCCGGGCGTTTCTTCCGCACGAATCCAGTGCAAGAATCTCCCGAACTAACCAAGTCCGGTGAGGACTTGCGTCATGCTGAAGGTAAAGACGCCGTGTTGCCTTTCCAGCCACTCCTCAAAGAGCCTCTCTCTCCTCTTACCGCCATAATTGTGGCGTCCTTCCCAACTACCTTGAGGTCTTGAGTGACCACTTACCAGATCTCCACAACCCAGTTATTGGGCATTAATGATGCTCCTTGGATAGGCTGATGGTCAAACTGGCAGCTTTTCTAATCAACGATATATGAATAAATATGTAATCCGTAGCCATATACTTGGGCCTCATCAGAAGGCTTAAAGTCACCCAATGGTTATCAGAAAATACAGATTCCGGCAGAGAATTCCACTCCTTAACCATTCGCAGGGCACATTGCTCGCAGATCAGATGGCCGGTGGGGCCGAAAGGTTCTAGAGTGGTGACCACGTACCTACTGGAAGTCACAACGTTGGAAGTTCACCCACACGGTGGACCTATGATCTAGCGAGGATCGCGGGAATCTGATGGATGCGAGACGCACAGGACCCTTTGTTATAGCGACACTTAGGGGAGGCCTATGTCCAACAGTAGACATCTTTCAGCTGAAATGATGATGATGAGCCACTTACATTATAATTGGTTTTGTTCATTGACACAGCTAGAATTTAACTAAAATTTACCTCTCCTTTCTAGTTTTCGTAATTCTCCAGTGAATACTAAAACACTAGATCTTCAAGAGTATTATCGTTCCACTTCAAGTGTTGGTCTAGAAATACACGAAGAGTTATTGTCTGCCTTTATAATATTTATATAAGATTTTCTCGTAAAAAACAAGTTACCAATATTTTCTATTCAATATTATACTCCTTATAAATTACGTGTTTGGGTTTTAATATCATCTCAAATGTCTGTATTCATTCTGGAAGTATTACTTTCTAATGTTCCTGTAATTACATTTTAATGTCACAGAAATAGATCCGTGATTTTTATTCCGTTAACTTGGCTTGATATATTTTTATCTTCGTATGTTTTTTTTTATTTATAATTTAGGAGATATGAAATATTATGGAAAACGATTGTTTAGTGAATATGTCTCAACGCAAAACAAACCAATCAAAATATCAAAATATATAGTTGACACTTCGCGTGACCAAAGGGCTGGCTTTTACCTCGGTCAGAGATTAAACATTGCCATACAACGTGGCAATGCCGCCAGTCTTTTGGGCACAGTTCCAGTCGACAGCGATGCGGAGGAATTTTTTGACGCTATATTTTAGATAGGAGTTATTGTGTATATATTATGTAATTTTAATTAGTTAAGTGTTTTTATTTTTCATGTATAAATAGTCCTATTTGCAAAATAAATAAATCAAAATATCTGCGGAGATCAAAAACAGCAATAATTAAAAGGATATATTAACGCAAGTGCTCTCTGATTGATAAAATAATATTTCCAATCACTCATCATCCGTTATACATTACTTAAGAGTGATCTATTAATCAGTTATTTTATATTATAATCCTTAATCATTATTTTATATTACAGGTATTACTACTTTTTATACTATATTTCTACAAATGATTATTTGTAGAAATAAATTATAAAAAGAGGTATTAGGCTTGTAGACCACATCTTTTGGTTTTTTATTAGGCCAAGAATCTTTGATACTATCTGGATTTACTACGTCAACCTCAAAAACGTACGGTACCAAAGAGTAAGATACAAAAGGGTATGTCATCTCTTCCTACTAGTGTGTCCATAGACTAGTTCCAATTACGGGACAATTTTGTTTTAAAGAAGTTCAAGAGACATCTTGAAAATTTATGGTTACCCTAGTTATAATAGAGGTTAGAAAGGAACACACTGCCTCTTTTTCTTGTCTTACTCGGCACATTTTTCCCTTTTGCTTGCCAATAAAAAATATGAACATAATGTCAATGAACATAAAGTACACTTTAGAGTTTGTAATATTGCTTCGTAATCAATCTAGTTAGTCCGAAGGGTATAATACGAGATCTTTGCATTATACAAGATCGACGTCAGATACTATTAAAAATAAAATAAATGCGTTTTTGAAACCTAAATTAGTTTCACATTTTTATAGACCTAAAATACCCAAAAACCTATCAAAACTGAGTTCAAAACATCAAAACGCAAGAAATCACAACAATCCTTCAAAATGAATTAGACAACAGAGCCTTTCCTCCAAAGCCCTGTCTTAGAAGTGTTATCAATAACTTTATTTAATAAGCCAACAATGATAAATAGGTCACTAGCATTTTCGAGACCTCCTTTCAAATTTGTATCCACCGGACTGTGAAAATCATATTTTGTGTAACTGTTAAGACTTGCCTGAAATTCAGAGAGGTTCTCTAGAGCCTGTATTATATTGGAAGTCGTATTTCTTGGAAGGTAATCGGGAAATTTATGGCATCTTCCCTCGTAGGCGAGTGCGGAATAAATATTATGAATGAAGGTTCTGTCTATCCGTATCATCTTCACGATGAATACTGATTGAAATTAATCAATGAAATGTAATTTTGAAATTCGCAAATTTGAATTTGTTATTTTTCCCGGAAAAAAATGTGAAGCCTTCTTTACTTTTAAACGGCAAACAATCACGTCTTCGCCCTCTGTAACATTAATTATTATTTTTTACATAATGCACTGTGGACCCTCAAGGAGGACTTAATGCTGTAAAATATTGCCTACGCTCCTTGGGTATTGCATATCATGGTTCTTTATAATGTTATCGACCTATATTCATAAAAATAACTTCTTGGTAAAGGTAGGGATTTTACTTGACGATGGCAAAAATGGCGGTTTTAAAAATATGTCTGGTAATTTTACGTGATACAATGTGTGTTATAGATTACTTTCAAGACAGAAAATTTACAAGGTCTTATAAAAATTCATTAAAGAACACTTCACTTAGAAAATAAAGTTTTCCTTTGTCGATTTTTATGTAAAAGTAATGTTAGATATCTACTTAATATACGCAGGAGAACTAAGGTTATCGACGTAACTCGAAGAATCGCGAAACCTAACCGACAGTGGTCTTTGACATGACTTGAGAAAGACATTGCTCGCAGAACATTTGATCGATGGGGCCGAAAGGTTCTGGAGCAGCGATCACATACTGAAAGACGCAGTGCAGGCCTCCCACAAGGTGGATCGATGAGCTGGCAAGCGTCGCTGGACTCCGATGGATAGAATGATGATGATGAATGCTAGATTCGCCATGATTCTTAAACTGAAATTAATTCAATCAGAGGCAATTCAGAAATGAGAAATCAAAACTCACAATTTCCAACCCTCTTTACCAGCCTTCAGTATCTATGAAACGCAACAGCAGCAAATACCGCGGTAAGAAAAAAGTGAATTGTGGGTAGTGTGGCGAGCGTGTAGGGCAATATTGTAGTATGTGCATATACTACATATATATAGTGTACATAGGGACAACAGCACATGTTACATAAATAAAACAAGAGTGTGTCGCCGATAGGGGTGGTGGTAAATAATACATGAGCCATTGTTAAATGTTTAATGACTAATAGTGATTGAGTTTATAAATACAAAATTTATTATGTATAGACTTGAGTTACTCATTTTTGTAAACATAAGTTTGCTGTTCATTATTATCTAGATTGACTGGAAAAGATTGGATTGGAAAAGTAGAGGGAAGTCAAAGAAAATATTAATGGATTGTGTGAGGAGTGTTAAGAAAAGGGTTAGGTAGTTAGTGATGACATGACGGGTGACAGGATGGAATGGAAGAAAAAAACATGTTACGCCGACCCCAAATAATTTGAGACAAGAGCACGAAGATGATTAGATGACTGGAAACGATTGTGCGTTAACTGAGTCTAACTTTCAGATATTTCAAGTTGAACAAAAATCTATTTAGTTATGTGTAGCTATGGACGTTAAATATTAACTTGCTACCAAAAAAAAAACCAGTTGATCTCTTTACAAGCAGTTTAGCACATTATTATGTCTAAAAGCATTGTTTTGTAAATGCATTATATTATTGTCTTCATATTATCTTCCTACCAAACTTTGTATATCTCAATTACTTCTATAACTGTAACTTTCAACAATACTCTCATATTATACGTAAAGGCTCATCGTGATCCACCTTATCGTTATACATTTTGTATTGTTAGCTGTAAGCCACCCAAATAAAAAAAATAAATAAAAAAAAATGTGATCATCACGACCGAAAAGTATCAGTGTTTTTCTTTATCACAAAAATCTAACACGAAGATCGAAAAATCCACGCTGTGAAAGTACCTGTGAACAAACCTACAAGATTTTCAATTTATAAGAAAAATATTCTTAGAAAAAAGAAATCTGAGGCATCCCTAAGCGCCTCTCCACGATAAAAGCGGGGAGAGAAGAACCGTTTAAGTCTCTATTTTATTACAGTACTCTATAATTTACGTTCTTTTTATACTTAACACAATATGCTGGCTTGTGTTCGCTTTTTATACTGATCTAGAAGTTAAAGTTGTGTAAGTGCAACAGCTGATTGGTGTCTGATTTTCTTGTTAGAAAGACATCGTATATTTTTATGGAGCCTTTGATAGTATCCTATTAAACTTTGAGCTTTCTTTAAATATTACCGTTTTTTCAAGTGATCAACATTAAATAGTATCTTAAGTTCTTATATGTTTTTATGATTTTTTGTACTGTTTGAGTTGATGGCTTGAAAACCATCTAGATTGTTCGATACGTATATCTGTCCTGACCATATATTTAAAACGGTTGTTATCACAAAGTAGATAATGACTAGGAAATCACTTCCTAGCACTATGGGATTCCACCGGGATCCCGATCCCGATTTCCGGCCACCATAGGCGCGGGTTTGCGGACGGCGAGCAATGGGTGGCTCGCTGTCCGATCGTCTGGTAACCGTCCGGACCGAGCTCAAGTCGTCGACTTCGCATACTGTTCCACGCGCGCCTCAAGGAGATTTCAGCAAACCGTAGGGGCCCAGCAGGGTCGAAGCCTACTGGGGCCAAAGTCAGTAAAAGTCTGACACACCTTCCCGCTCCGCCCAAGAGCAAGGGATGTCATTGGATGATTTTCCCACCGAAAAAAAAATACTATGGGATTATTTGAAAGACTCCTCGTAGCCATGGAACGCGAAAGACAACTGAAGGAGTCTTCCTTCAGTTGTCTTTCGCGTTCCATGGCTACTGGGTGGGTTTTACTCCGTAAAAGTCTGTCACTCCTCTTCAGCAAGAAAAGTTAATTGACGATTTCCCACACAAAAAAGGGGCTTCGCGTCGTATTTGCGTTTCATCATCACCATCATCATCATTTCAGCCAATAGACGTCAAATGTTGGACCTAGACCACCCCCAACTGTCGCCACAATGAACGATCCTGTGCTTCTCGCATCCATCAGATTCCCGCATCTTTTACCAGGTCATCGGTCCACCTTTTAGGAGGCCTTCCAACGCTGCGTCTTCCGGTACGCGGTCGCCACTCCAAAAACCTTTCGGCCTCAACCGCCATCTGTTCTGCGTGCAATGTGCCCTGCCCATTGCCACTTAGGTTTGGCGATTCTTCGTGCTATGTCGGCAACCTTGGTTCTCCTGCGGATATCTTCATTTCTGATTCGATCACGCAAGGAAACTCCGAGCTTGCCAAAAAAGGGCTATCCTTTCCGTTGCCCTTTGGGTGACTTTCGTCATTCATTATTTTTTTTAGTAAGATTCAGTTGAAAACCAGCATCAGATAACTGCTACGTAGTACCTAGTATCATACTGAACTGGACCTATTTAGCGCAGCCGTGAGACACACAATGTTTTTGCTATATACTTGTATCTTCATTGTGTGTGTCTGTGTATTAAAATATAAACTGTGTTTTCTTTCTTGCTTTATTTTCTAGTTACAGGTACCTTAACTTTCAGTACTGACTGGCCTGGTCTAGTGGTTAGTGGCCCTGACTGCTATGCCGGAGGTCGTAGGTTCGATTCCCATCCAGGACAAATGTTTGTGTGAGGAGCACGATCATTTGTTCTGTATCTGGGTGTAATTTATCTATAATATGTATGTATTTAGAAATATATAAGTAGGTATATTTATCAGTTGTCTAGTACTCATAACATAAGCTCTGCTTAGCTTGGGGCTAGACGGCGTTGTGCGAGAGTTGTGGAATCTACAATCTACAATTCTAGTACCGTCCGTTAATTAAAGTACCACAACATAGGGCGTTTAATAATTAATTTTAAAATTTTCTCCACTTAAAGTAATTAGTTGTGAATTCTTTACTAGTACATGCTATGTTCCAATAGGTCCTATGTAGATTAAATATGTCGATGACTTCCGCACGAGACGGACGCGTTAATACAGGAAGTAGGGTTAACTTGATGCCCAGCGATGTACGAGGCGCTACCCATCGTGCATCTTTCATGTTCAGCTCATAGATTTGTAGTTAAGATTGCTGGAAATGTAATAGTAAGGTGGTGTTTAATGTTAAGTTAGATGCTCTTAAAAGATAAACCGAACCCCCATTTGAGTTTAACTTTATCTTTTATGAGAATCTTTTGGTTATCATAACCCACTAAAAACGTACTTGTGAAAGTATTTATCCCAAGTTCTCTCTTATAGAAGTAAGGTGCACGAGGATACGGCGTTGCTCTGCCCAAGCGGGGCACACCTCCACCATGTGCTCCACCGTGTCCTCCGGGCGGTCCACACAATGGGGACACCCGGGCGTTTCTTCCGCACGAATCCGGTGCAGGAATCTCCCAAACTTACCATGTCCAGTGAGAACCTGCATCATGCGGAAGGTAAGGACACCGTGTTGTCTTTCCAGTCACTCCTCAAAGAGGAGACTTACCGCCATGATTATGGCGTGCCCATCTCACGACCTAGGGTGAAGCGAGGGATTTGTGTCCTTCAGTTGCCGTTTGCATTCTAGAAGCGGGTTTCCTCTTAAAAAAATTGCCGCGGCCCTAGCGGGTATTAGCCCTATAGCCTACTACGGTAGCGTACTTGAGGAGCGCGTGGAACACTACGCGCTGTTGATGACTTGGACTCGGTCCGAACGGTTACAGGACTGCCGGACGACAAGCTACCCAGTGCTCGTTGTCCATAAGCCCGCGCCTACTGAGCATGTCCGTTCCCTCACGTGTGCGGCCGTCTGCTTCGCTAGCATTACTGCTTCACGGAATTCCTCATCGCTCCGGACCACGGCCTGAACCAGGGCCCGGGCGCCATTTCCGAGGACAAAACGTGACAGCTTTTAGTGAAATGATTTTATTGAGTGAGGTTACATATTTAGTTACATAATGTTACGTCTCTATTTCAGCCTATACATGTAAACAGTTTGTGTATAAATTTCTAACTCAAAGTCACAATATATTGAACTTACAAATTCAAGTAATATTGTAAACTCCGACCGTAAAGTAACCTTAGTATCTGGCTCAGTTTACCAACTCAATCTTCCTTACCTGGCAAAGAACATAAACAGCAGTTATCTAAAACATACATTGTAGCTCAATATTTACTCGGTGCTGTGTTGTAAGACATTCCAGTTAGAGTTCTGATTTAAAACTATAAACTCAACGATGTTTATTTATGACTGTTTGCAAGATAGTCTTCAAATCGAGTGAGAGATAGGATTACTAGATATTTGATATTGTATCTATCTAGCAGGGTAGTTGTGGCCCAATGTTAACGGCTTGAATTACGACTGGTACATTGTGAGTACACAAACCCAGGCAGGCGCATAACTTTGTGTAATCTATTTCATCACCACTGCTCTCAAAACGGTGAGTGAAAACATCGTGAGGAAACTGGCATGTCCTAGAATCAAAAATTCGAAAACCATGTAACTTCCACCAATCCGCACCGCACCCATGTGTCCAGCACGCCCTTTTTTTCTTCTAGGGAAGTGGTCCGAGTCCCAGCAGTGGGAACATTATACTATCTGTTCTAATCTAATAAAACTACAAATTGTCTCTCAAAACGGTAAAGGAAAACAACGTAACGAAACTGATTCCTTTTCCTAGAGAGGAGGCGTTATTCCCAGCAGTGTGCAGTGATTATAGGGCTGATTATGTCTATGTATCTCGTTTGAACTTAGAACACGTTACTTTTGATTTTAGACAAAATGGTTTCAGGCAATCGTGGTATGATCAAACTGAGTCGTTACGTACAATAGACAAAGAAAAAACTGAAACTCAGACCAGGCAACTTCATCAGTGAGGGGCCACAGGATTTTTCGAAAGTGGTAGGTACCACGGCCCTACGCAATGACAAACTGAGGGAACAAAAGGGTTTTAGGTTTTAGAAGGTGAAAGTCTCACACTCCCTCGCACTCTATCCAGAGTAGGAGTTACTTGGTGATTTCTTAAATACAATAAGGGATTTCTGGAATATAGTACCTACTCCGGGTGGAATGACTGAGGTATCTGACCAGGTACTTGTCAAAACGCAATTTTTAGCATTATCTATTTAATCTTGTCATGCTCACTCAAATGTCTCGCTGATGGTGGCACGTGTTATTGGGTCATTCAGTTCCCTTCAAAATGGTTGAGCTGAGTGGGGCTGATGCACGCGTCATGCTAGTGAACGGGTGCCGTCAGTTGAGACTGGTCATCTCTTAGCTGCCAGTGGCCTAATTCAATATCTATGTTTTTAATTAGTTTTTATTATTACTTATCTAATATGTGAGCACAATGCTCACATATTAGAAGCGACAAGAAATATGTAACCAAGGTTTATGTAACTCATAATATGATTTAAAAGAGTGTCCATGGAGTTTCTTGCACGTTCTTCTCCATAGAGATCTACGCTTTGGAACGTGCAATTTAGCTTCACTTGTTTTTTTTTTTGACTGACCGACTTTTTGACAATTCAAAAGTGCCTGGAATTGGTCTATTTGAAATAAACGTTTCTGATTTCTAAATATTTTAACCGTCTACGTTGGATATATCCGACCATCAATCTCGTGTTTATTCCGCCAGGGTCACACATCCACGACCTTATATCTACCCCATCTCGTCTCGTCGACGGCGCGTGTTGTTCCACGCGCGCCTCAAGGAGGTGTCAGCAACTGTAGGGTCGAAGCCTACTGGGGCCAAGGGTCTGATTCTGAAAGGAAGACTCGGCCCTGGTACGAAAGGCAACGAAGGAACAGGAGTGGGTTTTTAGTCAGTAAAAGTCTGACACTATCTCCCGCCTCGCCCAAGAGCGGGGGATGTCATAAGATGATTTTCCTACCGAAAAAACAAAAACCCATCTCGTCAGCTCTTCGCAAACACACGACCCTGGCGAATAGTGCACGAATACCCTCGTCCCACCCTTCAACGTTACGTTTATTTCGAAAATTACGTTATTAAAATTTCTTGTTTTGGATGCGCCAACTGTTCATTAGCGTTCATTGTCCTAAAAAAAACCTTTAATAATTTATTATATTTAAAATTATGTACACAGGAACAGACTCAAAGACGTAATCATAATGTGCACGTCATCGGTTTTATTTATCCATACTAATTTTATAAATGTGAAAGTAACTCTGTCTGTCTGTCTGTTAAGCTTTCACGGTTAAATTAATGAACCAATTTTAATGAAAATTCGTACTGAGCAAGCTTGAACTCCAAGGATGGACATATACTACTTTTTATTTTTCTTCGACTTCGACTTCACGTCTGCAATAACCAACATTCACACGGACAAAGCCGCCGGTAGAAGCTAGCAGAGAATAAAACATGTCTAACAGCACCTGAAAGTATTTGTCAAGAACATCAAGGAACCAATCGATAATCCCAATATCAGTTCACCAAATCGAACACCTTCAAATTTGCTCATACGAGTATCTCGTACCGTCTCAATAAAGTCAATACGACTTGTGTTATGACTGACAATAACAAGTATTGCGTCCGCGTATGACACGTTCAATATACGGATATAGTAGGAAACAGTCATAACTTGGTATTGCCTGCTTGTATTTTATATGTTGGATTTATATGGGAGACATGGATGGCGATGGACGTGGACTTGATCGTTTGGGGGTGGAATACTCAATCAAAACTGTACCTAGATAAAGTTAGAAGAGAAAGAAAAGAAGTATAGTAATAAAAAAAAAAAACACTTGCTTCTATTTAAGTAATATAAAAAGAAGAAAATAAAATTTAAACTATTTTTTTTTTAATTGTTAAGTAGAGATGCAATTGTTGCAATCCAATTCTAGTGACAAGCTTTTAGAAACAAACTGGATACACACAATTTTTTTTTGTAGGTGGGAAAATCATCCAATGACATCCCCCGCTCTTTTCGTGTCAGACTTTTTCTGACTAAAAACCCACTCCTGTTCCTTCGTTGGCTTTCATACCAGGGCCGAGTCTTATTTTCAGAAGCAGACCCTTGGGCCCAGTAGGCTTCGACCTTGCTGGGCCCCTACGGTTTGCTGACATCTCCTTGACGCGCGCGTGGAACAGTACGCGCCGTCGACGACTTGAGCTCGGTCTGGGCGGTTATCGGACGGTTGGACAGCGAGCTACCCATTGCTCGCCATCCGCAAGCCCGCAGCTACGGTAGCTGGAAATCGGGATCGGGATCCCGGTGGCTGGGGCGTGAACGCCGCTCCCTCGCGCGTGCACGTGCCGCGTTCTCCTTTGCTAACATTACTGCTTCGCAGAAAGAGGCGACCGCCTGCCATTCCTCCTCACTTCGGACCATGGCCTGTACCAAGGTCTGGCGCGAGAGACAGTTGCCACCGATCTCCCCCACGAGGACACGGCGGTGCTCTGCCCAAGCAGAGGGATACACGCAAATTGGATTAGATTTTCGTACAAATTAGATAATGTGATAAATAAATGAGTTCGAGTTTTATTTAAATAAAAGTTCATTTTTTTACTATTAATTTATTTTTTAATTTTTGTTGGGCATGTTTCACCCATTCAATCGATATACATATCTTTAGAGTTATAAGTTATAACCAGTCCATCATATTGGTTTTAGAATAACATTACTAATACTGACCACTCACCAACATAGAACTTGATCCAGTGTTAGCATACTTTGGCATGTCGTTCCAAAATTTCTAACCACACAATGTTGATTTGGCTTGATCAAGCCACTGGATCAAGCGGCATGATGGTGAATGACCAGCATTAGCTAATCATGAATTGTCATCCAAACTGATCATATCTGTAAAATTTCAAAGATTGATTTGTACGGGTAACTGTTTTAAAATTCATTTACGAGATTTACCCTAAGCAAACAAAATACATTCATGCACAAATATTGCAATTTGCCTGCATCGGTCTTCCCGTCCGTTTATAATTTAGGTGTCTTCAAGGCTATTGTGAATAGGCTCTTAATAAACTAGTGCGATTCACCATCAGCGATTGTATCGCTGCTTTCCATTAGATAGGATCGCAGTCAAGCACTAGTTTATGTCATTAAAAAAGCAAGTTAAATGAAACCTTGTAATAAAGGAAAATATAACATTTAATTGGCAAAGTTAAGACAAAAGAAAAAAAAATTAAGAAAACATTTTACATAGACAATATTTGGGTGTATGCCTTACGGCTGTGCCTAAAAGATTCATTTTAGCAGTAGCAGAAGTTATAGGAGATGTCTAAGCAATGAAATTTAAAATTCACGCTAACCACCGAACTTTTAATGAGGTTCAACATAACGAGATTCGTTCGACAGCAATAAATTTATCGAACCACGATGCAACATTGCACCATATAATATTAAGACTTACGTTTTCATCTTTGTTCTACAAAATATTTTTTAAACTTGATAATATCCTATCTATAGTACCTTCCAAACCTCAGCAGCCCATGTGATGTGCCTCGCAATGACCGGGAACGCAGAGATACCAACATTCAGATTTAATTACAAAGTATCCAGACGACTCGACAGCTACTGCTAGAGACGGCATTGCCAACCTTAAGGCAAGCTCAGCTCAGAATAGAATAGAATAGGATAAAACTTTATTGTACACCAAAATAGTAACAAAACTTCTAAATTAACTTTAATCTATGGGTACAATGGCGGTCTTATCGCTAACAACGATATCCACCAGACAAACTTAGAATGGACTGTAAGAACTTGACATAAAAATAGGGTAGTCTGCGGTGTACTGCAAATTAAATTTTGCATTAAATATATATATATACATACATATATACATATTATATGCCGCGTACCGGAAGACGCAGTGTCGGAAGGCCCCCTACAAGGTGGACCGATGACCTGGTGAAGGTTGCGGGAATCCGATGGATGCGAGACGCACAGGATCGTTCGTTGTGGCGACGTTTGGGGGAGGCCTATGTCCAGCAGTGGACGTCTATCGGCTGAAATGATGATGATGATGATATTATATGTTACACAATTTCAAAGAAAGAAATAGAGAGAAAAAAAAGAAAAATACAAAAAAGGTGGGTTAGTGATGAAAGTCAATACTACAATAAAATTCTCAGTTTCATTTCACCGCAATCACACCTGTTTCAGTAAATCAACATGTTGTCCAGTTATGTAAACACTTAAGTAAAAACAACACCAATTTTCACCACAACGTTCATTAGAAATCAATTTACGAATAATCAAAGATGTCTTTAAACTCCCGCCTGAAAAACCTCCTAGAGCGTTGTTATCTATGAACTTAACTTTTATCACCAAACAAAAATTTGACAGATACCTCGACTTGACGCCTCAGTGTTCATATTATTCGTATTTAAAATATCTTCATTGTATGGCCATAGAAACGGCGTTTCTAGTCATCACCACACTCCCAAAACAACATTTGAATCGACATAAATTTTCACAGAATTGAAAACGGCATTTAAATTTTCAGCCTTTATGGGTACATTATCTTTATCTTCTTCTATCTATATATGTAAAAGGAGATACTGACTAACTGATATATCAATGCACAGCCAAAGCTACTGGACTAGTAGCGTTTTTTACACATGATTTCCTTTTATAAGGTAAGCAAGCACTAAGAGAGGATCTTCCAAAATTCACCCCTTAGGGAGATGAAACGGAGGTCCAAATTTATATAGAGAATCTGCTGGCAGAAGCTATTATGTCCATATACTTGAGAATATACTATTTAGATACGTGATTCCATTTATGGGAAACAGTTCAATAGATGTTTATTTGTTTCTATTGTGTTTTGGGTTATTTCGTATGTTAATATGGGAAGGTAAGGGAACAAGATTGTATTGTATTCGTATGTGGTAATCAGATCATATGGGAAATGATATTGTATTTACTTATTATGGGAAAGCAAAGGGTTTGTGTAGAAGACTTTATTTTTATATTAATAAACCTTAGTATTTCTCTACAGCCAATTTCCTAGAATTTATCAGTAACTTTAAGACTTATTGAATGTGATGTTTTTATCTGTGTCGTGATGTGATATGATGGCCTAGTGATGGAGGCACCTGCCTCTCGTGCATGAAGTTGCGGGCTTAAAATCGGGTAAGTACCAATGTGTCTTTTTAAATTCATATGTATTTCCCAAATTTATCTGGGACATCATTGAAACCCTGTGCATCGGAAAGCACTTAAAGCCATTGGTCCCAGTGGTCATTCGTAGATCTTTGTCAGTCATTACAGGTAGTCAGATAGTCAGGTACATGGTGGACATCCCACCTATACGCACAAAACGTTTTGGGAACACATTCATTGTGCGTACAGCTAAGGAGAGGAATTCCTTGCCGGAATCTATGTTTCCTGATGGCTACAACCCGGGAATCTTTAAGTCGAGAGTGAATAGGTTACTTCTAGGTAAGCGCGCTGGTGAAGGTTGCGGGAATCCGATGGATGCGAGACGCACAGGACCGTTCGTTGTGGCGAAATTTGGGGGAGGCCTATGTCCAGCAGTGGACGTCTATCGGCTGAAATGATGAAGCGCGCTCCATCGTCAACCGCATCGTCGCTTTCCATCAGGTGAGATAGCGGTCAAGCGCGAACCTATAAAGAATTTAAAAAAAAAGTCTGACAATGAGTCTAACAGGGTTTTGGAGCTCTGATGGCAGTCGCTCCATCTAGAATACTGAAATTTATCTACATCCAGTCATAATGGAATCTAGGACAGACTAGCTTCTGAGAGTGGCTTCACCCGCGTATAAATAGGTTTCTCCATACAAACTTTGGACCCCCATTGCAACCCTTTAGGGGGTTTTTTTTTTCGGGTGGGAAAATCATCTAATGACATCCCCCGCTCTTGGGCGGAGCGGGAGATAGTGTCAGACTTTTACTGACTAAAAACCCACTCCTGTTCCTTCTTTGTCATTTTTTTTTCCAGTTCCCCGGGGTTCTCTTTCGCATCACCCATGGCCCCAGTAGGCTTCGACCCTGCTGGGCCCCTACGGTT
Organism: Mythimna impura; assembly: GCA_905147345.3. Lineage (NCBI taxonomy): Eukaryota > Metazoa > Arthropoda > Insecta > Lepidoptera > Noctuidae > Mythimna > Mythimna impura. The sequence goes on along the minus strand of LR990349.1, from coordinate 28,775,070 downwards.
GCTGACATCTCCTTGAGGCGCGCGTAAAACACTACGCGCCGTCGACGACTTGGGCTCGGTACGGACGGTTACCGGACGATCGGACGGCGAGCCACCCATTGCTCGCCGTCCGCAAGCCCGCGCCTACGGTGGCCGGAAATCGGAATCGGAATCCCGGCGGCGGTTGGGGCGTGAGGACCGTTGCCTCACGCGATCGGCCGCCTCCTTTGCTAGCATTACTGCTTCGCAGAAGGAGGCAACTGCTGCCACTCCTCCTCGCTCCGGACCATGGCCTGTACCAAGGCCCGGCGCGAGAGATCGCTGCCACCGATCGCCCCCACGAGGACACGGCGGTGCTCTGCCCAAGCGGGGCACACCTCTACCGTATGCTCCACCGTGTCCTCCGGGCGGTCCACACAATGTTGGCACCCGGGCGTCTCTTCTGCACGAATCCGGTAAAACTTTAGGGGGTGAATTTTGGAGAATCCTCTCTTAGTGCTCACCTACGTCATAAAAGAAAACCTTGTGCCAAATATCACGCTCCTAGTCCCAGTAATTTTGGCTTTGCGTTGATATGTCAGTCAGTCAGTTTCTACTTTTATATAAAGCATTTAACAATACCTAACATATTATAGATCGAAGTTAAAACAGTCTATAAATCTGCTGCATTACGAGCTATGCCACACGTTTATGCTCAACCTGATAACCTAGATGCTTCACCTCATATAAGCTGACACGAGACATCTTCACTTAAAACAGACTTCATCATTTCATCAAGCTCTCAGAAAACTGGGTGCTAAAATCCCTAACAGAACTGCATTAAGTAGTAAAACTTTCTCGACTCGTCTCTCGCTTCCGACAATATTTCGTCACACGCTAATTCCCGTTCGTGCATCTTCGAGACATTTCGTACATCATCGTCGCTTTATCACGTGCTGTTATATTGACGGCACGGGACACAGTGTCACTCCCATGGAACTAGAATGTCAATAATCCCTACATTAGGGATACTTTCTTTACGTTTTAAGTATTACTAGATGCTGCCAGCAGATTCACCCGGGTGAAAGTTGAAAATTGCCCCAAGGGAACATTCTCTTGGATTTAAAAGTCCCTATCCTATGTGCTATTTCAAGACATGATCTACCCATATCCCAAAACAAGCCGTATGCATCCAAATCCGTTCGAGTGTGAAGAGGTAACAAACATAACACTCACAAACTTTCGCCTTTATAATATTAGTGCAATTTTCAGAATTTTGTTGATTAAAAGGAAGGTGGTCCAGTTCGGACTAAGCGTTTCGCTTCGTCGTTTATACCGCGTACTTCGAAGGACTGGAATAATTTGCCTCCTGGGGTCTTCCCGTCCAACTATAATTTAGGTCTCTTCTAGGCTAGAGTGATTAGGCTCTTAATAAACTAGTGCGCCTCACCATCAATGATTGTGTCACTGCTTACCATCAGGTGAGATCGTAGTCAAGCACTGGTTTATATCAATTAAAAATAAATGGTGAAGCTGGACCTAGATCTTAGTTTTCAAGATACCATGACAAAAGAAATCGTGATAGAAATTCTTTCACCGTATTATTTAGGCATAAGCATAATCAGCCTTTTAATGTTCCCATTGTTGGGACTGAGGCTGCATCTCTAGGAGAGGGAGCGGGTCGTAATCCACCACGCAGGCCCAGATATCACATGTCTTCCAAGTTTTAATTCTTGGACATGCCGGTTTCCTTTCGATGTTTTCCTTCACTGATTTGAGAGCAGTGGTGATGAACTAAATAACACAAATTAATGCTCCTTGCTGGGTTTGAATCTACAACTCGTAAGTCGGGGCCATTAGCACTGAGTCACTACTGCTTCGTATTACTTATTCAAACCATTAGCAGCAGTACCTCCAAATTTATTATAAAATAAACATCAAAACCTAAAAGAAAATAAATCTAATTTATCAATTCTGTCTAAAATTTTTATAAATTTTCATTAAGCACATTTACATCAAAAGATAAATAAAGGCTGAAATCCAACCAATAAGAATGAAATAAAGTATTTAACGTTTCATTTATAAATTACAGAAGGCTTATGAGCGGTTTGCGACAGAAATTGCTCAAAGAAAGGTAGGAAAGAAACAAAGAATGAGGGGAGTGAAAGGGAGAGCCGTAAAAGGAAAATGTCTTGGTAAGATAAGAATTAATTAATAATCATTAAATGAAGCATTTAATATAAGAACATTAAGTAGATGTGGTTCTTATATATTCAGGATCTCTTTCGTTACATGTCATGTTCCGTGGTGTATAAGAAGTATTGGGTTCTTTTCTCGATTGAGGCGTAGGTATTTTGTTTTGTATTTGGCTAGCTGTATCCTGCGGTTTCACCCGCGTTTTTGGTTACTGTTCCGCTCTTGTAGACTATGGTATAATGTTGTATAGTCTTCCTCGATAAATGGGTTATACAACATAATAATAATTTTGCAACTCGAACTACTCGTTCCTGAAATTACCACGGTCAAACCAACAAACTAAATCTTCAGCTTTATAACATTAGATGTCTATAAAAATTGAATCTATGTTATATTTTATTTTAGCCGATTTTGTTTTATTATTACATTCGCAATTATATTTATTTTTATTCTAAGTATGTTGATGGTCAGTGAGCAAATACTGACCTTAATATAAATTCTTTTTCACTCGCTTATCGTCAACATCGAGCATGATTTAAAAGTTTGTTACTTCATCTAACGCAATCCAGCGCGATGTTTGACGAAAATATTCAAAATAAGAGATATAACGCCTGAAAACTCTGTTAGCATTGTGTATTATGTAATTCCGTGATTTACTCGAATATTTTACAAAACTTGTTCTAGGAAATACGTGTTTTTTTCTATTGAAAATACGGCTTCTATTGTTATACTTTTTTGACTTTTGAATTTTTGAGTATATTATGAAGTGTCAAAGTTCATGCAAAATAGCAGATTTTCGGAGGTCTTTACTGGATTAGTTTTACACTAATTTATAAATTGATTTCAATAGAAGTCTAGATAATATCCACAAGATACTGTGTTTCCAAAATATCTAATGAAAAATATGTAATAAAGTCATAATTTCGTAAGAGCGGTTGTATGAAAAACAGTGAAAATGTATGTCGAGTTGGCATCCCCTTAAACTCCAAAATTCAAAATCAAAACAATTGTTTTAATTATTCCATTGACGCTTTTGAATATTCAATAAGTCGGTCAGTCAGAAAGATGAATTTAAAAACACATTTCACATCGTAGATCTCTATGGAGAAGAACGTGCAAAGAACTTCATGGACATTTCAACAATACTAGCAAACAATATCTTATAACAATATACAGTCATAGTCAGTTTAATATAATTTAATCAAAATCCTACACTGTAAAATCACGTCTGAATAAGTTATGATTATGAGCTATAAAATGATCAAACTTTTAGTTAGAACAGCAGTAAAAGCTTTAAACACATAAAATAACCATACTACTATAATAACGTAAGTAATTCTCTGAGGACCGAAGTATCAGAGCTCATTTTAAACCAAAACGTGTTGAGTATATAAACTCAGTTACACAAGATAGTGCATCAGTAATGGCAGATTGCCAAATTTAAGATTATTGTGATATTATTTTTCATTTACACGATAGTGCCAATAAGCCTAGTTTGGAGGACGCTTACAGCATCAATTAAATTGATAAGTATAAATTAAATGTTTAAGATGAGAGAGTTAATATCTACAATGTAAAATACTTGCTATAGAAACGAAATTATGTTTTTTTATAAGACTCGATACACTGACTGGCCTGTTGGTCTAGTGGTTAGTGGCCCTGACTGCTATGCCGGAGGTCGTGGGTTCGATTCCCACCCAGGACAAATGTTTGTGTGATGAGCACGATCATTTGTTCTGTGTCTGGGTATAATTAATATATAATATTATGTATGTATTTAGAAATATATAAGTATGTATATCAGTTATTTAGTAATCATAGCACAAGCTCTGCTTAGTTTGGGACTAGATGGCGTTGTTTATGTTGTAGAATATTATTATGAATATATTTTTCTTTAAAACTAAGCTCACCTAAGCAAGATCATACCAGAAAATAAAACACTATGATAAAACAAGAAAACAGCACTTTTACTCGAGAACAATAATGCTCAAAAGCATTAGCATGAGATGAATAGGTAACAGCTAAAAGCATGCCCATACGAGCGCAGGCTTGCGGACGGCGAGCAATGGGTAGCTCACCGTCCGATCGTCCGGTAACCGTCCGGACTGAGCCCAATTCGTCGACGGCGCGTACTGTTCCACGCGCGCCTCAAGGAGATCAGTCAGCAAACCGTAGGGGCCCAGCAGCGTCGAAGCCTACTGGGGGCCAAGGGTCTGCTTTTGAAAGGAAGACTCGGCCTTGTTATGAAAGGCAACGAAGGAACAGGAGTGGGTTTTTAGTCAGTAAAAGTCTGACACACCTTCTATATCATTGGATGATTTACCAAATGAAAAAAAAATGTCCATACGAGGCGTTCTACTTACATCGACATCCAGGTACAGGTATTACTAACTAGGTGGCATACGTCTCGTTAACATGCAAAGCAGGTGTTTAATATACTCGCATAGCTTAGATTCTGCAATAGAAGAGGCATTGAGAATGGTAGGTTGTAAACTTAGATGCCTTATTACCTAACTAGCAAAATGTCTCTTATAACACACTTCTAAAAGTCTATAAGTATGGAATTAGGCGCATATTGTAAGATTATTTGTCCTTATAGTAGTTGTATGATGGTTTCATTAAGAGCTTTTTCATCTTACATTAATCTTGATAATGCTTTTGTAAGAACAAATACACTTACAAGTGTCTTTTAGCACAATACGTCTTATAAGGTGCCTTTATAAGTTACACAATCTTTGCCAAGACAGATATAAACCTTGTATAAGGTCTAAGCTCTTATTACGGATTATTCTTATGGCTATTTTGCTTGTTGGGTAGGTGATCACTACGCATAAATGGCCAAATGATTGTAAAATGCCTTTCATGAATTCATGATTCTGAAAAATTGAAAGTGTTTGCGTTGGTCATCACGTTAGCTGATAATTTTTTAGAATTCTGAATAATTTTATGTTAAGACCTGTATTCTCCCGGTCATTTATTTATGACATCATAAAGTGAAGTGTACATTTTGAGACAAAATCTCAGTGTGATTCACATCTGTTAGGAAAATTTACTTTGTTTTTTGGCAGTAAATGGCTCATCATCACTGCACGAATGCACAAGGAAGGCGGCCATCAGAGAGGAGTGGTTGCGTGTTGTGAAGCTTGCCATCAACACCTGAAGTGATGAACACGACCACTCTGTCAAGAGTGATATCGACAAGGAAGAAGAAGAAAATTTACTTGAAAGTCATCATAAGAAGATCAGCATTATCTTTATTTCAGCCAAAATACATCCACTGCTGGACATAGGCCTCCCCCAAGTGTCGCTACAATGAACGGTCCATCCATCGGATTCCTGCAACCCTCACCAGGTCATCGGTCCACCTTGTGGGAGGCCTTCCAACGCTGCGTCTTCCGGTGTGCAAATGTGTAATAAAAAACGTAAAAATGAGTTTGTAATCAAACTTACAAGGAAAAAGATTTACTGTTAAATTCATAAATTTTATAAATGATGCCAAACTAAAAAACTACCTACACGAGTGCACAGAATTAAAATTCAATTGAATCACTGAAACTGGATGAAAAATCGAACTATAAATTCAACGGTTAGTTGCACATTCGGGTGTGAAAACGAATAAAATCACTCAAAAATAGCATGAATTTTATCGCACATAAATTGTTCAACAGAAAATACTCTTTACCCAAATATGTCTAAAATTATCTTTCCAAAAAAGTGTTTGGTAAAGGCTGGCGTATATTAGAGCCTCTAACGGCACTTCATTTCACTTCAGCCTCGTACAGTTTGTATGAGTCATAGCCAAGCTAACTTATAGTCATGCACAAGGGCAAAAGTCACCCAGTTGTGAGAGCCCACTTTTTGGAATGGGAAATCATAAAATAACTCCGGGGCTCTGGGTGGAGTGAGAGGGAGTAGGTATCACGCGTTTAATCAATAAAACTCACCTGTATTCTTTTAGTTGCTCTTTGCATTTCAGGGTTACTGTATGTCTTTCGAACCATCTCGCTGCCCTAGCGAATAGCGGCCCTACTGGACCCCGTCAATCTTGCTGACATCTCATTGAGGCGCGCGATGAACACAACACGTTGTTTGACTCTTGCCTGGTCCTTACTGGATGGTTCTGTCTGCAAGCCCATGCCTAGGATAGTGATGAGAGTACTTAACCTTGTAAGTTGTCGGCCGATGGTTTGAATCCAGACAAGCACTTTATTAGGCAAAGGCTTTCCTTCACTTTTTTCGTCGGTCACGACTTTGCATCACATCTTCCTTTTCTTATCTGGTTTGCCTATGAAAGCAGGTGACATCCCCACTTAGCTCGCTGGATTGATCCCAAACCACTTTCACTCACAGAGAGGAGACCTAATGTCCGAACAGCGAGTTTGAGCTGGACACCAGAGCTTATTAACTCTAGTAGAGCTTAGTAAATTATAGGTATTATTGCTTGAACCTTTTGCTTTGAATATTCTTGATCCACACTCATGTTTCTTGCTACATGAACATTCGGAAAGAGTTACCGTTTCCTTGGCAAAGAGTAATTGAAATACACAAGTGGGTTCTAGTCAGTTAAAGTTTGACATGTCCTGTCGCTCCGACGTTTTCCCAACTTAAAAAAAATCCAAGCTGTAATATTTAAAGTCCTAAATATAAAATTTGGCATCTGACTTTTCATAAGTACTCATGTAGGTCACATGGGCACTTATGAAAAGTCAGAAGCCCGGTTCAAATAGAATCGCCACGTCATTAAAAATATATATATATATATTACAACGTTTCCATATACCAGTATGTATGAGAGGACAGTAAAAACCAGTCAAAGATCAATTTAGGACAATAGGTACCTGAGAAAACCAATGTTTATTCTAAGCTGATTATGCTTATCTATCCTACATTACAAGCGGATCGCACATTTTTGTACTTAAATGCAGTAATGTGCGCTTAGCTTAAAACACCAGGCTGTTACGACAGGTTCAAAGGGAGGTACTCGCGCAGGCACCGAACCCGCACTAACGTGCTAATCGATGAGACACATTTCCTGCTGTAAGAGCGCCTTCAACCCAGCTCTAATACACTTTATTTCACACCGGCTTATGTTCACTGGAAGCGACATGGCCTTAAAAAGAGTTCGTGGCTTTTTTTAGCCCTCATGTAATATTGACCAAATACCATTATATTTACTATTTATTGTTTTCAATCCTGTATAAGACGTTGAAGGCGTGTGTGGCATAGTGTTTAAGCGATTGGCTGCTGCGCCGAAATATATATAAATAGTTTATATGGGTCAACAGAAGGCTTAAAGTCACCCAAAGGGCAATGGAAAGGGCTATGCTCGGAGTTTCCTTCCGTGATCGAATCATCCTTCCGTGATCGAATCAAAAATGAAGATATGCAGGAGAACCAAGGTTGCTGATATAGCACAAAGAATCGCTAAACTTAAGTGGCAATGGGCAGGGCTCATTGCTCGCAGAAAAGGTGGACCGATGACCTGGTAAAGGTTGCGGGAATCCGATGGATGCGAGACGCACAGGACCGTTCATTGTAGCGACACTTGGGGGAGGTCTATGTCCAACAGTGGACGCCTTTCGGCTGAAATAATGATGATGATGATGATGAATGGTGATCTGGGTCTGGGTGTCTTGCGTATGTGGGTATACATATTTGTGAACGAACCCTTCATACAGGAGTAATTTCTAGTGTGAAGTGACGTTTTTTAAGCATTTAACTGCCCGCATCGGATTAGTCCGACAAGTGTTTTTGCATCCAATTTGCCAGGATCTGCGACTGGGTACTTCATCTCGTTTAGCTCTACAATCCCCATAGGTGACAGAAGAGCTGACAAGATGGAGTATTTGGTCGTGGATGTGCGACCGTGGCGAAATAAACACGAGTGTGTTTGTCGGATATATTCGACGTAGACGGTTAAATAGTTAAAAATGATAAATAATAAGCAGGTTATATCCATAAAACTTGAATCCATAAAAGTGCACTTACTTTACACTGTTTTTACTCAATATAACCCAATGAACCTTACTCTACGTTAACGATTACTATAATTAAAAAGGCTATAATGCTAAAATACTATAAAATAAAGTAAGTGAAAATATAAAAGAGGTTCTATTTAACCCAAAGTTAATGACAGTAATTAATTTTAAGACGTATTGTTAGCTTTAAGGTCTTATAATGTTTAAGTAAGCTTTTCATGGTTTTAAGTAACCGTAAATTGCGCAAAATAAACTTAAAAGTATATATAGTCTATATTTTTCGAAATCTATTACGAAAAATAGTTTCAAGACTAAAGTACGGATTTAATGTGAAATCTCTTCAATATTCAGTGAATTGTGAATGTAAGTGAAAACGTAACATTTTATCTTTTTTGTAAGCTTTGAATAGATAAGTGGAAGTGCGCAATGCGTTAGAAATATTCCATGCTTATCTGTGTAGCGATGCAAAAACATTGATACCATTTTAAATGTAATAGTGTAAGTCGTATTTTTTATTCTTTCATGTCACTAATGCAATTTCTGATGGTAGGTACAGGACAATGATTTTGATACTTTTGATATTTTAATGTTGATAGTAATTATAGTTGACTTTATTTGACTATTACATGTTTGCTGTATGGACTTTAAAAGAGATTTTGACCCCTGAATTTGTTTCGGTGTTTTTAGGATAGTCAGCTAGGAAACACCGGCCTCATCTAGTTAAAGCCGACGAAAAAAATAGATGTTTAAATGTGTTTTTTAAATCTTATTTGCAAAATAAGTATAATTTATCTAAAAGTGGATATTTTAATTTGGAAGTTCTTTGCTGTTACAACAACATATTATTATGTCAGCCAAAATGTTAAAAATGTGAATAAAACATACCTCGACCAAAAATCGACGTGGATTAGGAAAAAAAAAAATTTCGGTCCGGATTTACATAAACAAATATTTTTACCAACTTTGCTGACAATCAAATTTTGTCTGCAAAGATTATGAATTTTCAGCAGAAGCAGTGTTAGTACTGAGAGTGAATTGATTGCAAGAAGCCTGTTGACCCTAACCATGTTATATCAAACGAAGCAATGCGCTAGAAAATGCTAATACAATTAAGAGTTTGTGCAGAAATAACATACGAACATAATTTGATTAAATTGCACTTGAAAAGTAAACTTTGCTACCTAACCAGGAGTACAAACATATTTATTTAAAATGTGGGAAAAATAAATAAATTTAAAAAGGTTTGAAAGCCGAGCCGGTTTCAGAGAGTGGATTTGAGTGTAACCTGTAAAACAATTGACAAAATATTTTTTTTTATAAAAAAGTCACTTCCAGTATTTCTAACTCCACAACATCTGTCCCATTTCTCGCACGCCACTCAACCTTGCACCCTATTCCCCGACAATAAAGGTCAACTATAAAGTTGGAGCGTCGTTTGATGAAGTTCAGCCAGCATCCGAGGAGACGCTCCTCGCTGAAATGTACGACATCTAGGAATGAGCATACTTTTTGTGTTATGTGATGGATGTCTTACGTCTTTATGAAGTTGTCTTGTCTTCTGTTATATTGGAATTGAATTTGTGGTGAATTGGACGTGGGAAGTTGGTATTGTGTTTCACACTTTTATTTCTTGATAGTGTGAAGTTATTTTCAGCAGAAATAAAAAACATTTGTTGGGCTGGTTTTAGCGTGCCACTGGCCAATCTGGAAACCTTTAGATCGACTACGGATCCAGGTTGGCTGTTGCAAAAACAATCTAGCCAAAGGGGGCTTCCTTGAGCCATCTCTAACACAGTGCCAGTGAGGAGCCGCTGCGCAAGACATGCGTCACCTGCAATGCTGCCCAATCTGCACCTGCACTTTTCAGAATTTATATAAGGCCAATAACAGAGCTATACACTACTATACAGGTTGCCAAATACTGCTCAGAAAAAAAAATAGTTTGAGACACGAAAAGTAGAAGAAGAAGCGTACTAGTTTATTACAACAGCTGCCTCGTTAGTCTAGAAATTGTACGTTTTACTGCTGAACCATCTCTTGTTCACCAGATCCAGGACTATTCCTTAGTCCCGTTCCTGGGTCAATCAAAGTGTTATTGGATATTTCTATCTGGAATTTCTAAGCAACTCAAAGACCAGATTTGTGTCCGATCTATGGCAATATATTCACCATATTCGATTAGTTGGGTATTCAAAATAACTGGTGAATTATGAGGATACTACATGGCATCATTATCATTTCAGCCAAAAGACGTCTGACTCAATTATATCCAAGTATATATCAGAGTAAAATTAACACGTATTAACCAAATGTTTTAATGTTTGTATAGGCAATAGGTAGCCTGTGTAACTAAATAAATTAAAATTTGTCTACAAATAGAATAAGATCGTTTGTAAACAGTTGTTATAAACATAATGTAAAAATAAATAATTTGAAAAATCAAAATCAAATCAAAAGACGTCCACTGACTTACATAGACTTAGGTACTCTTAGTGTCCACACAACGATCAGTCCTGGGTCCTTACCGTTTAGACGTGTTAAAAGAAACGAGGGATAAGCTATACACCCTATATAGCTCCATATCTTTAACAGTTCTGTTTATAATAGCTCGTCAAATGGATTGCGTTAAAAACTCATGGTAGGGTCTCTGTGCGTCTTGCATCTTTCAGATTCCTGCAACCCACACCAGGTCATCGGTCAACCTCGTGGGAGGGCTTCCAACGCTGCGTCTTCTGGTATAGGATGGGAGAGATGGCCATACCTCTATTTAATTCCGTGGAGAATATAGATTTTATTTATACTATAATCCGTATCTTAAAACTGATGTAAGGAATCTGTGAACTAAATCTAATTGTAAAGTTGTCAAAAAATAAAAGGCATGTTTTGACATCTGTCAAAACGAATTCTTAATGACGCAAAAAGAATGCTCGCAATTCCATTATATTATTTAACGGGCCAGAAAAATGTGTTTTTTTTTTTAAACACAATATAATTATTTATTATTTTATTGTTTCTTTCAGTTTCGTTCCAAGTTATATTCAAGAGTATTTTTTCGTCCATTTCATTTAACATACATACATGTATATACATTATTTAAATTAGTTTATAACTTATTACAAATAAGCTAGCTAGCTAGCTTTATTAACTTCACTCTTGTTTTTCACTGTTGATTGCTATACACAAATCGAAAAAGAAAAGGGTAGTATTTTTTATCGCGGATTCATCGCGCTTGTCAATAATGATCTTTTTTATGATGTTTAATATATCGTTTCATAGTAAATTTATTTTTTGCTAACTCTACTTAAAACTTTTTGGAGCGCAGTGAAACTAAAATATTGAAATATTTTATTGCTAAAAATTCTTGGGCCACTATGGAATCAATGTATGAACATTGAAATTATGAGAAAATGGGTTTTGGAACGGAGTGGACTAATTGCCTATGGTTTCAATTCCCGCACGAAACAAATGTGCAATTAGTTGTTAATTAAACTGTGACTAGTTAAACTTTATTTTAATTGTTGACATAAAATGTCTCGTGTTTTAATAATTATTGTATATAATTATCATTTTGCAATTTATAAATATTACAAATTCGAATCATTATAATAATAATAATAATAATATTTATTTAATATAAAATACATATTTGACATTAAATGTAAGTACAAAAAGTATAAGCGCTACAATAGTCAATTTAATTTGAGTACCCTGACTCCTAAACTAGGAAGATCCTGTATCTTAGGAGGCAGTGTCTTCGCATACATAGTGGACGAACAAATTATGAGCGTACAGCGTAGATATGCCAAAAAGTGGACTAATGCGGAAAGAAATATATAAGTATATAATTATATATATATATATATATATATATATATTTTTTACTGATAGTATGTATATGTATAGTGTATGTATGTGTATGTAGAGTATGAATGTAGTGTGCATGTATTTGTGTGTGGTGTCGTGTCATGAGCAAATGTAGTGTGAGTACGTGTAAGCGAAAGGGGTGTGTGGTATGATCTAAGTGATTAGCATAAATCATTACAATATTGATAATATTTGTATGCCTTCTGGCGAGCCATTGTTGGAACATTATATTTTTTGTACAATATCTTTAACCATACTCTATGTTCACAAAAAAATATATTATTATTAAATATTTTACATGACCTGCAGATAAATAATTTGACTTTAGATGCACATAAGTAATACACATAAGTGTGTACATAAGTAAATTTATATTTATAATAATATTTATTATCAAGAATTTGACACAAAATGAAAGTACCAAAAAGCTTGTAATACAACTGGCAAAATTGGGCTGAAAGAATGAAAGAAAAACAGTTTATTTACGTCAAATATGGCGCACACCTTAAAAATAAAACAAATAACAATAACGACATACCTATATAATTGGTAGGTTATGCGTCACATCCGCGTAAAACGGCCAGCGCTCAGCAAAAATGCTGGGGCTCGTATAAAATAGAGCCTCAACGCTGATTTTCAACACCACGGCTGCGTGTTCCACCCTTTACTTTAAGGAATCATCGACCTCCATGTTCCCTCAGTGCGGTGTGTTTACCGGCAAAACTCTTACATGATAAGAGCTAGCAAAGCATAAAACGCAATGTGTGTAACGTGCTGGCCACGGACAATTCGCTATAGCGAAAATTCGCGCGGCGCGACCGGCGGCGGCGGCGCGTCTTGCGAATGAATCAAATGTATGGAAATGTACTGGGCATGCCACGCGCAGCGGCGACCAGCGAGACGACCGGGGCCAGTACATTTCCATACATTTGATTCATTCGCAAGACGCGCCGCCGGTCGCGCCGCGCGAATTTTCGCTATAGCGAATTGTCCGTGGCCAGCACGTAAGTGTTGATGATCTAGACCTATTCTCTACCAGCGTCACTAAACTTAAGAAAATTATGTGTGTGATTTTTCGAAAGTCAATAATATTATATCTATGTACTAGCTCCGAGCGTCTTTACTTCTTTCTTTTTCTTATCTGTCTACTGTCTTTTATCTTGCTATAATACTATTTGTGAATACTTGTAATTGGCCTTCTTTCAATATTTTTCAACTATCTGTATCCTAGCTGTAAGTTTTCCGAAAATAATAAAATAAAATAAATAAATACAATTCTCTCGTCAATTTAAAACATTGAACCCTAACTCCTAAACTAGTAAGATCCTGTATCTTCGGAGGCAGTGTCTTTGCATAAATGAGTTTAGATATTTGTGAATGCACTCACGAAACAAAAGTTAGGGCCATGGACGTTGTTTACAAAAAAAATGCGCTCTCCATAAACCCATAAAAAATATAAACATGGTACGAACCTTAATAAAGTTTTATGTTGTTTTTCCTCAATTGAAATATTACCACTGAAGTGAAAATAATTGGATTTACAACTGTATTCAAAATACTTTACTCAATCGTAAATTATTTTCTATTACCGGAACGGCGTGGCGGTAATATTTTTTAATAATTACCTTCAAGGCTTTAACGCAAAAGAATGACTTTCTATAAAAATATTATACTTTACTTTTAACTTAAAGTACTTTAAGCGGTTTATTTTACGAGACCATCCCTCGATTTCTGGATTAAGAATTTGAAGTTGAATATTTTTCAAACTCTACTATATTTTAGTCTGAAAACTTGTCAGTGGCATTTTATTATTATTATTAAAAGGCTCGCGCTCACCTGATGGTAAGTGATGATGTGGTCGACAATGGAGCATGCTTGCCTATAAGTAACACTCTTGACCTAAAGCGTAGGTTGAAGCTACCAGGAAACACAGACTGTGATAGGGATGTGTGGACCGCCAGGAGGACACGGTGGAGCATACGGTAGAGGTGTGCCCCACCTGGGCAGTGTCCTCGTGGGGGCGCTCGGCGGCAGCGATCTTTCGTGCCAGGCCTTGGCACTGGCATGGGCCGGAGCGAGGAGAAGTGGCAAGCGGTCGCCTCCTTCTGCGTAGCAGTAATGCTAGCAAAGGAGGTGGCCGCACGTGCGAGGCAATGATCCTCGCACCTCAGCCACCGGATTCCGATCCCGATTCCCGGCCACAGTAGGCGCGGGCTTGCGGACGGCGAGCAATGGATAGCTCGCCGTCCGACCGTCAGGTAACCGTCCAAACCGAGCCCAAGCCGTTGATGGAGCGTAGTGTTCCACGAGTTCCGGGTTTGAGTGTCTTGTGTATGTGAGTTTATACGTTGGGGAAAGCACCCACGGAGTAATTTCTAGTGTGGGACACAATTTAAGAGGTCACAATTTAAGGTTACAGACACAGCTCGAAGAATCACTAAGCTTGAGTGGCAGTAAGCAGAGCGCACTGCTCGCAGAACAGATGGCGGTCACGTACCGCCAGACGCAGCGTTGGAAAGCCTCCCACAAGGTGGACCGACGACCTGATGTGGGTCACATGATGGGATGCAAAACGCACAGGACCGGTCGTTGTGGCGACTCTTGGGGAGGCCTATGTATGACGTCTTTCGGCTGAAAAGATGATGATGGCACAATATAAAAAAGGAAAGTATTCAGAATTGCCTGAATTTGTACCCGTTTATTGTCAATCTCTATTCCAATCCATAAAAATATATTAACACAACAAATTGTGATTAAAGATCCAACCAAAAGATTCTGCAAATACTTCCGTAGTCAAGGACAGCCTTGTGGCTTAAAGACCTCTTCTCACACAACATAGGCAGTATATATGGATACCCTACAATAAACTTTTGGGGCTATTGTGTACCCATATATGTACGAATCCTAAATCTTCGCCGCCCTTGCCTGACAGATAAGCAACTCGAACATATTTCATTATAACAGCAGCTCCCAACATTTCCATACGAGTATCCATTCCTGAGTACTCAAATCAATATCGTTCGGAAATCGGGAGAGATCTGGTCCATTGGGATTTATAATATAATATCATTCAATAAAGCCCGGCCCTGCGTTTAGAGATATTTTCCTCTTTCCCTTTGCTAACGCCATTACTCTGGTCATATTTCTGCTTATAGCTGCAGTTATGTGCGTAAATACGTTAGAGGATAACTGCATAGCTATGTTAGAGATCGTATCTTATAATGTATATCTATAGAAATAAAAAATAATTGCCGCATGTATGAAAGGTCATCATAATTATGAAAGGTCATCATAATTTGTGAGCGGCTCAAGCGTTTTTGCAGTTTTGTTTTTTGTGGTGTAAATTGTCAGTACAAGTTTATCTGCCCCCCCTCCTCCCCCGCCGGAGGCGCCCAGGGTATCAGATTACTGTAGGCGTAGGCTTACGGACGGCGAGCAATGAGTAGCTCGCCATCCTAACCTTAATCTAGTCAAATTTATGTTAATAAAATAATCCTAATCTAACAAGTCTGCCGCTTTTTTCGTCTATAAATATCATATATTTAGAACAGATTTTTTTGCCATTAGTCTTATGAATATTCTTGTTTATGGGAATTTGTTGAAAATTTAAATTGTGAAGTAGGTTATTTGGGTGTGACCATCATAAAACGTTTAGATGCAGTAAAAACTTTTACTTTTAAATTAAATCGATACAATAAAGATATTCAGTTTAAAAAATCTCGTAAATTTTTGGGAAAGAATATTTCAAAAAACATCCACAAAATAGAAAGGTACAGAAGTCAACCTCATGTAGGTATGTACTTCATTTTTCATATCTACGCTCGGCGGTAGCCCTAGGGTCGGTGCCACTCTGTTCAAGCATCTACTTACCTCTCTGAAACAACTGCTAGCTTAAAAAACGATAATTCGCCATTTAATTTTAAAGGATATGGACCACCATTCATACAAAATTTGGCCACCAGTGGACATATATTAAGACAACTTCAATTCATAGTTTATGTAATAATAAACCTGTTACAGCTATTACAGGTTTATCTAAAAGTTGGGGGAAATGAGTTACATCAGTTTTAATTTTTATATTGCTAGAGTCAAAATGGCGGCTGTAGCACAGTAAAATAAACAAACATTTATTTAGTCATTTGGTTAATCATTTTCTTCGTCGTTTAAAATTAGAACAACGTCTAAAAACATTATGTAAGTGACTTCTAAGTATTAGCATAGTTATTCATCAACAATTATCTTTCAACATCAACATCTGTAGTATTTTATTTACATATTTTTATTTTTGTTACTAAGTATTGGTACAAACTACATAGTTCTTACCTGCCGTGGATAAACCCATTCTTGTATCACAGATCACGGATTTCAGCAACTTCCAAAGAATGTTGTCTCATTTGAGTAATATATAAAGCACAATTAACACAGCGTTGGCTTCTGCGGGTCGAAATATGGTACATACGAGTCGGTTTCCATCTGTCGGACGCTGGAGTTATTCAAAGAAGTAGACACAGAGTCCGAGATAGAGCGGCCGGGGTCATTGTCGTACATAGCAGATTCAAAATCCATAGGCAGGTTGGGGTCGTTGGGAAAAGCGAGTGCAGAGTTCATTATGAAAGCGAATAGTAATAATAGCAAATAGTCACAAACTGAAACAAATAGTCGCAATTCAAATGCTACGCTGCAAAATGTGATACTTTTGCTTTTTTGCCGCCACTTTTCGTCCCATTTGGGTAGGCTAAGGTCTTAAGACCATACAGCCACTGAACTACACTCAAGAAATCCCGCTAAAAATACCCAAACATTTGCATTTTTATCAATGGACCAAATGGATATTATTGATATAATATGATATGATAATAAATGATGTTAAAAAAAAATGATGTTCTGGTCGATTATTAAAATGAACATTCTATGCAATCTTTATTTTTATTATTCCGCCTAAAGGACTTTGTATCCATGGTCAAGAAAGAATTGAAAAAAAAACTTCAAAATGGTTGCAGGAACCAAGGAAACACTGAATAAATGAATATAATTATTGTTTAATATTATTTTTCCGAACTTTAACTGACGTGATATTATTTTAATAATTATTTCGATTTTTAGTATAAATAATAATCTTGTCCACGGCATTGAAAACCTCTGGCCGTATCTGGACCACTCCCTTTAAACAACGTTCCACTGAACAATTTTTTTTTTTTTTTTTGTAGCTCCATGATTGTACAAAAATGCTCACAGACGCATGTCTCGAGCAGATGGCATTCGCATTGGTTTCAACCGATTTGAGATATCGTGTCCGTGAGCGGTGTCTATGTGTGCGTTGCTCGAGCGTGCTTTATAAGTAGATTGACTTCTGTACCTCTCTTTTTGTGACTTAACAGCAATTTTTTTGTAAGGAGAATATTCTAGGAAAATCGTTGTCAATATGTAATTAATGATCAACTTATTGTTATGTCACAAGTTTCCCGGCACTTGCTATAACATAATTACTTGAAGGAAAAGTAGGTCTTCATAAAATAAACCGGAAAAACGCCAACCACAAGAATAATTTACGCCCATTTTCTTCAACCACAAACTTTAGGTGTATACAGGAAGATAAAGTTTTACGAAGAGCATTCTCTCAGCACGATAGCAACGGAAATTAAAAATGCACATCGAGAATAGACCACAGCGTAGTAAATGTAAATGTATTACTTTGTACACTTTAACAGAGCGCCAACGACTTATGAATACAGTTTATTTGTATACCGGCTTTCACCGCCCCCACACTGGCACCGGCCTTGCTGTAATACGTTTACAGCAGTTTTAGAAGTTATGCTCAACTTGTATAAGCTATTATCTGTAACATTATGGTGGGATGAATTTGAAACGAGGCCTAACTATTGTTTTGACGTAATTCGACAAATTGATTATGGTTTTTTGATTATATTTAGTTAACCAAATTCTGTTAGTGCTGTGCACACCTTTAAGTGAAGAATTCACTGCGATTTTATAATAATAAGATTTTTATTGTAAAGGTTTTTGCGAACTATTCGTTGGAGTGCCGTAATAAATAAATTAATAATATTCTTAAATCATGTAACCAATTCAGAATCAGTATCATTTATTTATTAAACATAGGTACATATGTGCTTCGCCGGTACCCCGTCCCAAGAGGGTGTCAAGAGGGGACGAGGTTGCGTGGCAGCACGGTTCGGGGACATCGCAGTGGTAGGTGTATACTTCTCCCCAAACCGAACTCTCGCCGATCTCCACAACTCCCTTATGGAGCTGAACATCGTCATCGCCGGGTTTCAATCCCTCCCTGTGGTTGTTTGCGGGGACTTCAACGCCAAGAACTTGACTTGGGGTTCCCGGTACACAGATACGCGGGGCCGGATGGTGGAGGACTGGGCCCTGGAGTCAGGCCTGGTAGTCCTAAACCGGGGTTCTGTCCCCACGTGCGTGCGGATGCAGGGCGAGTCCGTGGTGGACATATCGTTCGCGAGCCCCGCTCTGTCTCCGCGCGTCATTGACTGGCGCGTCATGGAGATGATGGATGAGGGGGTGGAGACGTACTCAGACCACCGGTACATCCGGTTTGACGTCTCCGCCCAGACCTCGACCGCGCCGGTCCGACAGAACCCATGTGGTCCGCGGTGGGTACTAAAACAGCTGGACCGGGAGCTCCTCCTGGAAGCCGCTATCGTACAGGCCTGGGTGTCAGCACCGGACAGGCCTGTCGACATAGATGCCGAGGCGGAGTGGTTCCGGGAGGCCATGTCGGAAATATGCGACGTGGCAATGCCCCGAGTCCGGCCAGGACGTGCCCGGCGTCAGGTGTACTGGTGGTCGCCGGAGATTGCGGAACTGCGCAAGGCATGCGTTGCCGCACGGCGCCGGTACACCAGACACCGCAGGCGCCGCATTCGCCCTCCAGATGCGGAGGCCATAGAGGCGGAGCTGTACGAGGGATACAGAGTGGCGAAGCGCACCCTCCGAGCGGAGATATGGCGAGCCAAACTGCAGGCCCGCGACGTGTGGTTGGGGACTCTGAACGGAGACCCATGGGGACGCCCCTAAAAAGTGGTGCGGGATAAGCTCCGCCCCTGGGCTCCTCCGCTGACACAGAGTCTCCGGCCCCAGCTCGTGGAGGGTGTAGTGAACGCTCTGTTCCCTTCGAGAGAGGAGCATTCTTCCCCACCAACGGCTCCGCCTCTCGCGGTGTCCGACGCGGACCACGACGGCGATGACGACGATACTCCGGAGGTGACCGAGGTAGAGATGAGTGTGGCGGTACGAAGGCTAAACGCAAAAAATACCGCCCCAGGACCCGATGGCTTGCCTGGGAAAGCCTGGGTCCTGGCCATGAAGGAACTCGGGCCTCGACTAAGAGGGCTGTTTAGCGCATGTTTGGAGAGGGGCCAGTTCCCACTTCGTTGGAAGACCGGGAAACTGGTCCTTATCGCGAAGCCGGGGCGCCCTGCGGACTCTCCGTCCGCATACCGGCCCATAGTGCTGCTCGACGAGGTGGGCAAGCTCTTTGAAAGAGTAATTGCAGACCGCCTCGTCACGCATTTAGCGCGGGTGGGGCCGGATCTTTCGGACAGCCAGTTTGGCTTCCGCAGGGGGCGCTCCACGGTGGACGCCATCATGCGCGTGCGAGCCGTCACGACGGGGGATGCGGTGTCCCGGGGCAAGGTCGTAGTGGTGGTGTTCTTAGACATCACCAATGCCTTCAACTCCCTGCCCTGGAGTAGCATTAGGAGGGCACTCCAGTATCACCAGGTGCCCGACTACCTCCGTCGTTTGATCGAGGCCTACCTGAAGGACAGGTTTATCATCTACCCTGGTCACGAGGGAGAGTGGAGACGGCGAGAGATGTCGTGCGGTGTTCCGCAGGGATCGGTACTAGGACCGCCCTTGTGGAACATCGGGTACAACTACGTGTTGCGCGGCGACCTCCCCGACGGGGTCAGCGTGGTCTGTTACGCAGACGACACGCTGGTCCTGGCGCAGGGGGAGTCGCACCAGGCGGCGGCCGAACTAGCGACACGCGGGGTTGCGACAGTCGTGGACAGGATCCAGGAGTTGGGACTCGAAGTGGCACTGCACAAGTCCGAGGCCGTGTGTTTTCATGGCCCTCGGAATGCGCCACCACCGGGTTCCCAAATAACGGTAGGAGGGGTTCGCATCGACGTCGGGTCGACGATGAAGTACCTAGGACTTGTCCTCGACAGTCGGTGGAACTTTGTGGAGCACTTTCGACGTCTGACTCCCAAACTGGAACGGACCGGGGCTGCCCTAAAGCGGCTTCTGCCCAACCTTGGGGGTCCAGACGCCTCCTGCCGGAGGCTCTACGCGGGAATTGTTCGGTCCATGGCCCTTTACGGGGCGCCGGTGTGGGCGCCGTCGCTGCAAAAGCGACCGGCGGCCATGCTGAACGCTTGCCAGAGGGTCATGGCCATCCGGATGATACGGGGATACCGCACGATTTCCCGCGAAGCGGCGAGCCTCCTTGCTGGCCTGCCACCATGGGATTTGGAGGCAACAGTCCTTGCATGCATGCACGATTTGCGCGTGGAGATGCAACGCCGGGGCGAAACTCCGCTGCCGCGCCAAGTCGCGGCATGGCGGACAGAGTTCCGGCGGGATCTCATGGTGGAATGGCGACGGCGACTGTCGCAACCCAGTGCTGGGCACGCTACAATTATGGCGGTAATTTCCCTCTTTGAGGAGTGGCTGGAGCGGCAACACGGCGTCCTCACCTTCCGCATGACGCAGGTCCTCACCGGACATGGCAAGTTCGGGAGGTTCCTGCATCGGATTCAGGCGGAAGCAACGCCCGAGTGTCATCACTGTGCGGAGCACCCAGAGGACACGGTGGAGCATACGGTGGAGGTGTGCCCCGCTTGGGCCGAGCACCGCCGTGTCCTCGTGGAGGCAATTGGCGGCAGCGACCTTTCGCGTCGGGCCCTGGTTCAGGCTATGGTCCGAAGCGAGGAGGAATGGCAGGCGGTCGCCTCCTTCTGCGAAGCAGTAATACTGGCGAAGGAGGAGGCTGCACGCGTGAGGGAACGAAGGTCCTCACGCCCTAGCCGCCGTAATTCCGACCCCGACTACCGGCCACGGTAGACGCGGGCTTGCGGACGTCGAGCCCTGGGTAGCTCTCCGTCCGGCTGTTCGGTAATTAACCAGACCGAGCCCAGTCGTCAACAGCGCGTAGTGATTCTCGCGCTCCTCAAAGAGATGTCAGCAAACCGTAGGGGCCCAGCAGGGCCAATGCCCAGTAGCTAGGACCGCGGAGAATTTCTGAAAGGGAAACCCGTAGTCCTGGAACGCAAAGGGTAATTGAAGGATACAGGTGTGGTTTTAGTCAGTAAAAGTCTGACACGCCCTCACGCTCCACCCAGAGCGCGAGAAGTCATTTTGATGATTTCCCACCTATAAAAAAAAAAGGTACATATTGCTTCATTACTTATAGGTATATCTTATAAGTGATGAAGTACTAGCTATGTTTTGTCATAGTGACATAAAAATTTAAATACTTTTGAAAGGCTAATTAAAATTACAGAAAAAAAATCTCAAATTGCAAATATAAAATGTTAATAAAATTAAAAAACTATCAATTAAACAAAATATAAATATAAAATGTTATAGAAAAAATGACAATTAAAATTAAAAATTATAAAATGTCAGTTAAAATTATAAAATATATAATAATTATAAAATATCTTTAAAAATAATTAAAAAAATCATACAAATCAGAATAGTTCATAAGAAAATTGATCATTCAAATATTCATCCACACTATACTAACATACACACACATATACATAATAGAAACTTTCTCTAATATAATGTGTGTGTTTATATAATGTGGTATGATTATTATATTTTTTGCGTCACATCACTTCGAAATATTTATTGCACGGTTTCTGCAAGCCAATATAGGATAGTATTCAATTTACTATGTGATCAAACTTCATGCCGAGCTTTTGATTGGTTTTATTATTTAATTTATTATTTTCAACGAGTTTTATCATGATTTTTGAGATCGTGATTATAACATAGTTTGATAGTCTATCTGATTACAGTAGTCATCATCATCATTTCAGCTGAAAAACGTCCACTGTGGGATATAGGGCTCCCCCAAGTGTCGCGACAACGAACGGTCCTGTGCATCTTGCAACCATCGGATTCCCGTGATCCTCACCAGGCCATCGGTCCTCCTTGTGGGATGCCTTTCAACAAGCCAATTCAGTAAGTAAATTATATTAATGGTAAGTTCAATAGCTTTTTTTGATGGGAAAATCATTCAATGACATCCCCCGCACTTGGGTGGAGCGAGAGGGTGTGTCAGACTTTTACTGACTAAAAACCCACTCCTCTTCTCCTCGTCTTCCTTTCAGAAGCAGACCAGTAGCTACATTTGAAATTTTTTTGCACCTCGAAAGAGTTGTCCTCAAGTCGTTTAATAAATTTTACTTATGTAAAAGTATCCAGAAGAGGCCAGCGCTCCGTTCACAAATTCAATTTTCGGGACAAGTTATGTATTTCTAGGCATTTTATTCCGACCCCAATATGTCACCGAATGAGATTTTTGCACAA
This sequence comes from Mythimna impura, assembly GCA_905147345.3. Taxonomy (NCBI): domain Eukaryota; kingdom Metazoa; phylum Arthropoda; class Insecta; order Lepidoptera; family Noctuidae; genus Mythimna; species Mythimna impura. Next base: position 28,752,487 of record LR990349.1, on the reverse strand, counting down.
AATGACGCCTGTGACACAAGGAATAGATGTTTTTCTCCATATTTCACACACTCTACACCCATAATCAAGCATCCATATCTCAAACTTCTGGAAAAACACTTCTTAGGTGTGGAAAAAAGGCAACGAACCAAATATATTCATACCGCGCTGATATTTATTTGATCTTCGTGACTGGGGAATGTAGGCAACTTTCCCTACGTTGCCGTGACACCTCACAAGTACCTACTTACAGGGGGGCGTGTAAGTAGGTACTTGTGAGGTGTCCCGTAAGGTGATAATAATGTTAGGGTAAGCAGATCCCCCCTTATATTTATATCCTGATAAATATACCATGACAGATTTGTGTGAGATATGGAAAGAGCTATGCTCGGAGTTTCCTTGCGTGATCGCAAAAGGAATGAAGATATCCGCAGGGGCACCAAGATCGCCGATATAGCCCGAAGAAATGCCAAACTAAAGTGGCAGTGGGCAGGGCACATTGCTCGTAGAACGGATGGTCGATGGGGCCGAAAGGTTCTAGAGTGGTGACCGCGCACTGGAAAACGCAGCGGTGGAAGGCCTAAAGTGGCAGTGGGCAGGGCACATTACTCGCAGAACGGGTGGTCGATGGGGCTGAAAGGTTCTAGAGTGGTGACCGCGCACTGGAAAACGCAGCGTTGGAAGGCCTCCCACAAGGTGGGCTGACGACCTGGTGAGAATCGTGGGAATGCGCTGGATGTGAGACGCACAGGATCGGTCGTTGTGGAGACGCTTGGGGGAGGCTTATGTCCAACGGTGGACGTCTTTCGCCAGAAATGATGCTGATGATGATGAGGTTTGTGTAACTTCTAGAGTGTCGTTGTAGATTCTATATGATAACAATTGTTCACTAACAACCAGAATGCTCTAAGTAAAGTAGATTGTGCGGTACGATTCTTGCTAGGCCTGATACCCTGCTGGACCCCTACCGTTACAGTTTTGCTGACACCTCTTTGAGGCGCGCGTGGAACACTACGCACCGTCGACGACTCGGATACGGTTTTTAACGGACGAGCGGACGGCGAAGCTACCCATTGTTTGTCGCCAGCAAGTCCGCGTTTACGCTGGCCGGGGATTGCCATGTGACTCCGCCGTTTCCTCACTCAACTCTCGTCACTGCTGAAAATTCTGTAAAATGATTTTCCAACCAATCACATCATTTTTTTTCTAGTAACCGGAAGTTAATAATTTGGATTTTTTTTTTGAGAATCGTCATGTAAGGTCCTTTTTTTGTGAGAAATTGTTAAATGACTTCTCCCGCTCTGGGTGGGGCAACAAGGAGTGTTAGACTTTTACTGAACGTACCGGTGTTCCTTCACTTGCCCTTTACGTTCCAGGGCCACGGTAACTATTTTGAATAATTCTGCAGCCCTGGCATCATGTCACTCCAATGGTAAGGGTTGATAGCTTTTCAAGTTCCAATTTACAAGTAACGCTTACAACTTTGGTACAGTAAAGCGAAATATGTCGGCTCGGCAACTTTTGGGTGACGTCACTATAAACTTGAGTTACTTTTCTAATGGTGTTCTCGCCTTCTTCCCGGGTATGTGTGCAGGTAATTTAGCTGATATTGTCGGTGATTATTTATAGATAAGCTTATTTATTTTTATTATTATGCATAGGCTCGCGTTTGACTACTATCTCACCTGATGTTAAGCAATGATGTGGCTGACGATGAACACGCTTGCCTAGAAGAAACACCGACTCCAGCAGGGAATTCCACTCCTTAGCTGTACGCATAATTAATGTGTACCCAAAATAGGTGGGATGTCTACCATGTACCGGTGGCGCAACGCCGTAAGTCTTGTGGTCCGATGATGGAACGGACTTGGCGGAATTAAATTGTGCAATTCCAACGCACACTCCCTGAAATGTAAAAGATAGAAAACCGCAGCTAGGAACTCGGCGTCGATACTCAAGACTGGCTTGCTTTAGTAAAGGTATTTTGGATTACTAATTGTATATATTTATTTGGCAACTCAACAGTTTATTACTGTTTACATGAGTTATGAATATTCACCTCACTTTCAAGGAATAGCCAATGAACATTCTAAATGAAGTTGCATCAAATTCATAAGCATCTTTGAGTCTGTGTAAGCTGTACCTACAGTGAACTTGTGTACTGTAAAGGTATTCTTCATGCATATCTTGTACGACAGACGAGAGTAAGACCAAATGTTTGTTAGAGAAATTTTATCCAAAATTAATACTATCGATTAGTATAATAAAAAGCGAGTGTTTGTTTTTTAAATTTAGTTTGTTCGAGTCCTGGGCGAGGCCATCGAGTTTTAGAAAATCTTTGAATGCAGTTTTGTTTCTTTTTAAAAATAAAGGAATGTCTCCATTAAGTAAAATGAGCCAACTTAAGGATTTAAGGTAGTTTCTCTCCAGGGCCCGACTTATTTTTCCACACTGTATAAGTTTTTCTATCTTATGTTTCTTTGGTGTAATAGACAATAAAGTATATAATAAGTAAATAAATAAAGCTGTAAATAATTTTTTATTGTCAGACCTGATATCCATAACGTTTTGAGTGAATAAGTTAGTACTTACTGACTAAATCACGTTTAATTAACTATTTAGTAGTACTATTTAGTAATTAGTGCGGGTTGTATATTAGGTTAGATTGAAATTAGTAATGAATCAATGTCAAAACATGTGCTTCAAGGTAAAGGCACTAATAATTCAAAACCCTTAATTACAAGTGGTAAGTCAACAGCGCCCCTGGTTCCAAAATTGAGAATTCGCAATTCAGATCTTACCAAACTTCTATTTTTGTTAACTTCTCAATTCAGAATCAGGGTGAAAGTATCAGAAAAAATGTAGAAAGAAAGAAAAAATATTTTATTTGGCACGCATGGCAAGCGAATGAGAGCAGTCATTGGGGGCCTAATTTTTAACAGCCCTGACTTACGAGTTTTAAAGTCACAGGTTTAAACCCAGCCAAAGCGTATTACTTTGTGTAATTTATTTCATCACCACTATTCTCAAAAAGGTTAAGGAAAACATCGTGAGGAAACACAGAAACAGTTTGTAACATCCATCAACTCGCACTGGGCCCGTGCAGTGGATTACTGCAACTCCTTCTCCTAGAGAGGACGCTTGAGTACCAGCAGTGGGAATATTAGGCTCATTGTGCTATCTAGAAAAACATCGATTATTTCACTTCACTTACAAAAATACTACTTCGCATTATAAAAACTCAATAACAAAATAAAATCTAAGACAACATATCCTACCTAACTCAACGATTGCATATTTCTATAAAAATACTAGCTGAGCCGGCAAACGTTGTTCTGCCATATAAATAAAAAAAAAAAAAAAAATAGATGTTGGCCGATTCTCAGACCTACTCAATATGCTCACAAAATTTCATGAGAATCGGTCGAGCCGTTTCGGAGGAGTTCAAGTTCGAACACCGTGACACGAGAATTTTATATATTAGATTGTCGGTACGAGTATAAAGACACCATTACCAATTTCCCAAGCGTACTAAAAATGATAAAACTCCCTCGTGACCATTCTATTAAACGGCGTATGAAAGAGGTCTATATTCAGCAGACGACACTCCCAGGCTGATTAGATGAAAATTCGTCAGTAACCCAATTAAAGCAAATAATTAAGCTTATCACGAGAGGGTGTCTCTATTAATTGCTATCATTTTCATCCCGGACGTTCTGTTAATTTTAGGAAGTCCTTTCTGTACATCGAATGGATCCCCCGCTGATAGAAAGTTATTGTAATAACCATCGTAAAGGAATATTGCTGTAATTAGCCAATGGTTTTCAGCGTTGCTTTTGAGCGTCGGATTATAAGACGAGGTTATATATACAGTTTTGTTGGCTCAAAAGTAAATGTAGGCTCAACATGATCCTCCTTCACGGAGACGATTCGCGGCAGCGACTTCTCGTGGGCCCTGGTTCAGATCATAGTCCAGAGCGAAAGGGATTGGGATGCGGTTGCCTCCTTCTGCGAAGCAGCAATGGTAACGAAGGAGATGGCCACAACCGTGAGGAAACGGACATCCTCACTTTTCAGCAGCTATTCAACCTGTCTGCGATAGGAGACGCCTCGGCCATCGTAGGCGCACACGACCTGGTAGCTCCCCATCCGGCCGTCTGGTAAGGACTAAGCTCAAGTCGTCGACGGCAGGTGGTATTCCTTGCGCGCCTCGATACAGTGATCTTAGAACACAAAGGGCCACTGAAGGACACAGGGTGAGTTTTAGTCACTTAAATTGTGACACATCAACTCACTCCACCTTAAAACGGGAGAAGACATTGGATGATTCCCCACCTCACAAAATAATCGCATTATATTCTTCAGCCCGACTCCGTCCACTGGAGGCCTGAATTTTCTTATGCCCATTTCCACGCTTCAAAGTCATCCTCAATCAAGTACAAATCTGGTAACAGTACCTCCATAGTCAGCGTAGCTGTAGTCAGCGTGGACCGCCACGCTGAAAACCAGCGACGTAGACTCATCGCATTTTGCGTGTGGTCACGGCATTATGCTGAGCGTTCGGCCGTTTTGTGCGAATGTGGCGTAATTTTTTCACATACTTATAATTTGTTAGTTCTAAATTTGCGCCTTGTTCCGCCAAATAAAATGTTTTTCTTTCTTATGTTATTTCATAGCGTTATATAAAATAAAATTAGCTATGGTTGACTACAATACGCTTGTATTTCAAATATTCTGCTGTCAAGTGGAAATTATGTTTTTTTTAATCTTCTGATTAAAAATATAACACGCTTCAAAAAGCTAGTCAAAGAGCACTATTTCTCTGCCATCCTAAATAAATAGTTTGAAACTTTTCTCTGGGACATATCCAGGTCACAACTGTTGATTTTGGTTTACAAAAATTGCAGTGGTTAGAAAAAACGAGGTGGAGCTGCTATATATCTTATCGAAGCTATCTATCTTTTACCAACAAGTAGAAAATCCAAAATGGAAGCACCATTTTGTCAATTCTTTCATTAACCGTTTAAAGTAATACAACTTGAGTAGCTAGATAAGCCGAAATATCCCATCTATATTTATTTCTTCCACCAACCATACTTTATTCTTTTTTTTTCTCCTTTTCTTCTTTTTTTTCGACCTTTTTTTAATAAAGTTGTGTAACATATTATAATATATATGTATTTATATAATTATAGTCATGTATTGTGTTTTATCTATGGAGAGACTGATCAATTTGTTAGCAGTACACCGCAGACTACCCCCTGTATTATTTTAAGTTCTTACGATTCATCATAAGGTTGTCTGGAAGATATCGCTGTTAGCGATAAGACCGCCATTGTACCCATAGATTTAAGTTTATGTATAAGTTGTATTACTTTAATGGTGTACCATAAAGTTTATTCTATACTATTCTATTCTATGATCATGTCTCCAGTAAGATACAAACGCAAAAGAAATACGAATAAAAATAAAATAAAACGTATCAAACAGCGATTATTCTAAATGCAAAATAGATTTGCTTCCTTATCGATACACGAAAAACGAGAAGTTTAGGTTATTTAGAGACGAGGCAAAGATCTGTCTCTGAAGATAAACAGTGTCGCTTTTTGAGAAACGACTCTTTAACTAGACTACAGAACGATTCGATTCGGTTTTATAAAGTATAGCTTGTTTATTTGCAGATATAGGGATATTTATTTGGGATTAAGCATCGTCGTTGGCTGGATCTTTCAATGTTTCCTAACAACCAGTCGAAGGATTTTTTTTGTAAGGTAGGAAATCATCCAATGAGTGGTCGCGCTCTAGGGCGAAGTGGTGTCTGACTAAAACTACACTTAATATATATAACATAATATAATATTCCATGGCCCGAATAGGCTTCGGCCCTGCTGGGACCTTACGGTTTGCTGACATCTCTGAGGCGCGCGTGGAACACTACGCGCCGTCGAAGACTCGGACTCAGTCCGCACGGGAAGCGGACGGCGAGCTAACCATTGCTCCTTCGGAACCAGTCGAAGGATGATGCTTTAATTACTCTTGTGAATTTAAAGTTTCCTGCGAAAGTTTTTTTTAGAATTTAAATGCTTGTTACCTCCACATTTCTATTCATTGGGGCGTAGCTCATGTGATATCGAAAGAAGATCGCATGAGTTCGGTTTTTTATAGCTAAGGCTGGCTTGTAAAATATACTTTTAAGGATTTTGCAGTTCTAGAATAGGTTTAAAAATTGAGTAGAATAAACAAATGTCTAGTTTTGGCAGTTCGAACATAACCATTGTAGCGCCATGTGCTGATATCGAATCCTGAAGGATAATATAAGTAAAAACGTGATAGCCTCCCAAGAGTTTTAAGTAGAAGATCCCCATATCGAAGTCTACCGTCACTGCGACAGTAACATGAATTATTAAACAAAAAAATTACTATTGCACGATGACGTCACCACTCAAACAATCGTTGACAGAATAATGAAGGATGGATCACAAACAATGGTCCAACATGGACGAAGTGTAGAAATCAAATAAAAAAAATAAGATAAGACAAAAAATTCAAATCACTTGTACCATAAAGCTTGAACTACATTAGACCGACGCACACGTGTAACACGCCTGATTTGTACGCAGAACGTCGTCGCGTGGCGTGGATCAAGTGTAGCTCTACAAGTCTAGTTTCCATATAAAATGTATGGAGACCGACTCACTCAGATCGGTGTGTGTGGCACACGTGTGCGCAGTGTAGTCTAGCATGAATCAATACGATTGCCGTAATACTTTCAAGATCATTTAACATTTACTAAGGCACTACATAAATAAGGATATGTCCATTAGTCAGCAAGTATTTTAAATATTGGTTAAATGCTTATTTTATTACAATAAGTACGTGAGATACATTTAGGTGATCCATCTTCTAACTTGGGTTTTAAGACTAAGACATAGATAGCCTTTCGTTGTAAAAGACGCTGTCAGGTTTTTTATTGTAATTTGTTCGAGTAAGCTTCTGATGTAAATACGATTTGCAAAACGCAGATTAAACAGATTTGCAGGCTGTTCTACTTTACTTATCTAAGAATTAAATAAAGCTTCTTAGCTGCTTTTTGAATTTTTTATTGTACACTAAAATTTGTGTAATTTATTTCATCACCACTGCTCTCAAAACGGTGAAGGAAAATATCCAACAATTCGAAGACATGTGACATCCACCGACCCGCACTGGGCCCGCGTGGTGGATCACGGCCCATTCCCTTTCCTAGAGAGGAGGCCTGAGTCCCAACAGTGGGAACATTATAAGGTCGACTATGCTATGCTATACACTAAAACAAGTTTTAACACACAGCGATAATAGAGTGACTTCGTCCTCGTGATATTATTTCAAAGGAGCAAACTCCCGGGATAAAAAGTGTTTTATATCTATTACTGGACATGGTTTACACATGTGCCAAATTTTATGCAAATCCTTTCAGCCGTTTGAGTGTGTAACTAACATACAAAACAAACAAACTTTTACCGTTATGTATAACATTTATTATTTTGACTTTGTCCTTTAGTTTATTGCCTGGAGATTTGTCAAACAGATCACGAACCTACTTCAGAGTTTAAGGCAAAATTATATAATTGTATTTCAATACACTACCTTTATAACAGAAATAAATGATATATTATTACTCATATTTAGTATTTTCAAGTTTATTTTTAATTATAAGAATGTCTATATAAAAAAAATCCCAAAATTTAACAGACACGTTTTTGCTATAATATCCTGCCCCAGTATCTGAAGATGTAATATGTCTCGGATGGGCAGAATGCCAGACAGTAACAATTGCACGTGCATTATAGCAATCACGTTACAGTATCATGTTCCACTTAGTATCTTGAACATGTAGCTTTAAAAAAGGCATTCTTTAAAAATATGTTCTCTTGTTTTACGAGTACTATTGTTTTATATTTTTTTCATCCACTATATTGTACTGCTTATTGGAGTATTTTACGGTTCACCAACGCCAAGGACATATATTCGCACCACCAACCACTTCGGTCGCCCGTCCGATCTCGACTGACAAGAGTCCAATACCTCATGCCACTGTCGCTTGAAATAAAGACACTAAAAACAAATTTTAGCCTAGTAAAACTACTAGGCTAAATCTTGAAAAATTGGTAATAGGAAATACACATTCTGTCAACATTTGTACTGTCTACCTATTAAGTTTAAGAGTAATAGCTCCCGCTGATTGTAAGGAATATGGAGGACAGCGGGATATTTGTAATATCTAGATGTTTCCCTAAATCAAAGCATTCCATTGGTTTCCCTTCAGATATTATCATCATCATCATAATTTCAACCAAAACACGTCCACTGTTGGACATAGGCCTCCTCCAAGTGTTACCATAATGACCGATCCTGCGCGTCTTGCATACATCGGATACCCACGACCCTCACTAGGTCATGGATTTAATTATGTAATCTTAAAAATAGTGAGCTGGTGAAAGAAAGAAAAAGAGTTTTTTTACGACAAACATAACTTAAAAAAATAACAATATAACAAATCTATACAATAGAGTGAGTTATGCGACACATCCGCGCAAAACGGCCAGTGCTCAGCAAAATGCTGGGGCTCATGTATTGAACAGAGCCACAGCGCTGATTTTCAGCGCCAGCCGTCGTCGACGAGACATTGAACGGCTAGCAAATTTTCATTTTATGAACTAAAAACAACTTAATAAACCAACTAAAGAAATAACATATTAATAAACCACTATACGATACAAAAAAAATTAATAATAATGGTGGTACAATCTATACTACATTTGACTCAATTTAACGATGAGTTTTGTCATGAGTTTCACAGACGTTACTTTAGAAATCGACTAAATCCAATTCAATTTAACATCACACCTAACTCTTACCTTTTAAGCATCCATTCTTATGAGCTAGTATTCCAATAACCATTACAAAATTGAAAATATATATATTTATATCATCATTTCAGCCGAAAGACGTCCACTGCTGGACATAGACCTCCCCCAAGCGTCGCCACAACGACCGATCCTGTGCTTCTCGCATCCACCGCACTCCCGCGACCCTCACCAGGTCGTCGGTCCACCTTGTGGGAGGCCTTCCAACGCTGCGATTTCCGGTGCGCGGTCGCCACTCTAGAACCTTTCGGCCCCATCGACCATCCGTTCTACGAGCAATGTGCCCTGCCCACTGCCACTTTAGTTTGGCGATTCTTTGGGCTACATAGCCCACTAGAGGCTAGATATCCGCAGGAGAACCAAGGTCGCCGGCATCGGCGACCTTGGTTCTCCTGCGGATATCTTCATTCTTTACGCAATCACGCAAGGAAACTCCGAGCATAGCCCTTTCCATTGCCCTTTGGGTGACTGTAAGCCTTCTATCTTCTTTCTATTTATATATATATATTAAAATGATTAGCTGTCCGTTAGTCTCACTAAAACTCGAGAACGGCTGGGCCAATTTGGCTAATTTTGGTCTTAAAATATTCGTGATAATCCAGGGAAGGTTTAAACGGTGTGAAAATATGGAAAAATCCACGAAAAAATAAATCCGAATACAACGCCATCTCTAATGTCCTTTTAAAGTGAATTACGCTGGTTCTGGTAATGCTAGTAGATGGTGTTATCCTTTGACAGTTTAGCTAAAAGGTATCATAACATGGCTATTAGGCGGTACGAAGTTCGCTGGGTCAGCTTTTTTCTTTTTTTGGTGGGAAAATCATCTTATCTTATGACATCCCCCGCCCTTGGGCGGGGCGGAAGATAGTGTCAGACTTTTACTGACTAAAAACCCACTCCTGTTCCTTCATTGCCTTTCGTACCAGGGCCGAGTCTTCCTTTCAGAATCAGACCCTTGGCCCCAGTAGGCTTCGACCCTGCTAGGCCCCTACAGTTGCTGACATCTCCTTGAGGCGCGCGTGGAACAGCACGCGCCGTCGACGACTTGGGCTCGGTCCGGACGGTTACCGGACGGTCGGAAGGCGAGCCACCCATTGCTCGCCGTCCGCAAGCCCGCGCCTACGATGGCCGGAAATCGGGATGGGAATCCCGGCGGCGATTGGGGTGTGAGGACCGTTGCCTCACGCGATCGGCCGCCTCCTTTGCTAGCATTACTGCTTCGCAGAAGGAGGCGACCGCCTGCCACTCCTCCTCGCTCCGGACCATGGCCTGTACCAAGGCCCGGCGCGAGAGATCGCCGCCGCCGATAGCCCCCACGAGGACACGGCGTTGCTCTGCCCAGGCGGGGCACACCTCCACCGTGTTCGCTGGGTCAGCTAGTTAAATATAAAATCTTTTTATCCCCCTAAAGTACTCCAAGCTTCTGCCAAAAAAACTCATTCCAACAGCTTAAAAATTGTATTGTAAAGCTGTCGACAAAATTTCACAAATAGACCATGATGGTTAGTTCGGGCACTAATTGCGGCTGTGTCGAACGTGACGCGACCTGCATTCATAGGGTGGTTTTACGTGGTGTGACTGCCGGCCGCCCCCGGCAGGCCCGAAAAGTACAAATTGTGGCAACTGTTACACGCTGTGGCTACTGCTACTAATTTTGTGCGTTAAATGATACGGCGTGATTGGTTTTTGTTGTGTTTGATGTTAGTTGTTTATTATTCTATGTGAAGAATTGAAGATATCAGTTCGTGGTTTCCTGCGTTTAATTTTCGGTGTTTTACAGGATGCATTTTGGAGTGTGCGCGGGAATTGCATGACTTGACTCCACCATCTCATTTATACCATCGGACAACCCGACATACGGCGAGTATTCACCCTTACGTTGTTGAAACCTCTACAGTCCAAACCAAGTGTTTCGCCTCGTCGTTTATACCGCGTACATCAAGGGACTGGAACAACTTGCCTGCTGCGGTCTTCCCGTCCGATTATAATTTAGCTGTCTTCGAGGCTAGAGTGAATAGGCTCTTAATAAACTAGTGCACCTCACCATCAACGATTGCATTACTACTTACCATCAGGTGGGATCGCAGTCAAGCACTAGTTTATATCAATAATAAAAACAAATTGATAGATAGTTTGTTTGATAACTAAAGTTTGAGTTATATAACACTTATTTTTGGCAGCATAACGAATTGCGTTCAGCTGTAATAAACTTGCTTAATGGGCCTTATCAGAAAACTAAAGTCACCCAACAAAGGGCAAAGGGAAGGGCTATACTTTTTTTTTCGGTTAGGAAAATCATGTAATGACATCTCGCTCTTGGGCGGTGCGAGAGATAGTGTCAGACTTTTACTGACTAAAAACCCACTCCTGTTCCTTCTTTGCCATTTTAGTCTGGAATAGTTTGTTTATTGCTCGTATACTCACTCATCGCCCACAAAATAGGGTCTCTGGATTTATTAGTTTATGTATTGTATATATATAAATAGTACACCACGAACTACCTGCGTATCTTTTTTCTCCTTTTCTGTCAAATCCATCCAAAGGTTGTCTGTAAAAAATCGCTTTTAGCGACAAGACCGCCCATTGTGACACCATATTAATTTTAAGTTCCTAATGTAATTTGTATTTTTGGTGTACAATAAAGAATATATCTATCTATCTATCTGGAAAGGATTTATTCTATTATCGACATCCTGAGCTGACATGTTTAATAGAATTGCCAATAAGATACGATCTTTTTTTTTTTCAGTGGGAAAATATTAAATATCTATTTCTTCCCACTCAGGATGGAGCAAGAAGGAGTGTAACCTGTGTTTTTAAGATTCCGTGCCCAAAGGGTAAAGACGCTATTGCTATCACTCCGCTGTCCGTCAGTCTGTCACTACGCTGTATCTCATGAACCAGGACAGCTAAACAGTTGCGATTTTCTCAGGTGACGTATTTTTTGTCGCTATACAAACAAATACTAAAAACAAAATAAAATAATTTTTTAAGTGGGGCTCCCAATAAACTTACAACAAACGTGACTTTTTTGCCGTGTAAACGAACCACGAACGGTACGGAACCCTTAGTGCGCGAGTCCGGCTCGCACTTGCCCAGTTTTTTTTCAGTTACCTAGCTGTCCAGGGCCACAGTAACTCTTTCTTATAATCTCATAATCCCCTAGTCTTACTACCTAAGTAGGTACTCTCTACTCAAAGCCAGATCATAATGAAACTGTTGTGTAACGTGTAAGATCGCGTCTCGCCTCCTTAACTTACATAATATTCATAATTTGAGACCGCAAACTGTTGAATAAATTCATGAAAATCAAAGTAAATTGAGCGCGAACGAAGTCGCGGGTTAGTAATAAATTAACGTGTGACGGGAATATCTTGCCTCTGGTTATTAAAATTAAACTAGATGGTGATGGTTGGGTGCACAGGCTAGAAGTTAATTTAGTTGGAAGGAATATTTATGCAGTTTGGGGAAACTACTGCATGAATTCGACAAGCTCGTCCTATATTGGTCCAACAGCGAACGGAGATGCGCCACCGGTACATGGTCTACCGGTAGTGTGAAAGTGAAACCCGGGGCCCTGGGACGAAGGCAAAGAAGGAACAGGAGTGGGTTTTTAGTCAGTAAAAGTCTGACACTATCTCTCGCTCCGCCCAAGGGCGGGATTTGTCATTAGATGATTTTCCCACCCGAAAAAAAAAACCGGTACATGGTGGACGTCCCATCTGTACACACAAAACGTTTTAGGAACACATTCATTGTTCGTACAGCTAGTAAGTGGAATTCCCTGCTGGAGTATATGTTTCCTGATAGCTACAACCTGGGGATCTTTAAGTCACGAGTGAATAGGTTACTTCTAGACAAGCGCGCTCCATCGTCGACCGCATCGTCGCTTTCCATCAGGTGAGATAGCGGTCAAGAGCCTATCAACAATCCAGGACAAGTCCGACTCGCACTTGCCCAGGTTTTTATCGTTTTACGACTGTCGTGTTAGCCGTTCCCACTATCATAACAATCTTTCGTCACCGCAAAATAAGACGTAAACGACAGTTAATCGTGTCATCATATATTATATGTGAACAACTCCATTTCAGCTACGGTGACTAGTTACGGTCATCAGTGCAACTACGGGTATCGTAAAGGAGCGTGCACAGCGCGGACACGATAAAGCACCATTGATGTTTAGGTTAGGTTAGGTTTGAATGTTGGAGGGCGGCTTATTTTTAACCGACTTCAAAAAAAAGGAGGAGGTTATCAATTCGGTTGTATTTTTTTTTTTTTCTTATAATTTTTTTTTTCTTTTTTTTATGTTTGTTACCTCAGAACTCAGTCGTTTGTGGACCGATTTGCAATTTTTTTTTTCCCCTTTATAGGATATGCTTCCAGATTGGTCTCGTTTTTTTCAAAATCCAGTTCTGATGATGGAATCCATGAGGAATCGAGGGAACTCCTCAAAAATTATAGACAACCCTATGGTAATTTTAGTATTTTCATCAAGAACTTAAGCATTTACAGTCAAAAAGTAACATTTGATGAAGTGGAACTGATGAAGAAGACCAGAAATGGTCAACGGAACTTCATACTCAAATAGATATCACAATGAAGATATAGTTAAGCGACTATGACAATACAAATAAATGAATGATTCTGAATAGTTACGTTGAAAATGGTATCATCGAAGTGATCTGATGATGATGATGGAGCCGGAAGGTAGGCACTGGAACTCCGTAATTAATCAATGTAACCTAGCCGTGTTTGGACTTATTAGAATTGTCATGAGATGCACTTTGGCTATAAGGTACTATCGAACTGATCTGATGATGGAGCCGGAAGGTAGGCACAGGAACTCCGTAATTAATCAATGTATCCTAGCCGTGTTTGGACTTATTAGAATTGTCATGAGATGCACTTTGGCTATAAGGTACTATCGAACTGATCTGATGATGGAGCCGGAAGGTAGGCACAGGAACTCCGTAATTAATCAATGTATCCTAGCCGTGTTTGGGCTTATTAGAATTGTCGTGAGATGCTCTTTGGCTATAAGGTACTATCGAACTGATCTGATGATGGAGCCGGAAGGAGGAAGGTAGACATGGGAACTTTATAATAAAACAATGTAACCTAGCAGTATTTGGGTTAATTGGAATTGTCATGAGAAATAGGCACTCTGTTTATAAGTGTATCACAACTAAAAAGTGTGAAATAAAAACTTTTTAGAAAAAAAAAATAACCGACTTCACTAAAAAAAACACTAAAAGGATATCAAAATAACTTTAATTTCGGAAGTCGGTGTTAAATAAGAAACAAACATCGATGTGTATGTACTAAGTCGATGGAAACAAACAATACCGAGAAACACCGACATCCGAAATTAAAGTTATTTTGATCCTTTTAGTGTTTTTTTTAGTGAAGTCGGTTATTTTTTTTTTTCTAAAAAGTTTTTATTGATGGTCTCTCGCCTGACATCGAGATCCGTCTTCTGCTGGTCTTCAAAAGTATTGATTAAGATATTGTAATATATTTATAATGCAGGAGTAATTCTTAGTATCAAGCATATTTTTATTATAAAAAGAAGATGGTTACAATCTTGCAAAGTAAAGGAAGCGAGCATTCTATGAACAGAACATTACTCAAGCAGTCTGTTACGTAATGGAAAATTATTATCATGGGAATAAAAGGTAATCCTCATGGGTAAATAGGTAACTCGTTAAGTATAGATCGATGTTATGTTTCCTTTACTACGCCCAAATTAAGGTTGAAAAGAAAAATTGATCCAGTAAAACTTCAACGAAAACAGCGGCGTTGGATTAAAGCTTAAGATATACTAGGAAACAAAATGTCCATGACTTTATGCAACAACACGCCCCGCGTCACATCAATGAGTCTCAAAATAAGCCTCAGATACATTAGGGCACATAATGTCCCTCAACATGACACGTAACGCTGTCAAATTGTCCAACAACATGTTCCGCGTCACATGAATGCGTTGTAAAATGTTGGGTTGCAATTTGCGGGACACTGGGCAACGTTGCATCGTCACGTATATTGAGCGTTGCGCGTCATGTTGGGGGACATCTTGTCCCCTAATGTGTCTAAGACTATATTGGGGGAAAAGTTGTGGGACACTGGACAACGTTGCAGTGTCAAATAGATTGAGTGTTGCGCGTCATGTTGGGGAACATTTTGTCCTCGATTATATTTATTTATTTATTATAAATTATACTTTATTGTACACCTCATAATGTGGACAGGATAATAATAGTAATATTTATTCAAAATTCTTTACAGGATAAATTAATGCAGTCTTAAATATAAAACTTAATTCTGAGTCTTACGTGCCTTAACTAGGAAATTCTGTGTTTTAGGCAAGAAGAGCTAAAACAACAAGATACTTGAACTAGGATAAAAATTGTATAAAAAAATCACTTTAGCTGAATCAGTAAATTCTCTGTATCATTGTAGGACATTTTTTGAATAGCCTCCTTAAGAATGATCTTACAGTTAACTTGATTCAAGTTATGAATGTTTTCTTTTGCGTTCAATATATTGTGGAGGAGAAGACCAAGAAACAGGTAAAATTTTGATGTGAAAGCATGTTTGGTATGATTTTGAGGACAGACTAAGTCTTTACGTCTTTTGTTAGTAAAATCCGTGTGATATATGATCTGCATGCTGTTTTAATACAATATCCATTATAAATAGCTGTCAGACTGTTAGTACTTCACATTCTTTGTATAGGAGGTTAGTGGCAAAAAGGAATGGGCGAAAAGTAGCTATTTTGAGAATTGCCCTTTGGGCTCTCTCGATGGTTAGTAACAATGTTTTACCCGCTCCACCCCATGTGGTAATACAGTATGTTACTATCGATTGAAATAGAGAAAAGTAGACTTGGCTAACTATTTTTCGGGCTGAAATGTAGCGTAACTTTTTAAAAACAAATAATTAATATAAATAATAATTATGTAATAAACTTATATATATTTTTATATATATATATATATATATAAAAATATATAAGTTATAAATATATAACAATTTACGAATCCTATTATTTACAGCTTCTAAATGATGTTTAAACGAAAATGTTTCATCGATTATATTAAAACATTTGCAAGACTTTTATGTACAATGGGCGGTCTTAACGCACAGGGCAAGGATGGACTGAACGAAAGAGGATATATTTGGAGCGGTTATTGTACAAATATTATAAATAATATTAATTACACATAATAATAAAGTGGCCGAGTGGTAAAGGCCCCGACTTATGAGTTGTAGGTCGCGGGTTCAAACCAAGCCAGGCGCATTACTTTGTGTAATTTATTTTATCACCATTGATCTTAAACCGGTGACGAAAATCATCTAAGGAAACCAGCATGTCCTAGAACCAAAAAATTCGAAGACATGTGACATTCACCAACCCGCACTGGGCCCGCGTGGTGGATTACAGCCCATTCCCTCTCCTGGAGAGAGGAGGCTTGAGTCCCAACAGTAGGAACATTAAAAGGCTGATTATGCTATGCTTATGCTTATGTGAAATATAAAGTCGACTTATATATGAGACGCATTAAATAAAACGTTTAATATTTCCTCTCCAAAAGATAACCTACACGTGCCGCAATAATTCAACTAAACTTCACAAAGTAATCACAAACGTACCGGTCTAACAACTCGATTCTAATGTGTGTATGAACTCTAAAGTTAGTTTCAGTTTGTTTCAGCATTTTCCAGCGCAGCGGGCCCGACAATGCGCTTCGTTTGATATCGTACATGACGAGAGTCGACGTGGAGCAGGTGTCTGGGTGGTATACTAGAACAGTGCTAATGGCGCCGAGTTACCGTGTCGTTGGCCATGAGATCGAATCCAGTTCGTCACTTTATTTTGTTGCAAACCAGTACACATAAACGCTTCATTCCGATTAACAACAACACAACGTTGTTAGCGTAGGAATAGTAGTCAGTGTTGCCAGACGGGTGCGAGAAAATTATCGTATGAGTATTCGAAAATTATCGTAGCAGATGAAAAATTATCGTGCAGCTGCCAATACCGTGCGAAAGGTTATTCGTAATCTAAACAACTAAAATCTATTTTTAGAAGTTCATCATCATCATCATCATTTCAGCCGAAAGACGTCCACTGCTGGACATAGGCCTCCCCCAAGCGTCGCCACAGCGAACGGTCCTGTGCGTCTCGCATCCATCGGACCCCCGCAACCGTTACCAAGTCATCGGTCAACCTTGTAGGAGGCCTTCCAACGCTACGTCTTCCGGTACGTGGTCGCCATTCCAGAACCTTTCGGCCCCAACGGCCATCTGTTCTGCGAGCAATGTGCCCTGCCCATTGCCACTTTAGTTTGGCGATTCTTCGTGCTATGTCGGCAACCTTGGTTCTCCTGCGGATATCCTCATTCCTGATTCGATCACGCAAGGAAACTCCGAGCATAGCCCTCTCCATTGCCCTTTGGGTGACTTTAAGCCTTTCTGTTTTTCATGTTGGGGGGGGTTGCCATAATCGCCACGCTTGGCAGACGGGTTGGCGATCGCAGTTTGGTTGTTGTAATGCACAGAGGATGCTGCTGCCCATTCTCTGGTATGTCCCTTAGTCGCCTCTTACGACACCCTCGGGAAGAGATGGGATGGTGTTATTCTTAACGTCCGAACACCATACTTTTTAGAAGTTAGTCGTATTAAATCTATTGACTTCTAAAAACATCTAAAAATAGATGTTGTTGTTGTGTTTTAGATAGAATCAGTATCCTATATATACCTACATGTTTATATTATGAAGTTGAAAAATTTGTTAGTTTGAACGAACTAATTTACGAATCGCTAATGGTTTGAATTGAAAAAATGTTTTAGTCAACACTCTTGTCTTGTTTGTAAAAAATCGTTTACAGCGATAAGACCGCACGTTGATAGATCTCTCATCTGTTGGTTAGATCATGACAGTGCAGCCACTGAATAAAGTTAGTATACTTATAACATACATAATATTATATGTATTTAATATATAATACTTACATGGCATCAACATGTCATGTCATGTAATCACCACTGCTCTCAAAACTGTAAAAGAAAATATTACGAAGAATTTCAGCATAGAACAAAAAAAAAACAGGAAGACATGTGACATCTGCATCTCACCTCTACTGGGCCTATGGCGGTAAATCCCCTCTTTGAGGAGTGGCTGGAAGAAACGCCCGGGTGTCACCATTGTGTGGACCGCCCGGAGGACACGGTGGAGCATACGGTAGAGGTGTGCCCCGCTTGGGCAGAGCACCACCGTGTCCTCGTGGGGGCGCTCGGCGGCAGCGATCTCTCGCGAGGAGGAGTGGCAGGCGGTCGCCTCCTTCTGCAAAGCAGTAATGCTAGCAAAGGAGGCAGCCACACGCGCGGGCCTGCGGACTCCGAGCAATGGGTAGCTCGCCGTCCGACCGTCCGCCCAAGCCAAAGTCGAAGAGCCCAAGTCGTCGACGGCGCGTACTGTTCCACGCGCGCCTCAGGAGATGTCAGCAACCCCCAGTAGGATTGAAGCCTACTGGGGCCAATGGTCTGCTTCTGAAAGGAAGCCTCGGCCCTGATATGAAAGGCAACGATGGAACAGGATTGGGTTTGAATCAGTAAAAGTCTAACACGCCCGTCCACCCCGTCCGAGGGCGGGAGATTGCATTGGATGATTTCACACCTTAAAAAAAGAATCTTTACTGGGCCACTTGTTACAGTGAAGAAGGGTGTGTAGTAGATATCAGTAGTAGGAACATTACAGGCTTATATTACGAGAAACAATAAGTTAGTTCTAAAGCACACGTTTCTGACACTGCTGTTGCAAGAACTTTATTCTCATAGAATATAGGATTCGTTTGTCAGCAGAATGTTTGTGAAAAGATAAAATTTTATGAAAATGCGGGAGGTCGGAGTGATAAAATTTCATATTGGTATTGCGTGGTTGTGGCAGTTTTCACTTTTCGGTTTTTGTTTAGTGGCTTTGCATCTCAATTTCGGTAAAAGTCACTATCATCAACGTGCAGTGTGCGTTTGTTAATAATAGGACAGAACTAGTTTTAGATAAAAACTGTTATTCATGCTGTTATGTGTGACAGATATTACGCTCTAACCGATTTTCTTTCGGATATGCTTTTTTTATTTTATTTTAAGTGAAAAATCATTCAATTACTTTTGCGCTAGAGTGGGGCGAGAGGGCGTATCAGACTTTTACTATATAGGGTGACTGGTAACTAGTGTACGATACTTAAACACGTGATTGTGCTCATGATAACCAACAACTTTTACTATGGGAACAAACCTGAAATCACGAAAAAAAATATCAGCTGTTCAGTACATTTATGTTTGCCTAATGTACTGAACAGCTGATATTTTTTTCGCGATTTCGGTTTTGCTCCCATAATAAAAATTGTTTGTTATCATGAGCACAATCACGTGTTTATGTATCGTACACTAATTACCAGTCACCCTATATAAAATCATACCTGTATCCTTCAGTGGCCTTCTGCGTTCTAGGGCCACGGTTTGTCTTTCAGAAATTCTCCGTGGCGTAACAGGTTTAAGCCATACTGTCTACGATTTTCTGACATCTCTTTGAGGCGCGCGCGGAACGGTACGCGCCATCGACGACTCGGGCTTTTTCTATATCGGACGGCTGAAGGCCAAGCTTTCAATTGCTCTTTGAATGAGATGTAGATTAGGTTTGCTTTTAGTAAACCTTTTAGGCAGAAAAAAAAAAGCTAGACTGGAGCAGTAATACAGTTAGTTTTCCAAAACAAGATAGAATCAAACGGCGCAAATACTGTAATCTTATTGGTACAGTTTTGAGCCGTTTGGGGTCGAAACGCTTGGGTCATGGGGTCCGAGTGCGCGTCTCCTTTTTAAGGAAATTTCACGCCGTCTGATCGACACTTTGCGTGACCAGAGGGCTGGCTCGTTCTTCGCCCAAAGAATTAGCATTGCCATTCAACGTGGCAATGCTGCCAGCCTTCTGGGCACATTTCCGGATGACAGCGATGTGGAGGAGTACTTCGACGCCTGAGTGTAATAGATGTTTTTGTATTATATGTACATACTTAGTTAGGTTTAGTATAATAGTTTTTATAGTTTGTATGTACATAGTTCGGTTTTAGTATAAATAGTTTAGTTATTATTTAAGTTTCATATAAATTGTTTAAAAAACATAAAAACTAACATTAAATTGTTTAAGCATTTAAATTATGTTATTAGATAGAATCTAATTTTTTGAAGGTACAATGAAAATTAACCGACCCGTACAGCGAATGCCTAACAAAATATAGATCACAGTCAGTAGCTCGTCCTGAACAGGTTCACTATGGTAGGCGTGAAGGTTGGTTTCGAAACATGCCCGCGGGCGTTGAAAGGCCATGTTTCAACACTCTCTGTCCACAAGCCTACACTTTAGTTAAATGATATTTATTTTGCAAATAGTTTAAAAAAACACTTTTACACGTTGATTTTTTTTTTCGTCAGTTTAAACTAGATGGGGCCGGTATTTCCTAGCTGACTACCCTGAGAAGAAACACCGAAACAAACTCAGGGGTCAAAGTCTATACAGCAAACTAGTAATGGTGAAATCATATGAGAACCATGCAGATTAGTGTCTCAGATGGTCTTTCGAAAAAAGAACCACACAGATTTCAGTGGACCTGTCCAGTCAGTGCAAGCATTTAAGTGGTCTGGGATTACCAATTCGAACAACCTCTCACCACGTCATCGGTCCTAGGCACAAGGGATTACTCACACAAAATCAATAAATAATAAAATAAAGTAATAAGCCATATAATGTTCCCACTGGGTTGGTGGATATCACATCGCATCTTTAATCCAATACCGTCACTAAACGAAATTCTTCAATAAAACTATTTTTAACCGACTTCAAAAAGGAGGAGGTTCTATGTTCGGTTGAATGTATGTTTTTTTTTATGTATGTTCACCGATTTCTCGGTCAATTGTGGACCGATTTTGAATTTTTTTTTTGTTTGGAAGGTAATGCTTCCAAGTTGGTCCCATAGAAATATTATTATGATCTGATCATGAACTTCGAAGATATGGAACAGAACTCCTCATAGGATCACAGCAGAACCGTCGTAACAAGTAAAATTGCTTTGTTTATACGTGTAGTCGGTGACTGATTGAAAGTAGAGGGGGAATATATCGAACTGATCTGATGATGAAGCCTGAAGTTAGGCACCGGAACTCTGTAATAAATTAATGTAATCTAACCGTGTTTGGGATAATTAGAATTGTCATGAGATGCACTCTGGCTATAAGATATTTAAGTTTGGCTGAGGGGTACTTTTTAGTGGTTTTTTTTTTTTTTTTTTTTTTAAGGTGGGAAATCATCAAAATGACTTCTCGCGCTCTGGGTGGAGCGGGAGGGCGTGTCAGACTTTTACTGACTAAAACCACACCTGTATCCTTCAATTACCCTTTGCGTTCTAGGACTACGGGTTTCCCTTTCAGAAATTCTCCGCGGTCCTAGCTACCGGGCATTGGCCCTGCTGGGCCCCTACGGTTTGCTGACATCTCTTTGAGGAGCGCGAGGATCACTACGCGCTGTTGACGACTGGGCTCGGTCCGGTTAATTATCGAGCAGCCGGACGGCGAGCTACCCAGTGCTCGACGTCCGCAAGCCCGTGTCTACCGTGGCTGGTAGTCGGGGTCGGAATTACGGCGGCTAGGGCGTGAGGGCCTTCGTTCCCTCACGCGTGCAGCCTCCTCCTTCGCTAGCATTACTGCTTCGCAGAAGGAGGCGACCGCCTGCCATTCCTCCTCGCTTCGGATCATAGCCTGAACCAGGGCCCGACGCGAAAGGTCGCTGCCGCCAATTGCCTCCACAAGGACACGGCGGTGCTCCGCCCAAGCGGGGCACACCTCCACCGTATGCTCCACCGTGTCCTCTGGGTGGTCCGCACAGTGATGACACTCGGGCGTTGCTTCCGCCTGAATCCGATGCAGGAACCTCCCGAACTTGCCATGTCCGGTGAGGACCTGCGTCATGCGGTAGGTGAGGACGCCGTGTTGCCGCTCCAGCCACTCCTCAAAGAGGGGAGTTACCGCCATGATTGTGGCGTGCCCAGCACTGGGTTGCGACAGTCGCCGTCGCCATTCCACCATGAGATCCCGCCGGAACTCTGTCCGCCATGCCGCGACTTGGCGCGGCAGCGGAGTTTCGCCCCGGCGTTGCATCTCCACGCGCAAATCGTGCAAGCATGCAAGGACTGTTGCCTCCAAATCCCATGGTGGCAGGCCAGCAAGGAGGCTCGCCGCTTCGCGGGAAATCGTGCGGTATCCCCGTATCATCCGGATGGCCATGACCCTCTGGCAAGCGTTCAGCATGGCCGCCGGTCGCTTTTGCAGCGACGGCGCCCACACCGGCGCCCCGTAAAGGGCCATGGACCGAACAATTCCCGCGTAGAGCCTCCGGCAGGAGGCGTCTGGACCCCGAAGGTTGGGCAGGAGCCGCTTTAGGGCAGCCCCGGTCCGTTGCAGTTTGGGAGTCAGACGTCGAAAGTGCTCCACAAAGTTCCACCGACTATCGAGGACAAGTCCTAGGTACTTCATCGTCGACCCGACGTCGATGCGAACCCCTCCTACCGTTATTTGGGAACCCGGTGGTGGCGCGTTCCGAGGGCCATGAAAACACATGGCCTCGGACTTGTGCAGTGCCACTTCGAGTCCCAACTCCTGGATCCTGTCCACGACTGTCGCAACCCCGCGTGTCGCTAGTTCGGCCGCCGCCTGGTGCGACTCCCCCTGCGCCAGGACCAGCGTGTCGTCTGCGTAACAGACCACGCTGACCCCGTCGGGGAGGTCGCCGCGCAACACGTAGTCGTACCCGATGTTCCACAAGGGCGGCCCTAGTACCGATCCCTGCGGAACACCGCACGACATCTCTCGCCGTCTCCACTCTCCCTCGTGACCAGGGTAGATGATAAACCTGTCCTTCAGGTAGGCCTCGATCAAACGACGGAGGTAGTCGGGCACCTGGTGATACCGGAGTGCCCTCCTAATGCTACTCCAGGGCAGGGAGTTGAAGGCGTTGGTGATGTCCAAGGACACCACCACTACGACCTTGCCCCGGGACACCGCATCCCCCGTCGTGAGGGCTCGCACGCGCATGATGGCGTCCACCGTGGAGCGCCCCCTGCGGAAGCCAAACTGGCTGTCCGAAAGATCCGGCCCCACCCGCGCTAAATGCGCGACGAGGCGGTCTGCAATTACTCTTTCAAAGAGCTTGCCCACCTCGTCGAGCAGCACTATGGGCCGGTATGCGGACGGAGAGTCCGCGGGGCGCCCCGGCTTCGCGATAAGGACCAGTTTCCCGGTCTTCCAACGAAGTGGGAACTGGCCCCTCTCCAAACATGCGCTAAGCAGCCCTCTTAGTCGAGGCCCGAGTTCCTCCATGGCCAGGACCCAGGCTTTCCCAGGCAAGCCATCGGGTCCTGGGGCGGTATTTTTAGCGTTTAGCCTTCGTACCGCCACACTCATCTCTACCTCGGTCACCTCCGGAGTATCGTCGTCATCGCCGTCGTGGTCCGCGTCGGACACCGCGAGAGGCGGAGCCGTTGGCGCCTCTCTCGAAGGGAACAGAGCGTTCACTACACCCTCCACGAGCTGGGGCCGGAGACTCTGTGTCAGCGGAGGAGCCCAGGCGCGGAGCTTATCCCGCACCATTTTGTAGGGGCGTCCCCATGGGTCTCCGTTCAGAGTCCCCAACCACACGTCGCGGGCCTGTAGTTTGGCTCGCCGTATCTCCGCTCGGAGGGTGCGCTTCGCCACTCTGTATCCCTCGTACAGCTCCGCCTCTATGGCCTCCGCATCCGGAGGGCGAATGCGGCGCCTGCGGTGTCTGGTGTACCGGCGCCGTGCGGAAACGCATGCCTTGCGCAGATCCGCAATCTCCGGCGACCACCAGTACACCTGACGCCGGGCACGTTCTGGCCGGACTCGGGGCATTGCCACGTCGCATATTTCCGACATGGCCTCCCGGAACCACTCCGCCTCGGCATCTATGTCGACAGGCCTGTCCGGTGCTGACACCCAGGCCTGTACGATAGCGGCTTCAAGGAGGAGCTCCCGGTCCAGCTGTTTTAGTGCCCACCGCGGACCACATGGGTTCTGTCGGACCGGCGCGGTCGAGGTCTGGGCGGAGACGTCGAACCGGATGTACCGGTGGTCTGAGTACGTCTCCACCCCCTCCATGACGCGCCAGTCAATGACGCGCGGAGACAGAGCGGGGCTCGCGAACGATATGTCCACCACGGACTCGCCCTGCATCCGCACGCACGTGGGGACAGAACCCCGGTTTAGGACGACCAGGCCTGACTCCAGGGCCCAGTCCTCCACCATCCGGCCCCGCGTATCTGTGTACCGGGAACCCCAAGCCAAGTTCTTGGCATTGAAGTCCCCGCAAACAACCACAGGGAGGGATTGAAACCCGGCAACGACGATGTTCAGCTCCATAAGGGAGTTGTGGAGATCGGCGAGATTTCGGTTCGGGGAAAGGTATACACCTACCACTGCCATGTCCCCGAACCGTGCTGCCACGCAACCTTGTCCCCTCTTGACACCCTCTAGGGACGGGGTACCGGCGGCGGCCGACGAAATTAATGTCACCGAGCCGTTCAAATCCTGCACCCAGCCAGCCCTGGGTGGGACGTAGTACGGCTCGGTGACCACGGCGATGTTGATCGACCACTGCGCTATGCTCTGGAGCAACAGATCCTGAGCGGGGGCACAGTGGTTGATATTTGCCTGGAGGAGACGTAATGGAGCAATTATTGGCAGTCCATTACAGTCTCCTCCCGAGCCCCCTGTGAGGGCCCTGCCGCAGCAGTTGCGGCGGTGCCTGTGGTGGCGGCAGCGGCGGCTGCGGCGGTGACGGCGGTGGTGGGGGAGGGCCTCTTGCCCTTACCCCTGGCTTTGGCGGGGGGAACGCAGTTCCTGCTCCCAGCCCGGTGGTCGGCTGGCTTGCCAGCCGCTGCACACACATAGCAGTGAGGTGCAGCGTTACAGGCTACGGCCTTGTGGCCGGGCCGACCGCACTGGAAGCAGTGATCGCTTCTGTCCACCTCCGAGGTGCAGTGGACCCCCGCATGGTGGCCCACTTGGCAACGGAAGCACCTCAGAGGTTTGGGCTCCAGTAGTTTCACCTGCGCTGAAACCCAGCCCACTAGGAGCCTTCGACCTTCCCCAGTTATGGCCTTGGCCGCCGACACGGGGCAGCTCACCGTGACGGTTCGCATGCCCGTGTTGTCGGCACGGATAGTGCCTGCCCGGACCTGGTCGCCAGGACACTTTCCCGTCCTGACGACGGCGGCCACCACCTCGTCCTCCGTCACGGAGTCGTCCAGGCCCATAATGCGCATATCGATGCATTTCGTGGGCCTGGATACTCGGGCCACCTCCGCGTCTAGGGACGCTCGTATTTTTTCAGCCAGAGCGTCCGCGGTGGGGCCGCTGTCCGCACCAGGGACTTCCAGCATGCGGCCTCCGGTTGCGGTGGTCCTCATTCGCAATCCCCCAGCGATGCCCAACTCGGTGAGGTCCACCGCCCGCTTCGCCTTGGTCATCACCTCGTTGTAGGTCGTGCCCTTCTTTTCCGCACCTGGCTGTAGTGTGATCACTACAGCTGCGGATGTCGGGGCACGAAGCCTAGCCGCGAGGGCCCTCTTCTTGCGCTGCTGCCGCCTTTCGCGCTTCTTGGCCGCCCTAGCCGCCTTGCCCGCCCTTTTCTTTTCTCCGACCACTTGCCATTCGGCGTTGGCCGGAGAATCCACAGGCTGGGGTAGCGAAGGAGGCCGGCTCGCCGCCGCAGCAGGAGCTTTTGCCGCCTTGCCTTTTTTAGGGGGGGGGACATGTTTCCTTTGCTGTTGCTTAGCTGCCGGGGCTGGCCTCGCGGGATCCGACACCACCGTGGACCCGCGTTTGTCTTGTCCTGACAGGCCCGGCTTAGGCGCAGCAGCAGAGACCGCGGCGGCGGCGGCGTATGACGCCACCTTCCGTTGGCCGGAGGCCGTAAGCGGTGGGCGCAGCACGATGCCCTCCAGAACGGTGAGCTGCTGCTGCACCCGCTGCTGGAACTGCTGCTGCTGCTGTTGCTGCTGCTGCCGGAAGGCAGCCAGCTCCTGCCGCAGCAGGGTCAGCACCTTGCTCTCTGACTGGGGCTGTGGCCGTTTGCGTCCTCCTTTTGGCGCCGTCTCGGGACCAGCTCCTCGGAGACTGGCCAGGTCCGCCTCGAGCCGCCCAATCCTCTTATTGAGAGGCTCCAAGACGGTACCCAGTGCCTCCGTAATTGAGGTCGTGCCTTGGGAGATAGCTTCCTTCTTCCTGGACTTCTCCCTTTTTTTGGAGACGCTTGTTAAGGCGGCGACCACGACCTCGGTGAATTTGGCCATTGCCTCCTCCATGCCATCTGAATCGCTTGCAGAAGGCTCCGAGGGGCTGGCCTGACCGCTGATTGCCCCGGAGTGGCGCCCCTCCCTGGCGATTTCCTACTTTTTAGTGGTGGTACCATAACTAAAAAGTGTAAAATAAAAACCTTTTTACAAAAAAAAAAATACAACCGACTTCAAAGTAAATAAAAAAACAATGAAAAGTGTAAAATAACTTTAATTTCGGAAGTCGGTGTTAAATAACGAAAAGACAAAACTATTATAGAAACACCGACTTCCGAAATTAAAGTTATTTTGCACTTTTCAGTGTAGTTTTATACTTTGAAGTCGGTTGTATTTAAAAAAAAAGGTTTTTTTAACGCCATCTGTTTGCTGAGCGTTAACTTTACATGTGGTTATTGTGGGTTATCCATAAGAGATAGACATATACCATTACGGACTTTTTTGTAGACCTTTTTAAGGTGTACAATACTGTAGTACATTATTTTGATCTATCTCGAAATTATCAGTACCTCTAAAATTATCAGTGTTTCTCTACTATAATCACTCTATTTATTAAAGTAACCGCATCAAAATCCGTTGCGTAGTTTTAAAGATCTAAGCATACATAAAGACAGACAGATAGCGGCGACTTTGTTTTATTCTATGTAGTGATAGACATGTCATTTCTTTGATTTTTTGGTTCTAGGACATACCGGTTTCCTCACCGCTTAGACAGCAATGTTGATGAAATAAATTACAGAAAGTCTAACACCTGGCTGGGTTTAAACCCGCAACCTTTAACTGGTAAGTTTTATCCGATATCTCTGGGCTACCACTAGTATACCTACACAAAATCAATAAATAACAGCTTTAAATAAAAACTATTTAAAAAACCGGGCAAGTGCGAATCGGACTCGCGCATTGAGGGTTCCGTACAAACTTATGTACAAATATACGATTATGTGAATAGTTGAATTCCCGAATAGTCTCGAAGATTTGTCGAATAGCAAAAAATGTTTTTTTTTTTTTGTGATGTAACTACAAATTTTCTGTTTTCAGATTTATTCCTATATTTATACTATATGACCTTGCTTTGTGACAAATTTCCGGATTCTGGGTCAACGGGAAGTATCCTATAAATTTTGATTCCTTTGAGAGGCCGTATCTTTTTTTTAAACTTACGTAACTTAAAAGTTTGATTTTTTCACAGCTTTAAGGGACCGTAAATCTTAGATAGTGTATGGTTTTAATTTCAACTCGATACCTTCACGCGTTTCAGAGATAAAGGATATTGACACACTGACAGACAGACAGACAGATCGACAGACAGACAGACAGACGGACGGACAACAAAGTGAACCTATAAGGATTCCGTTTTTTTCCTTTTGAGGTACCTACGGAACCCTAAAAAGATGACAAAATTAAAGTCAATACTTTCATTTTTTAATATTTAAAAAATGAACTTTGTTGGCTCTTAGTGTAGTACATTTCACAAGTTTAGGCAGTGTAACTGGTTCTTACATAAAGTAAAACTATTTCATCTTAAATTCCATCCACTGACCGCCATTACGCATAGATCACGGCGTCTAGAATACCAGATCAAATAAGATATATCTTCTAATCTACTTTCCAAGTTATTGGATCCTAAACCTTCTCTCCTCGTGTATCTAAATCTACTTATTACCTTGGTTTACCTTCTAAATCCCAATACGTGGATCCCGAACTTCTCGGGTAGGGTTGTGTATGAAGAAAGTTTCGGTCTGTGGATTTTAATCTGATTTGTTGGCTTTCTTTGAAGGTTTATAGTTACGGGTCGGAGATATAGGTGTGAGTTCTGGGTTCTAGTATTAACAAACAGCTTTTATATAGATATACTAGCTGGGGCTCGCGATATAATAGAACAGAATAAATTCATGACTACCACCATTTTTATGCCATTTTTTTTTTCTTTTTTTACGATTTAGGCCGCGTCATATTCGTAAAGCAGCACATTGCCATAATTTGGTCACAATTTCAAGTTTTTTTTTTGCATGAATCTTCGATAGTAAAAGTAGCCCAAGTTACTTTACTATAGGCACATTACTAATTATAACATCAGCTATCTACCGTGAAAGTCCTGTCAAAATCGGTCCAGCCATTTAGGAGATTAGCCGGAACAAACAGACAGACAGATAGACCGACAATAAATAAAAAACAACTGCATTGTTTGTTATTGGTGTCGTAAGTATACAAACAGACACTTCAATTTTAATTATATGTAATTACAGATTATTATAGGTTTTTTTTTATTGGGTGGGAAAATTATCTTATGACAAATCGCGCTCTTAGGCGGAGCGAGAGATAGTGTCAGACTTGTACTGACTAAAAACCCACTCCTGTTCTTTCTTTGCCTTCGTCCCAGGGCCCCGGGTTTCGTTTTCACACTACCCATGGCCCCAGTAGGCTTCGACCCTGCTGGGCCCCTACGATTTGCTGACATCTCTCTGAGGCGCGCGTGGAACAATACGCGCCGTCGACGACTTGGGCTCGGTCCGGAAGGTTACCGGACGGTCAGACGGCGAGCCACCCATTTCTCGCCGTCCGCAAGCCCGTGGAAATCGGGATCGGAATCCCGGCGGCGGTTGGGGCGTGCGGACCGTTACCTCACGCGATCGGCCGCCTCCTTTGCTGTACTTTTTGTATATACTCACCTGCTCTAGAGTGTGTTTTTAAGCAACATAATGATCCCTATCTGTTTCTTGCTGACATAATATTTATTTGGCCCGTACTTTTCACACTTGTGGCCTTAAATTTACATCACAGTTTTGTCAACATTAAATCATACACCAATTGTTTTTATTTTAATATTATGTACTTGTTTCTGACAGCAGTTTTGCCCACGAAAAAGTAGAAAATAAATACCTTTGTCATATAGTAATAAAGTCGTAATCTACTAGTGTAAGATTTAAATTTTCCTATTGTTAAGTTTACAGTTTCAAACTGATGGCCGCCAAATATGGTACCGCCAATTTTGATAAACGCATTCGTAAGGTTTTTAACTATAAATTTGTCTTAGAAACTATAAATAAGCGTGTACTCGAACCTCAGTCTGCGTCATGGGATGACCCACTATTCTTACTTCCCTAATTAAAAACAGGCTGAAGATGAAGTACAAATACAAATCAACTTCATCAGCAAAATTATGTTTCCAATAAATATATACACGAGAAATAATTCAAGTCAATTGACAAAAGGAACATGGCTACATTTGTTAATGAGCAAACGACAATTTTCCTAATTCACAAAGACCCACATAGCAATGGAACCGAAAAATCACATGGAAACGTTAATTAGAACAGCAAATACCACGAATTTTCATTTTCCTTCCATCGTCCTTCCCCACTTTATATTCGGCAAGATTCTTGGCTGCCATTTTTGCTTAATAATTAGCTAGCGAAAGCTAAAGCTAATCTCATTACTACTTCGCTTTATCAGTTAGTTAATATTTGCCACTTAGGGAGAATTAATTTAAAATTAACCATTACTCTGAAATTGGGCACAATGACATAAATTTTACCCATGACTTGCAGAAAGTTTAAACTAGATACGTCTGCCGAGCAATCAGTAGCAGGATTAGTGCTACAATAAGTATAGCTCAATCAATCTTATAATGGTCCCACTGCTAGGAGTCAGACCTCCTCTCTAGGAGCGTTAATGGGCCGTAATCCAACCTCGCGGGCCCACTGTAGGATAGTAGATATCACATGTTTTCGAAGTTTTGATTCTAGGACATGCTGGTTTTCTCAGATGATTTTCGTCACCGTTTTAAGATCAATGGTGATGAAATAAATTACAAAAAGTGTAGTACTCGGCTGGGTTTTAATTCAAGACATACAATTCAAAATAAATAAATAAAAATAAATTGATAATGATAATGATTTGTATTAAGTGATTTATGTTATTTTTTTTAATTATATTGTAATATAATAATGACTCTCTGCACATGTTGGTTTTGACTGTTAGTGCAGAGAGTACCTGTCATAAAATAAATAAATAAATAACTTGTCGGTCGGGGTCTGACCATTTGGTCAGCAAAACGATACATGATCCAGTAAAGGATTTTGGCAAGGCTCGATCAACTTTTGGCCCACCTGACACCACTGCATTTCCCCTTTAAACCCAAACTATTGAAGGCCAGTACTCAAGTACCAATCACGCTCCTATAACAGCCACAACCATTCGGGTAAACACAGCACGTTCCGTGTTTAGCGCTCTCGAAAACTTTTGAGCCCATATCAAAGGTACCTTAATAACCTCATACAAACTAACTGCTCAGCTGAAAAGGCTTTAAGTAGTTCTCAACAGCACCTTCTGTGGCCAGTAGTCTTTGATGCTGGTCCAGAGGGATCAGGCTCGTTTTGAGGTAGGGAAGAAGGAAAGTTAGCGTGTATCGAGTTCCAATTAAGTTTGTTGGGCTGTCAAAGTTTGATTTCGTATCAATTTTTCCTATTATTGGTGATCAAGTTTCTTTTTGACTTCGATTAAGTTAGAATTGACTAAGTGTTATCTGAGAATATTGTACACGTGTTTTCCAGAAATAAAATCGTTTTATGTAACAAGGGTATTACTTTAATGTTATTATATAACACTTTGAGTTAGAAGTTAAGATTTAGATAACGTTACGTATCATTGTAGGAATTATGTTTGAGTTACACGAGGCTAGTTTTTAGGGTTCCGTAGCCAAATGGCAAAAACGGAACCCTGGATTCGTCATGTCTGTATGTCTGTTCGTCCGTATGTCACAGCCACCTCACCACCACCTCATTAAGTTTTTCACACAAATTTAGAAAAAAAAAACAATAAATTTTGGGGGCTCCCCATACTTAGAACTGAAACTCAAAAATTTTTTTTCATCATACCCATACGTGTGGGGTATTCATGGATAGGTCTTTAAAAATGATATTGAGGTTTCAAATACATTTTTTTTTTCTAAACTGAATAGTTTGCGCGAGAGACACTTCCAAAGTAGTAAAATGTGTGTGTCAGTGTAACTTCTAAAATAAGAGAATGATAAAACTAAAAAAAAATATATGAATAATTTACATTTCAAGTTTGTACGGAACCCTCAGTGCAAACCCGCAGTGGCAAGTGCGAGTCGGACTCGCACAGTCCGACTCGCACTTGCCCAGTTTTTTAAAATTAAAGTAACAAACATATGCTAGTTAGCTAGCCATTTTTATTTAAACCTTTATATTGAAGTAATCTGACTGGAAATTCCTGTAATCCTGTTGTTGAAAAGAGCCAAATTACGAAGAAGAAAGATACACAGAAGAGATACATATAAATTTACTCATGGCAACACTATAAATTTCAAGTAATTTCTTGCTAATTTCCCAAAAATTGCAATTTTTAATATATAGCATATTGTGAACAAAACTAACTATAACACTTTTTTTTTCCTAGCTTCAAATGTCTGTTACGTTTAATAAGTGATACAATTTAGTTCAAATTGCAAAATGAGTCTTTGGTTGATGTTATCAGCATCTTATTTGCAACAATGCGGGCATTGGCTGTAGCAATAAACCTGAATCAATCTCAGAGTAAAAAGATTAATTAAAGTCTTCCTTCACAAAATCGTGTCATTGTATATTTGTGGTCTTAATTACATATTTGAAGAACAGTCGCAAACTCGTAAATTGTAATATATTAACCAATGTAACAAGTTTATTAGAATTTTAAGGGGTGGATTTTAAATAAGAATAAATTACATAGGGAGGGTAACGCTTGCGTTGAGGTGCGTATTTAAATATTATCACGTTTTAAAACGGTTACAGTGCAACTGGTAGGGGAGAACGTAGATTTTATTTTATGGCAGATTGGTGAACAACCACACAGCCCACCGTATTAGTGGTTGCTGCACTGCTGGCTATAGTCATCTACTACAAAGAAAGGCCACAGGGGCGTAGCTTACTCTATTCAAAGAAGACTCTTAAATTTTGTTTGAAGCATTCCATATCGTGTCGTGTCACATCGTGAGGAAACTGGCATGCCTTAGAACCGAAAAATTTAAAGACGTGTGACATTCACCAACCTGTACTGGATCAGCGTGGTGGATAATGGCAAATTCCTTCTTCTAAAGAGGAGACCTGAGTCCCAGCAGTGGGAATATGATAACAATGATCATGCTTATACTTATTATACCAATGGCTCTTTCTATATTTTTCTAGTACGTCAAGACTTGATCGGTTAATTTACGTTCGAGTTCATATTCTAATCTAATGCTTGTATTATTTTTTCCGATATGAATAAAGAAGTGGCTTTCATGGCTTCTTTGGTTATGATTTTCAATCTCATTGAGTGATCAATCCCATTTCAAGATATATCTTGTTTCCTAAACAGTTGTTCAAACAATTCTGGTTAAACAAATGGGTTTCAAATAAGTGGGTATTTGATGGGTTTCAGCAATCCGTATCAGATTCATAAGAATTAAAATAAGAAAACTCATTTTCGCTTCTCGCTTGAACTCTGGCCTTATATCGTTGTCAGTATATTCTATAGTAATTAACGTTAACGCTATGTTTTAAGATGTCATCACGTGCCTTGTTTTATGGTTCCGTATTTATAATAAACATTTACTACTGTCTCTTTAAGACTACACGGAGGTAATGATGAAGACTTTACAGCTCTTGGTGTATTTATAAATAGGGAAGATACGTCTGAAACGGTTAAACAAAGGTTGATGTTTTTATGACTACATTTGATAGTATTTGAGAGCACGGAACCACAAAATAGATAGGTACAGAAGTCAATTTACATACAAAGCGCGCTCGAGCAACGCACACACAGACACCACTCACGGACACGATATCTCGGCTCAATTCAGCTCAATGCGAGCTCGAGTGCTATCCGTTTGAGACACGCGTTTGTGAACTTTTTTGTGGAAAAATGGACTAACAAAAAAATCTTATTGTAACTGAACAGTTGTTTGAATTCAACATAAAACAGTGAATTGACGTTTTTGTAGGCTACCAGTTGTTTCAGAGATGTAAGTAGATATTTGCTTGTATTTTGATGGTTTGTTTTAACGTAACACAGAATGCCCCGCGCCGAGAAAGAGAAGATGATTTTGTGGCCTTTTACAATTAGGTAGGCATTTATCGCGGCCCGGTCGCACTCGGACAGTTCAGCACCACGCGCTGACACTCGCGATCGCCGAGCATAGGTATGAAAAAAACTTTTTACAAAAAAAATACAACCGACTTCAAAGTAAAAAAAAACACTGAAAAGTGCAAAATAACTTTAATTTCGAAAGTCGGTGTTTCTGTAATAGTTTTGTCTCTTCGTTATTTAACACCGACTTCCGAAATTAAAGTTATTTTGCACTTTTCAGTGTTTTTTTTTACTTTGAAGTCGGTTGTATTTTTTTTGTAAAAAGTTTTTTTTTACACTTTTTAGTTTTGTTACCACCACTAAAAAGTACCCCTCAGCCAAACTTAAATACCTTATAGCTAGAGTGCATCTCATGACAATTCTAATAATCCCAAACACGGTTAGATTACAATAATTTATTACAGAGTTCCGGTGCCTAACTTCAGGCTTCATCATCAGATCAGTTCGATATATTCCCCCTCTACTTTCAGTCAGTCATCGACTACACGTAAAACAAAGCAATTTTACTTGTTACGTCGGTTCTGCTGTGATCCTATGAGGAGTTCTGTTCCATATCTTTGAAGTTCATGATCAGATCATAACAATATTTCTATGGGACCAACTCGGAAGCATAACCATTCAAACAAAAAAATAAATTTCAAAATCGGTCCACAATTGACCGAGAAATCGGTGAACATACATAAAAAATAAAAATAAAAAACATACATTCAACCGAACATATAACCTCCTCCTTTTTGAAGTCGGTTAAAAAGTGAAGTACATACATGACTTCTGTACCAATTTTGTGACGGAACGCTGCGTCAACAGCAGTGACTAGTTATGCCATTACTAATAATATTTGTGGCCGAGCAATTACAATAAGCATAAGTTTTGGTTGCCATAACCGTAGTCAGTCTTTAACATAAGTAACTTCTCGCAGATCAACCTATGATATTATCGTCTGCTTAACCGGACTTGCCTGTTACAGTTGTGACCTTGATAAAATTTAAGCCTCCAGCCAGGACTTGAAACTAAAAGCTGAACTAAAACTAAGTCGCTAAGGGCATTCTGTTTGGGGTACGGACTTCAGCTTAGGTCGTCGCTAGGGAGGACAGTACGGGACCGGCTGAATTCAAAATTTTGGGGTAAAATTAAGACTACAACCCCCCTAGCCAAGTTACAATCGTATCGTTCGTGCCGAATGCCTCAAGTAGGCCACGCCTCCGATTCCTTTGTTCTGACGTCATCTCAACGCTAAGTCACGTGGTCAGAACAAAGGAATCGGAGAAGTGGCCTACTCGTGGCGTTCGGTGCGAACGAAACGATTGTAACTTGGCTAGGGGGGCAGGCTCGACGGCGCGAGAGTATTTTCTCAGGCTATTAATTTATATACCATGTACATAATTCTGGACCCCTTCCCCAGTGGGAGAATGGTACTTATGTCTTTTCTTAATTTGAAAACAAAACTGTACTTTTTATGTTAAAGTGTAAAAAATCATTATTCTTATCAACCCCAATGACATTTTTAATTAAAAAGTAATTAATTTGCTTTCTTCGCCTGAGCATCTGAACTCAGCCGAGCAAATAGCTTTTTCTACTCTTATTTATTCTATTTATTGCCTTTTTTAATTAAATAAGTGAGATTGGGATTTAAGTGACAACAAAATAACTTGGTCTGTAGGTATTATGTTGTGTTATAGTTATGATCTTTCTAATTCGAGAACATAATTTTTTTTTCACAAAGAAAAAAATGTGTTTTTCTCGCTGCTCAGTTATGTTTTTAATTTTGATAGGCTCGCGCTTGACCATTATCTCACCGGATAGAAAGCGACGATGTGGTCGACGATAGAGCACTCTTGCCAAGAAGTATACCCAAAGTAACCGAAGTATGCCTATTCACTCTTGACTTACGGCGAGTATCCACCCTTACGTTGTTGAAACTTCAACGGTCCGGACTAAGCGTTTCGCTTCGTCGTTTATACCGCGTACATCGAAGGACTGGAACAATTTGCCTGCTGCGGTCTTCCCGTCCAACTATAATTTAGGTGCCTTCAAGGCTAGAGTGGCTCTATATATATAATAGGCTCTTAATAAACTACTGCGCCTCACCATCAATGATTGCATCACTGCTTACCATCAGGTGGGATCGCAGTCAAGCACTGCTTTATACCAAATAAAAAAAAAACTTAAAGATCCCCAGGTTGTAGTTATCAGGAAATACAGACCCATACCATACACCTCGTGGGCTTGCGGACGGCGAGCAATAGGTAGCTCGCCGACCAATTATCCGGTAACCGTCCGGACGGAGCTTAAGTCTCCGACGGCGCGTAATGTTCTACGCGCGCCTCAAGGAGATGTCAGCAAACCGTGGGGGCCCAGCAGGGTCGAAGCCTACTGGGGCCAAGGGTCTGCTTCTGAAAGGAACACTCAGCCCTGGTATGAAAGGCAACGAAAGAACAGGAGTGGGTTTATAGTCAGTAAAAGTCTGACACACCCTCTCGCTCCGCTTAAGAGCGGGGTATGTCATTGGATGATTTTCCCACCGAAAAAATAAATTCCATACAGCTCACACAAACCTCATTATTTATAACGTTACAAGTCAGAAAAAATCATAAATATTCTAATCTTATCAGACGTGTCGGTCATGCCAATGACCACAATAAAACTGACCATCGCATACAGACTGGGTTTCTTAAAACTAGTTTATATGCATGACATAGATACCAGAATATTGGGTAGGCCATTTTTAGTTTGACCTTCTTCTTCAAAAAATTGCTGTATATCTGAAACAACCAGCTTTGCAGAATAACTTACCTAGCCGAGAGTGTTGTGGTCTGATATAATATTTGGGTCGCGTTTTACGACATTCAGGAGCAAAAAATACGAACTGTCCCAATTCTAGTAGAAAACCTAACAGCTAATTTATAAAATATCACTGGTGTTACACGCTAAATAAAGTAGGTTAGGTTGTGTGAAACCAAATAGGTCTTATCAGAAATCTAGAACCGGAGTAGTTACCTAGATAGAACTACCAAATTTTGGCAACATACCTATCTGCTATAGCTATGATAACCTATTCGTTTGAAACGAGCTTACTACATGGCTTTGTCCTGTCAAGCATACAATTTTGGGAATCGTTGATAGGTTATAACGTTTTATCGATCAGTTCACACATGACAAAAATCTTTTGAGTTGGGGACGGGTAAACTATGAGCATAGCATAGCATAGCATATTCAGCCTTATAATATTCCCACTGTTGGGACTCAGGCCTCCTCTCTAGGAGAGGGAATGGGCCGTAATCCACCACGCGGGCCCAGTGCGTGTTGGTGGATGTCACATGTCTTCGAATTTTTGGTTCTAGGACATGCCGGTTTCCTCACGATGTATATACTCCTTCACCGTTTTTAGAGCAGTGCAGGTGATGAAATAAATTACACAAAGTAATGCGCCTGGCTGGGTTTGAACTCGCGACCTACAACTCGTAAGTCGGGGTCGTAACCCCTCGGCCACCACTGCTCTAAAACTATGAGATCAAACCTTATTATCAGGTTTAAACTTGGTTGATTGATTACCTCCAGTGTCTGTATCTTCTGCAGTCATTGGTATCGGCTGTAATTTTCAAATTTCTGCCTGCCTGTTAGGGCTGATACACACCGAAATAGCGGCGGGCGGTAGCAACGTAGCGAGGCCAGTATTGCTAGCCGCGTATAGCCTCCCGACACCACGAGCCTGAGACAAAGGACGTGGTGTTAGGAGGCCGCTCTTAACTAGTTTTGATTCTATATTTGGCAAGGAAACTCGTGTGTTTGGAGTAAAAATGATGGAATTGTTTGGATTGAGTTATTATTGCTGTAGAAGAAAAAAGAATCAAACAAAGGAAAAAAGAAAAAGGGGCTGCGAGCGGTTTGGCGTCACCGCAAGTAGTCACCGGCAGAGCTGCTGACAAGACATGCGTGGCCACTTGACCACACGATGCACGGTGGGCGGTCGCGTGCCCTTTTTAAACGATACTGGTATTTTCAGTATGTAGATAAAGTATAAAATAATTTCACATTGATAGTGCTCGCCGCGTCACTGCTGGCTCCTATCATTTCGGTATAAATCAGCCCTTACGGGGTTGTGGAGATCAGTGTAAGCAGTGGGTCTATTTAAATTAATGATATTACAGCAGGCTGCGGCAGGTAAGACCAGACAGCGATTTCAATATAGTTGAGAAAAAGCTTGGTAGATTGAT
This sequence comes from Mythimna impura, assembly GCA_905147345.3. Lineage (NCBI taxonomy): Eukaryota > Metazoa > Arthropoda > Insecta > Lepidoptera > Noctuidae > Mythimna > Mythimna impura. Next base: position 28,714,840 of record LR990349.1, on the reverse strand, counting down.
TGAATGAATGAGCTTGAAAACAACCGAAAAATTGGCCTTATTTTGCAGAGAAAAGAAGAGTATGAAACATCACAGATCTACAATTAGAAATGTTGATTAATATACTAACAGTAGGTAGACTACACGTCGTATTAACAGTTTGAGCTTCAGCTGGCCTAGTATTATATGAAATTTGAAAACTAGTCCGGCTTATACAAGTAAAATTATTATCAGTAACGAAAAGTCAACTGTACCTACTAGTAGCCGGGTGTTTCATGTTTTTTTTTAGTTTTCGATTTTCATTTGACTTGGCTCGAATTCTTGATACGATTCAAGCACAGTGTTCATATACCAAAAATCACCATAATCGGTTAATATTTAGAGGTTGCACAACGCCAATAAGTACGTCATCAGGAAAATAAAATTTTTAATATTATTAATTTTTACAGAGGAGGGAAGTAAGTTTTACTAGACAAAAGCATATTAGTAACACTTGCTATCCTCCACTGTAAAAAAATATAATATGAAAAATTTTACCTACACTGATGACGTACCTGTATGAGAAAACTTCATTGGAGCTGTGCAACCTCTAAATATTAACCAATTATGGTGATTTTTGGTATCAGAACACAGTGCATGACTGGTATCAAGAATTTGAGCAAAGTCAAAAATCGAAAACCTACAGAAATGAATAATTTCTTCACTCAAAGTGATGATAAAGAAAAAATACATGGCTTGTTACTGTTCAAACTATTACTTCTTCTAACGAATCAAACTTGAAAGTGCCTATCGATTTATAACTTTCCTAAATAGTTGAAGTATTTTGATCAGTAACTTTCAATATACCGTGTTGTTCGATAAGCCTATGAGTTTCGTTTGCCCCTTAGAAGTTGACTTTGAAGAAGAATTAATTTAGGGCAAGAAACTTTTTTATTGGCACTTGTACGTGACTTCGTAATAACAAAAAACGGATTTTATAAATAACCTTTATTGCGATATCGTGTGGAAGATAATAAAAATTTTATCAATTTAATTTTCAACCAAAAAGAATTTTGGTATTCGACCTAGTTCAGGCATCCTACTTATCATCTTTCTGGACCATTTCTCACGATACAGTGGAATATTTATGAATTCCTTACGATATTTTCTTTATTTTGTATGGAAAATAAAATGTAACTTAGAAAGGAAAAAGTTTTGTGTAATATTTGTTATTTAACACCGACTATTGCCTGCTGCGGTCTTCTTGTCCGATTATAATTTAGGTGTCTTCAAGGTTAGAACACAAAATAGATAGTACAGAAGTCAATCTCATGTATGTACCTACTTCACTTTTCATACCTACGCTCGGCGGTTGCGCTAGGGTTGCCGTCGCGAGGCTCGCGCGCGCCCGAGTGCGGCGACGACGGCAGCGTAGGTAATTTCTGAACCCAATTTTTTTTTATTTGATATAAACCAGTGCTTGACTGCGATTCCACCTGATGGTAAGCAGTAATGCAATCATTGATGGTGAGGCGCACTAGTTTATTAAGAGCCTATTCACTCTAGTCTTGAAGGCACCTAAATTTTAGTTGGACTTGAAGACCGCAGCAGGCAAATTGTTCCAGTCCTTCGATGTACGCGGTATAAACGACGAAGCGAAACGCTTAGTCCGGACCGTTGAAGTTTCAACAACGTAAGGGTGGATACTCGCCGTACGTCGGGTTGTCCGATGGTAGAAAGGAGATGGCGGAATCAAGTCATGCAATTCACGCGCATACTCTCCAAAATGGAACCTGTAAAATACCGATAGGCTGGTTACCCTGCGCCTGTGCTCGAGGCTTTGAAAAAAAAAACAAATACTAAAAAAAAAGAAACAAACAAGCAAAAGCAAATACTTGATTCCTTGATGAAAATACCAAAATCAAAAAAAATATATTTAAGTGGCAATAAATTTTAGCAGTTCTCTCAATTGCTCATGGATACTTTTATAAGAACTGGATATTGATAAAAATGGGACCAATCTGGAATGATTTTGCATACTTGCTAGGCAAGAAAAATGTTAAAGAAAATATTATTTGTAAACTTAAATAAAATACCTTTTATAATACCTATTTATTTTAAATAAAATTTACTGAGTTAGAAACCTTAATGCGCCATAAATCTTTCTAATAGACATCATTGCCTTCAGTGAAAATGCGTAATTTTTTGTCAACTTTTGCGAAGTAAGAAAATATAGCTATAGGTAATAGCAGCTACCAGTAGCTTCATTCGCGTAAAAGTAAAAAAACTTATAATAATATTCTCTACAACTATAATAATAATATTCCACAACTATAACACAACGCCGTCTAGTCCCAAGCTAAGCAGAGCTTGTGTTATGAGTACTAAACAACTGATAAACATACTTATATATTTCTAAATACATACATATATAGATAGATTATACCCAGATACAGAACAAATGATTATGCTCATCACACAAACATTTGTCCTGGGTGGGAATCGGACCCAAGACCTCCGGCATAGCAGTCAGGGCCACTAACCACTAGACCACAGGCCAGTCAATCTAACTACTATAGGTACTTCAACTACGGGAACAAATTCCCGGGATAAAAAGTACCAGTATAATGTACTATTCTAGGATATCATTATCATTTCAGCCTTTTCAGCCTGATTCTAGGTTATGATCTACCCATATACCAACTTTTATCGAATTTCATTCAGCCGTTCGAGCGTGAAGAAATACCTAACAAACATACATACACACACACACCCTCATAAACATTTTCCTTTATAATCTATCTATATGAGTATATGTATACCTATATATAAAAGGATGACTTCACTGACTGATATATCAACGCACAGCCGAAACTACTGAGACTCTGAAATCAGAAATCAGAAACGTTTATTTCAAATAGACCAATTACAGGCACTTTTGAATTGTCAAAATGTCGGTCAGTAAAAAAAAAGTGAAGCTAAATTGCACGTTCCAAAGCGTAGTCTCTATGGAGAAGAACGTGCAAGAAACTCCATGGACACTCTTTTAAATCATATTATGAGTTACATAAATCTTGGTTACATATTGTCGCTTCTAATATGTGAGCAAAATTAGATAAGTGATAATAATTTAAAAAAAAAACGAATTAAAAAGACTATATACGAACATGAATTTTTACACATAGCTTTTTTTTCACATAAGCGAACACTAAGCGAGGGTTTTCCAAGATTTATCCCCTAAAAGAATGAAACGGGGTTCCAGAGTTTGTATGGAGAACTACTTTCACGTGGGCGCTAGCAGAAGCTGGTATTAATATGTATGTCGTAACCAGATCATAGAAATTGAACACTTCATGATATCGCCAACTAAAACGTTAACATTTGATGATATGTCAATCCTCGTTTGGCCTTCGCGTGAGGCAACGATCCTCACGCCCCAACCGCCGCCGGGATTCCGATCCCGATTTCCGGCCACCGTAGGCGCGGGCTTGCGGACGGCGAGCAATGGGTGGCTCGTCGTCCGATCGTCCGGTAATCGTCCGGACCGAGTCCAAGTCGTCGACGGCGCGTAGTGTTCCACGCGCACCTCAAGGAGATGTCAGCAACCGTAGGGGCCCAGCAGGGTCGAAGCCTACTGGGGCCATGGGTGATGCGAAAGAGATCCCGGGGCCCTGGAAAAAATGGCAAAGAAGGAACAGGAGTGGGTTGTTAGTCAGTAAAAGTCGGACACTATGTCCCGCTCCGCCCAAGAGCGGGGGATGTCATTAAATGATTTTCCCACCCGAAAAAAAAAATCCTCGTTTGGCCTACTTTCTTTAGACTTGTCATTATCATAGAAATTCTAAATCAATGATATAGCCAAACGAGGATTGACATATCATCAAATGTTAACGTTTAAACATCATCGCTTACCATCAGGTGAAATGGTGGTCAAACGCGAGCCTATTATTAATAAAAAAAATAAAAACGATCTGGCCAGTTTTAGTTGGCGATATCATGAAGTGATCAATTTCTATGAACTGGCCACGACATATACATACATAGCTTAAGCATAGCATAATCAGCCTTATAATGTTCCCACTGTTAGGACTCAGGCCTCCTTTCTAGGAGAGGGAATGGGCCGTAATCCACCACGCGGGCCCAGTGCGGGTTGGTGGATGTCACATGTCTTCGAATTTTTGGTTCTAGGACATGCCGGTTTCCTCACGATGTTTTCCTTCACCGTTTTGAGAGCAGTGGTGATGAAATAAATTACACAAAGTAATGCGCCTGACTGGGTTTGAACCCGCGACCTACAACTCGTAAGTCGGGGCCGTTATCACTCGGCCACCACTGCTCATATACATACATATGGTGTGAATATTGAGGTGTTGAAGAGTGAGGTATTGAAGAGAATGTTTATTTTATGAAATTGTGTGTATTATACAGTAGTACTTACAAAGGCAGAATTAAAACATCAAGGCATTCTCTACCATTCTACAATTAAATCCTACAACATCAGACACATACTCGAATAAACATGGGGTTTATTCGAGTACGTCTCCACTCAAACAACACAAAATTATTCCACAGTTTACCCAACACGTATGTACTACGAGTTCTGCTTACCCCCAGCGTATGATATCAACAGTTCAGAACTTAGCCAGCTCAGCGAGCCGTAAGCGTTAACCGCGCAAACGCCCTGACCCGGAAATTTCAATCTTTGTCCAGTTACCAAGTTTCACAGTGATACAATTTAAAGCTTTGCGTGAGTGTAAAAATTTTATATTGGCTTAATAATATAATTTAAATTCGTGATATACAATTTTTCATTTCAATACAATAACTGCGGACAATTTTTTTATTTCCATTGTTTCATTTTGTCTTACTACACATAATTTATCTAATCAACAATATTCAGTGTGATTGCAAATGCGTGAAATGATCTAAATTATTTAATTCTTTATTTGTGGTTTATAATCCTATATTAATTTCTTGTTTTAATTATATTGCATGTACGCCCTAGAGGCAAAACATAGCGCCGTCAATGTATTAAATAAGAACTTATAATGTAGCTATGTTTTACAATAAATAAATGAATCTTGAAAAAAAAATGTTGCAGAAGTGAAATTTTTCGGTTCTTACGTATTTACTAGCCGCTGTCAGCGGCTTCCTTGCGTGATCGAATCAGAAATGAAGATATCCGCAGGACAACCAAGGTTGCCGACATAGCACGAAGAATGGGTGGCAATGGGCAGGGCACATTGCTCGCAGAATAGATGGCCGTTGGGGTCGATTCTGGAAGGTTCTGGAAGTGCGACCACGTACCGGAAGACGCAGTGTTGGAAGGCCCCCTACAAGGTGGACCGATGACCTGGTGAAGGTTGCGGGAATCCGATGGATGCGAGACGCACAGGACCGTTCATTGTGACGACATTTGGGGGAGGCCTATATCCAACAGTGGACGTCTTTCGGCTGACTTGATGATGATGATGATGAGTTAGGGTCGTCACCTGCCAGGGCTGCTTTTTCAAAGGAGTTACCGCAGCCCTCATAATAAGAGGTAACTGAAGGAACACTGTAGGTTTTAGTCAGTAAAAATCTGACACTCCTTCTCGCTCCACCCAGAGCGAGAGAAGTTATTTGATGATTTTCCACGTAAAAAAAATGTGCAATGCAAAATAAATCGAATTTCGGATCGGTATAGTATTTTGTTAGCAAAAGAATTTTAAGGCACTTCTGCTTATCCAGTTGCAAAATCTCGTAGAAATTTCCCTTTACACCTTAACAGTTCAAGCAATTTCCCAAAAATCCTTGAACCATTAACTTTAAGACAAGATTGACGGCCTCACGAATTGATAACAATATGAATCAACTAATTACTGCTGCCATTGTGGCTGCCCAACTTGATAGATATCGCCAACTGATTGGGACTTGATACAGAGACCCCCAAGTTTCGCCCTAATTGGAATCACTAATTCAGCCAAGGTTAACTCCGAAGTTGGTGTATTATGTAAGGTATGTGTGTATATCTGTCATGATTGGAGGGAGTTTGCTATTTTAGTGCAAATTTGAATTGGAAACTTCATCTTTGCCGTTCTTGTCGATGTCCCAAGTAGTTTTGTAGAGGAATATGGTTTTCTACATAATTTTAAGTGTTTTTTTTGGGTTCAACACCCTATTACTAAACCTAAGTCTGTTCGTCTGTTTGTATGTCTATCTGCGGGCTGTATTTCATAAACCGTAAAAAATAGAAGGTTTTTTTTTTCGGTGGGAAAATCATGATATCCCCTGCTCTTGGGCGGAGCGAGAGATAGTGTCAGACTTTTACTGACTAAAAACCCACTCTTGTTCCTTCGTTGCCTTTCGTACCAGGGCCGAGTCTTCCTTTAAGAATCAGACCCTTGGCCCCAGTACCTAGGCTTCGACCCTGCTGGGCCCCAACAGTTGCTGACATCTCCTTGAGGCGCACGTGAAACAATACGCTCCGTCGACGACTTGGGCTCGGTCCAGATGGTTACCAGACGGTCGGACGGCGAGCTACACATTGCTCGCCGTCCGCAAGTCTGCGCCTACGGTGGCCGGAAATCGGGATCGGAATCCCGGTGGCGGTTGGGGTGTGAGGACCGTTGCCTCACGCGATCGTCCGCCTCCTTTGCTAGCATTACTGCTTCGCAGGAGGCGACCGCCTGTCACTCCTCCTCGCTCCGGACCATGGCCTGCCGAAGATCGCCGCCACCGATCGCCCCCACGAGGACACGGCGTAGAGATAGAGGGTTGAAATTTTCACAGATTTTTTGTGTATTTCTATTATTGCCGCTACAAACAACACGACAACAAATAATAAAATAAAAATAACGTTAAAAATAAAAATTAAATGTGGGGTCCCAAAAAATATAACATTATTTAGGCCGTTTTATTCTATTCTATTCTAGTTTTTTTTAGAATACCGAAGTTCTGCATTTTTATTACATTAACTTTCTCTTTATTTATCGCTTCTGTAAAAGTATTGCCACCGTTAATGCTTTGTCTTTTGTTATCACTAAAGTGCAATAACTAAGCCATTTTTACTGTAGGAAAATCCTCTCCATCTGGGGAGATTGAAGCGTTATGTCCGACTCCTGTCTCACAGCTCCTACCGCTTCCACAGGTTGTGGGCCCAGGAGCACCTCCGACTTGTATCAGACTGCCATTGCTAGCAGCTCCAGCTGTGTAATGCTAGCAGCCCCATCACTTAGTGAAGCCGATTTAGCAACCGCACATAGGCTTCCATGGAACATTCTACAAACTAGCTACTTAACAGAGCTTTCTCGCTTCCGACCATGGGTTAAACAACAAACAAAAGTGAAAAATCACCCACCCCAAGTATCCCAACCAGAACACAACAGCTGTACGCAAGCTGAGTACTCTCAACGATTTCATTAGCTAACAGAAAACTTTTAGTTGATAGATGAAAGAAAAATTCCTAGAATGTTATTAAACAAGTTCTAGATTAAAATTTATCATTCTGCTCTGAATGATATTATAAGTAAAAAGTGTTAAACAAAAGTTATTTAAACATCAACTTTTCGTTTTTTTTGGATAACCACAGAGAATCACAAGAATTGGGATGGTATAGATACCGGCATGGATCTTGAGCGCTAACTTCTACAGTTCTACTTGCGCAGAAGCACGCAGAAGTAAAATATCGGGTCTCTTTAGTGGTACGAAGAGAAATGCGGGGGCGGAGAGTGAAATCCTTGTACAGTGATTGGCTCGCCGATATTGTACGATGCGCAAAATGATCCCCGCTCTTTCGCCGAGCGCTCAAGATACGTGCCGCTATCTATATACAACTATCAATCAGCATTTCGTAGAATAGAGAGCTAAACCTTCCTAGGACCTTTACATTAGCATAGACTACCAAAGTTTATTTGTGCTAAGTTTCATAACCCACGTGTGGCACAGTAAAATATACAGTTTATAATATTCCTATGTACTGCCGGATAACAAGCCTCCTTTTCCATAAGAGGGAATGGGCTATTTATGGTCCAAGTGGACCAAGCACTGATTTCTTAAACAGAACATAAAATAATTCCACATGACCTTATTATAATAACATTATTAAGAAATACTAGTTCCTCTCTGCGGTTTCACTTGCGTGAAAGTAGGTTTCTCCACACTAACTTTGGACTCCCGTTTTACCCCTTTAGGAGATGTATTTTGGAAAATCGTCTCTTAGTGCTCGCCTACGTCATAAAAAAAAACCTTGTACAAAATTTCACGCTCTTAGTCCCAGTAGTTTCGTTTGTTCATTGATTTGTTTCCTGATAGCTACAACCTAGGGGTCTTTAAGTCAAGAGTGAATAGGTTACTTCTAGGCAAGCGTGCTCCATCGTCGGCCACATCATCGCTTACCATCAGGTGAGATAGTGGTCAAACGCGAGCCTATCAATAATAATAATTAAAAAAAATATTTACACAAGTTTTCCTTTTATGACGTAGGCGAGCACTAAGAGAGGATTTCCCAAAATTCACCCCCTAAGTGGATAAAACAGAGGTCAAAAGTTAGTGTTGAGAAACCTATTTGCACGTACCTAGTAATGCCATAAATTGTACACTACTTATACTTGAACTGTACACTATACAACGCTTAAATAATAATAATAATAATAATAAAAGCGTTTATTTTTCTCCACCACATAATGCAAAAATAACAATTCATAAGTACAGTACATTGTTACAGTAAGTACATTTACATTGATGTTGTGGAGACTGAAGCCTGTACTAGGAAAATCCTGTGTTACAGGACTCCAGGCCTCCAAACTACCCAGACTTGTTAAAAGCTATATAAATATTTACAAAGAGCGATAATTTTCACTTGATGGAAAATAAATAAAACAGTTCAAAGACTTAACTAATTAAAAACAAACAAGGGTGTGAAAATGTGTTAAGTGTGTGTATAGTGTGTGTATAGTGTGTAATTGTTAAAGGTAACTTATATGGTGTAGGTTCGGGACGTAATGTGCTGTATTTCTATGAGGTCACTTCCAAGAGTTTCTCAGTTGCTTCATAATCGAGAGATTGGAGCCAGTTTTGGACCTTCGTTTTACACTGGAATTTTGTTAAAGAGTAGATGGAGATGGCTTTGTTAATTTTATTATAAAGGTAATCACCCAGAAAACAAAAGAATCGACGACCAAATTTGGTTTTAAAGGGTACAGATTCACAGACAGTGTGTTTGCGTCTCTTGTTATGGATGTTGACAGGATTGTATGGAACTTGAGTATGCTTACGAATAATTGTGTTTAAAATGAACAATTGGCGAACAGTCAGAATCTTGCACTGCTGGTAAAGTTCCTTTGTTGGAAAAAGAAAGGAAAGCTTACGGCTAACTTTTAAGATTGCCCTCTGAGCTCTCTCCAACTTTAGTAAGGAAGTCTTTGGGGCTCCACCCCATGCTGTTATGCAATATGACAGAATTGACTGAACTAATGCAAAGTAAACCATGTCAATAGTTTTAGTTTCCGCCACATGTCGCAAGTTTTTGAAAACGAATATTAGTTTACGAGTTCTGGCAGTAAGGGCGTCTACATGTGGCTGAAAACTGAGTCTACTGTCAATCTGAACACCTAAATATTTAATAATATCTGTTCTTTTGAGAGTGGGACATGAGCAAATATTATCTGTCAACGAAAAGCAAATGTGTGAAGTCAGTGAAAGATTTGCATAACAAGTGGTGGCGTCATTTTTTATGGAGAATGGAATATACATTGTCTTAGACACATTAAGGGTTAGTCTGTTGTTTTTTAACCACTCCGCAACTATGTTGAAACCCAACTGAGCGTTTGCATATACTTCCTCCCATGAGTCTGCATGAAAAAGCAGAGCCGTGTCATCCGCAAAGGTGACTATTCTACCACCACGCAATTTGAGGTTGCAGAGCTCATTGATGTAAGTCAAAAATAATGTTGGACCTAGGATACTACCCTGCGGTACCCCATAAGCGATGGCAAGATCATCACTGCACATATCACCTATCTTTACTCGCTGCAAGCGATTTGTGAGGTAGTCAGAGAATAACCTTAGCTGCGTGCCTCTCACTCCAAGTCTCTCCAGTTTTTCTAAAAGAAGTGGGGCAGAGACCGTGTCAAAGGCTTTTGCCAAGTCCAGAAAGATTGCTAGCACTTTATGTTTACGATCAAGATTAATAGTTACAAAATTAACAAGTTCTTGGACGGCGTCACTAGTAGACTTGCCGGAACGGAAACCAAATTGAGAAGGTGATAATAGCTCATTAGACTCGAGGTATTTAGTTAACCGTTTGTTTATTAATCTTTCCAGAATCTTAGAGGTCGTTGGCAAAATGGATATTGGTCTAAAGTTATCGACACAGCCTCTGTCCCCCCCCTTATGTATTGGATGGATTTCTGCAAGTTTAAGGGAGTTTGGGAAAACACCAGTTGTAAGGGAAAGATTACAGATATGAGTCAATGGCAGCAGCAAAGTTTCTCTGTAACGCTTTAAGAAGATAGCAGGAATGTTATCGCGACCGATTGCACAGTCATTTTTTAAGCCTAGAATAACCTGTTCAACCTCGGATACATCAGTAGGAAGTAGTACAAATGATTTTGAGAAAGAGCTTTTTGGGTTTGACTCAAGGAATTGATTATTGCTGGGTAGTATTTCCTCAGCAAGACGTTTCCCCATGTTTGCAAAAAATGAATTAATACCATCTAAATCTTTCTGTGGATTGCTTTTAGATATTAGTTCAGTAGGTACATCTTTATGTTTTTTCGTGTTTGTGACCATTTTTATTGTGTCCCAGAGCTTCTTACTGCTAACAGAGACCGCATTACTGATTTGGGATCTCTCATATTCTGTTTTTATTTTTTTCAGAAGAGCATTGCAGAAATTCCTATACCTTTTATAGGTAATTTCTAGCACTTGGTTTTGTAGATCTTGTTTTTTGAGTTCCTTAAGTTTTTGATGCATACTGTCACGGTTCCTCACACATTTTAACAAACCTTTGGTAATCCAAGGTTTCTTAATAGTTTTTCTATTTGGTGTCTTAGTCGTAGAAGTATTATTTGCAATTGCCTGATTCAGGATAGAAATAAAATGATTAGTGGCTGAATTGACATCACTATCGCTAAGTATGGAGCTAAAATCGATTGAGCTCATGTCATTGTCCAAGGAGTCATAGTTTATTTTTTTTATTGGTTTGGAATAAGCCTTGCGGCTTCGAGGATTAAGTTCAATTGTGAAGAGTAAACAATCATGGTCTGTTATAGAGCTTTCCGCAACGTAACAATATGCAGGTACTCTTGTCTTAAGCATGATATGGTCTAAACATGTCAGATTATGCGTAGGATTTGTATGTGCTGGTAACATACCATGAGAGGCTAGCAAGTTTAGGTAAGATGATGAATTGGAGTCGGTATTATGTGGTGTAATGTTAATATTAATATCTCCTACAAGTATGATGTTTGAATAGACGGAGTATTTACTTAAAAGTGTGTTTAGGGACTCAATAAATCTAGTAGTATTTCTGTAACCAGCTGGCCTGTAAATAGCAAGAACAATCGTATTTTCGTTAATTTCTAACATGAGACAATTGGCGTCCATGACAGTAGGTTCCTCTGACTGCAATCGTATGGTTGGCTTGTGATAGACAACCACTCCTTCATTCTGAGTCAAGTTGTTTACTGTGCTAAGGTATTCGTATCCTTGTAGCTGGGGAATGGAATGAGTACGAGGAAGCCAACACTCTGTTAGTACAACCAGGTCCCAGTCAGTTTGTGATCTTTCCATCAGTGTCACAAAACCAGGCAAATTACGACCAATACTTCTTATATTCTGACATATAATTTTAAATGAGTTTTGATGCGGATTTTTATTACAAAAGGACTCAACTGTACCACAAGATGAAACTGCAACAGATAATTCATCAAGGTCATTAGAAATTTCTATTAAATTATTCATTTTTGAAAATGTAGTACTTTAACGCTGTCTGCCAAGAGTTGAAAAATATGAGGTAAAAATTACAAAAAATAAACAAAAACGTAAGCCTAAAAAAATCATTGGGGATTATCACAGAATAACTTTTTGGGGCCACACAGCAATAACATAAGAAGTTGTTAGGTCCAAATATTTTGAATGAGTATGATGATAATGATTTTGAAAATGTGTGTGTCGTTTTGTAAGCTGCAAAATGTTTAGTCCAGTGACACTGTGTGACGTCGATTATTGTAGTTACATAACACCCTGGGGGGGCCCTGCTGATTGATTTGATAACATGAATACCCTTCTTTTTTCGAAGTTGGCCAAAAATATTACTTACGCTGTTAAGCGTTTTACAATTACACAATCTAGCGGATAAAAAATAATTAGTTTTGAAAAAGAGAAAATGCAAGAATAAAATATGTTGCAAAAATAATATATACACGATTAATAAGCACAGTCATTGGGTTCCTTGTTCCTGTAGTTCAAGAAGGGTTTGCTCCGATCTAACGAGTATCTGTTTAGCACCTGCAATTTTTCTTAAGAATATGTTTCCGTTTGTAATCCAACAAAAGAGGTATCCTTTGTTCTTTGCAAATTCTTTAGCAGCGAAGAAGAGCTTTTTTGAGCTGGTAGGAAGGTGCTCCGATATATAAATTGGACGACATTCGCCGGCCAGGCCAATGCTTTGTGTACTGAGGCGGCCATCGTTCGGGCGCTTTTTGTTGTAGTTGCGGACTGCAGCCAGCACCTCATTTTTGATTGAAACACTCGAGAACTCTGCTACAATTGGTCTAACGGTACCCGATTTTCCCGGGAGCCTGTATATGTCACGCAAATGTGTATTATTGAGCGCAACATCAATCGTCGAACCGACTTTACCAAGAATTGAGTGCAGGTCTGTCGCTTCTTCATTTTCCTTGGCAGGTACATTCCGGATTTCGATGCTAGAAGGCCGTGACAGACGCTGCAAATCCAGAATCTTTGATTCCAAGGTTTGAACAGTTTCTCTGTACGTTTGTTTTTCCCTCTGCAGTGTATCGATTTGCCTTTTCATATCCTCGTATTGCTGGCTTATAAAATTTAGTGATTTTTCAAATTCGACATTATACTTCTGTATCTCCAAGTTTTGACGCTTAATCTCAGCTACCTCCGACACTAGCTTATTCAAACAAGAAGTTTGGCTTTCACAAAATTTAGTAAGGTTGGTTTGCTGTTCTTCTTTCCATGATCTAAGCATCTGTTGGATTTCGTCTTTGAAGTCTTGACTCGGAGAGAAACGCGCCCGACGTTTACTTGATCGCGTCGCGGAGTTGACATCACTATCATTCGGACTACTAAGGATTTCCGAGTCAGCCATGGTTGACACCATCTTTGGAGTATTATTCGTTGGAGGTGAGCGCTGCATACGAGGCATAATGGGTTATACCTACGAAAGTTAAATAGATCGAAGCGTCTACACTTATGAAGCCAAGCACACAACAGTTCTTAGCACAAGAGCCGCGATGGAGCACTTTACGTCAAGCACAAAAAAGTGGCAGAAAGTTACAAAAAAAGAAATAAAAGCGACAGAAAGCCAACAAAAATAAAGCCAAAAAATAAAAAAAGCAAAAACAATCCCGTAACAGTCCGCGAGGATCGAACTTGGGTCAGTTGAATAGTTGGCTCTTGGTAGCGGGTGCTGTAACCACTCGACCACACGCACTAATACGGTAACGTGTGAAATAGGTAATCAATTTGTTAATATCTGCTGTCAGTGAGCCGAGTGCGTAACCTTGACCAGCGGGTCACAGTTCCTTTCACTTTTGCAAGTCACTTGTCATTAGGCACAACACAACACTTTTAAAACTGTACTTTAAAATTGTTTTGTTCCATTCACACATGAAATCTTTACGTAGGGATTTGTCTTTACACTGTATCAATGTTCTCACAATTGTCCATGCAACTTTATATGTTTTACGCTCGATAATTTTACTTTAGAGTTATTTTAAAAATAAAAACTCGGGGAGCACACAAAAACACGACTGCTCGCTGTGGCGGTAGGTCGGGGGGGGCTAAATGTTATAAAATTAAATATAGATACTAGTGAAAGTCAAGCTAACTAAATCCAAGCTTTGAAAAAAATATTATACTTACTGAAAACAAAATAAAGGTACGATGTCTCATGTTATTAGCCGCTGAATAAACAAGATAAAACATATTTGGCTCCGGGGCCAGCATTTGTCGAGTCTCACTGATTTAAATGGATTAACCCGACATAATATATTATTTGCATAATATAAAACCGGCCTCTGTGTAGGCGTTTCTTTTGCGTCCGCTCTCTAAGCTCATTTACACCCGAATCCGGATTGTTTTAAGGCATCCTTTGGATAACATAATTTTGCTTTCTATGTGAATATAGGCTTGAATCTAGCTGTTAGAAATCTTTAGAGATTACCTACAGGTGGTCTTATTTTAGTTTGAGTACTATCTACCGGACCGATCTCGAGCTAATCCTTGTAGAAAACTAGATTCTGCCCGTGGTTTTGCCCGCGTGACAGACCCCTCGAGCGCCGATTGTACATACGTCTGTACAACTTGAGTGACCTTGAAAAAAACTTAATTGTCGTCTTGTACACACGGGTGTACGAAATTTAGTCGCCCAAAAATTTTGGTCTCTGCATCTTCGTTTTTCCTATAAAAATCCAGAAAAAGTTTTTTTTATTTCATTTTTTTTTTGGTGATTTTACGTAAAAACGCGCAATTACGTAATAATAATACCCCAGAAACGCGAACATAACGCAGGATAAAACGGACAACCCATGTGTCAGGACTCATCCAATCTGTTCAGCCGTTTGTTTGAGCGTGAAGAAATAATAAACATACACACATTACATTCACACACTAATATTAACATAGTCATCATCATCATCATTTCAGCCAAAAGACGTTTGTTGGACATAGGCCGCCCCCAAGTCTCGCTATAAACGACCGGTCCTGTGCGTTTCGCATCCATCAAATTCCCGCGACCCTCACTAAGTCATCGGTCCACCATAATACACAAATACACACACATATCACATATATAGCTACTAATACTCATATACTAATGTTCACACTGTAAATTGGAGCTTTCCACGAAGTACTCCACATTTTTAGTACCTATTCCATTGTATTTACCCTCGATATCATCAAGTTTAGGGTCACTTTTGCTTATTTGAAACATCAAACAGTTGAATCTACACAGATAACTCATCTCAAACAACCTTACCCTCGCAAAGCCAAGCCACTTATCGAATTGGGCAAAAATCTAAAAACATCAAAACAGCCCGGAGCCGTCCCATTAGCCGATCAGAAGCAACTCATGCAAAATGTAAGGGGTCCGAAGATTTGCACGCCTAGACAGACCCCAGCAAATTTGTGGGCCATAACCATCCAGTGTAAATCGGTGAAAAAATATACCCGCAACCAACCTCAGGGGAAATATGGGACCCTGGTACGATGTTTACGAGTTAGCAGAATATTTTGGTAAGCTCAGGATGTGAGGGGAAGATTATTTTGGGCTAAGTGGAGTAGCTGAGTGAAGAGGGATTGTAATTTATGGGGTCATCAAAACACCTCAGGACTCAAATCCTAAAGATTTGAGTCCTGAGGTGTTTTGATGTACATATATGCCTGTATGTGTATTTGTATCTCATGCAGAAATTGTTATAAGTAAATAATAATAATAAATCTGAAAACAGTAATTCTTTTGTTACGGCACAAAAAAATTTTTTTTTTTGCGATTCGGAAAAAATTTCGAGACTCCATTCGGGAATTGAACTATTTAAATAGGTGAGTTTATACGGAACCCTCAGAGCGCGACTCGCACTTGCCCAGTTTTTTTGTAGATGGAAAATTTTAAATGACTTCTTCCACTCTGGGAAGGAATGATTTATATTTATAATTTGCCCATAGTGTTCTATCCAGGGCCATGGTAACACTTTCAAAGCTGAACATCGTCTACCAATGTGCAAATTTTATCCAAATCTTTTGAGAGGTTTGAGCGTGAAGGAGTAATACATACAGACATACAAACCTTCGACTTTATAATATTAATGTGATAACTTTTTTGTAAGTAACAAAAGAAAACTGTTTCAATGTTAAATTGTTTTTGGATAGGCTCGCGTTTGTCCATCTCACTGGATGGTAAGCGCTGAGGTGGCCGATGATGGAGCACGCTTGCCTGGAAGTAACCTGTTCATTCTTGATTTAAAGACCCTAGACATGAGCCGGATTATCAGATAACCCCATCAAGTGAATCGCCTAAAATAAATATATCTAAAATAAGGTATCAAAAGTACAGTCAGGGATCAAAAGTGCAGTTGCACTCTATCAATGCTAAAGTGTCTAAAATTTCTTTGTTGTAGAAGTTCAATAGTCCACAACTAATTTATTCAATACTTTACATTCTATGCTACCAATTAAATCAGTCATTGACCCTCTTCTTCAAAGAAATTTTAGACATTTTAGCATTGGTAAGGTGAAACTGCACTTTTGACCCCTGACTGTACAAGGATTTTAAAATTGAAGCTCAACTCTACAAAGGTGATACCTGAATCGAGCTACTGAGCTATATTTGAAAGTCTCATCGAGTATGTTTCAATACTATTTTCTTTTCCCGTATCGAAGGGAGCTCATACACTCGATATTTTTCTTCAATTCCCAGCCGTGTGGTAAAGTGCACTTTGTTTCATTTCAATTTGTTGAGTCAAAGTCGAGTGTATTTGACTTTGATCACACGTATGGGACTGTCTATTCAAAAAAGTTTAAACGATTCGACAGACATCTCGTTTAAAACGGATGACTTATTTCTAAAGCTTTATTATTCTACTTTATTACTAAATAATGTTCTGTTGATGTGAAAATATATTTGAGAAGTGATATGAAAGAAAAGGGAGTTCGTAATAGCGTGCAAGTGTTACACAAAGATATGTCAGCCAAACGTAGAGGCCCAGCAGGGCCGAGGGCTAGGACTGCGGGGAATTTCTGAAAAGGAAACCCGGAGTCCCAGAACACAAAGGGCAAGTGAATGACACAGGTGTGATTTTATTCAGTAACAGTCTGACACGCCCTCCCGCTACGCCCAGTGCGGGAGATGTCATTGGTTGACTTTCATATCACTCCTCACACAATCTATCCATCTTTTCTTTGGCCTCCCTCTCCCTCTCCATCCTTTTTTTTTGGTTCATCTTTTTTTTTAAGACCTGTATACTCAGAACTTTTATAGTAGGAAAAAAAAGAACAAAATAATAACATGCGTTTCATCCCTCCTCTTCACATGACCATACCAAGACAAACTATTGTCTTTCATCTTTTTAGTCACAAACTTCCTGTAATATAATCATTTCTCACTTTATCCATTTCGTCATACCACATACAATATATATCTCAACATTCCACCCTTAAAAAAAAAAGAAAAGAATGGAAGAAAAAAAAAGGGTTGCGGCGACCTCAAATAATAATAATAATATAATATATATATAATATTCACACGACTATCACACAACGCCGTCTAGTCTCAAGCTAAGCAGAGCTTGTGTTATGAGTACTAGACAACTGTTAAACATACTTATATATTTCTAAATACATACATATTGTAGATAAATTACACCCAGACACAGAACAAATGATTGTACTCATCACACAAACATTTGTCCTGGGTGGGAATCGAACCCACGACCTCCGGCATAGCAGTCAGGGCCACTAACCACTAGACCAACAGGCCAGTCATCAAATAACACGGGACAAGGGCAGAAAGATGCTTGAACCGACTCTTACCGAAAGGTAAAGAAGCTTTTTACAAAAATTACGGCTGACTCCCAGTTCCATTTTATTAGAAATTAGGTACGGCCGACTCCCAGTTTCATTTCATTAGAAATTACGACCGACTCCCAGTTCCATTTCATTAGAAATTACGACCGACTCCCAGTTCCATTTCATTAGAAATTACGACCGACTCCCAGTTCCATTTCATTAGATATTACAGCCGACTCCCAGTTTCATTTCATTAGATATTACGACCGACTCCCAGTTCAATTTCATTTGAAATTACGACCGACTCCCAGTCCCATTTCATTAGAAATTACGGCCGACTCCCAGTTCCATTTCATTAGAAATTACGACCGACTCCTAGTTCCATTTCATTAGAAATTACGACCGACTTCCAGTTCCATTTCATTTGAAATTACGACCGACTCCCAGTTCCATTTCATTAGAAATTACGGCCGACTCCCAGTTCCATTTCATTAGAAATTACGACCGACTCCTAGTTCCATTTCATTAGAAATTACGACCGACTCCCAGTTCCATTTCATTAGAAATTACGACCGACTCCCAGTTTCATTTCATTAGAAATTACGACCGACTCCCAGTTCCATTTTATAAGAAATTTTATTAAAATTAACAATTTCCTTAAATTTTCCGGATGACATTACTTCCTAGAACTTAATCCTAATTAGCGATACTATTGGATACAGTAATAATAATAGGATTTTTTTTTCAAAATCAACAGTATTGATTCTTAGTTTGCAATATTGATTTTTCAAAAATCAAGTATTTTAGTTTTTATCATAATCGAGGACATTTCTTTGAGATTTTTTTATTATTTTTCGTAGTTCTGGATTAGGCCATAAAAATCCACTTGAAGAATTCATTGCGTATTATCTGCTTCCGTTCCCACAAACAAACTGTTGAATCGGTTTTGTAGGGCATATTTTTATGTGTAAAGATTGTTTTCAACTTTGTCTATTATAATAAACTAACTGTTACTCGCGACTTCATCCGCATCAACTTCGTAAAACTTATATTCAGTTCGTAAAATATATATAAAAGATAAAAGAAAGAAAGAAAAAGAAAGAAAGAAAAAGAAAGAAAGAAAAACATTTTATATAACTAGCTTCTGCCAGCGGCTTCGCTCGCGTGAAAGTAGGTTTCTCCATACGAACTTTGGACACCCGTTTCATCCTCTTAGGGGGTGAATATTGGGAAATCCTCTCTTAGTGCTCGCCTGCGCCATAAAAGGAAGCTTTGTGCAAAAAATCACGCTTGTAGTCCTAGTAGTTTCTCCTTTTATAGGTATATATAGATATTAAAGATTCTGTGCTTACGATTAAATCCATAAGGATCTAGTCATTTATTTTACTCCTTGTTACATCAGCTATTCGTCAGTGAAAGTCTCGTCAAAATTGGTCCAGCCCGTTCAGAGATACCTCCGCCGAGAACTATTTTTATTTATATTTATGTAGATTTCTGGATCACCCTCTCACCACAATCATCTCAATGGTTTAGGAATGTATAGAGAACAAACATTATCATGATTTTTATTTATATTATAGATAGATAAAACAAACAAAAACAAACGAGTGTGATGTCGAAAATTAAAGATAAAAGAATAAAACAAAACTTGTCAATCACGTAAATTACAATTTGAAATGATGTAAACGGCCTGTCAAAAACAAAACTAGGTTTCAAACATAAACCCATTTATTAGAAGCGTTTCAACTGCCAAAGTTTCCCAAAAAATGGCCCAGAAAGTTAGGTTCGTCTGAGTTCGAACTAGGTTCGAGATTTCTTATTGTGTAATCATTTTAACAGGTATTGTGAAAGTTTAAAGTGTTTGTCACCAAATAAGTGAGGTCCTTTTTGAAATTACTTTAGAGTGAAGAAAACTGGTTTTATCCATCTTTGTCTTTAAAAGATAATCAGAACTTTGAACTGGAAAAGGTCATTGTACGAGCTGATTTATCTAATTGCTGTAGAACTTGATTGAAAAGGCAATTTTAGAAATGAAAAGACAAAAGATTGACGAATTGAAGAGGAAAAACGAATCTGCGACGAAAATGGGTAATTAAAACAGGAAAGTTCGTGTCAGAAGGCAATCATCACCTCTTGCCGCGGTTAGAAAGAAGGAAAGAAAGAAAAAGTATTTATTTATTTGGTGACAGTCACCATTTATACACATTTAGGGGTATGTGGCACAGAGAGTAAAGCCCCACATACCTCCGTTGAAAAGGGAGGATCCTCCAACCAGGCGGGTGTTATGTCTGGTGGGCTACTGCCCAATAGATGATTTCGGGCTGTCGTGTATATTCTTATCGCGCGGAGAACTTTGATTGCGCGATGCAGGATTAGTTCTTATGTGACGCCACAGATGTCGCTACACACATAAAAAATTAAATAAAACATAATCTAACTATCATTAAAAAAAAAAACTTAGTGTATGCCTCTCGCCTGCACTAAAAAGGATAATTTCAGCAATGTAAGGCCGCGTTTCTTCTCGGTCGTGACGAAAGATAATCGTGTAGTTTTAAGTGTCGTTGCTTATACGTGAACACCTCCATTTAAATTGGAGGTGTTCACATAAAGGACGACACGATTAACTGTCGTGTACATATTTTTGCGGTGACAACAGTTTGTCATGATAGTGAGAACGGATAGCACTACAGTCGTAAAACGATAAAAATTTGTCCAGACGCCGTGACCGTAATTCATGTGTCGTTGTTGCGACTTTCTTGTCGTGGTTATGACAAGAAGTTGTTATAATGGAATCAGCTAGAGACTATAGTCGTCCGACGATAAATTAAACGTTACGACATAGTGGGAACGCGGCCTTACCAGACAGATGTTATCTGATGAAAAAATCTTGAGTGAAGAGTGATGAAACAAACGGTTTGAAAGATAGATATTAAAAAATAAAAGGTATGTTTTGACATTTGAGAAAAACCCTAGTATGTAAGCATAGCATAAGCATAATCAGCCTTTTAATGTTCCCACTGCTGGGGCTCAGGCCTCCTCTCTAGGAGAGGGAATGGGCCGTAATCCACCACGCGGGCCCGGTGCGGGTTGGTGAATGTCACATGTCTTCGAATTTTTTGGTTCTATGACATGCCGGTTTCCTCACGATGTTTTCCTTCACCATTTTGAGAGCAGTGGTGATGAAATTAGTTACACAAAGTAATCCGCCTGGCTGGGTTTGAACACACAAGTCGGGGCCGTTACCACTCGGCCACCACTGCTCCAATTAATAATAATTTCCAATTAATTGTTGTAATACTATATATATAATATTTGGTAATCACAGTTGGTGCAGTGGTTAATAGGCTGCTACGCTGCTAGTCGTGGGTTCGATTTCTGCATTGAACAAAATTATTTGTATCGCCGACAAATGATTTTGGGCCAGGGTGTCTTGGGTGTATGAGTTTACATGTTTCTGAACGCACCCGCGGTACAGAAGTAATTCATTGTGATTTTTGTTTTTCGGTGGTTTTTTTTTTTTTTTTTAAGGTGGGAAATCATCCAAATGACTTCTCGCACTCTGGGTGGAACAGTACGCGCCGTTGATTAATAGGGCTCGGTCCAGACGGTTATCGGACGGTCGGACGGCGAGCTACCCATTGCTCGCCGTCCGCAAGCCCACGCTTACGGTGGCCGGAAATAGGGATCGGGAGCCCGGCGGCTGGGGCGTGAGGGCTCCCAAGTAATTCTTAGTGTGGGGTTATGTTTTTTTAACTAGTCTAAAGTTGACAAAAAATAAAAGGCCTGTTTTGACATGTATTTCGACTACCTAGCGGCTTGTCCAATGCCTACTACTAAAATAACTGCTACTACACAGGACCCCTAATCATTATTTAATTGTTTTTTTTTCAGTTTCGTTCCAAGTTACATACTAGATACTGAGAGCAGTGGTGGCCGAGCGGTAACGGCCGACTTACGAGATGTAGGACGCGGGTTCAAACCCAACCAGGCGCGTTACTTTGTGTAATTTATTTCATCAGCACTGCTCTCAAAACGGTGAAGGAAAACATCGTGAGGAAACCGGCATGTCCTAGAACCAAAAATTCGAAGACATGTGACATTCACCAACCCGCACTGGGCCCGCGTGGTGGATAATGGCCCATTCCTTGTCTTAGAGAGGAGGCCTGAGCCCCAGCAGTGGGAACATTAAAAGGCTGATTATGCTTATGCTATGCTTACATACTAGGGTTTTTCTCAAATATCAAAACAGGCCATTTATTTTTTAACAAGTTTATATCATACTGTTCTATAAAGTTATCCAGACCACGTAACTTAGATTAAAGGCTAGAAAAGGAACTTTAGAAGGTCCTTCCCAAATACTAATCAACTCAAACTTCTAAAACGGGCCTAAACCATATTCAGCCCTTACCATGGCCAGTCGTTTGTAAATTAAGCACATCAATAAAGAGCTAAATACAGCAGTGTAACATGTTTATTACCAGCAATTAAGAGAGATTACACTGCTTCCAGCGCTTAATTAGCTTAAAATGTCAATTCTGCTCACTCGCTTTTAATGATCTTGATTTTATTATCTACATTAATGTCACGAGTATCATCATTTGAAGAGATCGTCTTTGACTTGGTAAACACAGTTATCTTAGTATTATTAGGAACTCAAAATAGATGTAAAACGTAAGATGGAAGAAGCCCTCAGGCCAGGTTTTTTTTTAAGGCGGGAAATCATCCAATGACTCCCACTCTAGGGCGGTATCGCGGCGTATCAGACTTTTACTTATTAAAACCACACCTCTGTCCTTCAATTGACCTTTATGTTCAAGGCCCACGGATTTCCTTTTCAAAAAATCCCCGTGGCCCTAGTGGGTATCTGCTTTGCTGGTACTCGCTGTTCACGGTTTGAACTCAGTCCAGACGGGTTCCCGGACGGTAGGATGGCAAGCTAACCATAGCGCTTCGTCCACAAACCTGCGCCTGCCGGGGCTGGTAGTCTGGTGGCAAGTATTACTAATAAGAGATTTTTGTTTTATTATTTTCACAAAGTAACGATAAGAAAGACTACCTCGAAAACAAAAACATAATTTTAACGTAATTATTTTTCTAATCGAACTTGTGGTCAATACCGTGATCACTTGATCACGGTATTGATCATACTAATACCGGTAATGATACCGATATTGAAAAAATCAGGTATTTGAAAGCCCTAATCGGCATCCGTACACCGACATGTATCGATAATATACTTGTTGGCGAAGTCAGTACGGAAGCTTGAGAACGAATGAACGAGCTAAGTGAAAAGTAACACATGTCACTTTGACAGAATCCGCGCTGACGTTTGCACAAACCGAGCAGATAAAGGTGCCGACCGCAGAGAACCGGGGCTCTTTTCTCTGTCGGCAGCCGTGCGAACAACGTCGAGTCTCGGAGACTGTTTCACGGCTCGTTGTGTGAATTGAAGACTTAAAGCTTGCATCATAATAAATCAGTTGTGTGATCTGGAATAGTTTATTGCTCGATACCCAGCCATCGCCCACAAAACAGAGTCCCTGGACGGAGCTTCAATGATGATCGGCATCCTCAGCCGACATACTTATAAAGAAAACCAGCTCTGTTTTCAGCTGAATAAAAAAAGTGCTTCGTTTTAGACCAATCGTGAGGATGTACTTATCCCTTTTAGAAGCGATATAATTCTCTGCCTACTTATAGGAACATAGTCAGTAGGAATGTGGGTGGCAAGTAAGTGCTGACATTAAATCTTCTAGTACCTAGTACTAGAACTACGATACGAGTATTTATTTTACTATTTCATCTACACTTTATAGATACTGTTCGGGAGCCTTTGGCCACTCGGTAATCTTCGGCTGCCGTCGCTTGCCATCTTCCGGTCTAAACGCGATAGTAAGTTACCAGAGGCCCTATTTTTAGTAGTAGGTAAGTTAGCTTTTAACACTATCCATCTAACGACTATGTTTCTAATGTAATTAGCCTTTGGCCGTGTTTTAATAAAGTAAAGTAAATAAATAAATAAACGACTTAAACTGAACTGCGATGGTGCTATTACACCCCTAGTTTTTAATTAGTACAAAAAAAATAGGAATCCGTACCCGTTACTGATCATATTTGTGTAGTCAAAAGTAAAAAAATAAAATCATAAAATTGTACACGGAGTTTTTTCACAATAGAATCAACATTCATAACAATTGCTACTAGAAAATACTACGCGCAGTGTTTTTCCATTTTAATCGTCATTTATTCATTCATAAATCAATAGCCTGTACTGTATGAAAATATTTTCATAAGTTGAGTGACATTTTGGAATATAAAAAAACGCTTTATCTTTGCTGTTTATGAACATAATTTTTTGAGACTTTTCTTAAATAATAACAAGACCTTTTGTAATAAGACCTTAAAGTATTTGTACTAATTAAAAACTAGGGGTGTATATTATTATTTCTTTATTATCAGGAAACAAAGGCCCATAGATAAAATACATAATATTACATTCTTATAAACAAAATAAACTAATACATATTAATAACAACACAAACAATTAACTATAATTATGCACGTAACATCGGCGTCGTGTTCCGCTGCGATATAGGGTATATAGCTCCATTCCTCTTTCTTGCTCTCACGCTTGACATTTTAACACATCATGATAAGGCCCCAGAGGGGTTAGCCAAGTTGATAATCTACAATCGTTAACGCTAGTAGAAAACTTCAAATGTATGGGAATGACGATATCTCAACGCTCAGTCACGTGGTCAGAACAAAGGAATAGGAGGCGTTGCCGACGAAAGAGAATCAAAACGAAACGGTCGTAACTTGGCTAGGCCTGCTGGTCTAGTCAGGTATTATTATCTTTTTATCTATTTAGATTCAACAATCCGTCGCCCAGTGGTTTAAAGGGTGACCAGACGGTTGCAAGCTAGCGTTCCAACCAAGGTGACCTTGGTTTATGTGTTTGGTTTGTGTTGCGGCTACATGGATGTAAACCACGCGCCAACACGTTCGGTGGTTGGGAAAACGCGCCTCCTAACCAAGGGCGTTGAAGGCCATGGATTACAACTGCTGTCTACACGGATTGAAACTAGCAAGGTCACCTTAGTTTGAACGTTGTTTTGCAACCATCTGGTCACCCCTTTAGGCATCTACCTCCTCATGCATGACGTTACGGATTCGAAACCGGGCAAATTTATTTATTTATTAAACTTCATGTACATTGTACAGTTAAGTAGTGGTACATATGCGGACTTAATGCAACAAGGCATTCTCTACCAGTCAACATTTGGGTTAAAAAGACAATACTGTGGTAGGTTTGCACAATAAATAAATAACAGATACTTCAAACAGAAAAAAAATAAAATAAAAAATAAGTTATTTATAATAATAAAATACATATATTATTATAATATGCTAAAATTATAAACTAATAAATACTAATGAATAAATAATAATTATTAATATTAATTAATTGCAAATGACAACATATTTTTTTTTTTCATAATAATGTTATTTTCTAAGTTTATCACTTTTGCTCACTTTAACGCTTTCCGAGGCACGGGATGGCAGTAATGTCCTAATTACTGCCATCCCGTGCCTCGGAAAGCACGCGGCGTAAGCTGTTGATACAAGTTGTCATTCGTAGATTATTAACAGTCGTTTCAAGTAATCAGACGCCAGAAATTACTTTTTTACACTTGAAAGACCAGAAAGCCTGAGTCTCGTTTGTGTGGTTTTTTAAGGAAAAAACCACACAAATTTGAGTAGACCTGTCCAGTCAGTGCACGCATTTGTCAGTATTTGTGACTGCTGCAACCTACGGAAATTCATAGTTTGAATGTTGTAATCCATTGGTGTCATAGGTATATGATCTTTGGAGAAAAATCAGAATAAATAAAAAATTAAAATAATAATTATATTTTAAATTCCTAATATAATTTTTATTTTTGGTGTACAATAAAGAATATATTTATTTATCTATCTATCATATTTAGTTGTTGAAAGGTGTTGCAAATAAATCGGCCTAAACGGGTACACGCTCTGTTCACATTTGCTTCCTATTAAGACGACTCACTTTTTTTATTATGTTTATTTTTATTGTGCTTTTGGGTACAATATTGACTGGTCTGCACTGTTCTTACATAATATTATCTATTAATACTAATATAGAAATATTGTAACATCAACCACTTTGTTAAAAGAGTAACCATGGAATTTCTTGCTGGTTCTTCTCCATAGGAAACGACCAATTTGGAACCGTGCACTAGAATCTGACGTTTTATAAGTGTGTAGGCCTATGTGAAATAAAAATATTTAAAATTTTGTTTTTTTTTTTAATTTTTATAACGAACTGCCACAATGTCGTCAATCAATAGCAGTTGAAGTTATCGAAGTTTATTTAGAAAGAAAGAAAGAAAGAAAAACTGTTTATTCGCGCGAAATGACGCAATCTTAAAACTAGCAAACAAACATTGTAAATTAGAGATTTACAATATTTTTTTTGTTTTTTTTTTTTATGAGATTTTTTTGAAATCTTGTTGTTATTGTTATTAGAGATTGTTGTTGTGTGTGATTGTAATTAGATTATTTAGAGTATAATATAGCAGCACTTCTATGAATATGAGACGTTGCTTTATTTGGCACTAAAATGGAATGCCTGACACCCTGTAGCGCGCTTAATTTAAGTGCGTCAGTGTTGCCGCACTTTGACCGGTCGTATTCCATTTTAGTTGTCAGTGCAAAAAATACTTTTTAATGTTACTAATATAGAAGATAATCATAGTGTTTGTGTGTCTAATTACAAAAATCACTAATAGGTAGGTTTTCTCTTAATATCTTACGACATACAACAACACGTAACTGAAGCCTAGTCAAATTAACCTAGATTTACTTTTTAAGTAAGATGGAATCAAGACTTTAACCCGCGCTAATGTTTTCGGCTGTCTGATTATGTTTTGGCTGCTTGCCAGTAGCTCTCAAAACTTCACACCCTGTATTTTAGAATACAGAACATGTATTTATGTACCTACTTCATCGGTACATAAGTACCTGTAGTAGACACGTTTCGACTTCTACACCCCTAGCCAAGTTGATAATCTGCAATCATATGTTAAAATTCGTAGCCAAGTTCACATCGTTCAAAATGATAGAATGAATTGTTATCGTTTCTACAATGTTCAACGCTACATCCCTTGTTATTGTAGAACGACATTGTAGAACGAGCAGCCGACTCAGCCCCCCTAGCCAAGTTACAATCGTATCGTTCGCGCCGAACGCCTCTAGTAGGCCACGCCTCCGATTCCTTTATTCTGACGTCATCTCAGCGCTCAATCACGTGACCAGAACAAACGAATCGGAGGCGTGGCCTACCGAGGCGTTCGGCGCGAACGAAACGATTGTAACTTGGCTAGGGGGGGCAGGCGCGTCAACATGGCTACCAACTTATCGTTTTCTACAATTGCTGACGCCTAGGCGTTTTCGATACGAAACGGTTATAACTTGGCTAGGGGGGCTGCTTCCTTAAAATATTACCACTTCCTCTTAATATTTTTTTTTTGCCGCATCATATGCGACACTGTTTTTTTTTTGCGTTGGGAAATCGTCCAATACTTCTCTCGCTCTAGGGTGGAGCGAAAGAAGTTGACCCGTGTCATTGAGTTGCCGTTTAAGTTCTAGGACCACATTTTTCCTTTTCAGAAATTCCTGGTATCTTCTCTACTGGGCCGCCGGTTATGCTGAAATCTCTTAGAATACCAAGACATGATCTACCCGTATACCAAGTTTTATTGTAATCTATTCAGCCGTTCGAGCGTGATGAAGTTACAAACATACATATACTCACCAACTTTCGCCTTTTTATCAAAACATTAGGTTTAGTATATAAGCGAAACCCGAAACACGTGTCTAGTATTTTTTTTTATGTAAAGAACCTATGTAAAAAATTTCATAACTATATCATGAAAAATCACAAAGTTATAAGCTTACCTGATTGTCAACACAAATACATGGTCACCGGGCCATCCGGGTGACTGATGGGTGGTTTTACTCCCGCACCCAGCTATGTGCTGGCGCCTAATGCTCGCTATGAGCTGTCGTGACCTGTGTTGTACTTAGGTGGTGTCCAAGTAGTGACCTTTTTAAATATTTTTGGAAAAAAAAATACAACATGGTGTAAAAATTATTGGAATCGGTTCTGTTATCAGTTACTGATTCTGAACAAACTATATTCAGGTTTTGCATATACTACAAATGATGTTGTATATACCCCCTTAAAACCCCTTAAGACCCTTTAAAGCCATGGGTGCTGGCTGTATGGCTCGCTGCTCGAAAGCTTGAGGAAGTGATGATGACGTCACGAAGTAGTAGCTGCACGAAGGCTGCGCTGACTTTCTTTGTCGAGGGTCACCAGTGTGGGGGTATGCGGAACAAAGAGTAAAGTCCCGCAAACCTCCATTGAAAAGGGAGGATCCTCCGGCCAGACGGGTGTTATGTCTGGTGGGCTACTGCCCGATAGATGATTTCGGGCTGTTCTATATGTTCCAATCGCGCGGAGAACTTTGATTGCGCGATGCAGGATCAGTTCTTATGTGACGCCATAGATGTCGCTACATCCTCGTACAAAACTTTTGTTTCAAACATTTGATATTACCCACCTTGGGTTACCAATATCAAATGTTTGGAACACACCAAATATTTCTATACATACTTTCGCCCAACATTCACACCCCCAAACATTACCAGAACCCACTAACAGCCAATTTGGCTCCACAAATACCTTCATCTACTATCATAAAATTCGGCCTACCTCACATATTCCAATCATAAAGTATCGGCCTAATAAAACAGGGTATATAGCCGTCTCTGTCTAGTGTGGTTTATTTGAAGCGGTAGCCGTCATGCGGAAAATCAAAGCGTCGCCTAGTGGGCTGTGAAGCTTAGCGGGCCGGGCGAGCGGTGTGCCGCCGCATGCATCCGCGCCAAACTTATGGACTTAGCTGGTTATGCGTTTTTGGACAGTTTTGTCCTTGCTTTCGAGGTGTTGACTATTTTTTTAAAAGATACTTAAAAGGAATTATGATGTAAATAATATTAAAGGTAGTTTCGAAGTTTTTTTTTGTGATGTGTTAAACTTGGGACTTGGGGCACCTCGACTCGGATAGGTTAGGTTAGAAGGGGATGGCGGGGTCTAGTGAGCGAGCTAAGAGAGCTAATACAGACCCCGCTATCCCCTTCGTGGTTATTTTTTATTCAAACACTCAGACGAATTAGCCCCGCAGAGTTGGGCTCCATCGACAGGTCCTCCGGCAATATAGGAGAGGGGGGAATCTTCTTTCCACCCATAAATCCACCAGAAGAACCGAAAATACAAATTGTGCACTAAAATGTAGGTATTATCCTACATTTTAGTGCACAATTTGTATTTTCGGTGGAACAAAGACATATTTTGCAGTAGAAAACAGGTATCAAATGACAAAACATTTAAATACCTACTAACAATTTAAAAAACTTAGATTAACACGATCAATTTAAAATTTTAATATTAAATGAAAAATGTATTAGATGATTAAATAAAATATGTCATCCGAAACATTTATCAAGAAAAGCATTTTATCAAGAAAAGCATTTGCCAAAATATGTTTGTAAAACGAGTGTTTGTAAAATAAAACATTTTCGGGGTGAATTGTTTGTGAAATAAATATTATACGAAACGTTACTTGTTAACTACTGGTAAAACTGGGTGACATTTATTGATTGGTAATTTGTCAATGGAATTTTGGCGGAACATTAGTGAACCGTGGAACACTACGCGCCGTCGACGACTTGGGCTCGATTCAGACGGTTACCGGATGGCCAGACCGCGAGCTGCCCATTGCTCGTCGTTTGTGAGGTATTGGTTGTTTCCTTTGAAGAAAAAGTGGCAAGAAACGCCACGGAAGGAGGAGCAAACCCCTTCTTTGCATGGGAATTAAATTGAAACATAACTGGCAAAACGTCCATTTGTCTCGAGTACGCCATTCTAGGAAAGACAGCCGTGATGCTGCCTAGAATCCATGTCGTCGAAATTATTTTATAGAGGAATGCGGTATAGGATGTAATGTCTCACAAACCTTCGTTTAAAAAGAAGAAGGATCTTATGATGCACCTTGCAGGTCGCATCTAAAGAATCTCCTTAAATCCCCTCCCCACTCCACCGATTTCTACTCCTACTCCTTCACTACGCACGCAGTACGGTTATGGAATTCACTACCGCCTGACATAAGGGGCTGCAAAACTCTTGCAGTTTTTAAAAGTAGAGTGAAAGAACACTATCTTTCCATTTCGTCATAGTTGCATATTAGTCTGTATGTATTAGTTTTATTATATTATTTAGTATGTATTTTTGTGATGTTTATTTTACTATGTGTATGTATATAATTATAATAGTATATCTTTCTTTTTGCTTGTTATATTATTTTATTGTTAACTATTTTATATGTACTTATTTTCCTATTACTGTTACACACGGTGTCTACATATCTTTTTTCTTCCAACTCTCCTTTCGCAGGTATGATGGAAGAGATTTGTTTAGAAATAAGCATCACCTTTGTACCTATTTTTCTGTTTCCTTCTTCTAATCTTTTTTGTGTGTGTGTGTGTACATAAATCGTTAAATAAATAAATAAATAAGGATCCTCCAACCAGACGGTTGTTGTATCTGGTCCAGGCAATTGCTCAACAGTTAATTTCTGGCTGTTGTTTATATTCTAATCACGGAGACAACGTTTTATTTTGAACGTTTATGAATTTTAGTTTCTATGTGGCGTGATAGATGAAAAATCGTGCTAAAATTGTATAAACATTCTCTACGTACGTTTTTTTGTAACAATTTGTGTTACTTTTGTGGATCTTATCTTCCAACACTTTTTTTTTTAGTTGAGAAATCATCCAATGACATCTCCCGCGCTTAGGCGGAGCGAGAGGGCTTGCCCATTCCAGGGCCGGATTTCCCTTTCAGAAGCGAACCCATTGCCCCAGTAGGCTTCTACTCTGCTGGACCGCGGACGCACGCCTCAAGGAGATGTCAGCAAACCCTAGTTGCTGACATCGCGCGCGTGGAACACTACGCGCCGTCGACGACTTGGGCTTGGTCCGGACGGTTACCGGACGGCGAGTTACCCATTGCTAGCCGTCCACAAGCTCGTGCCTACGGTGGCCTGAACTCGGGATCTGGATCCAGGTGGCTGGGGCGTGAGGGCCGGTTCCTCGCACGTGCAGCCGCCTCCTTAAAGAGGGGACTTACCGCCTTAATTTTGGCGTGCCCAATCTTCCAACACATATAATTATTTTAAATGTCGGAATTATTTTGTTTAATCTAATAGACGGTTGTCTATTGTATTTGACGGCACTGTCAAATCGCAATTGGCTGCTGCGATGTGTGTTTCGGGTTAGATTCTCGTACAGAACAAATGTTTGAATGAACGAATGAATGAATGAATGATATTACAAGAATATAGGTAACTAAACAGTTCCTAACATTTAGTGGGATCTCAATATATTCGGCATTTCAGCCTTACAAATATTTAGATTTTACATCTTTAGCATGCAGTAGGTACACATTTAGTCATTAACAATCTCATATAATAATTTCATCATTTAAATTTAAATACTAAATAATTGAGTACAAATAATTTATAATAAAAATGATTTCATGTCAACAAGAAAAATAATAATAATAAAAATTGTGAAAATGTTTAGTAATGTTTGTATAGCTTACTGATAGTTGTTTCAGGTGTTGTAAGTTTCTATGTTCCCGCTAACTAGTGTGGGGCAAAGTTTTTTAATAAAACAAAAAAAAAAAACTATTTATTACTAATTAACCTATTTACCGTCAATTTCACGTGCTTAGCCTTATTATTAAAAGAATCATTTTACCATTGCGATTATTTTCTTTAGTAACAACATAAGATTGAAAAATCTACTACGTATCGTAAACAACCTTTACGTTTATCTAAAAAGCAATCCATTTTCCGTATATTTCTAGAGTTTACCTATATTTTTTAAAAGAATAATTTTGCCATTGTGATTATTTTCTTTAAAAACAACATAATATGGAAATAACTACTACTTACCACTAATTGCAATTATTTTTAAAGTAATCCATGTTTACCTGAAACATAAAACAAAAATACGTCAATAAGCGTGCTCCATTGTCGACCAGATCATCGCGTAGTAGTCAAGGAGGAACCTAAAGAAAACATCAGCATCATCACAAACTTCGTATACCCTCAATTTCGGCTCTTACTTCGAGGCAAATGTTCAACTGGCTGCTAAAAAATTGGGGATCTAAGCAATCGTAAGACGGTATTTCACGCCGAAACAGCTGCTCAACATTTATCAAGCGCAAGTTTGATCGTGTATGGAGTACTGCTCTCATCTTTATGATAGGTCTGTAAAATACCACTTTGATGCACTAGAGTCGATTGAGATGCGAGTCAAGAAGATCCTCGGCAATGATGCACTTGTCGAGTCAAAACTCCAAAATCTTGAGCATCGATGCTTGTTTAGATTTTTTTTTGAGGAGTGTGCATTGAAATTGCACAATTTAATTCTGCCAAGCCCGTTCCCTCATCGGACCACTAAACGTACGGCGTTGCGCCGTTGAACATCCCACCCATACGTACAAAGCGTTTCGGGAACACATTCATCATGCGTACAGCTAAAAAGTGGAATTCCCTGCCGGAGTCTGTATTTCCTGATAGCTACAACCTAGGGGTCTTTAAGTCAAGAGTGAATAAGTTACTTCAAGGCAAGCGTGCTCTTTCGTCGGCCACAACATCGCTTACCATCAAGTTAGATAGTGGTTGAGTCCATGCATAATGAAAAAAAACTTTTAGAAAATCCTCGAGATAAACAATCCAGTCCAATGCATTCGTCAAAAAAGATAAAAAAACAATGTTAAGCGTATAAAAAAGCTCTTTAAATTGGACAAAGGAACATTCAAAGGAAGCTAAATACTTCAGACACAATGGATACAAACAAAACACTACAATGTTCTTTGGACACAGTCTGGAACGATCTGGAACGTTAGATAGAACCAGCTGAGAACTGGACTGGATGAGAACTTTGTAAGGAGGGTAACAGGTGATTCATAGTGGTGATGGTATTCCAATTTGATTCTAGTGATCCTGTCGAGCCGACTATGTGAGTCGCCGCCATCATGCCGCCTCCCCATATTATGGTGCAATTTATGGTCTGTTGTCTACCATCGATCAAAATGGTACTGCAATAATTGTATTATGAGTTCAGCATCTGTTATTTTGTGCATAGAAATTTTTTGAGTAAGTAGTGTATTTGTGCAATTTTAGTATTGTTTATGGTGTTTGTATTGTTGTTATGTTCATTGTGTGAATCAAAGACTACTACTATAGTATACTGGTTAGTGTGAATCTTCGTATTGTAAAATTGTTATGTGCTATGTGTATATATTATTATGTACTAACCTGTCAAAGTACACAAGCTCGCGGAGGGAGCGCCAGAGTGTCACTAGAACGGTGGTTGCTGAAAATCAGCATCGTAGATTGCTGGATTTGCCCAGCGTCGCGGTATAAGCTGAGCAACAACCTATTTTTGCCTAGATGCGACGCACAACTTGGATTTATATATTTTTATTTGTTTTTCTTAAATTATTGTTTATATTTATCTTAATTTATATTAGGTTATGTCAGTCTCTGTCGGTCGGTGCAATAGACAATAGATGACAATGGATAACCACAGACTAAGCTGTAAGATCAGACTGTGTTTTGTGTAGACAACCACAGACTATGTAGATATCAGTCAACTGTGTTTATATTTAAATTATTGTGAGTCTATAGTGCAGCACAGTTATGCTCGGTTTGCACATGGGCCGACAGTTTACTATATTTTATTGTGCGTCTATTTGGGCAGAATAAACATGTTTTCTTTCTTTTTCTTTTCTTTATTCATTTAGATTCAATTGTTATTGTAAATTAATTACTGGAGCGTTGTTATGATGGAATAGTTGTGTTGTTGTTATAGAATAGGCAATTAGATAGTGCTAGTTGTGGATACACTATTAATCTTCATATTAATTTAAATATTAATTAAAAGTACAGAGGTAGACTTAATATCTTAGGCATTTTCTAGCAGTCGACCTTTGGGTTATCTTATCTTGTTGTGAGATTGGCCCTAGGACCTTTGGGTAATGCAGTGAAAAATAGTGGCAGGTGCAATAAAACAGAAAAAAGGCAAAAGATACACAAATCACAAAACCATAGGTCCAATACAATTATATAACCCTAGCTACTGCTATTCGCGTGATTTTTATTTAGAAAACGATCATTTTCTATATATATATATATTCCAATAAAACATAAATTGGAATCTTGCATACTGGGGCCATGGGTAGTGTGAAAACGAAACCCGGGGCCCTGGGACGAAGGCAATGAAGGAACGGGAGTGGGTTTTTAGTCAGTAAAAGTCTGACACTATCTCCGCTCCGCCCAAGAGCGGGATTTGTCGTTAGATGATTTTCCCGCCTAAAAAAAGCTTCTAATATTTTATAGACTCCCATTTAGGTTTAGGCCTATGTGAAACAAAGTATTTCGAATTTTATTGAATTATCGTGATTAATTTGAGGCCGAAAATATCTGCAAAGTTTCAATAATTGGTATAATTTGAGCCTGAGCCTATATATGAGGTAAACACTATTTTCAGATGCTCATAAGTAACTAAGGACAAATTAATTACGATGGAAACGTCTGTAATTAACTAATTACTATTTCATCAAAGATTCAACGAGACCCCAAATAGGCTTACATGAAACTCCATATTTCACGAAAATAATTATTAGGTAAAGTGTACAAATATAAGTTGTTAGGGACAAATACAAAATAATGTCTTAATTATTTACTTTTTGAGTGATGATACGAATTTCTTAGGTATTTGCCTGTGTGTATATTTGTACAATATTTTATACTGAAAAATAAATTAATAACATTAAAAACAAAATCTTTTTCTGAAAATGTCGTCAAAATTGGTTATTAAATGAAGCAGAAAATAGCTTGTCAAATATTGGCTTGAGGAAGAGTGAAGGTGTGGCGGGAATTTCTCGCCCTCTTTTGAGTACACGTAACCTAATGGTGGTTTTTTTTCTGGTAGGAAAATCATCTAATGACATCCCCGCCTTGGGCGGAGCGTGAGGGCGTGTCAGATTTTAAATTTATTGACTAAAAACCCACTCCTGTTCCTTTTTTGCCATTGTACCAGGGCTCCGGGATCTCTTTTGCATCACCCATGGTTTCACTATAGGCTTCGACCCTGCTGGGCCCCTACGGTTGGTGAACCACGTAGAGCACTACGCGCCGTCGACAACTACAAGTACAAGTAAAGTCACAAAATAATAACTCTTTTTTTTCAATTCGAAAAAATCTCTGAGACTCGACTCGGGAATCGAACTATTTACATTAGTACCCAAGTTTGTACGGAACCCTCAGTGCGCGAATCCGTCTCATATTTGACCGGTTTTTTTTTTTAAGAAATATCACCAAATGCCTTCCCGTCCTAGGGTGGAGCAAGATGGCGTGTCAGACTTTTACTTACCAAAACCTGATTCCATAATGTTCCTTCATTTGCCCTTTGCGTTCTAGGTCCACGGTTTTGCTGACAGCACTTTGAGGCACACGTGGAACACTACACGCCGTCGATTCGAGCTTGATTCTTACTGGACGGCTGAACGGCGAACTACCGATTTCTCGTCATCCGCAAGCTCGTGCCAACGGTGGCCGGTAAACGCGCGCGACTCCGACGCCCAGGGCAGCTGCAGCGGCGGCTGGGGCGTGAAAATGTCTATTTCCTCACGTTTGCGGCCATCTTCTTCGCTCGTAATACTGCTTCATAGAAAAAGTTGACCACTTCCCATTCCCTTTCGCCCCAGACCATGGCCAGAACAGGCCGGACGCGAGAGGTCGCCACCATGATTAACTGGCTCTCAGCCCTGTATTAAGAATTAAACGTTTACCGATAATAATGGAAACCAGTACTATCCCATCGCTTACAATATTTTTCACCAAAGCTTATTATGAAAAAGCAAGTAATCCTCTTTCGCTATCTCATAAACCTCATTAATGGCTGATTATTGCGATATTGGATCAGTATCAACTTAATTAAGTGGTATACTGGTATCACACGTGGGTAGAGATCGGTACACAGCAACTTGTAGGTTTTTTTTAGGGTTCCGTACTCAATGAGTAAAACGGGACCCTATTACTAAGACTCCGCTGTCCGTTCACACAGTTCACGAGTCCGACTCGCGTTTCCGACTCACCTAATAGTAAGCGATGATGTGGCCGACGATGAAGAGCGCTTACCTAGAAGTAACCTATTCACTTTTGCCTTAAATACCCCTAGGTTGTAGCTATCAGCAAACACAGATTCCAGCAAGGAATTCCACTCCTTAGCTGTACGCATAATGAATGTGTTTCCAAAACGCTTTGTACGTACGGGTGGGGTTTCCACCATGTACCGGTGGCGCAACGCCTTACGTTTAGTGGTCTGCCCCCCTAGCCAAGTTACGATCGTTTCGTTTGCGTCGAACGCGTCGAGTAGGCCACGCCTCCGGTTCCTTTGTTTTGACTACGTGACTGAGCGTTGAGATGACGTCAGAACAAAGGAATCGGAGGCGTGGCTTACTCAAGGCGTTCGACGCAAACGAAACGATCGTAACTTGGCTAGGGGGGCTGATGATAGAACGGACTTGGCGGGATTAAATTGTGCAATTCCAATGCACACTTTGAAGAAAATATTGTAGAGTCGATCATTTTTTTAAAGAGTAAACATGGAGTTTCTTGCCGGTTCGTCTCCATAGGAAACGACGGATTGGAACCGATTTTTGACGTTCTATAAGGCCTGTATGAAATATAAATGGGTATTTTGTATATTTTTGAATTTTTTAAAACTCTTTTTTTTTATTCTTGATAGGTTCGCGCTTGACCGCTATCTCACCTGATGGAAAGCGACGATGCGGTCGACGATGGAGCGCGCTTACCTAGAAGTAACCTATTCACTCTTGACTTAAAGATTTCCGGGTTGTAGCCATCAGGAAACACAACTCAGTCTTCGGTCAAACCTTTCGGTCAAACTCAACCCACAAAAGTGATCAAGATCGACATGATAACGATTCTTAGCCATCCAATGAGGGACAATTTGCCCAATAGTGGAAAAAATAAATTGCTTGTATAGAAAAACATCATCATTGTGCATTGACTTATACGATGTCATTGTGTAAGAAAACCTCGTGAGGAAACCGCCATGTCCAAGAACCAAAAATTCGAAGACAAGTGACATCCACCAACCCGCACTGAGCCCGCCTGGTGGATTACGGCCCATTCATTCTCCTAGAGAGAAGGCTTGAGTCCCAGCAGCATTTGCAATGTTGCAAATAGTGTATTACCGCCCTAAGCGGTATGGTTGAACATATCCTGTGTGCACAGCCGCCGCATAAAAGTAAACGACGTGAGATGCCGCCATTAAATGGATCCTTTTGGTGGTAAATACCCATCTTTCGCCGTCCATCAATTAGCTGACTTGGTGACCAGTTTTTCTAAGCTCTCTACTGCTTAGAAAAACTGGTATCTTTCAGGGGTAACAAATATTGAGAAGTCCTAAATGAGATTGACAAGCAACGCCTTAAATGTCACCTGAATAATTAGCACTCCTAGCCAAGTTGATAATCTGCAATCGTTAACGCTAGTCGAACACTAATCAAATGTATGGGAATGACATCATCTCAACGTTAAGTCACGTGGTCAAACAAACGAATAGAAAATTCGTAGCCAAGTTCACATCGTTCAAAATGATAGAATGAATTGTTATCCTTTCTACAATGTTCAACGCTACATCCTTTGTTATAACATGTTTGACGTTTGTAGGAACGCTCGCCATAGACTAAAGAATAAATCGTTTTTCTTAAGACATTGTAGAACGAGCGGCCGACTCAGGCGCGTCAACATGGCTACCAACTTATCGTTTTCTTCAATTGCTGACACCGAGGCGTTACCGATTGGAGAACGGAATGCGACACGAAACAGTTGTAACTTGGCTAGGGGGGCAGAAATATGTTAGAACTTTTATTTGGGACAGACACAGCACAATGATTACAAAAACTGAGTAAAAAAAACACAAAAGCACAGAATGCGCCGAGCGTGCCCGCACCGAAAGGGTAAGTAACATATGCTGGGCGTCAGACCCCCAGCGCTGGTTTTTAGTTGGCACCCTGCAGTGACGCACAGACTAGGGTAGGTGAAAAAAAATATATAATTTAACTAAATATTGATATTTGTGTACCTACTTTTGTATGTATAACTAGCTTTTGCCCGCGGTTTTGCCCGCGTGAAAGTAGGTTTCACCATACAAACTTTGGATCCTCGTTTCATCCCCTTAGGGGGTGAATTTTGGAAAAT
The DNA here is from genome assembly GCA_905147345.3 of Mythimna impura. NCBI lineage: Eukaryota > Metazoa > Arthropoda > Insecta > Lepidoptera > Noctuidae > Mythimna > Mythimna impura. The sequence continues at coordinate 28,676,693 of LR990349.1, read as the reverse complement.
CCTCTCTTAGTAAGCACTAAGAGAGGATTTTCTATCCTACGTCATCAAACGTAGTGGAAAATTTCACACTCCTAGTCCCAGTAGTTTCGGCTGTGCGTTGATATGTCAGTCAGTCAGTTTTTCCTTTTACGTAAAATTTTATCAGAAAGAAAGAAAGAAAAATACTTTTATTCTTCTTTTATATAAAATACATAAATACTAGGTATTTTACAAATAACAACATAATATGTTGGTGTCTATCGTCGATAGTCATCATCACATCATCATCATTTCAGCCGATAGACGTCCACTGCTGGACATAGGCCTCCCCCAAATGTCGCCACAACGAACGGTCCTGTGCGTCTCGCATCCATTGGATTCCCGCAACCTTCATCGGGTCATTGGTCCACCTTGTGGGGGGCCTTCCAACACTGCGTCTTCCGGTACGCAGTCGCCACTCCAGAACCTTTCGGCCCCAACGGCCATCTGTTTTGCGAGCAATGTGTCTGCTGCTTGTGTGTCGTCGATAGTATAAAAGCATTAAAGTCGTCCAGAGGTTCATGAGATTCCTCGATGACCAGATCTTTAGTAAGAAGTTCATTTATCACATAACAAGCAATGATGCCTTTTTAATGCCAAGAAAACCTCATAAATCCATCTCGGACTTCATAAAGTAGTAAATTGTTGAACATTATGAGACGTGGGTGCTAAAATCTGATTTTCCTTTTAAGCTTAACCAAGTCAAAGAATAGAAATTTAACACCCGGTAAGATAATACCGCAGACTACCCCCTGTATTATTTTAAGTTCTTACGATCCATCCTAAGGTTATCTGGTAGATATCGCTGTTAGCGATAAGACCGCCATTGTACCCGTAGATTTAAGTTTATGTATAAGTTGTGTTACTTTTTTTGTGTACAATAAAGTTTATTTTGTGAGAATAAACTTTATTTTGTGAGAATAGACAGATAGTCATAGAAGAAAAACTGGTAAAGTGCGAATCGGACTTGCATACGAAGGGGAACCCGTGCTACAATATTATAATCGAACAAAAAAAAAACGCAGACAAAATAACTCCTCCTTTATTTTATTTTTTTACTATGTTTTAATTTTATCTTTTGTTGTAGCGGCAATATAAATACACATTTTGTATAAAATTTTCTTCTCTACCTGTTACTGTTTATGAGATACAGCCCGTTGACCGACAAACAGACGGATGGACGGACAGCGGAGAACGGCTTAGTGATAGGGTCCTGTTGGCACCCTTTAGGTACGGAACCCTTCAGAAAGAAGTTGGAAAACGTAAAATAAAAAAAAAAAAACAGCAATAAACATAGTGCCCAGCTTGCCACTCATGATATTCAGAAGAATATTATAGCTAGAATAAAACCTTAAAAAACTTTGAAATATTTCTTGTCCTATTTTCCTCCTTGCAGAATTTCAAGTCAGTCTGATCGAACTCTCGACTGAAGGTAACATAACATTATCAGCGTTATATTGTTTCCACTGCTGGGAATCAGGCCTCCTCTCCAGGAGAGGGAATGGCGCGTAATCCACTACGCGGGCCCAGTGCGGATTGGTAGATGTCATGTCTTCGATTTATTAATTCTAGGACAATGATGTTTGCCTTCACCGTTTTCAGAGCAGTGATGATGAAATAAATACACAAAGTAATGTGCCTGGTTGGGTTTGAACCCGTGACTCATAAGTCAGGGCAGGGACAGAAGGTAACACAAAACAAATCAATAACAAACTAAACAGCTAGTCGACTCTGCACGTGACCAGAGCTTCATTTTGGTCAATTAATCAGCATTGCTATTCAACGTGGCAATGATGCCAGCGTTCAACATACTTTTCCCTTTAATAGCAATGTGGATCAATTTATTTACGCCCAATGAGCTTTTGAATTATTTTTTAGTTTTGTTGTTAATAAGAATAAAATTGTTAAAATAAAACCATAATTATGAAAACTAAAAGATCATTGGTATTATGGTACACACATAACGCACACATACGTTTATAGTATATGTAGATCTAAGGCAAGCGTGCTCCTTCGTCGACCACATCATCGCTTTCCATCAGGTGAGATAATAGTCAAGCGCGAGCCTATCAACAGTCAATTAAAAATTGTACATTTCGATGCAAGTGAAGAAAGTTTAACATTGCGACCGGGGCGGAAGTCTGAGTGCTGTAGTGACAAATTTCCATGTGTATCAAACAACGTTTTTCAATATACTTCGGGGTTGTCGTTTAGCGCCCAGCCTGATACGATAAAAATAATAAATTGAGGCAGGGCGAGTTCGTGCACTTTTTCCGCACGAGTGCAGAAAACAGTAAAATGCGTGCCTATAAGCAGTAGAAATAAGAGCAGGTTTTGGAGTGAGCGTATTGAAAGATATGTACTTAAACATCAAAACTGACGCAAATATGCGATTATTTTGAGATTGAAATTTGACTGGAAACTTTAGCTTCTGCCGTTTTTAATTTCTAAGAATAAACTTGGTTACCAACCATATAAGGACAGATAAATTTAAACAGTGTAGATAAAACGAATCTTTGTAAATACGAGACTATATAACAGGGGAAACACGTGTGTTCGACACAGTCGTTTCTGAACTGTCACCACGTCGCGAACAGACAGATCTATTATCGAGTATCGACACTGAACGTGATAAAGAATTCACGTCTGGCTTGTATAACTGTTTGCTCGATCTAGGGAAAATGGTTTTAGTTTCAGCATTATACAAGTTTGTATTTATGTACATTTTTTGATCACTATTTTACGCTTAACATTCATGTCTTTGAAGCGCACGTGAAACCCTACGCGTTATCGACGACTCGGGCTCCGACTTTACCGGACGAGTGGACGGCAAGCTGGGGCTGGCTGGGGGTCGCTCTGCGATTCCCGATACCTGGGACGTCTCCTATCGTAACGGCTGGGGCGTGAGGATATACGTTCCTTCACTTTTGCGACTATTACTGCTTCGCAGAAGGTGGATCCCATTCCATCTAGCTGCACACCATGGTCTGAATCTGAGCCTGACGCGAGAGGGTGCCACCACTACGTTTATCATTGAAGACGAAAATAGTAGAGAGAGAGATAATTATGACGAAACTGTTGCTTAGACGTTTGTTAATTACTAGTGTGATTATTTAAGAGCGTCCTTTTCGAGGTACATTTTCATACAACCGCTCTTACGTGATTATGATGTTATTACACATCTTTCTCTAGACATTTTGGATACGCAGCTATCTTGTGGATATTATCTAGAATTCTATAGGAATCAAAACATAAAATTGTGTAAAACTAATCTAGTAAAGGCCTCTGAAAATCTGCTATTTTACGTGAACTTTGGCCTTCCATAATGTACTCATATATTAAAAATATAAAAAGGTAAATCAATAGAGATAGAGCTTTGGAGATTTAATCGAGGTTCTGAATGACGAAAATTTTTCTGAAAAACTTTTAAGGGTTTAAAAAATAAAAACACGTATTTCCTGAAACAAGTTTTGTGAAACATTCGAGTTAATCACGGAATTACCGAATGCCAACAGAGTTTTCAGGCGTTATCTCTCTTTTTTTGCATTGCCCCTTCATCAAACATCGCGTTGAAATGAATCAACAAGCTTTTAAACCATACTCGATGTTGACGATAGGCGAGTGAAAAAGGACCCTCTTACGGGCTGCTTTCTGCCAGGGCTGCAAGATATCGTGGCCCTGGAACGCAAAAGGAAGCTTGAAAAACACATATACATAGATTAAAGTCAATAAAAGTCCGCCACTTTCTCTCGTGCTGAGTAGGAGATGTTATTCTTGGATTTCCCAGCTAGAAAAAAAAACATGCTAGCTAGAAATGTGTAGGTCTCTTTTTTTAGGTGGGAAAATCATCTAATGACAAATCCGACAAGAGATTTGTCATTAGTTGATTTTCCCACTTAGGCGGAGCGGGAGATAGTGTCCGACTTTTACTGACTAAAAACCCACTTCTGTTCCTTCGTTGCCTTCGTCCCAGGGTCCCGGGTTTCACTTTCACACTACCCCTGGCCCCAGTAGGCTTAGAGCCTGCTGGGCCCCTGCGGTTTGCTGACATCTCCTTGAGGCGCGCGTGGAACAGTACGCGCCGTCGACGACTTGGGCTCAGTCCGGACGGTTACTGGACGATCGGACGGCGAGCCACCCATTACTCGCCGTCCGCAAGCCCGCGCCTACGGTGGCCGGATATCGGGATCGGAATCCCGGCGGCGGTTGGGGCTTGTGGATCGTTGCCACACGCGATCGGCCGCCTGCTTTGCAGAAGGAGGCGACCGCCTGCCACCAAAGATATATTTATAAAGATATATATATTTGCGACGATAAATTATGATTAGTTTACTTACAAGTCAAGAAAGACTTTTATTCAATGTTACTAAAACACAAGGAGAATCAGAGAAAAAATACACAGTAAGCTGTTCCCTGTACCATGTATTTTTGTTCTCTTGATCTCCGACAAGTATAACCTTATCTTACCGTTTACAGCTTCTGGGGCCATGGGTTAAGTGAAAATGAACCCCGTGGCCCTAGAACAAAGGCAAAGAAGGAACAGGAGTGGGTTTTAGTCTGTAAAAGTCTGACATGCCCTCCTGCTCCACCCAAGAGTGAGAGAAAAAATTGTATGATTTCCCACCAAAATAAAAAAGAACCGCTTACAGCTCAATTTTCCCTGTAACCGAATAAGTCCCTAAAATGAGTAAATAATCTAACTAATGTTCATAATAATGTGGTATTAATATTCCCTAGAGCTGGCTAATTGGTGTTGACACCATAAAGCGTTCGCTAAATATCACTACATTGAGGCCCTACCGCGAGCTCTTTATGCAATCCATTTTACGACTTTAACTGAACTGTTAAAAGGATGGAGCTATATAGGGTGTATAGTTCCATCCCGATTTCTCGCTCGCTCGCGCCGTTCCTTGGTACAGGCCATGGTCCGGAGCGAGGAGGAGTGGCAGGCGGTCGCCTCCTTCTGCAAAGCAGTAATGCTAGCAAAGGAGGCGGCCGCACGCGCAAGAAAACGGCCCTCACGCCCCAGTCGCCGGGATCCCGATCCCGATTTCCAGCCACCGTAGGCGTTGGCTTGCGGACGGCGAGCAATGGGTAGCTCACAGTACGACCGTCCGGTAACCGTCCGGACCGAGCCCAAGTTGTCGACGGCGCGTAATGCTTCACGCGCGCCTCAAGGAGATGTCAGCAAAACTGTAGGGGCCCAGCAGGGTCGAAGTCTACTAGGGCAATGGGTGATGCGAAAGAGAACCCCCGGGCCCTGGAACGAAGGCAAAGAAGGAACCGGAGTGGGTTTTTAGTCAGTAAAACTCTGACACTATCTCACGCTCTGCCCAAGAGCGGGGGATGCCATTGGATGATTTTCCCACCGAAAAAAAAAACGCCTGACATTTTAAACGCCATGGTCCTTGTTCTAAACGATAGTCAATAACATAATTTAGTGGACGATATTTTAATTAATATTCAAGTTTTAACGTTCTAGGAATATTTAGCGTTGGCTTAGTTAGGAGTTTAACTGGGTACGAGAGATATAATTAATGTAGTCGTAAAACGGATCAAGAAAGTTATTTAGGAGTTTTACAGTTAACGTTAGCTTAAATTAATAGGTTTATTCTGTAAAGTATGTGCAGAGATTTTCCATTGTGATGTCGGCATTATTTACTTCAGGGTTTATTCTGAAGCCTTATAAATATTCTCATTTTACAGCATATTAATACACTCTGTGGATAACAGCGTTAGTTTGTAAATTATTGATGGGGACCGAGTACGAAACGCTTTATAAAACTAATTTTCTTTTCCCCAAAAAACGGGAACCAGACATTTTCCTACTTTCACACAAAGAAAAAAGAAAATTTGTTCGAAGTTCAAAGGAAATTCTCACGAAAAATATTTAAAGGAACACGTAACAGTATGGCCTTGTTTCAAACACGAGGAAAGTTTATTTCAGAATGATTGAACTACTAAAATGGATACCCAATGTAACGCCTCACTTATTTAGCATATAGACAGTACTACGAAAACAAAACGAAAGACAAAATTTCGAATTCATCGACGTACATTGCTTCGTCTCCACCAGATGTAAAGATCAAATCTGTTCAAAACAGGCAATGTAATGCGAATTTCTCCCAGAAAAATTCCTTTCAGTTTCAAGTGATACATGGCGTCCTCCTCTCCATTTAAGTTTATACCGTCTATAGGCACTTCTTCGTAAATCGTTTTTTATGTTATCGGTCGGAAAACAGGCCGACGAATAAAATGATTTGAAATAGTTGTGAAAATGTTTTGTGTAATTATTATTCATGGATAATTTTGAATACATTTCAAGAAAATAAACTGAAATGAAAAAAACTACAGTGAATATAATTTTTCAAATGCATACACTGGGATCAAAAGGCCGATGAGAAGCACAGGACCTGTTTACTGAAGTAAAATACCTGTCTACTAAAGCGAAAGACCTGTCTACTAAAGAAATAGACCTATTTACTGAACCAAAAAACTAGTCTACTGAAGCAAAAGTCCAGTCTATTGAAGCAAAAGAGCTGTTTAATAAAGCAAAAGACCAGTCTACTCAAATAAAAGACCAGTCTACTGAAGCAAAACATTGGCAAAAAAAAGTACAGAATTGGTTGAGAGAAGCACAGGATTGGTCGATATTCAAAACATGATGCAGGCCTATGTCCAGCAGTGGATACCATTTGGCAAGTACTATTTCCCACCCAAGCCCAAGAAATCAATTTCCCAAATCTCTCAAAACTACAACTTGAATCAATCTTGCGACTAGCCTCTAAGAATAAGACGTAAGAAAATAAATCAGTCGGACTGACGGCACTAACCACCTGAGCTGATAGTATCTTACTATGAAAATGTAATTTCCCTGAGGAGCTCAGAGGTCCGAATGCAGTCGCTTGGCCTCGAAATTTCAACAAAGGCGTGCTGTGAGTCTGTAAGTAAAGCTGGCTAACATTCCACTAAGGTTCTTGAGAAATTCTGGGCTAGAATTCGGGTGAATTTCTCAACAAGTTTTTTTTTTGTGTTGGAATTATTTGAGGTATTACTGTGATAAATTTTGTTTTATTTTCAGATTACAGTCAGGAATTTAACAGCGTAAATTTATTTATTTACAGCGAAAATTGTGTTACCAAAGTTTAAAAAATATTTAGTCCTTATTTGAGAACGACACTGCTAGTAAAATTCAGAAATAAAGACCGGCTCATAGGTCCGGAAAATTGGATTAATTTTTTTATCGGTAACAACCGGAAATCATATGAAACTTGAATGCTGCAAATTACAAAGGAAAACAAACATAAGGCAACACAAAGTATCAAGATTATCCGTCCAACAATATAAGAGCATAAGCGTGAACTTCACTACAACACCGTTATAACTTGAAGGAGTTCGGAGCTGACTCGGGCTAAGTGTTGCTTATTCAGCCGAAACAATGGACTTCAAGGGTATATGACTAGTGATAAGATGTTTTATACTACTTATGTTTTGTCCTGGATGAGGTATAGCGTGACTGTATGTTGCCATCAGATTGATAACATATGGCACTGAAATGAAGTTCATCAGAAAATAGGCCTACAAAAGGGCAATGTAATCGAATCAGGAATGAAGATATCCGCAGGAGAATCAATGTTACCAATATAGCCTGAACAATTGCCAAACATAAGTGTCAGTTAAGAGGGTCAGTTATTAATATTGCTCGCAGAACTGAGAGTCGATTGAGATGAAAGATTCTGAAGAGGTTATCGTGTTCCAGAAGACGCAGTGTTGAAAGGCCTCCCATAAGGAGAACCAATAACCTGGTGAGGGTTGTGGGATTCTGGTGGTTGCGAGAAGCATAAGATAGGTTGTTGTAGCGAAGTTGGACGTCTCTCGGCTGAAATGATGATGGCTTATATCGCGATTTATGGATTAGAGATGTTCACAATATATTAACATTTGAATGTATAAATTTAAAACACAATTTAAAAATTAACATGTCGTGTTTTTGATAAACAAAATATGTGTCATATGCATATGAGTAACAAAAATAGATCTCTATTGATCTCAAACAAAACATTTTTGAACACTCTATTTTGTTTTAATTAAGCTCACTGAAAAAGTCAACAATAATTCATTTAAACACTACGACCTACGAGTATTTCAAATGTGTGAAAAAGTATCGCGTAATGAAAACTTTTTCAATTTAAAACAAAAAAAAACGATAAAATTGACCAATTGATTAATAAATAAACCGTAGTATGTAGGTATGAACCCAAATTCAAATAATCCAATTTCGTCTAACACCCACCACAAAGTGAACTCAGCATTTTTAAATTAACCTCCGAGTAAACAAATTAATTGATATCTATAAAGAGTAATTAAAACCTGTCATTTATTTTTTTTTTCGACGCAAAAAGTGTGTTTTGGACGGTGTGCTAGTAATTATTGGGGTCGTCTGATGGTTTGGGGGACGCGGTCTAAATTAATTTTTGCATACTCTTGATGTGTTTCATTTGGGGGATAGAAAAAAACCGGGAAAGTGCGAGTCGGACTCGCGTACTAAGGGTTCCGTACAAACATACTTATGAAAACAGTTCAATTTCCTAATCGAGATCTCAAAGATTTTTACGAATAGCAAAAAAGTTTTTTTTGTGACGTAACTACAATCATGCCCTACACATGGAGTACCTTCTTACTAATATAGATTTTTTTTCTCTTTTTCTTATATTTTTTAATTAAAAATTACTCCTTTTTTATAATTCTGTAATCCTGTAATTGCCCTTTGACCTTGTCTATTGTACTTCTCTGTTAAGTACCCTGTATATTGAGAGGTCTGGCACAAGAGATACAGGAAATCCTAGTACAAGAGTCAGAGCTACACTGATAACTATGTCTTGAAGTGTCAATAAAAATATTAGTATTATTATTATTATTATTATTATTATTTATTAATTCTCGATCAATTGGAGTCTTGGCCTCCAATTGATCGAGAAAATATCATTACTTTTTTGTGGACTTGGTTTCTCAATTTGTTTTCTTTTTTGTTGATATAAACAGCTAGTGCTTAACTGCGATCCCACCTGAAGTGATGCAATCATTGATGGCGAAGCGCACTAGTTTATTAAGAGCCTGTTCACTCTAGCCTTTTAGACACCTAAATTATAATCGGACGAGAAGAGCACAGCAGGAAAATTGTTCCAGTCCTTCTATATACGCGGTATAAACGATGGGCGAAACGTTTAGTCCAAACCGTAGAGGTGTCAACAATGTAAGGGTGGCGTCCGCAAGCCCACGCCTACAGTGGCCGGAAATCGGGATCGGGATCCCGGTGGCTGGGGTGTGAGGGCCGCGCCCAATCCATAGATCTGGATCTAAGATTATGGAGGTAAAATGTAAGAAAATCTGGTCTGGACCGAAAATATAATTAGTGGTTCCTTAAAAAGCCTTTCTTAGATTTAGGTTTAGTTTCACTTTCACAATAAATAGTTTTATCCATTTGACGCTACCACGTACCGGAAGACGTAGCGTTGGAAGGCCTCCTACAAGGTGGACCGATGACTTGGTAACGGTTACGGGAGTCCGATGGATGCGAGACGCACAGGAGGCCTATGTCCAGCATTGGACGTCTTTCGGCTGAAATGATGATGATGATGACGCTTAACATATTTAAATCACCATTTTTATTTTCTATTTTCAAATTATTGACATTTGAAATAAATAAGTTAATAATATAATAATAATATTCCACAATTTTCACACAACGCCGTCTAGTCTCAAGCTAAGCAGAGCTTGTGCTATGAGTACTATACAACTGATAAACATACTTAAATATTTCTAAATACATACATATTATAAATAAATTACACCCAGACACAGAACAAATGATCCCCCTCATCAAGTCATCACACAAACATTTGTCCTGGGTAGGAATCGAACCCACGACCTCCAGCATAGCAGTCAGGGCCAGTAACCACTAGACCAACAGGTCAGTCAAAGTCAAGCACTCATAACTGATCAGCCCCCCTAGCCAAGTTACAACTTGGCTAGAGGGGCAGTGGTGCTATTAAAATATCCGACAGTATTATTATTATCTTCATTTAAGGAAAATGTGAGTACATATACTCCAGCAGTTAATAAAACAGGAAAGCGCTTGGATGAAGAAAAGTACGTAGGTAGGTAATAGACTTTTCTCGGGATCAATAAAGCTGTGATTGATGAGGTCAACGACGAAGTATTAAAAGTGCGAACGTGTAAAATACATAGGTACAGTGAAAATGATGAATTAGTACTAATATAACTTCTTATATTTCCGAAATACATATGAAAGAAATTTTAGTCTACAATATTTGGCCACATCACATGATCTGACTTATCGACTCACTATTTCTTCTCATAGTAGTCTACTCGACTTATAATTTTTAGTCTTGAAATATTTTTACGAAGAGATTAAGTATTGGCTGTTTATCGACAAGTTTATACTCCATGTACATCTGCATTAGACAAAAGAGGTCCATAGAAGCAGGAATGCACAACATTTATTTTTTGAGATAAATTCAAACAATTTTAATAAATAATTGTTTCAATATAAAATTTAACATTACCAACTTAGACAAATTTGATTATTGTAATAAGGTAACACGGTAGATATGTAAATGAAAAGGATTTTTATTTCAATTTTAAATTTCTTTTTATAATGACGTATCAAAAAGTTTCCTACTTACAAAACATATGAATTGTACACAATACAAGACAACAAGATTATTATTTGACAGGCCTGTTGGTCTAGTGGTTAGTGGCCCTGACTGCTATGCCGGAGATCGTGGGTTCGATTCCCACCCAGGACAAATGTTTGTGTGATGAGCACGATCATTTGTTCTGTGTCTGGGTGTCATTTATCTATTTAAGTATGTATTTAGAAATATATAAGTATGTTTATCAGTTGTCTAGTACCCATAACACAAGCTCTGCTTAGCTTGGGACTAGACGGCGTTGTGTGATAGTTGTGGAATATATTATTATTTAACATTCATACAAATAGAAGTAACTAATATTATATAGTATAATGAAAAACGTTCCAGGTGTTGACAACCCCTGCTTCTTTAAGGGAATAAAATGGACACTAGTAGTCTATGTAAGAACTAAATAATTTATTTAATTAAAAGCCTCATAAATTCAGAAGACGGATAGTTCAAATGAATTCATTTAAGTATAACAGTTGGTATACATATAAGTTGATTATAATAAATTCAGCATCAATCTTAACTGTAATATAGCACAATATACGTATATTTTATATTCATTACAAACTTTTTTAACTTCTGTCTAATACTATCGCGAATAGAGTATTAGTATTCAAAACACAGTAAACGTAATTATTCGTTTAAAATTATATTGATGCAATAATTTTTGTTTGCAGAAAAGATGGGGATGAAAGTTTCTGGAGTGGCGATCGCGTACCGGAAGACGACGCATTGGAAGGCCTCTCACAAGGTAGACTGACGACCTGGTGAGGGTCGCGGGAATCCGACGGCTGCGAGACGGACAGGACCGGTCATTATGGCGACACTTAGGGGAGGCATATGTCCAACAGTAGACGTCTTTCGGCTGATGATGATGATGATAAATCATTTTTGTCTGTAAAATAATTGTACATTATGTCCCTCTCTGCAGGTTTACCGGGCAAAATTCAACCTCCATCGGCTAAACAAAAAAATGTTATCGTAAACCCGATAATTTCTGACCCGGAAATTGAATAATCCGGAAACCCGACACTGCTGTTACCCGACCACAACACCAAAAGTTTATTAATAAATCATTAAATTTTCGAACTTTTAGAACAAATTGTTTCTCGAAAATGAAATTTCAAACGTCTCTTCTCAATAAAAGTTGAATTGCGCCAAAAGCCGATTTAAGAAAATCGGGTAAATACGGTTTTTTCATCTGTAATCGATTTATTTGGGCTTACATTCAAATTATATGTTGTAAATGAGAGTTCTTCACGTTTTTGATGTGATTCATTCGGGTGTGAGGTCAAATCCCTTTTTAGGATCCGTTAGGGGTCTTAAATATAAAATGGTTGGAAATGCTGATTTTCGTCGATGTTTTATTACTTTTATGTTACGTTTTTGCTTAATTTTATGCTCAGATTTATGTTCAGCTGTGTGATATGAAGGTATTGAGTTTCTAATATTTCATTCACAGCACATTTTACGTTATTAAATTTTTTTTAATAATTAAACCAACTCTAAAAAAATCAGCTTTTTTAAAAAAAACAACAACACTAAATTAAGTTCTCTATTAACAAAACAAATCAAAACAAAAATTACTTAACCTAACATCGCATTTTATGCTGACCGACCCCAAAGTGGGATAAGTTTTAAATATGAATGCTTGCTCAGGCGAAATTTCAGCAATTAATGAAATTAGTTAGACTTTAGACCCAATCGGGGTCGTTAAGTTGCCGACTGCGGTGTTTAATCAAATTAAATGTTTGCTAGAAAAAGACATATTGGGGAAATTTAATCTGCCAAGTTGCTGATTGGTTTTTCAGCAATTAAACCGTGTTGCTGTTGTTTCAGTTTGTAATTTGGTGGGTGAAATTGTTTATTAGATTATGTTTTTTTAAAGAGGTTAGTGTCTGGGTGGGGTATTTATTGTTTTGACGACACGACAATTGAGCAATTGGCTCTGGAGTCGCGGGTTCGATTCCTACTCGGGACAAATATTTGTATGGCTTACAGATAAGTAAGCCCTGACTGCTATGCCGGAGGTGGTGGGTTCGATTCCCACCCAGGACAAATGTTTGTGTGATGAGCACGATTATTTGTTTCTGTGTCTGGGTGTAATTTATACCTATAAGTTTGTTATATATTTATATAGTATATTATTTATATAAGTATGTTTATCAGTTGTCTAGTACTCATAACACAAGCTCTGCTTAGCTTGGGGCTAGACGGCGTTGTGTGATAGTTGTGGAATATTACATTATTATATTAAGTTTTCCGGATGTTTTTTTTTAGGTTGTTAAATCATCTAATGACAAATCCCGCTCTTGGGCGGAGCGAGAGATAGTGTCAGACTTTTACTGACTAAAAACCCACTCCTGTTCCTTCGTTGCCTTCGTCCCAGGGCCCCGGGTTCCGTTTTCACACTACCCATGGCCCCAGTAGGCTTCGACCCTGCTGTGCCTTTACGATTTGCTGACATCTCCCTGAGGCGCGCTCGGAAATTGTTCCGATTGTTACCGGCGCGTCAATACGCGCCGTCGACGAATTGGGCTCTGTCCTGACGGTTACCGGACGGTCGGTTCCGGATCTGGGTGTCTTGTGTATGTGAGTTTACATGTTTGTGAACGCAGCCATGATGCAGGAGTTGTTTCTAGTGTGGAGCAAAGGTTACAAAAATAATATATTATTATAAACATCTCGTGTCACCGTGTCCTCTGAAACCGTTTGACCGATTATTATAATTTTTTTTTGTGTATATTTGGTAGGTTTGCGAATAAGTCGGCTATTTCTTACTGTCCTACCCCCAATTACATTTTTTTTTTCGTGGTATTTCTATTGTAGAACAACGTTTGCTGGGTCAGCCATCTATACCTACTAATATTATAAAGAGGTAAAGTTGTTTTTTTTTTTTGTTTGTAGGAGGTAATTTCTAAAAGTACTGGTCCGATTGCGAAATTTTTTTCACCGATAGAAAGCTGCTTTATTCTTGAGTGACATAGACTATATTTTATGTATGAAGGCGAAGCTGCGGGCAAAAGCTAGTCACGCATAAGATGTCAAACACCAACACAAAAATATTATTAAAGAATTCTACTATACATGGGTTTTGAGCGGGGTCCCTGGACATTTTGAAAGTAAAATTGAACCCGGGTGTCGCTGCAATCAGGTTCTCAATTTTTTGGACTGAATTATATATCTAAGTAAACAAAAACTCAGCTTGAGACAAAGTTACTTAATGGTTTCTAAACACGAAACGTAATTATGTTTCGTTTATCAAACTATATCATTAACGAGTAGATTATGTAATAAGATAACGCCATTAAAATTAAAACGACCATCGAACATTTAACTTAAATATCTTGCTTTAGGATTTTACCGTCGTATTTCCATACCGGCCTATTGTAAACGACCTCGTTTCGGTTTCAAAAGTAAATACCAACAACAAACAGTAGGTACTTTACTACAAGAAATTCTCAATAAAATATAAAACCAAATCAAGCTTAGACTCGCGAGGTTGAAAACGACATATATGGCATGTGGAATCAGCGATCATTGTGTCATTAAAATTTATAATATTTATTATGAACTAGCCGACCCGGAAAACTTCGTACGGCCTAACAGTCAATGAATATAGTATATCTTTCGATATAGTCAACCGATTGCGATTAAACATAGCCTAAGTAATATATCAAGTAACAAAGAAAGAAAGAAAGAAAGAAAGAAGGAATGAAAAAACTTTTAATCGTGCCTCACACAATCGTATATACTAAAATTATACAATAAAAAAAGATAGGTATAATCAGTGCGAGGCAAAAAGGCACCTAACTCAGCATATGCTGCGTTATTTAAAACGATAAATAACGCAGCGCTGGTATTCTGTTAGGGCCCGCTGTGATGCCACGAACACACTTACGCACGTTAAATAGTATATCGAGATAAAATAACAACAAACAAAAAATTAACAAATAAAAAATTTAACAAATAATTTTAACTACATCGATTTCATACATTTTACATGATGCGCGCACAACTGAAAACTTCTACAGATTTATTATATGTATAGATATAGATAAAAAACCAATACTAATAAGAAAAATATTCTCTATTCTAGATATAGTAATTTACATTTAAGAAACAACAAACTTGTTGAAAACATCAAGCTTACACGAGTTTACGTAAAATCGTCACATAATCACTAATATGTATGTAATCATACACCAATTTTAGCTTCATAAGTACAAAATTAATATGATTACATAAAGTTTAATTCACATAATGTACACGTTCTTTGATCCAAATGTAATTATCTAACGTTTAATTACATCGATTTTGAAGCTAACTTAAGTTGAAATCTACTCCCGGCTGGAGTAGATCAAATATTAATTAGTAGTTAGGTGTTCATAACTTTTAGGTAAATATTTACAAACTAAAATCATTCCTTTGATTGCTTTTATCGTTAATTATTGTTTTTTACGTGGGAAGTCATCAAATGTTAAAGGACATTGCTCTGCGTCTATACGTTGTTCGCCCTGGAGCCAAGAGCATCGGAAAATTGTGTATTATATTCTCTATCATTAGTAAACTCCTATAAGATCTTATTTTTATAGCGGAATAGCTGTAGAATCGATATATTGCAAAAAAAGCATCAAATTTTTAGGTTATAATCGAACCATAACAAAAAATATTAGGTATGTTTTTTCATAGCTACGACTGATTTTTACGAAAATGAAAAACAATGTCATAATACATTTAGCTATTTTTAGTACTTACCTAGATAATTTTCTAGCACAGGACTCTGACCAAAGAGTATAGTAAATATAAGGGAAGGTGACAGGTGACTCTAACCATAGTTAGGTCAAAAATAGGGATGGCAAATACTAGACGATTAATCGATATTTCCTAAGTTTTAATATAGAAAAACAAACTACCTCACATCAACATTTTCCTACTTTCACACAAAGAAAAAAGAAAATTTGTTCGAAGTTCAAAGGAAATTCTCACGAAAAATATTTAAAGGAACACGTAACAGTATGGCCTTGTTTCAAACACGAGGAAAGTTTATTTCAGAATGATTGAACTACTAAAATGGATACCCAATGTAACGCCTCACTTATTTAGCATATAGACAGTACTACGAAAACAAAACGAAAGACAAAATTTCGAATCCATCGACGTACATTGCTTCGTCTCCACCAGATGTAAAGGTCAAATCTGTTCAAAACAGGCAATGTAATGCGAATTTCTCCCAGAAAAATTCCTTTCAGTTTCAAGTGATACATGGCGTCCTCCTCTCCATTTAAGTTTATACCGTCTATAGGCACTTCTTCGTAAATCGTTTTTTATGTTATCGGTCGGAAAACAGGCCGACGAATAAAATGATTTGAAATAGTTGTGAAAATGTTTTGTGTAATTATTATTCATGGATAATTATGAACACATTTCAAGAAAATAAACTGAAATGAAA
Source organism: Mythimna impura (assembly GCA_905147345.3). Lineage (NCBI taxonomy): Eukaryota > Metazoa > Arthropoda > Insecta > Lepidoptera > Noctuidae > Mythimna > Mythimna impura. The sequence continues at coordinate 28,660,499 of LR990349.1, read as the reverse complement.
AAACTACAGTGAATGTAATTTTTCAAATGCATACACTGGGATCAAAAGGCCGATGAGAAGCACAGGACCTGTTTCATCATCATCATCATCATTTCAGCCGATAGACGTCCACTGCTGGACATAGGCCTCCCCCAAACGTCGCCACAGCGAACGATCCTGTGCGTCTCGCATCCATCGGATTCCCGCAACCTTCACCAGGTCATCGGTCCACCTTGTAGGGGGCCTTCCGACACTGCGTCTTCCGGTACGCGGTCGCCACTCCAGAACCTTTCGGCCCCAACGGCCATCCGTTCTGCGAGCAATGTGCCCTGCCCATTGCCACTTTAGTTTGGCGATTCTTCGCGCTATGTCGGCAACCTTGGTTCTCCTGCGGATATCTTCATTTCTGATTCGATCACGCAAGGAAACTCCGAGCATAGCCCTTTCCATTGCCCTTTGGGTGACTTTGAGCCTTCTGATGAGGCCCATTGTGACCGTCCACGTTTCGGAACCATATGTCATCACTGGCAACACGCACTGGTCATAGACTTTCGTCTTGAGACACTGTGGTATATTGGATGAGAAGATACCGCGCAGCCTCCCGAACGCTGCCCAGCCGAGTTGGATTCGACGGTTGACCTCTTTCTCGAAATTAGATCTACCCAACTGGACTGTCTGTCCAAGGTAGACGTAATCGTCTACAACTTCGAGTGCAGAGTCCCCGATCTTGATCGGAGTGGGTGCTACATGGTTATTTACCATGACTTTGGTTTTGTCCATGTTCATTTTAAGACCCACTCTTTCAGAAGCTCTACTGAGGTCATTGAGCATTGTGCTGAGCTCTTCCGTAGTTTCAGCCATGACTACTATGTCGTCGGCAAACCGAAGATGAGTGATGTACTCGCCATTGACATTAATGCCCAATCCACTCCAGTCCAGAACCTTGAAGACATCCTCCATTGCGGCCGTGAACAGTTTCGGAGAAATGACGTCTCCCTGCCTCACACCCCGCTGCAGGAGGATAGGTTTCGAGGTCTGGTCCTGCAGTCTGACTGACATAGTGGCGTTTTCGTATAAACACTTCAGCACCTCGATGTACCGATAGTCAATCTGGCACCGTTGGAGAGACTGCAGCACAGCCCAAGTCTCGATCGAATCAAAGGCTTTCTCGTAATCCACAAACGCTAAGCAGAGAGGCAGATTATATTCCTCGGTCTTCTGTATAACCTGCCGTAGCGTGTGTATGTGGTCTATGGTGCTAAAGCCTTTTCGGAATCCGGCTTGTTCGGGAGGCTGGAAGTCGTCGAACCTGCGCGCGAGACGGTTCGTGATGACTCTGGAAAACAGCTTGTAGACATGGCTCAGAAGTGAGATGGGCCTATAATTCTTGAGCAGGGCCTTGTCGCTCTTCTTAAAGAAGAGTACCACCACACTTCCGCTCCATGCCTGTGGTGTTTTTCCCTCGAATATGACGGAATCAAACAGCTTCTGAAGGGCCTTAAGGATCGGTTTACCACCCGCCTTCAGGAGTTCGGCTGTAATTCCGTCATCACCCGGTGCCTTGTTGTTATTAAGCTGCTTCAGAGCCATCCTAATCTCGTACAGGCTGACGTCCGGGATATCTTCGGTATAGTGTCGGGTCAACCTAGCTCTTGGGTCGTTTGCTAGATTCGTAGTGGGTTTTGTGATTGACGTGTATAACTGTCCATAAAAAGCCTCGATCTCTCCCAGAAGCTCCGATTTGGCGGATATGACTCTGCCATCTTCGGTCTTCAGTTTCGTGAGCTGGCTCTGCCCAATAGACAGATCTCTTGCAAACACCTTGGAGCCCTTATTTCGCTCAATCGCGTCTTTAATTTTTCCAGTATTAAAGTGACGGATATCGCGTTTCAAGGACTTAGAGATCCGTTTATTGAGCAGCCGATATGTGCACGCATCGTCTGAAGACTGCAGAATCATCTCACGCCTTTCTTTCATAAGCCTTCAGGACCTGTTTACTGAAGTAAAATACCTGTCTACTAAAGCGAAAGACCTGTCTACTAAAGAAATAGACCTATTTACTGAACCAAAAAACTAGTCTACTGAAGTAAAAGTCCAGTCTATTGTAGCTAAAGAGTTGTTTAATAAAGCAAAAGACTAGTCTATTGAAATAAAAGACCAGTCAACTGAAATGAAAGACCAGTATACTGAAGCAAAACATTGGTCAAAAAAGTACAGAATTAGTTGAGAGAAGCACAGGATTGGTCGATATTCAAAACATGATGCAGGCTATGTCCAGCAGTGGATACCATTTGGCAAGTACTATTTCCCACCCAAGCCCAAGAAATCAATTTACCAAATCTCTCAAAACTACAACTTGAATCAATCTTGCGACTAGCCTCTAAGAATAAGACGTAAGAAAATAAATCAGTCGGACTGACGGCACTAACCACCTGAGCTGATAGTATCTTACTATGAAAATGTAATTTCCCTGAGGAGCTCAGAGGTCCGAATGCAGTCGCTTGGCCTCGAAATTTCAACAAAGGCGTGCTGTGAGTCTGTAAGTAAAGCTGGCTAACATTCCACTAAGGTTCTTGAGAAATTCTGGGCTAGAATTCGGGTGAATTTCTCGACAAGTTTTTTTTTTGTGTTGCAATTATTTGAGGTATTACTGTGATAAATTTTGTTTTATTTTCAGATTACAGTCAAGAATTTAACAGCGTAAATTTATTTATTTACAGCGAAAATTGTGTTACCAAAGTTTATAAAATATTTAGCCTTTATTTAAGGACAACGCTGCTAGTAAAATTCAGAAAATAAAGACCGGCTCATAGGTCCGAAAAATTGCATTAAATTTTTTATCGGCAACAGGCGGAAATCTTATGAAACTTAAATGCTGTAAATTACAAAGGAAAACAAACATAAGGCAACACAAAGTATCAAGATTATCCGTCCAACAATATAAGAGCATAAGCGTGAACTTCACTACAACACCGTTATAACTTGAAGGAGTTCGGAGCTGACGCGGGCTAAGTGTTGCTTATTCAGCCGAAACAATGGACTTCAAGGGTATATGACTAGTGATAAGATGTTTTATACTACATATGTTTTGTCCTGAATGAGGTATATCGTAACTGTATGTTGCCATCATATTGATAACATATGGCACTGAAATGAAGTTAATCAGAAAATAGGCCTGCAAAAAGGCAATGAGATCGAATCAGGAATGAAGATATCCACAGAAGAATCAATGTTACCAATATAGCCTGAACAATTGCCTAACATAAGTGGCAGTTAAGAGTATTGCTCGCAGAACTGATAGTCGATTGAGATGAAAGATTCTGAAGAGGTTATCGTTACAAGGAGAACCAATGACCTGCGGCCGTATTATGACATCTTAAAACCATCATGTTTTCTGTGTGAGAAAAGGATAGTGCTATTCGTCCTGTATAGCTCCGTCTCTTTTTCACACCGAAAACATGATGGTTTTAAGAGGTCATAATACGGCCCCACGTGAGGGTTGTGGGATTCTGGTGAATGCAAAACGCATAGGATAGGTTGTTGTGGCGACGTTGGACGTCTCTCGGCTGAAATGATGATGGCTTATATCGCGATTTATGGATTAGAGATGTTCACAATATATTAACATTAGAATGTGTATAAATTTAAAACACAATTTAAAAATTAACATGTCGTGTTTTTGATAAACAAGATATGTATCATAAGCATATGTGTAATAAAAATAGATCTCTATTGATCTGTAACAAACAAAACATTTTTGAACACTCTATTTTGTTTTAATTAAGCTCACTGAAAAAGTCAACAATAATTCATTTAAACACTACGACCTACGAGTATTTCAAATGTGTGAAAATGTATCGAGTAATGAAAACTTTTTCAATTTAAAACAAAAAAAAAACGATAAAATTGACCAATTGATTAATAAATAAACCGTAGTATGTAGGTATGAACCCAAATTCAAATAATCCAATTTCGTCTAACACCCACCACAAAGTGAACTCAGCATTTTTAAATTAACCTCCGTGTAAACAAATTAATTGATATCTATAAAGAGTAATTAAAACCTGTCATTTATTTTTTTTTCGACGCAAAAAGTGTGTTTTGGACGGTGTGCTAGTAATTATTGGGGTCGTCTGATGGTTTGGGGGACGCGGTCTAAATTAATTTTTGCATACTCTTGATGTGTTTCATTTGGGGGATAGAAAAAAAACCGGGCAAGTGCGAGTCGGACTCGCGCACTAAGGGTTCCGTACAAACATACTTATGAAAACAGTTCAATTTCCTAATCGAGATCTCAAAGATTTTTACGAATAGCATAAAAGTTTTTTTTTTTTGTGACGTAACTACAACCACCTTCTTACTAATATAGACTTTTTTTTTCTCTTTTTCTTATATTTTTTAATTAAAAATTACTCCTTTTTTATAATTCTGTAATCCTGTAATTGCCCTTTGACCTTGTCTATTGTACTTCTCTGTTATGTACCCTGTATATTGAGAGGTCTGGCTCTTGTGATACAGAAAATCCTAGTACAAGAGTCAGAGCTACACTGATAACTATGTCTTGAAGTGTCAATAAAAAATATTATTATTATTATTAATTCTCGATCAATTGGAGTCTTGGCCTCCAATTGATCGAGAAATACTTTTTTATAGACTTGGTTTCTCAATTTGTTTTCTTTTTTTGTTGATATAAACAGCAAGTGCTTAACTGCGATCCCACCTGAAGTGATGCAATCATTGATGGTGAGGCGCACTAGTTTATTAAGAGCCTGTTCACTCTAGCCTTTTAGACACCAAAATTATAATCGGACGAGAAGAGCGTAGCAGGAAAATTATTCCAGTCCTTCTATATACGCGGTATAAACGATGGGTGAAACGTTTAGTCCAAACCGTAGAGGTGTCAACAAAGTAAGGGTGGCGTCCGCAAGCCCGCGCCTACGGTGGCCGGAAATCGGGATCGGGATCCCGGTGGTTGGGGTGTAACGGCCGCGCCCAATCCATAGATCTGGATCTAAGATTATGGAGGTAAAATGTAAGAAAATCTGGTCTGGACCGAAAATATAATAAGTGGTTCCTTAAAAAGCCATTCTTAGATTTAGGTTTAGTTTCACTTTCACAATAAATAATTTTATCCATTTGACGCGACCACGTACCGGAAGACGTAGCGTTGGAAGGCCTCCTACAAGGTGGACCGATGACTTGGTAACGATTGCGGGACTCCGATGGATGCGAGACGCACAGGACCGTTAATTGTGGCGACACTTGAGGGAGGCCTATGTCCAGCAATGGACGTCTTTCGGCTGAAATGATGATGATGATGATGATGACGCTTAACATATTTAAATCACCATTTTTATTTTCTATTTTCAAATTATTGACATTTGAAATAAATAAGTTAATAATATAATAATAATATTCCACAATTTTCACACAACGCCGTCTAGTCCCAAGCTAAGCAGAACTTGTGTTATGAGTACTAGACAACTGATAAACATACTTAAATATTTCTAAATACATACATATTATAAATAAATTACACCCAGACACAGAACAAATGATCGCCCTCATCAAGTCATCACACAAACATTTGTCCTGGGTAGGAATCGAACCCACGACCTCCAGCATAGCAGTCAGGGCCAGTAACCACTAGACCAACAGGTCAGTCAAAGTCGAGCACTCATAACTGATCATTGGTGCTATTGAAATATCCGACAGTATTATTATTATCTTCATTTAAGGAAAATGTGAGTACATATACTCCAGCAGTTAATAAAACAGGAAAGCGCTTGGATGAAGAAAAGTACGTAGGTAGGTAATAGGCTTTTCTCGGGATCAATAAAGCTGTGATTGATGAGGTCAACGACGAAGTATTAAAAGTGCGAACGTGTAAAATACATAGGTACAGTGAAAATGATGAATTAGTACTAATATAACTTCTTATATTTCCGAAATACATATGAAAGAAATTTTAGTCTACAATATTTGGCCACATCACATGATCTGACTTACCGACTCACTATTTCTTTTATTATAGCAATAGAGTTAATACTCGACTTCATTTTTAGTCTTGAAATATTTTTACGAAGAGATTAAGTATTGGCTGTTTATCGACAAGTTTATACTCCATTCACTTCTGCATTGGACAAAAGAGGTCCATAAAAGCAGGAGTGCACAACATTTATTTTTCGAGATAAATTCAAACAATTTTTATAAATAATTATTTCAATATAAAATTTAACATTACCAACTTAGACAAATTTGATTATTGTAAGGTAACACTTAGATAAGTAAATGAAAATAATTTTTGTTTCAAACAATTTTAAATTTCTTTTTGTAATGACGTATCAAAAAGTTTCCTACTTACAAAACATATGAATTGTACACAATACAAGACAACAAGATTATTATTTAACATTCATACAAATAGAAGTAACTAATATTATATAGTATAATGAAAAACGTTCCAGGTGTTGACAAACCTTGCTTCTTTAAAGGAATAAAATGGACACTAGTAGTCTATGTAAAAACTAAATAATTTATTTTATTAAAAGCCTCATAAATTCAGAAGATGGATAGTTCAAATGAATTCATTTAAGTATAACAGTTGGTATACATATAAGTTGATTATAATAAATTCAGCATCAATCTTAACTGTAATAAAGCACAATATACGTATATTATATATTTATTACAAACTTTTTTAACTTCTGTCTAATACTATCGCGAATAGAGTATTAATTAGTATTCAAAACACAGTAAACGTAATTATTTGTTTAAAATTATATTGATGCAATAATTTTTGTTTGCAGAAAAGATGGTCGATGGGGATGGAAGTTTCTGGAGTGGCGATCGCGTACCGGAAGACGACGCGTTGGAAGGCCTCTCACAAGGTAGACTGACGACCTGGTGAGGGTCGCGGGAATCCGATGGATGCGAGACGGACAGGACCAGTCATTATTGTGACACTTAGGGGAAGGCGTATGTCCAACAGTAGACGTCTTTTGGCTGATGATGATGAATCATTTTTGTCTGTAAAATAATTGTACATTATGTCCCTCTCTGCAGGTTTACCAGGCAAAATTCAACCTCCATGCTAAACAAAAAAATGTTATCGTAAACCCGATAATTTCTGACCCGGAAATTGAATAATCCGGAAACCCGACACTGCTGTTACACGACCACAACACCAAAAGTTTATTAATAAATCATTAAATTTTCTAAATTTTAGAACAAATTGTTTCTCTAAAATGAAATTTCAAACGTCTCTTCTCAATAAAAGTTGAATTGCGCCAAAAGCCGATTTATGAAAATCGGGTAAATACGGTTTTTTCATCTGTAATCGATTTATTTGGGCTTACATTCAAATTATATGTTGTAAATGAGAGTTCTTCACGTTTTTGATGTGATTCATTCGGGTGTGAGGTCAAATCCCTTTTTAGGATCCGTTAGGGGTCTTAAATATAAAATGGTTGGAAATGCTGATTTTCGTCGATGTTTTATTACTTTTATGTTAGGTTTTTGCTTAATTTTGTGCTCAGATTTATGTTCAGCTGTGTGATATGAAGGTATTGAGATTCTAATATTTCATTCACAGCACATTTTATGTTATGGAATTATTTTTTTTAATAATTAAACCAACTCTAAAAAAATCTGTTTTTTGTTAATTGGAAAGTAAAAACAACAACACTAAATTAAGTTCTCTATTAACAAAACAAATCAAAACAAAAATTACTTAACCCAACCTCGCATTTTATGCTGACCGACCCCAAAGTAGGATAAGTTTTAAATATGAATGCTTGCTCAGGCGAAATTTCAGCAATTAATGAAATTAGTTAGACTTTAGACCCAATCGGGGTCGTTAAGTTGCCGACTGCGGTGTTTAATCAAATTAAATGTTTGCTAGAAAAAGACATATTGGGGAAATTTAATCTGCCAAGTTGCTGATTGGTTTTTCAGCAATTAAACCGTGTTGCTGTTGTTTCAGTTTGTAATTTGGTGGGTGAAATTGTTTATTAGATTATGTTTTTTTAAAGAGGTTAGTGTCTGGGTGGGGTATTTATTGTTTAGACGACACGACAGTTGAGCGATTGGCTCTGGAGTCGCGGGTTCGATTCCTACTCGGGACAAATATTTGTATGGCCCACAGATAAGTAAGCCCTAACTGTTATGCCGGAGGTCGTGGATTCGATTCCCACCCAGGACAAATATTTATGTGATGAGCACGATCATTTGTCTGTGTCTGGGTGTAATTTATCTATAATATGTATGTATTTAGAAATATATAAGTATGTTTACCAGTTGTCTAGTACTCATAACACAAGCTCTGCTTAGCTTGGGGCTAGATGGCGTTGAGTGATAGCTGTGGAATATTACATTATTATATTAAGTTTTCCGGATCTTTTTTTTTTATTTTAGGTGGGTATATCATCTAATGACAAATCCCTTGGGTGGAGCGGGAGATAGTGTCAGACTTTTACTGACTAAAAACCCACTCCTGTTCCTTCGTTGCCTTCGTCCCAGGGCCCCGGGTTCCGTTTTCACACTACCCATGGCCCCAGTAGGCTTCGACCCTGCTGTGCCTTTACGATTTGCTGACATCTCCCTGAGGCGCGCTCGGAAATTGTTCCGATTGTTACCGGCGCGTCAATACGCGCCGTCGACGAATTGGGCTCTGTCCTGACGGTTACCGGACGGTCGGTTCCGGATCTGGGTGTCTTGTGTATGTGAGTTTACATGTTTGTGAACGCAGCCATGATGCAGGAGTTATTTCTAGTGTGGAGCAAAGGTTAAAAAAAAAATATATTATTATAAACATCTCGTGTCACCGTGTTTGTTATCAAACTCCTCTGAAACCGTTTGACCGATTATTATAATTATTTTTTGTGTATATTTGGCAGGTTTGCGAATAAGTCGGCTATTTCTTACTGTCCTACCCCCAATTACATTTTTTTTCGTGGTATTTCTATTGCAGAACAACGTTTGCCGGGTCAGCCATCTATCTACACTAGTATTATAAGGAGGTAAAGTTGTTTTTTTTTTGTTTGTAGAAGTTAATTTTTGCCCCCTAGCCAAGTTACAATCGTATCATTCGCGCTGAACGCCTCGAGTAGGCCACGCCTCCGATTGCTTTGTTCTGACGTCATCTCAACGCTCAGTCACGTGGTCAGAACAAAAGAATCGGAGGCGTGGCCTACTCGAGGCGTTCGACGCAAACGAAACTGTCGTAACTTGGCTAGAGGGGCTGGTCCGATTGCGATTTTTTTCTTAGAAAGCTGCTTTATTCTTGAGTGACATAGACTCTATATGTTATGTATGAAGGCGAAGCTGCGGGCAAAAGCTAGTCAAGCTTAAGATGTCAAACACAAACACAAAAATATTATTAGAGAATTCTACTATAGGTACATGTGTTTTGAGTGGGTGGACATTTTGAAAGTAAAATTGAACCCCACCCGGGTGCAATTTTACTTTCAATTTTACTCGCTGCAATCAGGTTCTCAATTTTTTTGGACTGATATATATATCTAAGTAAACAAAAACTCAACTTGAGACAAAGTTATTTAATGGTTCCTAAACACGAAACGTAATTATGTTTCGTTTATCAAACTATATCATTAACGAGTAGATTATGTAATAAGATAACGCCATTAAAATTAAAACGACCATCGAACATTTAACTTAAATATCTTGCTATAAGACTTTACCGTCGTATTTCCATACCAGCCTATTGTAAACGACCTCGTTTCGGTTTCAAAAGTAAATACCAACAACAAACAGTAGGTACTTTACTACAAGAAATTCTCAATAAAATATAAAACCAAATCAAGCTTATACTCGCGAGGTTGAAAACGACATATGGCATGTGGAATCAGCGATCATTGTGTCATTAAAATTTATAATATTTATTATGAACTAGCCGACCCGGAAAACTTCGTACGGCCTAACAGTCAATGAATATAGTATATCTTTCGATATAGTCAACCGATTGCGATCAAACATAGCCTAAGTAATATATGTAATAATATATTATATATATTATATAATATCGAGCAGTGGTGGCCGAGTGGTAACAGCCCCGACTTACGAGTTGTAGGTCGCGGGTTCAAACCCAGCCAGGGGCATTACTTTGTGTAATTTATTTCATCACCACTGCTCTCAAAACGGTGAAGGAAAACATCGTGAGGAAACCGGCATGTCCTAGAACCAAACATTCGAAGACATGTGACATCCACCAACCCGCACTGGGCCCGCGTGGTGGATAACGGCCCATTCCCTCTCCTAGAGAGGAGGCCTGAGTCCCAACAGTGGGAACATTACAAGGCCGACTATGATATGCTAAGTAATATATCAAGTAACAAAGAAAGAAAGAAAGAAGGAATGAAAAAACATTTAATCGTGCCTCACACAATCGTATAAACTAAAATTATACAATAAAAAAGAAAGGTATAATCAGTGCGAGGCCAAAAAGGCACCTAACTCAGCATATGCTGCGTTATTTAAAACGATAAATAACGCAGCGCTGGTATTCTGTTAGGGCCCGCTGTGATGCCACGAACACACTTACGGACGTTAAATAGTCTATCGAGATAAAATAACAACAAACAAAAAATTAACAAACAAAAAATTTAACAAATAATTTTAACTACATCGATTTCATACATTTTACATGATGCGCGCACAACTGAAAACTTCTACAGATTTATTATATGTATAGATATAGATAAAAAACCAATACTAATAAGAAAAATATTCTCTATTCTAGTTAAAGTAAGTAATTTACATTTAAGAAACAACAAACTTATTGAAAACATCAAGCTTACACGAGTTTACGTAAAATCGTCACATAATCACTAATACGTAATCATACACCAATTTTAGCTTCATAAGTACAAAATTAATATGATTACATAAAGTTTAATTCACATAATGTACACGTTCTTTGATCCAAATGTAATTATCTAACGTTTAATTACATCGATTTTGAAGCTAACTTAAGTTGAAACCTACTCCCGGTTGGAGTAGATCAAACATTAATTAGTAGTTAGGTGTTCATAACTTTTAGGTAAATATTTACAAACTAAAATCATTCCTTTGATCGCTTTTATCGTTAATTATTGTTTTTTACGTGGGAAGTCATGAAATGTTAAAGGACATTGCTCTGCGTCCATACGTTGTTTGCCCTGGAGCCAAGAGCATCGGAAAATTGTGTATTATATTCTCTATCATTAGTCAACTCCTATAAGATCTTATTTTTACAGCGGACTAGCTGCAGAATCGATAATTATATTTCTAAAAAAGCATCAAATTTTTAGGTTATAATCGAACCATAACAACAAAAATTAGGTATGTTTTTTCATAGCTACGACTGATTTTTAAGAAAATGAAAAACAATGTCTTAATACATTTAGCTATTTTTAGTACTTACCTAGATAATTTTCTAGTACAGGACTCTGACCAAAGAGTAGGTATAGTAAATATAAGGGAAGGTGACAGGTGACTCTAACCATAGTTAGGTCAAAAATAGGGATGACAAATACTAGACGATTAATCGATATTTCCTAAGTTTTAATATAGCAAAACAAACTACCTTACATCAAATTTTGTCATACCATTACTAGTATGACATGAGTGTCTTATTTTACTTAAAATAACACTCTTCTATACTTGTTAATATTAAAACATTAACATATGTATCCGGTTCGCAATATTGTTTTTTTTTATCGTCGGTCCTATGCCCTTAGCTCTCGCTGGAACGCCCATACCAATCTGCTCCGACTTTCGGTACCTCGGGTCGCTTATCCAAAGAGATGGCGAGGTAGAACGAGACGTATCAAATCGGATAAATTCAGGATGGATGAAATGGCGACAGGTCACTGGAACAATTTGTGACCCACGGATGCCCCCCAAGTTGAAGGGTAAAATCTACAAGTCCGTGATAAGACCTGTCATACTGTATGGATCAGAATGTTGGGCTGTGAAAAAGACGGATGAAAAAAGATTGCATGTAACGGAGATGAGAATGTTGAGATGAATGTGTGGTGTGACGAGAATGGCTAAAGTGAGAAATGAGTATATTAGAGGAAGTTTGAAAGTGGCGCCAGTGACTGAAAAGTTGAAAGGGAATCGTTTGTCTTGGTATGGTCATGTAAAGAGGTGAGATGAAACGCATGTTACTAAAAGAGTTATGAGTATACATGTGGATGGGTGGAGAGGGAGAGGGAGGCCAAAGAAAAGATGGATGGATTGTGTGAACAGTGATATGAAAGAAAAGGAAGTTAGTGATAGCATGACGGTTGACAGGATAGAATGGAAGAAAAAAACATGTTGTGCCGACCCCAAATAAGATGGGACAAGGGCAGGAAGATGATGATGATTTGTCAGGTATTCAGTTTTTTTTTTTTAATTAATTCATTAACGCTCAGGCGGTAGCCGGCGCCCGCAAGCCATTGTCTTACTATTGTGTCTCTAATTACGCACGTCAAAAGGTTAATGAATCTCAAAAGGAGAGTTACTAGTTTGTATTATTTGTCGTAAATAATCGTTTAGTTAGTTATAAGTAGACCACACACTTTTCTAAACGATCATTAAAAACCCTGTAAAATTATCATGATGAAATCATAGGTTTTGATCACTTTATCATTAATGTAACTACTTAATTAAAATCGAATATGTCCTCATTTATAAAGCATACTTAATAGATTTTTTAAAATACACTTTTAGAAAAAAAAAACAAAATCATTCGATCGATTAAAAATTCAATCTATCGATTTCAATTGATTGGGCATCCCTAATTATTGATACGACATGACATTGGGCATTGCTGGCGGCTGGCGGATGTTATTAGTCGCTTAAAATACTATAAAATGTACATTTTGGCATACAGCTAGTCCGTGTCACAGAAGTATTTGCAACTTATATGATAAAAAAGACAATTAATTATCGTATATTCCGTATACTCTTTATTACACAGGGCCATTTCTGACATTTACCTTTATGATGTACATGTACCTATATTTGTGGGCTGGCGTACGAAGAGCAATGGATAGGTTACCGTCCGGCCATCCAGTAACCGTCCGGAGCGAGCCCGAGTTATCGACGGCGCGTAGTGTTCCACGCGCGCCTCAAGGAGATGTCAGTAAAACCGTAGATGCCTAGCAGGACCGAAATCTACTGAACCATGGATGGACTTCCGAAAAAGAAACGAAAAAAAAGATACGGCCGTTCAAATTGCAAAAAACGTATATTTCGACACTCTCAAGGGAATCAATATTCATAGGGTACTTCCCGTTGTCCTAGAATCCTGAAATTTGACATGACGCAAGGTCTCAAAGCATAAATACAGGAAAAATCTGAAAACTGTAAATTTGTAGTTACGTCACAAAAAAAAAAACTTTTTTTGGAATTCGGAAAAATCTTAAATCAATCGATTTACTCAATTCGGGAATTGAACTGTTTACATAGGTAAGTGTGTATGGAACCCTCAGTGCGCGAGTCCGACTCGCACTTGCCTGGTTTTTTTGTTTGACTCTATTCATTAACCAAAATATTGTCGGGATCAGTGTAGAACTTTGTATATAATGTTTTTTTAAAGATATGTTTCCAAGACCTTTTTTCTATTGTATCTACAATTTCAAAAATTATTTCATCAAGGTAAGTGTAGGACAATGCTTTGTACAAACACATTTTATAGGAGGCACAAAAATATTTTTTTAAAGTAACACAAGACTGGAACAATTTGTCTTCCCGTCTGATTATAATTTAGGTGTCTTCAAGGCTAGAGTGAATAGGCTCTTAATGACCTAATGCGCTTCACCATCAACGATTGCATCACTGCTTACCATCAGGTGAGATCGCAGTCAAGCACTAGTATAAATCAATAGAAAAACACACTAAACATAGCACTATAATATTTTCAGTTTTGTTCATTCTTTTCACACAAACCATTCATTCATTTAGTCGTAGAAGTCACCTAATATAAAATACTTGCTTTCTTTAATAAATACAAGGTGACTTCACCAATTTATCATATATTTGTGCAGTATGATGACTGACCTGTTGGTCTAGTGGTTAGTGGCCCTGACTGCTATGCCGGAGATCGTGGGTTCGATTCCCACCCAGGATAATGTTTGTGTGATGAGCACGATCATTTGTTCTGTGTCTGGGTGTTATTTAACAATAATACGAGTATTTATTTATTATATTCTTTATTGTACACCACATAAACAAAAATAAGGACAAACATAATTAAAAATAAGTGTACAATGGGCGGTCTTATCGCACTGGGCACGACATGCGCCCACGACGCGCTGGCGCGACGGTCTGGGTTCGTACAAGATCTCAAACAATGTAAAGTATATAAAAATAATATGAAATTGATAAATAATATAGAACTAAGAGACGGTTTAAAAATTTCAAGACAAGACAAGAAGATGAAATAAAGAGGAACAAGCGATTATCGTTAAAAAAGGACTATTGATCCATGAATTCATGACAGGGTCTATAATCCCAAGTTCAACAACACATGTTCCAAATAACAATAGTGCTGTTCAATTGTTAATACCGTTATTAAACGCCAAGCGTCTCATTATTCTGGCAATCCGTGACAAGAACTGACGGCAACGTTGTAAGCAAGTTAGTGAAGTATTTGTCAAGTAATTTAGCTGGAAGTGTCTGAACAGTGAACATCCCTTTTCCGCTACATAGTGATATTATTCAGACCGCGATGTGGTAATAATATAAGGGTGGGGGCGCTTTGATGGAGATCTAGTACGCTTATTTTTACGTAACCTTACTTTTACCTTGGACAAAGAATAAGCATTGCTTATACACCGTGGTAATAACGCCAGTCTTTTAAAGCACATTACCGGTCGAATGCAATGTGGAGGAGGTTTTCAACACCATATTTTAGATTCAGATAATTAGTAAAAGGTTAAATAGCACAGAATCCACACACACATGTTTGCGATATAAAGGCCGACGGTCGCGGGGAGTCGCGCCCCACGCCCTTTTTGCTACGTAACAATACATTAAAGTTCTCCATCGACACGACTACATGCATACCGTTAAAGTTGAACTAGCAACACTGCGCAGGTAATAATCCGGTTTCCACTACGGGGACCGCCACACACGAAATACGCGCGACGTCACGCGACGGGTGTCCGCGACGGGTATCCGCTCGGGCGCCCGCGCGGGCTCCCGCTTAACGCAACTTTGACCCTAAATCGACGATGGATGGGCAGCAATGACCGGAGATGTTTCGGCACCCCATGTGCGCTTTACGCGTTCGGTGCAGTGTCTTAATTGTGTTGCCTATTTTGTTGTAATGTTTATTGTGTAATACATAACAATAATATAGGGTGACTGGTAATTAGTGACTGAAACTTAAACACGTGGTTGTACTCATGATCACAAACAACTTTCCTAAAGACTAAGGTTACCAGTTACCCTATATATACCTATATATTTCTATGGTGATTATTTTATGAGAACTAAAAGTAAGATTACAGAGAAGTGGTAAAATTAAGTGATGTGATTGTGTTCATTCCCTTCGCCTAACAACGTATTTTGAGGTTATAGATTCGATTAATATTGCTGATGTGGCTCAGAATCTTTCACATAATTTGGGCTTTAGCAGTATATCGCTGTAAGTAACCCCACACAAACAACAAACAAACACATTAATACAGTTACGTTAGCTGAACGTCTGGAGACGCAACACACATACGTAACCAACTACCAACAGTAACTACTACGAACTACGACTGTTTAACTTATTTCCTTTTGATTCACACACACCCACACACCCTGATTGGAATTGATTCATGCCTCACATTAATCATTATTGTAATGGTCTTTTCTGATTGTCGTTTCCGTATTCGTAGCGGTATAATTATCGAAATACCTCTTGGATATCTGATTGATATCGAGAAGTGATTTTGCATTGTGAATCACTTAGTAAACCAAGAGGATAAAAATGATATCAGTTACAATCTTTTTTTTTTAATATATCTAATAATATAATTAATTTCTCATTTTCCATTTTATATATATAATTCTGACTTTAATACTATTGTGTAACTATAATTATATAAAAAAATATCACCCCAAATGTTTGCATGTTACATTTCTTGGATCTGTAATCATTTATGTTAAGACCGAAATTGTACCAACACTTATTGCGAATAAATTGATTTGATTTGAGGTGTGTTTTCTAATTGGTTCGGTCCCTTCAATGAGAGAAGTATCACTGTATTGATTAAAAAAAAAGCATGGGAATCGCGGGCTGGCTGAAAGTTGTTTCTGGTTAATAAGTACGAAGAATGTATTTTTTTTATTCGGTAGCAAACTAAACGATTCAGGTATATTAGAGGAAGTTTGAAAGTGGCACCAGTGACTGAAAAGTTAAAAGGGAATCGTTTGTTAGTTGTCTTGGTATGGTCTGGTGAAGAGGAGGGATGACACACATGTTACTAAAAGAGTTATCCATGTGGATGGAAGAAGAAGAGGGAGGCCAAAGAAAAGATGGATGGATTGTGTGAGGAGTGATATGAAAGAAAAGGGAGCTAGTGATAGCGTGACGGGTGACAAAACAGATTGATAGAAAAACATTGTTGCGCCGACCACAAATAAAACGTAACAAGGGTATGGAGATGATGAGCTTACTAAATTATTGGGATTTCATTCTTTATTTGATGTGGTAATATGGTGATAAGGTTGTATCAACTAGTAACTAGAATAAAACTAGGTATTTAGGTTACAATAATAATTCAAGTGCTTAAATTTTATTTAAATGCAAATAGTTGCCCTAATTGTAGGAAAATCATATGGAAATCGACGCATTATATTAGTAGCGCATTAGTATTAGTATATGAATACACTCGCACACACAAACACGCCAGTGAAGCAATTAAGAGTTATCAAAAATGTATCAAATATCTATTTTTTTTTATTTGATATAAACTAGTGCTTGACTGCGATCCCACCTGATGGTAAGCAGTGATGCAATCGTTGATGGTGAGGCGCACTAGTTTATTAAGAGCCTATTTACTCTAGTCTTGAAGACACCCAAATTATAATCGGATGGGAAGATATCAGCAGGCAAAAGTAAGGTTTCAATAACGTAAGGGTGGATACATCCGTACATCGGGTTGTACGGTGGTAGAATTGTGACGGCGGAATCATGTCATGCAATTCCCGCGCACACTCTCAAAAATGCAACCTGTAAACCACCGAAAGGCTGGCTACCCAACGCCTATGCTTGTATATAATTATAAATTAACTATTTTAGGGATCGCGACCCCGAATTCAGACCATCATAGGCGTGAGCTTGCGGAAGAAGAGCAATAGGCAGCTAGCCATCCGGACCGAACCCCGTTAACGGCGCGTAGTATTAAAAGCGCGTCTCAAAGAGTTGTCAGTAAAACCGTAGGGGTCCAATAGGGCCGAAGCCTACTGGGGCCATGGGTTGACTTCCAAAAGGGAAACCGGTAGTCCTGAAACACAAAGGCAAAGAAGGAACATAGGTGTGGGTTTAATTGGCTTCGCCATAATTCGATTAGTCCCCCCCTCTTTAAGGAGTGGCTGGAAAGACCTCACGGCGTCCTCACCTTTTTTTTTTTTTTTATTCTTGATAGGTTTGCGCTTGACCGCTAACTCACCTGATGGAAAGCGACGATGCGGTCGACGATGGAGCGCGCTTACCTAGAAGTAACCTATTCACTCTTGACTTAAAGATTCCCGGGTTGTAGCCATCAGGAAAAACAGATTCCGGCAAGGAATTCCACTCCTCACCTTCCGCAAGACCCAGGTTCTCACCGATCATGGTCAGTTCAATAAGTTCCTGCAGTCGATTTGTGAAGACATGTGACATTTATCAACCCGCACTAGGCCCGCGTGGTGGATTACGGCCCATTCCCTCTCCTAGAGAGAGGAGGCCTGAGTCCCAGCAGTGGAAACATTAAAAGGCTGATTATGTATGTGTTATTTAGTGGACCGTCTGGACCGAGCTCAAGTCGTCGACGGCGCGTACTGTTCCACGCGTGCCTCAAGGAGATGTCAGCAAACCGTAGGGGCCCAGCAGGGTCGAAGCCTACTGGGGCCAACGGTCTGATTCTGAAACGAAAACTCGGCCCTGGTACGAAAGGCAACGAAGTAACAAGAGTGGGTTTTTAGTCAGTAAAAGTCTGACATGTCCTCCCGCTCTGCCTAAGAGCGGGGGATGTCATAAGATGATTTTCCCACCAAAAATAAATAAAAAAAAACCTTAAAAAGCTACCATAATAGCCGTAACATAATTTACCACGCCAGAAATATAGGCATTGTTATAAATCATTCACACCACGATCAATACATTACAAAATCTTTTTATCTCCGAGAATATTGCTTAACATTCAAAAGTCTTTGCATTAGTAATGAGGTGTCAGGTTCGAGTGCCGGCTTAGACAAAAGCGTATATTTATACATAATAAATGTACCCTTTCCATGTCATGCGTTAATAAATGCCTCATTGTAGGGCGTCATATTATTCAATTGAAAGGTTTTATTTGAGCTTCTGAACCTTCGTCTACTGGACTTATGTTTAAATTGGTTTAAGCGTAACTGCAGAGCATTCTGTGTGCGGAGTACGGCTTGTTTTTACGGTTTTGGCGCAAAATGCCTAATTCTCAAAATGGCAGCCGAGTCGCAAAAGGACTGCTTCTCAAAATTGCTAATTCTCAGAATGCCCAATTCTCTATCTATCTATCTATTTGGGTATGGTTTCCGCACTTAGTCCTATGTGGACCATTGTACGTGGGCCATGGCGGCCATAACCTTATGTGGGCTTATTCCAATCAGCCCACCTCTCTCCAAAAACAAATTAGGCCTCTTGGGTTTTTCACGGCATCAATAAGGGAGTTCGGGAATCCTAAGGTTCGTGTACGTATTTCAGTGACACTTTTGCAGTCTAGGAGCACATGTGCAGTCTAGGAGCATATGTGCAATTGTCTCCTCTCCCTCCAAACATGCTCTGCACAGGGGACTGTCTGTGATGCCTATTGTGTGGAGGTGCTTATTCAGTTTGCATTGTCCGGTGATGATTTCCGTCACCAGGCGCAAGCCACCTCTATCCAGTCTTATGAGTTTTTTGGTGAGAGCTTTATTGAGATGTGGCAGGGCCTCCTTGGCCTGCCTGCATCCTGGTGTCGAGGACCACCAGCGCTCTGATTGTATATGCGTGTGTTCACGTAGCCAACTACGCAGCTGACCAAAGGGGACCAGCACAATTGGTTCGGGCCCGAAGACCACCGCTCCATGCCATGCCCAATTCTCTAAATGACTAATTATCAAAATGGCAAATATTCTGTAATTGGGAATATTCTTATAATTAAAAAGTGTATCGCGTTTGGCTCTCTGATTGGTTAAGAGCTGGGAGCGGGCCAAACGGAGCACCGAAGTTCATAAACGTGACGACCGAGTTTACCTACGTCAAATAAACTCACACCGGGCATTCTGTCCGGGTTGTGGGATTGTAAGCGTCACAGAGAACCTGAATACCCAAACAAAACAACAAAAACGGTTTTTTTAGGTGGGAAATTATCCAGACTGAGGGCGTGAGACTTGTCAGACTTTTACTGACTAAAACTCACTCTCGAGGGCCCTGGAACGCAAAGCAAAGAAGGAATTCTTTGCTTTGCGTTTCAGGGCCCCGGGGTACATTTTCACTTAACCCATGGCCCCAGTAGGCTTCAACCGTTGACTTTGGTCAGTAAAAGTCTCCCCCCCCCCACTTCCTTTTTTTAAGTTGGGAAATCATCCAATGACATCTCCTGCCCTTGGGCAGGGCAGGAAAAATAAACTAAAATCCACTCCTGTTCCTTCTTTGCTCTCATTCCAGGGCCCCGGGGTTCTCTTTCGCATCACCCATGGCCCCAATAGGCTTGCTACCCATTACTCACCGTCCGCAAGCCCGCGCCTACGGTGGCCGGAAATCGGGTTCGGAATCCCGGCGGCTGGGGTGTGAGGGCCATTGCCTCGCGCGTGCGGTAGCCTCCTTTGTTAGCATTACTGCAGAAGGAGGCGACCGCCTGCCACTCCTTCTCGCTCCGGACCATAGCCTGTATCAAGGCCCGGCGCGAGAGATCACTGCCGCCGAGCGCCCCCACGATGAGACGTTGCTCTGCCCAGGCGGGGCACATCTCTACCGTATGCTCCACTGTGTCCTCCGGGCGGTCCACACAACCCCCACCCTTCCCTAAGGACCCCCTAGGGTCGGCTTCCAGTCTAACCGGATACGAATAAATACCAGTGTTTTACATGGAGTGACTGCCTATTAGACCTTCACAACTCAGCTACTGGGCAACACGATCAATGGATTGACAGATGGTCAATATTTATAAAGTTATATTTATTAAATAATTTCATAAAAATATATACACATATACATAATCTCTATCTATCCTTTTAGGAATATAGTAGGCACAATGTTATGTTAATTTAGTCAATCTATCTCAAATCTAATGAATATCCCTGTAGCGATCAAAATAATCTTACCCTTCCCAATGACACGCCAAACAATTTAGCTGCTCGTTTGCGCAGGCCCCAACTTAGTTACAATATGTAATTTATTGACAGATGATGAGTCTTCTCTATGTCACGAACGTACTATGTAAGTAATATGTTTCGCTCATTTAACTTATATCCGCGTGGAGTATGGAGACTTTTTTTTGATGCACTATTATCTGAGTCGATTGAGAAGCAAGCCAACAAGATCATCGGCAATGATGCACTTGTCGAGTCAAAACTCCAAAGTCTTGAGCATCGACGTCGGGTAACTAGCCTGTCGGTTTTCTATCCTTTACATTTCGAAGTGTGTGCATTGGATTACACAATTTAATTCCGCCAAATCCGTTCCATCTTCGGACCACAAGACATACCTACGGCGTTGCGCCACCGTTACCTTATTGTACAAGGCGTTTTGGATTCAGCTAGTGATTAGTATTTTTTATTATTGTTGTTATATAATATAATATAATAAAAACCTTTAACCAATTAAAACTATATATACAGTTTTAGTTAGGTATGTGTTGTTTTAGGATATATTTTATTTTCAATATTAATAAGTTTCTTGAAAGGTAGAGATATTATATTATTTATGATCTAGGTAAGGGATTGGTATAAATATGAATGACTAAGTAATAAAAGTAAAGAAAATAAAGCATCTCTATCCTTGAAGTATATCTATGAAAAACTTTCATATGATTGCTGACAATCATTTTAAAAAAAAACTTTAATCAGCTCAGTAATAGACAGAGAGATATTGATCCGATAAATGATCAATCTCATTCTTTGGAGCAAAATTCTCCACGTCGAATTTGAATTAAGAATCTGCCTATTAGGCAGGTACTAAATCTGAAACACACACACACCTAAAAATAAATAAATAAAATAGTTAATAAACTAGTGCGCCTCACCATCAAAGATTGCATCACTGCTTACCATCAGGTGGGTTCCCAGTCAAGCACTAGTTTATTATGAATTAAAAAAATATCTAATTTAAAGATTCAAAAATTCAAAGATTCAAAGATTCAAAGATTCAAAGATTCAAAGATTCAAAGATTCAAAGATTCAAAGATTCAAAGATTCAAAGATTCAAAGATTCAAAGATTCAAAGATTCAAAGATTCAAAGATTCAAAGATTCAAAGATTCAAAAGCATTTATTTCAAATAAACCATTTACAGGCACTTTTGAAATGTCAAGAAGTCAGTCAGTCAGAAAAAAAATGATGCTAATTGCACATTCCAAAGCGTAGATCTCTATGGAGAAGAATGTGCAAGAAACTCCATGGACACTCTTTTCAATCATGTTTTGCAATTACAAATATCTCTGTTACATGTTTCTTGTCGCTATCATGTGAGAACAATGTCAATAATGTAAAAATAAGGAAAATAAAGGCTTTTAATATCAATAAAAATGAAGTGTCATACATACCAATAAGATACAAATACCTATAAAAAAAGAAATTTTTGTCTATCTGTTTGTTCCGGTTTATCTCCGAAACGGCTGTACAAAGTAAAAACTTCTTGAAATGTGTTGTTTGACGAATTTCACGCGGACGTAGTATATAAATAATGTTTTATTTCTTTACACTCTTTCTTCCTTACAGTAAAACAGCTAAATAGTTGTTATTAATTAATTAATTGAAAACCCTAAATAGGGTTTACAATTAATTGAAAACCCTAAATAGGGATTACAATTAACTAAAAACCCTAAATGAAAATCCCTTAATAGGGTTTTCAATTAACTAATTGACTCAAGAAACAAATGGATTTGTACTACTTATATACGGCTAAAACGACATCGTTTTTTTGTGTTTACGCGCAACACTAAAATACATCTAAATACCTTTCAAGCCATTACGTATTAAATAGAGATTAAAACGGTATCAAAGCACTGAAAGGTTGGTTAAATGAAGAGGTCTCATAAATAGTAATAGTTGGTTAGCCCAGCGCTTGAGACCCGTAGGTATACAATAGCCTGTAAGTATCAGAAGATCCTTTAGATTTCAGACCATTCTTTGGAAACAAAATGGTTATTCATTGGAGTTTAGATCCTAATACCTATTATTCAGTGAAGTGATTGTATTTATTATGTTGGCTTGATGAAGACTTGTCCTAAGTTGCAGAAAATAACTTAATTTTCAATTTTTTTATTGTTTTTTATTTTTATTTTCATTTTGTTTCTTCTTGTGGAAAAGCTCATAATGGGTATCATGCGCACTGTTCCCATGTGGTAGATATATTTTAAATGGTGGTATCTGAATTTATTTATTTTTATATTATATTATTTGTTATTATACCACAGTGTCTCAAGACGAAAGTCTATGACCAGTGCGTGTTGCCAGTGATGACATATGGCTCTGAAACGAGATCGCTTACAATTGGCCTCATCAGAAGGCTTAAAGTTACTCAAAGGGCAATGGAAAGGGCTATGCTCGGAGTTTCCTTGCGTGATCACATCAGAAATGAAGATATCCGCAGGAGAACCAAAGTTACAGACATAGCCCAAAGAATCGCCAAACTTAAGTGGCAGTGGGCAGGGCACATTGCTCGCAGAACAGATGGTCGATAGGGACGAAAGGTTCTGGAATGGCGCCCACGTACCGGAAGACGCAGCGTTGGAAGGCCTCCCACAAGGTGGACCGATGACCTGGTGAGGGTCGCGGGAATCCGATGGATGCGCGACGCACAGGACCGATCATTGTGGCGACATTTGGGGGAGGCCTATGTCCAACAGTGGACGTCTTTCGGCTGAAATGATGATGATGATGATGATGATTTGTTATACCCACATCATATTAAAGAGAAATTGCAAAATATTATTATTTGAAATAATTTATTTACTTACTGTAAAATTATTATGACTTTACATTACGTTTTGTAAATTGACACCTATGAATATATTTCCATAAAGTATTCGTTCAATTATATTTTATTCGCGTACGTACGAATATTATGTGTATTTGGCATTTACAACAACTACCGACATGAAATTCACTCAATTTCAACAAACCATTGGCAAAATTGTTTTCAGTAGTAAGTACGCTTTGCGTATCATTTTAAATAATGGTAACATATTAAGAAAAAAAAAACACTAAAATGTGCAAAATAACTTTAATTTCGGAAGTCGGTGTTTCTATAATAGTTTTGTCTCTTCGGTATTTAACACCGACTTTCGAAATTAAAATTGTTTTGCATTTTCAGTGTTTTTTTTTTACTTTGAAATCAGTTGTATTTTTTTTTGTAAAAAGTTTTTTTTTTATTTTACACTTTTTATTTGTGGTACCACAACTAAAAAGTACCCCTCAGCCAAATTTTAATAGTTTGCAAGTTCTATAGTAAGGTACCTATAGAATTTAATCATTAAAACATTGCATTTTACTTGCTACGACAGTTCTGCTGTTTTCCTGTGAGGAGTTAGTTCGTTAGTGGTCTGATTCATATCTTCGAAGTTCATCATCAGATCATAACATTATTTGTATGGGACCAACTTGGAAGTATAATCTTTCAATCAAAAATGTAATTTTCAAAATCGGTCTACAATGACCGAGAAATCGCTAAACTTACATAAAAAAAATATAGAATGAGTCGAACATAGAACCTCCTCCTTTTTGAAGTCGGTTAAAAATATTGTTACTTGATACAAACGTTTGATTGTTCATTTGATTTTATTTTCAACTTATGAACAGTGGTGGCTTAATGGTAACGACCCACCTTACTAGTTGTAGGTCGCGGGTTCAAACCCAGCTGGAAGCTTTACTTTGTGTAATTTATTTCATCACCACTGCTTCTAAAACGGTGAAAAAAAAAAAACAAAATGTCGAAGAAGTGTGATATCTACCATCCTACCCTGGGCTCGCATGGGGATTACAGCCTATTCCCTCAGCTCTCTTCTAGAGAGGAGGCTTGAGCTCCAGCTGTGGGAACGTTATAAAGCTGATAATATTATACCATTTATTTACTAATTTATGTACAAAAATGAAAAGAACAAAAGAAGAGTACAAAGGTGCCACTGATTTAAAAAAAAATCAGTTAACCTGCGACTGGAAAGTTGGGTGAGAGATGTACATAGTGATACAATGAATATTGTACGACTAATGATAATATTTTGTAGTGGGAGTAGCCTGCCGGCCTGCTACATTATTCTCAACCACTACACTCCTAAGGGCCGACGCAGCATTAAACGGGAGCCCGTGCGGTCCCATACAAAAGTGCAACGTCGCGGCTCGCCGCGCGGGCACCCGTCGCACGCAACCGCGCCCGCACCCTTTTTAATACGCAATAATACATTAAAGTTCTTCATCGACACGACTACATGCACACCGTTAAAGTTGAACTAGCGTAACTGCGCAGGTAATAATCCGGTTTCCGCTACGGGGACCGCCGCACACGACACACGCGCGACGTCACGCGACGGTTAGCCGCACAAGCGCCTGCTTAACGCAGCGTTGGCCCTAAAAGCCAGTTAGCAGTAGCAACTATCGAAAAGGTACTTTGTTAATGGAGCCTAATCAGTTTTAAAGAAATGATTCAACCATTTAGTGTAATACAACGAAATTAATAAGAAAATAATAGCGAATGAGTAAGAAAGACAAGACATCTCTTTAACTTTTTCCTAATTAGCTTGGTATTGGTTTCCAATCTAACTAGGTGCGGCTGAATACCCGTGTTTTATATAGAGCGACTACCTATCAGACCTCGACAACCCAGTTACTGGGCGACATGACACAACTGCCCCCCTAGCCAAGTCACAAACGATAAACGTAAACTCTCAGTAGTCTTTAATAGACTTTCAACTTTATGTTATTGGATATAAAGTTGAAAATCTATTGAAGATTACATAGTGTTTTCGTTCGTTCCGGTCGCTAACGCTCAGTAGTCTTTAATAGATTTTCAACTTTATGTTCTTAGGTATAAAGTTGAAAATCTATTGGAGATTACTAAGCGTTCACGTTTATCGTTTGCAACTTGGCTAGGGGGGCTGATGGTCAGAGTTTCTGTCGTCTTACTACCTGTAATGACTGTCAAAGATAATAAATGAATAATAATATAAAAACAAATAAATAAAAAAATAAATAATATTATATGAATAATAATATTCCACAACTATCACACAACGCCTCTAGTCCCAAGCTAAGCAGAGCTTGTGTTATGGGTACTAGACAACTGATAAACATACTAATATATTTCTAAATACATACATATATAGATAAATTACACCCAGACACAGAACAAATGATCGTGCTCATCACACAAACATTTGCCTTGGGTGGGAATCGAAACCACGACCTCCGGCATAGCAGTCAGGGTCACTAACCACTAGACCAGTCAAAAGATCTACGAATGATAACTGGGACAAACGGCTACGAAAAAGAAACACAAAATAGCACAATACCTTACATACCTTATTGGTAATGACAGTTTGAGCCGTTTGGGGTCAAAACGCTTAGATCTTGGGGTCCGAGTGCGCGTCTCCTTTTCAAGGAAATTTCAATTTCAAGACTATAAGCCTGGCTCGTTCTTCGCCCAAAGAATTAGCATTGCCAGTCAACGTGGCAATGCTGCCAGTCTTTTGGGCACATTTCCGGATGACAACTATGTGGAGGAGTACTTCAACGCCTGAGTGTATTTTGTGTATTTGTATTATATGTTGGCCTGTTGGTCTAGTGGTTAGTGGCCCTGACTGCTATGCCGGAGGTCGTGGGTTCGATTCCCACTCAGGACAAATGTTTGTGTGATGAGCACGATCATTTTGTTCTGTGTCTGGTTGTAATTTATCTATATATGTATGTATTTAGAAATATATACGTATGTATATCAGTTGTCTAGTACTCATAACACAAGCTCTGCTTAGCTTGAGACTAGACGGCGTTGTGTGATAGTTGTGGATTATTATTATTATGTACATAGTTGGGTTTAGATAATAGTATTTATAGTTAATATTGAAGTCCCTACTATGACTATACATATATACTAAAAATTCAAACAAAATGCTATTAAATATTTCATAGCAAATGTTGTTTTTACATCCTAAAATTTTAGTGATCCTCTAACCCTAATAAATAAAACTACAAACTAACCTACCTCGACAAAAACTAATTCACCGTTAATAATAAATACACCCTTATTACTAGTAACGATATTTGCCCATTACCATAATAGTAATGGCTTTGGCACTTTGCAGTCACTCAAACCATTTTCAGAAACGAAAACCCGAGGCCTAAATAAACTCATGTAGACATTACCTTTCCTAAATTATCAGGTAAAACACACACTTCAAATATTTTTCGCAGAATTTTGTAGATCCAAAATTTCAAGTTGTGTTATTTTTGTGTTCATGTACGATTAATGATATTTATTTTGCAAATTAGTCATATCTCAGGTTGACTGCTGCAGAGATAAT
This sequence comes from Mythimna impura, assembly GCA_905147345.3. Lineage (NCBI taxonomy): Eukaryota > Metazoa > Arthropoda > Insecta > Lepidoptera > Noctuidae > Mythimna > Mythimna impura. The sequence goes on along the minus strand of LR990349.1, from coordinate 28,633,585 downwards.
CTGGCCAAATGGGGTTTCTTTGACCCATCGCAAATTACCGAAAAAACCGGTTAAAGTACCGAGAAAAGGATCACACAGGTTTGAGTGGACTCATTCAGGAATTGCTGTGATATTTAAAGAGCTGAACGATCTGACGAACAATTCCAATAGGCCTCAGAAAACACTGTTAGGTTTGGTAACAGCTTGGTGAAAATAAAAATGTTCTTAAAAGTTTTCATCGTCATCATTTCAGCCAAAAGACGTCGACTGTTGGACATAGGCCTCCACAAGTGTCGCCAAAAAGAACGGTCCTGTGCGTCTCGCATTCATCGGATTCTCGCAACCCTTACCAGGTCATCGGTTCACCTTGAAGGAGGCCTTCCAACGCTACGTCTTCCGGTACTTGGTCGCCATTTCAGAACCTTTCGGCCCCAACGGCCATCCGTTCTGCGAACAACGTGCCCTACCCATTGCCACTTAAATTTGGCGATTCTTCGCGCTATGTCGGTAACTTGGTTCTCTTGAAAAGTTTTATATTGATTCATTAAACACGTAGCTAGGTAGTGATGCAACAAAACCAGCATTATTTATTTTGACAGCTATTCCATAAGTTTTTTTTTTTTTTTATTATTATTGATAGGCTCGCGTTTGACCACCATCTCACTTGATGGTAAGCGATGATGTGGCCGACGATGGAGCACGCTTGCCTAGAAGTAACCTATTCACTCTTGACTTAAAGACCCCTAGGTTGTAGCTATCAGGGAACACAGACTCGGGCAGGGAATTCCACTCCTTAGCTGTACGCATTATGAATGTGTTCCCAAAACGCTTTGTACGTATGGGTGGGATGTCCACCATGTACCGATGGCGCAACGCCGTACGTCTAGTGGTCCGATGATGGAACGGACTTGGTGGAATTAAATTGTGCAATTCCAACGCACACTCCCCGAAGTGTAAACGATAGAAAACCGACAGGCCAGCAACTCGGCGTCGATGCTCAAGGCTTTGGAGTTTTGATTCGACAAGTGCATCATCACCGATGATTCTCTTGGCTCGCTTCTCAATCGACTCCAGAGCATCAAGCTGGTATTTGGCAGACCCATCCCAAAGATGAGAGCAGTATTCCATACACGATCGAACTTGCGCTTGATAAAGTTTGAGCAGCTGTTCCGGCGTGAAGTACTGTCTCACCTTGGCCAAGATCCCCAATTTTTTGGCAGCCTGTTGAGCTTTAGCCTCGATGAAAGAGCCGAAATTGAGGGTAGATGACAACGTTACCCCAAGAAGCTCAAGGTCACTGGTTATCGGCACGGTTACACCCCGGAATGATGGAGCCGGGTGGAATTGGTTCCGTTTGGCGGAAAAAAGACACGCCTGGGTTTTAGCAGCATTGAACTTGACCAGATTGGCATCGCCCCAGTCGGATACTGCCTTCAAGGAAAAGTTCAAGCGTTCAACCATAGCCTCTCGGAAAAACTGGATCTGTGACCCACTAGCACGTGCATCGGACACGTATCTCTCAGCAACAGTGCTATCGTCTGCATACCCAAAGGTACCGGGTTTAAGAAGGTCGTTTATGTGCAGCAAGAACAGTGTTGCCGAGAGTACCGACCCCTGAGGGACCCCGGCATTAATTTCCATTTGACCGGACGAGCAGCCATCAATAACCACTCGGATGGATCGCCCCCTCAAGAAGTCTGCGATCCAGTCACACAGACCAGTGGGCAGACCGAAGGAAGGAAGCTTAGCAATAAGGCTATCATGCCAGACCCTGTCAAAGGCCTTCGAGATATCAAGGGAGACTGCAAGTGCTTCCCCATGCTTCTCGATGGCCTCGCTCCAGATGTGAATGGCATACGCTAGAAGATCCCCAGTTGACCGATTTCGGCGAAAGCCGTATTGACGATCACTGAGGATGTCATTAGCTTCTAGGTATGCCAGGAGCTTATTATTGATCACTCGTTCCATACTCTTGCAGAGAATGGACGTTACCGAGATAGGTCTGTAATTAGCAGGGTCAGCCCGACTACCCTTCTTGGGCACGGGTTGCACGTTAGCTTGCTTCCAAGCCATCAGTACTTTTCCAGCCTCAAACGAAAGACGAAATAAGCGTGTCAGGATCGGAGACAGTTCAGGCGCACAAGTTTTTAAAACAATTGCTGGTATCCCGTCGGGACCACTGGCTTTGTTCACGTCAAGGTTACGTAGCACCCTACGGACGTCCTTCTGATGGATGCGTATGTCTGCCATAGTCGTCTCGCATCGCTCAGGAAAGGCAGGGGGCCGCGCGTTACCAGAATCAAGACGTGAAGATTCCGCAAAAAGAGAGGCAAATAGATTTACTTTCTCCTCAGCAGTGTGGGCCAGCAACCCATCGGGTTTCAGCAGTGGTGGTAGTGAGGGACGGCAGAAGTTCGATTCAACAGATTTAGTCAGGGACCAAAACGCTTTACTACCTGCTGGGTATGAAGCAAGTTTGTTCCCAATTCGGCTAATGTGGTCATACCGAGACCTCCGCATCACCTTCTTGCAGGATTTGGCAGCCCTATTATAGGCTCTCTTTTTTTGAGTCACGTCACTTGCCTTGCGCCTACGAGCGTCGACCCATTCTTGGTATGCCGTATGTTTAAGCGCTTCAGCGCGATTACATTCGGCGCCAAACCAAGGTCGAACCTTGTCAGACATTGTTACATCAGAGAATGGAATGTAATATTCCATCCCCCGACGCAACACATCCGACACTGCGTCCGCGCACAACGACGGATCAGCGGAAGAGAAGCAAGTAGGCTGCCAAGGATAGCATGCGAAGAAAGAACGCATACCATCCCAATCTGCTGACTTGTATCGCCAAACCCGCCGGGTGCCTCTTGGGCTGGGATCGGGCGGGGAATAGACGGATACAGATTTCACCAGACAATGGTCGGAACTACCTATTGGTGAAGATATCGACACTGAGTACCGGTCCGGATCTGTAGTCAACAGAAGGTCCAAGCAATTGGCCATGTGTGACTCAACATCCGGCACCCTTGTAGCCCCCTGGACCAGCTGGGCGAGATTTAACGCTAGCGCTAGCTTCCGCGTCTCTCGCCCAGCATGGTCTGTGCACTGGTATGGGAAGAGCCACTCCTGATGGTGGGCATTGAAATCCCCCAGTATCACCAATTGGGCAGAAGGGTACCGCTGCTGAGCCACATCCGCAGCCTCACTAAGGTGCTGTGTGAGCCTGGTTGTCTCCTGATCACCACTGTGCGAACGGTAGACACAAGCATAGACAATTTGATCTATGCCAGTGTCCACCAAAGCCCAAAGCGTGGAGTACCTGGAGTCCTCAAGATTGCGGAGACGCCGATAGCAGATGTCGTCCCGGGCATACATACATACACCCGCGCGTGGTTTAAAATGGTGCTCCAGGGTAAACCCTGGGTAAGATAAGTACGACACGCCTGACAGACTACGGATCTGCGTCTCCGAAAGAAAAAAAAGAGCAGGTTTCTCAGTCTCCAGATGGTGGTGGACTGCGACGAGATTTGAGTGCAGTCCTCGGATATTACTGAGGTGCACTTTAAGAGAGAGGGAGTGCTGCCGCTGTTTAACATTTCTCTTTTTATTCTTTGCCATTTTGTGTAGTAAGAGTGAATGAAGGAGAGGAGAAGGAAGTGAGATGGGGTTTCACGCTGCTATTCTTCAGGCAAGCACTGATAGGACGGCATCATTGGGGTACTAGTCCGGAGACTGCGGGGACGCCCGAGCCCCCCCGGGAGTGTCCATCGGGCCCTCTCCTCTGGTCGTGGTAAGTTGCTGTAGTAAGAGACTACGACCAAAATCTTAACGACCACTACAAAAAACCTGTACCTAGTGCTTTATACGATTCTGTTACCAAAACTATGAATCCCATAGACCATCCACTGCGACCGCAAGACTAAATAATCATTTTTAATTAATTACTAAAGAGGTTTCTCTGAAGATGAGGTTTCTCACACCATAAAGACGCCTATAGATAGGCATGACATGACTATATAACATAGCGTTGTCAAAGAAATTGTTTTGTTTAAAGAACTTACATAGAAAGTTGTGTAATCTCTTTGCGTCTGTCTACATAATTTTTAAAACATAACGAAAAAACGATAAGTACCAACAAAGTGACCAAGAAAAAAAACAATTTTCCCGAAATATGAAAAATTAAGCGATACAAGGAAAAAGGAATTTCCTCAAAGACGATGTCAAAACGGACCTCACCCTTTATCTAAAGGTCCGTTGAGATCATTACCATAAAAATATAAAGCGATTTTGGGTTCTCCTGGGTCCAAGAGTCAAAGAGCTCCGGTCCAGGGACTGACCGTATTATTGTCTCACATTTGCATATACAGGAAATTGCATTATGTAGCTTTACATGTAAAAGTAATAATAAAATAGCTAGGTCCCGTTTTTGGGGACTTTCTGCTGATTTTGGGCTCGTGGGGGATTTTCGCTTACATAAAATTATGGTTGTGATATCAAGTGGGATAAGAGAGAACAAAAGGTTAGGTATATATATTTGTTATACTTGTAACCGGTATTGTCTTTCCATGTTGATTTCTTTCCGCAAATTTTTAAGGTACTTTCTCGTGTTTCACAAATTTACTAAGCGTACCGTGGACTAAGCGCTACAAACTATGAAATAACTTTTACGGGACTTGTGGTTATTACCTATCTAAACTGCATAGCATAATCAGCCTTTCAATGTTCCAACTGCTGGGACTTAGGCCTCCTCTCTAGGAGAGGGTATGGGCCGTAATCCAGCACGCGGGCCCAGTGCGGGTTGGTGAATATCACATGTCTTCGAATTTTTGGTTCTAGGACATGCCGGTTTCACGATGTTTATCTTCACCGTTTTAAGAGCAGTGGTGATGAAATAAATTACACAAAGCAATGTGCCTGGCTGGGTTTGAACCCGCGACCTACAACTCGTAAGTCGGAGCCGTTACCACTCAGCCACCACTGCTCTCCTAAACTGTATCTTTCTTTTTTAGGGACCAAGGATATCACATTTTTCATCCATCTCATATATTCTATTCAGTTTGGCCAGCTCTTTAATTATGACTACAAACAATGATAATGATGAGATTATTCGTTTCCCGTATTTTAATCTCGCCTTAATTAAACCGAGTATTATTAATTATTTATTTTAATTCCATATGGTAGAGTATTTTTATTACAAATGTCAAAGTTAATTTTTATTTTTATTTCAATTTGTAAATTAATATAATAATTATTTTATTTCACAAAATGATAATTAGTTTATTTTAAAAGCACTATCACTAATTGTATGAAATTTTTATTTATGTGTAAGCTGTGTACTTCTTTAAGTGACAAGTTCACCATAATAACAGATATATATGTAATTATCACTTCAGTCGAAAGACGTACACTGTTGGACATAGACCTCCCCGAAGTGTCACCACAACCACCGGCCTTGTGCGTCTCGCAAACATCAGATTCTCGCGACCCTCGCCAATTCATCGGTCCACGTTGTAGAAGCCCTACATACGCTGCATCTTTCAGTATGCGGCCACCAATCCAGAACTTTACGGCTCTATTTAATTGACCATCTGTTCTGCGAGCAATGTGCCCTGTCCACTGCCACTTAAGTTTGGCAATTCTTTTATGTCGGTAACAAAAATACAAACATCATGTTCCATCATAATTAAGTACATTAGTCAGTGATGCCAAAGCGACATCTGTAGTTACGCAATGACGCAACAACTGCGTCAAGTGATTATCAGGACTTCTACCTATACGACAAATTGTAAAGCTCGTTGGCTGTAAGGACGCACTTCTCTTAATGAGTCCTGTGTGATACACTGCTAACATTTGTGCCATGTTCTAAAATATTGCTGTTTATTTGATGTTGTTTTTGAAAGGATTGGTGGGGAGTTAAAATTTATGACGGGTTTTGGAGGTTTTTAAATAGGATACTGTAGTAGAGACACAGAATTTACCTAATATATTACTGTAAATAAAACTATTCACCGAAAGATCGTGCGACCTGGCTAGCCTACTGTGAGAGCTACAGCCTGGCTGTTTTTACCAGATATCTGTTACTTGAGTTATGGAGCTGTACTTGAGATGGAATATATAAAAAAAAGATAAATAATGTGCGTCGTGACTAAAAGTTCAGAAATCAGAAACGTTTATTTCAAATAGACCAATTACAGGCACTTTTGAATTGTCAAAATGTCGGTCAGTCAAAAAAAATACAAGTGAAGCTAAATTGCACGTTCCAAAGCGTAGATCTCTATGGAGAAGAACGTGCAAGAAACTCCATGGACACTCTTTTAAATCATATTATGAGTTACATAAATCTTGGTTACATATTTCTGGTCGCTTCTAATTGTGAGCACAATGTAGATAAGTAATAATAATAAAAATAAAAAATAAAAAAACTAATTTAAGAAAATAGAAATTGAATTAAGTCACTGGCAGCTAAGAGATGACCAGTCTCAACTGACGGCACCCGTTCACGAGCATGACGCGTGCATCAGCCCCACTCAACTCAACCGTTTTGAAGGGAACCGAATGACCCAATAACACGTGCCACCATCAGCGAGACATTTGAGTGAGCATGACAAACTCTCAACTGCCATGCTCGTAATGTCAAACAAGTCGTAACCTAATAAAAATGCTCCATGGTACTTCACATTCACAAAACTTGAAAAACAAAGTGCGTCTACATCTTGGTATGGTCAAGTGAAGAGGACGGATAAAACGCATATTATGTTACTAAAAGAGTTATGAGTATACATGATGTAGATGGATGGAGAGGGAGAGATAAGAAAAGATGGATAGATTATGTAAGGAATGATTTGAAAGAAAAGGAAGTTAATAATAGCGTGACAAGTGACCCCAAGTTATATAGGACAAAGGCAAGAAGATCATGAATTTGCTTCGTTCTACATTACCTTGCTCAGGTCTTTTTTATTGAGGTGGAAAATCATCTAATGGCTTCTCCCACTCTAAGGTGGAGTGAAAGGGCGTGTCAGACTTTTATTAACTAAAATCACGCCTATGTTGTTTCAGTTGCCCTTTGCATTTTAGAAGCTCAAGCTTCTTTATCAGAAGTTTTCCCATGGCCCTAGCAGGCATCGGCTCTGCTGAGCCTCTTCGATTTTGCTGACATCTCTTTTAGTTTGAGACATCGTATATGTACAGGACATGCGTCATTTGCTATGCTGTCCATCCTGCACAACCAACTGCAGTTTTCAGGATCTATACGAGGCCAACAACAGAGCCGTAGAGGTTGCCAAATACTGGTCAGATAAAATTAATTGGAGTTCATCGTCACGAAAAGAAGAAGAAGACATCTCTTTAAGCCCCGCGTTACAGTAACGTGCCTTTGACGACTCGGGATCGGACCTGCAATGGCCTTGACTTTTGACTGACCTGTTGGTCTAGTGGTTAGTGGCCCTGACTACTATGCCGGAGGTCGTGGGTTCGATTCCCACCCAGGACAAACGTTTGTGTGATGAGCACGATCATTTGTTCTGTGTCTGGGTGTAATTTATCTATAATATTTTTGTATTTAGAAATATATAAGTATGTTTATCAGTTGTCTAGTACTCATAACACAAGCTCTGCTTAGCTTGAGACTAGACGGCGTTGTGTGATAGTTATGGAATAAAAAAATAAAAAAATGACGAGTGGACAGCGAGCTACTTATTGTTCGTCGATCGCTAGCCCGATCGCTTTGTATAGGTCTGCTGAAACCTTTAAAGAAGGTTCGCTAGAATGACAAACTATTTAACCAAACAAATAGTTTTTCTTTTCACAAAAACTTCTTTCTCAAAACACCGGGTCAAAATGACCGAAGTTTATCCGCGATGACCGTCCAATAATACCCAGAAGCGGGTATTTTAATTGTCATTACCCGGGTCACACCCAGATTATCAGGGTGGCATGATTAAAAACCTTTTGTAATACCCGCTAGGGGTGTCCGACTACGTTTCATTTATTTTAATTAGTATTGTTTTTAACGATGAACTCGTTTGTTGGATTTCCATGGTGATTGTGTCGGCAATTATTTATTAAAATGTATGTCACTATAACTGCATCATTATTGAGAATAGCACCATTTGAATAACGAATGATCTCACATCACTATAGTCGCTTGGACTATATATACAAACTATAATAGCTTTTGCCAGCGGTTTCGCCCACGTGAAAGTCGGTTTCTCTATACAAACTTTGGACCCCCTTTTGGACCCCTTAGGGGGTGAATTTCGAAAAATTCGTTTTTAGCGGATGTTAACATACTATAAGGAACCTATCTGCCAAATTTTAAGTTTGTAGGTTTTATAGTTTCTGAGATTTCGTGATTAATCAGTGACTGGTATTTCACAAAAGCCTATAATAAAAAGTTAGAAGCTAGTGCACGGTCTGAATTGGCTGTTTCTTATGGAGAAACCCCACGAAAACACTTTAAGGTTGCTATATAAAAATAATTAAATTTTACAATACTTTCATAATGAAACATTATGTTGGGTTCAAGTTTCTTGTATGGGAGCCCCATTTATACATACAATATTTATTTTATTTTATTCTGATTTTTGTTATAGCGGCAACAAAAATATTTCATCAATGAAAATTTCAACTGTCTAGCTATAATGGTTTATGAGACAGACAGACGGACAGCAAATTGATAGCAATAGGGTCCGGTTTTGACTCTTTGGATACGGAACCCTAAAAGTAAGATCATATTGAAATCCACGCACAAACTTAATTAGGCACCACAGCCGTTCTTTTATATTTACTCAAACATTTAACTAGATTAAATGTCTCAGCACATAGATTAATATGATAATAAATTTTAATTAATGAATTAATTACTTTGTTTGAAAAATTTAATAAATGTGTAAATGTAGACTGTAAATCTCTGAGTGGATAATCTCAAAAGACGATTTAGTAATTAAATATCTTTTGACGAACATTATGTAGACTAGATATTATTGGATTTAATTACCATCGATGTAATTGGTAGCGGTTTGAATGTTGGTAATATAATAATTACTTTATACGTTTCGGGCCTTTTGAAATGTTACAATTTTGTCTTTGAGGAAAATTGTATGTGAATTATTGACAACGTTAAAATTAAGCTAAATAAAGCTTCTATCATGCGCCGTACGCGCGACAGTCTCAACACCATCCTGCGCGCGCTGGCGGACCGGTGGGACTCTCCGATGCTAGCTCGCTGCTACATGCAGTCGTACAGTGATTTTCCACCATCATCGTGAAGTCCACCCGGACTGGCCAGTTATTGTTTAGCCATTAATATTTTTTTTACTAACACTAGTTTGTAAGCTCGCATTGTATTAACAAATATGGATGTAATCGCAAGATGAATCTGAAATAAATAATTTATTAAAATCATTATCAAAGAACCCTTTTTTAAGTGGGAAATCATGTAATGACTTCTCCTCTCCCGCTCTAGGGCGGAGCGCAAGGGAGTGTCAGGCTTTTACTGATTAAAACCCCCTCCTATTTTCCTTCTTGGCCATGCGTCCCAGGACCCCGGGTTTTCCTTTCCTTTGCTTTTTTGGTGGAAAATCATCAAATGATTTTCTACTCTGGGTGGAGCGAGAGAAAGTATCAAACGTGGCCAGTTGGTCTAGTGGTTAGTGGTCCTGACTGCTATGCCGGAGGTCGTGGGTTCGATTCCCACCCAGGACAAATGTTTGTGTGATGAGCCTGATCACATGCTCTGTGTATGGGTGTAATTTATTTATAATATGCATGTATTTAGAAATATATAAGTAGGTATGTTTATCAGTTGTCTAGTACTCATACCACAAGTTCTGCATAGTTTGGGACTAGATGGCGTTTTGTGAAATTTGTAGACTATTATTTAAAAAAAAGTAAAAAAATTGAAAATAAATCTTTTGTAAAAATAATGTGTAGGAAATTTAATGAGCTTTCTTTCGTCTAATACAGTTCCATGTATCAGTTCAAATCTCTTCATGTTATATGAGTGTGCAAGGTTTGGCATTAATACTATCTAATTTTTATGGATGAAATAGTGATAGGCAATGTCTTTAATGCTTAGCTTAAGTGTATATTTTCTTGGTATCATAATAGGCGTGGTGGCCGTGTCATTTGCTTCTATATGAAGAACAAGTTATGTGGCTAAAAAAAAAACTTGGCATTGAGACTTGGAAGCCATAGATATCATCAAGTCAATTGGAATTGTGCTACTTTTAACTTATAGAATTTCCCTTTAGAAAAAGTAACAGTAAAAGTAAGTGTGTGAGCAGTTGTGGCCGAGCGGTAACGGCTCCGACTTACGAGTTGTAGGTCGCGGGTTCAAACCCAGCCAAGCGCATTACTTTGTGTAGGTAATTTATTTCATCACCACTGCTCTCAAAACGGTGAAGGAAAACATCGTAAGGAAACCGGCATGTCCTAAAACCAAAAATTCGAAGACAGGTGACATTCACCAACCCGCACTGGGCCCGCGTGGTAGATTACGGCCCATTCATTTCCTCTCCTAGAGAGGTGGCCTGAGTCCCAGCAGTGGGAACATTAAAAGGCTGATTATATGCTTTATGCTAAAAGTAATACACTTCCATGAGCACAAATTTTGAAAATCTTTGCGATATTGTGAAAAATTATCAGAAATCGTTCTTATAATGTGTAAAATTTTCAAAATTAATTTCTGTTTCAAGCAATTTTTTTTAATAATCAACCCTACATTGTGCGAAATCTTCAAAAATCGTTCCTGTATTGTGCAAAATTTCAAGTTGTAATGTACAAAATCTTTAAAATATATTCCTATATTGTACAAAATGTTTAATAACCTTTACTGTATTTTTGAGTAATTTAATTCATCTCCACAGCTCTCAAAACGGTGAAGGAAAATATCGTGAGGAAACCGGGATGTCCTAGAACCAAAAATTCGAAGACATGTGACATTTTTCAGAAAATCTTTTCTATATTGTGAAAAATTATCAAAATTAATTTCTGTTTTAAGCAATCTTTTTTTAAAATCGACCCTGTATTGTTCGAAATCTTTAAAAATTTATTGTGCAAAATTAGATGTTCTATTGTACAAAATCTTTAAAATTATATTCTTTTTTTCTTTCTTTTTTCTATATTGTACAAAATTTACAATACCTTACTTACTTACCTTATACCTTTACTGTTTTTTTCAAAAAATCAAGTTTTTGGGCTCAATATAAATGCAAAAAAAAAAAGATTCGATTTTATTTTAGTCCAACAATCATAGACTTGATAAAGTCTACTTTAACTTGTTTGGAACTTTCTTAACGGTTTTTTGTAGACGGGTTTGTGAAATTGTTAAATTTTTATATTTCCAACTTTTTAGACAGTTGTTTTTTTTAAATTTAATACTTATTCAATATTTTTGGTATTATCTCGGTGAGCCAATTAGTTGCTGTTTTTCAATTACACAAACATAAACATACGATTACACTTACTTAAATACACAGTTTATTTCGTTTTTTTTTTAATTTAAAATTTAATCGCAACTTAAAATCATAACGCAAGACAGGAAGGCGAAAGGAAATTTTCCGACAGCGAGACACATACAAATCTATCTAGCTGTTTAGTCTGCAACTGCCAGCGTTCCAAAGATATAAATGATAAATGATAAATAAATGATAAATGATATTTATTTTGTAAATAGGTTTAAAAAACACTTTTACACGTCAATTTTTTTTTCGTCATTTTTAAACTAGATGAGGCCGGTGTTTCCTAGCTGACTACCCTGAGAAGAAACACCGAAACAAACTCAGGGGTCAAAGTCTCTTTTAAAGTCCATACAGTAAATATGTAATGGTCAAATCACATGAGAACCATGCAGATTTGTCTGAAATGGTCTTTTGAAGAAAGAACCTTACAGATTTGAGTGGACCTGTCCAGTCAGTGCAAGCATTTGTCAGTATTCGTAAAGCTCAACTCAGGACTACTAAGGAGCTCAACTACTTGACGAACAATACCAAGGAAAGGACATTTGGGTAGGCCGCAGAAAATACTCAAATTCCCAGACATACGTTAAAATTACTGAAAAGGAAAAAAAAAAAGCAATCAACATAGTCCTCACGTTCACAATAATAAAAAGAAAAATATTGTTTACAATACTAAGTAAACATTGATGTCAAAGATTAATAGAGAAAGAGAAAAAAAAAAGTCAAATTGCAAATTAAAAATTATCTACAATATCAAATTGTAATAAATAATAATAATAAAAAGCAAAATTGAAATTAAAAACAAAAGAAAAAAAATAATAATAAGACAACAGTTGCAGTGCGTACTGGAGCAGGTCAATCCCAAGCCTTTTGGTCCTCAACATAGTCCTTTATAGTATAAAAAGCCTTTTGGCAAAGTTTTCGCTTTACAAATAATTTGAATTTATTAAGGCTTAGTTGTTGAATATTACTAGGAAGTTTATTATAGAAGTGTATGCATTGGCATCTAAATGAGCCCCCTATTTTTTTCAGCCTGGTTGTAGGAACCACAAATTTGTGTTTGTTCCTAGTATTAAAATTATGAACATCACTGTATTTTTTAAACATGTTTATATTTTTATGTACATACAAAATATTCTCGTAAATATACTGTGAAGGTACAGTCATTATATTAATTTCTTTAAATTTATCTCTGAGGGAGTATCTGGGACTTAATTTATAAATCAACATATGATAACATTATAAATAACATATATATATACATACATAATATACATTGAAAGTCTCTAAAAACATTATTTTTTTTAGGTATCTATATAAATCGACTGCAAAGTAGTTAGCAGGTAATCATGAAATAGACACGTTGGTTTATTTAGGAGGCACATTTTAATTTAATGCAGTTGCAAAAAAAGTTCACTTCGAAAATTTTACTAAAACATGCGGAAAAAATACTTTTAAATTCATAGCGGTAAACTATGATTTTCTCGAAAAACTATATTTAGTAGGTATTGGACTTCACGGTCGATATATACCTACATAATATACATAATTATTTATAATTTTTGAACGTACAAGTCTATTTGTTCATTTGTTTTAACAAAATATTCGATGTCTACCACTTTCCCCAGAATATGTACGACCTTGTAGCGAGCCAGATCGAATGTAACCGATTATACAGTCGCTTGACAACGATGTATCGGTTGCAGCGAGATTAACTAACCGCTCAATTATTACGGGCTAAGCTTTGTACTAGTGTATCGGAATTGTTGAGGAAATATGGGTGTACCTAATGGGAATATTGAATTAAAAATTCTGATAGGTATTCTCTTTGATATGCCACAGAACAACGTATCATATTTAAGGTTTTTTTTTTTATTGATATAATCCAGTGCTGTGTGTATAATCCGTGTGCAGGGATGTAATCATTGATGGTGAGGTGCACTAGTTTATTAAGAGCCTATTCACTCTAGCCTTGAAGACACCTAAATTATAGTTGGACAGAAAGACCGCAGCAGGCAAATTGTTCCAGTCCTTCGATGAACGCGGTATAAATGAAGAAGCGATACGCTTAGACCGGACCGTCGAAGTTTCAACAACGTAAGGGTGGATACCCGCCCTACGTACGGGGTGCCCGATGGTAGAAAGGAGATGGCGGAATCAAGTCATGCAATTCCCGCGCACACTCTCCAAAATGCAACCTGTAAAATACCGAAAGGCTGGCTGATTTTGGCATTTTATGCATAGGTAATTTTATTTGGATTGCATTATATATATATATAAAAGGAGATACTGACTGACTGACATATCAATGCTTAACTCTAAGACTAGGAACGTGAAATTTTGCACAAAGCTTGCTTTTACGACGTAGACGAGCAATAAGAGAGGATTTTTCAAAATTTATTCCCTAAGGGGATGAAACGGGGGTCCAAGTTTGTATGATGAAAACCTTCTTTCATGCGGGCAAAGCCACTGGCAGAAGTACTTATGTACCTGTATTTATACAGCAATGTTTCGTTATGTTTTCGATTGATCAATCAGTGATAAATACTAATCCAAACCACAGTGTCTCAATACGAAAGTCTATGACCGTGCATGTTGCCAGTGATGACATATGGCACTGAAACATGGTCGCTTACAATGGGCCTCATCAGAAGGCTTACAGTCACCCAAAGGGTAATGAAAAGGGCTATGCTCGGAGTTTCCTTGCGTGATCGCATAAAGAATGAAGATATCCGCAGGAGAACCAAGGTCGCCGACATATCGCGAAGAATCGCCAAACTAAACTGGCAGTGGGCAGGGAACATTGCTCGTAGATCGGATGGTCGATGGGGCCGAAAGGTTTTAGAGTGGCGACCGCACATCGGAAAACGCAGCGTTGGAAGGCCTCGCACAAGGTGGACCGACGACCTGGTGAGAGTCGCGGGAGTGCGGTGGATGCGAGACGCACAGGATCGGTCGTTGTGGCGACGCTTGGGGGAGGCCTATGTCCAGCAGTGGACGTCTTTTGGCTGAAATGATGATGATGATAAAGACAAATCCACAAAAAAAAATTAAGACTGACGGTGTTTTTCAACTTTAATTGCCATTGTAGGTATATAAACTGTTATTTTTTTTCTCGTTATTCCCGTGACGAAACATGTTTACTAATAGCCGCTTGTGACCAAATCATTCAGTACAGTATCGTTGCAAAGAAAAGTGGACCCAAACGCCCAAAGAGTAATATAAAAAATCACATTTAGAAATTAAATGATGAAATTTTGTTATATTGTTCAAAAGATCATATCGATGGCTTAGAGTGAAAACATCGGATATGCAATTTTAGGTAATTTTATTTTATGATATTTCTGAAAAGAAAAGCTCGTAACGCACAATCTTGTATCACGCAAAATTTTGATTGGATACTTGTAGCGCCATCTACGATGTTGAATGCATATCTTGCTCGAGTCAGTTTGGTGTGATCACCTCGCGACGGCACGTCAAAACTTGCGGAAAAAATTAAAAAAAAAAAACAAGAAAAATAAGCGTTTGAAATAAATCAATAGTTTTAAATTTTCGAATAAAACACGAAGAAGCACATCAAAATTACATGATAATAACGGTCTAATTTGGTTTTTTGTGCCTCCTGAAAAGTTACGTATTTCACAGAACTTACGAGGTATTCACTCTAAGCCATCGATATGACTTACCTCCTTCTCCTTTCTTTCTTTTATTATGTATAGGCGTTTGACCACTATCTCACCTCATGATAAGCGATGATGTGGTCGACAATGGAGCACGCTTGCCTAGAAGTAACCTATTCACTCTAGAATTAAACACCCCTAGACCGTCCATTTATTTATTTTTAGACAGACAAACTCTAATATAGATAGGTAGGTACATAAAAAAATGGTCCTGTAATGGGTTAAACACAAAACCTCAATTACATTTCAGCTGCATTACTTATGTAAAGGTATGTATGTATTTACCGCTACACATTATAATTCTCAAAATCACCAAAAATATATTGACTCACTCGAATACGTTACTTATTTCAATATGTTTAGTGATTATCACAATCGGTTTCCATAACCAGACCCCGTCTTCGTGGTTCAGTAAACATATATTATGTTTGTTTGACCTAGTGGCATTGAAGAGAGCCTTGAGATTTAAATTTGAGTTCAATTCCCACGCAGAGCACAGTGAAAACTGTGGTGAAAAATGGTTGTACCTACAGGTATTTTAACTGTCCATAAGACATGTAATATAAATTAAGTATAAATTTTATTTGGGATTCTACCTGGTGAGAGTCGCGGAAATGCAATTGATGCGAGATGCACAAGACCGTTTGTCGCAGCGACACTTGGGGAGGTCTATGTCCAACAGTGGATGTCTTTCGACTGAAATAATGATGATGATGACTTTTTTTTAATTGAATACTTTTTTGCATATAACCTTATCTTTTAAACGATGATGACAGTACCTAGACATAAATTTTGTCTGTTTAATCTGCACTTTATTCTGGACTAAAAATTAATGCTCAAGTGACAAAACTCTTAAGAAATCACTCTGCAAAAAAATCTTAATTTTTCAGGTTTGACTGAAAAACGACTTCAAAGTATTGAGAAAAGGTTTTTTCAATTCCTCAATTATCTTAGACCTTAAATAACCATACAGACTATAATGACGAAAGATACAGACTAGTAATAAATTAATATTTTAGTAGGTGTCCTAAAATTTAATTATTAAAATATAAATGAACGCGTCCCGCGTCAAAATGTTTGGGTAGCCACACAATGCCCATGTCAACCGTTTATAAACTGAATATTAATATATTATTAAATTATATTTTCGTTTAGAATTCAGATATTATTCTGTTTTGTTTTACAAAGTTGAACAATGATGTATTATGATAGCGTTGAAATGCTATTTAGTGAGAACGAAATGTTAACTAAAATATAGGAGCAACTTTAATTGTTGTTTTATTTGAAATAATTTTACAATGTTTTCGCTAAATGATAACCTTTAAATTAATTTGATTTATTAATTTTATACAATTAATAATACAAGTAATAATAAAATATAAATGTCAAAGTATACTGAATCGAATTCTGGGTGAATAATAGACAGATATGACCTACAATAACTGAATCAATATAAAAGTTACTTTGAATCTGTTAACATTTACTAAGAATGCCGGTTGCAACTGCTCCAATAATAGAAAAAATCTATCATCAACTGAAATATTAAATACCCTCAACAAAAATACCATACCACACTTACAACAAAAATTATATCTCAGCATAATTGTTATTATTATAATCTCATAAATAACAATTATCTTATTTTCCTCTCAAATTAATTACAACATTACTGCTTCAAGTTTCATCATGTTTAAGCATCATTAAAATATGGGACGCTCATGATACTCTGAACAAATTAAAGGTCGATTTCAAATTAAATTAAGCCGCTAATTTTATCAACAGATCAAACAACTAAAAATATATATATATAAAATTTAAAAGTAAAAAAACTCACCTTTTTCACTTATAACACATCACTCAATCAATCAAACAGCACTATCATTCAAGTCACAACACTACGTACGCGTGATGATACGCGGTCAACCCGTGATTGGTCCGACACGCGGGTGATACGCGGCGTGGCATACGATACTGACTCTCAAGTACGAAACAAGGCGGACGAAGTTTCGACGCCTGCGTACTGAGGGATACGTCAGGTGGTCCAACTATTTTGGGTCCTTCGAAAGTCCTTTCTATGCGAAGGATGTTTGAAGTCAATTTTTGTTAGATAGTACTTTATAGGTATTTTATATTGTAGTTTATTCTTGAATAGTGCTTGGATTTAGTTTAGAGTTTTTATTAAGTTTTCGTGTCTGTCTTCGTAATACCTAGAAACTTTTTGGTAAAAGCTATTTATTATCATTTCAAATAGGTTCTATAGATGGGTGAACCAAATGACACAAAGCATTAACTACCAGCAAAACCAGCGTTATCAATCAATCATTTATTTGCTATAAATATGATACATGAGTTATTGTAGTAACAGTTATTAATAGACCAAGATATACTTCACTAAGTTGCTGGTATGCAAATATGAAAAAACGAAAGTCATGAATAAATGAAAATTATGAAAACTGATTAAACACATCTTTTGTAGATTACATTACGATATAATGGTAAAGGTTGCGGGAATCCGATGGATGAGAGACGCACAGGACCGTTCATTGTGGCGACACTTGTGGGAGGCCTATGTACAATAGTGGACGTCTTTCGGCAATTATGATGATTATGATATAAAATTTAAAAAAATTTCATTATGAGTGATTTAGCTTATATTTTGAGTCAACTCAATTCATTGCGGAAGGGTGAAGATTTGTAAGTACTTATACTGTACTTTGTGAAATCATTTTAGAAAAATTATTACGAAATTTTGTATAGTTCAATTCCTTAGCAAGAAATTTCATCAAATGAGTCCTCCCGTTTTAAGTGAGGCATGGTGAAGTGCCAGAATTTTACTGACTTAAAGCCAACCGTGTTCACTTACTTGTCTTTTACTGAATAAAAGCCGCCCGTGTTCACTTATTTATCTTTTACTGACTAAAAGTCACCCGTGTTCACTTACTTGTCTTTTACTGACTAAAAGTCACCCGTGTTCACTTATTTATCTTTTACTGACTAAAAGCCACCTGTGTTCACTTACTTGTCTTTTACTGACTAAAAGTCACCCGTGTTCACTTATTTATCTTTTACTGACTAAAAGCCACCTGTGTTCACTTACTTGTCTTTTACTGACTAAAAGCCACCCGTGTTCACTTACTTGTCTTTTACTGACTAAAAGCCACCCGTGTTCACTTACTTGTCTTTTACTGACTAAAAGCCGCCCGTGTTCACTTATTTATCTTTTACTGACTAAAAGTCACCGGTGTTCACTTACTTGTCTTTTACTGACTAAAAGCCGCCCGTGTTCACTTATTTATCTTTTACTGACTAAAAGTCACCCGTGTTCACTTACTTGTCTTTTACTGACTAAAAGCCGCCCGTGTTCACTTATTTATCTTTTACTGACTAAAAGTCACCCGTGTTCACTTACTTGTCTTTTACTGACTAAAAGTCACCCGTGTTCACTTATTTATCTTTTACTGACTAAAAGCCACCTGTGTTCACTTACTTGTCTTTTACTGACTAAAAGTCACCCGTGTTCACTTATTTATCTTTTACTGACTAAAAGCCACCTGTGTTCACTTACTTGTCTTTTACTGACTAAAAGCCACCCGTGTTCACTTGTATTTTACTGACTAAAAGCCACCCGTATTCACTTACTTGTGTTTTACTGACTAAAAGCCACCCGTGTTCACTTACATGTCTTTTAATGACTAAAAGCCATCCGTGTTCACTCTTGTCTTTTACTGACTAAAAGCCACCCGTTTTCACTTACTTGTCTTTTACCAGACTGACTAAAAGCCACCTGTGTTCACTTCCTTGTCTTTTACTGACTAAAAGTCACCCGTGTTCACTTATTTATCTTTTACTGACTAAAAGTCACCCGTGTTCACTTATTTATCTTTTACTGACTAAAAGCCACCTGTGTTCACTTACTTGTCTTTTACTGACTAAAAGCCACCCGTGTTCACTTGTATTTTACTGACTAAAAGCCACCCGTATTCACTTACTTGTGTTTTACTGACTAAAAGCCACCCGTGTTCACTTACATGTCTTTTAATGACTAAAAGCCATCCGTGTTCACTCTTGTCTTTTACTGACTAAAAGCCACCCGTTTTCACTTACTTGTCTTTTACCAGACTGACTAAAAGCCACCTGTGTTCACTTACTTGTCTTTTACTGACTAAAAGTCACCCGTGTTCACTTATTTATCTTTTACTGACTAAAAGTCACCCGTGTTCACTTACTTGTCTTTTACTGACTAAAAGTCACCCGTGTTCACTTATTTATCTTTTACTGACTAAAAGCCACCTGTGTTCACTTACTTGTCTTTTACTGACTAAAAGTCACCCGTGTTCACTTATTTATCTTTTACTGACTAAAAGCCACCTGTGTTCACTTACTTGTCTTTTACTGACTAAAAGTCACCCGTGTTCACTTATTTATCTTTTACTGACTAAAAGCCACCTGTGTTCACTTACTTGTCTTTTACTGACTAAAAGCCACCCGTGTTCACTTGTATTTTACTGACTAAAAGCCACCCGTATTCACTTACTTGTGTTTTACTGACTAAAAGCCACCCGTGTTCACTTACATGTCTTTTAATGACTAAAAGCCATCCGTGTTCACTCTTGTCTTTTACTGACTAAAAGCCACCCGTTTTCACTTACTTGTCTTTTACCAGACTGACTAAAAGCCACCTGTGTTCACTTACTTGTCTTTTACTGACTGAAAGCCACCTGTGTTCACTTACTTGTCTTTTACTGACTAAAAGTCACCCGTGTTCACTTATTTATCTTTTACTGACTAAAAGCCACCTGTGTTCACTTACTTGTCTTTTACTGACTAAAAGCCACCCGTGTTCACTTGTATTTTACTGACTAAAAGCCACCCGTTTTCACTTACTTGTCTTTTACCAGACTGACTAAAAGCCACCTGTGTTCACTTACTTGTCTTTTACTGACTGAAAGCCACCTGTGTTCACTTACTTGTCTTTTACTGACTAAAAGTCACCCGTGTTCACTTATTTATCTTTTACTCACTAAAAGCCACCTGTGTTCACTTACTTGTCTTTTACTGACTAAAAGCCACCCGTGTTCACTTGTATTTTACTGACTAAAAGCCACCCGTGTTCACTTGTATTTTACTGACTAAAAGCCACCCGTATTCACTTACTTGTGTTTTACTGACTAAAAGCCACCCGTGTTCACTTACATGTCTTTTAATGACTAAAAGCCATCCGTGTTCACTCTTGTCTTTTACTGACTAAAAGTCACCCGTGTTCACTTACTTGTCTTTTACTGACTAAAAGTCACCCGTGTTCACTTATTTATCTTTTACTGACTAAAAGCCACCTGTGTTCACTTACTTGTCTTTTACTGACTAAAAGCCACCCGTGTTCACTTGTATTTTACTGACTAAAAGCCACCCGTATTCACTTACTTGTGTTTTACTGACTAAAAGCCACCCGTGTTCACTTACATGTCTTTTAATGACTAAAAGCCATCCGTGTTCACTCTTGTCTTTTACTGACTAAAAGCCACCCGTTTTCACTTACTTGTCTTTTACCAGACTGACTAAAAGCCACCTGTGTTCACTTACTTGTCTTTTACTGACTGAAAGCCACCTGTGTTCACTTACTTGTCTTTTACTGACTAAAAGTCACCCGTGTTCACTTACTTGTCTTTTACTGACTAAAAGTCACCCGTGTTCACTTATTTATCTTTTACTGACTAAAAGCCACCTGTGTTCACTTACTTGTCTTTTACTGACTAAAAGCCACCCGTGTTCACTTGTATTTTACTGACTAAAAGCCACCCGTATTCACTTACTTGTGTTTTACTGACTAAAAGCCACCCGTGTTCACTTACATGTCTTTTAATGACTAAAAGCCATCCGTGTTCACTCTTGTCTTTTACTGACTAAAAGCCACCCGTTTTCACTTACTTGTCTTTTACCAGACTGACTAAAAGCCACCTGTGTTCACTTACTTCTCTTTTACTGACTAAAAGCCACCTGTGTTCACTTACTTCTCTTTTACTGACTAAAAGCCACCTGTGTTCACTTACTTCTCTTTTACTGACTAAAAGCCACCTGTGTTCACTTACTTCTCTTTTACTGACTAAAAGCCACCTGTGTTCACTTACTTCTCTTTTACTGACTAAAAGCCACCCGTGTTCACTTACTTGTCTTTTACTGACTAAAAGCCACCCGTGTTCACTTACTTGTCTTTTACTGACTAAAAGCCACCCGTGTTCACTTACTTCTCTTTTACTGACTAAAAGCCACCCGTGTTCACTTACTTCTCTTTTACTGACTAAAAGCCACCCGTGTTCACTTACTTGTCTTTTACTGACTAAAAGCCACCCGTGTTCACTTACTTCTCTTTTACTGACTAAAAGCCACCTGTGTTCACTTACTTCTCTTTTACTGACTAAAAGCCACCTGTGTTCACTTACTTCTCTTTTACTGACTAAAAGCCACCCGTGTTCACTTACTTGTCTTTTACTGACTAAAAGCCACCCGTGTTCACTTACTTGTCTTTTACTGACTAAAAGCCACCCGTGTTCACTTACTTCTCTTTTACTGACTAAAAGCCACCTGTGTTCACTTACTTCTCTTTTACTGACTAAAAGCCACCCGTATTCACTTACTTTTTTTTTTTCCGGTGGGAAAATCATCTTATGACATCCCCCACTCTTGGGCGGAGCGTGAGATAGTGTCAGACTTTTACTGACTAAAAACCCACTCCTGTTCCTTCGTTGCCTTTCGTACCAGGGCCGAGTCTTCCTTTCAGAATCAGACCCTTGGCCCCAGTAGGCTTCGACCCTGATGGCCCCTACAATTGCTGACATATCCTTGAGGCGCGCGTGAAACAGTACGCGCCATCGACGACTTGGGCTCGGTCCGGACGGTTACCGGACGGTCGGGCGGCTCGCCGTCCACAAGCCCGCGCCTACGGTGGCCGGAAATCGGGATCAGAATCCCGGCGGCGGTTGGGGCGTGAGGACCGTTGCCTCACGCGATCGGCTGCCTCCTTTGCTAGCATTACTGCTTCGCAGAAGGAGGCGACCACCTGCCACTCCTCCTCGCTCCGGACCATGGCCTGTACCAAGGCCCGGCGCGAGAGATCACCGCCGCCGATCGCTTCCACGAGGACACGGCGTTGCTCTTCCCAAGCGGGGCACACTTCCACCGTGTGCTCCACCGTGTCCTCCGGGTGGTCCACGCAATGGTGACACCCAGGCGTTTCTTCCACACGAATCCAGCGCAGGAACCTCCCAAACTTACCATGTCCGGTGAGGACCTGCGTCATGCGGAAGGTATGGACGCCGTGTTCCCTATCCAGCCACTCCTCAAAGAGAGGACTTACCGCCATAATTATGGTATGCCCAGTATTCACTTACTTGTTTTTTACTGACTAAAAGCCACCCGTGTTCACTTTCATGTCTTTTAATGACTAAAAGCCATCCGTTTTCACTTACTTGTCTTTTACCAGACTGACTCAAAGCCACCTGTGTTCACTTACTTGTCTTTTACTGACTGAAAGCCACCCGTGTTCACTTACTTATCTTTTACGTTCCAGGACCGTGGTAGCTCTTTCGAACAATACCGCAGCCCTGGCAGGCAGGCTAATCATCACCTCTCTACCCTTTTTCCAACTAGCTCGGGGTCAGCTTCCAGTCTAACCAGTATGGCTGAATACCCGTGTCTTACATTGAGCGACTGCCTATCAGACCTACATTCATAACCCAGTTACTGGGCAACACGATTTAAAACCCGGCCAGAAGCATAACTTTGTGTAATTTATTTAATCACCACTGCTTTCAAAACGGTGAAGGAAAACATCGTGAGGAAACCGGCATGTCCTAGAACCAAAAATTCAAAAACCTGTGACATCCAAACAACCCGCACTGGGCCGCGTGGTGGATTATGGTCCATTCCCTCTCCTAGAGAGAAGGCCTGAGTCCCAGCAGTGGGAAAATTAAAAGGAACTATTTGACTGACATATCAACGCACAGCCAAAGTTACTAGAACTAGAAGCGTCAAATTTTGCGCAAGTTTTCATTTTATGACTTAGGCGAGCACTAAGAGAGGATTTTTCAAAATTAGCTCTTTATGGGGATAAAACGGGGTTTCAAAGTTTATATGGAGAAACCTATTTTCACGCAGGCGAAGTCACTGGAACAAGCAATTCCTAGATAAACTTAATGAACTACACTTTTTTATTTATAAATTTTTAAGGCGATTTCAAATCCTGATGCATAAGAGGCGGGAGCCTTAAAAATTCACATTGGTACTGCTACTTAAAAATTCACATTGGCAAGTACCAATCTGAATTTTTTCAGGCACCCGGCCTTAAAAATTCATATTGGTACTTGCCCGATTTCAAATACTTATGCATAAGAGGCGGGAGCCTTAAAAATTCACATTGGTACTGCTACTTAAAAATTCACATTGGCAAGTACCAATCTGAATTTTTAAGGCACCCGGCCTTAAAAATTCATATTGGTACTTGCCCGGTTTCGAATCCTAATGCATGAGAGGCGGGTGCTTTAAAATTCATATTGGTACTTGCCCGATTTCAAATACTTATGCATAAGAGGCGGGAGCCTTAAAAATTCACATTGGTACTGCTACTTAAAAATTCACATTGGCAAGTACCAATCTGAATTTTTAAGGCACCCGGCCTTAAAAATTCATATTGGTACTTGCCCGGCTTCGAATCCTGATGCAAAAGAGGCGGGTGCCTTAACCACTGGGCGATCTCGACACTTGTTTTAAATTGACATTAAATTATTTCAGTACTAACTTATAAGTTTCTACAAAGACATTGAATGAAACAGTTTAAAGTTAGAACAATCTTGTTAGCATAACTATTAATGTTTTAAGACTGTAATTGTTCTGGACTAGACCGTAATGTCCAGTGTTAATGTTAAGCGCTTATGAGCCATTTGGGAGAGAAACACTAATTGTTAGCGTAGTTTGTTTCTGTGTGTTCTGGTGCAATAAAGTGAACATCGGTGCTATAATGTTGCAGTGGCAATTACAGGTTATTTTATGGTCAAAACTTTTTCTTCTGTAAATTGCTTAACATGGAGCTTTAGACAATGTATTATGGTCTTTTCCAAGGGTTAAGGGTTCCGTACCTCAAGAGGAAAAAACGGCACCCTTATAGGATCACTTTGTCACGGTAATATTATCTATAATATTACCGTGACTTTGTTGTCAAGACCTTTATTTCAGGAACGCGTAGAGGTATCGAGTTGAAATTAAAACCATATACTCCAAATCTGCGGTCTCTTGAAGCTGTATAAAATCAGATATCTAAATTGACTAAAAAAAAAAGATAACGCCGTTTATGTCGCAAAAAACCTATATTTCGACACTCTCTAGAGAATCAAAATTCATAGGGTACTTCCCGTTGACCCAGAATTGTGAAATTTGGCATAAAGCAAGGTCTAGCACAGAAATGGGAATAAATCTGAAAACTGTAAATTTGTTGTTACCTACGTCACAAAAAAGTATTACTTTTTTACAATTCGGAAAAATCTTCGAGACTCCATTCGGTAATTTATTTTGTACGGAACCCTCAAAACGCGAGTCCGACTCGCACTTAAACATGTTTTCTTTCTTTTTCACTTGCCCAGTTTTTTTTACTGAAACTCACCTGTGTTCCTCCAGTCGCCTGCCTTTTGCGTTCCAGGGCTACGGTAAGTCTTTCGAAAAACCTTGCAAAAAAATAATTTGTTTTTTTTTAGGTGGGAAATCATCCAATGACGAATAATTCATCAACTCGTACCATATGCGTACGGCCCATTTGGTACGACTTGACGAAAATAAAAATAAATTAAATTTACATTCTGCAAGTCTTCCCATGTTTGTTTCAGTGTGGAACTTTGAACTTCATCAACGTTTGGTAACGTTAATAAGAAAAGATACAACAAAAAAAAATCTAAGAATTTTGAGTATCATTTTATTTAAAAAAGGATTCCTATGAATTCATCGGACTCTTTTTAGGGTTTCGTACCTCAAAAGGAAAAAAGGGAACCCTTATAGGAGCACTTTGTTGTCCGTCCGTCTGTCTGCCTGTCTATCTTTCAAGACCCTATACCTCAGGTACGCGCGGAGGTATTGAGTTGAAATTAAAACCATACTCAAGTTTGCGGTCTCTTGAAAAAATCAAATTTCTAAGTTAACGAAAAAAAAAGATACAGCCCTTTATGTCTCAAAAAACGTAGGTACTCGTATATTTCGACAGTCCACCTTGTGGGAGGCGTTCCAACGCTGCGTCTTCCGGTGTAAGGTCGCCACTACAGAACCTTTCGTCCCCATCGACCGTCTATTCTACGAGCAATTATTCCATTAATTATTTCATTATGTATTATTCTATTTTAGTGTACAATAAAGTTTTATTCTATTCTATTCTATTCAATTTCTCCTGTCTACTACCACTTAGGCTTGGCGATTCTTTGGCCTATGTCAGCAACCTTAATTCTCTTGCGGATATCTTCACGCCTGTAGTAATCACGCAAGGAACTCGTGATTAACAAAAATTGAAATTAGGTATGAATATGTTAGTTCTAATAGTTGTGTAGATAGGTGTTCCACTTTGAGTATTAAAATAAGGTTTCAATTTTTTTACTGATCGTTTCATAAATAATGGTTTTTACACTATCACGTCCCAAAACGATTCATTATTTCGGTACACGAAGTAGTAAATTCAGCAATAGACTTTCCCCTTTATTTGTTGGTCCAGGTACAAAAACACACCACATTTTATTACAAAAAGTTTACAATTGAGGCACATAAACCCTGCCGCGTTCATAATTTTGATGGCATTCTATATTAGTTTCTTTTGTGCCCTTACAATGTGCCTTTTATGTCCAAAGAATGTTATTTTACAAAGTTATTGTGAAATTTTTCCTTCGAACATGAAGTTTTTTGAAGGATAATATTGTAAGGCTGAGGTGGGGCATGAAAAATGTCTACTGTAGCTCTTATGCGCTCAATATTTTGCAAATTATGTCGAGGTCGGCTGTTAGTGTGGGCAATTTTATGTAGTTTAATATTTTTTAACACTTAGGACTCGCGCCTTAATTTGTAACACCCATACTCGCTACCGGGTGCGCTGGACCCAGTATAATATCCTATGTTTTTTTTTTCGAAAATACTGAACAAAATTGAAAACTACTGTATTAGAGAAATAATATGAAATATTAATCGAATACTAATATTTATTGCTTTTTCTTAAACAACACTTTTAACTTGTATTACAAAAATTAAAGGTTTTTTGGCATACTTTTATGACAATAGTAAGGTAGAATTGTGAAAACTTATGTAATTAATTATTTTAAACAATACCTGCTATATTTTCTTATACTACTATGATGTACCTACCTACTTAGGCTAATTAACAATTAATGGTCAATAATTATAGAACACAAAAAAAAAACTCCAAAAAACAACAAAATTAAATACTTTTTGGGATAAAATAATATTTCAACATTACTCAGTCTCTTTCTACATCTAATTTAGTTATAATAATTTGAACAAACGTGTTTCATGTGTTCTCCACAAACGTAATATGCGATACAGCTATTTGGCTATATCGCATTTTACGCAAAAAAAACGGGTTTTCGATCTTTTTTCGAGTTACAAGACCAACCGATATGTTTTTTTATTTCGTTAGGTCTCAAGGGCCTATTGGTAACCATGACTTTTTATGAAATAAACAGAAAACAGGTTAATAAAAATAGTAATAATATGTTGAAAAAGACACTAACGTATTTAGTCGCTACCGGGTACAGCGGACCCGTGCACACCTTTTACGCCTGTAGCACTCACACGCAAAGTGCTAACTAACGAGTACGACCGAGCTACACTGTCGTTGAAAGGTACTAAGAACGGCAACATCGTAAACGTCAAAACTTAAAAGTTATTACACATAAATTGAAGAACTGGGTCTGTTAGACCCAGTAGCGAGTCCTTAAGTGTTGAACATTTAACTAACATGCTTACCGCGTACCGATGGAGCGGTGTTCTCGACAAAATTGGTGCCCTGAAATCACGATGCGGGGTCACGGTAGATCACGAAGAATATGGCAGGACTACTTAGATATCTTCCTTAAGAATTGACAAGAAGTGGCTCAGAGCCGGGACATCGATTCCAGAGTCGAGCGTAGTATTACCGGGTTCATACACCTGGATATTATCTTCTTTCTTCTACTGTATTTTCCGGTTGATGAAAATAAGCTCGAAATTAGCATTGCCATGCTGAATAGCAATGCTAATGCAAACAGTCTTCTGAATATGTTTCCATTATGTCCAGATAACAGCAAAATGGATGAGTACTTCGAAGAAAGCGTCGACGCTTGTGTGTGTTTTGTTTTTGCATGTACGAGTATGATGTACCTGCGTAGTTAGTTTATTCGGAGTACTTATTCAATAAAGTATTAAATTGTAGTTGTTTAAGTGTTTTTTTATTATGTAAACAGTAGGTACATAAATAGAAATTATGAAATAAATATTGTCATTTTGTTTTTTCGTTAAATTTATTCGTTAATTATATTATGATACAATTTAACGTACAACATTTTATCAATACTATAAGTTATTTATTTTTACAATAAAAATGTAAGCAAACAATAAATATAGCTACTGCAAACTCTTTATCAATGTAAAATTAACTATTTATTGAATGCCTGCAATAAAATCGGTGAGCATTGTCTCAAATGATTTTGTATAATTAATATGCATGTGATGTTCTAACCATGGAAGGTCGACACTCAGTAAGGATTTTAATAGGCTTAAAATTGAATATTGCTGGGACTGATTTGGTGTGGCAAACGTAAACTACAAAGAGATTTTGCAATAAGATCTAACGTAAAGATAACGTGAATTTGTTTGCGGTTAACACAATGCAAGAATGAATGCATTAGAACATTTTTGGTGACATATTAACCTTTATCTGATGACAATCGGTCTCACATGCCGAGTGGAGTCGGTGAATCATCATCTCAACTCCTTTCCCGCGCTACTTTTATTTTATCGTATAAATAGCTCCGACTTTAGTTACGATCACGCCTTATAGTAATAGTTATTACTGGGGAATTTTTTTTGTCAGGTGAAAAATCATTGACTGCCCTGTTGGTCTAGTGGTTAGTGGCCCTGACTGCTATGCCGGAGGTCGTGGGTTCGATTCCCATTCAGGACAAATGTTTGTGTGATGAGCATGATCATTTGTTCTGTGTCTGGGTGTAATTTATCTATATATGTATGTATTTAGAAATATATAAGTATGTTTATCAGTTGTCTAGTACCCATAACATAAGCTCTGCTTAGCTTGGGACTAGACGGCGTTGTGTGATAGTTGTGGAATATTATTATTATTATTATTTAATGACTTTCCACCTCGGACTTATCAGCCTTTTACTGACTAAAACCACATCTGTGTCCTTCAGTAGCTCTTCGCGTTTGGTTTTCTCTTTAGAAATTCCCCGCAGCCCTAGCGGGCATTGTTCATACTGGGCCCCTAAGGTTACCGGACGGCCGCATCACCGTCAGCTGTACGGTGAGTACTTGCGGCATGCGGAAGGTGAGGATACCTCGACGCCTTTCCATCCACTTCTCAAAGAGAAGACTTCCCGCCAGAATTATGGCGTGCCCTTCCCGGGTCCTGACCCAAGAGAGAGTTATTTTTACTTTACCCTTCGGCACAGTAAAACCGTGATGATACGTTATTGCTATGACATAGACCAGTCTAGGACCTTGGGGATAGTTCCCAAATCGGAAAGTTACATCAATTTAACGTACGGAAACGGTCTCTCAGACGTAAAACTGATTAATTATTAATATAATTCGTTTGTGCCATCTCTAGTTTTTTGATTGTAGAGACTACATACCTTGTAATTGCCAGTTCTTTATTAGAAAATACATTCTTCTTCTTCTTTCGTGTCGATTTATCTCAAATGTCTGACCAATTTGTAGCCACCTGAACAGTTCTATCATTGATCTCGTTCAAGTTGTGTAAGGTGCAAGTGTTGTGCATGGTGAGCAGGAACGAAAGTGATGCACAAATTTTATGGGTCATAAAATTACATTTTTAGGGTTCCGTACCTTAAAATAAAAAACGGAACCCTTATAGGATCACTTTGTTGTCTGTCTGTCTGTCTGTCAGGACCTTTTATCTCGGAAACGCGGTGAGGTATCGAGTTGAAAATAAAGCATATACTCAAATCTGCGGTCCCTTGTAGCTGTGAAAGAATCGAATTTCTAAGTTAACGAAAACAAAAAGATACGGCCGTTTATGTCGCAAAATCTTATATTTCGACACTCTCAAGGCAGTCTCAGTATGTGCAGTTGATCCGAGCGATGTACAGTCGATGCAGTACCCAAGTCCGGTCTACAGTGGGCACCACTGGCAGCTTCAATGTGGCTGTCGGCTTACATCAAGGGTCGGCTCTCAGCCCTTACCTCTTCCTGATGATAATGGATGCTCTGACGTCGGACATTCAGGAAGAGGCTCCCTGGTGTATGCTGTTTGCCGATGACATTGTGTTGGTTGCCGAGAGTGGCCTAGAGGTCCAGAACAGATTGGAGGTGTGGTGGCACAGACTGGAGAGTGTTGGCCTGAAATTGAGTAGAACCAAAACGGAATACTTGTTCTGCGATTTCGGCGGTCTCTCCAATCCAGTGCCTTTATCTCTCGCTGGAACATCCATACCGATCTGCTCCGACTTTCGGTACCTCGGGTCACTCGTCCAAGGGGATGGTGAGGTAGACCGGGACATAACACATCGGATCAACGCAGGATGGATGAAATGGCGACAGGTCACGGGAACAACTTGTGACCCACGGATGCCCCTCAAGTTGAAGGGTAAAATCTACAAGTCCGTGATAAGGCCTGTCATACTGTATGGATCAGAATGTTGGGCTGTGAAAAAGACGGATGAAAAAAGATTGCACGTAGCGGAGATGAGAATGTTAAGATGGATGTGTGGTGTGACGAGAATGGATAAAGTGAGAAATGAGTATATTAGGGGAAGTTTGAAAGTGGCGCCAGTGACTGAAAAGATGAAAGGGAATCGTTTGTCTTGGTATGGTCATGTGAATAGGAGGGATGAAACGCATGTTACTAAAAGAGTTATGAGTTTACATGTGGATGGATGGAGAGGGAGAGGGAGACCAAAGAAAAGATGGATGGATTGTGTGAAGAGTGATATGAAAGAAAAGGAAGTTAGTGATAGTATGACGAGTGACAGGGCAGAATGGAAGAAAAAAACATGTTGCGCCGACCCCAAATAACACGGGACAAGGGCAGGAAGATGATGATGACTCTCAAGGCAATCAAAATTCATTGGGTACTTCCCGTGAAACAAAGTCTCATAGCACAAATATAGAAAAAAATCTGAAAACTGTAAATTTGTAGTTGCGTCACAAAAAAAAACTTTTTTTGCGATTCGGAAAAATCTTCGTAACTCAATTCAGGAATTGAACTGTTTTAGGTAAGTTTGTACGGAACCCTCAGTGCGCGAGTCCGATTCGGACTTGCCCGGTTTTTTATACATATATTGGAATATGCGAAGGCTGTTGTAAGCAGTCTTACCTAGTTTTTATGCTTCTTAAACCAATCGGCAAATAATGTAAAATGTAAACAAGTGGCCTCTTAGACCATTTGTTATACGAGTAGGTTACAATTCAGGGTGAACTGTTTCTATAGTAGTAAAGCATAGCAAAGGCCTTTTTATTATTTTGATTATTTTTATTGTACTTTTTGAGTACAATATTGACTGGTCTACATTGTCCTTACATAATATCTATTAATATTGTAATATGGAAATATTGTAAGAACAATTTTTTTTTTCTAAAAGAGTAACCATTGAGTTTCTTGCCGGTTCTCCTCCATAGGGTACGACCAATTTGGAACCCTGCACTAGCTTCTGACGTTTTATAAGTGCCCAAGTAGGCGTATGTGAAATAAAAACATTTGAATTTTGAATTTCGAAAACTTTGAGTAAACTTAAATTTCAATTCCTAAAATTACTTAATTTTTACCGGTAAATTTTTAAATGTGTTTATTAATACACTCATGTTTGTGAAGATACTTCACGATTTGTTGGTTCTTTATTTAACGATTCCCTTTTATCACGATGTCGACATAATATTTTTTATTCATTTTATATACATTTAAATCTAATAATAACGTTATTAAAACTAACTAACTAACTTTTTTAGTACTTTATGGCTTTTATTTTTATTTTGTAAGTTAGTTTTAATTACGTTATTATTAGCTTCACGATTTCATTGAAAATTGGTATAGTCAATAAACAAAACCAGCGTGAACATAAATCCATAGTAAATCACCCGGGTCCTCCCGATTTAGCAAGAGTATGTCGAAGGTCAACATTCAATTTCCTGCCTGCGAACAACTACCTCACATAATTCTATTTTGTTAACCAAGTCTCCAATAATTTTGTTTGTATTAACAACAGACAGACACAAGGAACGATAACTTTGTAAGATGCGTATCTTTGTTCGGCTAAAGAAAAAGATATAAAGAAACAAACAAGGGGATCAAGATACAGTGACATTGTATCAAAAATCAGAGATCAGAAACGTTTATTTCAAATAGACCATTTATAGGCACTTGAATTGTCAAAATGTCGGCCAGTCAAAATAAAAAAGTGTGGCACTCGGGGACTGCCGCGGTAAAGCTATTGCATAGCATTTTGTATCAACTTATGCAATTATAATTATTTATTTATTTTATTTATGCAGTATTTCTTTTTCTTTGATATTAATTCAAGTTACACTTTTTGAGCGTGGTGACCGATAAGAAAACAATTTTTTTTCTTTCTTGTTTACTTCATAAATTGCTACAAGTATGTTCACTTGTTATCATAGAACATTACTATAATCTATTATAATACAAAAAGACTATTTTGTTTGACCGAGATTTGAACTCGAGGCACGATGATGACATAGGTAGAACGCTGTACCAATGCGCCACACAGGTCGTTAACGACTTTTCTAAAATAGGTGTTCGGTCTCTGTCGGCCTTCAAGCCACACCTCCGTGCCCGTCGGAGTGGGAAGCGTGAGGTTTTTTTCGTTACGGAATTTCTGGATTCGGTCCCCGCGCTCAAGGCCCTCGATAGAAGCTATTTATTTATTTATTTATTTACAAGCACTTGTACAACGTTACGGAGGAAGTCCAAGGTGTTGTACAGTAGAAACTTACAAACTAAAAAATTACATTAAATAAAAACCATAATAAAACATTGAAGAATAAAAAGAAAATACATATACATTACCACTAAAATAATAAATATCCCACAAAACAAATGAAACAATGTTTTCTTATTTTTTATCCATCTTCTCACAAAACCTTAGACATTCACGACACACATCTATCCATCTCCACACAAGTCACACTCCGGTGTTAGAGTCAGGAGAGCATTAAGCACAGAAAGCGCACGAACGAGCGGCGAGTTAGCTCGTGACACTGTATGCGATAAAGGATCAGCTAACAATCGGTGTGTTCGCGGCCTTAGGTGTTGTTTAGGTACGAGAGGAACAAACAATCTCACCAGCTGAGCAACTAATTCAGGACAATCAGATTCACCACGAAGAACTTGACAAGCGAAGATAAGCAAAAAGTAATTGCGCCTTACTTCTAGAGAATTAAATTTCAGCATTCCGAGCAAAAATTTTGTCGGATATAAAAATGGATAGTATCCAAATAATTTCTTATACATAAATCTAAGGAATGTTTTTTGAACTTTCTCTAGAAGCAAGACGTAAGAAGCCTCATAGGGGTTCCAAATAATAGAAGCTGACTCTAATTTACTCCTGACTAAAGCCATACAGACCAGTTTAATTGCCAAAGGGTTATTAAATTCACGCATATTTCGAATCGTATATCCTAGTCTGCGGTACGAATCAGCGGCAAGATTCCGCATATGTTCATGGAAGTTTAGTCTCTGGTCGAATAAAATACCTAGATCTTTAACAGAAAAAACTCGAGAAATCGGTTCCGCTCCTAAAAAATATTGTACATGCAGAGGGTTATGAGCTCGACTAAAGGACATAACACTACATTTAGCCGTATTGAATAAGAGCTTGTTTGCAATACTCCATTGGAAGACCGAATTAATGTCCTCCTGAAGAGTTAAGGTATCGGCCATTTCCTCAACTTCATATATCAACTTCAAATCATCAGCGTAAAGTAAGCACCTGGCGTGTTTTAGAACCTTCTCGAGATCATTAACCATTATTCCAAAAAACATTGGTCCTAAAATGGACCCTTGACTAACACCAGACCTAGTGTGATATGGCTCTGAAACGAAGCAACCATGTCTAACATATTGTAGGCGGTCCCGCATATAACTTGCGAAAAATTTGAGTAGTTTTGGTGAAAAGCCAATGTTATTAAGCTTGGCCAGTAACACGTCATTATCTATGCAATCAAAGGCTTTTTTGAAGTCAAAATATATAACATCTGTATCTGTATTCCTTTATCTAAGTGCTGCGATATTAAGTCTACAAGCGTCAAGAGATTTGTACTGACAGAACGGTTCCACCGAAATCCGTGTTGAGAGTCGCAAAGAAATGGTTGGATCTGGTAACTAATTAATTTATGTAATACAGATTCAAACAATTTTGGAAGTGATGACAGTATAGCTATCGGCCGATAGTTTTCTACATTTGAAGTGTCTTTAGTTTTAGGTATAGGGTGAACTCGTGAGACCTTTCAGTACTAAATTAAATATGTGAAGCACGGGTGTAATGCTATGCAATAGCTTAAAAAGTGAAGGTAAATTTCACGTTCCAAATCTCTCTCTTTTTACCCGACTGCAAGAAGTGATATGTTTTTGGCGCGTATCTTGTATGTATGTATGAATGTATGTATTTAAGTATGTAATATTCTTTATTACCTCATATCATCCAAACCGCTGAACGGATTTACATAATTAAGATATCGTTAGATTTGTCGTGATAACCCAACTGTTCTTAGATAGGTGACGTTAAAAAAACCCAACATAACGACTGTGAGATGCCATAATTTCAGTTAAAAAAAAAAAATTAAGCTATGGCGAAGAGCGTACAAGAAACTCCATGGATACTCTTTTAAATCATATCATGGTTACATAAATCTTGGTTACATATTTCTTGTCGCTTCTATTATGTGAGCATAATGTAGATAAATAATGAAAAAAAAAAATTTAAAAATAGAAATTGAAATAAGCCACTGGCAGATAACTAAGAGATGACCAGCCTTCACGCTCTGCCCAGGAACGGGGATATCATTGGATGATTTTCCTACCGAAAAAACAAAGATATTTGAGAAAAAACTAGGATGATGATGAGTAGTGATATAATATATCTATACATATAATAAAACAGTAAAATTATTTTGCGATGGTATTAATTGGCGCAAAAACTACTGAACCGATCCTGTTCAAATTTTGCACACATAATCCTTATAGGTCAGTGCATCTGTTAGGCTATAAATTATCACGCTATTTGCTATGGGGGGTGAGCAATAATCCAAAACGTCTGTGTTGAACGACATTTGCCGCGAGTTCGATTCCCAGCTACAGTTAAAATTTTTGTCATTATTTTATCTTCTTTTTTGTAATAAAATAACTTTTACCATTTTTTCAAAATAAAATTGACATTTCTATTCGACATCTTCTAAATATATTGTAAAAACTAATCAAAACACATAATAAAATCGAATTAGCCAAATATGGCACCACACGCAATTCAGATACTCGCAACGCCATCTAAAGACTCAAAGTAGAAATAATGATGACAATGACAGTTGAACTTCATATTTGATAGATGGCATTGTGTATTTTACGTAATTTTCTGAATAGCGGAAGAAGTGACCATCGCCCACGTTTGCAGACAGTTCTATTGTTCAAAATTGGAGGAAAATAGTTATGGTTAAACTGGTGTTAGACGGAGGCATTTTTAACAATCCTACTGCTTTTTTTTTCCATGATTGTAACAAGATAATTGACCATGATTATTCAAGGGATACCAACCAAAAAAGGCGATAAAAGTAAACAAGTATATGTATTTAATTAGGTATTGATTTTAAAATAACACGGCCAAATTTTCGTAAGGGGTTGCATGGCACCTTGTGTTGGAAGGCCCCCAGGTAGACCGATGACCTGGTGAGGGTCGCGGGAATCCGATGGATGCGAGACACACAGGACCAGTCATTATGGCGACACTTGGGGAGGCCTATGTCCATGATAATGATAATGATAATGACGGTACTTTTTTTTTCTTTTTTTAAGAGTGGAAATCATCCAATGACTTCTCTGGTTGGGGCGAGAGGGCGTGTCAAACTTTTACTGACTAAAACCACACTTGTGCCCTTCAGTTGCGCTTTGAAACATCTCTTTGAGGAGCGCGTGGATCACTACGTGCTGTTGACGACTGGGCTCGGTTCGGTTAATTACCGGACGGCCGGACGGCTAGCTACCCATTGTTCGATGTCTGCAAGCCTGCGTCTACCGTGGCTGGTCGTCGGGGTCGGAATCTCGGCTTGGCGTGAGGACGTTCGTTCCCTCACGCGTGCGGCCTCCTCCTTCGATAGCATTGCGGCTTTGCAGAAGGAGGCGACCGCCTACCATTCCTCCTCGCTCTGGACTATAGCCCAAATCAGGCCCCGGCGCGAGAGGTGACTGACGCCGATTGACTCCACGAGGACACGGCGGTGATCCGCCCTTGCAGGACACACCTCTGTATGCTCCACTATGTCCTCCGGGATGGCACCTTGCGGCCTAATAATGGCGTGATTTATTGTTTGCAGTTTCTGCTCCATATAAAACGGGGTCGAAAGTGGTTTACGTTCCTGATCACTGATGTATCTCAGATTCCTGGCAGCCTTACGTCGACATCTGGATGTTACCTCCTTGCAGTGAGTGGTGACCAACACTGGAATAACCCTCTGAGGGAGGCCAGTCTCAGGGATAACACTAATCGGCTGCTACATTTGTTTACCGTAATTTCATTGTTTTATGGATACACAAGCTCAGGACTGTTGAGGGTGTTTCGAGCGCTTTCTGTTCCGGATTCGGTTGGAAGTATCCTGATATTACCATTTTGCGAATCGCCCGGAGGAGCCGGTGTAACATGCGGTGGAGGTCTATCACATTTGGGTGAACCGCCGTGTCCTCATAGAGGCAATCGGTGACAGTGACCTCTCGGTTTGGCCATCAATATGCGAGTTTGATTGGGCGGGGATACACGCGCTCAAGATTTCGCCGAAATTCATTCAACGGGGACGTTAGTTAAATACACACCAAAAAATCCTAGGTAAATGAACAAGTAATTTTTATGCCCAAAATGATCAAGCTGTAACAATCAATGCAAGCATGCTCTCGCAAATTCTTCATATGTACTGTTGTGGTGGAAGATAGTTGATGATGATGATGGTAGTTTTTGGATTCACTGGCTTTTTGGCTTTGCACTATCAGTGCACTTTATTCAGCTGAAGGTCGGTGTCCCGATTATGCTCCTTCATTTACCTCTACCAAAGCTGTCTAACGGCTTAAACTCTTCAGTGAAATATTATTGAGGCGAAAATTTTACGGGAGGTAACTCTTTCGAACAATCTCGCAGACATCGGCCCTAGAGGGCCCTATCCATTTGCTGACATCTCTTTGAGTCCGGTGTAGAATACAACGCGCCGTCGATTCAGGATTGCTTTGACCAGACGGCCGGACGGCACCACCGCAATCCCGGTTTGCGATGGCTGGTAATCGCCCTGCGGCTTTCAACACCCGGAGCATCACTTGCAGCGACAGTTAAGGAGTCAGAATGTCCTATCCCTCATAGTTTCAGCCACCTTCTTCGATCGTAGTGCTTCACTGAAGGAGGCTACTGGTTGACATTTTCTCCACCAATCGCCTCCATGGACACAGCGGTGCTGGCGCTCCGACCAAGCGGGACCGACTTTCACCGTATGCTCCATCGTATTCTCCAGGCGATCCGCACAATGGTGATACCCGAGTGTTTCTTCCCGTTGAATTCGATACAGATACCTCCCAAAACACCCACATCCGGTGAGTCCTGCACAAAGAGAGGATGCCGTGACGCCTCTGTAGACACTCTTCAAAGACGGGCATTACCGCTGCGATTGTGACGTGCTCACTGTGGCGAGGGGTTAAAATCATACAATGTTGTTTCACCAGAACATAAACCAGAAACATACATAAACTAATTTCTTTTCTTTTGGGGTAGGCAGAAATGCCAATTGCTACGACCCTTACATACTCTTTCTATTCATTGACATTCATACATTTGAATCTGGACGAGTACATAACATGTTTCCTGAAGGTAATTTGCTTTTTTACTTTTAACCGTTTTATGTTAAAGTACAATAAATAATTGCGTTGCTTTCAGAATGAATTGCAAGCTCAGAATGATTGTACGTTTTTACAAACTTAACGCAGACGAAGTCGCGGGCAACAGCTAGTAGGTATATAAACGAGTATTTTAAGTGGGAAATCATCCAATGACTTAAAAAAAAAGTCTGACACGCTCTTTCGCTCTATCCAAGAGCGGGAGAGCGTGTCGGACTTTTACTGACTAAAACCCACTCCTGTTCCGTCCTTGCTTTCATTCCAGGACCCCGGGGTTTTCCACTACGCGCCGTCGACGACTCGAGCTCGGTCCGGATGGTTACCGGACAGTCGGACGGCGAGCTACCCATTGCTCGCCATCTACAAGCCCACGCCTAACACACACAGAATAAACTTTATAGTACCCCAAAAAAGTAACAATTTCACAGAAATTTAAATCTATGGGTACCAAGGCAGGATTATCGCTGATAGCGATATCTATCAGACAACCTCAGGACAGACTATAAGAACTTAAACTGAAAAAGCCCTCGTTATGTTGTTTACTGGTAAAAAGTTTTTAGATCAATGGACTCTTTATGGTGAATGTGAAGATTCGGTATTTACATTATACGGTTGTAAATGACTTCATTGTATACTAGACCTTATTTGACGAGGAAAACTAGAGGGGTTCGAGTTGAATGTCCGAATGATTAGGAAAGTTTTTTGTCTCTAGGGTGTTTATTCGGCCTCAAACAAGAATTTGTTTGGTTATGCTTTTAAATGGGTCTTGGGTCAATGGAGTGATTGACCCAAGACCCATTTTGAGTAGGCCCTGTGTAACTAATGATGCTGGCCAGTGTTTTTCTAACTATGGAGGGGTTGAATCAGCTTCTAGTCTTGCCAGATGAAGTCCAGATTAGACTACCAGTATTTTGTACAGCCCCAGAGCTTTCATCATCATTTTCCTGCGTGTCTGAGTGTCTTATGTCTGGTAGAAGTAATTCCTATTCTGGGGCATCACTCCTTTTAAGACAAAAAGAAATTGATAAGTGACGATTGATAGTTCGAAGTTCTTTAAAAAATGTTAGGTGACAGGTGAAAGAGAATATAGAAGTTCGCGTGCAGACGTGTTCTTTGATTTTGTGAATATACATGTGGAAAAAAAGTACTCATTACGACTATTAGAACTACCATTCATGTACGAGTGGATACCACTGGTACACTTGAGGTTTAAAAATGAGGTACTATTTTAGAAGTATGCGGAACCCGAAGATACCCGTAAAACCACATCTCCGTTAAAAAGGGAGGATAGACTAGTACTTAACTGCGATCCCACCTGATGGTAAGCACTGCACACCTGATACTCGCCGTACGCCGGGTTGTCCGATGCTAGAAAAGTGATGGTGGAATCAAAAGTCATGCAATTCCTGCGCACACTCACCAAAATGCATCCTGTAAAATACAAAAGGTATTTTACAGGATGCATTTCTGGCTACCTTACGCCTGTGCTCCATCATTGAAAAAAAAGACAACATTGTTCTTACTGCACATAAATGATCTGCTTAAGCCCGGTACCTTTGGGTATGCAGACGACAGCACTGTTGCTGAGAGTTACATATCCAGCGCACAAGCTAGTGGGTCACAGATCCAGTCTCTCCGAGAGGCTATGGTCGAGCGCTTGAACTTGTCCTTGGAGGCAGTCTCTGAATGGGGCGATGCTAATTTGGTCAAGTTCAATGCTACTAAAACCCAGGCGTGTCTTTTTTCCGCTAAAAAGAGCCAATTCAGCCCTGCTCCAACTTTCCGGGGCGTAACCGTGCCGATAACCGACCATCTTGATCTTCTTGGTGTTATGCTGACGTCAACTCTCAACTTTGGGCCATACATCGAAGCAAAGGCTCAACTGGCAGCAAAAAGCTGGGAATCCTCGCGAAGGTCAGACAGTACTTCATGCCGGAACAGCTGCTCAAACTTTATCAAGCGCAAGTTCGATCGTGTATGGAGTACTGCTCTCATCTTTGGGATGGATCTGCCCGATACCAGCTTGATGCACTTGAGGCAATTGAGAGGCGAGCCAGGAGGATCATTGGCAATGATGCACTCGTTGAGTCGAGGCTTCAAAGTCTTGAGCATCGACGCCGAGTTGCTAGCCTGTCGGTTTTCTACCGGTTGCATTTCGGAGAGTGTGCGTCGGAATTGCATAACCTAATTCCGCCTAGCCCGTTCCATCATCGGACCATCAGGCGTACGGCAATGCGCCACCGGTACATGGTGGACATCCCGCCCATACGCAAGAAACGTTTTGGGAACACATTCATTGTGCGTACAGCTAAGGAGTGGAATTCCTTGCCGGAATCTGTGTTTCCTGATGGCTACAACCCGGGAATCTTTAAGTCAAGAGTGAATAGGTTACTTCTAGGTAAGCGCGCTCCATCGTCGACCGCATCGTCGCTTTCCATCAGGTGAGATAGCGGTCAAACGCGAACCTAACAAGAATAAAAAAAAAGAAGTCTACTGTTGGACATAGGCCTCTTCCAAGCGTCGCCGCAACGGATCTCGCATCCATCGGATTCCCGGGACCCTGACCAGGTCATTGGTTCACCTTGTGGGAGGCCTTCCAGTGCTACGTCTTCCGATACGCGGTTGGCACTCCAGAACTTTTCGTCCTC
Source organism: Mythimna impura (assembly GCA_905147345.3). Lineage (NCBI taxonomy): Eukaryota > Metazoa > Arthropoda > Insecta > Lepidoptera > Noctuidae > Mythimna > Mythimna impura. The sequence continues at coordinate 28,593,459 of LR990349.1, read as the reverse complement.
ATCGACCATCTGTTCTGCATGCAATGTGCCCTGCCCGCCACTTAAGTTTGGCGATTCTTTGAGCTGTGTCGATAACCTTGGTTCCCCTGCAGATATCTTCATTTCAGATGCAATCACGCAAGGAAACTCCGAGCATTGCCCTTTGGGTGACTTTAAGTCTTCTTATGAGGCCCATTGTAAGCGACCACGTTTCGGAGTATTAAGTCAATCACTGGCAATACACACTGGCTGACTTTCGTCTTGAGACACTGTGGTATATTGGACGAGAAGATACCGTGCAGCTTCCCGAACGCTGCCCAACCGAGTCGGATTCGACGATTGACTTCTTTCGCGAAGTTAGCCTGTGCTCCAAGTTTTGTAGATTGATCTTAACCAAGTCTGGATGACCAATTAGCCTCTGCCCATTGAGTCCAAAACATCTAGATGGCATTTTGCAGCACCAGCCCATATGTGGCTGCAGTACTCTACACACGATCGGACCTTTGCTTTGTATAACATTAAAAGCTGTCCCACTAGGAAATACCACCGGACCTTTCGAAGAACGCCCAGTTTCTTAGCAGCTCCCTTAGCTTTGGACTCAATGAACCACCCAAAGTTAAAGATGGTTGTTATTCTAGTTCGGGAAACTGCCCAGTACTTGAAATTGTCACTCGAACGGTGGTTGCTGAAAACCAGCACCGTAGATGGCTAGATTTGCCTAGCGTCACGGTATATGCTGAGCAACGGCCTATTCTTGCTAAGATGCGACGCACAACTTTGATTCATAGTTTTTATTGTTTAAAATTATGATATTTTCTTTTTTTGGTTTAGTTTTTGTTTATGTTTGTCTCTGTTGAGGCCGGCGTCAAAATGCAACAGATAACCTAGACAGCTGTGTTGTCTATGGTCCTAGTGGTGCAACACAGTTATGCCCGATACACACATGGCCTGTCAGGGAACTCGGTTTTTGTATTTTTGAAACGAATTGTGCGTCTATTCAGGCAGAATAAACATGTTTTCTTTCTTTATTTCTTCTTTCTTTCTATTTCGGATTGTTGTATTACGTTCTATTAGCGCTGATACTGCCATGCATGATTTTTTAAATTTAAGTTTCTTTGCTAGATTAAAGTGTCTGGAAGGCCTTTGCCAAGCAATGGAACAGCAAGAACTATGAAAAAGTTCCTTTGTGGGGACATAAATGTTACTACACTATTATAATTTTTTTTCCTCTAGTCGAGAAATCTTAGTTCGCAGCACAGTTTATTTCCAACACGATCCTAGCTCCCAAGTCCAAGCTTATCGAGCTAAAATAGCTGCTACAAAGCCATCCTATTTGGCAATAACCACTGGTATCCGATGTGGATTGCATCTTTTTATTCATGAGTGTATCCTGCTTCAGCACATATTATATTATGTTGATGTCTCATGCTTTATAATGTGCAACGGATTTTGATATTACGCGCCTTCTTTTGGGAAATTGTCAAGGGTTACTTAGTTCTGGTATTTGAAGGCGTTTTTCTTTTAAACGATTATTATTAACCCAGTGGAGAAATTATAGACTTATGGCAAAGCCTTCAACACAATCTTTACCTTGGTGCTCTAGTCTTGTTTGAGCATGTGGCTAGAATAAATTATAAACAAGTAAGAATCGAAATTCTATGCGCAAAATTGTGGACGCTTACATTTTCCTGGGAGAAACGACCCAGTCAGGTAGATCCAACGGCGATGGAACCACAAGTACTCGGTGTGGTGACTTAGCTCGACCATCGAGTAAAGACGGTGGCACAGTGATCACATACTGCTGTGCACAATAAGGCTCAGAGGAGACCGTTGTAGTCTCCTCAGGCATGTGTGTGTATGTCACAAAAGGAGTTCCAGAGTGATCTTTTAAGAGGTAATGGCGCTCCTTCTATAAGCTTATGTTGATCATCGGGGTGATTTTAATGAGGTAAATATCTCACACCCCCCGGACTTATCCCCAAAGTCCGGGCACCTTTTAAATGTTTACCCTCGACAAAAAAAAGTCTGACTTCGAGAAGGACGTCAACCATCGATATTAAACTCGGCTGTGTTCGGTTGTACGATATTTTGTCGTTGCACATACACGACGAAAATCTATGACCAGTGTGTATTGCATGATGCCATATGACATTGAAACATGGTTGCTCACAATGGGTGTCATCAAAAGACTTAAACTTACCAAAAGATGATGATGATGATGATGATGACCATGAAGTATCGAAAAACGTGTTTTCATTAAAATGGTAATTTTCTACTAAAATGATGAATTGATGAGGTCCCCATAGCTAACGTATAGGTTAAGAAATGTTTTAGTGATGAATATCATGAAATATCCTATCATAAAACCTCTTTAGAGTAAATTAATTTTTGCTTAAGCTACTTAGCCATAACGTAAAAAAAAAACGTGAACTTAGCAACTGTGGCACTTCTGTACTTAATGAATATTCAAAAGTCGTAAACTTGCGGTTCCTATCTTGTGCAGGAAATCGAGAAAACTCATCAGATTTCCGCCCAATAAGGTGATTTATGTCGGAAGTCCGAATGCAAATATTTAACAAGATAAAGATTGATGAAGATCATACATGAATTCATGCTGATTTCCTATAGGAATAAGCAGAAACTATAAAACGCCAACTCCGATTTTTAACCGACTTCAAAAAGGAGGAGGTTATATGTTCGGTTGAATGTATGTTTTTTTTTTTTGTTTCACTGATTTCTCGGTCAATTGTGGACCGATTTTGAAATATTTTTTTTTTGATTGGAAGGTTATACTTCCGAGTTGGTCCCATAGAAATATTGTTATGATTTAATAATGAACTTTGAAGATATGGAACAGAACTCCTCATAGGATCACAGCAGAACCGTCGTAACAAGTAAAATTGCTGTTTATACGTTTTTTTTTTTTTTTTGTAGTTGGGAAAATCATCTAATGACAAATCCCGCACTTGGGTGGAGCGAGAAATAGTGTCAGACTTTTACTGACTAAAAACCCACTCCTGTTCCTTCTTTGCCTTCATCCCGGGGCCCCGGGCTTCGCTTTCACACTACCCGTGGCCCCAGTAGGCTTCGGCCCTACTGGGCCCCTACGATTTGCTGAAGCTGCTGTTTATACGTGTAGTCGATGACTGACTGAAAGTAGAGGGGGAATATATCGAACTGATCTGATGATGAAGCCTGAAGTTAGGCACCGGAACTCTGTAATAAATTAATGTAATCTAACCGTGTTTGGGATTATTAGAATTGTCATGAGATGCACTCTGGCTATAAGGTATTTAAGTTTGGCTGAGGGGTACTTTTTAGTGGTGGTACCATAACTAAAAAGTGAAAAATAAAAAACTTTTTACAAAAAAAAAATACAACCGACTTCAAAGTAAAAAAAACACTGAAAAGTGCAAAATAACTTTAATTTCGGAAGTCGGTGTTAATTATCGAAGAGACAAAACTATTATAGAAACACCGACTTCCGAAATTAAAGTTATTTTGCACTTTTCAGTGTTTTTTTTACTTTGAAGTCGGTTGTATTTTTTTTTTGTAAAAAGTTTTTTATATTATTCGATATCTAATTTTAAAATCGAACTCCTCCGAAACGGCTTGACCAATTTTTAAACGACTTCAAAAAGAAGGAGGAAGGTATGTATTTTTTTTTTATGTATGTTCACCGATTTCTCGGTCAATATTGTGGACCGATTTTGAAAATTATTTTTTTGATTGAAAGGTCATACTTTCGAGTTGGACCCATAGAAATATTGTTGTGATTTGATGATGAACTTTGAAGATATGGAACGGAACTCCTCATAGGATCACAACAGAACTGTCGTAACAAGTAAACTTGCTTTGTTTATACGTGTAGTCAATGACTTTGATTTTGACAGTTGTATTTCCTGAACCATTGACATCATTTATCTAGGCGTTATCTTCGCAGAAGGAGGTAACTAAAACTTTTTTTTACATATGAAATCATCGAATGACTTTGCCAGTTCTAGGTGGAGTGAGAGGAACTGTCAGACTTTTACTGACTAAAACCGCACCTGTATTCTTCAGCCACCCTTTGGGCTCTAAGATCACAGGTTTCTTTTTCAGAAATTCCCCGTGGCTTTAACAGGCTTAACGGTTTTGCTGACATCTCTTTGGGGCCCGCGAGGTCCTTGCGAGACGGGTGGACGGCAAGCTACCTATTGCGCGTCATCCACAAGCCCGCGCCTACGGTAGCTGGGGATCGCGCTGTGACATCCGACGCCCAGGGCGTCTCGTGTGGTGGCGGGTTGAGTGCGGATTTCTGGTCTCTCACGTTTGCGGCATCTCTTATGTTAGCATTACTACCTACTCCGCATGCGGAGGCGACCGTATCCCATTCCCTCTCGCTCCAGACCAAAAGGCTGAACCAGGGCCTAGCGCAAGAAATCGCTGCCGAGGATCGCCTCCACTAGGACACGGCTTTGCTTTGCCCAAACGGGATACTCCTCCACCATATGCTCCAACGTATCCCATGAGCGAAAAATATATCTGAAATAGAAGCAGTCAACTAACTTCATCCATTATTTTCCAAATTTAACAGAAGGAATTGAATTACTAAGGACGTTTGCTATAATTTTCGTCTAAAATTAGCATTAGGTCATTTTATTTTATTTGAAATATATGCAGTATCATATTATGATCGATGTAGCGACATCTGTGACGGCACATCGGAACTAAATATTACTATTATTAGAGTTCTGCACGTGATTTGAATACAATGGCCCGAAATCATATGTAACCATTTGTCCGGACCAAAGATAACTCCCTTCTGAACGGAAGATCCTCCCTTTTTAACGGAGGTGTGTGTTCCCTCTTTGAGGAGTGGCTGGAAAGGCAACACGAGCAATGGGTAGCTTGCCGGCCGACCGTCCGGTAACCGTCCGGACCGAGCCCAAGTCGTCGACGGCGCGTACTGTTCCACGCGCGCCTCAAGGAGATGTCAGCAACTGTAGGGGCCCAGCAGGGTCGAAGCCTACTGGGGCAAAGGGTCTGATTCTGAAAGGAATACTCGGCCCTGGTACGAAAGGCAACGAAGGAACAGGAGTGGGTTTTTAGTCAGTAAAAGTCTGATACAATCTCCCACGTCCTCCCAAGAGCTGATGAAGGGATGTCATAAGATGATTATCCCACCGAAAAAAAAAAACGAAGGTGTGTGTGTGGGATTTTATGTACACTCCGTTCCACATACCTCTAAATCGATATTCATAAAAGCCAAAATACGAAACAGTTTGTCATTTCATGTGTTATTCTTCCTTCATATTTCCGGCCTGTAGGACTCCAACTCATCCCAGTAGAGGCAGGCGCAGGCACTGGAGCAGGTTTAAGCATACAATTAGTAGGGTGTCGACTAATTAGCCTCGTGTCACACTGTGTGTCGAGTGTAGCCTCAACGTGACTCGGAATAGATGTTATCTAGTACTGTTTTATAGTCAGATGGTGTTTTTATATAGTTTTATGCAGGGTATCGAAATATTTCTAGATTCGCAAAAATTTGTATTTTTTTGCAGTTTTAATTTTTTTTCCTATACTGTTTATGCTGTGAGACCTTCCTTCATGTTTCAGGGTTCTAGGTCAACGGGAAGTACCCTATAGGTTTTGATGAATGGAGCATAAACGGTCTTATAATGCTGACTTAGAAGTTTGATTTTTTTATTTATGTCTGGGGTAACACGCATTATTGAGAATAAGGCCATAAGGGAATTGACACACGGACAGACGGACAACAAAGTGGTACTAAAAGTGTTAAATTTTTTGCCGACTTAGGTACGGCATCCTGAAAAAAGATACATAATATAAAACAAGTGCGAATCGGACTCGCGCATTGAGGGTTCCGTACAAACTTTTCTATGTAAATATTTCAATTCCCGAATGGAGTCTCGAAGATTTTTCCGAATCACAAAAAAATGTATTTTTTTTTTTTTTGAGACGTATCAACAAATTTACTATTTTCAGATTTATTACTATGTCTATGCTATAAGACCAAGGTCTTAAGCAAGCTTTATGCCAAATTTCAAGATTCTAGGTCGACGGAAAATACCCTATGAATTTTGATTCCCTTGAGAGTGTCGAAATATACGTCTTTTTCTACATAAACGGCCGTATCTTTTTTCTCGTTAACCTAGAAGTTTAATTTTTTCACAGTTTTATGGGACCGCAGATTTGAGTTTATGGTTTTAATTTCAATTCGATACCTCCACGCGTTGTCGAGATAAAGAGTCTTGACAGACAGACCGACGTACAACAAAGTGATACTATAAGTGTTTTATTTTTTACCGACTTAGGCACGGCATCCTGAAAAAGGCTAATATAAACAAAAGTCTTTTAGAATTTTTATCTTCAGCTTTTTGCCTAACTCAAAATCGAATTAATTTATTTTACATAACCTATATGCGCATATCAGCATCAGAAACACGATTCAAGTAATTGCTTGTTTGTAAAGAAGAAGAACCAGAAAAAAATACAAAGTTACTCTTTCAAAAATAATTGGCTGTTACAGTGTTTTCTTATATTGCTAAATTGACCGAGTGTTTGACAAATTAAAAGTTGGTACTTGTTGTTGAAATAAAAAAAATACTTTGAGTTTGTGTTTTAAGCGTTCGTAGGTAGTTTATTTAGTAAGAAAAACATTTTATTTTTATGGGAGATATCTGTTAAGGATTGTGATAAACTAAGCGTTCAATGCTTACACATCAAAATATCTTTTTCAATACACTTACTCGAAAACCCGCTCTTATCCCACCGCTTTTAGGCACGCAATAGACTGTTTTCCACACTGTATTGAAAAAAGTCGTTTGATACACGTGCGAATTTCGTCACTGCAACCTTCGGCTCCACAACACACTCGCCTACGGCTCGTGCGAATTCAGCCTCGATCGCAATGACAAACTTTCTGAACTTGTATCAAAATGTACTATTGTAGGTCACAATCTAAATATAACAAAAAAAGTGTTTTAAAACCTATTTGGAGAGTGGAAGCCGACCCCAAGCCGTACAGTCTATGGGTCAATTATACGCAGAAGACAATCAACGTCCTGCGCGTTCAATATAACAACGCTTTTTGGATGCCGATGCGGCTACCGCGGCATTGTCTACATGGGCACTTATAAAACGTCAGAAGCTAGTGCACGGTTCCAAATTGGTCGTTTCCTATGGAGAAGAACCGGCAAGAAACTCCATGGTAACTCTTTAAAAAAAAAATGTTGTTCTTACAATATTTCCATATTACAGTATTAGTGAGATATTATGTAAAGACAGTGTAGACCAGTCAACATGGTACTCAAAAGAACAATAAAAATAATCATAATAAAAAGTGAGTCGTAATGTTATCATTACTCTTTAGAAGACCACCACTTTTTTAAATTTCATGTAAGGTCCTAAAAATCTGTCAAAAAACTATTGCTTTATGCATCAATCTATTTACTAATTTTTTCTCGAGTATATTGGGGGCAGCTTCCAGTCTAATTGAATACGCTTAAGTTCCTGTAAAAAACCTTTAAATATCTCTGCCTATTTGGGAGCCTTACAATGATGTGTTAAAAAAACCTTTAAATATCTGCTTATTTGGGAGCCTAACAATGATGTGTTAAAAAAACCTTTAAATATCTGCTTATTTGGGAGCCTTACAATGATGTGTTAAAAAAACCTTTAAATATCTGCTTATTTGGGAGCCTTACAATGATGTGTTAAAATGTTAAGCGTACGAGAAAGAAAGAAAAGAAAGAAAAACATTTTATTTGGCGGAACAAGGCGCAAATTTAGAACTAACAAATTATAAGTACATTATTGGAAAAATATGCGCCACATCCGGGCAAAACGGAACACTCAGCATAATGCCGTGATCACACGCAAAATGCGATGAGTCCACGGCGCTGGTTTTCAGCGTGGACCGATAAGTATCGACATAAAGACGTCGGCACGGTATTGTGTGCTAATAGATTTCAAGAAGCAAGAAAAGCGAAAGCGAGCAAGAAAGAGGGATGGTGCTATACACCCTATAAAGGCCCATCCCTTTAACAGTTCAGTGTAGATCGTCAAATTGATTGCGTTAAAAGCTTGCGACCATGAGCTTTTCAGATGCCACCTTTACCACATAGCAAGCATTACTCATTTTTTAAATCACTCAACTTCCCAGCATGGCATAGCATAGTCGGCCTTATAATGCTCCCACTGTTGGGACTTAGGCCTCCTCTCTAGGAGAGGGAATGTCACATGTCTTCGAATTTTTGGTTTTAGGACATGCCGGTTTCCTCACGATGTTTTCCTTCACCGTTTTGAGAGTAGTGGTGATGAAATAAATTGCACAAAGTAATGCGCCTGCCTGGATTTGAACCCGCAACCTACAATTCGTAAGTCGGGGCCGTTACCACTCGGCCACCGTTACAACTGCAACTTCCCAGCAACTTAGACCAAATTTTCCCTTTACCAAAAATCCACTAACTTTTCTAGCAAACTGTAAAATTTATAGCAAACATATGAGTCGTAAGTATGTGACGTATGTAACGGTTGGTAGCACTCACTAACGTTCCGTAGTTGGTAACATAAACGGACTGTAGCCGGATGGCACTTAGAATCCAGTGCGCTCTGAAAATGCAGAGATTACTTTAAATTTTTATGGTAAGTTGTGAGATTGAAATAATTTAAGTTTTCATCTTCGTTACTATCAAGAAAGCTTAGAGAAACTGAGATTTTAATTACTTATTAAAACTTTATAATAATATAATATACCTATGTATAATAAATAAATAAAATAATAAATTATTTATTTCAGATTCATCTTGCGATTACATCCATATTGGTTAGTACAATGCGAGCTTACAAACTAGTGTTAGTAAAAAAAATATTAATGGCTAAACAATAAGTACCAAGTCTGGGTGGACTTCCCGATGATGGTGGAAAATCACTTTACGACTGCATGCAGCCGTTTCCAGCGAGCCAGCATCGGAGAGTCCCATCGCTCCGCCAGCGCGCGCAGGTTGGTGTTGGGACTGTCGCGCGTACGGCGCATGATAGAAGTGCACCGTTTGCGCATGATAGCCGCGAAGGCACTAGTAAGTAACATTGTACAAAGGCGTATTTCGATGTTTTACAGGATGCATTTTGGAGAGTGTGCGGGGGAATTGTATGACTTAATTCCACCATCTCATTTCTACAATCGGACAACCCGACGACGGCGAGTATCCACCCTTACGTTATTGAAACCTCTACAGTCCGGACCAAGCGTTTCGCCTCGTCATTTATACCGCGAACATCGAGGAACTGAAACAATTTGCCTGCTGTGGTCTTCCCGTCCGATTATAATTTAGGTGTCTTCAAGGCTAGAGTTGAGAGAGCTCTTAATAAACTAGTGCACCTCACCATCAACGATTGCATCACTGCTTACCATCAGGTGGGATCGCAGTCCAGCACTAATTTATAACAATTAAAAAAAAAAACAAGGTGGACTTAACGCCTTAGGCAGTCGACGTTAAGGTGGTGCAGAAAAATAATATGGCAGGTATAACTTAATAAATAAACTAAGTAATTTTCTACAAATATTTACGTAACATATAATCGTAACCAAAAAACTTTTTAGAAAAAAAAAATAACCGACTTCACTAAAAAAAAACACTAAAAGGATCAAAATAACTTTAATTTCGGAAGTCGGTGTTTCTCGGTATTGTTTGTTTCTTATTTAACACCGACTTCCGAAATTAAAGTTATTTTGATCCTTTTAGTGTTTTTTTTTAGTGAAGTCGGTTATTTTTTTTTTCTAAAAAGTTTTTATTTCACACTTTTTAGTTGCGATACACTTATAAACAGAGTGCCTATTTCTCATGACAATTCCAATTAACCCAAATACTGCTAGGTTACATTGTTTTATTATAAAGTTCCTGTGTCTACCTTCCTCCTTCCGGCTCTATCATCAGATCAGTTCGATAGTACCTTATAGCCAAAGTGCATCTCATGACAATTCTAATAAGTCCAAACACGCCTAGGTTACATTGATTAATTACGGAGTTCCAGTGCCTACCTTCCGGCTCCATCATCATCATGAGATCACTTTCGATGATACCATTTTCAACGTAACTATTCAGAATCATTCATTTATTTGTATTGTCATAGACGCTTAACTATGTATATCTTCATTGTGATATCTATTTGAGTATGAAGTTCCGTTGACCATTTCTGGTCTTCTTCATCAGTTCCACTTCATCAAATGTAACTTTTTGACTGTAAATGCTTAAGTTTTTGATGAAAATACTAAAATTACCATAGGGTTGCCTATAATTTTTGAGGAGTTCCCTCGATTCCTCATGGATTCCATCATCAGAACTGGATTTTGAAAAAAATGGGACCAATCTGGAAGCCTATCCTATAAAGGGAAAAAATTTTTTTGCAAATCGGTCCATAAACGACGGAGTTCTGAGGTAACAAACATAAAAAAAAAAAAAAAAATGATAGAAAAAAAATACAACCGAATTAATAACCTCCTCCTTTTTTTGAAGTCGGTTAAAAATAACAGTATAATCAGCCTTATAATGTCTCTTGTGGGGAGAAAATCGGCCGTAATCCACACTGCGTGGTTCAGTGCGGGTAAGCTGATGTAACTTGTCTTCAAATTTATGATTTCAGGACAAGTCGGTTTCCTCACGATGTTTTCCTTCACCGTTTTGAAAGCAGTGGTAATGAAATAACTTACAGAAAGTAAAGTGCTTCCATGGGTTTGAATTCACAACCTACGAATTCGAAAATTGAGGCCGTTTCCACTGGGCCATCAGCTGCTCCCTGACCAAGAATTACGAATAAACAAAATACTTAATCTTTTCACAATATTAGTACTGTAGTAGTAGATTTAGATATTATTATAATCAGAAAATACGCATGTACATCTGACATATGGACACACATCATTAAAATTAAAAGGTAAATAGATCGCCCCGTCTCGCCGAGTGCAGTTTTCTTGAATCATCGTTCCCTTTTTCATTGAGGCTGGCTTTCAGAGCACGTGCGACCCATCACAGTGTAAGGCCATTAGATTAGCGATTGAAATAGGTTTTTTTAAAGTACAAAAACACCATCACAATTATGGGCTGATTATATATTTTCTTTTAATTTAGTCTCATTCTTAATTATAATCATGTTGAATGTTAATTTATTATGTTTGTTTTTAATCTTGCACTTTCTTGCCTGAAGCACTGATTCATTTTTGTTCAGGCAAAGAAGCAACTGTGTTCTTTTTTAACGATTATTATTATTTAAAGGTAATATAATTTTTCAGTTCTTCTCAGAAAATTATCATAATAATATCAATGTTTTACAAAGTCTGTTGATCATCTAATCAAACATTTTAATGACTTAAAACATCCTCATTCCGTTTAATAGTTTATGTTGTTGATACCTAATTATTGCAAGGTTTTTGAATCGAAAGCTAGAAGCAGAGAGCCTTGATTAGTGCGTCAATATTTTAAAATGTATGAAAGTGACCGTGGAACATTTCAATTATTCTAGATTTAGAGAATAGACTGAATCCTTATCGCGATTGACGTCATCTTTGTGACGTATACTGAAAAACAGGGCAAGTGCGAGTTGGACACGCGCATTGAGGGTTTAGTACAAACTTACCTATGAAAACAGTTCAATTTCCGAATCGATCCCATGATTTTACGAATCGCAAAAAAATTTTTTTTGTGACGTAACTACAAATTTACAGTTTTCAGATTTTTTCCTATACTTATGCTATGAGACCTTACTTCACGCCAAATTTCAGGATTTTAGGACAACGGGAAGTACTCTATGAATTTTGATTCTCTTGAGAGTGTCGAAATATACATTTTTGCAACATAAACCGCCGTATCTTTGTTTTTCGCTAACTTATAAGTTTGAGTTTTTCGCAGCTGCAAGGGACCGCAGACTTGAGTTGGTTTTAATTTAAACTCAATACCTCTACGCGTTACCGACATAAAGGGTCTTGATAGACAGACAGACAGACGGACGAACAACAAAGTGATCCTGTAAGGGTTCCGTTTTTTCCTTTTGAGGTACGGTACCTGTGTATGTAACTCATGAAACTAATCATGTAACTTTGCATATATCCTCACTGATGTACTAGCATTTCTTTTTCCAAGTCAACATTTATCTTGAGATTCTATTCGGCCTTCCACACACCGCTGACCTGCTAGCCTCAACAGCCAAATGCAAATGTTCTAACACGAGCTAACGAGGCACTCGACTCAGTCTAACGAGTGCCATTCGACCAGCTACTGTCACTTGGGCATTACTCACTAACTCACTGCTCTCTTCATTTTTCTGATGTTGCATGACAAAATTGTAAAGGGTATGTTGTATTTAGTATTCTTTAAAACTTACTTCAATATTTACAGTTACCGGTGTTTTAATCGCAGCCTAATTCTGGGGTGTAACAATTGGGTATAAATACCTGTTTCTGAAAAGTATCTCAAATCGATCTAAAAAGGACTCATAAACTACTAAAGTTTATTCAATCGATAAGTACCATGAAAATGCATTTAAATATTTCATTTTTAAAACAGATTATAAAAGTAAAAAAATTAATATACATTTTCTATATTAATTGAAATGAACACTTACCAACTGCGAGATAGCTTAGGCAATAAGTCAAAACTATCTCGATTGTATACTTTTAGATTTTGTCTCGTACATAGTATAATACCCTGTTGTTTGTGACAAAGCTACACTTCATATCTAATTATGAATTTAATCATTACCTACATACATACTTACAAGTTTTGACGAAACAACAAATTAATTGTAAACCACAATTAATTTTGCCATTATCTAAATACACAAGTACCTGAGCTTTAATAATTTATCGAAACCCAAACTTTACTCCATTGAAAAAATAATGCATTCTTTAAAGTCAAAATTGGTCCTAATCCATATAAGTCTAGTAACTGGTCCCAAAAAATATTCTGGCATTCATCTCCTCGATCCAAACATCACCTTATAGGACTCCAGTCATAACTAAAGTACGTAACAGTGAATACGAAAAGAAAATGATCCTATATTTCATTGGATCCGGTGCTCAAAGCCGAAGCCTCCCAAGTCCCGGAGGTTTCGCGAATTGCATGGTCCAACGGTAATGTGATGGAAATATATCTACATGGCAGGTAAAATTTGTGGTGCAATAATAGTTTCTATTAAGACTAGTTTCGTATATAGGTGCTAGAAATAGAAATAAAGTTTCTAGTTTTACTGTAATCTATACTTATAATTAATCTGTAGAAGTGAAAATTCTGTACATTGAAAACATCAAAAAAATAAATGGCAGGGGGTGTTACTAGACCGACACCGAACCCAAAAATGTGATTGTGTGTTGTTGTAGTTTTTGTCTGTCTGTCTGTCTGTTTGTTCAGGCATCACGCAAAAACTACCGGTTCGATTACGATGAAACTTGGTATAATTATTATTTAATATCCTGGGCACCAATGGGTACTTTTTATCCCGGAAAAGTATATACAATAAACCAATACCCCGATTACTGTACCAACCGCAAATAATAAGTTTGTCGTAGGTTACGTCACTCACAGTGGAGTTCACAAAGGGGCGCTGCACACGGCTAAGATACTATAATTCGGTCAATAAGTTTAGTTAAAAGGTAATCAATACATTCATTGACTGTTACGCGGTACGAAGTTCGCCGGGTCAGCTAGTTTTTAATAAACTGACATAAGTCACAACCTCGCATCTCGAGTCACAAGTCACGTCGTCTCGTGTGTTTGGGTTGTTCCCCAAATATAATCTATAGATATGATAATCTAGGTATTAATATTATAAAGCCGAAGAATTTGTTTGTTTGAACGCGCCAATCTCAAAAACTGCTGGTTAGAATCAAAAAAGTCTTTTAGGATTAGATACCCTATTCATCGAGGAATGCTATAAGACTATATATAAAAGTAAAGACAGGCCTTACAAACATAACAATTTTAAATGCAATTTTATAATCCCAACCATCTTTATAACATACCATGCCACAGCATTCATCAGATAAGTATGTCGCTCTAAATATTTCTAGTATCGGTTGGGAGCGCCCGGGAGGCCTCAAAAATGCAACGACAGATGAGCAAGGAGGTCGGAGGTCGAACTTCACTGAAGAGGATTCCGTAAGCTGCTTTAAGAGGACTTAGGTCTTCTTCTTTTGACGGAAGTTCCTTAATGACACGGTTAATTTATATTTGAAGTTTAAAGAGTTTTGTAGTTTTACTTTTTTATATGTCATAGCAATAACGTATCATCACGGTTTTATTGTGCCGAAGGGTAAAGTAAAAATAACTCTCTCTTGGGTCAGGACCCTGAAGGACACGCCATAATTCTGTTGGGAAGTCTTTTCTTTGAGAAGTGTATGGAGAGGCGTCGTGGTATCCTCACATTCCCCATGATGCAAGTCCTCACCGGACAGCTCACGGTCATGCGGCCGTCCGGTAACCTTAGGAGCCCAGTAAGGACAATGCCCGCTAAGGCTGCGGGGAATTTCTTAAAAGAAAACCAAACACGAAGAGCTACTGAAGGACACAGATGTGATTTTAGTCAGTAAAAGTCTGATACGCCCACCCACCATATACTGGGAAAAGTGATTAATAAAAAATAAAAATAAAATATTCTACAACTATCACATAACGTCATCTAATCCCAAGCTAAGCAGGGCTTGTGTTATGAGTACTAGACAACTGATAAACATACTTATATATTTCTAAATACATATATAGGTATAAGGCGTAGGTAGGTGGCGACCACGTACCGGAAGACGCAGTGTTGGAAGGCCCCCTACAAGGTGGACCGATGACCTGGTGAAGGTTGCGGGAATCCGATGGATGCGAGACGCACAGGATCGTTCGTTGTGGCGACATTTGGGAGAGGCCTATGTCCAGCAGTGGACGTCTATCGGCTGAAATGATGATGATGATGATGATGATGATGATGATATAGGTATTATAGATAAATTACACCCAGACACAGAACAACTGATCATTCTCATCACACAAACATTTGTCCTGGGTGGGAATCGAACCTACGACCTCCAGCATAGCAGTCAGGGCCACTAACCACTAGACCAACAGGCCAGTCCAAAGCAAGTCAAGGTAGCCAAGTCATTGGATCATTTTCTCCCTCAAAAAAACAAACCTGACCTGCGAATCGATATCAAAATATCCCGTTTAACAGTAGCACTTGTGACCAATACACTAACAAGGCACTTCATTGAGTAAGTTCACCAGTTTTTTTTCTACTTCAAGAACTTGTGCCCGCATGTCAGATTAGTAACAAGAGTCAAATGAGCCCTCTTAGTTGCGTGTACACGCAACTAAGTAAGTATAATACGCAATGTAGGTACTGACTTGAAGATATTAGTAGTGTAAGATTAGATGATAATGGACTAATAAATAAACTAATAAGATTGCAGTATTGTTAATTCCGTCTGTATGTTCGAGATTATTGTTGTGGGTGCTTATTCTTACTTTGTAAATGTACTTATAATTTTTTCACCGTAGGATTCAAGGTTCATCTTCGTTAGTAAAACAGAAGTGAATTGCAGCAAGAATTTGTATACTAACAATAAAACTGCTTGCTTCAGTAGTTCTATTCGACTTCGACAACCCTAGTGTGAAAAAGTTTTGTAATCATGATTGTTTTGTATTCAATCTTAGATTGATTAAAAAACAAAATCCAAAATTCAAAAGTTTTTTATTTCACATAGGCTTATATGGACACTTATAAAACGTCAGAAGCTAGTGCACGGTTCCAAATTGGTCTTTTCTTATGGAGAAGAACCGGCAAGAAACTCCATGGTTACTTTTTAAAAAAATAATGTTGTTCTTACAATATTTATTCGATATTATGTAAGGACAGTGTAGACCAGTCAATATTTTACTCAAAAGTACAATAAAAATAATCATAATAAAAATTGAGTCGTAATAGGAAGTAATCTAAGAATTCTCGGAGTCTACAGTGTTCTCACATTCACATTATAAAAAGAGGCTATATAAAAAAGAAAGAAAAATAAATAATTACAGTAATCAATAAATGAGACGTTAACAAAATAAATTACTAACGAATTTATGGTAGTTGGGTCTAATAATATAAAACATATTGCAAAAAAAAGTATATATATTACTAAAAAAAGTATATATAGTAACGACTTTACAATGGCGGGCTTATTGCTGATAACGATATCTACAAGACAACATTAAGGTAGACTATAACAACTTACTTCCTTGTTCCGTATGGTGTTCGGACGTTAAGAATAACACCATCCCATCTCTTCCCGAGGGTGTCGTAAGAGGCGACTAAGGGACATACCAGAGAATGGGCAGCAGCATCCTCTGTGCATTACAACAACCAAACTGCGGTCGCCAACCCGTCTGCCAAGCGTGGCGATTATGGCAACCCCCCCCAACATGAAAAACAGAAAGAAAAAATGGCCCCTAGTGCCCGGCAGCCCGTCTACCCTTGACTCCGGCAGCGGTCAAGGCCACGACGAGGCAAGGGGTGCGAAGAATCTCCGGATGAGATTTGGCTACCCATCTAGTAAGCTGTTGATCCCCGCATTAACGCCGGCGTTCACGCGCCATTGTCTTACTATTGTGTCTCTAATTACGCACTCAAAAGGTTAAACGACTCGACCTGGCAACTTTTAACACGCGTACACTGAGGACTGACGAGAAGATCACCGAACTGGAGGAGGAATTGAGCAGGTTGCGATGAAGTATTGTGGGATTTTCTGAAGTCCGAAGACAGGGGGAGGATACGATAATTCTCAAATCCGGTAACCTGCTCTATTTCCGGGAGGGCGACCAGCAGTCCCAGGGTGGTGTCGGGTTTATCGTCCACAAGTCCCTTGTGAACAATGTCGTGGGGATCGAGAGTGTGTCGACCAGGGTGGCGTACCTTATACTCAGAATATCATCAAGATATTCGCTGAAGGTCATACAGGTCTACGCCCCGACCTCGACACATCCCGACGACGAAGTAGAATCCATGTATGAGGATATATCAAGAGCCATGCATGGTTCTAAGACTCACTTCACCGTGGTCATGGGGGACTTTAACACGAAACTGGGCAAACGAGACGGTGACGAGCTGCGAGTGGGGCAATTTGGATTTGGACGTCGGAATCACCGGGGACACCTACTGGCTAGCTTTATGGAGAAGGAGGGCCTCTATATGATGAATTCCTTCTTCAGAAAGCGTGAGCATAGAAGGTGGACCTGGCAAAGTCCTGACGGTGCAACTAGAAATGAGATTGACTTCATCCTGTCGACAAAAAAGCAAATATTCAATGATGTCTCTGTGATCAACGCGGTGAAAACTGGAAGTGATCACCGCGTCGTAAGAGGCACATTGAATATTAACATTAAGCTTGAAAGGTCTCGACTGATGAAGTCTACGCTCCGTCCAGCACAGATCCAGATCCAAAACCCCGAGAGCTTTCAGCTCGAACTCCACAATCGTTTCGAGTGCCTAGGAAGCTCCGTGGATGAATATAACGATGGGTTCTACGAACTGTCCATACGGTCGGGTCTAAGTTTTTCAAGACTCACCGTACAAACAAGAACAAGAAGCTCTCCGATCCGACCCTCGAGCTAATGAAGAAGAGGCGTGAGATGATTCTGCAGTCTTCAGACGATGCGTGCATATACCGGCAGCTCAATAGACAAATCTCGAAGTCCCTGAAACGTGACCTTCGCCGCTTTAATACCGCAAGGATTAAGGATGCGATTGAGCGGAATAAGGGCTCTAAAGTATTTGCACGAGATCTGTCTATTGGGCAAAGCCAGCTCACGAAACTGAAGACCGACGATGGCAGAGTCATATCCGCCAAATCGGAGCTTCTGGGAGAGATCGAGGCTTTTTATGGACAGTTATACACGTCTATCGCTAAACCCGCTGTAAATCTAGTAAACGACCCAAGAGCTAGATTGACTCGACACTATACCGAAGATATCCCGGACGTCAGCCTGTACGAGATTAGGATGGCTCTGAAGCAGCTGAAAAACAACAAGGCGTCGGGTGAGGACGGAATTACGGCCGAACTCCTGAAGGCGGGTGGAAAACCGGTCCTTAAGGCCCTTCAGAAGCTATTTGATTCCGTCATACTCGAGGGAAAAACGCCACAGGCGTGGAGCAGAGGCGTGGTGGTACTCTTCTTTAAGAAGGGCGATAATGCCCTGCTTAAGAATTATAGGCCCATCTCGCTTCTGAGCCATGTCTACAAGCTGTTTTCCAGAGTCATCACGAATCGTCTCGCGCGCAGGTTCGAAAAGGCTTCGAAAAGGCTTCAGCACCGTGGACCACATACATACGCTGCGGCAGGTTATACAGAAGACTGAGGAGTATAACCAGCCTCTCTGCTTAGCGTTTGTGGACTACGAGAAAGCCTTTGATTCGATTGAAACTTGGGCTGTACTGCAGTCTCTCCAAAACGGTGCCAAATTGACTATCGGTATATCGAAGTGCGACTACAAGACCAGACCTCGAAACCTATCCTCTTGCAGCGGGGTGTGAGGCAGGGAGACGTTATTTCTCCGAAACTGTTCACGGCAGCAATGGAGGATGTCTTCAAGGTTTTGGAATGGAGAGGGCTAGGCATTAATGTCAATGGCGAGTACATCACTCACCTTCGGTTTGCCGACGACATAGTAGTCATGGCTGAGACTACGGAGGAGCTCAGTACAATGCTTGGTGACCTCAGTAGAGCTTTCGAAAGAGTGGGACTTAAAATGCACATGGACAAAACCAAAGTCATGGTAAACAGCCATGTAGCACCCACTCCTATCAAGGTCGGGGACTCTACACTCAAAGTTGTAGACGACTACGTTTACCTGGGACAGACGGTCCAGTTGGGAAGGTCTAACTTCGAGAAAGAGATCAATCGTCGAATCCGACTCGGCTGGGCAGCGTTCGGGAAGCTGCGCGGTGTCTTCTCGTCCAATATACCACAGTGTCTCAAGACGAAAGTCTATGACCAGTGCGTGTTGCCAGTGATGACATATGGCTCCGAAACGTGGTCGCTTACAATGGGCCTCATTAGAAGGCTTAAAGTCACCCAAAGGGCAATGGAGAGGGCTATGCTCGGAGTTTCCTTGCGTGATCGAATCAGGAATGAGGATATCCGCAGGAGAACCAAGGTTGCCGACATAGCACGAAGAATCGCCAAACTAAAGTGGCAATGGGCAGGGCACATTGCTCGCAGAACGGATGGCCGTTGGGGCCGAAAGGTTCTGGAATGGCGACCACGTACCGGAAGACGTAGCGTTGGAAGGCCTCCTACAAGGTGGACCGATGACTTGGTAACGGTTGCGGGAGTCCGATGGATGCGAGACGCACAGGACCGTTCGCTGTGGCGACGCTTGGGGGAGGCCTATGTCCAGCAGTGGACGTCTTTCGGCTGAAATGATGATGATGATGATAACAACTTAAACTAAAAGGGGGGTAGTCTACGGTGTACCGCTAGCAAATATTAATCAAATGAAATCTTATAATTAAAATATACGATACTTACATAATTATATATATACAAGGTCTTCCTTCCTTCCTTCTTTATCTCGAAAATTTTGAACAGTTACAAACATTTGTAACTGTTAGTTTAGGCTCCTCCACCCCTTTATTCAACCAAAATTTATTAAATGCATAAAACTGTAATACTTTGTTTGATTCTGATAAATAAGACTGGATATAAGACCCACTGTACAAAGCAGTTGGACCAGTCTTCTTTAGGGACCTCTTCAATGGCTTTATGGAACGCATTCACCGCCAATTCAGGGCTCGTAAAACGTGTGCCTCTAAGTCTTTAATTTTTGGAAACAAATAGAAGTCGTTGAGTGTAAGATCCACCAGTCTACAAGGGGCGGATGCGTCACCAGTTCTACATCTGAAGCTTTTAAATAGGCTTCTGATACTTTAGCAGAATGTGAGGATTCGTTATCGTGGTGGAGGAGTACATTGCTTCGAGGACGCTTTTCGCGAACTTTTTCTAAGGCCCTGGCTAAGCAAGTGTTGACGTACCAACCTGCAGTTACTTTCCTTTGATCCTCAAGCGATACCGTAGTGTAATCTCCTGATTTGCTGAAAAAAGAAGCAACCATTTTTTACCAACTTCGATTTTTCATAAATTTCGTCTACAAATCTTCAAAAGGAAAGACCCACTCTGCCGACTGGCTTTTTCTTTCGGGTTCAAAGCAGTACACCCAGGTTTCATCACCTGTTACGATATTATAGACAGCCAATGACTGTCCTCCATTAAACTTTGCACGCTGTCGTTTCTGATCCTCCGTTAAGTCATGTGGTATCCATTGAGTGCAAAGCTTCCAAACATCAGATGTACATGTAAAATGTTTTGAACGTAGCCTATTCCAATGCCTAACAAAGCACGAATTTGCTGGCAATTACTTTTTTGTCAGTTTCAATAAGTTGTCGTACGGTGTCAATTTACGAGTCGGTAACCGCAGTCGCCGGCCGACCTTCACGTACCTCGTCATAAAGATGATCACGTCCACGTCTAAATTCTCCAAACCACGAATACACAGAGCTCCGACATGGTGCTTTATCGCCAGATGCTAATTGAAGTCTCTGGAAACTCTCTTGTTGACTTAAGTCACAACGAAAATCATAAAAAAACATTGAACGAAAATGTTCAAGAGTTAAATTCAGTTTGATAGCGACACACAATCTTCAAACCACAATAAAAAAACAAATGACAGCTTCGCAAATAAAGGGGTGACCAGACGGTTGCAAACTAGTGTTCCAACCAAGGTGACCTTGGTTTATGTGTTTGGTTTGTGTTGCGGTTACATGTATGTAAACCACGCGCCAACACGTTCGGTGGTTGGAAAAACGGGCCTCCCAACCAAGGGCGTTGAAGATCATGGGATTACAACTGCTGTCTACACGGATTGAAACTAGCAAGGTCACCTTGGTTGGGACGTTGGTTTGCAACTATCTGGTCATCCCTTTAAAAAGTAACGTCCTCACAAATAGTTCCATTTTCAAATTCTACAATTGTTTTTTTCATTCTTTTATTGTAAGATCCAGAAACTTTCAGTATGTCCCACGTGTTATTAATATTATTATTTCATCAAGCTAACCCGTCGAGAAAGTCTAGTCTCCACAAACTCAAATAATAAGACACTTTGGGCCAATAATCCCAACAATTAGATCCACTACGTGTACCCGATAACCACTATAGTGCGGTTGGTAGAAAGTGGCCTAAATCAACATAAATGTTGACGCTGCGTGTCCCCCTGTTGTACATCGACGAGCATTAAGTAATGTATTGAGTTACTTGTTCACGTTGGTCTAGTGCTGATAAGTGTATAATGCCCTGGATTTGATTCTCCAGCCAAACAAAATTTTTTTAGCTTTTCCGTCAGATATATCTCAGAAATTGCTTAAATTTGTGTCTGCACATGGTTGTCTTTAAGTAAATCACCTACTCACGCGTGAAAATAAATTAAAAAATTACATCAGAGTGAAACCGCTATATTTATAAATAACGTAATAGGAACATAATTGTGTACAAACTGATAATAATAATATCTAAAAACTCTTATAAAAACAAAACCTCAAATGGTGCAGTTATAACAACCTAATTGGTATTCCCTTGTTTGAGTATTTTGGGGTTAAAATATGAAGGTCTTGGAGCCGAGGGTCATTGTGTTATTATTATTATTTACTATTTAACGTAGATCACTATGTTGAATAGTGTACCAGCATGAGCAGTCAACGTAATTTTCAAAAAACAATTAATAGTTTTCATATTATTTTATGTACATACGTACTTTCTTAATTGTCTTGAATATTTGAATACTATGTGTATACAGTTGTGAATTACTTACTCATGAAATGTTCTAGGGTTACTTGTGGTCTAGATCAACTCAAAATGATTATTTTACTTGCTTATAATTTTAAAGAGATTGCATATCGGTACATTAAAAGTAAAAAATCTAAAAATGTAACTAATCTATGAATACTTAACTAAAAATATAATAAAAATACAACGTTAAAGAAATAAAAAAAGACCTGTGCAAGGCGAAAAAGGCTCTTATCTCAGTATTATGCTGAGATATTTAAAATAAAGTATAAATAGTGCAGCGCTGGTATTCTGATAGGGCCTGGTGATGCCACGGACACACTCATGGAACACAGACTAAAGGTAGGTAATAAAAAAACCAGGTAGTCATACAGACAGCCCTAACAAAAATGAAGACTCATGGACACTGTTTACCAAAATTTAACACAGTTAACATGTAGAAAGTAAATAATGGTAAAAAATAATGAGAATTTATTTTTTAAAGAAAGATGGCGTTATTTTTTAAAGCTTAAATATGAGCAACATTTCATTTTGTTTATGCGTTAACGTTTTCTACATGGCGTTGCAATACACAGCCAAAGACTTAAAGACAGAGATCAAATTAACTATTAATGGTGTAAAACATACAGGTAAGAGAAAATTTGTTACTACATAATAATAAAAATTATAATAATAATAAAATTTTATTCAAGTATAAAGTAAGTAAAATTATGATTTACATTAAGTACAATCGAGAAAAAAGTAACTCTAACAGTAACGTAGACCTGCCTGATCTAGGTTAATGAAAACCTGTGTTTCATAGTATAAAACAAAGTCGCTTCCCGTCTGTCTGTCCGTATGTATGCTTAAATCTTTAAAACTACGCAACGGATTTTGATGCGGTTTTTATAGATAGATTGATTCAAGAGAAAGAGAGAAAATTTATATGTATAATACATGCATAATATATTAGTGTAACACTGATAATATTAGAGGTTTCTAATAACGCTTACATTAACGCTGGCTGAACCCTACGAGATAGATCAAAATAATTTACTATAGTATTGTACACCTTAAAAAGGTCTACAAAAAAAGTCTGCGATGGTATATGTCTATCTCGGGATAACCCACAAAAAAAACATTTTTTATCCTTTATTTTTTACGAAAAATAATGGTTTATTTATGAAGCGATTTTAAGCAATACAGCATTAATTCTTATCCAGTTAAGAACCTTACATACATTTTGCATTTAATATATAATAATAATTGATGAAATTACATGCTGTAATTTCCCATCCCCGTCACAAAAAAAAAATGTGATTCGGTAAAATCTTTGTATCTCAATTCGGTAATTGTACTGTTTTCATAGGTAAGTTTGTACGGAACCCTCAGTGCACGAGTGCGACTCGCACTTGCCCGGTTTCTTTTTTTCTTACAATGTCTCTTGTTATCATATAATTCTTATTTTTTTTTAATTTTTGTAGTATATTTTGTTTTATTTACTTCTGTTTGTACGAGTTGTAGGTCGCGGGTTCAAACCCAGCCAGGCGCAATACTTTGTGTAAATTATTTCATCACCACTGCTCTCAAAACGGTGAAGGAAAACATCGTGAGGAAACCGGCATGTCCTAGAACCAAAAATTCGAAGACATGTGATATCCACCAACCCGCACTGGGCCCGCGTGGTGGATTACGGCCCATTCCTTCTCCTAGAGAGAGAAGGCCTGAGTCCCAGCAGTAGGAACATTAAAAGGATGCTTATGCTTATACTTCTGTTTGATATGACGTTGCCATTACTTAGGTGGTTCCTTGTTACTGAAACGTTTGGCTATGGAGAGTATTTAATCTAGTTACCAAATCTACAAAACCAAATAATGTTTTGTGTTATTTTATTATTATACACCGTGTAATTGACAGGTTGGCAAAAACTGAAACAGTAGCTTCATGACCATGATTATGACTGAAAAACGTTGGAATTTTCTTCAGGAAAATTGTCGAATTTTCCGACCGTTTTTTAACTAGATTTGTGTTCTATTTATTTATTACAACAAAATCCAGCCCAAAAACACAATTTTAGTAAAAAAAGGAAAAAACTTAAATTCGGCAAATCGTAAAAGAAAATTCATACAACCCGCGGGGAATCAGCTGTTAGCCTTAAAAGTTTACTGAACTCCGTAGTGCCTACGACAGACAGAGACAGCATACCGCTCGCTCGCTCGCTCCTTTTGTGTGGTGCGCGGGTGCGCCTTTGCTTACGCGCCGACGCTGCTAGGGTTGTACCGCGTACGGAATTTAATACTTGTAATTTTATTTTCTTTATGTAAAATGCTTTAATAATAATTAGATACTCAGGAGTATGATTACTTTATTATTTCTTAATTCCAAAAACCTTATTTTAAATCATTAATGATCTACAGTATCAATTACGAAGCTGCCCGAACTGTACACACGCGTTGCATTACAGTAATGTAAATTGTTTGCTTTAGACAATTTAGTGGGACATAAAACATAAAAACAATGTGTCAATATTGCCAGATTCACAACCTGTCAATCCCTGAGCGAAAGCCGGCGTTCGCGCGTGTAGTTACGAAAAGCTTTGCTTATTTTCGATTTTTACATACTATAATGAAAACTTCTTATTTACGTTCTTGAATAAATACCCTATAAAAAAAAACTTAATTTATAATCTATGCGAACGCCGAAGTTTGCTTGGTGTTTAGAAAATGCGCAAAATCGCGCGCATGCTGCTAGGGGATTGACAGGTACTAGGTTTAAACTTGGAAGCAGAACCATGAGTAAAAGTTACAAAAGATAGCGGTTAATAACAATGTTTATCATACGATTACGATACGATTATTTTTCAATACCTAGTTCTTCATCTTTATCTCAATCGCAGGCCGACCACTGTAACTACTGCGCCATGGGCACCTCGACTAACGTACTTACTATTACCGAAATAAAAATGTTTAATTTCATACCATGTGGGCAGCCCTAATTGCTACACGTGTCACACACACTCTCAAAGGTTTGCCGACAAACGAAACCGTCAGCCGCGCGCGAAGGTGCTTTGCCACCATTTCAGTTTGCGTGTGTGAACAGTGCGTTCTGGACGTCTATTTCGTTTTCTTTCAACTGTCGAGAGTTCCGGACTGTGTATTGCGTTCAGTTGAGTTGTGTGTTTTTGTGTTGTGTGGTATCGTCATGAATCGGCGTAATGAAACGTTTAGTGCTCGCGAATATGGCCAGATGTTAATGTGCTTGGGTGAAGCTAGAGGAAACGCGTCGTTGGCATTAAGGCTCTATGTTCAAAGACACCCAAATGAACGACATCCAGCTAATAGTCGTACTATCACAAGGGCATGTCAACGTGTTTTAGAAAATTTACCTATTGTGCCGCGTCAGGAAGGTGCTGGAAGGACAATCCGTGCTCGTTCTGAGCAGGCGATTTTAGATGTTGTCCGTCGAAATCCGCGTTTGGGAACCCGTACTGCTGCAAAACTTGTAAGGCGTAATAACGGACCCCGTGTTTCACATCGTTGAACCAAAAACTCAATGAGGATGTGACAATGATGCCTCGTCTCCATGCCGAAACCCTGCGTCGAGCACAACTGTGCGTGCAGCTCGGAGGCAACCACTTTGAGCCATGCCTTATACGACCCGAGAGACTTTAATTTAGGTAAGTGACTATTTTAATTTTTGATAGGTTTTGAATTCGTGTTAAAATTTTTTGATAGGTGTGTTTGTGTGTGTAGTGTACTATGTATTTATTCCAAACTGGTACTTCGGGACGTGGACCTTACGTCCCGAAGTACCTACCTATTAGTATGAATGAACAATGCGCGAGGTACAGGGTTGCGCGCGTATCGATATATTCGTTATACATTGCGTAGCCGAAATAAAATTGAAAATTGAAAAACGTTCACCTATCATTTCCGGGAAAATATTTCACTATCAAAATATTAACAATACCAGTCTGAATTCATACTTTTCGTTTTTGCCAACCTGTCAATTACACGCTGTATATATTCTACTTTTAATGAATTACCTTATATATTTTGTAAGACAATCATACGGGCTGGTCTTTACGCTATAAATTCATTTCCGACTGTCTGACTAGAAAACTGGTGTAGTACCTATACGAGTGGGGAGAATGCTGCTATTTTTTTCTAACATCAAAGTGCAATTAAATAGTGTAGTGGTTCAGTATTGTTCCTTGCTACCAGAGTCGACCCCTGTGGGCTCCGAAGATAGACCAGCCCGCCTGAGATGCCACGTCTGCTCTTTACCCTACCTCCCTTTAAAAGCTGCAGAGAGGCCTAGCTGATCATCTTTCCAGCCTCTAGTAGCTGGTGAGAGGGCCTCACCTGCTGCTGATTTCTTTTATTACTTTTAAGTTTTAAAATTTTAATTATTTTTTTTCCTCGCAAGGATCTTTTATTATTTTCTTGCCTTTCCCTTCACTTTTAAAATCAATTCTATCTTAACTCACCTTGTATTGGACGTTACAGCATACAGTAAATTAAACTGCGATATATCATTTCTTATCCATATTCTGTAAAATTCCAGTTGTTGATGGTCCTTAATGTTTCTTTCTAGTGAGCAACGATGTGATGTGTTTGGACACAATGTTGCTGGACTACCTCCGCAAATACCTCCAGCTGTGTGGAACTAAGTACATCTGTCGTGAGGGGGGCAGGCTGCGGAGCGTGCATCGTCACAGCTGCCAAGAACCCCGGAGGACCACACCAAGCTTTTAATTCTGTAAGCACCGCAAGATTGGCAAAATTAATTATAAATTGAAGATACGCGGCGTTGCGAAAGTTGAAAGAAGTGTAGTAAACTTTTTGACTAAAACAAGGATAGAAATATACTTTTGCTGGCAAATATGCTTTTTACAAAAGCGTCATATAAAAATAAAATACGTACCTCTTCAATGAATTTTGTCAAACCCTCAATGTTGAGGATATTTAGAAAGTGTTTACTGTGAATGTGTATGTTTGTGCTAGACAAAAGGAGCTACATCTGCCAACAAACTGCTTTGCAGTTTGGCAGAGGTAATATTTATAGTGTTAAATATGTATTTCTGTGAATAAACTATTTTTCATTTTTTTTTCTTAAAGTCTACAACATTAAATTACTTAATAAAACTTGGAGGATTATAATGAGCAAATTAATGAAAAAGATTTTACTAATTAACATTCAGTACCTTTTAAATGTCGTTAAAGCAACACTAAAAAATATTATTAAAAAACCAAACAATTACAAAATGCAGATATTATTTATTTTTCTTATTTGTGATACATTAATTTTGCTTCCAACAGTGCTTGACTTCCATCGCATCATGTCACGGCTGGGAGAACTATCGAAGGGTTGGGCAACAGGAAGGATGGCTATCACAAGTTGCAGACGATGCTGGCTGAGAATAATGCAACCCAGTGTGGGTACTGTACCCCTGATGGGTGATGATGATGCACGGGTAGGACTTTCACCATAGTAACCCATTCAGAATACAAGTATACGTCTAACCCTTAGGTCTAATGTCCACGGACGACGAAGTGGCAACAACACGTTTCATAGTTTTGTATGTAAGCTGTGTACACCAAGCGTATAATGACGAATACGCGTCTATGAAGCTACGCGTCCGTGGACAACAGGCGTTACCATTTTTTCCTTCAATTTACTTTACTATTGTTTCATTTTTTATAGACTGTTGGAAAGCCATCCAAATAAGTGGACAATGCTAGAAAGGCCAATAGAAAAATCAGTTTCTAGCAATCTCTGCCGCTGTACCGGCTATAGGCCTATACTAGATGCTTTAAAAAAGTTTGCAATAGACGCTCCCAAGGAAGACAGGATCATGGACATAAAAGATGTGAGAATCTGTAAGATTTCAGGAAATTGCTGCCAAAGCTCTATAAACGCAAGAGAAGAAGGTTGGTGCATGGTGCGTGATGACGATTGGCGTGTAGAGAAGATGATGAAAATTGAGCTGAAAGATGGTAAAACGTGGTACAGGCCCAAAACGCTTACAGATACTCGTATTTTATATGTACTGAAGGAAAATTCTGAGCCGTATATGCTGGTGGCTGGAAACACTTCTAAAGGTAGGTACATCAATGTTTTTAATCACCTACTATTATTTCCATGTTAGAGTTGTGTGTAGCCTGAGCATGCCACAAACGCGGCGATATATTCCTTCTTTGAGGAGTGGTTACAGAGGCGATTCGGCATCCTCTCTTTCCGACTGACTCCGGTCCTCACTGGACATGGACGAATCAAAAGATACCTATCTGATACGGGTCCGGTATGATGAAATACCCCGGTGTCACCATCAGGGTTAATCACGATCCAGTAAGGACCAAGCCCGGGGCGACTACACTTAATGTTCCATAGCAAAATGGACGGGGCCCATTAGGGCCGATGCCTGCCAAGGCTGCGAGATTGTACGTAAGAGTTACTACGGCCCTAAATACTAATCTATGTATATTTACAAAGAATCTAATTCACTGACCTTTCATGTAATATTTGTGATCAAGTTATTCTTGTTGCAATGTTTGACTTTCTTATTGCCTCTTCAATAAATTCTAGGAGTGTATCCAATAGCAGAGTACCCAAAAGTAATGATTGACGTTCATCATCTTCAAGAATTGAGATGATTACATCTCAATTCCATTAAAATCATTAGATTTTAATGGAAATCTCATAATTGAGGAGCTGGTTTAACTATGACTGAATTTATGGATATTCTGAAAGCTGCATTGGAACAAGAATATTTTAATTTTTTTTAAAAGTTGTATGTATTCAAATATGAAACAAGTAGCACACATACCGTTTAGAAATGTTAGTGTTTTTCGTTTTTTTTTACCCATTGCTCTACACTAGGATTTTGTGTCTAGATGCAGATGAACTAACCGTAGACTATACAAGTATTTATTCCTTTTCTTTATTATTGGTTTTAAATTGATACTATAATTATTTTTAATGTCACTATTTTTATTTTTCTTTCTGTTTCTTGATGTAATTATTCTGCATTGCTTAATTTTATATTGCTATTTTTTTTTATTACTATGATTGTTGACTCTCTGCAATTTTGTAAGTGCAGAGTCTAATTAAATTAAACAAATCAATAATTTTAGGTAGCTTCTATCGCTGGTAACCTCATGATCAAGCACACAAATAATGTATTCCAATCAGACTTGTATCTGCTATTTAGCACTGTTGGAGCTCAACTAACTATTGGTAAGTCTTTTAACAACATAAGATTTTCATTAAAAAAAAAACACTTTAAGTTAACACAATTTTATATTATTCTAATTTTTTTTTTGTGGATTACAAAGGAGTTAAAGAAGTTGGTGAAGCGTCAATGCCTTTTCTTAAGGTATAATTATGTATTTTTAGAGAATCAATAATATAAATTAGTTACCTTTCCCGCATTCTCTAAGTTAATTGAGTCTCTGTTGAGGATTTCCTTCACCAATACCTACGCAACGCCCACTGGTGACGTATCGAATGCTTTCTTGAGACGCTCGCTAAAGACCGCTAGATGGCGTCTAACCCGCTAACAAAACAGTGTGTCCGCTACGCAAATTCGACATTGCGTCGAATAAAACCGCTCCGCGATATAAATCCCATATCTGTTGAAAACCTAAGAATTTTCGTGGAATAAGTGTATCTGCTCCTGTGAGACATTGAGACCTTATAGTGCAGTGTTGGTTTCACGAGTTCTGACCAGCCCACCGGTGGATGAAGCAAGATTTAGCTCGCCGGCCGGCAGCACACACACCGACTACGCATCCGTGAATGAA
Source organism: Mythimna impura (assembly GCA_905147345.3). NCBI lineage: Eukaryota > Metazoa > Arthropoda > Insecta > Lepidoptera > Noctuidae > Mythimna > Mythimna impura. The sequence goes on along the minus strand of LR990349.1, from coordinate 28,563,843 downwards.
GCGCTTTCCTGACGACAAGTGGGGTCACTGGATTAGCAAGGTACGTGGGCTATAAGTTGCTGTCGTCGTTGTAGGGGTCGGTGCCTCAGGGAATCGTCAACAGGGATTTAATTTTGTGTAATATAACCATAATTTCACCGCCATATTGGTAGTCTTAAAACTCCATCCTTTTTCAGATGAGGCTACTTACACGCCTCATCAGAAGTGGTAACAATGGAAAACTTTTTAAAAGTAAATATGAAAAGAAAAGTTATCGTGAATGTAATACTTTCCAATTTAATTTTCCAATGAAAATCCAGTCTTTATTCCAAAGAATTAAAATAAGAAGGAACTTAAGTTATTCCATATCCATTGGGATATAGACAAACTGACACACAAAAAATTTCCATTAACATTCTTAAGTTATTCTATATCCATTATTATTATATAAAAAAAAATCTTTTATTCTCAGGCATCGAAGGCCCATATAGTGTTAGTATTACCTACCAAAACAACTTAAACCATTTTAAATAGCTATAATTTTAAAAGAATAATCACTAAATAATACTATTAGATATTGAAATCTACTAACCTGTGAAATACGTTCTGAACTCCAAGGTTTTTTTACGTTGCGCTCGTTTTTAAATGGCTTTCGTAAAATTCAAGTATTTTTTTATCGTAATGACATTTCACTATAACATTTTCAATTGGCACATTATTACTAACAGTTTTATCAGAATAACAACAAGAATAACTGTCCACCACCATGATTCATAACAAAAATAAAACAACATCAGCGCCTCTAACGGTGAATAAAGTCACTATTTTTAAAACGTTTTTTCTTATTATGAGTTCCAAACTAGAAACTATGCATTTAAAAGGGCAAGCAATATCTATGACGTATACCAACGACTTTCTTCTGACAAAAGAACTCTGTTCTTGGTTTAATAGCTTTCGTTTTAGAAATGTTGTTACAAGACAACATTTCTAAAATTGCCGCCCTGAAAAGAAAAGTTATTCGTGAGATAAAATTTCCCACGTGAAAGTGATTGAAACAAAAATAGATATCCCATTCATTAACAGTTTTAAGTCCGTATACATCATTAATATTGCATACCGCTTGAGACACATTTTTTCACAACATAATGCACGTTTTCATAGATATCATACCAAAATTGTTGTAAGACCCAATTTTGAAAAAAAAAAGTAACGTAACTTTAATATATAGTTTATTTGAACTTATAATTCGAAGTCAATCTAAGGAGAAAACACTTAAAATCAACCCGTTTTAAAAAATGGTAATTTCATAGGTTCAAGACCCATTATTATTTATTGTTTGAATTCTATTGGGATTTAAATACTTGAACAGATTTTTGCCAGCAGTTTCACACGCGTGTGTCACTTCACACAGTTTCTTCCGCGGATCATGCTCCTAGAATAAAAAGCAAGTACCCTATGTCCCTAATCCTGGGCAAGTCTAATTTCATTCATATCTGTTAAAACGTAAAGAGATACCTTAGAGAAATAGATAGACGAAGATACTTTCGCGATTATAATATTCATATGAATATGTTGGTTAAGACATTTTGTTATTTCTTTTATTTACATGTTTTTTTAGTCTACAATAAGCTTTCCTTGTGCATTGCTAACCTTAATGCATTCTACCGCAATATTCGGAAGTAATTGGTGATTTATGTACGAATAGGAATTTAACACAATTACATACTCGTATTTAAAACAATGCTAAGAACGCATTGTTATAAATACAAGTATGTAATTATCTAGATTATCGACGTAATTGCAATTTATTTTTTCTAAACGAGGGGTTATTCGATACTAAAAGTATTATACTATTCTGCACTTAAACCATACTTAAAGAAAGTTTAGTTCCTTTAAAGGCTGATTATGCTATACTTAAAGAGTAACCATGGAGTTTCTTGCCGGTTCTTCTCCATAGAAGACGACAAATTTGGAACCGTGCACTAGCTTCTGACGTTTTATAAGTGCCCAGGCCTATGTGAAATAAAAATATTTTTGATCTTTGATTTTGAGTTTTGATAAAAACTGCAGAATAGACGAACCTTTAGTATACAATACTCAGTGACATCAGTAGAACCTCCAAAAGAGTGAACATGAACAAACCAAAATCGTGGTAAACAACCATATAGCACCCATAATTTACAAGTTAAAAAGTACTTACTAACTAGTACTTCAAAAATTAAATTTAGTCAGCAATTTTGGACATTTAATCATTTGTCGACTATTTCCTTCTTGTATAACATTAAATCTATTTTGTTTATTGAATTATTTAAAAAAATGTTTTTGAGATCCTAGACAATGTACAGTTTGCGGAACTGTTTTTCTTGTTTGTTCTATATTGCCCCCGAAATATCACCCCGTATTCAAAATTTGTTTATTTACGTTACTAACAAAGTTTATATGTATTGCGTATTACTTAAATCACACCGATATAGGTCTTAATGAAATAATTTTTATTTCTTTATTGTGTTACTCGTCGTATGGATCACAGAAACTCATATGTGCAGGTATTAAATATTAACTTGAACGGTTCTATGTCTGACAGACAGCCTCACAAGTAATTCTATAATATAATTTTTTATCCGGAGGTTTATTTTGGGACACCTGCTCGAGAAGTTTAGTTACAAGTTACCGCATATTATATTGCAAATGCACAGAAATTTTTGGATTACATTATACATAAAGCCCGTAACCATCGATTTTGAAACAGCAGGTCTATTAATGGAAAATATCGATGATTTAAATACTAAAATAATTTAAATCGAACAGGTCTCGGAGAACCACCATGTTGCCTGTCGATAGTCGTATCGTTTGCAATTAGAGAAGCAATTGTTGCAGCAAGAAAGGAGTGTGGAATACCCTCTACTGAATGGTTTGACATTGGTGAGTAAGTTCAAAACACTATCTTAGCAAAAGACGTCCACTGCTAGATGCCTCACTCAGGCATCTCCGTACTACTGTAATGTTTCGGCTAAAAGTATTGATAAAATAATTTTCATGGTATATTCTTAACATTACGGTACACGCGCCCCTTTTTTTTACTTGAATAAACGCATGGCCTACTATAGTAGGCCATTTTAACATGTCCATAAATTGTTAATTTTATAATTATTATTTGATTAAAATAATAAATCGAATGGAAAAAATATTTATTTTAGTTAGTATTACAACATTAAAACTTAGCTACATTCAAATAGTGAACAATCAGCAATTTAGAAAATATTTAAGAAAAAATAACAAAAATGGCACTTCTGAGATCAGCGTGATTTTTTTTTTAGTTAACACTAAACTTAATTACTATTTTCTTTGTTTTCGTTGCATTCAGGACATACTACTGCTTGGTGATCGGGACAAATCCATTTGTGGCAAGTCTTGCACCACTTTTTTGTCGACCGATTCCGGGCTCTCGTGCAGAGTGCACATCGACCAACTCGCCCAGTCTTTGGTGTCAAATCGTGTTGAGGCTCTTGGAATTCTTGAGCTGTGCTGCCCAAAAGTGCTCCAATTCTAAATTTAAGTTGTCGGGGAAGTGTTTCATTGGATGCCCGACGGATCAAAAGTGGTTTTATCAAATTGAAGGACAACTCGTGCAAAAATTTACGCCTGGTAATTTTCTCGGGTAGGGCATTCACTTGGTTGATTACCAGAGCGTTAACTCCAACAATGTTCATCAAATCAAAGAATATTGTTAGTGGCCATCGACGGCTATTACGCAGAACACTATACTGCTTGCACATTTTATCTAGGATGTCTACACCACATTTAGTACGATTATAAAAAGTAATAATCTCAGGTTTGCGATCTTCGTTTGTATCAGGATCGATAGCTGCATCATAATGCATTGTAGACAGTAAGTTGACTGCCTTGTTTATTTTAGGAACGTAGGACACGAGGGTAACATCTTTTTGAAACCCAAAAAGAGAACTTTTGCTAGTCCTAGACTTCGAAGCTTTGAACTCCTTAGGAATTTCGGGTCTATTTGCTTTCATAGTACCAACAATCGTTATTTTCTTCTGCAATAATTCTTTAGCCAGAGGCAGGTTCGTAAAATAATTGTCCATTGATACATTACAGCCCAAATCATAAAGTGGATCCAGTACTCTATGAACAACGTCATTTACCTTGTTGGACTTCTGAAACGGACCTTCCGGTTGTGCTCCAACATATATCTCAAAATTGTAGACATACGGAAATTTTGTATCGACAACCATGAAAATCTTTATTCCGAATTTGTCTGGTTTATTTGGGATGTACATTATGAAGCTACAACGTCCTCGAAAACCGACAAGTTGTTCGTCTAGCGTCAAATAATCGCTAGGAACATAGTTGTTACGACAATTTTTTATGACCAGCTCTACGACTTCTCGGATCGGTGCCATTTTATCAAGTTCTCGGCGTGTTTCTCTGTCAGTAATGTCGTCAAATCTTAGGGCACGTATCAAAATACGGAATCTATTAATTGACATTGTGGCATATACAATTTCTAAACCAGTACCCTGAGAGTTATCCCAAAAGTCTTTTATGTTACGCCGCCCACTTCGCGACACTCCCATGATGTACAATAAGCCCAGAAATGCTCTCATTTCTACTATATCCGTGGGTTTAGCATCCCTGTTTCTTTGAAAGTTTTCTTTTATTTTATCTAAATAAATATTAGTGCATCTTACTAAAATTTCCAAGATATCTTGCGTAAAAAATAGCTCGAAACAGGATAATGGATCTTTAGCACTCCTAGCTGCATTTCCTTTTGGGCCTGGTGGTCTAAGCCTAATGTTTTGGGTTCGAGTTCGCGTTACCGGTGGTATATCTTTATGCCAAATAGTTCCGTTCGTCGATTTGTAGACTGAACCGCGCCTTCCGGATGCTAGTTGCGAGAGTGGAATGTTAACTGAATCTGATAATTCATCAGGTTCACTCGACCTTTCTTCTTCATTTTCCTGGAGTTCTGACTCACGAACTAGGGCCTGTAAGTTTGGTTCTGGCTCAACTTCATCATCTTCACTCTCAATCACTTCTTCATCTTCAGTATCTAGCTCATGTAGCCACCTTTCCACTTGTGAATCATCCATGACGTAATTGGTTATAAATCTAGAAAAAATACAAAAATAATATACATTTTATAAATTTAAAATAACAGTTATTTTATAAACATACAAATCAACATACATATTAGAACTGGAGAACATTATTTTAGCGTTGTAAATCGATAATACACGAAAAACTACTTACCGATTTTGATACACCAATACACGCGCGGACTACTTTAGTAGGCCCGCGCTTTTGGCGCCAAATATCTCGCACGTGCGTTCGCGCAGGGATCGCGCGGGAAACTGAGGTTGCGACGAATAAACTAGGCGAGGCTTACCTGGAATCACTAGCTTCTACCTCGCAAAACTTAAAAGTTACCACAAAAAAAGTAACCCTGGTCTACTATAGTAGGCCGCGCGTGTACGTACGTGTGTGTTAATAATATGACAGGATTGATGAAAAATTATGAAAACTTCGATTTAATTTGGTCTTTGTATTTCGTTTATTACGTTTATTTATATTTTATTATTTATTTCAGATGGACCGTTTTCCACCGAAAAAGTATGTATGGCAATGAAAACTGACACGAAAGACTAAAATATTTTAAGTTAGGTTAACATTTTGTAGCAAAATTTTTCAATAAGAATATTGTTTAATATCTTAAATATGCGTTGTAGGTTCATTTGGTGTTCACTGATGATTTATGGTTTTATTTTTCTTTTCTGTTATTTGTAATATTGTTACTGGTTTGTCATGTCCGTGTTAAATAAATACTTTACGTACTTCTTAGTTTACTTTAATTATGTAAAAAAAAGTAAATAGTTTGCTATTTTCGTTGGACTTCGCAATGAATCTCTACTTCGTATAGAAAGATGGGAGATAGATATAGGAAAATTCCACCTCCTTGACAGGAATATGCCCAACATACTACAGCTGATTTTTCATCTGAAGAAAAGCTGTAAGTTTCACGGTATGCCGCTGCCTCTGTACACTTTTAGCTATGCCATTACGGACCTTAATATTTCAACAAATTTGAAGTAATTAGAGGTATACTCTATTTTGTTAACTGATTTTTTAACACAGTTAAAATTTTTGAATATTTCTTATGATAAAACTTTAAATATGATTTAAAAAATATTATTAAATAAATTTAAAGGTTACCGTCATAGCACGAAGAATCGCTAAACTAAAGTGGCAATGGGCAGGGCACATTGCTCGCAGAACAGAGGGCCGTTGGGGCCGAAAGGTTCTGGAATGGCAATCACGTAGGTACCTACCGGAAGACGTAGCGTTGGAAGGCCTCCTACAAGGTGGACCGATGACTTGGTAACGGTTGCGGGAGTCCGATGGATGCGAGACGCACAGGACCGTTCATTGTGGCGACACTTGGGGGAGGCCTATGTCCAGCAGTGGACGTCTTTCGGCTGAAATGATGATGATGATGATGAAATAAATGATATTTAAAAAAAAATGCTAGCCTGCTACTATCGGGGTCAGGCTCCAAGTTGCCTGCGGTTAGGTTTCCAGAGAGCAGAATCTTCAAAACCATACTAAACTTCACGATTTAAATAATTTTGTCAGTCGTTGCCTAAATTTTATAAGTCAAAAATTTCTAAGTTAGATGTATAAAATATTAAAAAAATAAAATAATGTTTCATTGCACAAATATGAAAGTATTTTCGAGATTATATTTGTTAGTAGGTTTGTGTTGGTAGTAGACTTTAGTTAATAGAGTTTTTATTTTAGTTTTACCTTAGTTTACTTAGAAGCATGCTGTAGCCTCGGTAGGTAGGTGGTATAAAGCCACAGTAGTAGAACACTGACTTAAAACTTCATTCATATTTTTTTACCTTTTATTTTCGTGTTTATTGCATCTTTTGTTGGTTATCCTTAAAAAAATTGCTTAATCAACATCGCACATGTCGATAAACATGCACGCTAAGTCAAACTACTTAGCGACTAATACTACAACCCCCCGTCTGTGTAAGAGTCCAACGTTGGACTCTTTTCAGAAAACAGTCGTCTGTGTACGGTCCAACGTTGGACCTCTGTTGACATGCGTCGTAATTTGACGTATTATGCTTATTAAACCTGTGTCAATCCCGCTCAAACTTGCACAGAGTAAACTAGATAGATACATCTACTCTATTACGTCTTCAGTGAACGGAATAACTGAGTGAACATAGATACGGAAGGTCACAAAGCCAGTCGACCGCCCGCTCGCGCGCAAGTCAGTTGTGTTTTTTACGCGTCGCGCCAAAACGTTTGTTTTTCTTGTGATTTGTGTGTTTTTGTGTGTTTTGTGGGTGAACTACAATGCCTGGGTAAGTAATAAACATTTTTCAATGCATAAACAGTGCAGTTCATTAAGATTTTGACCAGAATGTTCATTTCAACAAACATGAAAAACCGTTACTACTGTTGACTAAACATTTTGCGATATTTTGGCGATAACTATTGATAGAAATGCAAATTATGGCTATTACGTAAGTTTTTATGTATACTACTATAGATATTAGGCGTTTAATTTGAATGTTATCGTATTTTTATTGTGTACATTTTGAAATTAGAATTACGTAAAACGTTAGGTAGAAATACGTAATTCTAATACGTATTTGTGTAATGTTTTTGTTAGGCAGCATACCTTTTTTATGTGATTAACGTTTTGTAGATATCTTCAAAATGTAGGATGTTGAATTAGATTTCAAATTTAGTCAACAGAATTCAAACAGTGATCCAAAGTTCGAGTAGGTGTTTTTTGCGCCTCTTTTCAAGTGGTTCGTTCGGTTATCCGATACAAATAAACTAAACATTTCTAACAGCTGAGACTCTGTCTGTGTAATAAATGTGAACCAAACATTAGTAAAAAAATGTAACCCAAGCCGCCAGATGTTTAAAAGTCACCGGAATAGAAGTGTAAACAAACGTTATCTTTTGTTTCGAACGCGGCACTTAAAAATGACGTAATGTTATTGTTCAGCTTGTGGTATGTTATAAATGTATTACGAGGTCTGTTCTTTTGTTTGATTTATGTGAACTAAAGTGTACTTGTGTAAATAAAACAATAACTTTTCGAATCAATGTTCTATTTATTTTATTAAAATTACATTAACACAAGAAACTGGTAAAAAAACCCTCACACTGAACATACACGACACTTACGAATACATGACAAGGTAAACCTACAACAATGTATATATATCCTGTTAGGTAATTTAATAACGATTCTAATGATATAACTGGTAATGAGCTAGCTAACGTAGTTTTGAAGATAACGTCGTTTTAATAAGACGCACCGAAAGGAGACAATTTTTTTTGGGCCCACTATTAAACGGTTACGTTTATTAATCATATTACACATGGAAAAAGCAATCATCTTATTATAATTAACAGACCAAAAATTATATAGAAATCTAACCGGAATAATGAAATAATAGTAAAAAAGTGTTACGGCAAAAAATGCTTGTTTAGGAGCGTTTTCAAGTTTATTTTAACGTGAAAAAAAAATATGTTACTACAGTGCGCAGCGGTGACATCGGATTTTAATGCGTTTCAAGAGATAATAATTAATTGGTACAGCGAACTTATTTTTAATGCTGTTATTAACGGTTAACACAAATATCAAGTAACGTACTTTAAAAATCACCGTGGAACGAAACGTAATTAATAGCCCGTTGCAGATGCTCTGTGGTCCAGTTTCAATCAGTTTGACACTGACAGACAACTAGTGGTGGGTCGTTGTAGAATTTTAGACGGACGAGACGTAACCGTTTTGGCTACGACAAAAACGGTTGCAGAAAACGGTCGTCGTCGCAACTGGTTTGAAGACGAAACTATCGTTGAGTGAAGTAGTTGCAGAAAACGTTCGTTGTCGCAACTAATTTGAGGACGGTAATAAATTCTGTACTCGTCGCGTCATCGTTTCAAAACCAGTTATTACAATGAAAAATGAACTTTATGACTATAAACATAAAATTCATTTTTCATTGCAATAACTGGTTTTAAAAACGACGACGCGACGAGTGTGATAGTTGAAGCAATGGATTTTCGACCTTATTTTCTTAACAGTAAGATGACAATTCGCATACAGTAATTCGAAGACTGGTTTGTGCAACGAAGACTGTTTAGTCGCAGGATGGAAAACGGTTGTTACGTTGCAGAACAAAAAACGGTCTTTGACAACTGTTCGTCGTTGAAACGCCCACCGCTACAGACAACATTATTATTGTTTCCGATTACTAGATAGTTGCATGTTTCTTCTGTTCTTTTCGTATTTTTATTCGAAAGATTTTATGAAAATGGCATCTGTAGATACATGCATAATCCACAAAGCCGTTGTATCAATTGTGCAGCACGATTTCAACGGAATGTTGAATACTGCTCTTGCTGGATACTGTTGTAATTGTTTAGCAGACGCACTGTTGGCTGCTGTGCATATGTGATGTGTATAGTGTGGTTTTTATCTTGGGCGCGGCATCAAGGTGAGGTTGAGCCACCTGCATCTTTTTTAGATGAAATACTGCTTTTAAGAGATGACTTTGAAAATGATGATGATGAATAGTAATAAATACTTGTGATGTACCTATAATGTGGTTTTTTTTCTCCTTACACAACCAGCATAAAACACATCACCTTATTATTTTAGATCTACAGTCAATGGCCGGCAAAACCCACGCTATTTCGAAATGAATACATCTACGCATTTTCATGAATAAGTCTATCAAATCGTGTAAATCACATCAAAGTCTGTCACGTAGTACAGACGTGACTTTGTTTTATACTGTATATTATTGAACAGTGCACTATTTTAACTTAAAATACCAAGGAGACCTATCCACTCATTAGACAATCGCTCTTGTGAGATTTTAGGTTATTATGAGAGTCATGTTTTGACTGTCGTATTTCACGGTACTCCAGTTACATAAAGTTTTGCTAATATTACCAATGTAATCTAGAGATTATAAGGAATAAACTAACGTGCATTTCATTGCTATACGCCACAATTTGTGATGGGCCTATTCCCCAAGCAAAAGAAATTGTCTCCTTTCCCGCCAATAATTCGCGAAATTCGCGAACGTACACATAAGTGGCGAATTCGGCGATTAGCGCGACACAGTTGAAAGGCGCATGGGGGATGCGGGAGATGGTGTCAGACTTTTACTGACTAAAAACCCACTCCTGTTCCTTCGTTGCCTTTCGTACCAGGGCCGAGTCTTCCTTTCAGAAGCAGATCCTTGACCTCGACCCTGCTGGGCCCTTACGGTTTGCTGACATCTTCTTGAGGCGCGCGTGGAACAATACATGCCGTCGACTTGGGCTCGGTCCGGACGGTTACAGGATGTTCGGTATTTTTTTTTGTAACTAAACAGATAGTTAACGATACTGATAATCTCCGTCACGAAACTGATGTCATAAAGTATACACGGATTGGGTGAAAAAAACACGTGATTATTTGACTGATCTTATTTTAATTAATTAAAATAAAAACTTTTCTGTTACTAATAAACACGGAATAAAGTTATACCAATGATAAAAAAGGATTAACCATACATTTTTATAGGTATTTACATTTATTTAATTTAACTCTCTCTAGATGATTCTTTCGCATTTTTTCATCGCTCTCAGTATATTTTTTGTCTTTCGGCTTTTGACACAGGATCCATGGCATTTTACTGAAACGAATAAGATAAGGGGTATTTATGTATTTATACGTATTTGTGACTACCACATCGACTTACCTATGAGTATGTACATAGGAATAGTTACCGGCACGTCATTTGGTTAAAAATTTTTGTAGTGCAGATGTTTTTTTTTTTTTAGTTGGGAAAATCATCTAATGACAAATCTCGCTCTTGGGCGGAGCGAGAGATAGTGTCAGACTTTTACTGACTAAAAACCCACTCCTGTTCCTTCTTTGCCTTCATCCCGGGGCCCCGGGCTTCGCTTTCACACTACCCGTGGCCCCAGTAAGCTTCGGCCCTACTGGGCCCCTACGATTTTCTGACATCTCCCTGAGGCGCGCGTGGAACAATACGCGCCGTCGACGACTTGGGCTCGGTCCGGACAGTTACCGGACGGTCGGACGGCGAGCCACCCATTACTCGCCGTCCGCAAGCCCGCGCCTACGGTGGCCGGAAATCGGGATCGGAATCCCGGCGGCGGTTGGGGCGTGAGGACCGTTGCCTCACGCGATCGGCCGCCTCCTTTGCTAGCATTACTGCTTCGCAGAAGTTGGCGACCGCCTGCCACTCCTCCTCACTCCGGACCATGGCCTGTACCAATGCCCGGCGCGAGAGATCACTGCCGCCGATCGCCCCCACGAGGACACGGCGTTGCTCTGCCCAGGCGGGGCACCCCTCTACCGTATGCTCCACCGTGTCCTCCGGACGGTCCACACAATGGCGGCACCCAGGCGTTTCTTCCGCATATCATTCATTTTTACATAAGCGAATATTCCCAACTACAAAATATTTGGCTAACTTACGTGCCGGGTAACTATAGTCACGAACGTTTATGTGAACTAACCTTAACAATTTGTCAAATTTGTAACATAACGCAGTTTAACGAAAATTAAAATGAAATCTGAGTAATTTTAACTTTGTGACGCTCTTCAAAAAATGTTTTTACGTGTTGAGGAGCACTACGTCAAATCATCGTCGTCATCGTCGTCCAATGAGAAGCGAGAAATATCACGCGATCTCGTTTCTTATTGGTTGTTCACATTGTTCCCACATCCCTGCTCCTCGAATATTGTAACTTCTTTTTGCAAGACGCCATTAATAAAAAAATATACGCTTGACCTCTTGAACGGAACATTGTATTTCATTTATCAAATTCCCAAGTACATAAACCATCAAGAAAGCCAAAAGTTATATGGAACTAGATCACGCAGTTACATATTTGGTACTTCAGAGCCATATTTCGAGGAATTTAAGCAGTGGAACCGACTTTTCGAGAGGAGCGACCTTTGGATCACGTGCTTCGACCACAAAAGAAACAAAATTACACCAAAGAAGATTCATGGGCATATTTACGCAAGTATTTCAATTGATAAACGGTAATTGAAGACAATCAAGGATCTGGAAGACTAATTTGAACACTAACGGTGCGTCTATCAGATAGTTTTGTTTCGTCAAGACCTGTTGAGTTCTTTAGTGTAATACCGTATGTGATCTGATTCCAGTGAGTTTCGTGTGGGTTGCCCATTGCAGAGCGACAGTCCAGCTGCATTTCATAGCAGAATTACACGCAGGCACTAGCTGTTACACGTGAGTACCCCTCCTTTTGCAAGCCATCATTATGTCTCTTAGCGCTAAAGACGGAGAAGGTAGTAGAACCCGCGATAGATCACCTTATAAAACTATAGATGATAAAGCTGAGCAAAACATTCGTGACCTAGTTAGAAAACGTGGAATAGTGAAAGGTAGATTAACGAAATTTTCAAACTATTTAAATATTATCGACGTTGACACCATAACTAGCCAATTTAGAATAGATTTAAAATTACGCATACAGGGCGCAGGTATTTTATTTACTGAATTTAACAATATACAGTCCAAAATTGAAGAATTAGTGTCTGACAGTGATATAGATGATCAGTTAGACCAGCGCCAGTATTTCGAAGATACGTACTACAGCACCCTTGCTCAAGCTGAATCTATTCTTAGCGATAGTAAAGAGGTTACTAATGATTCTAAATCGTGTTCGCATTCTAAAGAACATTTATCAATAAAACTACCTGTCATTACATTACCGACGTTCGATGGTTTATATGAACACTGGCTACAATACAGGGACACATATGTATCACTAGTGCATAATTCTACTGATATAAGTGACATTCAAAAATTTCATTACCTAAAAGCTTCGCTAAAAGATAATGCACTTGAAGTTATAAGGGCACTCGATTTTTCTGCAGATAATTACTCTGTCGCGTGGGAGTTACTGCTTAATAGGTATGATAATTCTAGGTTATTAGTGCACAGTCACGTTAAGGCATTATTTTCAATGCAGGTACTGCCTAAAGAGTCATCGTCATTAATTAGGACACTTATAGACACAATTATAAATAATTTACGTGCTTTAAAAACGCTCGGTGAGCCAACAGATACATGGGACACGTTAATTATCTATATTGTAGTTTCCAAGTTAGATAAGACAACCGAACGAGAGTGGGAGGAGCACAAGGGTTCATTGCTGTCTAATACCAACTCTAAAGTTGTCTTAAAGATTGATCATTTAATTAGGTTCCTTATGGACAGGGCGGACTTGCTGGAAACATTAGCACAAAACAAAGATCGACTAACAAAAGGTGAACTTAAAAAATCGAATCCAGTTGTTAAAAATCACACTTAACACTGCAATGTTTCCTCTAATAAGCCATCGGGTCGCAACTCACATAGATTATGCGTCGTGTGCAAAGGTAAACATCCTATTTATTCATGTATAAAATTTATAAATATGGATTTACAGTCTAAACTTAAAATTATTAATGACCATAAACTGTGTGAGAATTGTTTGCGTTTCGGACACACGTTAGATAACTGTTTATTCGGGCCTTGTAAACAGTGTAATAAAAAACACAATTCACTCATTCATGATCCTAATGACTCTAATCATACCGCAAGCTGTAACGCGTCATTGGCGACTGAGGCGAGTGCATCTTGTACGTTCAGTTCAGCTGCCGCTCGCGAACTCCCCACATAGTAGTAAACAACCATTCATTCAAGTCAACAACGTTCACACCAATACTCACACAGACACGCAATGCATTAATGTGAAACCAGTTTTATTGTCTACGGCTTTAGTCGAGATAGCTGATAAACATAACAATTATCATACGGCATGCGCTTTACTCGATAGTGGTAGCCAATGTTGTTTTATTACACAATCATTTTGCAAATTATTAGACATTCCATTATTACAGTCCACTCATGAAATACGAGGAGTAGGTAATTTAAGTTCACATTCGACACAATCATGCAATATAGAAATTAAATCGCACGTTAATACCTACTCGATGCGAGTTCAGTGTTTTGTTTTACAAGAAATAACGTCCACATTGCCGGCTGTACAGAAAGAAAGCGCACAGTTCAGGATTCCTGACCACGTACAGTTAGCAAATACGCAATATTTAGGACCACAAAAAATAGACGTTTTAATAGGCGCGGATCGATTCTGGGACTTGCTTATCGATGGCAAGATGCGTTTACCAAACGGTCCGTTTCTACAAAATACGAAGTTAGGTTGGATAATTTCGGGTCCAATTAACACGTTCGAGGACAGAACGAGATTATACGTCATCGTTCGAAATTTTGATATGGCACAACGTACAATGACGTCCAAATATTTTTTTTACTTTACGACAGAACGTACATTTCCGATGAACGTTCAAGTTAAAATCCTATTGAATGTATCTTGTGTCACAACATTTAAAATACCCGAAGCTTTACTGTCACGTAGAGTAAGTTTTAAACTATTTCAAATAAGTGCCGTTGACAGTGGGCGGGAACGGTACTCACACACGCACAACGTGTAAATGCGTCGCGCGCGCCTACCGCGCTCCTACATTCAGTGCGGCTGCGTCACTGCAGGGTGCGCTCGCGTTCGCTAAACATTTCGTGGCGTATCGTAATATTTGCCGCGACAAAACATCGTAAGTATTTAGTTTATTTGATTTATGTATTATTCCTTAGCCAGACAGTATACTATTTTACTATGAATTAATAATTTTACTCTGTGAAATTGATGTTTAATGGGTTATTTTATGTGTTTTAGATGGATAAGCGCAAAACAAGACTGATGAGCATTTTCGATGATTCTGACAACTCTACCGAGGCGGATCCTTACCAAGACGATGATGGAGAATATGGTTCGGATAAAGATTTTGACCCACAAGGCAATAAATCAGGTAGTGAAACTACCTGATGTATATACGTTAGACGTTATTACACGTTGTGTCCGTTCACGTCTAGTTAATTTACTTTTAATGACATAACGTATTTATACGATAACGTGATAAAACGGTTGTGTCAAGATGTCTTTAAAACAATATAATTTTCATGGGAGGCTACGTACTCATACGTCGTATAATTTGTATGGAGATTTACTGTGTCATTTTGGTACACAGTCTCAAGTGGTAGCGTCCTCGAACGTGTTAAAAACATACGCACTAAAGGACATATCCAATGCAACTTCACTCAGTCTATAGACGCTCAGTTACGTCAATTCTGGGAACTGGAAGAATTAACTAAGCCACGGGATACGCACACTGATGAAGAACGGGCTTGTGAGCACTCCTTTATTACCACAACTACACGCAACAAAGATGGTAGATTTTGTGTAAACATTCCGTTAAAAGAATCACCCGAGGTACTAGGCGAATCATTCTCCATGGCAGAACGTCGTTTCTTGTCATTAGAAAAAAGGTTATCACACGCACCTATTAGTTATAGGAAATTATATACAGACTTTATACAAGAGTACATTGATTTAGGTCATATGTCTCGTGTTGATAGTTATCCTAATAAACATTATTTTATGCCGCATCACGGCGTTTTTAGAGAACACAGCACGACAACAAAACTACGTGTTGTGTTCGATGCTAGTGCTGTCACAAGTAACGGAAAATCATTCAATGACATACAGTTGGTAGGTCCAGCCATTCAAGGAGATTTGTTAGGCATATTATTACGCTTCAGGCAGTACAAATACACGGCTATTGCAGACTGTGAAAAAATGTATCGCCAAGTTAATGTGAACCCCGACCAACGTGATTTACAGCTGATCATCTGGCGTGACGATCCATCGAAACCGCTCGGATTTTATAGGCTAAACACTGTTACATACGGAACAGCATCGGCGCCGTTTCTTAGTGTAAGATGTATGAAGCAGCTAGCAGTCGAATGTACGGACTCCGAGGTCAAAAGGGTCATAAATGATGATTTTTACGTAGATGACCTTATGTACTCGCATGATGATAAAGTCGAATTGATAAATATTTGTAAAAAAACCAAAGATGTTCTAAAATCTGGTTGTTTTCCATTACGAAAGTGGATTTTTAATTTTAAACTTAACGGTGAATTGACCTCAGATGATCACACATTTCGCGATTTAAACTTAGGTGATCACAGTCAGTGTAAAACATTAGGTCTCGGTTGGTGCAACGTCTCTGATGAGTTTAATTTTAATACACAAATTCAAACAAACAACAACTCAGTCACTAAACGCATTATACTGTCTACGGTTTCTCAAATATTCGATCCGATGGGTTTATTGAGTCCGTCGATTATTATCGGCAAGATATTGTTGCAAAAATTATGGTTATTAAAGTTAGAATGGGACGACTCGCTTCCCACCGATATTGAACATACATGGAACCGGTTTGTTATCAGCTTAGTTCACTTAACGACTACAAAAGTGCCGCGATACGTTTTCCAATACAACTCGGAACGTACTTAATTGCACATATTTACAGATGCCTCACAGACTGCATATGGCGCATGCGCCTATGTACGTACATTATGTAATAATCAGGTGATAGTGAGATTATTAATTTCTAAAGGTAAAGTAGCTCCATTAAAACCAGTTAGCATACCAAGATTAGAGTTGTGTGGTGCGGTGTTAGGTGCTAGACTTTACGATAAAATTCGTGGCTCGCTGACCCGTAGGTTTGATGACGTCATGTTCTGGACGGACTCGACGATTGTGTTAGGTTGGTTGCGTATGGCTCCTAGTTTACTTAAAACTTTTGTACAAAATCGAGTCGCTGAAATACAAGAATTGACAAATGATTTTACCTGGCGACATGTAAGTGGGAAGGAGAACCCAGCTGACTTAATATCGCGTGGCGTCAGCCTTGAGGATCTGTCTTCATCTAGTTTATGGTGGGAAGGCCCTACGTTTTTGCAAGACTTAGATTTTAGTAATAATTATTCAAGTTCATTATCAAATCCTAATAATATCACGTGTCAGGAACTACCTGAAGTGAAATCTAATTTAAGTTCGTTTATAGCAAAAGGTACAAAACCTACATTTGAATCATTTTTTCCATTTGAAAGGTTTTCTCAATTTAGGTTGATGAATCGCGTTGCTGTATACGTATTTCATTTTTTACATAATTTAAGAATTCATAACAAATCTAGTCGGATCACAGGCGCAATCACTGTCACTGAATTGAGAAAGGCTAGTTATAGACTCGCTAGGTTGTCACAAATGGAATCATTTAAATATGAATATGACTTACTTGTGAATGGAAAAAACATTAAGTCAAGTAATAGTTTATCTAGTTTAAAACCGTTCCTTGATGATGAAAAAGTGATACGAGTGGGTGGTAGAATAAAGGCCTCTCCTAACATTAGTTATAATAAAAAACACCCAATTCTGTTATCAAGTAAACATACATTTACACTTCTGTTGTTTCGGCATGAACACATCGTATCCTTACACTCCGGGCCTCAAGCATTATTGTATCGGGTGCGCCAGGATTGGTGGCCTCTGGCAGGCAGAAACCTGGCTCGGAAAGTAACTCATGAGTGTATTGTCTGTAAACGCAATACAGGTAAAACGTTGACACCACTCATGGGTGACCTGCCTGCCGAAAGAATTACAGCTAGTTTTCCTTTCTTTCGGGTAGGAGTAGATTACGCAGGGCCTGTGTTCATTTTAAACCGAAAGGGCAGAGGCGCACGACTTAGTAAATCATATATTTGTTTATTCGTTTGTTTTGCTACGCGTGCAATTCATTTAGAGCTCGTTAGTGACCTCTCATCTGACGCATATTTGCTAGCGCTCAAGCGTTTTATTTCCCGGCGTGGTAAGCCGTTAGAAATATATTCAGACAATGGTCGTAACTTTGTAGGTGTTAAAAATGATTTTGCTCAGTTTTTATCTACATGTAGTAAAGATATTAGTGAATACGCAAATAGTCAAAACATTAAATTTATTTTTATACCTCCGTACTCTCCGCATTTTGGTGGCTTGTGGGAAGCAGGGGTAAAGTCCTGCAAGCATCATCTGCGTCGTGCAGTGGGCAACGCGCACCTTACTTTCGAGGAGTTAGCTACGGTACTAACACAAATTGAAGCTGTGTTGAATTCACGGCCATTGATACCACTATCAACGGACCCTCGAGACGATTTACCTTTGAGCCCTGGGCATTTTTTGATCGGCCGACCTCTTACTGCACCAGTTTGTGACGATGATGTACGAGAACTACCGGTGCAGCGCCTAACTCGCTATCAGAGAGTGGAACAGCTCCGACAGTTGTTTTGGTCACGTTGGGCCAAAGAATACATATCGGAATTGCAGACTCGCACTAAATGGAGGGAAAATACAGCTGACCTAAAACCAGACACGCTCGTCTTAATTAAGGACATCAACTTACCACGCGATCTCGTTTCTTATTGGTTGTTCACATTGTTCCCACATCCCTGCTCCTCGAATATTGTAACTTCTTTTTGCAAGACGCCATTAATAAAAAAATATACGCTTGACCTCTTGAACGGAACATTGCATTTCATTTATCAAATTCCCAAGTACATGAACCATCAAGAAAGCCAAAAGTTATATGGAACTAGATCACGCAGTTACATTACGTAAACCACGTTTTTACTACACAAGACCTGAGCGTATTATTATTTATTTATTTATTTATCATTTATTCCAGGCATTAATTAACCCATAGTAATATTACAGAATAAAATAAAATTGTTATAACATAGTAAATAAATTAAATTAAATACATTAGATTATATAAATTATTGAAACATTGATATAATTTATTTATTCATATTTTTTTATTGTATCCGTTTAGATAATACAAAAATTAAGAAAATAGTTTATAAAATAAACAAAAATTTAATAAACTTACCACAATAATAGTCGTTTAAACCCTGAGATATTTTTTTAAATATTCACTTGACACACGTCTTGACTTCACGACAACGGCATTGTCAATGTTAAGTAAAGCGATGAATATTTGTAACAATTCATCTCTGAATATGTGTAACAGTCATTGGGACACAAAAAAATGTATGACGATATTTATAACAATGATTTGGCATCACGGCATCCTCTCTTTGTGCAGGACTCACCGGGTGTGGGTGTTTCGGAAGGTATCTGTATCGAATTCAGCGGGAAGAAACACTCGGGTCTCACGATTGTGCGGATCGCCCGGAGAATACGATGGAGCATACGGTGGAAGTCAGTCCCGCTTGGTCGGAGCGCCCGCACCGCCGTGTCCTCATGGAGGCGATTGGTGGAGAAAATGACAACCAGTAGCCTCTTCAGTGAAGTACTATGATCGAAGAAGGTGGCTGAAACTATGAGGGATAGGACATCCTGACTCCTCAGCTGTTGCTGCAAGTGACGCTCCGGGTGTTGAAAGCCGCAGGGCGATTCCCAGCCATCGCAAACGAGCCATTGCAGTGGTGCCGTCCGGCCGTCTGGTCAAAGCAATCCTGAATCGACGGCGAGTAGTATTCTACGCGCGACTCAAAGAGATGTCAGCAAATGGATAGGCCCCTCTAGGGCCGATGTCTGTTAGAGCTGTGAGTTTTTTCGAAAGAGTGTTTCGTGAGACTTAATAATGTTTCACTGAAGAGTTTATTTAAGCTGTTAGGCAGCTTTGGTAGAAGTAAACGAAGGAGCAGAATCGGGACACCGACCTTCAGCTGGATAACGTGCACTGATAGTGCAAAGCCATAAGTGAATCCAAAAACTACCATCATCATCAACTATCTTCCTCCACAAAAGTACTTATGAAGAATTTGCGAGAGCATGCTTGCATTGATTGTTGCAGCTTGATCACTTTGGGCGTTAGAATTACTTGTTCATTTACCTAGGATTTTTGGTGTGTATTTAACTGACGTCTCCGTATATCAGACAAATGTTTTTTCCATAGTGGGAACTACCCTATGAAGCCAATGAACCGAAGCGGCAAATGTGACATTTTGGGTTATTGTTCACCCCCCATAGCAAATAGCGTAATAATAAATAGCTTATAAGTGGCCTGACCTATAAGGATTATGTATGCAAAATTTAAACAGGATCGGTTCAGTAGTTTTTGCGCCAATTAATACCATCGGAAAATAATTTTTCTGTTTTATTATATGTATAGATAAGGCGTGCGACATTTTATCATAAGGCGAGATAGTGGTCCATCGGCAGCCTAGCAAAAGTAAAAAAAAATAGGAACTTTTAACTTTTTAACCGACTTCAAAAAAAGGGGGAGGTTATCAATTCGGTTGTATTTTTTTACGTGTGTTACCTCAGAATTCTGTAGTTTATGGACCGATTTTCAATTCTTTTTTCTCTTAGAGGATATGCTTTCCGATTGGTGCCATTTTTTTTAGAATCCAGTTCTGATGATTGGATCCATGAGGAATCGAGGGAACTCCTCAAACATTATAGGCAACTATATAGTGATTTTGGTATTTTCATCGAGAAATTAAGCACTTACAGTCAAAAAGTAACATTTGATGAAGCGGAACTGATGAAGAAGACCAGAAATTGCCAACGGAACTTCATACTCACATAGATATCACAATGAAGATAGTTAAGTGACTATGACAATACAAATAAATAAATGGTTATCAATAGTTATGTTGAAAATGGTATCATGGAAGTGACCTGATGATGATGGAGCCGGAAGATAGGCACCGGAACTCTGTAATTAATCAATGTATCCTAGCCGTGTTTAGGCTTATTAGAATTGTCATGAAATGCAGTTTGGCTATAAGGTATTATCGAACTGATCTGATGATGGAGCCGGAAGGTGAAAGGTAGATACAGGAACTTCATAATAAAACAATTTAACCTAGCAGTGTTTAAGTTAATTAGAATTTTCATGATAAATATGTTATTTTGAAATTGTGCAATTCCAGTGCACACTCTTCGCAATGTAAACGATAGAAAACCGAAAGGCTAACAACTCGACGTCGATGCTCAAGACTTTGGAGTTTTGACTCGACAAGTGGATCTTCTTACAAAGATCTTCTTGGCTCGTTTCTCAATCGACAAAGTGAGCAAAGCCGCGGGTAATAGCTAGACATTGCTTTCAATCTGTTTTTATTTGACTGTACGCGCTGTATTTGATATACGCGCGAGCGAGTTGATGACAAAAAATAAGAGAAATCGGAAGGTGCCAACTCGCGAGCGCTATCGAGTTTTGCAGTAGCGAGTTGACGAACAAGTCGAAAATTGCAGTTAGGCAACGGCTCACTCTTTTTTATTAATACTAGGTAGTTCGTCGACTTTTTGTGAGAATAACGATAACCTTCTGTCATTTTCTCTGGTACAATTTTTTTATAATATTTTTTGGGTTCTAGTATGTTTAAATCATAATAGAAATGGATCTACATGCTGAATAGTACTGAATTTCGCACAATTTTTTTTTTTAAATATGTTGTAATACCACTATTGACTTGACGCTGTTTCAGTTTATACACACATTTATCAATGTTGTTACAGTAGCAGTGATCAGATCACTCAAGAAATATGTAACCAAGATTTATGTAACACAAAATATGATTTAAAAGAGTGTCCATGGAGTTTCTTGCACGTTCTTCTCCATAGAGATCTACGCTTTGGGACGTGCCATTTAGCTTCACTTTTTTTTGACTGACCGACATTTTGACAATTCAAAAGTGCCTGTAATTGGTCTATTTGAAATAAACGTTTCTGATTTCTGAATAATAAATAATAATATTCTACAACTTTCACACAACTAAAGGTAAAATGGACGATGTTTCAATAAAAAGAAAACATGAGATGCCAAAGATTTTAATAAAGTCATTGATTACAAACACAAAAATTTGGGGTCTGAAAAATAACACAGATAAAAAGATTAATAAAAGATAAACACGTTAACCAGAATAATAGTAAATGATGAAATACATAATGAATAAAAAAAGAAAAAAACATTAAAAACAAATTAAACACCAAGAAAAAACCAACCCAAAGAGCCAAAAAAAATGGTTTACGTAAAAAATAAAACGAAATGATAATAACAATAAAAATAGAATAAGAAATGAAATATAAGTAGTTTTGAAGTTCTGATGAAAAGGTTACAAAACATTGTAAAGTGAAAATTCAAATTGTCCGTGCACCGAAAATCGCTGAATCGTAATATTGATAGAAATGGGACGATTTCCTGATTAAGAATTCAGTGGATCTTTTAAGTATAATATTGGCTTATGACTTTAAACAAAACTAGAACTTAAAGTCCTCTGTGTTTGTTTTCGTCGCCATGCAGATTTTTTCGGTTGAGAATGGTCCATCTGAAAAAATACAAATATGAATAAAATCTGTAATTTTTTTCTGGAAAAAATAGAAGAACAACCTACAATAAGGGCATAAAATTCAGTAAAAGTAACGTTAGGTTTTTTTTTTATATCAATAAACTAATGCTTGACTGCGTTAGGTTAACTAACTATAGTTATTGGATCCAAACATCGTCCAAATATACACACATAAACACAATCTTAGGATAAAGGGGTAACTCGTTAATATTGAATAAAAAACTATTTGGATAATGTTATAATAGACTTATATCAAAAAGTTAAATATTTTATACTGTAATAAGTTAAAAAAAATATAATTTAACTTTCATGGTTTATATTAAAATATTATGTGTACACAATGTATAAAAACGTACTTCTGTTCATGATAATTAGATAAAAAAATTAAATATAATAAAATATTAAATTGATTACACAATAAACATTAATATTTCTGGAAAAGCACTTCGGTTGTCATTTTCGATTTTTCCTCCTTAAAATAACAAGTAAGCCGAGTATTGCTTTCAACATCTCCACTCTATTATAATATCGGTGTTCCATGGTAAAGAAAAAATCAACAGTATGTATTTCATTTTCAAACTTTTAAAAAGAAATATATTTAAAAACAATTTATTTTTTAAACCCAATAAAAAAAAAATGTGTCAGGAAAATAGTTAAAACTTTTTCTCAAATATAGATAGATAGATATTCTTCAATGTTCACCATAAAAATTACAGTAAAAGCTTCAAATACTTAATAGATACCCTATTAATAAAATTAATAATAACACCGTATTCAGAGTAACAATGGACGGTTTTAACGATAAAATCAACAACCTTTGAAATACCTAAACGTCATCAATGTGTGTATATTTAAGTTACCAAATGATAAACATTACCAACAAACAACAGAAACATATATTATCAATATCAAACTCAAAACTTGGGTGAAACAATGATCCCAAACTTATCACAGTTACTACTTTGTGAGGAAGGGATGATGACACTGTAATGAAATGGAGCTCTATCGTTTTTACAAAATAAGTTAGCAAAACATATGAGCAACAAATAATATATCCAAAATGACGGTAGGACTCTCTTCTGAACTTACCAACATCAAACCATTCAGTGGTTGGTATTCCACATTCTTGACGAGCATGAACAATGGCTTCTCTTAGTGCAAACGTTATGACCACCGACAAACAAATTGGTGGTTCTCCAACGGCTGTTGATCAAATATTATGTAAGTTATTTTAATACAATTGAATAATTTAATTTTAGTCTCATGTTCCACCACATAAAGTTTACCCCAACTCAGTGCTAAAGAAAGCATTCTCAAAATTTAGCAATGATTATATTATTACAGTTTTTTTTAAGGTGGTAAACTATCTAATGACTTCTCCCGCTCTAGGCTGGAGCCCGAGGTAATGTCAGACTTTTACTGACTAAAACCCGCCTATGTTCCTTTAGTTGCCTTTTGCGTTCTAGGACTAAGGTTTCCTTTTCACAAATTTCCTATAGCCCTAGCGGGCAACGGTTTTGTTGACATCTCTTTGAGACGCATTTGGAACAATACGTGCCGTTGACAACTGGGCTCGGTTCTTACTGGACGGCCAGACGGCAAGCTATCAATTGCTCGTTGTCTGCAAGCCCGTGCCTATGGTGGTCTGTGACCGCTCTGCGGCTTCCGACGCCCAGGGCGTCTCCTGTTGCGGCGGCTGAAGCTTGAGGATGTTCGTTCCCTCACTCTTGCGGCAGTCTCCTTTGCTAGCATTACTGCTTCGCAAAAGGAAGCGACCGTATCCCATTCCCTCTCACTCCGGACCAAGGCCTAAATCGCTGCCACCGATTGCCAGATATCATGACCTGGATTTACGGTTAAAATATTTTATTTGATACTGTAACTTCTATTTCTAAACGAATATTTTTAAAAAGTGAACTACTTTACTATAGGTAGACCAAATTATTCGTTTTCAGACTTACCCTTAGAACCTAGTATAAGGTCATTGCTGTAATCGTGTCTGCAGTCTATATTAAATATTTGAGGGATATCCCTGGCTTCAGCTACATGGTAGTCCCAAGACCTGTCTGTAAGTAGTGCACCGGTTTTAGGATCATAAGCCAACTTCTCGCAGGTCCAATATCCCAAACCCATTATAAAAGCTCCCTCAATCTGAGTAAAGAACAAAAAAAAAATGGAGTTAATTCAAATAAATCACATATATAAATAGAGTAGATTTTTTTTTTGTGTACAATAAAGAATAAATAGAGTAGGCACCGTATGCCATAAACACCTTAAATTGATTGACCTAGCATAGTATAGAATATAAATATAATAAGAGCTTAGCTTATGCTGGATACGATACCACTGGGTTATGGCCCACTGAACTACTGTAATAAGAATTATTTATTTATTTATATATATTTTTTTGCTTTTTTTTTTCTTTTTTTTTTCGCATCTCATAAGCGCCTTCTCTATTGTCCCACTCATCGTACTGACTTTCTTCACTATTCCTTTTTTATTCAAGCGATTTCTCTGTCTAATGCGCTCCCCCAGGAAATCAGGATGGCAACAACCCGATTATCATTCAAAACCAAAGTTCGCGAGCTAATTCGTAAAAAGTTGGCAGTAGTATTATGACAGCTAAAGTTTTTTTTAAAGTTTTCCCATTGTCGATTTGGACCAATTGTTTAAGTATTATAGTGTATGTATGTAGTGTATTAATTTGAGTATATATTGTATAATTGTATTATATTTATTCTATGGTTTATTAGTATATCTATTCTATGGTCTATAAGTAAATCTATTCCTGTATTCGCCTTTTTCTCTCTCTTTTATTGCACCTACCACTACTTTTCTCTGCATCACCCAAAGGTTGACTGGTAGAATTAGACACTAAAAATAACATAACTTACTTGTCCAATGTCGATGTTAGGGCTGATACTAATACCAACATCTTGCAGTATGTCTACTCTCAAAATTTCATATTCTCCTGTAAGGACGTCAACTTCTACTTCACATAAAGCAGCACCAAAGACTTCGTAAGACTGTGCATCAGTAGGACAGGCGTGACCATGAACCTGCAGATCTACATTAGCAGCATAGGCAGCATTTATCAGCTCTAACCAAGTCGGTTCATTTAAGGTAGCCTTGATGGGCTCTAATAATGCCACTAATTTTTCAATACATCTCTTCATTCCAATAATAACAGCATCAGTTGAAACACTTCCACCAGTTATGAAAGAGTTAGGTGAAGTAACAGTGTCGTTTCCTTTGATTATAATATTCTCCACGGGGATTTTCAGGAGATGGGCTGCAACTTGAGCAACTTTTGTGTTAATACCTTGCCCCATTTCAATACCACCATGGGTGATCAGCACAGTGCCATCTGAATGGTAGACTACTAAGTTAACAACAATGTATAAACCACCTACAGGAGGCCATCTGACCACACACATCCGCATTCCTTTTTTCTTCCATCTGTTTTCAGTGTTGTAGGAATCTACTGCGGCTTTACGGCTGACATATTCACAATTAGTTTTCATAGTTTCTATAAGTTCAACTATTGTTCCGTATTTGGTCTTGTTAATATTATTGAGCCGGACAGTCAATGGATCAATAGAACATGCGTAGGAAATTCTTTCCATTATGTTTTCACAATTAGCGATAGCTTCTAAGGTACCTGTTTTAAAAATAAAAATAAAAACTTATCCATAAAAAAGCAAAAAAATTACTTCTCAATATAAACTAAATATTATTAGAAAGTAACTTTAATTTCGGAATATTGTATTTTTTGTTTTGTTTCTTCGTTTTTTAACCCTGACTAAAAACTTAATAGTGAACAAGTTCTCTTGTGAGGCACCAATAGGAATGAGAACATACCCATAAAGGCTCAATCTACACAATGCTAGGATTTCCGAATGCGCAAATACATAAGTAAATAATGGGACTACCACGGAGTTATGATTTAAACAAATACAAAAATAATCATAAAAATTGGTTATTTTGACCAAATTGATAACTCCAACAACATTGAATTTGAACATAATTGCTGAAATGAGGGTATATCAAGATGAATATACACAATCTGCGTACGACATCATTATGCCGCTGGTACGCTAAAATTATGTCAACAGTAAACAGCCACGCTCTTTTAGTAATCCCGGATTTGCCATCATATATTGCAATATTTAGTATATTCTATCTTCAAAGTTCTACACATTCTCACTAAACATAAACGAGAAGTACTTTTCCAAACCAAAACAGAATCATCAATAGTGGCCAGTAAAAGATTTGAAGAAGATATCACTAAATAAGATAAAAAAAACCTTTAATCCTAACAGAAGCAACTTATTAAAAAAAAAATAGCCTGTATTTTTGAGATTGCGATGCCTATTATTTAGTATTTACCTGGTGACCTGCAGAAAGTGTTTGAAGGTGTATCAGTACATGTATTATAAGCTTTGTAGTTCATTTTGGAGACATCGTAGACATTATGGTAGACGTCAAAGCCGTAGGCAATCACTGGCTCACTAACCAGACATCCATTGTCAGTGTAACTGGTATTGTTAAGGTATTGTATGACTCCTGAGTTGTTAACTGCAACCTGTTAATTATCATGAATTTTATTAATGCACAAGATTAGTGTGTAGGTAATTACTACGAGATAAGAAAAGAAAAACAGGATACTTCTTAAGCCAGGGTTATCATCACCATAACTCTACTGATAGCAATAGATATTGACTAACCTCATAAACATTACAACTCGGCATCCTTTTGCCAGAAGCTTTCATGGTGGATACTAATGACTGAACGAATCTACATGGAAGGTTCAACTCTTGAGCGACTATACTGCATGCGACAGCACTCTGTATACAACGGCTTATCTTCAGACCATATGAGCCGCCGACACGGCGAACGTACACCTCGATCCTAAAGAGAGTAATATATTAACTGCAGGTAGGTGCACACAATCCGGATGGAACAGGGACATCGCACAGTCTCCTATGAGGTGGCTACAATACCATGGGTTTGCGGATAGCGAGTAATATGTAGCTCGTAGGGGATCAGTAGTCAATCAGTTTCTCCTTTTATATTATACTAGCTGTTACCCTCGTCTTTATCTGCGTCAAGTTAGTAAAAATGCATAATCGTAATCAATAATTCTGTGCTTGTGATTCATGCCGAAAGCATCTAATTCATTTAACGGAAATTAATTCCAGTAAATATAATAATTATGTAAAATGTATTTCTTATGTCCAGATATATAATTTATTTTATTTTATTAATTTCGCTCACCAATAATAGAATACTCGTAAATGATATACATCAAATAAACTTATGAACGTCAATAAACAGAAACAAAGCTGTATGATTTTAATATGATTGGTTCATTAGAATATACTAAAAGTGTTGTTATCTTTTAACAACACTAAATAAATGATATTTAACATAAGCTATCAAAAAAGTGGATAAAGTAGTTTTCAGTTGCCAAAATGTATAAAGAGTCTGTACGGATCTTGTTCTGAGGTCGATACCCACAGTATTTAGTGTCTGCACCTTTTGCTTTTTGGAAGAAAATCATCAAAGACCTTCCCCCACTCTGGGTAAAGCGAGAGTTTGTATCACACTTTTACAGACTTAAACCCATCTGTGTTCCGCGGAATTCCAGAAGATGACATTTGTGACCAAGGTGACACTCGAGCGTTACTTCCAGCTGAATCCCAAACAGGTACCTTCCGAAACATCTATGTCCGATGAAGACCTGCGTCAGGCGGAAAGAGAGCCTTTTTAGCTTTTCTTCAAAGAAGGGATTTGCTGCCGCAATTGTGGCGTACAAGTTACCATAGCCCTAGAACGCTAAGGGCAACTAAAGGAACACAGGTAGGTTTCAGACAGTGTAGGTCTGGTACTACCTTTCGCTTTACCTAGAGCGGGGAAAGGCATTTGATGATTTCCTACCTAAAAGCAAAAGGTGCAGACACTAAAAACTGTGGGTATTGACCTCAGGATCAATTCCGTAAAGACTCTTTATACATTTTGGCACCTGAAAACTACTTTATCCACTTTTTTTTGATAGCTTACGTAAAATATCATTTATTTAGTGTTGTTAAAAGATAGTTACTGCTTCGCAGAAGGAGGTGACCGCCTGCCACTCCTCCCCGTTTGGGACCATGGCCTGTACCGGCCCGGCGTGAGATATCGCGCCGGAACTTAGGCAGAACCTACGAACACCAACTACGAAATACATATAATTTACTTTTCTTGCCCTAGGTTGGGTTGGTAGGCTAAAGTTATAACAATTACACAGGTCAAGAAGTTAAAATAAAAAATAGGATTGATAAATTGCGCTGTCTGTTCAATAAATAGACGTCTGAATGCATAATCGCTGGATTTCTGTCATTTATAGTGAAGGTCAGTATCTGCTAAACTGCTTCGAAAGTGACGATTTAGAAAACAGACTGTCAATAAATTAACAGTAAGAACGTAAAAATATGTAAGAAAAAAAACAGTAAAATAAAATAAAATTATCACAAAAAAAAAAAACTGAGATTCGAGCCGCTATCCCCTTACGTGCCGGTCTAATCCTGAGACCACTGCGCTACGGTGTTCATTGGTTCTCGTCTAAAATAGGTGTTCTTATATGAACGTCATCATTGTCTGCTTAACCCTTTGTCGATGATAGCGTGATAATTTTCAATTAAGATATTAAATTTGTAGTAAATGAAAAAATGAAATATTATTTTCGTTTCACCGCTTCGATTTCACAAAATTTTTTGATTACTTTTTACAAAAATATGGAATAAAAATGTGTATGCGTTAAAAATACGCTAAAAGTCCTTTTATTATTGTAATCGAAGTACCATCGTTTAATATATACAAAAAAGACGACAAAATACTTACAAAAACTATTACTATAACTGAGGATCGAACTCACGGCAAATGTTGTTCAATACCGACACTTTGTAATATTGCTCACCCCCCATAGCAAATAGCGTGATAATTTATAGCCTATGTCCTTTCTCAAGCTCTATTCTATCTTTGTACCAAATTTCATCAAAATCGGTTCAGCGATATAAGCGTGAAAGCGTAACAGACAGACAGAGTTACTTTCGCATTTATAATATTAGTAGCTATGGAAGTATGGATATATAACATAGTTATAGATATACCGTGATAAACGATATAAGACAAAATATGTTTAACGTATGTCACTTACTTGTTTTGATCTATATTACAGGCTCTCGATATCATAGTATGTATTGCGTCAGGCCACTGCGTTGCCGTATGTACTTCTAACCCTACTTCCGTAGGTCTGGCTAAACAGACCATGTTCTCCATTGGGAAATGGTATTGGCCGCGTAAAATATTACATCCAGTTATCTTCTTGTAAACATCAGTACCAGGGTTTGTTGCATCTACTGACACATATAGGGTGTTCCTTGTGCTATCGTCTTTAGCTACGTATATATCAGTCGTTGGCGTAGTTACATTACTGTAAGTCACTTTCACATGTTTTGATGCTCGTTCTGCTGCAATCTGAGTCTTTGCTACCATAATACCAATAGGTTGACCGCAATATTTGACGGTACCTTCACAAAGGACTTCCTCTCTAGCTGGAGTGACCCAACTGTCTGAAGGTGTGAAAGAATTCAGACCACGAATGTCTTTGTATGTGTAGAAAGCTATTACTCCATCCATTGCCTGAAAAATTAAAAAAAAAGAAATAAAAACAAATATTCCTACAGTTCAAAGCCAAAGATTAAAAAATGTTAAGAAAAGTAAAATTAATTTGGTTATCTAACTCATCTAAAATATTTGAGAATTTGTTTCGCTTAACAGTAACTTAGAAAAATGATCTTCGTTTAAAAATATCGTGCTGGTAGGCGATATCAACATAAACCAGCACTAGTACACGTAATTACCTCAATATTGGCTCATTTCACTGACTTTTACTAGCTCATTATAATCCATCTCACCAGAGCGACTCTTGCCAAGACCATATCCTTATAAAATCGAAAAATTCAT
Organism: Mythimna impura; assembly: GCA_905147345.3. Classification (NCBI taxonomy): domain Eukaryota; kingdom Metazoa; phylum Arthropoda; class Insecta; order Lepidoptera; family Noctuidae; genus Mythimna; species Mythimna impura. The sequence goes on along the minus strand of LR990349.1, from coordinate 28,533,490 downwards.
CCAAAACATTGACACATCACTTACCAATCATTAAGCTGTTACTAATATTAAACTCTCTGTTCATTTGTAACAATACACGATAAGGAAAAACTACTAAAACTTTAATAGAGCGTACTGAATTTACTAACTCACTTAGACAGAGTACCTTAATTTTTTAACTCACCAGTGCTTCACTGGCATCCATCTTCGTAATCGTTCCTCTACCCACAGTGCTGAGTACAAAGGCTGCATACACCTCGTTGGGGTACGAGGGGATGTCATCAGTGTATGTCGCCTCTCCAGAACATTGGATCTGAAAGAGGTGAAAGAAAAATCAGATTTGGCATTTGTTAACTAAAGCTACGAGATAAATTTTAATTTTGAAAGTATTTTTTGTAATTCAAACTTTTATTCATATATAGCCCTAATAAATTCAAAATTTATTTCTACCTATGTCCTTAATAGACTTTGAAACCATCCAACCGACGTGCTGCGAACCTCAAAAATGGTAATATATTACTATAATTGTTACGGATACGAGCATGTAATTTAAAATCAGTAAATATAAGTAACATGACGTCACAAGTAAATGCGTAAGTCATGTACATACGCACTGTACATAACTAGAGGGGAGCCAATCAGAGGCATGACTTACGTCCAATCAGAGACAGAGAAAGTATATAGGGCAGCTATATAGGGTGACTGGCAATTAGTGTACGATACTTAAACACGTGATTGTGCTCATGATAACAAACAATTTTTAGTATGGGAGCAAAGCCGAAATCGCGAAAAAAATATCAGCTGTTCAGTACATTAGGCACACATAAATGTACTGAACAGCTGATTTTTTTTTCGCGATTTCAGGTTTGTTCCCATAGCAAAAGTTGTTGGTTATCATGAGCACAGTCACGTGTTTAAGTATCGTACACTAATTACCAGTCACCCTATATACTGAGTTCCTAGAAATACATAGCGCAAGAAAACCGTTAGAAATAATTTAGATCGAAAAAACCACGCCACTTTTAATGACCAGTGGCGAGCTAGTGGTGTGCGGAGGTCGGGGAGTGAGCTGCGGCCGACGTTAGTTGGATTCTTTCAGAGAAAGAGAGAAATGGGGAATCTCTTACACTACTTGCGACCAGCTGTAAAGGTACTTAAGCAGCACATTTCTTGAAGATGACGTTCTCTCTGCAGTTCGACTCGAGGCATCACCACGTCAGTTTTACACGGCACCCTAGGCTCGTAAAGCCGCCCTAGATTCCAGATTTCCTAAGTTTTTCTCAAGTACTAGAGTCAGTGCAGTAATTATTAAGTAGCGTCACGCGTATATTGTGTAAAGGACTCCGTTGTATGCCGTTGTATGATGTATTTCGTTTATGTGTTTGTAAAATAAACGGCCGAGGCTATTCAAGCGTGACCATTGTGTTTTGTTGTTATATATTTAACCCTTCTGTCCCCAACTATAATAATACAAATGTATTTCTTTTTTAGCGTGGTAGCATACGTTGGGTATCGGCTAGTAACTTAATTTGCAAATCAATTCAGATTCTGTTACAGATTCCCGCAAAGTAACACCTAAATTAATTACTTTGGCCCAAGTCCACCTCTAAACATTTGCCTCACTGCTGCGGTCTTCCCATCCAACTATATTTTAGGTGTCTTCAAGGCTAGAGTGAATAGACTCTTAATAAACTAGTGCGCCTCACCATCAATGATTACATCATTGCTTACCATCAGGTGGGATCGCAGTCAAGCACTGGTTTACATCAATTAAAAAAATATATATATTATTACTTTACAACATAGCTCAAAACATACAATATCAAATCTCTTTATTTTCTAAAGGCACAAACAATCTGCAAAGTTGAGATAGAAGCAAAGGATCTTCAGGTGAGAAACCTTCTTCATTACTTCATATATATTATGGATATTTGGCATCAGAAAAATCCTTAACATCGGTTCTGAAAATTACTATAGTTCAAAATTCGTTTTTTTTTTTTAAATTCAAAACCTTTTTATTACACTAGCTTCTGACGTTTTAAAAGTGCCCATGTGGCACTTATAAAACGTTAGAAGCTAGTGTACGGTTCCAATTGGTCGTTTTCTATAGAGAAAAACCCGCAAAAAAACTTCATGGTTACTCTTTGAGAGTGTCCGGTCATTAATTTTGTGTACAGAATCCTGGAAAAGTTATTGCTGACGATATAATAACATAATTATAACTTATAGTTATTAAGCTTTGGCACACACTTTCATTCTCTTTTATGTAGATTGGCACAAAGATTAAAATTTTCGGTTGCTGTCATTAGTTTGTCGTAAAATCAAACAAATTACTTACCATTGCTTCTAACTTAGGCATTGGTTTGTTGAAAGGCCAAAGTGAAGAATCGGTTTTGCATGTTTGTTTCCCACTAGATACAGGTCTCGTAAGATGTAAGTCAACGATGGCAGATTCAAACCGTGCTGATCGTTTAGGGCTGAGAGTTAGAAGAGCCTGAAAGATAAATTAAATTTAAAATTAAATGATGTTTTGTATAAGTGTGTGATGACGTGCAACACCGCTTGCAATTCCCTTTCTGAGGAGTGGCTGGAGAGACGTCACGCCGTCTTAACCTTCCGCATGACGCAGGACATGTCTTCACTGGACATGGTAAATTCGGGAGGTTCCAGCACCTGTTTCTTGCGGAAGAAACTCCCGGGTGTCATCATTGTGTGGGCCACCCGGAGGAAACAGTAGAGCATACGGTAAAGGTGTGTCCTCGTGGGAGTGATTGGTGGCGGCGACCTCTCGTGCTGGCATAGGTCATGGTCCGGAGCGAGGGAGAATGCCTAAGTCAAGTAAGTGTAGAAACTCACCTTATAGAACAGCGCCTTTGCAATATACCGTCTATATTCAGCACTTGGTTCAGGGGGGTGATCTTCTACAATCATCTCGCCGTCCAATACCCTCAAAGCGCCTTGCAGAGTCTCATCGCAGAACAATTTCCTTCCTTGCAGATATCTCTCAGTTGCCACTGCCCTGTCAAACTTCTCTGAGAGAGCACCATATATAATTCTGCTCTCTTCAACTGTATCAGAATCATCCAGTTTACAGAGGAAACCGAGATTGACTATGGCATGGGTACTTTGGGCTCTTGGCATGAGCTAAAAAAGAAAAAAGATATGTTCATACTTGAATTTAAATTTTTGATCTATACTCAATACTTTTGTACTGTGTTTGCTATTGTCTCACCTTATATGTAAACAGCTTGTAATTTTTAGTCAATGGTGGGAACAATACTTTCATAATAATTTTTCTTTTCATGTCGTTTTCTAGAAATTTTTCCATTGGTACTGTTTCTTCAACTCCGTGGCAATCCCCTAAAATTTTAGTAAAAAAAAACATTAAATTTGTTAGTTTGTTGTCAAGAGAGGCAGGAATTTCATAAAATATTACATACGGATAACAAGCTCAGCTCCAACACAGTATAAAAGCAGAAAAATGTCTGATTGAAACACTTTGTATTTGTGCTTGATCATCAAGTTACCAGCCACTGTAGCGCACTAAAATCAAGATAAGATCATTAGAAAAATGAGCAGTTTTGTAGAATTTATTTTTAAATTATATGAGGTACTACTAACTAGGTATTGTATCAGGTCGGGTTATCCTTTATTTCTATTTAGGGAATAAAATGTATGAAGCTGTTCCATACCAGTTCAGAACATGTTCTGGACCAGTCTGTCCAGTCCCAATACACACCTGGTGATACTAGTGACAGAAGTACTAGTATGATGAACCATGTGAAATGTTCCTCATCCTGTATAGAAAAAAGGACCTTCCGACCCGACGGGTCAAACGGGATGGGACGGGACGAATCCCGGGGTTTGTATGTTGGGCAAATACCAAATCGTTGACTCAGTCTATACTTTACAGATGTAGAGAAGAAAAAATACAAATACTTGCATTTTTAAGAGTTATATGGCCTACTAATTCTAAATGGTCATACAACTTCTTCAAATAACCAAAGTATTCCTGTGAACAATAAGTCTTCAAGTGTTCCGAAAACTGATTAATTGTACATCCAGCTCCGATTGCAAGGTTTTGGTCTAGACCGGTATCTTTCAACTCTTGGAGATGGTGAACGTCTATCATTACAGCGGGGTAGTCTGATATTGGTTTTACTCCTGGAATTAATAATAATCAAATAAGAACATCTTACACGTTCACTGCCTTAGAAGCTAATTAAATGTAATTCTAAAATAAATTAATGTAATCCAAAAACAATATAATTGCTGCTTGGGCTAATACAGGATTATGTGACCACAATTATAAGAAGACTACGATATCACAGTCTTAAAATAAAAACTGGCCAAGTGAGTCGAACTTCCACACATCGGGTTGTGTACTAAAATATTTAAATTGAGCAAACAAACACCGATTAAATAACGTTACTTGTATCTCCCTTTAATTTTTAACTTTATTTTAATTTTAATCTTTTTGTCAGTCCTTCTACTCAAGTAGCCTGTGGGTGAGATACACGCAGCGGGCCTACAGAGTTTTGCCCACTCGGTACAATAGGGATACTGATTCAGGATGCTGTTGTGTCTACCGTGGCAATGTAGCACCTCAGAGATATTTGTTAAAGCGCACACTGATGGTTTCCAGGCCATCATGCGCAATAACTGTAGGTTTTTACTGCCCCTTTCAAAGTCAGTGGGTCATGTCTCGTGTAGGTGTAATGTAATAAAATTGTGTACTTTGTTAAGATTTCTGTGGGTCTATGCCACTCGAAATAAAGTTATTGTTATTATTTGTTGTTGTAACAGCAATAAAAATACATATACCTACTGTAAAATTTCTATTCTCTACCTCTTATGGTTAATAATAAATAATAATAATCAATTTGTAAGATGCAGCTCGCTAACAGACGGCTGGACGGACAGTGGTGGCTTAGTTTCGAATTCGTCAAACAGCCTATGCTACAGATTAAAGTTTTTTTTATAATATGCTTGTACGTGGGTTCCATTGAAGCATGATTTACCTCTTTACCCATTATTAGCACGCTTACCAAATATATAGCATCGAATACTTAATACATTTCGTTTCTTATTTATTAAGCAGGCTATTAACATTTAACCAGTGTACTTATCAAAATATATTAAAATACTATATAAAAAATACTAATCCTACTTTTGATAACTGTTAAAATTTTACCTTTAGAAGTATTTCCAGCAACCAGCATATAATCAAGATGTTCCTTCATTAGTTCACAAACTTCTGTGACATTTGTGGGTCTGCACCATATTTTTCCGTCTAGTAAATTAATTTTCATCATCTTATCTTCATGATAGTCATCTTGGCGTATTACGCACCAACCATCTTCCTTAGTATTATTTGAGCTCTGGCAACAATTCCCTGAAGGCTTACAACGCACATCCGTAACATTCGTAATTCTATCTTCCTTGGGAGCATCTATCGCGAGCGTTTTGAATGCACTCAAGATAGGTCTGTAACCAGTGCAGCGGCAAAGATTGCTGGAAACTGATTTCTCTATTTCCAACATAGTTAGTGGGTTTGGATGACTTTCCATGAGTCTGAAAAATGCAATAAACCGTTTTAAACCCATAATAAATTAGATAATTGAAGGATAATTTTTTTATTATATTGACATACATAGTAGACGTCTTTTTTAAATAAATGTAGTGAAAACCGTACGTACCCGTGCATCATCATCACCCACCCAGGGGTGCAGTACCCGCATTGAGTTGCATTATTCTCAGCCATCGTTTTCTGCAGCGTATGGTAGCCATCCTTCTTGTTGCCCAAACCTTCGATAGTCCTGATATCCCAGCCGTGACAAGAGGTAATAGACGTGAGACACTGATAAACGAAAATGCTGTTAAAACTTGATCGAAATAATCGAGAAACCATTTAAATGGCTTCAAAAAAAATTAAAAATAAAATTGAAAGAAAATGCCACGTCTGAGAACCATTTCAGACCGCCTCAAGGTATATTTGAACAAGTGTTATTTTCATAAATGGTAATTTTTCTGTAGTCTAGCAGCTGTATCAATATTATTTACAATTGTATCATTTGTTCGTTTTGCATGCGTGAAAAATGTGATAAGTAATTTTTATTGTCGAAAATTTTAAGTTCTTGTAGGAAAGTTCCTTGGTTGGTGTCAATGCAAATGCTTTTTTTGGCACTAATGGTCGATGCATCGAAATGGTAGCTGCCGACAAAGACGCGGCGAGCACTTTCAGTGTGAAATAATTTAAAGCTTTATACATAAATATATATATATATATTAATACTTAAAAGATCAGTATCGGTTGAAAAGTTCAAAAAGGGACAGGCCCGCTGACGAATCGCAGATCTTTGTTTGTTTCTTCTTCAGGAATTAGTGCTATAATAACCAATTCTATCAATTTTACTCCAAACACACCAGTTTCTTTGCCGAGCGTAGGAAGTAAACTGGTTAAACGGAGCCTACGTGCGTGTTGTTGGGAGGCCGTGAGTGCTTGTTGCCAGCGACCGTCCATGGCCATGGGCGTTGACTCTGCCTTCCTCATTCCGTTGCTGTCGGCCGCTACCATTTTGGTGAGAATCGGCCCTAATACTATACTTACAGAGTTGATGGCGACGTGCTTCGATCCAGGGGTCTTGGCAGCTGTGACCGTACAGGCTCCGCAGCCCCCCTCACGACACGTGTACTTAGTACCACACAGCTTGAGGTAGTTGCGGAGGTAGTCCAGCAACGTAGTGTGTGAGTACACATCGCTACCCACTGGGAAATATATCGATTAGTTTTCTTGTGATACACGTAACTGAATTAAGTCACGTGTTCGCGAGATTACATCTCAATTTACTAAGGTAAAATATAAATATTCAACAATCTTCTACCTTAGCAGATATTTTCTAATGAAAATATCAAAATCAAAAATTTTACGTAGAAGTAATCAACTAACAATTTTATAAAAGTTTGTGTGCATCACAGGGCTCAGAAAACTGCCCTGTAGAATCACATTTAAAATTAACTTTGATGAATTCTTTTTACTTTTTTTGTGGTAATTGTTCCCTATTTGTATGTATGCTCTTCACGCCCCAAACCTCGTTTCTATTTATTCAATTCGCTACCATTATTTTTTATTCGTTTATATACCTTTTTGGCATCAATGGGCAAGAAAAATCCTAACTGTTCTTAGCAGAAAGCCAACATACTCTTTGGATAAGCAAGTAATGATAACTGAACATCATTAGTCTGTTAATTAATTAAAGACTTATGATATGGATCAGATCTGTCTGACAACATCAATATCAAGTGCAGTATTCTTCTAAAGTATGGGAACTAGTAATAATAATCCTCCCGAACGAATTTCAATCACGGTGACCAATCTCAATAGAGATTAGCCATCTACGCAGAAGATATTATAGAGCACGAGTGTGAGCGTCAACACAGGTGTACGGTCTGTTCTTTTACTCTCATAGTCCGATGGGACAACAATCCGACAAACCGATGGGAACTAAGTGTTTAGAATAGAATAGAAAAAAAAATCGTTTATTTAATAAAAGTGGCACATTTATATTAAGATACATAAAAACAATTATAACGCATACATTGCATTTTTGCCTGAACTAGGTTGGACCTGTATATTAGGCTAAAAAGTACTAAGAACCTAAGAAATAATAAATTAACAATCATTAAAATTCACTATATTAAATAACCTAAATTTAATTAACTGAAAGCAAAGCATGTTTTATTTACAAACTAAAAGGAGATCTTCTGTCTCTCCGTACGAGATGCTGAGTAAGTATTGCACAATAATCTTTTTACAGTTATAATAATTTAATTTATACAAACCTAATTTTCTATTTAATTTAATGTACAAAAATGGGCCTAAAAATGTGAAATACCTTTTTATAAAGACATATTTTGAAAAAGTATTGGAATTGCATACAATATCATTCCGTCTCTTATTAGTAATTTCAGGGTAGAAGGGGAGCATGGTGTGCTGTTTTAATTTAAGTTTTAAGTTTTTAGGTTAAAAAGCAACAAAGGCAGAATTAAACTAGGGTCACTTTCTTCTCCGAAGCAGTAATGCCAGCAAAATGGCGGCCGAAACAATATGATATTAGACAAACTTCAACTCTGTAAAATTTAAGAGACGAGCTCGAAAATTTTTTTTTTAATGTCTGGTTAAAAATCAATAGTAATCCCTACCGCTCTCAGGAGTGTCAGGAGTTTACTGACTAAATCCCATCTTTGTTCCTTTAGTTGCCCTTAAATTTCAGGGCTGCGGTACCTCTTTGTAACCTCTACTCCTAAAGAAAAGATGAGCCCGCACTTTGCACAGATATGAGACAAAATAGGCTAGACATATTAAAGAATCCCCAAAATTTATAAATTTGTTATATGTTAGATTTAAAAATTATTATTTATTATTATAATGTATAAAACCATTGTATTACCTGTCAGGTAAGTAATTTCCAAAGCTTGGAAAAGTATAAGTATTTAAAGTAGGTGTATAAATTAAAATAATTTTCTCTAACCTGTATGCTGCACCCCATTTACCGTTAACTTCACGAGGTCCATGGCTGTATAGTGCGGTTCCGTGCCGCAAACTGACTGGCAGTGCGGAAGGTTCAGTTAAAAGTAAGTCCACCGTATTCAAACTTATAAGCGGCTTCCTTTTCTTGTATATTTAATATAACGTTCAGGTAAATATTGTGCATGATGTGTCTTATTTTTTTAGGGTTATCAATAATGACTTGTTGTAGTTATTATTATTTTTTTTATATTTTTTTATATTGTTCTTTACTCTACTGTATATAATCTTCTTAATTCTTAATACTCCTTTATAAATTTTAGGTGCAGTCCTTTCAGATGCTTTTGGTTTTAATGAAAACGATAGTAGATGTAGTAGTAGTAGTAGTACTAGTGATTAAGTACTAATTAAAAACAGTAATATCATGTACGGTTGTACGGTTTGTTTGAATGATTTAAGTAATCTTACTACGTTGACAGTAGATTGGATTTATTGATTGCTGTTTTGGAAGTCATTCCGAAAATGCGGTTGAGCGGGATTACCAATGGTGATAATAGCGCGTTGAATGTTATCATAAATATTATATTATCAATGCCATTCGACCTGCGCTTTAGCTGCACAAGACAGCCCGCGGTGACCAAAGTTGTTGTCAACTTTGCCACAGTGACAGCGATGTGAAGAAGGAAGAGCGCTAAGACGGAACGTAGTAATTGTACGTCAAGCAATGTGACCATGTTTGACGACGTGTGTGACGCCAAAGACCCAACTGCAACCCTGATATTGCCAACAGCTGCGAAAGCCCCAAAGTAGTAGTAGCAGATGTTGCCATTATGTTTCCTGAACTACTTTGTAGAGCGACTCATTCCACCGTCTTGAGATGGTGGGTCTTTGAGGGAGTTAAGATTCGGGCAAACGAGCGAGTTTCCAGATGTCAGCCTTGGTTAAGCATGGAAAATAAAAATCAGTCAGTTGAGAAGCTAGGATATTCATAATTCCGTAACTTCTTAGTGCCGTGAACCAAGTTATTGTTCTCCAAGTTTCTGTATCGAGGTGTTGTCCCCAGAGTATGAAAATCTGCGTTTATTACACTTGTACATAAGAAAAGATATAAAACTGAAATTCTATTGAGAAGACGGTCTACCACGTCTATTTATTACTGATGAAGTGAAAGAAGTAAATGTGGGCTATCTCACCTGATGGAAAGCGACGATGCGGTCGACGATGAAGCGCGCTTATCTAGAAGTAACCTATTCACTCTTGACTTAAAGATCCCGGGTTGTAGCCATCAGGAAACACAGATTCCGGCAAGGAATTCCACTCCTTAGCTGTACGCACAATGAATGTGTTCCCAAAACGTTTTGTGCGTATAGGTGGGATGTCCACCATGTACCGGTGGCGCATTGCCGTACGCCTGGTGGTCCGATGATGGAACGGGCTAGGCGGAATTAGATTATGCAATTTCGACGCACGTTCCCCGAAATGCAACCGGTAGAAAACCGACAGGCTAGCAACTCGGCGTCGATGCTCAAAACTTTGAAGCGACGACTCAACGAGTGCATCATTGCCAATAATCCTCCTGGCTCGCTTCTCAATTGCCTCAAGTGCATCAAGCTGGTATCGGGCAGATCCGTCCCAAAGATGAGAGCAGTACTCCACTCACTATCGCGTCACTCACGATTGAACTTGCGTTTGATAAAGTTTGAGCAGCTGTTCCGGCGTGAAGTACTGTCTGACCTTTGCAAGGATTCCCAGCTTTTTTGCTGCCAGTTGAGCCTTTGCTTCGATGATGACACTGATTATAGCAAAGCATTTGATCGGATTGACCACGATATTTGGATAATGAAGCTAAACTGTAATAAAAGCATTCGTGAGCCGAAGTTATCAATAATTACGTATCCAGTTTGGTCTCATAATTACGTATCCAGTTTTTAAATGACATCGCCTGCAATTATCCAAGTTATTATGCTTCACCGATGACATCTTTGCCAAGGTTTTATCTATTGATATTATTATTGGTAATCCAACCACTGAGTGTAGCCACTTTAAAAAACAATCAGTTCCTGCTGGACACCAGCGCCAAGTGAGTGATGACGCGAAATACCGTAGTCCATCACAAAATTGTCGGAAACATCGTTAGAAATATTGTTACAATTAATATATTGCTTATATAAATTTTAAACATGAAAAGAAAACTTGTGCAAACCATTCTTTGCAATAAAATTAATTAATTCACATCGCGAATAATATTTTAAATATTGACCGAACGACACGAAAACTGCTTGTCATGCTGTGTTTCAAGTTGCAATTTAGAGTCGATACATAGGGTACATCTATTTAAGTTAAACTTTACTGTATGTAGTTAAATACGGATTTCGATGAAACTTGATACACGGGTTTTTTTTTTAGATGGGAAAATCATCTAATGACAAATCTCGCTCTTGGGTGGAGCAGGAGATAGTGTCAGACTTTTACTGACTAAAAACCCACTCCTGTTCCTTCGTTGCCTTCGTCCCAGGGCCTCGGGTTTCGTTTTCACACTACCCATGGCCCCAGTAGGCTTCGACCCTGCTGGGCCCCTACGATTTGCTGACATATCCCTGAGGCGCGCGTGGAATAATACGCGCCGTCGACGACTTGGGCTCGGTCCGGACGGTTACCGGACGGTCGAACGGCGGGCTACCCATTGCTCGCTGTCCGCAAGCCCGCGCCTACGGTGGCCGGAAATCGGGATCGGAATCCCGGCGGCGGTTGGGGCGTGAGGACCGTTGCCTCACGCGATCGGCCGCCTCCTTTGCTAGCATTACTGCTTCGCAGAAGGAGGCGACCGCCTGCCACTCCTCCTCGCTCCGGATCATGGCCTGTACCAAGGCCCGGCGCGAGAGATCGCCGCCGCCGATCGCCCCCACGAGGACACGGCGTTGCTCTGCCCAAGCGGGGCACACCTTCACTGTGTGCTCCACCGTGTCCTCCGGGCGGTCCACACAGTGGCGACACCCGGGCGTTGCTTCCACACGAATCCGGTACAGGAACTTCCCGAACTTACCGTGTTCGGTGAGAACCTGCGTCATGCGGAAGGTAGATCATGTCCTAGAATCAGTTACTTTTATTCCGGGAATATTTTACTTACCGAGGGATTCTTTTCTACTGCGGCGAAGACACTGGCAGTAACTATAAAAAATTGGTCGTTTGCCTCCATGATGTAGTATCTACAGTAGGATTTTACCTTGAACTGTTGGAGCGACCTCGTTAGCATACGATCGTCTATTATTTTTTCCTGAGGAATATCGTCTAACCTGTACTGACCACCATAACAAATCGCAATGCTCTGTGGCCAATTACTCGCAATTGCTCTTGTCACCACGCGCTCATTCTGGACAAGACCTTAGGATACTGTAAAAGTTTGAGCTTTTTCTCTCACCTGGCGACTTAAAGACGTCACCAAGGAAGACAGGATCATGTATTTAAAGGATGTGAATTGCAAGTGATGAGGGCCCAAGATGCTCCCAAATATTTTTTTTTACCTGTACTGTAGGAATATTTCAAGTCTTACTCGTAATTGCTGGTAGTTGGAAACATGTTTGTAGTAATTTATTTATTATTATTGTGGAGTTCAGATTAATATTTTTGTAAAATGTAATCCATGAAAATACTAAGCCATATAGAAGAAATTTTTATTTATTTATTTATTTTACTATTTATGTTTTTTTTTTTTTTTTTTTTATTCTTGTTAGGTTCGCGCTTGACCGCTAACTCACCTGATGGAAAGCGACGATGCGGTCGACGATGGAACGCGCTTACCTAGAAGTAACCTATTCACTCTTGACTTAAAGATTCCCGGGTTGTAGCCATCAGGAAAAACAGATTCCGGCAAGGAATTCCACTCCTTAGCTGTACGCACTATGAATGTGTTCGCAAAACGTTTTGTGCGTATAGGTGGGATGTCCACCATGTACCGGTGGCGCATTGCCGTACGCCTGGTGGTCCGATGATGGAACGGGCTAGGCGGAATTAGGTTATGCAATTCCGACGCACACTCCCCGAAATGCAACCGGTAGAAAACCGACAGGCTAGCAACTCTGCGTCGATGCTCAAGACTTTGAAGCCTCGACTCAACGAGTGCATCATTGCCAATGATCCTCTTGGCTCGCCTCTCAATTGCCTCAAGTGCATCAAGCTGGTATCGGGCAGATCCGTCCCAAAGATGAGAGCAGTACTCCATACACGATCGAACTTGCGCTTGATAAAGTTTGAGCAGCTGTTCCGGCGTGAAGTACTGTCTGACCTTCGCGAGGATTCCCAGCTTTTTTGCTGCCAGTTGAGCCTTTGCTTCGATGTATGGCCCAAAGTTGAGTGTTGACGTTAGCGTAACACCAAGGAGATCAAGATGGTCGGTTATTGGCACGGTTACGCCCCGGAAAGTTGGAGCAGGGCTGAATTGGCTCCTTTTAGCGGAAAATAGACACGCCTGGGTTTTAGCAGCATTGAACTTGACCAAATTGGCATCGCCCCATTCAGAGACTGCCTCCAAGGACAAGTTCAAGCGCTCGACCATAGCCTCTCGGAGAGACTGGATCTGTGACCCACTAGCCTGCGCGCTGGATATGTAACTCTCAGCAACAGTGCTGTCGTCTGCATACCCAAAGGTACCGGGCTTAAGCAGATCATTTATGTGCAGCAAGAACAATGTTGCCGAGAGCACTGACCCCTGAGGGACCCCGGCATTAATGGCCATTTGACCGGACGAGCAACCATCGATGACCACTCGGATGGACCGGTCACTCAGGAAATCTGCAATCCAAGCACACAAACCAGCAGGTAATCCGAAAGAAGGAAGCTTACTAATAAGGCTTTCGTGCCAGACCCTATCGAAAGCCTTCGAGATATCGAGGGAGACGGCAAGAGCTTCCCCGTGTTTCTCGATGGCCTCACTCCAGATGTGGATGGCATACGCTAGAAGATCACCAGTTGACCGATTTCGGCGAAAGCCGTATTGTCGGTCACTTAGGATGTCATTAGCTTCTAGGTATGCCAGGAGCTTACTGTTGAGTACACGTTCCATTGTCTTACAGAGAATGGACGTTACTGAGATTGGCCTGTAGTTAGCTGGGTCAGCCCGACTACCCTTTTTGGGCACGGGCTGTACGTTAGCTTGCTTCCATGCAATCGGCACTTTTCCAGCCTCAAATGAAAGCCGAAATAGGCGTGTCAGGATCGGAGACAGTTCAGGCGCACACGTTCTTAGAACAATTGCCGGTATCCCGTCTGGACCGCTAGCCTTGTTCACGTCAAGGTTACGCAGCACCCTACGGACGTCCTTCTGATGGATGCGAATATCCGACATACTCGTCTCGCAACCATCAGGATTAACAGGGGGCCGCGCGTCACCAGAATCTAGACGCGAAGATTCCGCGAAGAGAGAGGCAAACAAATTTGCTTTCTCCTCAGCGGTATGGGCCAGCGACCCGTCGGGTTTCAGCAGTGGCGGTAGTGAGGGACGGCAGAAGTTCGATTCAACCGACTTAGCCAGGGACCAAAACGCCTTACTACCAGCAGGGTATGATGCGAGTTTGTTCCCGATGTACACACAAAAACAGAAAAAAACAATAGAAAGTAGACAAGAGTACAAAGGTACTGCTTATTTCCAAAGAAATTTCTTCCAGCAGACCTGCGAAAGGAGAAATTAAAAGAAATGTAGGCAATAGTTTGTAGGGAGCGAGAGAAGAAAAATGTGTGAAATCTTAATCTAAACTATCAAATAATATAATAATATAGTTAAATATAAAAATCAAATACTTATTTATCTAATAATACCTTAACTATAAATAAATATCATACATAATATACATAGTTATATATATATACATATATATATATATATCTATCACAGTTGAGAGGAGAGATAGTGCTCTTTTACTCTATTTTTAAAGAGTGTGATCGATTTTAAATCTCGAATGCTAGGCGGAAGTGAGTTCCACAACCTTACTGCATGGACAAAGAAAGAATAGGAGAAGTAACTGGATTTATGAGGATGGGATTTAAGAAGGGATTTTAGGTGAGATCTGTACGGCGCGTCACTAGGACGAGCGTAAGAAAAACGTTCACGTAAGTAGGAGGGATAAGACGGGTTGTGTAAGATGTTAAAAAGGAGACATAAAATCCGAGTGTTCCTGCGAAGACGGATTTTATTCAATGATCTTCTTCTTCTTCTTCCTTGCCTAATCTCTTAATTTGGGGTCGGCTCTCCTCGTCTTTAGGCGCCAGGATAGTCTATCTTGGGTTATCTGTGCGTCCAGCTGAGCTCGTTCCAGTTCTTTAGATACGGTTGTCCACCTCGTAGTTAAAGGATACCCTCTACCTTTTCTCCTTTCCGGGATTGCTAAGGCCTTCTTTAATTGGTTCTTTTTGTCCCTTCTCATGACATGTCCAAGCCAGCGCATACGTCTTTCTGCAATCTAGTCTGCTATGGGTATAGCTTTAAAGGAGCCTCAGCCTGGAGCTGCAGGTAGGTGACGAAAATAGTATTTTTTATTACGGATAGGTTTGAGATTGACCACTACTACCTGATGGGAAGCGATTTTGCGGGATGGAGCACGCTCGCCTAGTAGAAATATATTTACTCTTGACTTAAAGACCCTAGGTTGTAGCTATCAGGAAACACAGACTCTGGTAGGGAATTCCAGTTCTTAGCTGAACTTAAAATAATTGGGTATCCAAAAACTCTTTGATGGACGTCCACCATGTCCCGATGGCGCAACGCCGTACGACTAGTGGTCCGATGATGGAAAGGACTTGGCGTTTTAAATTGTGCAATTCCAATACACACTTCTCGAAATGTAAACGATAGAAAACCGACAGGCTAGCAACTCGGCGTCGATGCTCAAGACTTTGGAGTTTTCTTGACAAGTGCATCATTGCCGATGATCTTCTTGGCTTGCTTTTTAATCGACTTTAGTGCCTCAAGCTAGTATTTGGCAGACACATCCCAAAGATGAGAGCAGTACTCCATACACGATCGGACTTGTACTTGATAAAGATTGAGCAGCTGTTCTAGCATGAAGTATCGTCTCACCTAAGATCTCCAATTTTTTACAGCCAGTTGAGCTTTTGCCTCGATGTATGAGCCGAAATTGAGGAAAGACGACCACCTTCCCCCAAAAAGCTAAAAATATCGGCACGGTCACACCTCGGAAAGATGGTGCCAGGTGGAGTTGGCTCCACCTAGCAGAAAAAAGACACGTCTGGGTTTTAGTAGCATTAAACTTGACCAGATTGGCATCGCCTTAATCAGAGACCACCTTCAAGGACAAGTTTAAGCGTTCAATCATTGCATTTCGGAAATACTGGGTCTGTAACCCATTAGCTCGTGCGTTGGACACGTATCTTTCAGCAAGAGTGCTGTATTCTGCATATCCAAAGGTACCGGGTTTTATTAGGTCATTTATGTGCAGCAAGACCAGTGTTGCCAAAAATACCGACCCCTGAGGGACCCCGGCATTAATATCCATTTGGCCGGACGAGCAGCCATCAATTACTCTCGGATAGATCGATCCCTCAAGAAATCTGCGTTCCAATCACACAAGCCAGTGGGTAGACCAAAGAAAAGAAGCTTAGCAATAAAGCTTTTGTGCCAGACCTTGTTGAAAGCCTTCGAGATATCGAAGAGACGGCAAACGCTACCCCATGCCTCTCGATGGCCTCACTCCTGATGTGAATAATATACGCTAGAAGATCTCCAATAGACTGATTTTGGCAAAAACCGTATTGCCGGTCACTGAGGATGTCGTTAGCTTCTAGGTATGCCAGAACCTGAGATAGATATGCCTAGTAACTGATTACCACCTGACCAGTTAGCTCGACGGAGCTCCACTGTTTGGGGCTCCTATTTATGTGTAGTTTAAAAAAAAAAATAACCACGTAGGTTAAGATCTTATAACCTAACTTATCTGGGTCGAATTGTTCTGAATCGGGTTATTATTCATAATTATGGCATCGATATATATTTTAACGTAACGATTTTCAGTTATATAAGCGTTATACGAGTATAACTCAATGTGGTTGATAGTTTTAAGTACCTGGGTCATTTTGTCACTAGTGACCTACGTGATGGCGACATAGAGCGCGAGCGCAGGGCGTTGGCAGTGCGGGGTGGTATGCTCGCCCGTAGGTTCGCTCGCTGCACGGCAGACGTCAAAATTTGTTTATTTAAGGCGTTCTGTCAGTCTTTCTACTCGAGCGGCCTGTGGGTGTCATATACAACCCGGGCTTACAACGTCCTGCGTGTACAATATAACAACGCTTTCAGGATGCTGTTGCGGTTGCCGCGGCGTTGTAGTGCGTCGGGAATGTTTGCCGCGGCTCACACGGATGGCTTTCACGCCATCATGCGTAAGAAAGCGGCTTCCTTACTGCAACGCTTGCGCAACACTCGTAACAGCATCCTGAAAATAATTGCTGACAGGCCGGATTGCCCCATCCAGAGACATTGGGTGGAATTAGCTATAGGTTACTAATAACACTAATATAGTATTTAACCTTTTGAGTGCGTAATTAGAGACACAATAGTAAGACAATGGCGCGTGAACGCCGGCGTTAATGCGGGGATCAACAGCTTAAGCACTTTCTGTTATTAACACACTAACAATTTATGGACTATTGGGTCTGAAATAAAGAAATTTTAATTTTTTAATTTAATTTTAATAAGTTCAATAACGTTATACGAAATAGGTATTAGGGCATGTACCTACATGTTACAATGAAAGAAATCATATCAACAGTTAGTAAATCTCACGTTTACTATATTTTGTGAACGATATTAAAAATTTGGTACGAAATAACTTTATGTGATATGAGACGTGTCGGAGCATCATCATCATCATCAGCCTGCGTCAATCCACAGCTGGACAGGCACTTCTCAACTTTAGAACGCCTGACGAACATCGCATAGCAGCAAGGTGTCTAGCTATAAATAGTTTGTAATGTGTCCGGCTTTGATGATATTTCACTTGTTCTAAAATCCTCATACTGTTAACACCGAATTCATTTAGCTTGCATTGAGCATCTAGAGTTAATTTTCTTCCGGAATATCCCTTTATTCTTGCACGTGATCCTTCGAGCCGGATTTGAACCAGCGACCTATGGATCATTGTAATAGATTACTTAATCGTTTCCCTCCTTCTCTCACTTCTCCTTTTTTTTAACTGTAAAAGGATTTTTATGGTACCCTTATTATTTATATTAATCTCGCTACTTTACCACACATTAATATAATATTATTATGTCGATTTGTTGCCAGCGGCAGTCGATTTGTTGACAACAAAACAAGGCACGCCATCTAGTGTCAATTAGAAGAAGTAGAGTTGGCGCACTTTGATAGAGTCGAGGCTCTTCCGTTTTGCTACGAGGTTGAAGAGGACTCACCAGGGTAGTCACTCCCAACCAGACTGTCGCAGAGTGAAGACACACTGGAACTTTTCTACGTTTTGCTATTTGTACTCACCTTATAATAGTGCACTGTATCAAACTGTATTTAAGTGATTCAGTTCTTAGCCATTCTTATTCATTGCATTATGAGGGTTCATAGGCCCACTTGGTGGCTGATCGTAGCTCCAACCATCCTGACGATCCTTCGTATTGTATAGTCATATAATTATAAGTAGAAATTTATTAACTTCACACCTAACAAAACTGATTTGCAGCCGTAAACTCACAGTAAAGTTCAGTTGAAAACCAGCTTCGTGCAACTATTTTGTTTTATTTGACGCAGCCGTAAGACACACCATTTTATTGTTCTTTTTAATCGTAAGTTTCTGTATACTTGTTTCTACAGTACGTGCATCTGTGTGTAACAAATAAAAGTATTTCTTTCTTTTCTTATTCTTCACTTTGGAAACTTTCTTATGTGACTTCCATCCACGAAAATGGCTTAAAGTTCTGCATCTTAAATTAAAGGTCTATTGCTATCTTGTCGGTTTTTGGCAAGTTATTCAATACATAACCCGACAGATTGCCATAAGATTCAGCTAGTCTCAGCATAGTCTCAGGGCTGGGAGGTCGAAGGCAACAAACTTAACCAATTTTGTGGATTGCGCTGTTACTGAGATGGACAGCAACAAGCAAGTAGATGCATATATTTTAATTTTAAAAGGCTTTTGCCCAAGTTCATAATTATACTTTTTTTTTTCTTTTTTTAAAGGTGGGAAAATCATCTTAATATGACAAATCCCGCTGTTGGGCGGAGCGGGAGATAGTGTCAGACTTTTACTGACTAAAAACCCACTCCTGTTCCTTCGTTGCCTTCGTCCCAGGGCCCCGGTTTCGTTTTCACACTACACATGGCCCCAGTAGGCTTCGACCCTGCTGGGCCCCTACGATTTGCTGACATCTCCCTGAGGCGCGCGCGAAACAATACGCGCCGTCGACGACTTGGGCTCGGTCCGGATGGTTACCGGACGGTCGGACGGCGGGCCACCCATTGCCCGCCGTCCGCAAGCTCTCGCCTACGGTGGCCGGAAATCGGGATCGGAATCCCGGCGGCGGCGGTTGGGCCGTGAGGACCGTTGCCGTTGCCTCACGCGATCGGCCGCCTCCTTTGCTAGCATTACTGCTTCGCAGAAGGAGGCGACCGCCTGCCACTCCTCCTCGCTCCGGACCATGGCCTGTACCAAGGCCCGGCGCGAGAGATCGCCGCCGCCGATCGCTCCCACGAGGACACGGCGTTGCTCTTCCCAAGCGGGGCACACCTCCACCGTGTGCTCCACCGTGTCCTCCGGGTGGTCCACACAGTGGCGACACCCGGGCGTCGCTTCCGCACGAATCCGGTGCAGGAACTTCCCGAACTTCCCGTGTTCGGTGAGAACCTGCGTCATGCGGAAGGTGAGGATGCCGTGAGGTCTTTCCAACCACGCCTCAAAGAAGGGACTTTCCGCCATAATTGTGGCGTGCCCAACACTGGGTCGCGACAGTCGCTGTCGCCATTTCTCCATGAGAACCCGCCGGAGCTCTGTCCGCCATGCTGCGACTTGTCGCGGCAGCGGAAATTATACTATTTAAAATTATTTTGTTGTTTCTTGGGTAATCGCAGGCAGTACGATCGATTAGATGGTTATTGGTTATCTTACGTAACATAGTCCGGTGTGAGTCAGAGAAGTATTTCGGTTGGAAATCCTCACGGACGTCCTCAGCCCTGCGGTGGGTGAAGGGGTTTTTCAGACTCATACTGACTAAAACCACACTGGTGTTCACCACACCCTGGCTGCGGTTTCAGTGTGACTTCTAGGCAAGCGTGCTCCACCATCGATCACATCATCTTACCATCAGGCGAGCGTCAGTGGTCAAACGTGAGGCAAGCTCAAGAACTGTCAATTTTCAAAAACCATATTTTTGAAAATTGACTGGGCTTTCTGACACGGGCAAAGCATTCCACAGCCGCACTGCTTGAACTATTTGCATCTCTTAAGATTCAAAGATTCAAAGATTCAAAAGCATTTATTTCAAATAAACCATTTACAGGCACTTTTGAAATGTCAAGAAGTCAGTCAGTCAGAAAAAATGATGCTAATTGCACATTCCAAAGCGTAGATCTCTATGGAGAAGAATGTGCAAGAAACTCCATGGACACTCTTTTCAATCATGTTTTGCAATTACAAATATCTCTGTTACATGTTTCTTGTCGCTATCATGTGAGAACAATGTCAATAATGTAAAAATAAAAACTAAATATAGATATTAAAATAGCAACTGGCAGCTAAGAGATGACCAGTCTCAACTGACAGCGCCCGTTCACGGACCTGACGCGAATATTAGCACCACTCAGTTCAACCATTTTGAAGGGAACCGAATGATCCAACACACGCGTCACCATCAGTGAGACATTTGAGTGAGCATGAAAACTCTCAACTGCCATGCTCATTTATGTCAAACAAATCCAATAGTAACCTAAAAACCATAAAATAGCTTCATGGTACTCACATTTACAAAATTCGAAAAAAATGCTTCTACATTATACAATACTAAATACAATAATAATTAACTACAATAATACTTTACAAATTTAACAAATTCTAATCAATTTGTACCCCCGGTGGTAGTGGAGCTGGACCAGCATTGAGCCAGGCATTTTTATCTTGAATATAATCCTCCAACTTATAATATGCTTGCCTGCATAGTGTGCGTTTAATACAAGAACTCTTCTCAAGATCTTTCCGTTTGTCTCTGGGTATTGGCCTTTTTATAAAGTGGAAAATCATCCAATGACTTCTCCCGCTCTAAGGCGGAGCCTTCTCTGCCTTGAGCTCTAGGACCCTGGGTTTCCCTTTCAGATGCCAATTCATGGCCCCAGTAAACTTCGGCCCAGTTCTGCCATCTCTTTGAGACGCGCGTGAGTCACTACGCGCCGTCGATGACTCGAGTTCGGTTAGGACGATTAACGGTGAGCTACCCATTGCTTGTCGTCTGCAAAACCAGGCCTACGGTGACTGGAAAATAGGTATTGACCTGCAGACTTGATATTTGCAGAGCTACTTCGTTAATGGTATCAATGAGGTCGGAAAACCTTTAGTCTCTAAACCATTAATAACTCATCATCAACATCGTTTCAGCCGATAGACGTCCACTGCTGGACATAAGCCTCGCCCAAATGTCGCCACAATGAACGGTCCTGTGCGTCTCACATCCATCGGATACCCGCAGTCTTCACCAGGTCATCGGTTCACCTTGTAGGAGGCCTTCCCACACTGCGTCTTTCGGTACGTGGTCGCTACTCCAGAACCTTTCGGCCCTAATGGCCATCTGTTCTGCGAGCAATGTGCCATGCCCATTGCCACTTAAGTTTGATGATTCTTCGTACAATGTTGGCAACCTTGGTTCTCCTGTGGATATCTTCGTTTCTGATTCCATCACGCAAGGAAACTCCGAGCATAGCCCTTTTCATTGCACTTTGGGTGGCTTTAAACCTTTTGATGAGGCCCATTGTGAGCGACCACGTTTCGGAACCATATGTCATCACTGGCAACATGCACTGGTCATAGACTTTCGTCTTGAGACATTGTGGTATATTGGACGAGCAGATACCGCGCAGCTTCCCGAACGCTATCTAGCTGAGTTGGATTCGACGGTTAACCTCTTTCTCGAAATTAGGTCGGTCGAAGGTAGATGTAATCGTCCACGACTTCAAGTATAGAGTCTCCAATCTTGATAGGAGTAAGTGCTACATGGTTGTTTATCATGACTTTAGTTTTGTCCATGTTCATTTTAAGACCCAATCTTTCGGAAGCTCTACTGAGGTCATTGAGCATTGTGCTGAGCTCTTCCGTAGTCTCAGCCATGACTACTATGTCGTCGGCAAACCAAAGATGAGTGACGTACTCGCCATTGACATTAATGCCTAATCCACTCCAATCCAGAACCTTAAAGACATCCTCCATTGCGGCCGTGAACAGTTTCGGAGAAATAACGTCTCCCTACCTCACACCCCGCTGCAGGAGGACAGGTTTCGAGGTCTGGTCCTGCAGTCTGACTGACATAGTGGCGGTTTCGTACAAACACTTCAGCACCTTGATGTACCGATAGTCAAACTCAGTGATGGTCTATACAATCGAATGCCTTAACATAATCCACAAAGACGATGAATAAATTAATTTTCAACAATGTAATCATTGAAAAGAACACTTGTTCAAACCATTATTTGCAGTAAAATTAATTAATTCATGTGTCGAATAATATTATGTTAAATAATGACTGAACGAAATTAAAAGTGCTTGTCATGTTGTGTTTCAAGTAACTACTTAGAGCCGTTAAATACTGAAGTTGCTGGTGAAAGATCAGGCTGAATAAGTCAAAATCATTAAATCATGGTTCATTAAGTCCAAAACCAAAGTTGCTGCTACAAAACTAGGCGTTCTTGCAAAGTTCCGGCAGTACTTTACACCAGGATAGCTTTTAATGTTATACAATGCACAGGTCCGATCGTGTGTAGAGTACCTACTGCAGCCACATATGGGCTGGTGATGCAAAATGCTATCTAGCAGCTTTGGACTCGGTGGAAATGCGTGTGAATAGGCTAATTGGTGATCCAGATTTGGTTAAATCCAATCTACAAAGCCTCGCACAGGCGTATAGCCAGCCTTTCGGTATTTTAGAGGATGCATTTTTGATGGAGTGTGTGCTCGGGAATTGCATGACTTGATTCTGCCATCTCCTTTCTAATATTGGACAACCCGACATACGGCGAGTATCCACCCTTACTTTGTTGAAACTTTTACGGTTCGGACTAAGCATTTCGCTTCGTCGTTTATACCGCTTACATCGAAGGACTGGAATGATTTGCCTGCTGCGGTCTTCCCGTCCAATCATAATTTAGGTGTCATCAAGGCTAAAGTGAATAGGCTCTTAATAAACTAGTGCGCTTCACCATCAACGATTGCATCACCGCTTACCATCAGATGGGATTGCAGTCAAGCACTAGTTTAGGTGGATTGAAAAGTTCGCGGCCTCAGCAAGAAAACAATATAAAATATACGCAAAAGTAATTTTACTTTTCCACGTAATCTCCACATAGCTCTATGCACTTCTTCCATCTGGTTTCCAACGCCTGTATGCCAGTCATAAAAAAGTTTCTTCAAGGCCTTCAAAAAAGTCACCCACCGCAGCTTCGACCTCCTCATTTGATGAAAATTTTTGACCTCCAAGGTGTTTTTTTAGGTTTGGGAATAAATGAAAGTCTGAAGGTGCCAAATCAGGGGAATAGGCGGGATGGGGCAGTAATTCAAAGCCACAATCACGAATTTGAGCCACAGATTCAACAGACGTGTGAACGCGTGCATTATCCTGATGGAACAACACTTTCTTGCTGAGTAATCCTGGCCTTTTCTCTTTGATTGTTTCACGCAAGTGACGTAAAAGGGTGCAGTAATAAGCCGAGTTTATAGTTTCACCTTTTGCAAGGTAGTCCACCATGATGACACCCTTAGCATCCCAAAAAACTGACGCCATCACCTTGCCAGCTGACAAAATTGTTTTGGCTTTTTTTGGAGTCGGTTCATCAGGTTTTTTCCACTGCTTGGATTGCTGTTTTAACTCTGGGGTGTAGTGGTGTACCCAAGTTTCATCCATTGTTACAAATCTGGCCAAAAAATCTTGTGGATCAGCCTCAAACATTTCCAAACGGTCGCGAGAAATCGTGAGGCGTATTCGTTTTTGTTCGACTGAAAGCAATCTGGGTACCCACCGCGCAGAAACCTTAGAAAATCCAAGTTCATTGACTATGATGTTTTGTTTTCGTTCATACGAGATGCCAATAGTGTCTGCAATCTCTCTGATGGTCAATCTCCGATCTGTCAACATCAGATCACAGATTTTCCCGATGTTTTCTGAAGAAAACATCGGGAAAATCTGTGATGTACTCTGTGTATGTGTGTGATGTAATCTGTGTGTGTGTGTACGACTGAAGTCGTAGACGTCATAGGCCGGCCAGAGCGAGGGTCATCTTCAATACTCTCTCGTCCGCGTTTAAATTCAGCAACCCACTTTTTCACAGTCGTATACGATGGAGCAGATTCTCCCAATGTTGGTGACATATATTAACTTCGTGAATCTCTTTTGGAGTTAGTTTCTTTTTAAACAGGTATTTGATGACCGCACGTATTGCTCAATTTTCTCCATTCTTTATAAACGCTGCACAAAGGCTCACAAAATTCAGTCTAATTTAAATACAGTTAATGCTATTGCGATAGAATTTTACAATTTGACAACCAGACAGTAAACTAATCGAATGAGGTCAGTTACATTAAAATAGTTTAGGTATTTATGTGTTAGGCTGCGAACTTTTCAATCCACCCTTGTATCAAATTAACAATCACGTTGACTTCTCAGACAAACACACTATCCAATCTGTATATTTAAATGGTATTCAAGTATCTTATGCTAATACAGCCAAATATTTAATTTTCATTGATATAACTCTTGAATTCAACCTAGTAGAGCTACGTACAACAGATAAGTTAGGTTAGAAGGGAATTACGATGGCTAGAGTGAGCGAACAAAGTGAGTGAACAAAGCTACCCTATCTGCTTCGTATTACTCCACCGTACTTTAAACTCCGCAGATGGAAATAAGAGGCCTCAGGGGTTGCCTCCTCGTAGGCAACTCCCAATTAGCCAACTGCGACAATGGTTTATGTATATTTGTACTTAAGTATGTCGGCGCAGGATGCCGATCATCATTGAAACTCTGTCCAGGTACTCTGTTTTGTGGGGGATGGCTGGGTATCGAGCAATAAACAAACTATTCCAGATCATACAACTGATTTATTATGATGCAAGCTTTAGGTATTCACTTTACACAACGAGAAGTGAGACAGTCCCCGAGATTAGACGTTGTATGCACGGCTGCCGACAGAGGAAAGAGCCACGGACCTCTGCGGTCGGCACTTTTATCTGCTCGGTTCGTGCAAACGTCAGCGCGGATTCTGTCAAAGTGACATGTGTCACTTTTCACTTAGCTCGTTCATTCGTTCTCAAGCTTCCGTACTATTCGACTATTTCGACTTCACCGACAAGTATATTATATACAAATAATTCTATGGTGTTAAGGTAAGGCTTTGTGTAATTTATTTCATCACCACTGCTCTCAAAACGGTGAAGGAAAACATCGTGAGGAAACCGGCATGTCCTAGAACCAAAAATTCGAAGACATGTGACATCTACCAACTACTGGGCCCGCGTGGTGGATTACGGCCCATTCCCTCTCCTAGAGAGAGGAGGCCTGAGTCCCAGCAGTGGGAACATTAAAAGGCTGAATATGCTATATGCTATGTATGTTAAGGTAAAAAGGGATACGACATTAAACAATAATAACTAAACTGTATAATTATACAGTAAAATACTAAAAAAAAACAGAAAAAATGTTGTCGTTTTGTTGTTTAACTGGCTTCTGCCAGCAGCTTCGCCCGCGTGACAGGAAGTTTCTCCATTAAAAATTTTGGACCCCCATTTCATTATTTCAGGGGAGAAGTTTTGGAAAATCTTCTTTTATTGCTCGCCTACTTCATAAAAGAAAACCTTGTGCAAAATTTCAGATTCCTAATCCCAGTAGTTTTGACTGGCTTTAATATGTCAGTCAATCAGTTTCTCCTTTTATATATATAGAGGACTAGATGAAAGAAAGAAAAACAGTTTATTTACGCGAAATGACGCAATCTTAAAACTAGTTAACAAACATAATCAATAGATAGGGAAGATATGCGTCACATCCGCACAAAAGCAACGCGCTGCGATAAGAATAAATTAATAATAATAATTACACTTATTTAGATTTATTTTTAATGCTGCCCACATTGTTTTATGAGATGGAACACAATGACGTGGCACGCAATGTGGCTAGCGTTAAAAACATAGCCAACAAAGTGGGATATTTGATTTATACTTTCTTACCCCAGCGTCGAAAATTGGTGGTATAACTTACACTCCAGTACCCCGGAAAGCACATAAAGCCGTTGGTTCTGTGCCTAATCTTTCTCCAGTCATGTCAGATTTCTATCCCATCGGACTACGAGAGTAAAGAAACAGAGAGTACACCAGTGTTTATGTAGGTACATATTTCTTTTTCTTCTTCTTCCTGCCCTTATCCCATATTACTTGGGGTCGGCGCAACACGATTTTTTCTTCCATTCTGTCCTGTCACCCGTCACACTACCACTAACTCCCTTTTCTTTCATATCACTCCTTACACAATCCATCCATATTTTCTTTGGCCTCCCTCTCCCTCTCCATCCATCTACATACTTGTTTGTTTGTCTACATGATCGAAATTCGGTCGAGAGGATATAATACTCTGTCTGTCTGATACATTATAATGTGTC
Source organism: Mythimna impura (assembly GCA_905147345.3). Taxonomy (NCBI): domain Eukaryota; kingdom Metazoa; phylum Arthropoda; class Insecta; order Lepidoptera; family Noctuidae; genus Mythimna; species Mythimna impura. The sequence goes on along the minus strand of LR990349.1, from coordinate 28,507,130 downwards.
AGACACACATTACAAATAACATTAAACTAATGTCTGAAATTCGACGGGATTTTTTTTAAGGTGGGAAATCATCAAAATGACTTTGACTAAAACCACACCTGTATCCTTCAATTACCCTTTGCGTTCTAGGACTACATGTTTCCCTTTCAGAAATTCTTCGCGGTCCTAGCTAGCGGGTATTGGCCCTGCTGGGCCCCTACGAAATTCGACGGGAATGGCATTGACTCTTGCTCACAATATTTTGTTTTCTAGCGTCAAACGCGTCTAGCGTTAGATATATCCACATAGTGGCTGACACTCGCGAAAGTTTACCATCACGTGTCTTTCACTTATACTAAATCTCTGATAAAAACCCACATTTCACCACATAGTTATAAAAACAACACGTTTTGTTCTTATTATGCTTTATTTTCTTATGTACCTTGTAAATAATTGTATCAACAGTAACTGGAACTATTATGTACGTACAGCAATTCTTCAGAAATACGCAAGGTTATTTACTACACGATCTTTCTTTTGCATAAGAATGGACGGTATTATTGTCATAGTACTTATAGTTATTTTGCAGCACATGCGAGTAAGCACGTAGGTGACATGGCATCACACAATATTATAAAGTAGAAAGTTTGTATAGATGAGTATGTGTTTGTGTGTGTGTGTGGATTTAAATTAAAATTAGTGCACTGGTAGACCATTTCCTGGAATAGCCCACAAGATATGTTCTTGGGATAATTTTTGACGCGGGAAAAACCGCTCGCAGTAACTAGTGTATAAACATCAAGTTTTTTTTTTAGTTCCGTGACGTCGCTCCCGTGACCTGTCCCATCCTGTTTTTAATATTGATCAGATACAACTACCAGAGATTTATTATAAAGGACGGCCATGGTTGATATCTGTCGGGCATGGTACCGTCAGAACCAATTCAATCTGCCACATTATCTCTGGCTGTTCTCGACTCGCTAACGAAGTGTACTTGCATAAGCATAGCATTTAAACAGGATTATCCATCATTTGAGTAATGGTTTGAGAAACGGCAAGGTGAAAAGTGAGCTTTTCACATGACACAGTCTTTACGTCATATGTTTGTTTCGGAAGGTTCCTGTTTCAGATGCAGTGAAAAGAAACGGCCAGGTCATTGTGCGGATCGTCAGGAGGAGCGTGCAATGGTGGTCAGCTTCGCTTGGGTGATTAGGTGAAGCACCGTTGTGTCTTCGTGAAGGCGACCGCAGGCAGGAAAAAGTAACTGAAGGACACAAGAATGAGTTTTAGTCTCCAAAAATGTGACCCTCTCTCTCGCTCCATTCAGAGCGCAAGAAATTTTATTTTTGATTATCAACCCAAATTAAAAAGTCTGCAGATACTCCTGACTATGTGTTGCATGTGTGTGTTGTATGTGTTGCTGTTGTCGTTTTTGCACATCGGACAGTTTTTTAGGGTTCCGTACCTCAAAAGGAAAAAACGAAACCCTTACAGGATCACTTTTTTGTCCGTCCGTCTGTCTGTCTGTCAAGGAGGTGTCAAGTTGAAATTAAAACCATAATAATTATAGTCAAGTCTGCGGTCTCTTGAAGCTGTGAAAAAAACAAATTTCTAAGTAAACTAAAAAAAAGATACGGCCGTTTATGTCTCAAAAAACGTATATTTCGACACTTTCGAGAATAGAATAATAATCTAATTTGCAAATTCACTTAATTATAGTTCACGCAATATTAAGTAAAATTAAAATAATAATAGTGGCAATTTTAAATGAATATGAATATGTAACTTTATGGACCACGTATTTTTTTGCAGACATACTTAATTAAAAAATGACTAATGATTTCAATGTTAACTATTTAAAAAATATATTGAACAATTCTATAATAATGTCAAAAAATATTCATAATATGTCAAAATTTATTACTAATACAATGTCAATATTTATTATTACTGCAATGTCAATATTTATTACTACTACAATGTCAATATTTATTATTACTGCAATGTCAATATTTTTTACTATAACAATGTCAATATTTATTAATAATACAATGTAAATATTTATTGCTAATAAATAAAAAAAAAAAAAAAAATATTTTATTTCAGACAAAACAGTCCATAAAATAATAATACAATGTCAATATTTATTACTACTACAATGTCATTATAAATTACTAATACAATGTCAATATTTACTACTTATTTTCGATTTAAAAATTCATTAACTGAATAGAAACAATTATCCAAAAGCCAAACCTAAATTCGAGGAAATCTAAATTCATAGGGCACTTCCCGTTGATCCTGAAATTTGGCATAAAACAAGTTCTGGTATAGGAATAAATCTGAAAACTGTAAATTTGTTATTACGTCATAAAAAAAAATTAAGTTTAGTAAAAATCTTTAAAACTCCATTCGGGGATTGAACTGTTTATAAAGGTAAATTTGTACGGAACCCTCAGGGCGCGAGTCCGACTAGCACTTGCCCAGTTTTTTGTAATTGCCATACCAATATTTAAGGAGACTCTCTTGGCGCACTGATCTCTTCAAGCAGCTTATACAAATGGAATACCATATGACACCAAGTCAAAGGCCATCGAGAGGACAAGAGAAAAAGCATAATATATAATGGTTTATTTCTGTCATTTTAGTATTCTATGGTTTATTTCAGGCACATGTTAAAAGTTAAAAATATATTCTTACAGAAAATCACAATGCAAAAATAAACTTAATGATTATCACCAAACCCTTACTTTTGATCACACGGAGGACCTTTTGCTGGACAACTAACACTAATGCATGTAATATAAAACACCCTTACACTTACACATATTACACACAAACATAATTATACACTTTAAGTAATCTTTAGAATATTTTTTTTACTAAAAATATAATAATAATAAAATTTAATTGAATTGATGTTTTTATTATTTAATCTTATTTTATTATTGATTTTATTTTATTATTTTTATTTTTTTGTTATTATTTTATTTTATTTTATATTTTCTTCAATTTTAATTACACTTTTTCTGTATCATAATTTATTGTACAATGGCTGCTGAATGATTTATTTTGTTTATTTTATTTGGTTTGTTGCTACTAAGGATCACTGACTCTCAAGCTATAGGGACAAACACCTAGATTAGGAGTCAGGGCGTTAAAAAATTACCTTAATTTCTTAATTCATTATAAGCTTTTGTGTAACTAATGTCTATTAATGTTGTAATGGAAGGCTTATGGTGAAAATAAATTATATTATTTATGCTTGTATTCCGTAAATATTTTCGTGAATAGGTTGGGTTTGAACACAAACTGCAAGTCATGTTTTCGAAAACGTTTGTTCAGTTGTGCGGCAATGCGATCGTCATAGACCTTTGCCAGTGTAGTTGCTCATGATATCGAAATATAAAATTATGCTTACCAGGTATCTACGGTAAAGAAACAAGACTGGCTACCGTCTGTCAAGACCCTTTATCTCGGGAACGCATAAAGGTATCGAGTTGAAACTAAAACCAAATACTCAAGTCTGCATTTCCTTGCAGCTGTGAAAAAATCAAACATCTGAGTTAACGAAAAAAAATGTTACGGCCGTTTCTGTCACATAAAACGTGTATTTCGAAACTCTCAAGGGAATCAAATTTCATAGGGTACTTCTCGTTGACCTAGAATCCTAAAATTTGAAACTACTACCGATTGCATCATGTTTTCTGAAATAAAAAAAAATAACCAAACTAGTCTTAAATAATAGAATCAGGATACCAGGTAAATGTGCACCTGCCTACTGTGTTTTTTGGTGATACAGTAGGACAGGTTTAGGTTATGATAACTCAAAAAAACTACTCACTATATATTATATTGATACCAACCCGCACTGGGCCCGCGTGGTGGATTACGGCCCATTCCCTCTCCTGGAGAGAGGAGGCCTGAGTCCTAGCAGTGGGAACATTAAAAGGCTGATTATGCTATTATGCTATATATTATATTTAACGATATAAGAATTTATGAGGGTATCCGCAGGAGAACCAAGGTTGCCGACATAGCACGAAGAATCGCCAAACTAAAGTGGCAATGGGCAGGGCACATTGCTCGCAGAACAGATGGCCGTTGGGGCCGAAAGGTTCTGGAATGGCGACCACTTACCGGAAGACGTAGCGTTGGAAGGCCTCCTACAAGGTGGACCGATGACTTGGTAACGGTTGCGGGAGTCCGATGGATGCGAGATGCACAGGACCGTTCGTTGTGGCGACGCTTCGGGGAGGCCTATGTCCACTGGACGTCTTTCGGCTGAGATGATGATGATGATGATGATGATGAAGAATTTAAAACTGATATTATATAGGTACCTACAAAAAAAAATGTCAACATTTAGAAAACAAGTTTTTAAGCCTAAATACATATTTATAATTATCAGTATAGTTAACAAAATTTTGTCAAAAAAGAATTCGTCAATAACATTTTTCCTTTCCTACCGCAGATGTTTTATTATACTTAAACTGTCATCATCGTTTGTTACGTAGCTAGGTATCATCCGTGTATACCTGTCACTAGATCTGATGTGTTCTTTACATAATGTTGCTGATATCACAGGTTATGAGATCTACTTTGAACAGTTTTTTTAAAAAGATTTGCTGTTCCGCTATAACACTATCAACACAGGATTTAATTAACCTGTTTGCAAATCACTTTGCAGTGATTTAACTATCTTAAGAAAATAAAATGATTTATTATTCATTATCATTATGATTTTAGCCGAAAGACGTCCACTGACAGGTGGACATAAGGTGAGTCGGGGCAACATCGAACGGATTTTTGATGAGATGTGGTATTATTTTGACGTGACAACGTCTTATAATTCGATGGAGCCGGCTGCACGTACAAAAAAAGTATGACGCATGCGGCGTTACCTCGCTCTGAGGCGTTCCATTTAAGGCTTGAAGTGCAAGCGAGAGCGAGTTCAACCTCCGCGTTCGGCAGTGTTCGACATCTGTCTCTCTCCTACTTGAGTGAGCGATGCGTCTGCTAATAATACATTTACATGACGTTTTCGTCAAGTATAAAGTGCAGTGAAAAGTGAATGTCGTGTTAACTGTTTATTTGTATTTATGCGTACAAATAAATGTAACACGTTGTCACGTTCAACTATCGTCAGTAAACCGACTTTACAGACAACCGATTTTTTTTTTTAAGCAAGTCCAAAAAACATAACGTAACAGCTTGCTGTTACGTCATGTTTTTTAGTTTTATAACAAGTTATAAAACTTGAAATACAACTAAGATGGTATACTTTGTTTAAAACGAGTTTGAGAATCATTATTCTATTATATTAATCTACCCTCCCCCCCTAGACATATAACGTCGGTTTAAACGACTCACTCGCGAATCTATCTATCTACTTCCCTAAATAGTTGTTGTCGTATCAGTTTTTTTTTATCAGTTCAGTGTCACTATCAGAGGACCAAATGGTATACAATGGTAGCACATGTAGGTTAGTCTTGTATTTACGTAAATATGTCATCACTGTGAGTCAAAATTACCTCACCTTATGTTTTATGAAACCTTTTGAACTTTGAAATCTGAATTCATGTTCGGTCGTTGTGTTTGTAATCAGTTTTTATAAGTAATTTGGTAAAGACCGCAAGCCATCCCAAGCAGCTGACGTATCGCCAAACCCGCCGGGTGCCTATAGGGCTGGGATCGCGCGGGGAATAGAGAGACAAAGACCTAACCAGACAGTTGTAGGAACTACCTAAAGGCGAACATATCGACACAGAGAAGTGGTCTGGATCTATTGTCAGCAGAAGGTCCAAGCAATTGGCTATGTGCGAATTCACATCCGGCACCCTCGTTCCCTCCTGGACCAGCTGGGTGAGATTTAATTCTAGCGCTAGCTCTCGCATCTCTCGAGCAGCGTGGTCTAAAGTGAATTTTCCTGTACCAGTACACATACTGGTACAGGAAAATTAACTTTAGGTGGTGGAAATTAAAATCCCCCAGTAACACCAATTGGGCAGAAGGGTACCGCTACTAAGCCACAACCGCCGTGTCACTCAGATGCTGTATGAGCCCGGATGTCTCCTGATCTCCGCTGTGCGAGCGGTAGATACAAGCGTAGATTATTTTATCTAGGCCTGTGTCCACCAAAGTCCTGTCGAGAACCTGGAGTCCTCAAGGTTACGGAGATACCGACAGCAGGTCCCGGGTGTACATACATACACCCGCACGTGGTTTGAAATTGTGCTCCAAGGTAAACCCTGGGTAAAAAAGGCATGACACGTCGAACGGATCTCTGATCTGCGTTTCCGAAAGAAAGAAGAGAGCTGATTTTTCAGTCTCCAGGTTATGGTGGCCTGCGAAGAGATTGGAGTGCAGACCTCGTATATTGGTGAGGTGCACTTTATGAGAGAGGGAGTGCAGCCGCTGTTTAACTTGCCCCTTACTATTTCTTTTCATTTTTATTCGAGTTAGGGGGGGGGGGGAGAAGGAAGTAAAATAAGGTTTCACGCAGCTAACCTTCAGGCACACACTGAACGACATCATTGGGAGCCTAGTCTGGAGACTGCGGGGACCCCCAAGTCCCCCCCGAGAATGTCCATCGGGCCCTCTCGTCTGGTCGCCAATCAGCACGATGGTGCATTCCGGGATTTTTTGACAGTTGGCGGAGCAGCCTTTCATGTATGACTAGCACATTACTTGGGCCCCAACTACCTGCGGTCGGCCAGGGGCAACCGTGCCTCGGATCCCGCAACCTTCTACGACTAGCCTCCCGATTCGTCCATATCAGCACGAGCCAGGTTGCTCTGCTTGGGTTGGAACAGCTATTTCGACCCAACTCCTCTAGACTGGCTACACTGAGCATCATACCGGAACACGGCCAGGCCGTTTGGTGGTACGTCTTTGCTCATTGGGTGGCCGCAAGCCAACGGTCGAAACCTACCACCTGTTAGTGTCACCTGATTAGCACCACCCGAAAACCACGTGTAAGGACTTGCTTCGGGTATTCTTCCACGGACTCGGGTGACTCGGCCCCCAAATTGCATAATATTACGAGTATTTATATAAATTTTAATAATATAGTACCTACTTTTTTTTACAATTTTACTGATTGTGTCAATAAAAACTAGTTTATAAAACCGTTTCTTTGCAAAAAAATATATAATGGAATGTTGTGTCACAATAATGTTTTGCGATGATGCAGATTTGTAGACTTAGCGAAATATTTATCATGAATTTGAAATAATATTGTTCATAAGTTATTTAATTTTTGTTTAATGAATTTTAGTTTATATTTATTATGGTAAATAAGTTACTTAACCTTTTGAGTAGCGTAATTAGAGACACAATAGAAAGACAATGGCGCGTGAACGCCGGCGTTAATGCGCAGCTTAATAAAGGTTTATACCTTACCATAGTTCAGGTAGAATTAAATTTTGTACCTTTACCTCTCTCTTTCTTTTAATGTATAAATATTTATGTAAATCAAACAATTCAATAAACATATATTGTTATATTTTTTAACATATAATTATAATTATATTAAACAGTAAATTGCGTGATAAAAGAAGATTTTAGAGCAAGTGTATTGAAAAATGTTTTCGTAAATACAAAGGATCCAAAGGATGTAATAAATTATCAACAGACTTCTATGAATCTAAATCGAAAACAACTTAAAAAAAAAAGTGTTCAACTGCGAGTTGGACTTTGGCACTGAGGGTTCCGTACAAACTTACCTATGTAGTTTAATTCCCGAACGTAATATTGAAGATATGATAGAAGAATGGCAATTTTTGAATGGTACTTCAGCCAGTGCTGCTTAACCTTGGAAATGCCTACCTTTCCCAACTATCTTTTTTTTACGGTGTGAAAATCATCCAATGACATCCCCCACTCTTGAGCGGAGCGGGACGGATTGTCAGATTTTTACTGAATAAAAACCCAACCCAGTTCCTTCGTTGCTTTTCATACCAGGGCCGAGTCTTCCTTTCAGAAGCAGAGCATTGGCCGCGTAGACTTGGGCTCGGTCCGGATGGTTACCGGACAGTCGGACGGCAAGCTACCCATTGCTCGCCGTCTGCAAGCCCGCGCCTGTTTCCCAACTAGCTTTGGATCGACTTCCAACCTAACCGGATGCGGCTGAATACCTGCCTTACATGGAGCAACTGCCTATCAAACCCTCACAACCCAGTTACAGGACAACTATACTCCTTGGATAGACTGATAGTCAGACTTTCTAACGTCTGACTGCCAGTAACGACTACTAAAGATCTACGAATGACAAACGGAACAAATTAGACGCCTCATGCTTGAACTAGCGCACCAAAACAATTCTGTCAATTAGCCGAGGTACGGGGAGCGGGGTTCTAAGTTCTGGTTGGTACGAGGGAGCGGGGTACTGCGTTCTGATTGGTCAAAACATCAGATCTATAATCATATGTGTTGACAGACATGCGTCGCCTGTTATAAGACGTCTAGTGGCTGTAAGGTCGTTGTTTCTAAGACACGAGGTGTCAGTAAATGTACAGTACATATGAATTGAAAAATAGAATAGAATAAAGTTTATTTTATACATCAAAATAGTAACAATTTATACTACGCGTACAACATAATGGTGGTCTTATCGCTGATAGCGATATCTATCAGACAACCTTAGGATGGACTATAAGGACTTTAATTAAAAAAGGGGGTAGTCTGCGGTGTACTGTTAGCAAATATTAATCAAACAAAATTCACATTCGTGCTTGCCTGGCTTCGAACCCGCAACCTCATGCATGAAAGTGGGTGCCTGAACCAATAGGCCGTCACGACACTTTTCCCTGTGTGACTGTTATTAAAGTAAATAATAATTCACGCTTAGAAACGTTCCGTTGGTATTATGTTGCAGAATAAAATAACAAAGATGCGTAAAATGAACTACAAAATATAAATGCGTTGGACATTCTACTTAGATCGCAGCATGAAGCTTTCACCTTATTAAAACAATAAGCAGACTTCACTATAAGGTTTATTTTCCATTGAAACTATAAAATTTTCATAACTAACCATATGTTTTTGGTAATTGAAATACTATTACAATTATTTTATATTAAGTCTATTAGAGGTAACACGATTATTAAAATACCTACTCCTAATTCTTTTTTATGGATCTCGTGAAGTTAATGTGAAAACACACGGTTCGGATCTGTGCACGTTTACGATGGCAGTTATCGCCGTGATTTTATATTTTCGTAGTTTAAGACTTTATTTACACCTTTTTGATAAGTCTCAACAGTCTTTTTGATTGTCTTGAAACTTTAAGAGTGAACTTCTAACAGATTTCAACTTGTATTGTGCACAATTTCAGCCACAGTTTTAGATTGCACCTCTTGCATATTTTGCATCAAATTAAAGACCGCTACGGATAATAGTTGGACTTTCGGACGGTGAGTAATGGGTAAACTCACCGTCGAGACGTCCGGTAAGCGTCCGGACCGAGCCCGAGTTGTCGACGGCGCGTAGTGTTCCACGCGCGCCTCAAAGAGATGTCAGTGAACCAGTAAGGGCCCAGTAGGGCCCACCAAGGCCAAACTGGGGCCATGGTTTGGCTTTCGAAAGGGAATCCCGGAATCGTGGAACGCAAGACAAAGAAGGAAGTAAAGATGGGAGTGGGTTATAGTCAGTAAAAGTCTGACACGAAGAGAGTGGAAGAAGTCATTGGATGATTTTCCACCTTAAAATAATACACTTTTTACAAAAAAAAAAAAATAGAATCAACTTCAATGTAAGAAAAAAAACAAAAGACACTAAAAAGTGCAAAATAACTTTAATTTCGGAAGTCGGTGTTTCTATAATAGTTATGTCTCTTCGTTATTTAATACCGACTTTAAAAATTAAATTTATTTTTCATCAGATAAATCAGATTTTAAGATTCCATATATCCCCCCTCTTCTTCCAGTCAGTCATCGACTACACGTATAAACAAAGCAATTTAATTTCTTACGACAGTACTGCTGTGATCCTATGAGGAGTTCCGTTCCATATCTTCGAAGTTCATCATCAGATCATAACAATATTTCTATATGATCAACTTGGAAACATTTTAATAAAAAAAAAATTATAAATTCGGTCCACAATTGATTGAGAAATCGGTGAACATACATTAAACAAAAATACATTCAGCTGAACATAGAACCTCCTTCTTTTTGAAGTCGGTTAAAAAAGGTATAATAGTACATAAAGTATTCATAAATTATCTTTATAGTATTTTTATAGCATCTGATCCACACGACAACACAGTTCTTGACGAAACGCAAATCAAATACTAGGGATATTGTGTTAGCGATAACACAGTGATAACTGCGCAAAATGTTCAAATATTTTTCAAGGTTTTTTGTGAGTTCTTTTTTTAAATTTAGTCTGATAGAAGTCATATTTAGCCGTAATCTGTAAATATTTCAGCTGATAAAAGTTCAAGTTACGTTCATGAACTTATAACTAGAATTCCAGCATTTTTAAGGTTCTTTACCCGAAGGCTGTCTATCCGTCAGTCTGATTGTCTGTCTGTTACTAGGCTGTATCTCATAAGCCGTAAGAAGTAGACAGATGGAATTTTTACAGAATGTTTATTTCTATTTCCGCTACACCAGAAAAATAATAAATTTTAAATAAATTTTAAAATTAAAGGGCGTCATAATAAGAAACGTTATTTTGTCGACGTTTATTTTTTGCTCGATTTTAATATTGAAGTTCGCACTTGGCCAGTTTTTACCTGACTGCGCGACGCAAAGGAGGGTAATGTGTTTATCAGTCTATGTATGTATGTATGTATGTATGTATGTTTGTTTCTATGTGGCGTTCTAGAGACCAAATGCGTAGGCCGATTTTGATAATTCTTACGTCAATCGATTCGTCTTAATCTTGCGAGTGTCACTAAAGACATGACAGTAATCAAAATTCACCACAGCTACAACCAGACGCCATATTTTCAAAATGAAAAAAAAAAGTCGATGAACTATGTCAAGTGGGGTGTCGTTGTATAGGTATTTTAAAATCATCTTTAGGTTTCTTTTATCATTTTTCATTTTAAACAATAGTTTAGGATATATAACGAATAATTCTCGCTAATTTTCTTACTTATTGATTTAAGTTTTTATTTCAAGTATAAACGATATACAAACAAAAAAACAGTGAAAAAGCATGAAGAACAAATATTTTTGGTAAAAAAATAACTTTTATTCATCGCCAAGTCGCTTAGTAAAAAAAAGTTTTCCACCAAGCTCGATAGATGGCGTTGTTCATTTGATGCACGTTTGTAAATCAAATCATTCGAGTTTTCCCATCTACTAGACAGGTCGATGAACATAATCAAAAGATGACAACTATATTGGCAAAAACTACTAGGTTGTATAAATTACATGCAGTTCATATATCAGTAGAATCGAAAACATATGGTCAAAAACCGAAAGATGTATATGTTTCTGATGATCCTAACAAAACTGGAGGAATCGTTAAATATTTAACAATCGGTTTAGGATCACGAGTTATGTTACGAAGAAATTTGAATGTTACCCATGGTCTTGTTAACGGAGCAATGGGTGTTATAAGGACAATTGAGTGGCCAGCTCTTCGGAGGGACCAATTGGAAGCCGGAGAATTGCCACAAGCTGTTTATATAGAATTTGACGACAAAGCAATTAAAAACAATGTTCCTGGAGTAGGAGTCAGAATCGAACCATCGACGACAGAATTCGATGCACTTCGCGGACAGGGTAAAATAGAGCGAAAAATGTTGCCATTGATATTGTGCTGGGGTGTAACTGTACACAAGCTCCAAGGAACTACTTTGGACCGAGCTGTGGTTGACTTAAGTTCACGCATTTTTGCTAAAGGTCAAGCATATGTAGCTTTGAGCCGAGTTAGGTCTCTAGAGGGACTAGTCATCAGTAGTTTAGACCACCGCAAGTTACTTAATAATCCCCACGATATTAACTCCCTCAATGAAATGACTAGATTGCGAAATTTACCATCTTATAACGAAGTCAATGAATCGTAACTAAAAAGTATAAAATAAAATAAAAATATTTAAAGAAAAACAAAAAACCCGACTGCGTCGAAACTAATTTAAAAAAAACCGTGAAAAAATTAACTTAAACAAAAACTAAAAAGAAACAAACAAGCCCAGTAGTTTAGAATTATGTTATGTAATACTAAATAACTACACAATTGAAATAGTTTTATAATCTATAAAATAAATCTTAAATTCTAATGCAGAACAGAACGACTCACAGTCGGGGCCCCTTGGGAAGATTTGATTGGTAAAATTTGAATGGGCCCCGACTGTGAGTCGTTCTGTTCTGCATTAGAATTTAAGATTTATTTTATGTGTATATCGATTATAAAACTATTTCAATTGTGTAGTTATTTAGTATTACATAACATAATTCTAAACTACTGGGCTTGTTTGTTTCTTTTTAGTTTTTGTTTAAGTTAATTTTTTCACGTATTTTTTAAAATTAGTTTTGACGCAGTCGGGTTTTTTGTTTTTCTTTAAATATTTTTATTTTATTTTATACTTTTTTTATAGGTAGTTCACGAGTTTCATTGGTGTTCTTTGGATACTGGCAACTCATGATCATCATCATCATTTCAGCCGACAGACGTCCACTGCTGGATATAGGCCTCCTCCAAATGTCGCCACAATGAACGATCCTGTGCGTCTCGCATCCATCGGATTCCCGTAACCTTCACCAGGTCATCGGTCCACCTTGTAGGGCAACTACAAACTGCAAATGATTTATTTCTGACAATATCTATATAAAGCCATGAAATATTGAATTCAATTTATAAAACAGGCCTAAAAATTAATTACTACGAAAGAAAAAAGAAAAGAAAAGAAAGAAAGGAAGAAAAACATTTTATTTGCCGGGAAAGGCGCAAACTTATAACTAACATATTGCAAACATTTTGCAAGACAAAAACATAATTAAATCAGTAATAACATATATGCGCCACGTCTGAGCAAAACGGCCGTACGCTCAGCATAATGCCGTGTCCACAACGCAAAAATGCGACGAGTCCACAGCGCTGGTTTTCAGCGTGGGCCGGTGACGTTATCGACTAACAGACGTCGGCAACGGTATTGTGTACCAATGTAAAAAAACATTTGAGTAAAATTAAATATAAATAAATTTTTAGGACAAAGTCATAAATGGAAATAACAGTAATAAATAAATAGTGAGGAAACAAAAACATTAAACAAATTAAACATTTTCTTGTCTATTGTTTAACTAGTAGCTACCAGCAACTTCTCTTGCGTGATAGTAAAAAATCATCCCAAGGGAACAATGTCATAAGTCATAAGTCCTATGTCATTTATTCATTTGTTAAACATAGGTACAATAATAACGGTGTAGCAAGTTAATAAAGAGAGCGCTATGTTTTGCCAGAAAGCGTACAAACGTTTGTGAGAAATAAATAATTAATGAACAGCAAAATAAAAACAATGTCAATCAAGGCACCTAATGTTAATTCAAAATACTAATGTCTAATAAAAATTACAATATACAATACAAAATGTCAATATACAATAAAAAAAAAGTCAATATACAATTCAAAATGTCAAAAATATAATTCAAATGTCAAAATAAAATTCAAAATGTCAATACACAATACCAAATGTCAATATACAATTCAAAATGTGAATATACAATTCAAATTGTCAAATTAAAATTCAAAATGTCAAAATACAATTCAAAATGTCAATTTACGGTACTAATATTAATTTACAATTCTAATGTCAATTTACAAAACTAATGTCCGTTTACAATGCTAATGTCCATAAACAATGCTAATGTCAGTTTCAAATACAGATTTACTATTAATAAGAATAAACATTCCATGTATTTTGTTTGTATGTCAACATTCAATTACTAGGTTTTTGTCTGTTAAATATTCCGAAATACTGTAATATGCTTTGGTCACCAGTAAAGATTTTAGCCGTTTCTTAAATAGGCTCAAATTCAATTCTTTGATTGACCGTGGTAAGTGATTAAATATAACTGGCGCCATGCAAAATACACTTTTATACATTAATTTCGTATGGGACCTTCTAACGCATAGACTACTATTATCTCTTCGACTTCGATTATTAATGTCTGTCATTTTTTTAAACAACTTAGAATTGGTCTTAACAAATACAGCAACTTCAAAAATATATAAGGATGGAAGAGTCAATATTTTAAACTGTATAAATAATGGTTTACATGTGTCTATGATCTGTAGTCCAAACATCGTCCTGATGCACTTTTTCTGTGCCTTAAAGATTATTTCTTTATTGGTGCGGTTCCCCCAAAAAATAACACCATATCTCAGAACTGAACCCACTAACCCATGATAAGCTGTAACTAAAGCGTCAACACTCATTACTGAGGTAAGTTTATATAAAGCATAGGTAGACTTACTGATTCGTTTGGCTAACTCCTCCGTGTGTATTTTTCAATCCAATTTATTATCAATTGTTAAACCTAGGAATTTTGATGTGTTTACTTGTGCTATGGGTTCGCTATTATAGTATACACTCATATTTATGTTGGAACGTTGGCTAAACATCGTTAATTTCGTCTTGTCAATATTTATTTTTAAATTGGAACATACTTCCGGGATAAAAAGTACCCTATATGCTATTCTAGGACATGGTGTACCCATATACATCGAAATCCGTTTAACAGTTCAAACATGAAGAAGTGACAAACATTCAAGCACACAAACTTTCGGCTTTGTGAGTGCGATATGGCAGAGTAGTTTGACATCAGGTCATAAATACCTCTTGTATTATCTGAGGACTAAACCTGTTTGTAACTTTTTACAGGTATATGTACGTAATGACACCGTTTCCTCTGTCACTCGTCACTAAAGGTTCGTTGGAAGACCAGGGTCAGGAAATATTTTTCTGTCTGGCAACATTGCCTAAATTAACCTTTTTGGCACAGCCGTAAGGCACAAACAATGTTGTTTTTTTATTGACAATAACTTTATTTTATTTATGTTGTGTGATCCTGGTGACTGTCTCCAAATGCATATTTTTCTTTCTTTATTTATTTCTATACATGACAAAACAAAAACTCAGTTGGGTCTTTCGTTTTGGTAATCAACTAGACAATTGTCTGTATAATAATACAAACATGTTTTAAATTCATCAAGCTCCCCTTTTTTACCAATTTACCAACCAAAAGCCCTAACCCTATCAATAAAAAAATACACAAACTAAGTTTTATTTGCACCGAGCGATAGCATACTAAGCAATAAAACGCACGCGTTCAAAAAATCACGACGTATGTTTACAGATATAGTAGGTTGTCCTGCTTGAAGATTACGTTCAATCTGTCAGTTTGTTTTATGTACCCGCAAGATACAGTCATGGACCGCATCAAGTTTAAGGTCAACGGATATCAGTGTTCAGGTCAGTGAAAAAATATTTATTTTTATTTTTCGTTACTGATTTTGGTGTAAGAAAGTAAAGATGATGTAGGAAAAAATAAAATGGATAGGTATTTTTAAATAAGTTTGAGTGTTTAGTTCTATTGATTGGAGTAACTATATAGATCTCCTTTCGCAGGTCTGCTGGAAGAAATTTCTTTTAGAAATAAGCAGTACCTTTGTACATATTTTACAATTATGTTTCTTCTCTCGTATCTATGTGTGTACATAAATTATAAAATAAATAAATAAATAAATAAATAGATCATAAAACAATGACATAAATAAAACCGTGTTGTGTGTTGTTGTCACAATATCTTTGGTAAATGGATCGTGCATTTCTAATCTTTGAATATCTTGAAACAACAATCTGTTTACAATAAATATTTTTATACAAAAAATGAGAAATCGTAAATAGAAAAAAGTTTTTTTTTGTTTTGTCTTAGCTCTTTTAATTAAGCAGTTCCCTTAGTTGCAATATATTGACGAAGGTGTGTTTATTTTATTTTTATTCTTAGTCTAACTTATAACTAAAAATAATAATAATAGGACAGCCACCTGATGTAGGTACCTACATAAGTAAGTTTAACCCACGATTATCCACTACCCTAGCTTGATAGCGGTGCAGTGACTACCAAAATTAAATATCATTTAACTTTTAACCGCGGCTTGATCTCCGTGACCTATGGGGTAGGGTTCATGTAATTTATGTGATAAAAGTGGGCGGCCTTATTTTGTACTCAAGCTGCACTTCCAGAAATTATACTTCACAAACAATTTTGGATCGGTTTATAATAATAATTATTATATAGTTCAGGGAAGATACTGTTGTTTTTTTGTTTTCTTTTCTGCCCAAAGGGAGGGTAGTCTCTTTTTTTTGTCTTTGAGTTGTGATTTGTAATTTTTATTCAATTACGTCCATTATCCTTCGGGTGGAGCTACATGCTAAAATACAGGCATTCACCAAGTTCAGGTGCAAACAGTTTAGTATCATAGTGACATCCACCAATCAGAATTTGTCACAGTGCACTGGCATGCAAGCTACTCGCATACTTTTGTGCCAGCTAGAAGCATTATGTATTTCGGCCTTTATAATATCGCCGTTTGATCGAATTTGTGAACCTTTAAGTTGTATTTAATCTAAACCTTTTTCTAACTGTATTTATGGATTAGCTTCTGCAAGCAGCTTAAAAGTAAAAAATTATACCAAGGGATCAGAAACCCGGAATAAAATGTATCCTATGTCCTATTGAGAGCAGTGGTAACGGCCCCAACTTACGAGTTGTAGGTCGCAGGTTCAAACCCAGCCAGGCGCATTACTTTGTGTAATTTATTTCATCACCACTGCTCTCAAAACGGAGAAGGAAATCATCGTGAGGAAACCGGCATGTTCTAGAACAAATATGGGAAGACATGCGACATTCACTAACCCGCGCTGGGTCCACGTGGTGGATTACGGCCCATTCCCTCTCCTAGAAAGGAGGCCTGGGTCCCAGCAGTGGCAACATTAAGAGACTGATTATGCTATGCTATGTCCTATTCATACATGGTCTACCCGTACACCAAATTTTATTCAAACTAATTCAGCCATTTGAGAGTGAAGGAGTAACTAAAATAAACACACACATATAAACAAACTTTTGCCTTTATGGTATTACTAGCAGCTGCCAGCGACTTCGCCCGCGTGATTGAAGAATATTATACCAAGGGAACATAACTCATGAGCTAAAACTTATCCTCTAAGCTATTCCAAAACATGGTCAACCACGGTCTCCCCTGAGCCTTGCTGTGCACTGCTGCACGTGATCACTATGCCACCGTCTTCCCTGGAATCACTCGATGAGCGCCCGTGGTTTTAAAGTCCCACCTGCATTGGATGATGCAAGATCGTATTTGGCATCAAAGCGGTTACCTCCCCGACGCTTTCTTTTTCGAGTGGGATCGGCATACCCACGACCCCGCTCGGCGGCCTCCTTCTGAACCATCACAGTCTCACAGAAGGAAGCAACTTCCCTCCAGTTTTCTGGTTCAGACAGCATCGCCGACACTACTGCTCACAAAGACAGATCTCGCCCAATCCTGGTTACCAGAACTCGTTGCTCAGCGGCCCACGCTGTACATACTTCCATAGTGTGCTGTGCAGAATCCAGATCGTCATCAATCCGGTGTGTCCTGGCACGAAAAAATCGGAGACATGCAACATACTACAAATCGCGTGGTGGATTCATGGATTGTAACCCACTCCTCATAGAGAGGAAGCTTGCGTCCCAGCAGTGGGCATATAATAGGCCAATAATGCTTATGATAGTTTGGTATACCTACACGTGTATTTCATCAACATGGAGCTATGGTGCCATAAATGGTGGCATTAAACCACTTAGTGCTCGTAAAGATCATGCAATCTCTGCACGATTTAACTATGATTATCCAGTACCTGCATAATTTGTTAGCTTGTTACATTTAATACCTGCGGCTACTTAACAGACACGCGAACTAAATGAATGATCTAATTATAAATTACCAAATTGTACTACACTGATTTAGTGCCGAATGGGTTGGGATTTGATTAATTATCGACATCATTTCAACCGATAGACGTCTACTGTTGGACATAGATCTCCCTTAAGTGTCCCCGTAACGACTTGCCCTGTGCGTCTCGCATCCATTGGATCCCTGCGACTCTCATCAGGTCATCGGTCCAACTTGTGGGAGGTCTTCCGGTACGTGGTTGCCACTCCAGAACCTTTTGGCCCCATCGACCTTAGGGGGTAAATATTGGAAAATCCTGTCTTTTTCTTTGTATACATTACAAAAGTAACTTCCGTGCAAAAATTCGGCTGTGTCCAAAGTTTTGGGTTAAGTGTTGACGAGTCAGTAAGTAAGTCAGTGCATTTTATTTTTACAGAAAGTTTGAAGGAACAGTGCTCAACTTCCCCCGCTTATCCCAATATATTCGGGATCAGCACAGCATGGAATTTGAAAGTTTAATATTATGATTTTTGCTTCTGTTTTCTTAACAGTTTTGTTGAAAGTAATGATTATAAAATCTACTCGTATATTAAATTGGACATTGCATTTAACAAGTGAAAATAATATATGCTAGCCACATGGCAAGCCTCACCCAAGTTACGCCACTGCACCAGTTCTTAAGCCTTCCGTATGCTTTCAATTAGGTACACGTTTTTTTAAATGGGATATTATCAAATAAGTTTTCTCACTCTACGTGGAGCGAGAGGTATCTAGTGTCAGTTTTTTACTGAATAAAACCTACCGGTGTTCCTTCAGTTACCCTCAGCGATCCAATGCCATGGATACTCTTTTGAACAATTCTGCTAGTTACTTCAATTGGGAGATTTGTTTGTTTTAGGGTTCTGTACTCAAAGGGTAAAAACGGGTCCCATTTGTTATTGCTCAGACTCCGCTGTCCGTCTGCCTGTCACCAGGCTATATCTTATGAACCGTGATAGCTAGACAGTTGATATTTTCACAAATGATGTATTTCTGTTACCGATAAAACATAAATCATCATCTTCCTGCCTTTGTCCCATCTTATTTGGGGTCAGTGCAACATGTTTTTTCTTCCATTCTATCCTGTCAACCGTCATGCTATCACTAACTTCCTTTTCTTTCATATCACTGTTCACACAATCCATCCATCTTTCCTTTGGCCTCCCTCTCCCTCTCCACCCATCCACATGTATACTCATAACTCTTTTAGTAACATGCGTTTCATCTCTCCTCTTTACATGACCATACCAAGACAAACGATTCCCTTTCAACTTTTCAGTCACTGGCATAAATAAAAACCGAAAAAAAATTCAGCTGGTAAAGCTTAGGCTATTACAAACCTTTCATTTGCTACGGACGGTACGGAACCCTTCGTGCGTGAGTCTGACTCGCACTTGACCGGTTTTTGACCTTGTCAAGGGGTCACCGAAGTCTAAATAAGTAATTTTGAATTTTATAGAAAAGATTGACCTATTATTTCAAAAGCAAACGAGGTATAATTTAGGTGGCTTCAAGGTTATAGTGAATAGACTCTTAATAAACTAAAACACCGTTAACGATTGCTTAACTGCTTACCATCAGATGGGATTGCAGTCAAGCACTAGTTTATATCATTTGAAAAAAGAAAATAACCAGGTTTTTATATTTTAATTATCGGATACACTTCTGATATTTCGATATTTTTAATGTCGATGAAATTTCCTAAAAATATTGACTGGCCTGTTGGTCTAGTGGTTAGTGGCCCTGACTGCTATGCCGGAGGTCGTGGGTTCGATTCCCACCCAGGACAAATGTTTGTATGATGATCATGATCATTTGTTCTGTGTCTGGGCGTAATTTATCTATCACTACATAGTATAAAATAAAGTCGCTTTTCGTGTCTGTCTGTCCCTATGTATGCTTAGATCTTTAGAACTACGCAACGGATTTTGATGAGGTTTTTTTTAATAGATAGAGTGATTCAAAAGGAAGGTTTATGTGTATAATACATGCACAATATAATAGAGGAACACTGATGATTTTAGAGGTTTCTAATGTGATGTCGTAAATAAACACATTTTTTTGCGCTTACATTGCAAACGCTGGCTGAACCCTAAGAGATAGATCAAAATAATGTACTACAGTATTGTGCACCTTAAAAAGGCCTACAAAAAAGTCCACGATGGTATATGCCTATCTTTTAGGTGCAACCCACAATAACCATTTTTTATCCTTTACTTTTTACGAGAAATAGTGGGTCATTTACGAAACGATTTTAAGCAATACATCATTAATTTCTATCCAATTAAGTACCTTAAATACATTGTGCATTTAATATAAACCAATATGGCCCTTCACAGCGTGTAATTTAAGTGAATATTTTCGAAGATATTATAGATTAAAATGCAGGGACATAGCGGTTGCGGTAAATAACTTGATTATTTCAAAGATTGATGCTTCGACGCAAATATACTACTCGGTTACTTCCAGATTGTTCCCATTTTTTTCATAATCCAGTTCTGATGAGGTGAGTTCCATGAGGAATCGAGGGAACTCCTCAAATATTCTAGGGAACTATATAGTGATTTTGGTATTTTCATCGAGAACTAAAATTTGATAAAGTGGAAATGACGAAGAAGACCAGAAATGGCCAACGGAGCTTCACCCTCACATAGATATCGCAATGAAGATAGTTAAGACACTATGACTATAACGACAGCTATGGCGTCATATAAGAATTAATCCTGCATCGCGCAATTAAAGTTCTCCGCGCGATTGGAACATATAGAACAGCCTGAAATCATCTATCGGGCAGTTGCCCAGCAGATATAACACCCGTCTGACCGGAGAATCCTCTCTTTTCAACGGAGGTTTGCGGGACTTTACACTCTGTTCCGCTTACCTCCAAACTGGTTACCCCCGACAATGAACGTCAGCGCGGCCTTCGTGCATCCACTACTTCGTGACGTTATCATCACTTCCTCAAGCTTTCGAGCAGCGAGCCATGCAGCCAGCACCCACGGCTTTAAAGGGTATCCTGACCACCAGCATGCCTCCCTGGTCATACCTGGTCATCACCCTCAGCCTCATCAGCGATCTTGGCGAAGCACACTGCACCTTCGGCCAGTCACATGAAGAGCCACGAAGAACCTCCCCTGATCGACGCCAGCAGTCAAGCCACTACGTCGCTAAGCACCACTCCGACTCACTGGAGCCAGCAGCATTACTCCGACTCACTGGAGCCTGCAGCATCATCCCGACTCACTGGGACATCATCACCCCGACTCACTGGGGCATCATCCCGACTCACGTTTGGAGGTATGCGGGACAGAGAATAAAGTCCTGCATCGCGCAATTAAAGTTCTCCGCGCGATTGGAACATATAGAGCAGCCCGAAATCATCTATCGGACAGTTGCCCACCAGATATAACACCCGTCTGGCCGGAGAATCCTCCGAGGTTTGCGGGACTTTACACTCTATTCCGCTTACCTCCAAAATGACAATACAAATAAATAAATGGTTCCGAATAGTTATGTTGAAAATGGTATTATTGAAGTGATCTGACGATGATGATGGAGCCGGAAGGTAGGCACTGGAGCTCCATAATTAATCAATGTAACCTAGCCATGTTTGGGCTTATTAGCATTGTGTGTTGTTTGGAGGTAGGCGGAACAGAGAGTACAGTCCTGCAAACCTCCGTTGAAAAGGGAGGATCCTCCGACCAGACGGATGTTATGTCTGGTGGGCAACTGTCCGATAGATGATTTCGGGCTGTTCTATATGTTCTAATCGCGCGGAGAACTTTAATTGCGCGATGCAGGATTAGTTCTTATGTGACGCCATAGATGTCGCTGCTACAGTCATAGTGTCTTAACTATTTTCATTGTGATATCTATGTGAGGGTGAAGTTCCGTTGGCCATTTCTGGTCTTCTTCATCAGTTCCACTTCATTAAATGTTACATAACGAAGAGAGAACAAAACTATTATAGAAACACAGACTTCATAAATTAAAGTTATTTTGCACTTTTCAGTGTTTTTTTTTTATATTGAAGGTTGTATTTATTTTTTTGGAAAAAGTTTTTTTATGCTATGACGTGATCAGCATTGCAAACCCGTGCGAAGCCGGGGCGGGTCGCTAGTATATGTATATATTTAGAAATATATAAGTATGTTTATCAGTTGTCTAGTACCCATAACACAAGCTCTGCTTAGCTTGGGACTAGACGGCGTTGTGTGATAGTTGTGGAATATTATAATTATTATTATTGAGATTCCTTTAAATACTGTTGGGGCGGAGACGCAATGAAACGCTTCTGTGCAGTTAAATTACTATATTGTATTGCTAGAAGCACTATTTATTAAAAAAATATTAAATATTTAATCCGATTACTATTTTTTAGGGTTCCGTACCTCCGTTTTTTCCTCCATCCTTCGCTTTGTTGTCCGTCTATCAGTCTGTCTGTCAAGACCCTTTATCTCGGGAACGCGTGGAGGTATCGAGTTAACATTAAAACCAAATAAATACTCAAGTCTGTGGTCGGTACTTGAGGGTACTTCCCGTTAAACAAGAATCCTGAAATTTGGCACGAAGCCAGTTCTCATAGCACAAGTATAGGAAAAAATCTGAAAACTGTAAACTTGTAATTAAGTAATAAAAAAAACTTTTTTTGCGATTCGGAAAAATCATCGTAACTCAATTCGGGAATTGAACTGTTTTCATAGGTAAGTTAGTACGGAACCCTGAGCGCGCAAGTCCGACTCGCATTTGCCCGATTTCTTATCTCTTTGAAACTTTCAAACAATCTTCCATCAAAATATTAACACCTATACTATTTTTACCATAAACCTTAAAAAGGTATCATTACCAGTTTGCAAGTCAATCAGCATGCAACCTCTTTAGAAGCCACAATACTATGACAAAAGATCCGCTCTTTGACATTTTAAAATCTTCGTTTCAAATCAAATACAGCTGAAATTGGAACAGGAAAAATACTTAAAAAGTAAAAACCGCAAATTACAGATTCCATTGTAAAATACTTGGAAATAAACAGTTGACATTTAAAGGTTAAAATAAAGGCCCCCAAAAAACCTTACCGGCTAAAAATTAAATTGATTACTTAATTTATTGTTACCAGTTAGTAATTATACAGAAAATGGTGAAAAATCTTGTAGAACAATGGTGACAATACCACGGCAATTACTTTGTGGTATTATGTGGAAATCACAAGGTTTCTTTTGAAGGGCAATTGGTTTGATCATTATTTTCAATAGCTAAAGGTGAGACAGTCTAGATCAGGGATGGCGAACCCTTATTGGAGAACGTGCCACTAAATTATTATATGAAAAAATAATAATAATTAGAAACCACTGAAATCTTTGTACATAAATTAGAGGAATTAGGGTCTGAATTTAACATATTAGGGGTTAAAGTATGAAATTGACGTTTTTTAAAACGGGTTACTTTGAAGTGTTATATCTTTGGATTGACTTGGAATTATAAGTTCAAATAAACTTTATATTAAAGGTAGGTACGTTATTCTTTTTTTAAAATTAGGTATTTATTGGTTTCTTTGTATTTTCTGTAATATCGCAGTACTTGCTTACTTTTCGAGCTCGTGGTATGACCTTTGGTAGTGTAAGCAAGTATGTATGAATAAATGAATGAAAGAATGAATGGATGAATTAATGAATAAAAAATAATGAAAAAATTAAAAAAATCATAATAAAATAATCATATAATCATAGCAAATAAATTATTTTAGATTATTTATTTGCTATGATTGTAGGTACAAAAATATGGTGTTAAGTAAGAAAAGGATTTAATACATTTTACCATGAAGCAACATTTTTATAGTATCAGAGATAAGTCATGAACTTTTCAAGAGCACCTTTCTTAATTTAGTTACCTGATAGTTCTCAGTCAATATTACCTGCATATTTACCTGCTGTATAAGATAAGATAACATAAGATATATTTATTTGTCCAAACATGTGTACACACACAACAATAAAAAAGTGCATATAAGATAACATTGAGAAAAGAAATGGTTCAGACATGTTTGCCATATACTTGGCATGCAAATATTATTACTATACATGTTGAAGTGAATTTAACAGAAATAATCAATGTCACTCCTAAGAACTTGGTTGTACTAACTGTGTCAATTTTCTTATTATTGTACGTTATGTCAAGATTAGAGCAGTGGTGGCCGAGTGGTAACGGCTCCGACTTACGAGTTGTAGGTCGCGGGTTCAAACCCAGTCAGGCGCATTACTTTGTGTAATTTATTTCATCACCACTGCTCTCAAAACGGTGAAGGAAAACATCGTGAGGAAACCAGCATGTCCTAGAACCTAAAATTCGAAGACATGTGACATCCACCAACCCGCACTGGGCCCGCGTGGTGGATTACGGCCCATTCCCTCTCCTAGAGAGGAGGCCTGAGTCCCAGCAGTGGGAACATTAAAAGGCCGACTATGGTATGCTATGTCAAGATTGGGAATCTAGAGTCAAAGCGCGCTGACTAAAATGCATAATTACAGTTTTATTTAAATTATTAATATTCAACCAGTCTACAGTTTCCATTAATGTATTATTTATGTCGTCTTTATAAATATAATCTCTTTGCTTACATAGAATATAATATAATATATAATAGTTATAGTGCTGTCATCCGCGAACAGTGTCATAGGATATTTGATTGCCCTTGGAAAGTCATTAATATACAATGTAAAAAGCGGTGGTCCTAGTATACTCCCTTGTAGAACTCCGTAGATAACAGTACCTTTCTCCGAAAGAAAGGTTTCTTCTCTTTTGGTGCTTACATTTATTCTATTAATTGCTGTTATTTGTTTTCTGTCATGTAGGTACGATTTCAAGAGCTTAAGTAAATTACCTCTTATACCGTGCCTTAAATTTTTTAATATAATCATTATGATAGTCACGTCTTCTCCTACTTCACCGATTTATATTACATACTGTGCTAATTGGACATTTCAGTAACTGGGCTGTATGATCTGACAATGCTAACTCCAATACTGAAGCCTTACAGAATCTATTGAAGTTATGCTCAAAATTGTCAATGTTGCATGTTTTCTTTTAAGTCGTGTCGGTTGATTAAGTGCCAGTTTCAAGTTAAAGCTTAATAAAATATTTTCAAATTCTATTGATTGTTTATTCCGTTTTAGTACATCTATATTAAAGTCTCCCGCCAAAACAATATTTTAATATCTTTTTTATTAAAATGTGTAATATTCTCTATTTACTCATACATTCATTAAAATTATTGATATTTGGTACTCTGATAATATAAACTGAAGTTATTTCTTCATTATAATAAAAAAAAAACTGGGCAATTGCGTTTCGGACTCACGCACTGAGGGTTCCGTACAAACTTTCCTATGAAAATAGTTCAATTCCCGAATTGAGTTCGAAGATTTTTTCGAATCGCAAAAATAAAAATTGCGACGTAACTACAAATTTGGGTCGTAGGGGCCCAGCAGGGCCGAAGCCTACTGGGGCCACGGGTAGTGTGAAAGCGAAGCCAGGGGCCCCAGGATGAAGGCAAAAAAGGAACAGGACTGGGTTTTTAGTCAGTAAAAGTCTTATACTATCTCCCGCGCCGCCCAAGAGCGAGAGATTTGTCATCAGATGATTTTCCCTCCTTAAAAAAGAAAAAAATAAAAAACTACAAATTTACAGTTTTCAGATTTTTTCCTATACATATGCTAAGAGGCCTTGCTTCATGCCAATTTTCAGGATTATGGGTCTACGGGAAGAGCTCTATGAATTTTGATTCCCTTGAGAGTGTCGAAATACACGTTTTTTGAGACATAAACGGCCGTATCTTTTTTTCGTTAACTTAGAAGTTTGAGTTTTTTTCACAGCTTCAAGAGACCGCAAATTTGAGTATATGGTTTTAATTTCAGAGATACAGAGTCTTGACAAACAGACAGACAGACCGACAGACAGAGAAACAGACGGACGGACAATAAAGTGATCCTATAAAAATGACGCGTATGACTTTGTGGGTTCTGCATGGGTGACTTTAAAGAATATAAAAAATATTATAATTATAATAAAATTGACCTTTTTTCAGTTTTTGTTTTGGTTAAACAATCTTATGTCATCAATGACCATTACAATATTAATTCATGGGAGAACTACAAAAAAAAATATTATTTTACCTACTAACAATTAGGTACAGGTGCTTGTAGAGGTAAATATCTGTGGGTGCGCGTGAATTTTTGTAAATCGGTTTTTTACAAACTCCCATCAAGTTCGTTCCATCATCGGACCACTAGACGTACGACGTTTCGCCATCATACTGATGGCGCAACGTCGTTGGTGGACATCCCACCCATAGGTACAAAGCGTTTTGGGAACACATTCATTATGCGCACAGCGAAGGAGTGGAATTCCCCGCCGGAGTCTGTTGTTTCCTGATGGCTACAACTAAGGGGTCTGTAAGTCAAGAGTGAATAGGTTACTTCTAGGTAAGCGTGCTCCATCGTCAGCCACATCATCGCTTACCATCAGGTGAGATGTTGGTCAAACGTGAGCCTATCAATAATAATAATTTAAAAAAAACATGTTCTGTTTGTTTAAAAAAAAATAACACCTAATCAGAAGAACGTCATTTTATTAGAAATTATAACAATAATTGTCTATGAAACCAGATAATATATGAGAATATTATAAAAGATAAGTCCTCTTTTTATATAAAAGATGTTGTTTTAATAAGAACATTTTTTTGTAGGTTTTGAACTTTCTCCCTCAACCTCGCTAAATTTTGTAACTGACTTTGGCAACTTGTTATAAAACCATGTGCTGTTTAAGAGGAATGACTTGCTTATCTTAGTTAATCTCCATTTAGTTATGTAAATTCCTTGTTTATTGCGCGGATTTACGCATGTAGGTACGCAGTTACGCATGTTAAGGTCACTTTTAATTTTTTAAAAGCTGTATTTTTTACGAACTTACAAAATGTTACCTAGGCATTAAGTCCGCCTTTGTACAGTGTTTTTTATTAGTTTTAATAAATAAATAAATGTAAAGTAAAGACAGACTCAGTATATTAAAATAATTCAAAATATTTAGGTAAACTTCTAACATTTAATTTATATCTCAAATTGGATTTTGACATTACATGGAAATTATTTTGCAGTAATAAAGAAATAAATAAACAATATTTAGGTCTTTTTTTCATAGCATGGGTAGTATAATAATAATAATAATATAATATTCCAGAACTTTCACACAACGCCATCTAGTCCCAAACTAAGCAGAGCTTGTGGTATGGGTACTAGACAACTGACTTATATATTTCTAAATACATACATATTGTGGATAAATAACACCCAGACAAAGAACAAATGATCATGCTCATCACACAAACATTTGTCCTGGGTGGGAATCGAACCCACGACCTCCGGCTCGACTACTAGACCAACAGGCTTGTCAAAAGTATGACACCAGGACGGAAATATGCATCTTTAAGATAGGAGAAAAGGATAAGTAGCTATATTGTATGAATCCGTCAGCTGTCATACGCACTATTCTATAGCAACTATAGTGTAGTAAAAAATCTCAAGTTTTTTTTTTTTCAAAAAAATGTTTAATAGATAGATTCTATTGGACCCAATAATATTATCTCCCTAACTTTCTCAAATAACAAAAAAAAAAACTCCACATTCCAAAATTATTATAAGCCATTCACTTATAAAAACTGTAGATTGTGTAAAAAAAACCTCGAAAGTTACCGTACAGGAAATCACTGTCAAACTATTGATCAAAGCAAATTAACGAATCATACTTACATAAGTAAGTAATATCTATATAAAAAACAAAGGCTAAACTAACATAGTAGTGCAAGCAGCGAGTTAGCTAAAACCGGTTCTATGTGTTACAGTTTTTATTACTTTCTAAGAGCAGAAGCGAGTGCAGTTAGAATATATGATAAGATTTAAAATTAGTAAAGAACATTAAGCTTCAACTACCTCACACCTAACAACCACATTTTTCTTCTTAGAGTAATGAAAATAAAGTTGTGTCAGCCCAGAACTTGGTTAGGAGTATTTTAGCATTAATAATAATAATATTGCACAACTATCACACAATGCCGTCTAGTCCCAAGCTAAGTAGAGCTTTTGTTATGAGTACTGGATAACTGATAAACATAATTATATATTTCTAAATACATACATATTATACATAAATTACACTCAGACAGAGAACAAATGATCGTGCTCATCACATAAATATTTGTCCTGGGTGGTAATGGGTGGTACTGGGTGGCCACTAACCACTAGACCAACAGGCCATTATCAACAACGTTCTAAGATTATTGCATCTTGCAGATTTCAGAGAACTCAGACAGATGACATGCTATGAGTGATTATGACCAGGTCATCGACCAATGATTCAACCAAAGAAGGCTAGAGTGAATAGGCTCTTAATAAACCAGTGCGTCTTACTATGAAAGATTGCATCATTGCTTACCATCAGGTGGGATCGCAGTCAAGCAATAGTTTATTTCAATTAAAGAAAAAGGAAACGTTTCAGTAGCGCAGGTCAATCCTGCATAAATCTTGGATTTTTTGATGATTGCTTATCGATAAAATGATGTTGACTTATCTAAACCCTACAAAAAATTGCCAAAAACAAAAGCCACCCGTAGGTATACCTTCAGTTGCACTTTGCGTTCCAGGGCAGCCTTATGCATAAGCATAATCAGCCTTTTAAATGTTACCACTGCTGGGACTCAGGCCTCCCCTCAAGGAGAGGGAAGCCTTACTGCCTTAAGCTTAAGCCTTACTTATATAGACTTAAACAGAACTTTTAGATCTGTACTAAAATCATAGTCACACTTCGTTTCGTTACCAGATCGCTAAAAAATTTTTAAAACTATAAGCAAAGACCCAAAAAATCTATATAATATATATAAAAGTGAAATACCACTCACTAATTAAACACGAAATCTCAGAAACTATAACACCTCAAGCTCTGCTTAGCTTGGGACTAGACGGCGTTGTGTGATAGTTGTGTGAATATTAAATTTATATTATTACCTACAAACTTTAAATTTGGTAGGTGGGTTCCATATAGGGTGTAAACATCCGCTAAGAACGGATTTTACGATCCTCCACCTCTAAGAGGATGAAACGGGGGTCCAAAGTTTGTATGGAAGTACCTACTTTCACGCGGGCGAAACCGCTGGCAGAAGCTAGTTTCGTATACAAAAAAGTCATTCGTATGTAGGAGTCTATGCTAGGATAGGATAGGGCTATGCTCGGAGTTTCCTTGCGTGATCACATCAGAAATGAAGATATCCGTAGGAGAACCAAGGTTACAGACATAGCCCGAAGAATCGCGGCAGTGGGCAGGGCACATTGCTCGCGGAACAGATGGTCGATGGGGACGAAAGGTTCTGGAATGGCGACCACGTACCGGAAGACGCAGCGTTGGAAGGCCTCCCAAGGTGGACCGATGACTGGTGAGGGTCGCGGGAATCCGATGAATGCGAGACGCACAGGACCGGTCATTGTGGCGACATTTGGGGTAGGCCTATATCCAACAGTGGACGTCTTTCGGCTGAAATGATGATGATGATGACGACGATGGTCTTAAGACGAGAAGAGAGAGAAGAGATGAGAAGTCTTTGAAGGGTATACAAGATCCTTGGCAGAAGTGCACGTCAAATGTCAACTTCATTGCACTAAACGAATTCCGGTTTGTAATCTTATAATGTCACAACCTCAAAACTGCACCAAATTATCGCAATTCCGTTGAAGACAGTGAACTGCCTTTAGGTTTAAAATATCATCGTGTGACCGCAATTTCACTTTTGTGCGGCTAAAAACCTGATTGGAATGAATGCAAGTGATATGGAAATAAGTATACATAGGTACGTTTGTAGGAAATAAATGCAAGTTTATTGGGAGCAAGATGCACAAGGCTTTATAGCTATGAATTAAATTTTGACTCGGTGTCTGGCTCTACTATATAAGGTCTAGTTTTGCTAATTATTTTGCTCACTATTTTTAGTATTACTAGGTAACAACTGGCGACAGCGACTATCGCAACCCAGTGCTGGGCACGCCATAATTATGGCGGTAAGTCCCCTCTTTGAGGAGTGGCTGGAAAGGCAACACGGCGTCCTTACCTTCCGCATGACGCAGGTCCTCACCGGACATGGTAAGTTCGGGAGGTTCCTGCACCGGATTCGTGCGGAAGAAACGCCCGGGTGTCACCATTGTGTGGACCACCCGGAGGACACGGTGGAGCACACGGTGGAGGTGTGTCCCGCTTGGGCAGAGCAACGCCGTGCCCTCGTGGGGGCGATCGGCGGCGGCGATCTCTCGCGCCGGGCCTTGGTACAGGCCATGGTCCGGAGCGAGGAGGAGTGGCAGGCGGTCGCCTCCTTCTGCGAAGCAGTAATGCGCCTCACCTCACGCGATCGGCCGCCTCCTTTGCTAGAAAGGAGGCGGCCGATCGCGTGAGGCAACGGTCCTCACGCCCCAATCGCCGCCGGGATTCCGATCCCGATTTCCGGCCATCGTAGGCGCAGGCTTGCGGACGGCGAGCAATGGGTGGCTCGCCGTCCGACCGTCCGGTAACCGTCCGGACCGAGCCCAAGTCGTCGACGGCGCGTGCTGTTCCACGCGCGCCTCAAGGAGATGTCAGCAACTGTAGGGGCCTAGCAGGGTCAAAAAAAAAAAAAGGTAACAACTAAATTCTTCCTCCTGCTGGATTAGCTTTTTACTGATGGTGTCTCGCTATCTCTTGAAGTCATGAAGTGTGACGAGCAATTGAGTGTCCAGTGTGGAGCTGACCTGATCTGCCCGTCTTTTTGGGCTGCGGCCTCTTAGTCGTTTGCTAACCATGCCAATGTTACATTGAGCTGTTCAAGGTTGTGGTCATTTTTCCTGGCCAAAAAACTCTAGTATTCTGTGTATACAGGTAGTCAACATTCTAGTCTTGATGTTCAACTCTCGTAATATTAAGATGTTTGTACGGAAAGTAGTCCAGGGAATTTAAAGTATTTTCATCCAACACCACATTTCGAAGGTTTATTACGATCACAGTCCGTCTTCTTCAAAGTCCATGTCTCAGCTACTAGACATTTAAGCCTGTTGGTCTAGTGGTTAGTGACTCTCACTGCTATGCCAGAGGTCGTGGGTTCGATTCTCACCCAGGACAAATGTTTGTGTGATGAGCACGATCATTTGTTCTGTGTCTGGGTGTAATTTATCTATAATATGTATGTATTTAGAAATATATAAGTATGTTTATCAGTTGTCTAGTACTCGTACCATAAGCTCTGCTTAGTTTGAGACTAGATGGCGTTTTGTGTGATAGTTGTGGAATATTATTATTATTTGACCAGTTTAGTTTTGGTTTTGCTTGAAATGTTGCGATCCCTCCATATATGCCTTGCAATTGCGACATTGCATTTTTGACCATCCCTATACAACCAAATCTAACAATTAAATTAAGGCCTAATTAAAACGAAGGTCTTGTGTATTGTTGGATTTTAAAGAGGGAAAAAGAGGCAGAAGAAAATATGGATAGGTTATGTAACGAGTAATATGAAACAAAAGGAAGTCGATGATAGCGTGACGGTTGAAAGAACAGAATGGAAAAAAATGTGATGCACCGACCCCAATTAACATGCAACAAGGACAGGAAGTTGATAATGACTTTTACATTTCGATAGCTCCATTCAGCGTCGTCAGTCACCAGAACTTTTCGTTGTGTCTCCTAGTGCCAGTAATAACGTAAATTACACTATTGAATGGGGTTTTTTTATGAGGGTTCATAATGTTTTCATCATCGTCATCATTTCAGCCGAAAGATGTCCACTTTAGGACAGGCCTCCCCCAAGTATCACCACAACGAACGGTCGGTCATCTGTGACTCGCATTCATTGTATTCCCTCTACCCTCACTAGTTCATCGGTCTACCCTGTGGGAGGCCTTCTAACGCTGCGTCTTCCGGTACGCGGTTGCCACTCCAGAACCTTTCGGCCCCAACGACCATCTATTCAGCGAGCGGCCTGCCTCCTGCCACGTCTGCCTTGGTTGCTGGAGACTCCGAACATAGCACTTTCCAATGTCTTTTAAACCTTCCAATGAGGCCCATTTTTAGGGTTCCGTACCTTAAAAGGAAAAATCGGAACCCTTATAGGATCTGGGCACGCCACAATTATGGCGGTAAGTCCCTTCTTTGAGGCGTGGTTGGAAAGACCTCACGGCGTCCTCACCTTCCGCATGACGCAGGTTCTCACCGAACACGGGAAGTTCGGGAAGTTCCTGCACCGGATTCGTGCGGAAGCGACGCCCGGGTGTCGCCACTGTGTGGACCGCCCGGAGGACACGGTGGAGCACACGGTGCAAGTGTGCCCCGCTTGGGAAGAGCAACGCCGTGTCCTCGTGGGGGCGATCGGCGGCGGCGATCTCTCGCGCCAGGCCTTGGTACAGGCCATGGTCTGGAGCGAGGAGGAGTGGCAGGCGGTCGCCTCCTTCTGCGAAGCAGTAATGCTAGCAAAAGAGGCGGCCGATCGCGTGAGGCAACGGCAACTGTCCTCACGCCCCAACCGCCGCCGCGATTCCGATCCCGATTTCCGGCCACCGTAGGCGCGGGCTTGCGGACGGCGGGCAATGGGTGGCCAGCCGTCTGACCGTCCGGTAACCATCCGGACCGAGCCCAAGTCGTCGACGGCGCGTATTGTTCCGCGCGCGCCTCAGGGAGATGTCAGCAAATTGTAGGGGCCCAGCAGGGTCGAAGCCTACTGGGGCCATGGGTAGTGTGAAAACGAAACCGTGGCCCTGGGACGAAGGCAACGAAGGAACAGGAGTGGGTTTTTAGTCAGTAAAAGTCTGACACTATCTCTCGCTCCGCCCAAGAGCGGGATTTGTCATAAGATGATTTTCCCACCTATAAAAAAAAAAACCCTTATAGTATCACTTTGTTGTCCGTCTGTCTGTCTGTTGTCAAGACCTCTTATCTCGAGAACGTGTAGGGTATCGATTTGAAATTAAAACTATATATTTAAGTCTGCGGTCACTTAAACTTGTGAAAAAATCAAACTTAACAAAAAACGTATATTTCGACACTCTCAAGGGAATTAAAATTCTTAGGGTACTTCCCGTTGATCTAGAATATTGAAATTTTACATGAAGCAAGGTCTCATAGCTCAAGTATAGGAAAAATCTAAAAACTGTAAAGTTGTAGATACGTCACAAAAAAAAATTTTTTTTGCAATTCGGAAAAATCTTCGTAACTCAATTCCTCCAAACCAGAAAGTACGGAACCCTCAGTGCGCAATTCCGAATCGCACTTGCCCAGTTTTTTAGCTTTATGAATATGGTCATAAAGCATAAAAAATTGGGCAAGTGAAGTGCTTATAGAACCAGTTGTATATCTACTTAGTATTTAAACAGAGCCCATATTGTAATTTTGAAACTGACATTGCAAATCACGAAACACATACGCATTTATAATTAGTTAAAATATACTAATTTAGCATTAGGTATACTAAGTATGTTACAAAAATAAAATAAATGCAAAGTCATAGTTGACCCATACAACCTACTTTCGCTAGAATTTAAATTATTAGTCATAGTTTTTATTCATAAAAACTGTTTAGTTTCATTTATTTTTGTATAAGATACGCATTTAGATTATACTAAGTGAAATTCGCAATGTGCTTGCGAATTTCACTTAGTATAATCTAAATGTAACAAATGTATGTTTTTATTAATATTGGTCATTTAGACAAGCAATGAAATCTGGAAATGTATTGAAATCTTAACATCTTTTAAATAGCTAAATCTGAATGTTTGTTTTTAATAAGTAATAACTAGAATTGCTGATCCGATTATGAATAATTTTTCCTTTTTAAGTGCTAGA
This sequence comes from Mythimna impura, assembly GCA_905147345.3. NCBI lineage: Eukaryota > Metazoa > Arthropoda > Insecta > Lepidoptera > Noctuidae > Mythimna > Mythimna impura. The sequence goes on along the minus strand of LR990349.1, from coordinate 28,473,302 downwards.
GGCTACATCTTATTCAAATTCAATACGATAATGGTACTATTGGCACAGTGATTAAGCGATGAGATGCTAGAAGTCACTGATTCAAGTCCAGACTATATCCAATTCGTTCTTTCCTGCTTTTGATGTATTTTGAAACCAATGTCCATCTTAGAACCAGATTTTTTTAAAAAAAAAACCGGGCAAGTGCGAGTTGGACTCGCGCACTGAGGGTTCCGTTCAAACTTATCTATGAAAACAGTTCAATTCCCGAATTGAGTTACGAAGATTTTTGCCGAATCGCAAAAAACGTTTTTTTTTGATGACGTAACTAGAAATTTTAATTTACAACGAAATATACGATTTTTGCGACATAAACAGCCGTATCTTTTTGCCGTTGACTCAGAAGTTTAATTTTTTCATAGCTTCAAGGGACCGCAGACCTGAGTATACGGTTTTAATTTCAACTCGATACCTCGACGCGTTCCCGAGATACAGGGTCCTGATAGACAGAAAGACGGACAAAAAAGTGATACTATAAGGGTACCGTTTTTTTTCCTTTGTAGTACGGAACCCTAAAAAGAAACAATGAGGGTTTTAAGTCAGTCAATTAGTCCATGACGGCATGGGTGACGCTGTGGTTGAGTGATAGGCTGCTGGCGATGCGTGCTCAGGTTCAACTCCCGCACGGAACAAATAGTTTTGGTTTCTTTGGGTATGTATATAAGGTGTTATTTTTTTTTATTTAAAAGACGAGAATGATATCTGATATTTATATCATAGTCACTCGAGTGGGGAAGAAAAATTATAAATTAATGTTTTTTTTTTCACCAGTTTGGCAAAAAGAATCGTAGGCATAACAACATGTATGAAAAAAAAATCCAAATCATGTTTTCTAATTGGTACTGATTAAACATAAGTTACATGATAAACTAAGAGAAATCGAAAAATACTCGGTAATCAGTTTCATTATAGCCTATTGCATTTATAATTGAGTTTAGTTTCGTAAAACTACATAAATGCATGAGATCCGATTGAACATCTATATTTATCTATCATCTAGATTCTAGACCACATTATACCGAGTTGCAAGACCTGTTTCTCTTGACGTAAGAATTACGGTACTTTTATGAATCAGTTATGGTCAGCTGAAAATGCTTTTAGAAATAATATGAGCGAGTAAAAAAGTTATAAGAGTGATTAAACTCACACATACACACACACACAGCACACATTGTATACCAATTTCTTTCTTTTTTGATTGAATAGTAACTATGTTTTTTACAGCTGGTTTTTATTTCGGTTTTTTGTTTAAATTTTTCTAAATAGATTTGCGCATCGAAATCATTTTTAGGGTTCCGTACCTCAAAAGGTAAAAGCGGAACCCTTATAGGATCACTTTGTTGTCCGTCTGTGTCTGTCTGTCGGTCAAGACACATTATCGTGGGAACGTATGGAGGTATCAAGTTGAACTTAAAAACATATACTCGAGTTTGCGGCCTCTTAAAACTGTGAAAAATTCAAACTTCTAAGTTAACGAAAAAAAAAAAGATACGGCCGTTTATGTCGCAAAAAACGTGTTTTTCGACACTCACGGGAATCAAAATTTATAGGGTACTTCCAGTTGATCTAGAATGCTAAAATTTGGCATGAAGCAACATCTTATAGCACAATTATAGGAAAAAATCTGAAAACCGTAAATTTGTAGTTACGTCACAAAAAAAAAACTTTTTTTGCGATTCGGAAACATCTTTGAGACTCCATTCGGGAATTGAACATAAGTAAGTTTATACGGAACCTTCAGTACGCGAGTCCGACTCGCACTTGCCCAGTTTTTTATATATCTAGCATCTTGTTCATGATGAGTTAAGTTTTTGTTTAAAATTCTTTTTAAGTAGGTATCATATTTAGCTCATTTAGCTCGAGAAAATAATACCAGGAAGAAAATTTACAAGCAAATTGTTTTGATTCATAGACTATATGCTTTTATAAACGACTACCAAACTCGCAACAAAATTCATGAAACCGTTGATACGTCATTGCTTGATAAAATATCCAAACATGGACTGCCTCATAAAAGCTTCAAATACATTACGGGACAAATTGACGCCCACAATGAGGCGCAACGCTGTCAAATTTATCGAACAACATGACCCGCATCACGTAAATAATATATAATACCTATTCCACAACTTTCACACAACGCCATCTAGTCACAAGCTAAGCAGAGCTTGTGTTATGAGGACTAGACAACTGATAAACATACTTATATATTTCTAAATGCATACATATTATAGATAAATTACACCCAGACACAGAACAAATGATCGTGCTCATAACACAAACGTTTGTCCTGGGTGGGAATCGAACCCACGACCTCCGGCATAGCAGTCAGGGCAACTAACTACTAGACCAACAGGCCAGTCAGAAGAATGCGTTGTAAAATGTTGAGCAACGTTGCAGTATAACGTAGATTTAGCGTTGCAAGTCACTTGGAGGACATTTTGTCCCCTAAAGTATCTAAGGTTTTATTCACACTTTATAGCATAGCATAGTCGGCCTTATAATGTTCCCACTGTTTGGACTCAGGCCTCCTCTCTAGGAGAGGGAATGGGCCGTAATTCACCACGCCGGCCCAGTGCGGATTGGTGGATTTCACATGTCTTCGAATTTTTGGTTCTTGGACATGCCGGTTTCGTTACGACGTTTTCCTTCACCGTTTTGAGAGCAGTGGTGATGAAATAAATTACACAAAGTAATGCGCCTGGCTGGGTTTGAACCCGCAACTAACAACTCGTAAGTCGGGGCCGTTGCCACTCGGCCACCACTGCTCAGTTTTTTTCACACTTTGTTTCAATTTAAAAGTTATAGTGCATTTGTATACACTATCTCTTTTAACGTGATATAATCGGTATTTATAAAGAGCCTAGCGAAGAGTACGCTACACTTTCTTCGTTCTTTGAAAGTATTTTTTTCAAATGTTCTACCACTTTAGATATAGTTTCTGTATTTTGTTCCTGAAGATTTTTATCTATGTTGTGGCTCATTGACTTCTAAGATTTTGTGTTAGATTGGTTAGTCATTCTATACTGTGCCAGCACTGCCAGCCAGTACTGTAAGTACAGTTAGTATATTCTTTGTTATCATCGTGATTATCAGCACACAGCAGATTGCTGCTATAAAGGCTTTCTCTATTCACTCGCCATTTATCTCGATTATTGGCAATGTTCATCCAGCTGCTATCAGCCACCCTGTGAAATTCAGCCGTGACTTACCTAAGGGCGTCATTCACTATCATTATCATAAGAAAAAAAAGACGTTGACTACTGCCCCCCTAGCCAAGTTGCAAACGATAAACGTGAACGCTTAGTAATCTCCAATAGATTTTCAACTTTATACCTAAGAGCATAAAGTTGAAAATCTATTAAAGATTACTGAGCGTTAGCGACCGGAATGAACGACAACACTATGTAATCTTCAATAGATTTTCAACTTTATATCCAATGACATAAAGTTGAAAATCTATTAAAGATTACTGAGAGTTTACGTTTATCGTTTGTGACTTGGCTAGGGGGGCTCGACCTAGACCTCCCCCAAGCGTTGCCACTTCCGTCGACCGATACTGGCGTCTCGCATACATATACTAGTATACATTATAGACATCAAAATTCCAATCCTACTCCAATTTTATTTTCGGTAAAAGCAGTATTTGAAATTAGCTTCTGCCAGTGGCATTGTTCACGTTAAAGTAGAAAATTATCCCAAGGGAACATTTTCCCATGAAAAAGTAATCTGTGCTATCCCAGTACAATATTCGCCTTTATAATATTTCGTGTGATATAACCACTTATTTACATTACTGCCTGTATTAGTATACCTACATGTAGTAAGCTATGTTCGTTTTTATGCTATATCTTCATGTATTTTTTCACAGTTGGCAGCGATGTTAGCTCAGACGTGACGATGCTGGACTATCTCCGCAACTACCTCCAGCTCCGCGGCACCAAGTACATGTGTCGAGAAGGGGGCTGCGGAGCCTGCATGGTCACAGCCTCAAAGTGCCCTGGAGCTCCTCATATTGCCATCAATGCTGTGAGTGTTTATCTGACGTGTTCATGTCAACCAGATGTATGAATGACCTTGTGACAATTTTAGATCATGATACGGATCGGATCGAACTCAAATTAGGCAATCTCAACATGCTCAGAAATAATTAAGTAGGTACACGAGTTGAGAAATCTCCACTTGTATGTCACACAAGCCAACATACAGAAACCTGATTAGATAACCATAAAAGAAAAATATCGAACGTATATACATATATATTTGTGAAAGCACAGTGATAAACATAATATCAGTGACGGGTAACAAACTAAGTACAAGCTGGCCTCTAAATCTATTTAAATTAGACTTACTTAAAGTCAAAGTGTGACAATCAACGAGCCGGCTAAAGTACTTACTGCGAACAAAACCCTTTTTAAAGTACACGTTTATAAACATGTAAAATCGAGCAAGAACATCCATCAGACAATCCTTGAGATTTTACAGTCTGTTGGCCGGTGACAAACACAAGTCAAGAATTAAACGTCTGTAGATCATTAAACTAGTAAAGCCTACGACTCGTTCTAGACTTAAGTTATGAGACATGAAAGGGGCGTAACGCTTAATGCGAAGATAAATGAAAATTCATGAGATGTCTGTATGAACCTGTTATATATTTGATGTTCGCAACTCACAAGACAAAAATATTGACATTGAGATGTTACTTTATTATTTACGCGATAACTTGAAACTTTTATTATTATTATATTATTCAATATGTAGAATTTCTTTTGCTTAGCAGAAATGAATAGTACAAAATTTTCTAGTTTTTTTTTTTCCGCCGCCAGAATAGTAAATACAAAAAAAAAAAACAAATTATTTTAACTATGAACAGGCGCGAACACTCATGATTAATCTAGCTTACTCGTATAAGGCCCAGTATAAAAAAATGTTGTCTTCAATAGTCAAACAATGGTTTTAACCGAAATATGAGAACAAACTAAATCATAACTTTTTTGTCAACATTTCCAACATTCTGCAAAAAAGTTTTTTTTTTTCAAATTATTAGTATGTAAATAATACCACCGGGTTTCCCCGGAGGACACGGTGGAGCACACGGTAGAGGTGTGCCCCGCTTGGGCAGAGCAACACCGTGTCCTCGTGGGGGCGATCGGCGGTGGCGATGACTCGCGCCGGGCCTTGGTACAGGCCATGGTCCGGAGCGAGGAGGAGTAGCAGGCGGTCGCCTCCTTCTGCGAAGCAGTAATGCTAGCGAAGGAGGCGGCCGATCGCGTGAGGCAACTGTCCTCACGCCCCAACCGCTGCCGGGATTCCGATCCCGATTTCCGGCCACCGCAGGCGCGGGCTTGCGGACGGCGAGCAATGGGTGGCTCGCCGTCCGACCATCCGGTAACCGTCTGAACCGAGCCCAAGTCGTCGACGGCGCGTGCTGTTCCACGCGCGCCTCAAGGAGATGTCAGCAACTGTAGGGGCCCAGCAGGGTCGACGCCTACTGGGGCCAAGGGTCTGATTCTGAAAGGAAGATATCTCCAGCCCCGCCCAAGAGTGGCGGATGTCATAAGATGATTTTCCCACCGAAAATAAAAATAAAAAAAAACCGGGTTTCGGATTTAAAAAACGTTTTGTGTTTCCTAAAACCATATTTTTCTTTTTCAATAATATTACAATTACAACAGAACTTGCTTCTACAAAGTGTTGCGTCTTTTTGTAATTTTTACTATGAGTCAGTCACAGGAAAAATTTATTGCATTGATTGTTAAATGATTTAACAACTGGTAAACTTCAAACATAATCATTTCACATTGTTCTCTATGACAGTGTTTGGTGTCCATCACGTCTTGCGATGGCTGGGACATCAGGACCATCGAAGGTCTAGGAAACAGGAAGATTGGGTACCACAAGTTGCAAAGAACATTGGCAGAACACCATGGATCACAGTGTGGATATTGCACCTCTGGATGGGTGATGGCTATGCACGGGTGCGTAAAAATACAACAATAAATGAATAATATAAAATGAATCAAAGGATCAGATAAAAACTTCTCTAATATCATTATTAAGTACTGGCAGAACTACTACAATAGTGTCACTAAATCTTATTAAATTGTAGTCTCGGTAAATAACTCTAAACAAAATTAAATTTACAGACTCTTGGAAAGCAAAACAAACGTCACTATGTTAGAAGTAGAACAATCGTTTGGCAGCAATGTCTGCCGTTGTACCGGCTACAGACCAATCCTTGAAGCCTTTAAGAGGTTTGCCAATGACGCTCCAAAAGAAAACAGAATCATGGATATAGAAGACCTGCAAATCTGTAAGAAATCAGGAAAGCCATGCAATAAGTCTGCATGTGATGATGATGACGACTGGTGCGTGGTAGGTGATGATGATTTAAAAGATGATCAAGTGAAAAGAATAGTACTAAAGGATGGTAGATTATGGTTCAAACCAAGAGTGCTTCAAGATGTTTTTAATATATTAATTCATGAAGGTGTTGGTTCATATATGTTGGTAGCCGGAAATACTGCTAAAGGTAATTAGGTTTATAAATAAAAAGTAGATTTATTCATTTTCAACAAAAAACGTAGATATTTTTAAACTGTTTTTAAAAATTCTGGTCCAAGTAATGATGTTTTTAATTGACTAGAGGTGCAACAAAAAAGTTATAATTTTCCACATTAAACCTGCGTTGACTATGGCCCAATTCCTCTTTCAAAGATGATGCCTGTATACTAGCTGTGGAAAATGTGAACAGATAATCATAACATATATTATTGCTGTTACACCAACAGCACAACAATCAGATAAACTGCATTCTTCTAAAGTTGTAGATAATATTTCTTTCTATGTCATTACAGGAGCAGTCCCGATTGATGACTACCCTCGTGTCTTGATAGACGTAAGCACTCTAGCAGAGTTAAGAACTGTTACATATGACCAGAATCTCGTAGTTGGTGCCGGAACAACACTAACTGAATTCCTTGCAATTTCGAAGGAAGCATCTGCACATGAATATTTTAGCTATCTGGCAAAGATTCATTTTCATGTGGATTTGGTAGCTCATATACCAGTCAGAAATGTAAGAATTGATTTCTAATTATTCAGTTTCTTTAAGTTACACTGTTTAATTATTCTACCGCATCATTTTGGTGGAACTAATAACTTCAGTAAGTTTTTTTTACGATATTGTTTTGTGCCATTTCAGGTAGGTACAATAGCTGGTAATTTGATGACCAAGCACCAGAATCCTTCATTTCCATCTGATATATTTCTGTTGCTGACTACCGTAGGTGCTCAGTTAAGTATTGGTAGGTATTTATTTCTATTTTCTTCTTTCTATCTTTGATTATCTGTTTGTTAGTATTTCATGATTTTGCCTTAATTCATATTTAATTTAAAACAAACATACGAATTTTCATTTCAGTTGATATCCATAGAACAATACAAACAGTCACGATGGAAAACTTTTTAAGAACAAACATGACGGGAAAAGTTATTTTGAATGTGATGCTGCCACCTCTCAGTGATGAATACAAATTCTTTTCATATAAGGTAATATCATCATACATTGATTTTATAATTTATATTAATCAGAAGACAGCTAGTAAAGAAAGTAATACAAAAGTTAGAAGCAACTTTAACGCAAAATTGTGATTAAAATGTAATTGAAAACAACACGATAATAAACGCTGGTCTAGTTAAGCGTTAATGATTTTGCTCAGCATAAAATTCCTCGTTCGACTTACAAACACTAGAAGGTTTTTTCGGTGGTTTATGGTGGGCTTAAATGCAACTAGCGATGTCTAATACAACTACAATATTTTATCTTCTTCCAGCTAATGCCAAGAGCCCAAAGCGCCCATGCCATAGTCAATACAGGGTGTCTTTACAAGCTGAACGCACACAACATAGTCGAAAGAGCAAGGATCGTGTATGGAGGGCTGTCTCCCAGGTTTCTACGGGCTTTAGCAACTGAAGCATTCCTTATCGGAAAGCCATTGTTTCGTAATGAAACATTACAAGCGGCTCTGCAGGTGCTAGATGGAGAGATGATCGTTGATGCAAACCCACCAGAAGCTTCTGTGGCATACAGACGATATGTTGCCAAAGCATTGTTCTTTAAGGTAAGTTTAATCAATTTTTTCAAGACCAGAGTGAAAAGGTTGCTTCTAGATAAGCGTGCTCCATCGAAAACCACATCATCACTAAGCATCAGGTGAGATAATGGGCAAAAGCGAGCCTATCAATAATAAAAAAAAATATAATTTACATTATTACAAATACTTAACTGGTTATAATATACTTACAAACAACTAAAGTAATAAACTCAATAGATATTATGTACAAACGCGTATAAAAAAAATTCATAGAGCATCAAAAAATTCATCCACGTCGCTGTCAATGGGAAGTGTCCAAAACGCTGCCACGTTGAATGGCAATGCTAACTCATTGGAAAAAAAAACTCTTTGGTCACGTGAAGAGTCGACTAGCCGTTTGCTAATGTCTCGAGCAACTCGATGAGCACTTTACTTCTCGTTATTTGTTTTAATAAAAACGACCCTATTAAGATAGTGTACTCGGATAACCATAACTTTTTTTTTGGTGAGATATCATTTAATAACTTCACCAGCTCTAAGTGGAGCGTGAGGTAGTGTCAGACTTTTAATAACTGAATCTCAACCGTGTTCCTCCATTGACCTTTGCATTTCGGGGTCCCGGTAGCTCTTTTGAACTATCCCGAAAACCTAGGACCATAAATTTATCTGGTTACGTATTTAAAAATTCATTAAATTGTACCCGGAAAATAATGTAACTATTCATGTAGCAACTTATTATAAGTTCTCACAGAAATCTCAAACAAACAGAGAAATGCGTTGCTTTTGTTGTGTTCCTTTTTGTTTATCTTGAAAAGCGAACAACATGCTCGAATCTCGTGGTTACTTTGGATAGAAACGCGAAAACGTAGTAACAAAATAATCCATTAAACTTTCTTGTTCTTATCCTCGTTAGAATTTCCTGTCTAGACTGTGTTGTTTTAAAACTACGATAGTTTTATAAACTAACCAGACTGGTCTAGTTAAACTGAAGCTTGTCTAGTTAAGCTTTAGTTCGGCTCTATGCATCTTGTTGTAAGTAATTGGATAGTCTCACGAGTAGCCACCATTTTTCTGACCTTATTATTTATGCCCGGAGGACACGGTGGAGCACAAGGTAGAGGTGTGCCCCGCTTGAGCAGAGCACCAAGTGTCCTCGTGGGGGCGATCAGCGGCGGCGATCTCTCACGCCGGGCCTTGGTACAGGCCATGGTCCGAAGCGAGAAGGAGTAACAGGCGGTCGCCTCCTTCTGCAAAGCAGTAATGCTAGCAAAGGAGGAGGCCGACCGCGCGAGGCAACGGTCCTCTCGCCCCAGCCGCCGGGATTCCGATCCCGATTTCCGGCCACCGTAGGCGCAGGCTTGTGGACAGCGAGCAATAGGTAGCTCACTATCCGACCGTCCGGTGACCTTCCGGACCGAGCCCAAGTCGTCGACGGCGCGTAGTGTTCCACGCGCGCCTCAGGGAGATGTCAGAAAATCGTAGGGGCCCAGCAGGGTCGAAGCCTACTGGGGCCACGGGTAGTGTGAAAGCGAGACCCGGGGCCCTGGGATGAAGGCAAAGAAGGAACAGGAGTGGTTGGGTGGTTAGTCAGTAAAAGTCTGACACTATCTCCCGCTCCGCCCAAGAGCGAGATTTGTCATTAGATGATTTTCACACCTTAAAAAAAAACCTTATTACATATTTAGAAGTCTATCAGTACTTAAATTACTATTATTAAAATTGACCATGTGCGTTTATTAAGAGTTGAATAATTATGACTAAGAATGAATAAAGAATGAGATAATGATCAGTACAGTACTGTTAATAACACAGTCATAACCCATAGAAAAACGAGCAAATACATTATTTGTATTATTCCTTGAAACATTTTTTATACAAGTATTTACGTTTATATGTCATGTCTCTATTACAGGGTCTTCTAACGCTCTGTCCTCCAAACATCAGGAATCCACGCTTCGAATCTGGTACTATCCACTTACATGCTTCCAGACAAGTGTCAGATGCACGACAGATCTTTACTACTGATCCCAAATTGTGGCCTTTGAACCAACCTATTGCTAAAGTAGAAGCTTTAGTAAGTATGACTATGGCTAAAGTTAATTATATAATTATTAATTATGATGATGTCCTTTTTTAACAGACTTTTGTAAAATACTATCTTTTTTTTTTATCCACAACTATCACACAACGCCGTCTAGTCTCAAGCTAAGCAGAGCTTGTGTTATGAGTACTAGACAACTGATAAACCTACTTATCTGCATCTTCATATTAGATTCGAAACTGTTCTAGAAAGAAGAAACAAATATTTATTTCTAAATATGGTACATTGAGATCTTACATTAATAATAGTTTTACATACAATATCATTCCTGCCCTTGTCCCGTGTTATTTGGGGTCGGCGCAACACGTTTTTTTCTTCCATTCTGCCCTGTCATACAATACCATTACATACAATATCATTGCTGGCGTAGAAATATTAAAAAAAAGATAAGTACATGCAAATCAGTAGTTGTAGTCTTTAGAATACAGTGGATTATTTTTAATGTCAGAAAATTCATTAAAATGTCAAAAAAAGAAAAATGTTTTGTCTAAAATATAAATTCTAAACGTTCCGGAATTAAAATTTTATTTTCGTTTTTTTTTACAGATTCAATGTGCAGGTGAAGCTCAGTACACTGACGATATTCCTAGCTTACCTCATGAGGTGTTTGGTGCGTTTGTACTCAGCACTGTCGCTGTGGGTGTTATTAGTAAGATTGATCCAAGTGCAGCATTAGTAAGTAATTTTTTTTTAAAAGCAAACATTCTCCCATTTTTCAAGCCAAAAAGCATTCAGATATTTAACTATGGCAATCACTGCTTGATATAAGCTTCCCCTTACCTCACCTGCATCCAATAAATAGTCGCTTTTGAAGCCTGTTAGTTTAACCAGAATTACTCCATTAAATTTTTTCAGGCCTGCCCTGGTGTTATAGCTTTCTACACAGCAAAAGACATACCAGGATTAAACTCTTTTACGCCAGCTGACAGTCTACTATACCAAGCAAACGAAGAAGTATTGTGCAGTGGCAATGTAAAATATTACCATCAACCCATTGGAATTATTGTAGCAGAAACTCGATATATAGCTGACAGAGCTGTAAAATTAGTCAAAGTTACTTATAGCAATGTTAGAAAACCTGTGATAGATATCAAAGTAGCTAAAACTGAACCTACCAGAAATACCATGTTTCTATCAGTAGATGCTACTAATCCTGGCACAGATGTATACAAAACAATTACTGGAAGCACAACGTTATATGGGCAATATCATTTCACTATGGAGACTCTGCTCTGCGTTGCTAAACCTACAGAAGAAGGACTAGAAGTGCATTCGGCTACGCAATGGCTTGATGGAACTCATGTCATGATATCGAGGGCATTAAAAATGGATGAAAATAAGTAAGTTAATCTACAGTGTTTTTGTATTATTTTACTTAGAGTTCTAAATTAACTGATGAAATGTAGATGTAATCCTCTCTTAACCGTTCAGGGAATACCAGCATAATGTTATGTGCAACTATTGACTATTCGGGTGCAACTACGGATAATGATTGGATTTGTAATTTTTTAAACGCCGCCCAAAAATTCACGAGCAATGAGTTTACGATCTTAGTTTCATTGTTCTTGCACTTTTAATACTAAAGTTTCCAGTATTTTCTTATAATTAACAGATTGCGTTCTGAAGTCTCTCTATGAATGCAACATCCCATCCTTAGTGATACATTTTATGATTTCTTCAGGATCGATTGTTACGTCCGTCGTATTGGAGGTGGCTACGGCATGAAGATATCCCGTAGTATTCAGTCTGCTGTTGCCTGCAGTCTTATTGTACAGAAGTTGAACCGTCCCTGCAGATTCATTCAGCCGCTAACCACGAACTTTAGAGCAGTTGGCAAGAGATTGCCTGTTTTCAATGATTATGAAGTATTTATCTATTTCGATACTGGGTCTAAATCAATATTTAATATTATAACGCGCATTTGAGTAATTTTAAATATTTCTCAGATTCAGGTAAACAGAGCAGGATTGATTCAACGTTTGAACACAACCATTTATGAAGACAATGGTTACATGCTCAATGAAACATTGACTGCATTTGGTGCTGACGTATACTACAATTGCTACGATGCTACTAAAATGAATTACAAGTCTTTTGACACAGTTACTGATACAGCTAAAAATACTTGGTGTAGATCACCGGGTAAGTTTTACTCCTACATGAACTTTAACTTTCTTTTAAATACTAACTGTGAGCTTAATAATGTATCTATTATTTTATCCTTTTTCAGGTTCGTTGGAAGCCATAGCTTGCATGGAGTATATAATGGAAAGAATTTCTTATGAACTATCTCTAGATCCAGTAGCTGTTCGATTAGCTAATCTCGACAGAACCAAATACGAAGAAATGGCAGGGATGGTAGACACGCTAAAAGCAAACGCTGAATTCAATACAAGAAGAGCTGCAGTAGACTCTTTCAACACACAAAATAGATGGAAAAAGCGAGGAATGAGGTGGGCTTTTGCAAGATGGTCTCCTGTTGGTGCACAACGTTTTGATGTTAACGTATCAATTTTCCAAGGAGACGGCACTGTCGTCATCACTCACGCTGGTGTTGAAATGGGACAAGGTATAAATACTAAAGCGGCTCAAGTAGCCGCTTACTTCCTGAAAATACCTGTCGAGAAAATTCAGATCAAGGGCAACAACACAATTATTGCCCCTAACAGTTTTATTTCTGGAGGAAGTCTTACGACAACGAGCGTCATATTTGGTTTGAGAAGATGTTGTGATCAAATAAATGAGAGATTAGCACCTATTAGGACTACAATGCCTGATGCAACTTGGGAGCAACTGATAAAAGCTGCATATAATGCTGATGTAGATCTTCAGGCGCACGGATTTGCAGGTGCTGCCGATGCGCAGATGTACAATATTTACGGTATGGCGTTGTGTGAAGTTGAAATAGATGTGCTGACGGGAGAATCTGAAGTATTAAGAGTAGATATGCTGCAAGATGTGGGTTTGAGTATCAGCCCAGAGATAGATGTTGGACAAGTAAGTGATTATTATTACGGTATTCGTTTATTCGTACTTTGATTTTATTTGTATTTTATGCTATGGTTTTAATTCTAAATCTGAACATTAATCAAAAATATAAGCCTACCAATATTGGGTACAGGATATAGATATTCAGGGCTCCATAGTGAGTAATCACTTCTTGATAATAGATATGAGTCTTGTCTAGCATAACCGCTGTCTGAATCAAGCCTTTTATTCAACTAACTAATGAGAGCCTCCTAAAGTATGGGCCGAGGCTATTAACCAATTGTCTGCCATAATTATCGATACAATGATCACTGAGTTTACATCCCTAATGGCGACAACCTTGCAAACCAAGTCCAGTTACTTGATATATTTAACTTTCTCGACTTTCACTCGCTCGAGGTTCTTGTTATGTGGAACGGCTACGTCGACAAACATTGCACGCTTCTTGGTTTGGTCCATAACCACTATAGTGTCGGTGATGCTGGATATAGCCATTGTAACACGAGTTATTGCGGATCGATAACTGGATCGGGCCCATAAATGTAGCACAGCACTTCCGATTCCAAAAGAGAGTATTTCAGAGCAAGTTGCTGACGAATCTGGAAAGTAACATACTGATAGACCACAACCGTACCGTTCTTCACACGTTCAAAACTCTGATAAATTAATCATCATAACATTTATATTATCTGCTTTTCGTTTAGGTCGAAGGCTCCTTTATCATGGGTCTTGGGTACTGGACTTGCGAGAAACTTGTCTATGGTGAGAATGGTGCAATGCTCACAGATAGAACCTGGGACTACCACGTACCTGAAGCGAGGGATATTCCTCAGGACTTCAGAGTCTATTTCAAGAAGAACTCTTATAGTAACGAACTTATACTTGGTTCTAAAGGTAAGTGTGTAATAAGGAATAGGAATAGTGACCAATATATTGAATATTTAGACATCTGGATATTTAGATATTAATTGAATTGAACGCAGCTTCAAAATTTTTCTATCTTAGAAACCTCGTTTGTTTTAGTACCGTTTAATTTTAATACTGACGTTTGTGTGGTCATGATATGATTGTTGAAGACTCGCTTTATTTCGATATTTTTTCGGCAAAATTATAGATTACAGATATAAATTATTTCATTTTAATTTACAGGTACTGGAGAGCCAGCAACATGTGCAACAGTGGTCGTGGCGTTTGCAATCAGAGAAGCTATAGTTCAAGCAAGACAAGAGTCTGGGATCCCCACCACGCAGTGGTTTGATATTGGTAAGTGTATATTATGTTTGTTTATCAGCAAGCGTTTCGTAGGGAAAAGACTTGGACAAACTAATTGTTATACTCCGAAAATCAAGTGTTTAAGTGAAATTTATAGGAGAGGCTTATGTTTAACAGTGGGCTGCTTTTAATAAGTTATGTTGAAGTACTCTGTTACAACGTTATGTTGTACTTTGTCATCATTGAATCAGATATTAACGCAAGCATATTATTTTTATTTACAGATGGGCCAAGCACGACCGAGAACATATGTCTGGCAATAAACACAAATACAAGAGATTTCAAATTTTATTGAGATGAGAAGTTTTCTGCTTTATTTTATGATAAGTATTAGCTATGCATACATGGGAATTTTTGGACAAAAAATAAAGTGCAATAAGGAAGAAATACTATACTGAAATTTATTGGGTTGAGAAAATAAATTTATATTTAGAGGCTTATAGTTACCTACAGTGGCTGTGAATAACGTTGATTTATTTTTTTCGATTGTTGGATATAGAAATCATAGTTATAAGTGTAGAAAAACTTTTTCTGAAATCGCCAACTTGCCTGGATTTCTCTAAGATTAATTGTACTCGTGTCTTCCCTGTATGAGTCGACATCTTCGTCTTGTAATAAACCAGTTACAGATAGGTTGGTATAATTACTTAAGTACACATAAAACGATGTCGATAATTTCAAAGTGACAGATAAAGATTAGTCTAATGATGTCATTTGTCTTTCTTGTAATAAAATTAAAATAATTGAAGTAATTACCTTTTCGAATGTTCTATCTCGTAAGTAAAGCAATTAAGATTGGGAAAATGTAGGATTATGTAAAAATAATATAGCTGCAAGAATTTATTGTTATTTTTGTTACATTAGGCTCTGAAGAAAAATCGTTCTCGTATGCGTATGTTAGCGTTAGAAATTATATTATGTTCTAAATGTAGATAAGTAAATCTGGCTACTAGGATATCGTTACATTGCATCATTATCTAGTTTTAAAATCTGTAGTAAAACTAAGTATACATTTATTAATAATTTAGTTATAATAAAATGATGTGTGTAAAATATTTTTTTTCTAGTGTGATAGTTAACCAATTAACAATTAGAAGGATTATTATTTTTGTTAAAAGTATATTTTACAATGAACATATATTCTTTAAATAAAGAGAAATATTACGTTACCGTTTATGTAATATGTTTTATTATTTATATAATTTTCGAAATAACTTTGAAACCAATAAAGAATGAAGGAAAATATTAACACAGTATTTGCCCAACTACGCCAAGAGGAAGGTTATGTTTTTTGAGCGTACACGTTATGTCAGTATGTATATTTCCTTAGCACTATAGCCTAAACGGCTTGTTGCATTTTAGCTTGAGAATTGTCGTTAGATTAGTCTTGGTTGTGAGAGTGATACTGGGTAGGTCAAATAACAAAAAAAAAAACCGGGCAAGTGCGAGTTGGACTCAAAGAGTAGTAGTATCCCCGATTTGCTAGTTATAGGTCGCGGGTCCAAACCCAGCCAGGATTACCAGCATTACTTTGTGTAACTTATTTCATTACTATTTTGAATTCATGACCTACACTCGTAAGTCGGGCCCGTTACCACAGGGAAATCATTGCTCTAAAATTAAGTTACAATATTGTTTACTTTAAAAGACCACTATTAACAGATAGAGAAGGATGCCTAATCCACATCCATTGCTTTTTCGATAACGTCAATCCAGTTCCCACCCAATACAGACCTCTGCACACCGCTCCACCGTGCACAGGCCTAGTGATGAAGGAATATGAGCGTCAATACATTATACGGATTGGATGCACTACAAGATTGGATAGGCGTTTGAATTTTCAGCTCCTGTGCGTATGCAATAAGTTCGCTGAATCGTTCGTTTTAAGCTCCTC
Source organism: Mythimna impura (assembly GCA_905147345.3). NCBI lineage: Eukaryota > Metazoa > Arthropoda > Insecta > Lepidoptera > Noctuidae > Mythimna > Mythimna impura. The sequence continues at coordinate 28,456,912 of LR990349.1, read as the reverse complement.
TATCTGTCGTTTTGTGAATATTTTTTAAGGGGATGCAACTTGACATAATTATGTACATTTTCACTGTTTTTCATACAACCGCTTTTACGCGATTATGGCGTTATTACACATTTTTCATTAGATATTTTGAAAACACAGTATCTTGTGGATACTATTTAGGCTTCTATTGAAATCAATTTATTTATTTTTTGTGTAAAACTAATCTAGTAAAGACCTCTGAAAATCTGCTATTTTGCATGAACTTTGACACTTCATAATTTACTCAAAAATAAAAAAAGTACAAAATATATAACAATAGAAGCCTTGCAAATATAATCGATATTCTGAATAATGACAATTTTTCTTCATAAACTTTTAAGGGTTTGAAAAAATCACATATTTCCTGGAACAAGTTTTGTAAAATATTCGAGTAAATCATGGAATTACCGAATGCTAACAGAGTTTTCAGGCGTTATCTCTCTTTTTTCGCGTTGCCTTTTTGTCAAACATCGCGTTGGATTGCGTTCGATAAAGTAACAAGCTTTTAAACCATGCTCGATGTTGACGATTGGCGAGTGAAAAAGGACCCTCTTAAGGAAAACAATTGTACCTAGTAAGCTAAATAATGATGATGTTCTAATAGCAAGACTCACTTCATCACAAACTAATTATTCCTCACAAATTACTTATTTATTTATTTATTTTTAAAGAAATCTTGCATAGAAACATTCCCTGTCATCTTCAAAAACACTAAAAATTTAAAAATAACTTTAACCCTTTATAGGACGGCTCATACAAAGTGGCCAGTAAACTGGACGATCACTTTAAGGTCGATAATTCAAAGACTTTTCTAATAATGTTGAACCTTAACCTTACCTTACCTTGTTGGTTTTAAACGATAACCAATAAAGCACGCTGGCCTTTTAACTAGCCAGTGTTCAAGGACGTCACATGCAATGCAAAATTCGCGCCTTTTTTTACGGTGGCCTGTCAACTGGCCACTGCGCATACCTGCACTAGTATTTGTTGTCATCACAAGTAGACGTCAAGTATTTCGGAGTGTAGTGCAAGGAAAAAACATGTCTTTGTAAAAAAGGTGAGTAAAACGATTTGGTTATAGTATAAACTTTCTTATTGTGTACAAATATAATCGAGTATCATAAAATAAACAATGTTATTTTGCCATTAAAACCAGACAGGTGTGTTGAAAAAATCTAACTTAGAAATTACACATGTGTGTTGGAGGTAGTCTCATAAGTATATATTTCGATTAATGCTTATCAATTACATAATTTTATACCAAGTCTATAGTCTATTTTTAGGATAAAATAGTGCAATAAGCATAAATATACGGGTTCGGTAGTTATAGCTTATTATCGTAATTTTTGAGGTATTTTTTCATATCGAAAAATGTCGATTTGTAGGTACGTATAGTTATTGTGTTTTCATTCTCGTTTTTCTGTTGTTTTAGAAAGAATTTTAGCACACAGGATCTGGAGATGCTGAGTGAAGATCAATGGGCAGAAATTGTGGCCATTACTGATGACCAGGCCATCCATTCTGATATTGGTGGTGATTCCGACGCTGATGATTGTTTTGACGATATTGTCTCGAATACTAGCAGCTTTAGTACCCGTAGTTATAGTCATCAATCATTGTCTTCTTCAGAACTCCCACACGGATCTGGATCTCCGCAAATTCCTCCACCAGCTTCTCCACCACAGCCTTCACCACAACCCCCAACAGCACCGCCACATCCCTCACTGCCTCTGCTATCACCGCCTATCCAAATTATCCTTTTCTTTTGAATTTTGAACACCACATTAGTAATTTTTAATTTTTTGTTAAATTTAATAATAATTTAGAGGAGAAAACACTTTGATATTGATTTTTTATGTTTTTAGACTAAGAAGAAGAAATACTAAAATTTTGTTTGAAATGATACGCTAATTATGTTATTTTTTTTGAGACTGATTAAAAGCTAATTATGAAATATACAGAAATTACATTTTATTACGTAAAACGTAACCAGTTTTTATGTATCCAGTTTACAGGCCAGTGATTATACAGGGAGAGTTACTGATGCAGAACGGTCGGTGGTCAGTATACTGGCCACTAGTTTTTTTGGGTTTTCTCGGAAAATAACAACTTTCTGAAAAATATATCATTACATATTATTATAAATAACAGTACTGGATATAATTTCATTTAAAATCATCATAAATTTAAAAAAAAAAGTAAGGTGTGCGTTAAAGGGTTAATTTCGGAATTTAGTGTTACTGGTTTTTTTTATTTGACCAATAAAAAACTTTTTAGTTGCGATACACTTACTATATAAACAGAGTGCCTATTTCTCATGATAATTCCAATTAACGCAAACACTGCTACGTTAAATTGTTTAATTTATGAAGTTCCTGTGTCTACTTTCCACTATCTGGCTCCATCATCACATCAGTTCGATAGTACCTTATAGCCAAAGTGCATCGCATGACAATTCTAATAAGCCCAAACACGGCTAGGATACATTGATTAATTACGGAGTTCCTGTGGCTACCTTCCGGCTCCATCATCAGATCAGTTCGATAGTACCTTATAGCCAAAGTGCATCTCATGACAATTCTAATAAGTCCAAACACGGCTCGGTTACATTGATTAATTACGGAGTTCCAGTGCCTACCTTCCGGCTCCATTATCATCATCAGATCACTTCGATGATACCATTTTCAACGTAACTATTCAGAACCATTCATTTATTTGTATTGTCATAATCGCTTAACTATCTTCATTGTGATATCTATGCGAGTGCGAAGTTCCGTTGACCATTTCTGGTCTTTTTCGTCAGTTCCACTTCATCAAATGTTACTTTTTGACTGTAAATGCTTAAGTTCTCGATGAAAACACCAGAATCACTATATAGTTGCCTATAATATTTGAGGAGTTCCCTCGATTTTGCCAAGATTCCTTCATCAGATCCCGACTTGGTGACTATGGGACCATTTGGGAAGTATACCCTTTCCAACAAAAAATAATTTTTCAAATCGGTTGGCAAGCGACGAAGTTATGCGCGAACAAACATAAAAAAATAAGTGTGGCACTCGGGGACTGCCGCGGTAAAGCTATTGCATAGCATTTTGTATCAACTTATGCAATTATAATTATTTATTTATTTTATTTATGCAGTATTTCTTTTTCTTTGATATTAATTCAAGTTACACTTTTTGAGCGTGGTGACCGATAAGAAAACAATTTTTTTTCTTTCTTGTTTACTTTCATAAATTGATTGATTAAATTGTCATAAATTGCTACCAGTATGTTCAGTTGTTATCATAGAACATTACTATAATCTATTATAATACAAAAAGACTATTTTGTTTGACCGAGATTTGAACTCGAGGCACGATGATAACATAGGTAGAACGCTGTACCAATGCGCCACACAGGTCGTTAACGACTTTTCTAAAATAGGTGTTCGGTCTCTGTCGGCCTTAAAGCCACACCTCCGTGCCCGTCGGAGTGGGGAGCGTGAGGTATATTTTTCGTTACGGAATTTCTGGATTCGGTCACCGCGCTCAAGGCCCGCGATAGAAGCTATGCAATAGCTTAAAAAAATACAAACATCCGAATTGAGAACCTCCTCCTTTTTTAGAAGTCGGTTAAAAATGCTTGGCTCAATGCTGGTCCAGTTCCACTACCACTAGGGTGTACAAATTGATTAGCTTGTATTTTTTTTTAAATGTTTTTGGAATTTGAAACTAACCTAAAGTGAGTACCACTTTTTTAGAAGTCGGTTAAAAACCGAAAAAACCTTCTGTGCTGGTTGCTGTGCTTCGTTTCGCAGGTTCGATTTCTATATGTAACAAATATTTGTACGGTCTAAAAATAGTAGTTCTATGCGTGAGTGTCTTGCGTTATGTGAGTTTAAATGTTGGCAAAGTAATTAAAAAAAAAAAACCGACAGCGTAAAAATAAGGAACTTAAAATAAAAACTAAAAAGAAAAAATGAAACAAATTCAGTCCAGAAGTGTAAACAGCAATTTACGAGTAATTATTAAAACATTGAAATCATTTCATAATACACACATCAAATAATACATTCTAATACGGAACTTTGGAATATGCTTTGAATCTTGAATCTATGAAAAACAGTGAAAATGTATATTAAGCTGCATCCCCCTAAAAATAAAAAGTAAAACGAAACTATAGGCGTTTGTAATATTGAGGGTAAGCAGAGAAAGTAACCCAGTAAACCAACCGCTTTGAACAAAATGCTGTCTTTTATTTCCTTGACGTGAACTTGCACGTTTATCAAGGCATGTTAATTTTAATTACGGTTTTTATGTATCTGCGTGCAAAAATAAATATTGTATAACATACGGGACGATACTTTTTTTTTTTCGTTTGGAGTACGGGACGATACTGTGTTTTGTAAAGCGCAGAGTTTTAAATACAAAAACTGTTTTTGCAGCTTTATTAGGGTTCTGTAGACGAAGGGTGCCATTGGGACCCAATTACTAAGCCCCCGCAGTCCGTCCGTCCGTCAATGACTGTATCTCATAAATCGTAAGAGGTTTTTTTTTAGGTGGGAAAATCATATAATAACAAATCACGCCCTTGGGTGGCGCGTCAGACTTTTACTGACTAAAAACCCACTCCTGTTCCTTCGTTGCCTTCGTCCCAGGGCCCCGGGTTTCATTTCACACTACCCATGGCCCCAGTAGGCTTTGACCCTGCTGGGTCCCTACGATTTGCTGACATCTCCCTGAGGCACGCTGGAATAATACGCGCCGTCGACGACTTGGGCTCAATCCGGACGTTTACCGGACGGTCGGACGGCGGCCTACCCATTGCCCGCCGTCCGCAAGCCCGCGCCTACGGTGGCCGGAAATCGGGATCGGAATCCCGGTGGCAAATCGTAAGAGGTAGGCAATAAAATTATCATATATAGTGGATTTTTATAAAATTAAATAATAATAATAAATGTTGTTTATTAATGGTATCTAGGCCCAAAAATTGTTAGTAACCGAATTCTTAATAATTATGTTAGTAAACAAAACAAAACATTAAATTAGCCACAGAGAAATAAATAAATAGATTAGTGTCATTTGACTGGTCAACATGGATTAGATGAAATGGAAATGGTTGTCTCACGCCATGGCGGTACCAGTACCGCCACCACGGTGCACCAACATCTTCAGGATGCTGTTTGAACTCGACCGCGCCATTGTCAGAATCGAATTGATCTTTTTTAGAATCATCGCGAAAAAGTCTTCAGTATGCGCAGATGCGAACATACCCGACGCACTACAATAACGCGGCAACCCAACAACATCCTGAAACAGTTATACTACATATATAGGTCCTGTACACGCAGGACGTCTAGCGATCTCTTGGTATGCCTGACACACAGGCCGCTCGTATAGAAGGATTGGCAATACGATTTAAACAGTGTAATATTGACTTCCTTACTACAACGCGCAAACCTGTGTATCAACATATTAGCCCGGACCGCCAACGTCCTGCGCTCACGATCTCCGAGGTCACCGTTCTATATATTATTATTATTATCAAATTCAGTTCATTACAATTCAAATTAAATAAAATCAATCAATATGAAAAACAACACAAATTAAATTAATTGAAATTAAAACAAAATAAATACATAAATTTAAATTTAGTCCCCTACATTTCCGGTATATCATCAAAATTACATTTAATTCATTTTATGTGAAAAAAAATACAATAAACCAGGTTTATAACCGGGTTGGATGCACCTTCTTCCCGGGGCCTCAAAGTAGACATTCTTCTTAACATTGTTCACGAGGCCATGGCTAGTGACATATCGCTTACACACACACAACAGCTCCCAGGCCGAGGCAGCTGTTGGGCCCACCATGTCGTCTGCATAACTTAGGTTAATAACCTAAGATGAGAACACAATCATCATGATGATGTGTTAATCATCATCATTTCAGCCGAAAGACGTCCACTGCTGGACATAGGCCTCCCCCAAGCTTCTCCACAACGACCGATCCTGTGCGTCTCGCCTCCACCGCACTCCCGCGACTCTCACCAGGTCGTCAGTCCACCTTGTGAGAGGCCTTCCGACGCTGCGCCTTCCGGCGCGCGGTCGCCACTCTAGAACCTTTTGGCCCCATCGACCATCTGTTCTACGAGCAATGTGCCCTGCCCACTGCCACTTTAGTTTGGCGATTCTTCAGGCTATGTCGGTGACCTTGGTTCTCCTGCGGATATCTTCATTCTTTATGCGATATATATTAACACATACATTATCTAAAATATTAAAGGTGTTTTCCATACAAGTAACGTTATTTTGTTGGCATTTTTTACTTTCTTTTTTAGGGTTCCGTGTTTAAGTTGGAAAAACCGGAACCATTTTAACACATCCTCCTGCTTCACCTAGAGCGAGAGAAGTTATGAGGTGGTGGCCGCATGCGTGAGGGGACAGACATCCTCAGGCCCCAGCCACCGAGAACCCGACCCCGACTTCCAATCACCATAGGCGTGGGCTTGTGGACGACGAGCAATGAGTATAGCTAGCCATCCAGCCATCCGGTAACTGTCCGGACCGAGCCTAAGTCGTCGACGGCGCGTAGTGTTACAAACGCGCCTTAAAGTGATGTCAGCAAAACCGTAAGAGCCCAGCAGGGCCGAAGCCTACTGAGACCATGGGTTGACTGCCGAAAGGGAAATCCGTAGTTCTGAAACGCAAGGGCAAAGAAGAAACATGGGTGTGGTTTTACCCTGTTATGTAGGTACATCTTTCGTTTTGTATTTTTATTATGAAAAATTTATACGTAGCGCCAGCAGACCAGGCCCCCTAGCCAAGTTACGATCGTTTCGTTTGCGCCGAACGCCTCGAGTAGCCCACGCCTCCGATTCCTTTGTTCTGACGTCATCTCAACGCTCAGTCACGTGGTCAGAACAAAGGAACCGGAGGCGTGGACTACTCGAGGCGTTCGACGCAAACGAAATGATCATAACTTGGCTAGGGGGGCAGATCAGCTTGCTAACTCTGTATATGATACAGGCTTTGCCCAGTTTGGGACCCTTTGCTAACCTATTAATTCCTAAAGATTCTTAAAAAGTTAAAAAAGTAATTGTATAAAAACTGTGAATGTTTCAATGATTTATTCATTGAAACATTCACAGTCACAGTAAATAAAATAATTAAATAAAGTTTTAGTCAGTAAAAGTGTGACACGCCCTCCCACTCCGCCATAGAGCGCGAGACGTCATTGGATGATTTCCTTTCTCAAAAAAAAAAACCTATTAAGGTCTTTTTTACATAACGTGTAGGATGACAACAGGACGAAAATAGGTATCTATAAGACGAGAGAAAGGGATAGGTAGCTATATTGTATGAATCCGTCAGTTATCACCCGCACAACTAAGTGCCAAACTTAAGTGGCGATGGGCAGGGCACATTGCTCGTAGAACAGATGGCCATTGGGGCCGAAGGGTTCTGGTGTGACAACCGCGTACCGGAAGACACAGTGTTGGAAGGCCCCCTACAAGGTGGACCGATGACCTGGTGAAGGTTGCGGGAATCCGATGGATGCGAGACGCACAGGACCGTTCATTGTGGTGACATTTGGGGGAGGCCTATGTCCAGCAGTGGACGTCTATCGCCTGAAATGATGATGATGATCATTCGCACCATCCTATAGCAATTGTAGTGTAAGGAATACATGAAAGATGTTATAAATGTGTTACGCTTGAATAATACACATTTATGTACATGTAGTTAAGTACTAATTAATAATCAAGACAACGTTGCCGTTGCTATCAAAATAATTGTTGAGTTTGCATGTTAAGTTTTGCTCATGATTGCGGAAGGATACCTACACTGCAGCCAAGTGAAACAGAAGATTAAATACCTAAATAATAAAAAATGGCTTATTTTATTTATTAGGGAAAACAAACAATAATACATAGAGTATTACACAAAGAAAGGCTTTGAAATAGTTTTGCACATGTGATATCAACAACGTTCTCCACATATAAAAACGTGAGACATTTGGTATGCAAAGCGGTGTAATTTTTTTTAATGGATAGCGAAAAGTTAAGAGGACCCTTCTCCGCTAGTTTTTCGTCAACATCGAGCATGGTTTAAAAAAGCTTGTTACTTCATCAAACCTAATCCAACGCGATGTTTGAGGAAAAGGCAACGCGATAAAAACTTAAAAAAAAAAAAATAACCGACTTCACTAAAAAAAACACTAAAAGGATCAAAATAACTTTAATTTCGGCTGTCGGTGTTTCTCGGTATTGTTTGTTTCTTATTTAACACCGACTTCCGAAATTAAAGTTATTTTGATCCTTTTAGTGTTTTTTTTTAGTGAAGTCGGTTATTTTTTTTTCTAAAAAGTTTTTATTTCACACTTTTTAGTTGCGATACACTTATAAACAGAGTGCCTATTTCTAATGACAATTCCAATTAACCCAAATACTGCTAGGTTACATTGTTTTATTATAAAGTTCCTGTGTCTACCTTCCTCCTTCCGGCTCCATCATCAGATCAGTTCGATAGTACCTTATAGCCAAAGAGCATCTCACGACAATTCTAATAAGCCCACACACGGCTAGGATACATTGATTAATTACGGAGTTCCTGTGCTTACCTTCCGGCTCCATCATCAGATCAGTTCGATAGTACCTTATAGCCAAAGTGCATCTCATGACAATTCTAATGAGTCCAAACACGGCTAGGTTACATTGATTAATTACGGAAATCCAGTGCCTACCTTCCGGCTCCATCATCATCATCAGATCACTTCGATGATACCATTTTCAACGTAACTATTCAGAATCATTCATTTATTTGTATTGTCATAGTCGCTTAAGTATATCTTCAATGTGATATCTATTTGAGTATGAAGTTCCGTTGACCATTTCTGGTCTTCTTCATCAGTTCCACTTCATCAAATGTTACTTTTTGACTGTAAATGCTTAAGTTCTTGATGAAAATACTAAAATTACCATAGGGTTGCCTATAATTTTTGAGGAGTTCCCTCGGTTCCTCATGGATTCCATCATCAGAACTGGATTTTGAAAAAAATGGGACCAATCTGTAAGCATATCCTATAAAGGGAAAAAAAATTTTGCAAATCGGTCCATAAACGACGGAGTTCTGAGGTAACAAACATAAAAAAATAATAATAATAATGATGATAAAAAAATAAAAATAAAATATAACCGAATTGATAACCTCCTCCTTTTTTTTGAAGTCGGTTAAAAAAAGAGAGATAACGCCTGAAAATTCTGTTAGCATTCGGTAATTCCGTGATTTACTCGAATATTTTACAAAACTTGTTACAGGAAATACGTGTTTTTTAAAGCCTAAAATTTTTTGAAAAAACATTGTCGTCATTCAGAATCTTGATTAAATTTGCAAGGTTTCTATTGTTATACTTTTTTGATTTTTTAAATTTTTGAGTAGATTATGAAGGGTCAAGGTTCATGCAAAATAGCAGATTTTCAGAGGTCTTTACTGAATGAGTTTTACACAAATTTATTAATTGATTTCAATAGAAGCCTATGCAAGATCTGGAGAGTGGCTGCTCTTAAGAGCATCCAACTCGACATACATTTTTACTGTTTTTCATACAACCGCTCTTATGCGATTATGACGTTATTACACATTTTTCATTAGATATTTTGGATACGCACTGTCTTGTGGATATTATCTAGGCTTCTATTGAAATCAATTTATAAATTTGTGTAAAACTAATCCAGTAAAGACTCCTGAAAATCTGCTATTTGGCATGAACTTTGACCCTTCATAATGTACTCAAAAATTAAAACATTCAAAAAAATATAAAAATAGAATCTCTGCAAATTTAATCAAGATACTGAACGATGAATTTTTTTTCCAAATTTTTTACAGTTTTTAAAAAAGCACGTGTTTCCTGGAACAAGTTTTGTGAAATATTCAAGTTAATGACGGTATTGCCGAGTGCCAGCAAAGCTTTCTGGTATTATCTTCGTTTTGCATTGCCTTTTTATTAAACATTGCGTTAGATGAACCGGCAAGCTTTTAAACCATGCTCAGGTTGACGATAGACGAGTGGGGTAAGGCCCTCTTAACCATCAGATCAAGTATAACGTAACGTCAAAAAATAACTTGTATTAATTGCCAAAATTAGTAAATTATTACCAAAATTAGATATGCTTTTTAGCGTGATTTTAGAACCAAAAATAATTCAACTTTTTTATTTATTTATTTGGATCTCCAACAAAGGTCACACAGATGCAATAGTAATCATTGGGCATGGGGTCCTTTAACTTGTGCTCCTTCAGTTACAGGAGACCACAGCATGCATATATAAGTAGGTGAAATATTAAAAATTTACAAAAAAGTACCAAACAGATAAGACAAAAAACACCTTCAAATAACTTATGTCAAATTAAAACAAAAAAAAAATAAAACTAAAAAATGAGGGTCAACATACAATGATACATTAGTCATTGGTCAATTTAAATTAAAACTGAATTAAACAAGGGTGACAATAATAATAAATAGGTTAATTTGAATTAATATTATGAATTTAAAAATTAGTAACATCATCATCATCTTCCTGCCCTTGTCCCGTGTTATTTGGGGTCTTCAATCATGAAAATTATGACTATAAAATATTAATTAGAAATGTAAATTAGAATAAAAATAATAAAATTATAAAATTAGACTTAAGGTGATTTATAATGGTAAGCGATGATGTGACCGACGATGGAGTACGCTTGCCTAGAAGTAACTTGTCTCCAAATTATGAAATCCAAATTAATGACCACAAAAGAATTAACAGTATTTTAATATAAAATGACATCAAAATAAATAACATCTAATCCTACAAAAGTAAATTATTCCAGATGATTATACAGGTTGAATAACCCCGCTTGGCAGGGCTTCTATTTTGGACTGGATGTAAAAAAAGTAGTCACGACTATTAACTTAATTTATTCGAGTCGAATAGTTCTATGCATAAATTTGGTAATCCATTTAGGTTCCTTATGTGCAGTCATGCTAAAAGACTAGAACCATATTGTAATTTAAGGTTTTATTTTTTGGTTTAGGTTCAAGTTTCTTGCTGTTTGGTCTATACTTTAGGTAATATAGAGGTTCTTTTCGATGATCAATAAATTCGTCCCCAAAAAAAATTGCTCTTATTATTTAGATAGCTTGACAGACATTGCCTTGAGTTCAAAGATAAACTATACTTATATTATTAATGTGAAAGTAACTTTCGTCTGTCTGTTACACTTTCAAACTTAAAAAACAAATGAAGAAAGTAAGCTTGAAGCCCAAGAAAAAATATAGACTTTTTAATCTGGTTTCGACTTCGTGTCTGCAATAACCAGTATTCACCCGGGCGAAATCGCGGGCACAACATGCTATTCCGGTTATAACATTCAGTTTTATTTTTTCATTATTTACAAATATCACTCAATTTCAAGTGATGCACTTATCAACGTGAGCAGTGGTGGCCGAGTGGTAACGGCCCCGACTTACGAGTTATAGGTTGCGGGTCTAAACCCAGCCAGGCGCATTACTTTGTGTAATTTATTTCATCACCACTGGTCTCAAAATGGAAAACATCGTGAGGAAACCGGCATGTCCTAGAACCTTAAATTCGAAGATCTGTGACATTCACCAACCCGCACTGGGCTCGAGTGGTGGATTACGGCCCATTCCCTCTCCTAGAGAGGAGGCCTAAGTCCTAATAGTGGGAACATTATAAAGCCGACTACGCTTTACTATGCTACTTATCAACGAATTTCACAGTATTTTATTTATTTAGGATAGATGGATAAACGTTTATTTTGTTTTGCAAAGAAGGTAATTAGTCACACCACTTGAACATCATTTTTAATCGAATTCAAAAAAGGTGGGAATCTAAATTGGGTTTCATATCTTTATTTTCTTCTTTTGTTACCTGAAAACTCAGTAATTTATAAACCCATTTGTTAAAATATTTTATTACCTTCTTGAAAGGACTTCAAGATTGATTTTTTTTTTTTGTCAAAACTCATTTCTGATGACTGAATCTCTCGTGCATAGAATTGAGGGAACTTCTCAAATATAATAGGCACACATAATTATGTCACATAATTATAGCGATTTTGATATTTTAATCAAGAATTCGAGTATTTACATTCCACCGTAGGCGCGGGCTTGCGGACGATGAGCAATGGGTAGCTCGCCGTCCGACCGTAACTGTCCGGACTAAGCCCAAGTTGACGACGGCACATAGTGTTCCACGCGCGCCTCAAGGAGAGGTCAGCAAACAGAGGGGCCCAGCAGGGTCGGAAGTCAGTTGTATTATTTTGTAAAGTTTTTCATCATAAGTTTTTACCTACTATGTTTTATTTTTCATAATTTAATTTTGAATAAACAATTAAACAGAATCATTTTCCATGACGTTTGCTGTAGACCCTACCTTAGCCACGAATGCGGAAAGTAAGGATAAGTCCACACTGTTATCACGATCTTTCTTCTTCTTCAGAAGGATTCTTCTAAAAAGGTTCTTGAATCGCTGGTTTTCTCTTCACTCAAAGTTTTTGGACCCAGTATGTTGATCACGATAACTAATAATAAAATAAAAATGCAAATGTGAGTTTTATTATTTAACATGTATTTATTAATCGATTGATCATAATGAAATTCAGCATACACGTTTATTTATTTAAATGATAAATTATATTTAAGTTAAAGTTTAAAAAACACATTTTTTTTCGTCAATTTTTTTAATCCTTTATTCACAGAAAAGTACAAAAGGCGGACTTAATGCCTTAAGGGGATGCAACTCGACATACATTTTTACTGTTTTTCATACAACCGCTCTTACGCGATTATGACGTTATTACACATTTTTCAGTAGATATTTTGGAAACACAGTATCTTGTAAATATTGTCTAGGCTTCTATAGAAATCAAAACATATATTAGTGTAAAACTAATCTAGTAAAGACCTCTGAAAATCTGATATTTTACGTAAACTTTGTCCCTCCATAATGTGTTTATATATTAAAAATATAAAAAAGTATAAGAATAGAAGCGTTGCAAATTCAATCAAAATTCTGAATGACGATATTTTTTTTTTTAACTTTTAAGGGTTTAAAAAAAAACACTTATTTCTTGCAACAAGTTTTGTAACATATTCGAGTAAATCAAGGAATTATCAAATACTAACAGAGTTTTCAGGCGTCTCGCTCTCTTTTTTCTCGTAGCCTTTTCATCAAACATCGCGTTGGATTGCTTTAGATGAAGTAACAAGCTTTTAAACCATGCTCGATGTTGACGATAGGCAAGTGAAAAAGAACCCTTCTAAGGCATTTTCTACCAGCCAACCTTTGGGTGATGCAGAGACAAATTGTCGTGCAATATTAAACAAACTTTATTTTATACAAATTATAGATCTTTAAACTATAAATAATTATAATATAAATACCTATATGTACTCAAACGAGAAAGTAAAACAATACACGAATATACTGAAACCATTGGAGCATGTTGTGAAACACAAAAATTATTTTTCATCACAATATTTAGCAATATTGTGATGAAAAATAATAAAATTTATTTTATTATTTTTGTACACATAGGGGAACAGTTATAGAAAATTGTATTATGAGTACAAAAGAAAACTGTGATTCTTTGTGGATATTCTATATTCTTTGCTATGATTAACCTGTATGCGGAGTCCATACAGAGACATTCGCTACCCTTGGCGACTCGTGTCAAAGTTGTTAAATAATTTCAACAACGTGTTAAATAACAATATTTTTTATAATGCATATAAACTCGCCTTAATGTTTTAAATTTCTTTGAACAGTCACGTTCTTGAACGCAATCAAACGTCGTATGTTTACAAGTTTTCAGTGTTCACTGCAGTTTCTCGAGTGCTGGTTAACACTCACGCAGTGGCTGTCAGTGGGTGAAGAGTCAGTGTTATCATGGACAGAGTCTGTTTTAAAATTAATGGAGTTGATTATTCGGGTAAGTCGAGCAAAACTTTTAAATAAATTAGATTTTGTCGAAATCAAGTTGACTGTTGAAAAAAACCAGTGATTTTTTTTATTGGCTCCAGTCCCAGCAGTGGGAACATTATAAATCTGATGATGCTATTATTATGCACAGTGTAAAAGAATAGCAAGTCAATCTAAAAAACTTCATTTCAAATTAATTTGTAGTATTGTTAAAATCTGTGTTGGTTTGTATGTCTTATACAATTTAGGAGTCGTGGGTTCAAATGAATCAGAATAATTACGAAAACGAAAAAAATAATAAAAAGAGTCTCCATGATCTGTTAGTAGACACTACTACTCTATAAAAGACTTCTTAATGGACAAATCACTGCTCCAATTTAGCCCCCCTCAGTCATGATGTGTTCAGCTTACTGATGTGTACCTACCTACCTTAATTTGTTTCGTTTGGTTTTATCTTTTTATTTTTATGTGATATATTATAATTTGTAAAAATAATGTACCTATATTCCTATATGACTATTGTATGCCCCAAGGGCAGGACGTAGCTGATCTATTTAATTATTTAAGACCTGTATTATGTTCAAACCTATGATCCACAATAAAGATATTGAAATTGAAATTGAAGATTAATAAATTAACATTTAACATGACTATAATTAAAAACGAAACTAAATTAAAAGATATAGCGTGTTTTATTTACATACAGCAAGTAGGGCTTTTATCTGTACGTAAGTTGCTTAGAAGAAATTGAACAATAATGATTTTACAATTGTAGTAATTTAATTTGTATTTAAGTGACAGTCGACACAGACATCGCTTGCGGTCTATAATTAGACTTTTATCTGTTTTAGTAGAACTTTTTTCGAGTTAGAGATATACTAAGAAAATGCTACCGGGTATAAAAATCATAATTGGACTAAAACTTAAGAAAAGGTTGTACTAATTTTGTACTTATTTAAACCCTTGGAAATTCACAAATATAAAAGAAATCACCATGAAAAAATATTTTATTAAAATTGACCATAAGACCCACCTCTGGGTACAAATCAATACATAATATAAATTAGTCTAGGCTTTAATTAGTTAGGCTCGATAACAAAAAAAACACGAATCAGACCCTAACTTACGATTTCAAACGTGTATATCTACGAGATTTCATTACGGAAATATTTGAAAGTTGTATAAATCAAGCATGTTTTTAAGAGGTTATTGCTTTTATCTATAAAAATAAAATCGCATAAATAATCGTGAAATCAGCATAGATTCGGGCAAAACCCCTACAGAATACTCTGGTCTCTCTAAAACCGACTCTTAACTAAAATAAAATAAAAATACACAAGACATTGACGGGGTCCGTCAGGGCTAATACCTGCCTGGGTGGTGGTACTATTCGAAAGAGTTCAGACGATCAACACCTTAGCAAATAAAATTAATCTGTGTATTACATGTGTTGTAGTTGTAAGTAACATTAGTGAAATATCGATTTTTTTTCATTGATTTTGTCAGGTAATATTGCGTAGGTAGACATACCACGCAATAGTATGTACAACGGCATCATTCTATTAATTGGTAACTGTGATGCAAACCAGGAAGAATTGCTTGGCCATTTGTACGGTGGCTATTGATTGTGTTTTAAGCGATAGCTATATTCACGACTTTACACGTGTGACAGTGTTGCGTATGCCAAGTATGTTTTTAAATCATCTGTTTTCAAGCATATGCAAGAGCCTAGATATCATAATGCGTAGCCTTCGTGGCATACGGTGGCTCAGTTTGTTTCAAAAGAAGAATAACATACCTTTAATATAAAATTTATTTGAACTTATGATTCCAAGTCAATCCAATGATATAATACTTCAAAGCAACCCGTTTTAAAAATCTCCAATTTCATAGGTAAAGACCTATTATTATAATATAAAAGGAGAAACTGACTGACTGACATATCAACGCACAGCCGAAACTACTGGGACTAGGAGCGTGAAATTTTGCAACAAGGGTTCCTTGTATGACATAGGCGAGCACTAAGAAAGGATTTTCTAAAATTCACTCGCTAAGGGGATGAAGCGGGGGTCCAAAGTTTGTATGGAGAAACCTACAATCACGTGAGCGAAGGCGCGAGCAGAAGCCAGTCTATATGTATAAAAGGAGAAACTGACTGACTGACATATCAATGCACAGCCGAAACTACTGGGACTAGGAGCGTGAAATTTTGCACAAAGTTTCCTTTTAGGACATAAGCGAGCACTAAGAAGAGGTTCAAAGTTTGTATGGAGAAACTTACTTAGACGCGGGCGAAGCCGCTGGCAGAAGCTAGTTGCTAATAAAACAGGTATCAATGAGAAAAAAAAGTTCAGTAGTTTTATGCACTTATTATGTGTAGCCACTTGAATAGGTCCTAGGTTATGGGCTCTATGTCTCCAAAATATGCACAGTTCTTCTAGCTTAGGGATGTAACGCAGTTACAAGTCAAAGACAAAAACACGAGTTACCATACCTACTTATATTATTTGCTGATATATTCTATACTAACTGCTTTCAGCGGCTTCGCCCACGTGAAAGTTATATACTATTCCAGGACATGGTCTACTCGTGTACCAAATTTCATAGAGATCCGTTCAGCCGTTTAAGTGTGAAGGAGTAATAAACATACCTACACACTTGCATACAAACTGTAGCGTTTATAAATATATAGATATAGATATCTTGTTTTATTTTACTATAATAATTATGTTCCATTCAGTCAAAATAAAATAATTTTATTATACAGATCTAATGTAGCAATAATAATAATCTCATCTTCATCATCATCATCATTTCAGCCGAAAGACGTCCACTGTTGGACATAGGCCTCCCCGAAATGTCACCACAATGACCGGTCCTGTGCGTCTCGCATCCATCGGATTCCCGCGACCCTCACCAGGTCATCGGTTTACCTTGTGGGAGGCCTTCCAACGCTGCGTCTTTCGGTACGTGGTCGCCATTCCAGAACCTTTCGTCCCCATCGACCATCTGTTCTGCAAGCAATGTGCCCTGCCCACTGCCACTTAAGTTTGGCGATTCTTCGGGCTATGTCTGTAACCTTGGTTCTCCTGCGGATATCTTCATTTCTGACGCGATCACGCAAGGAAACTGCGAGCATAGCCCTTTCCATTGCCCTTTGAGTGACTTTAAGCCTTCTGAATAATAATCTACAATAATTTATAAAGAGGTAAAGTTTGTTTTTTTTTTTGTTTGTAGAAGGTAATCTTTGAAAGTACTGGTCCGATTGCTAAAATTTTTTACCGATAAAAATTTACCGAAATTTGCTTTATTCCTGAGTGACATAAGCTGTATTTTATGTACGCGGGCGAAGCTGCAGGCAAAAGCTAGTGATTAAATATTTTTATAAATGTATTAGTCTTTTCTGGTAATTAACAAATCAGCACAGTAATTAATCATAATCATAATCATAATCATTCATTTATTGCATTTCATGTTGTTTACAGGATGTTACATTATGATAGTTCCAAACAATGAACCCTGCTAGGGCACAGCAATGTATAGGCGATAGGTTTTAATTAATTTAACACAGCACAATTAAATACAGCACGGTTTGTTTATTATGTATAATTATTATCATCCATGCGCTGAGTTAATTTTTGAAAACAGATTCACGTGTTTATTTCTACACAAAGTACAAAAGCGGATTAATGCCGTAAGCATTCTCTACCAGTCAACCAAGGGTGGTGAAGAGACAATATGGTAGGTGCATAAAAAAGAAAATGTTATTTAAAGTATACATATACTTAGAATAATCATACATACATATTTAATATAATATATGTAAAATATAAGAGTCTGATTTCCCAATGGAATTATTTTTTTTTCAATAAAAGTAAGCCATGGGGCCATGGGCTCATAGCAAAACGCCTGTCTTTACCAATGGGTTAGAGAGAGGTATAAAGACCTCTGAAGACTAATGCACTCATATCTTGTCAAGTTTTTTTTTTATTGTTATAAACTAGTGCTTGACTGCGATCCCACGTTTTACTTCCGTGCAATTTATTTTATCATCACTGCTCCCAGAAACGGTGAATGAAAAACATCGTGAGGAAACTGACATGTCCTAGAATCAAAAAATCGAAGACATGTGACATTCATCAACCCGCACTGGGTCTCTTTCCTAGAAAGGAGAAATCTCAGCTGTGGTAACTATGCTATTAACAGGAAAGCGAGCCTATTCCCATCAACATGGTAAAATTTCTGATTTCCAAAGCAAAAATGAACAGACATCTGCTGAGCACGCTTCATCAATTCTTCCAACGTTCACTTCGTCAATCTCTTCCTATTAAGTGAGATCCAGGCTAATAGCTGGTTTTTTGCACCAGTACACCGGTACCCAGATATCAAGTTATGCTAGCTAGATTGAAGAGGTCGGATAGTCAGTCGATCGATTTCAAACAGTTGTGTGTAGCTTTTTTTTTATTTGACATAAACTAGTGCTTGACGAGGTAAATCCGACTGTCGTCGAATCCGACTGGGCTGAGCAGCGTTCGGGAAGCTGCGCGGTATCTTCTCGTCCAACGTGCCACAGTGTCTCAAGACGAAAGTCTATGACCAGTGCGTGACATATGGCACTGAAACATGGTCGCTTACAATGGGCCTTATCAGAAGGCTTACAGTCCCCCAAAGGGCAATGGAAAGGGCTATGCTCTGAGTTTACTTGCGTGATTGCATCAGGAATGAAGATATCGCCAAACTAAAATGGCAGTGGGCAGGGCACATTGCTCGTAGAACGGATGGTCGATGGGGCCAAAAGGTTCTAGAATGGCGACCGCGCACTGGAAAACGCAGCGTTGGAAGGTCTCCTATAAGGTAGACCGACGATCTGGTGAGAGTCGCGGGAATGCGGTGGATGCAAGACGCACAGGATCGGTCGTTGTGGCGATGCTTGGGGGAGGCCTATGTCCAACGTCTTTCGGCTGAAATGATGACGACGATGATGAGTGCTTGACTGCGACCCCACCTGATGGTAAACAGTGATGCAACAGTGATGGTGGGGCGCACTAGCTTCATCTGGTTAGATTGAAAAACGATCCCAAGACAAAAAGCCCGGTGCAATGATGATGACAATGATTTCAGTGGGATGTGAAGTCAGCTCTAGTGTGATGCTCTTGGAGTATATCCGAGAGTACCTGGAGTTACGAGGCACCAAGTACATGTGCCGCCAGGCTGGTTGTGGAGCCTGCGTGGTTACTGCTCGACGACCTTCGGGGCTACCGTATGCTGTTAATTCGGTAAGGGTCTTAATTTTGTTTATTCACGAATGTATTTGTGATATATCATTCTACCAGAATTTGTGACCTTCTTGTGGGTTATAAAAAACGCCAGGCAGTATCAATCAGACATATTAAACCTACTAATTCAATATTTTTTTGGAAAAAATAATATTTTTGTCGTTGGCATACATCGAAAATCATTTTTTTGCCGTAGCTGTAATGGATCAAATTGGTATACTTAGCAGAATCTATATGCAAAATATTGGTTTCACTAAAAAAAATTTAACTCCTAGGGACCTTCTCGTTCTCGTTCTTGTTGTAGTGTATCCTGCCAATAACTGCTTGCCATGGTCTGGAGATCACCACCATTGAAGCAGTGGGTAACCGGAAGAAAGGATACCATCCACTACAAACCACACTGGCTGAATACAATGGTTCCCAATGCGGGTATTGTTCTCCTGGTTGGGTTATGGCCATGTACAGGTAAGAAAAGTGTATTTTATAACTCAATAGTGGCTTTCTTCCAATTTTCAAAGCCATGTAACCCTTATGATACTTTACTGTTACAGCCTCCTCCAAAGCAAAAAAGACTTAACCATGTTAGAAATAGAGCAGTCATTTGCAAGCAACGTATGCAGATGTACAGGCTACAGACCTATACTGGAAGCTTTCAAGAAATTCGCTAAAGACTCGCCTAAAACGATTGAAATACCAGATATAGAAGACTTGAGAGTTTGCAACAAAAATGATAAATCTTGCAATAAAGTATGTGAAGACGATGATTGGTGTATCCTTTCGATGAGTGATCTTAGTATTGACAACGGTATAATTAAGATTCATTTAAAAGATGGCAAGACTTGGTATAAAGCTAATAAAATTGCTGATATTTTCTCTGTTTTGAGAACTGAGGGTTATGATTCGTATAAATTGATTTGTGGAAATACAGCTAAAGGTAAGATTCGTTATATTGAAAGATAGGGTTAGAAAGGAAATCATGTAACGTAAAAAAATAACAATCACCAGGAGTGCAAGAGATATTAATTGTACTGGATAAATAAGTTGAAGGATTTATTATTATTCTGACAATATATCTATTTAAAGATCAAAATATTGTTTCAGGAGTGTATCCAAAAGATGAAATCAATGACAATGCTCAAGTTCTCATAGATGTAAGCCAAGTCCAGGACATGATTGGTTACATCATAGACCAAAACCTCGTCGTAGGTGGTGAAACAACTCTTACTAATTTTCTTGAGATATTAAAATTGATTTCCGAACAGGAATTCTTCGGTTATTTGAAGATATTGTATGACCATATTTTATTAGTTGCACATATCGCTGTTAGAAATGTAAGTCTTTTTATCAACATTGTTATTTACTAAATAAAACATTTGTGCTTTTGGAATGCTAATTTAACAGCCCAGCGAGTATGCTGTGAAATTGGTGTAAACAAAGGAGAAAAATATAAATTTCGACAAATGGTATTTCTGACAAAATAATTAACAGCTGTTGCTAAAGGAGACCGTTTAAGACAACTTTTTACATCAGTGTCAACAGGAGCGTACGACTATAGGTATCGATGCTGTGTGACGTCTGCATCAATGCAGTTGCGTGTTAGTAACAATGCGGAATCATGGTTACATGGCCGACGTTGTAAGACTTGCGACATCATGGCAGCTGAAACGAGACTAGCATAAACTAGACTGAATCGCTGCAAAAAATTGATGCAAGCGACTTCCCAAGGTCAATTTTGTTGTTATCTATCTCTGTATTTTTATAAGGCATGCAATTTTCTTACAGGTAGGCTCAATAGCGGGAAATTTGATGATAAAACACAGACACAACGAGTTCCAATCAGATTTGTTTCTATTATTCGAAACAATTGGGGCACAGTTGAGCATCAGTAAGTACAATTTTTATTACCTACCATTTATAGATTTTTTACTCTACTGTGTATTTAGCTCTACCAAAATGTCATTTAATCGATCCGAAACATTTTGAATTTTCGACAAGGGCGAAAATAATGCATGCTGAAATGCCAATAGCAGCAGAGCACAGTACAGTCACGGTAGTCTTAGGCCGTACAGCCGTTGGGATAGTACAAATAATAAACGTGTTCGAGTTGACAAGCAATATTACTAAAGAGTCAGATTGTAAGATCCGATTATTTTAGTCGCTCCTTTACGTTTTGGTAAAACTAAGTACTTTGTAGACAAGTTTCACAACGAATAGAATTAATGCTATTAAATGTTCTACCATTGCAACAAAATTGTAAAAAAAACCTCGTGAAGAATGTATGCTTTGCGCAGAATTCTGTGCCGGAACTACAACGAGGCACAGAGCAGAGCAGACACATGTCAGCGTCGTACGTGTCGACATTACAGTGTACATAACTTTCAGTACGTTCATGCATTAAGAAATCTGGTCTACCCTGCGCTGCGTGGACTTGTGTCACCTGCGTCTTGACGTAGGCCGTATCACTGATAAAATATCACTTTTTTTTAGTTTTAGTCAGTTTTATCTTTATTTCTTTACTAGCTTCTGCCAGCGGCTTCGCCCGCGTGTAAGCAGGTTTTTCATATAAAGTTTAGACCCCCGTTTCATCCCTTTAGGGAGTGAATTTTAGGAAATCCTTTCTTAGTGCTTGCCTACGTCATAAAAGGAAACCTTGTGCAAAAATTCAAGCTCCTAGTCCCAGTAGTTTCGGCTGTGCGTTGATATGTCAGTCAGTCAGTTTCTCCTTTTATGTATATAGATAAGCTACTCATCTGTTCCAGAAGTGTGGCAATGCGTTTATCTAATTATATAAAATTCTCGTGTCACAGTGTTTGTTATCAAACACCTCCAAAATGGCTTGACCGAAATAGTCCAGATCCAATAGACCCAAAATACTTTTATGTAATTTTTGTGTATATTAATAGGTAGGTCTTTTTTTTTTTTTAGGTGGGAAAATCATCCAAATGACAAATCCCGCTCTTGGGTGGAGCAGGAGATAGTGTCAGACTTTTACTGACTAAAAACCCACTCCTGTTCCTTCGTTGCCTTCGTCCCAGGGCCCCGGGTTTCGTTTTCACACTACCCATGGCCCCAGTAGGCTTCGACCCTGCTGGGCCCCTACGATTTGCTGACATCTCCCTGAGGCGCGCGTGGAACAATACGCGCCGTCAACGACTTGGGCTCGGTCCGGACGGTTACCGGACGGTCGGACGGCGGGCTACCCATTGCTCGCCGTCCGCAAGCCCGCGCCTACGGTGGCCGGAAATCGGGATCGGAATCCCGACGGCGGTTGGGGCGTGAGGACCGTTGCCTCACGCGATCGGCCGCCTCCTTTGCTAGCATTACTGCTTCGCAGAAGGAGGCGACCGCCTGCCACTCCTCCTCGCTCCGGACCATGGCCTGTACCAAAGCCCGGCGCGAGAGATCGCCGCCGCCGATCGCCCCCACGAGGACACGGCGTTGCTCTGCCCAAGCGGGGCACACCTCCACCGTGTGCTCCACCGTGTCCTCCGGGCGGTCCACACAGTGGTGACACCCGGGCGTCGCTTCCGCACGAATCCGGTGCAGGAACTTCCCGAACTTACCGTGTTCGGTGAGAACCTGCGTCATGCGAAAGGTGAGGACGCCGTGAGGTCTTTCCAACCACGCCTCAAAGAGGGGACTTACCGCCATAATTGTGGCGTGCCCAGCACTGGGTTGCGACAGTCGCTGTCGCCATTTCACCATGAGAACCCGCCGGAGCTCTGTCCGCCATGCTGCGACTTGTCGCGGCAGCGGAGTTTCGCCCCGGCGTTGCATCTCCATGCGCAGATCGTGCATGTGTGCAAGGACTGTTGCCTCCAGATCCCATGGTGGCTGGCCAGCAAGGAGGCTCGCCGCTTCGCGGGAAATCGTCCGGTATCCTCGCACCATCCGTATGGCCATGACCCTCTGGCATGCGTTCAGCCGGGCCGCCGGCTGCTTCCGCAGCGTCGGCGCCCATACCGGTGCGCCATAAAGGGCCATGGACCGAACGATCCCCGCGTAAAGCCTCCGGCAGGAGGCGTC
This sequence comes from Mythimna impura, assembly GCA_905147345.3. Taxonomy (NCBI): domain Eukaryota; kingdom Metazoa; phylum Arthropoda; class Insecta; order Lepidoptera; family Noctuidae; genus Mythimna; species Mythimna impura. The sequence goes on along the minus strand of LR990349.1, from coordinate 28,433,628 downwards.
TGGACCCCCCAGGTTGGGCAGGAGCCGCCCGAGGGCAGCCCCAGTCCGATTTAGTTTGGGGGCCAGACGTCGGAAATGCTCCTCGAAATCCCATCGGCTGTCGAGAACGAGTCCCAGGTACTTCATCGTCGACCCGACGCCGATGTGGACTCCTCCTACCGTTAGTTGGGAACCTCGTGGTGGGGCGTTCCGAGGGCCGTGAAAGCACATGGCCTCGGACTTGTGCAATGCCACCTCGAGTCCCAACTCCTGGATCCTGCCCACGACTGTCGCAACCCCGCGTGTCGCTAGTTCGACCGCCGCCTGGTACGACTCTCCCCGCGCCAGGACCAGCGTGTCGTCTGCGTAGCAGACTACACTGACCCCGTCAGGGAGGTCGCCGCGCAGCACGTAGTCGTATCCAATGTTCCACAAGGGCGGCCCTAGTACCGATCCCTGCGGAACACCGCACGACATCTCTCGACGTTCCCACTCTCCCTGGTGACCAGGGTAGATGATGTACCTGTCCGACAGGTACGCCTCGACCACACGACAGAGGTAGTCGGGAATCCGGTGATACCGGAGTGCCCTCCTAATGCTACTCCAAGGCAGGGAGTTGAAGGCGTTGGCGATGTCCAGAGACACCGCCACGACACACCTGCCCTGGGCCACCGCATCCCCCGTCGTGAGAGCTCGCACGCGCATGATGGCGTCCACCGTGGAGCGCCTCCTGCGAAAACCGAACTGGCCGTCCGCCAGATCCGGCCCCACCCGTGTTAGGTGCGCGACGAGGCGGTCTGCAATTACTCTTTCAAAGAGCTTGCCCACCTCGTCGAGCAGCACAATGGGCCGGTACGCAGACGGAGAGTCCGCAGGGCGTCCCGGCTTCGCGATGAGGACCAGTTTCCCCGTCTTCCAGCGAAGTGGGAACTGGCCCCTCTCCATGCATGCGCTGAAGAGCCCTCTTAGTCGAGGCCCGAGAGCCTCCATGGCCAGGACCCAGGCCTTCCCAGGCAAGCCGTCGGGTCCTGGGGCGGTATTTTTGGCACTCAGCCTTCGTACCGCCACTCTCAACTCTACCTCGGTCACCTCTGGAGCATTTTCGTCGTCGTCGCCATCGTGGTCCACGTCGGACACCGCTGGTGGCGGAGCCATGGGCGGGAGAGAGTGTTCCCCTCGCGCGGGGAACAGAGTGCTCACCACACCCTCCACAAGCTGGGGCCGGAGACTCTGCGTCAGCGGGGGAGCCCAGGGGCGGATTTTGTCCCGCACCACCTTATAAGGGCGTCCCCATGGGTCCCCATTCAGAGTCCCCAGCCACACATTGCGGGCCTCGAGTTTGGCCCGCCTTATCTCCGCTCGGAGGGTGCGCTTTGCCTCTCTGTATCCCTCGTACAGCTCCGCCTCTCTGGCCTCCGCATCCGGAGGACGGATGCGGCGCCTGCGGTACCTGGCATACCGGCGTCGCGCGGCATTGCACGCATTGCGCAGTGCCGCAATCTCCGGCGACCACCAGTATACCTGGCGCTGAGCACGTCCTGGATGGACTCGGGGCATTGCCGCGTCGCAGATTTGCGACATGGCCTCCCGGAACCACTCTGCCTCGACGTCGATGTCGACAGGCCTGTCCAGTGCTTGCACCCAGGCCTGTACCGTCGCGGCTTCCAGGAGGAGCTCCCGGTCCATCTGCCTCAGCGCCCAACGCGGACCACAAGGGTTCCGTCGGACCGGCGCGGTCGAGGTTTGGGCGGAGACGTCAAACCGGATGTACCGGTGGTCTGAGTACGTCTCCACCCCCTCCATAACACGCCAGTTGACGACACGCGGTGACAGAGCGGGGCTGGCAAACGAGATGTCCACCACTGAGTCACCCCGCATCCGCACGCACGTGGGGACAGAACCCCGGTTTAGGACGACCAGGCCTGTCTCCAGAGCCCAGTCCTCTACCATCCGACCCCGCTGGTTCGTGAACCGGGAACCCCAAGCCAAGTTCTTGGCATTGAAGTCCCCGCACACGACCACGGGGAGGAATAGGTAGGTCTGAGAATAGACTGCAGGCTATTTTTACCTTCCCACTCCCACTCTCATTTTTTCTTCGATAATAACATAAGAATAACATTTACCGGGTCAGTTGTTAATATAAAATTCTGGTTGCACTTCATCCAAAATTTAAATATATATTGTATCTAAGCATTATTATAACTCTTTCTTTACAAAGAGACGTTCTAACTATTATTCCAAGTTATTTTAACTTTTTTATTGTTTCTTTGAAGCAACTAGCACGTCATTTGCGTTATTACTTTTTGCTAAAACTTTATCTAACGGCATGTGAGTTTTTGAAAGTGTCTAGACCTTGTCTAGACAAACTAGTTCATTTGAAACGCAATCATTATGTCTGGAAACACTGATGACTTTTACTTTTGTACTATTTTTATTTTAACAGATATGACTATAAATATTTTTTTTGTTTCAGTGTCGTCAACCGGTTTGACACAGATGGTACCGATGCAGCAATTTCTGAAACTTGACATGAAAGAAAAAGTAATTTTAAATGTGATGTTGCCACCTCTAAACCAACAGTACAAGCTTGTAACTTTTAAGGTACATTTTACAAATACATTTCCAGATATATTTTTAGGGTCTCGTACCTTAAAAGAAAAACAGAACCAGAAAGGAGGAAAACCCTTATAGGATCACTTTATCGTCCATCAGTCTGTCTGTCGGTCTGTCTAGACGCGTTATCTCGGAAACGAGTGGAGATATCGAGTTGAAATTAAAACCGTATACTCAGGTCTGCGGTCCCTTGAAGCTGTGAAAAAATCAAACTTTTAAGTGAACCAAAAAAATATACGGCCGTTTATGTCGCAAAAAACGTACATATTATATTTCAATACTCTCCAGGGAATCAAAATTGATAGGGTATCCCGTTGCCCAGACTCCTGAAATTTGGCTTAAAGCAAGATGTTAGAGCACAGGTATAGGAATAAACTGAAAACCGTAAAATTGTTGTTACGTCACATAAAAAAAAACTGTTTTTTTGCGATTCGGAAATTTCTTCGAGACTTGATTCGGGCATCGAACTATTTACATTCAGGTAGGTAATTTTGTACGGAACTCTCAGTGCGCACGTTCGACTCGCAATTTTTTTATCTTTATGAGTAAAATAATTGTATAGTTCATTAAATTAAATGATCCAACTTTTTATCTCGAGAGAGGGTTCAATAATGATGTTTATTTGTAAGTACTTCAATATCTATGCTTCAATTATAATGACTGCTTTTGTCTGCTATTGGTCTAGTTGTTAATGTCCCTGACCTATGCCGGAGGTTGTGGATTCGATTCCCACCCAGAACAAATGTTTGTGTGATGAGCACAATCATTTGTTCTGTGTCTGGGTGTAATTTATCTATAATATGTATGTATTTAGAAATATTTAAGTACCTATGTTTACCAGTTGTCTAGTACTCATAACACAAGCTCTACTTAGCTTGGGACTAGACGACGTTGTGTGATAGTTGTGTGAATATTATTATTATTAATTATCATTTTTTATTCCAGTTCAGTTTGTTTTAGCATAGCTATTAAATGTTCCAATTTTTTTTTTTCAGATTATGCCACGCTCCCAAAACGCTCACGCAATAGTGCACTCTGGTTTCCTATTCAAGTTAACTCCAGATAATTATGTTTTACAAACAAGAATCGTATTCGGTGGTCTATCCCCATGTTTTATCAGAGCATCTGCTACTGAAAGGTTTTTAGTAGGAAAGTCATTGTTCAAGAATGATACCTTGCAGGCTGCCGTAAAGATTTTGAAAGCTGAACTGGTGGTGACTGAAGATCCACCAGAACCTTCTGCAGCTTATAGGAGACAGTTGGCTGTAGGGTTATTTTATAAGGTAATGGGGCTTAAAATAATGTTGTATTAATTTTGATTAATCTTAATACAGCATAATCAGCCTTTTAATGTTCCCACTGCTAGGACTCAGGCCTCCTCTCTCTAGGAGAGGGAATGGGTCACATGTCTTTGAATTTTTGGTTCTAGTACATGCCGGTTTCCTCCCGATGTTGTCCTTCACCGTTTAGAGTACAGTGGTGTTAAAATAACTTACACAAAGTAATGCTCCTGGCTGGGTTTGTACCCGCGACTTAAAACTCGTAATTCGGGGCCGTTACCACTCGGCCACCACTGATCCTAATCTACCTACCTACCTAATCTTAATAAATTAATAGTAACTATTCGTGTATTGTCAACAACACCAACTGAACCACACCACAGTAGTGTGGGTATTTTTTTTTTTTTTAGTGACACCATCATAATGAGTTTCTAATACTAAACTTATGTATTTATAGACATCTATTATTTATAATTGGTACGTTCACGACTGACATAGATAATCTCTTTCTATAGATCTTATATTTTTTCTCTAGGAAAACAATGTTTATCCATTGATATTACAAAAAAACACCACACCAAATCACACACACCATATTAGTTATACACCGGATCAAGTTCTTAAAGTAATTTAGTTATTTTTATTGTAATCGATACAATTATTACGTTTTACGAATCCCTCGTGAACTTGGCCATTTACAGCATTATCGTTGAAACATAACAAATTGTTTTACTACACGTTCTACATCTCTAGTTGGTAGTGGTGTCGATCACAATACACGAAAGTTTTAATCGAACTTTTAACTTTATCACTCAATCAGAAAATAAGATTCTTCAACAAGAAATAATGTTATCCTACTAATATTATAAATATGAAAGTTGTGAGGATAGATGGATGTTATTCTTTCAAACAAAAACTATAAACAAATTATGATTAACATTTATTTATGGACGCATATGTTTTATGTATGTTGTAAAGTTATATACGATAACTTCATTTCATGGGTTCATAAACTTAAAACATGACACAAATATATAGGGTGACTGGTAATTAGTGACCGATACTTATACACGTGATTGTCTTCATGATTACAAACAACTTTTCCAAAGAGATTTTTTTTTTATATTCTCATTAGTTTTATCCGCCCGACCGGCGACCACTCAGCTGTTAGCCGCGTGACGCCGTCGTACCTACAATAGTGAAATAACACCCGGGCAGCTTGCAAACCCATAGGTGTACGTACCTAATCAGTGAATGTACCTACAAACTAGTGAGTATATAAAAAAAGTTACTTTGGGAAAGTTGTTTGTAATCATGAGTACAATCACGTGTTTAAGTATCGGTCACTAATTACCAGTCACCCTATATTATCTAAATAAATAAAAAGATTGACATTATTAATTTTTCAAAACATCCCTCAAATTACGATTTACGGAGTGTTAAAGTTTCTATGAAAGAATCATAATCCTTGAGTCAATAAACTTGAAAATTGATGGGAATAATAAAAATGAAAACCCGAGTAATTAAAAATGATTATTAGTAATTATTTTTCGTACGGAAGAAAACGAGTGAAGTCGCAGGAAAAGTGCTAGTATAATAGTGATGTAGATTGAAGGACGTAGGACGAAAGATTGAAGAATAAAAATTATGAAACAATTTTGATTCCAGGGCTTGCTAACATTATGTCCAGAGTCATTGATTCACCCACGCTACAAATCAGGAAAAATAAAATTGCATGAGACAAGACCTGTATCTGATGGAAGGCAGATATTTGACACAAATCCCAGCTTATGGCCTATTAACCAGCCTATACCGAAGATTGAAGGCTTGGTAAGTAGGTACTTATTGATTGAATAAGGCAAGCAGTTGTGGCTCAACTGCAGCTGACCACTGCAAATAATTTGCGGAAATCCATTCAGAATTTTGGTGAAAAAAAAATACACCAAAGTCTGAAAAGTATATATTCTAATCTTATCAAAGAACTTGTTCAATATATTTACTTTAACTTCTAGCTTTGTTATACGAACTATCAGGTGTGTTCTCACATTTCAGATACAGTGTGCAGGTGAAGCAATGTATACAGATGACCTGCCTACATTTCCCAGAGAAGTTTACGGTGCGTTTGTATTGAGTACTGTTAGTAAAGGTCGCATGGTATCGATAGACCCTTCGGTTGCTCTTGTAAGTTAAATTTCACAACTCATCAAATCAATTAAAAAGAATAAAGAAAAGAAAAAGAATAAAGAGGAAAATCTTGTTTATTTCAGAACTGCCCAGGAGTGATAACATTCTATTCAGCAAAGGATATTCCTGGTTTAAACTCTTTTACACCAGCAGATGATCCAGTCTACTCAATCAATGAAGAAGTATTCTGCAGTAGTCAAGTCAAATACTTTAATCAACCAATCGGTTTAATTGTAGCTGATACACAGGATACTGCTGACAAAGCTGTTAATCTTGTAAAAGTAAAATACACGAATGTTGAAAAACCAGTAATTGATATAAAAATAGCAAAGACAGATTCTAAAAGAAATACCCTGTTTCGAGAAATAAAAGCAACTGCTAAAGGTCAGGATGTAGCAAAAGTCGTCAAAGGAGAGAATACAATAAAGGGACAGTATCACTTTCCTATGGAGACGTTAGTTAGTGTGAGTAAGCCTATCGAAGAGGGTTTAGCAGTGTATGCGACAGTGCAATGGCCCGCGGCGATGCAGGTGCTGATATCACGGGCTTTGAAGATTGATCAGAGCAAGTAAATATTGTTAAGTATTACATAAGGTGATAAAAAAGCAATTGATGTAACAAAGATGACATGGCTAGAAATAAGTGATTACTGACATGATGGTTGATAGAGAGACATGAAGAAAAAGAAACGGCTCTTATTCCAAATTATCGTAGACTAGCTTCTGCAAGCGTAAAGTAAATAAAAAAAAAATTACAAAAAAAAAAATACAACCGACTTCATTGTAAAAAAAAAACACTGAAAAGTGCAAAATAACTTTAATTTCGGAAGTCGGTGTCTCTTCGGTATTTAATACCGACTTTCGAAATTGTCTAACACGTTTAAATTACATTAATTTATTACAGATTTCCGGTGCCTAACTTCAGGCTTCATCATCAGATCAGTTCAATATATTCCCCCTCTTCTTTCAGTCAGTCATCGACTACACGTATAAAAAAAGCAATTTAACTTGTTACGATGGTTCTGCTGTGATCCTATAAGGAGTTCTGTGCCATATCTTCGAAGTTCATCAGATCATAACAATATTTCTATGGAACCAATTCAAAAGCATAACCATACAATCAAAACAAAAATTTCAAAGCCGGTCCACAATTGACCGAGAAATCGGTGAACATGCATAAAAAAAATAATAAAAATACATTCAGCCGAACGTAGAACCTCCTCCCTTTTGAAGTCGGTTAAAAATAAATTTCTATATCACTCCGTAATAAAGCAGCATTCTACTTGTGAAATAATTTTAAAATAGATCTAGTAACTTTTGAGTTTATTAATTACAAACAAAAACACAAATATTTCTTCCTCTTTATATGAATAGTATACATTAATAATTAATATAGTTAAGGGTAGGTTACCGTTCAACCTCTTGAACTTTTAAAACAGATTGGAATCGCGTGTTCATATCGTATTGTTTCTGAATTTCAGGATCGACGTCCACGTTCGTCGTCTCGGTGGTTCATATGGCATCAAGATATCACGTACTATACAAAGGGCAGTAGCATCCAGCTTAGTTGCTATGAAGCTAAATCGACCCTGCAGGATCATACAAAGGATGGAGACGAATACTAGGGCCTTGGGAAAAAGATTTCCATGCTCCTCTGATTACGAGGTAAATTTTTTTGAAGAAATTTTTTTTGGAAGGCCTCCCACTTTGTGTTTCGATGACTTAGTGATGGTCGCGGAAATCCAAAGGATGCGTGACGCACAAAACCGGTCATTTTAGCCACACAGGGCTTATAGGGACGTCTTCTAGGCTGAAATGTTGATCATGAAATTGTTTATTCAAGAATTTTTAGTATCTCTCCGAAAGTTAAAAATACAAGGTGCAGTTTTGAAACTGCACAAAATTTCAAGAGGTTGTAATAAAACTCATAAATAATCATATAAAAATACGATACCTGGTCAATAATCAATAATACTTGTTATTTTATTTTCCTAATTTTAAGCGTTTTTCAGAATAATCCTCTAAATAAACTTTTAAAAAAACACAGAATCACCCGTTGCGATTTATCGCACGTCATGTCACTGTGTGTGTAAGTGCATCAACCTGTACGAGGCTCCGCCCACTTATTCTACGAAATAATTTAGCCTTAGATGTAGTTCGAATTCGATAATCATTTAATAATGTACATTATTGTCTTAAATTTCGCTAATTAATAACTCATTTTTAAGCATCACTACAATGCAATGCGAAAATCTTTTAAAAGAAAAGTTCACGTTGACGTCTTAGTTACCTATCAGCTGATGAATAAAATTGTTAGGCCGAGATCAATAAACCTTACATCACGTACCTAAGCAATATTCGCGTCCCTGCTGCACAACTTTGAACTTTGAACCATAGTTTTGCTTTATTACTGAGACCGTGATTGAGACGCACTAATGTTGGTATGTTGTATGTAGGTTGTTGACTATGTCCTCCCGCTCCGTTTATCAAACGCGCCGCGCGCGCGCGGTGTTTAGGTACGAGCGGCATGTAGGCACTCGGCACAGTCGCGCTGTAGGTAAATTCATTCCCAAGGTCAATTTTTCGTACCTAATAATTTCGTTTATAAGGGATTAAGTTGGTTGATATGAAATTTTCCTTCCTACTTTTTAACGGGCTGAGGACCGACAAAAATACCTCAAGATAATTTGTGCTAGTTTAGTAGGTACCTACTTATGTGTTAGGGTTTTTAAGTGATTGAATTTTGCCTGATAGGTAGGTATTTTTGGCGTAGTTAAAAATTTTAAATCAACTTATTTAAGTACACTAATCAAATTGATTCGGCTAACAACTTTTTTACAAATGATTGTCTATGTACAAATAAAATAAATAAATTACCTACTTATGTTATCTGGAGGTATTGTTCAAAGTTTCCACCTTCACACTCCAGGCACAATCTAGCACGACGTTGCTGATTTTCTTTTAATTTACGTAGCACAAACACATTCGTTTTTAAAGTGTCGAAAGCACTTAAAGTGAATAGGCTCTTAATAAACTAGTGCGCCTCACCATCAATGATTACATCGCTGCTTACCATCAGGTGGGATCGCAGTCAAGCACTGGTTTATATGAATTAAAAAAAAAAAAAAAAAAATTAAAAAAAAAAAAAGCACTGATCACCTTTTCACGTAATTGTGTAGCACTGGTGATTTCCTCTGTGTACACTAGTCTTTTTAAATCTCCCCACAAATAAAAGTCAAGGGGTGTGAGATCCGGAGAACGCGGAGGCCAAGCCACTGGACCACCGCGGCCAATCCAGTGTGTGCCAAACCTTTCACTTAAGTACTCACGTACTTGCCGACCGTAGTGAGGAGGTGCACCGTCCTGCTGGTAGAAAAAGTTGTGATGAAGTGACAGGGGAACCTCGCCCAACATCTCCTCGACGACGTGTTGCAACAGCTCCAGGTATGTGGCACTGGTGAGGTGACCGTCGATAAAATAAGGTCCAAGCAGTTGGTCCCCTATTATGCCAGCCCACACATTTAGGCTGAACCTGACTTGGAACGAGTGCCGCTTAGTCACGCGCGGGTTATGTTCGCGGTGAGCCCACCAGTGTTCGTTATGAACATTGTAGACGCCAACTCGAGTAAATAAACACTCGTCCGTCCACAGGATGTTGGCGTCTTGGTGTTCCAGCAACCAGCGACAAAATGTAACTCGCGCGGCGTTATCGGCTTCGTGGAGGTCCTGTACTTTGCGGTAATGAAACGGATGCTGCAGTTCTTTATTCAGTAGCCGCCACACAGTGGAATGGTGCACTCCAAACCGTCGACCAGCATCCCGCGTGCTGGCCCGTGGCTCTCGCTGGAAGTATTGCAGGATATCTTCCTGCAAGGCGACAGGCAGGCCTTCGTTGCCGCGACCGTCAGCATGCCGGAGAACGTCGAATTGCCGAAACTCGCGGAGTCTCTGCGTAGCAGCCAGCATTACCCTTTGAGATGGACGTTGCCGATTGGGGAATAGTTCAATAAACATTTCGATAGCTCGAGATACGCTGTCTCCACTGATAGCATACAAGCGGACCATCTCTACCAACTCTACATTGGAGTATTGGTCCGTCATCTTTATCACTAGATATACTGAACTACTAGAACTGAAAGCGCACCTGCGGGGCGGATATTGCAAGCGTATGCACACGCCGGCGACATCAATCACACTAAATCACTAAATCGATTGATCGATGGCCGCGGGGGTGTGGCTATTGGGAGAGAGGGGTGTTGTGCGGGGGATAGTAGTTGCTTTGGATCAATGAAATTATTGTTTGCGTGTTTGTGTGTGTGAAAGCGCGGTTATAAGACGAGTATCAGACTGGCCGCGTTTTAAAAAAGGTAGTTCACACGTACCGATTCTTAAAAAATAAAAAAAAATACCTACTCATTTTATTATTGATTCGGGTCGAGAATCACTAACATAATTACCTCCTGAAATTTTTTGCAGCTTCAAAACTGCACCTTGTATATGGCAAAATATACACTGCAGTACTAATTTCATCGTCCTTTACAGGTTGGTGTAAATAAATCAGGCGTGTTTCAATATATCAACTATAATTTATATGAAGACAATGGTTACGCCGTAAACGAGAACTTATCCAGTTTTGGTGTCAATGTTTACAATAACTGCTACAGTTCTTCAACTTGGAATTATAAGTGTATAAACACCCTCACTGACACAGCTAAAAATACATGGTTTCGGTCACCGGGTAAACAATAAAATTTGTGTTGTTACAGTGTATAAGTAGATTTTTATACAGAACCATACTTTGACTTAATATATTTTTATGTTTATAGGGACCCTAGAAAATATATCAATGGCTGAATTGATGATGGAGCAGATATCCTATGAACTATCAATAGATCCAATACAATTGCGCTTAGCAAACCTAGATCCTCAACACAATGACCTCAAGGTAATGTGCCAAACATTATTTGGCGCATCAGAATACGCAACCAGAAGAACAGCTGTAAATAAATTTAATGCTGAAAACAGCTGGAAGAAACGTGGTCTTAGGGTAGTATTCTTAAGATGGATGCACATTGTTGCGAGATACTTCGATGTGAACCTAGCAGTATACCAAGCAGATGGAACTGTAGCTATAAGTCATGGAGGAGTTGAAATAGGTCAAGGCATAAACACTAAAGCAGCACAAATAGCTGCTTCTATGTTAAACATTCCTATAGAAAAAGTTATTATAAAAGAAAACAATACAATTTCATCTCCGAATGGTGCTGTTACGGGAGGAAGTCTTACGACACAGAATATTATGATTGCTGTAGAAAAATGCTGTGAACAGTTACTAGCAAGACTGGAACCTGTTAGAAGACAATTAAATAATCCAACTTGGGAACAATTAGTTAAGAAGAGTTTTGAAATGTATGTAGACCTTCAAGCTCATGGGTTTACTGATGAAAACGATACGCAGGCGTACACGATTTATGGAGTGACAGTAGCTGAAGTAGAAATAGATGTTCTTACTGGAGAAACGGAGATTTTGAGAGTCGATGTGCTTCAAGATGCGGGGCAGAGCGTGAATCCTGAACTGGATGTTGGTCAGGTAAGTTCGGTGGACAGTATTATTGTTATCTCTGGGAGAAACTGGATGAAGCAGACATGCGTGACGCACAAGTAAAAAGAGACCTACGCTTTGTAGTAACAAAAGTCGGAATGTAGATGGTTATGATGACGTCTTATATTTAGTTCAATAGTTATTTAAACGACAGATATCAAAAATTGTACAAAGGCGTCTAAAATAACAATGTAGGTAATACAGATTTTTTTAGGCTATAATCTCGTTTTTATATAGTAGTTTTATTATATCTAGGTTGAAGGTGCTTTTGTCATGGGTCTCGGTTATTGGACCTGCGAGAATCTGGTCTACGATACCAACACAGGAGAACTACTTACCGATCGCACTTGGAACTACTATGTGCCGCAAGCCAGAGATATACCACAAGACTTCAGGGTCTATTTAAGGAAGAAATCTTATACTACTAAGGCGATATTTGGATCTAAAGGTAAGACTAATGATAATAAATTTGCACTCATGAGGTATTTATTAGTATGTCCTTGGCATTACAGCAGGCCCTAACAGAATACAAGCACTGCGTTATTTATCGTTTTAAATATCGCAGCAAATGCTGAGTTAGGTACCTTTTTGACCTCGCACAGGTTTATTTTTTCTTTTTCTATAGGTTTTCTATAGGTTTCCTAATATATTATGTATTTTAGTCTACAAGATTTTTCTTTCTTTCACTAATACTAATATTAATATGATCATTTACTAGGCTCAAATAAAATTAAAAGCTAACCAGCTAGCGAGTGGGTTTTATTCGGGTAAAAATATAACACTTCCTCTCACTCCACCAAGAGTGGGAGTAGTTATTTAATGATTTTCCACCAAAAAAGAAACATTGACTCAAAAAGAAAAAGATGGACATGTGAATTCATAACCAACTGCTAAAATAAGAGGTAATTCATGAAGTGAATATTTAATTTACTTACTAAAGAAGCTTTTTTTTCAGCATGTAGCGAGCCGCCTACTTGCATGGCAGTGTCTATACCCATAGCAATTAGAGAAGCCATCGTATCAGCCAGACAAGAGTCCGGTCTACCCAGCACCAAGTGGTTTACTATCGGTAAGGGCTCAGTTTTACAATATTATACATCTTTATATCAATTATTTAAAGGATCATATTCAAAACACTATACTGCGCTCTAGATCACAGATCACAGACGCGGCTCAAAAGGCTGCCCAGCTTATATGAGTCTAGACTATTTAGCACATGCTGATCGAGCGATGAGCTCGTAAAACACAAATCTTGCTTGGCTTGAAATTGCACGATGTGGTTGCGGCAGACCACGGAAGAGATGGCAGGACGACTTAGAATAGATGTCTTGCTTAAGAATTGGCAAAAAGTAGCCCAGAGCCGGTGCAATGGAAGAAGTAGAAGAAGGCCTTTACTTAGAAATGGTACAATATAATCTAAATATTTAATAATATCGATTATCAATTATTTTATTAATGTTGGCATGTGTCAGCCTGACTTGGGAGTTACAAATACTGTACCTAATATAAGAAAAGCATTAGTTTAAGTACCTCCGCTTAAACCTTTGAGGAACAAAGGCGTGCTGTAATGAATTGTCTATTTTTGCAAATATTATAAAATATGGGCTTGTTTTGATTAATAACATTCTTCTGTGACAAAGTTGACAAATGGAATGAAAGTTTTTTAAAAAGAAACTTGTCTGCGCATGATTTTTTCTACTTTGTTATATTTTACAGTGATTTATTATAAAGATCTGTTGTTATTTTCTATTTATAGCCAATATAAGTGATCTATATTTTATCAATAAACTTTATTGCTATTTTAAATCAGTAGGCAGGCTGTTATTTTTCTTTTTTTTAAAAGGTAATTGAAAATATTTGTTTATGATACTGTCACATTGCAAAGGTTATTAAAATATGAAAAAAAAAATACCAATTGATAACCATGTGTAAAACTGAAAAAGAATAAAAAAGCCAAACCTCGAGCTCAGGCGCAGGGTAGCCAGCCTATCGGTATTTTACAGGTTGCATTTTGGAGAGTGTGCGCGGGAATTGCACGACTTGATTCCGCCATCTCCTTTCTACTATCCTTACGTTGTTGAAACTTCAACGGTCCAGACTAAGCGTTTCGCTTCGTCGTTTATACCGCGTACATCGAAAGACTGGAACAATTTGCCTGCTGCGGTCTTCCCCTCTAACTATAATTTAGGTGTCTTCAAGGCTAGAGTGAATAGGCTCTTAATAAACTAGTGTCCCTCACCATCAATGATTGCATCACTGCTTACCATCAGGTGGTATCGCAGTCAAGCACTGGCCTATATCAATTAAAACAAGAAGATGATGAACCATGTGTCATTATCATCATCTTCCTGCCCTTGTCCCGTTTTATTTGGGGTCGGCGCAACACGTTTTTTTCTTCCATTCTGTCCTGTCACTCGTCACGCTATCACTAACTCCCTTTTTTTTTCATGTCACTTCTCACACAATCCATGTGTAAAGTTGTTAATAGGAAAATTGATGCTCTTGAGTTGCATGCCGAGCTGTCTCAGCTTTGAGCTCCAGTTAAAAAATCATAACAATAATATAGACATAGCTTGTTCGCTATGCTTACAAATCACACCATTCCACCAACCCATTCTCCTGTCCCTCGTAATTTCACTGCGCTCAACCCTCTCGTAGACACCTACCCTGATTGTGATGTATTCACAGACAAATAGAAGACAATTTATTACGGCGGCTGAACGTTTGGCTGCTGCGTTGTATATCGCGGGGTTGATTCCCGTATGCAAACAATATTTATATGGCCTACATATTAGTTGTTTCGGTTCTGGTTTTTTTGTGTAGGTGTAGGTATGTGTTTGTGAACGCACTCACGATTCGTAGAGGGAAGAAAAATTTTCCCAAAGTCTGAACTTGTACTGGTAGCTTCTTGCTCTGGCTAGACTTTCCTACTGTTCTATTTTGAATAAAATAAGACTACTGATTTAATAATATTTTTCATCAAGTGAAATCTAATTTATTTCATCACCACTGCTCCTAGCCGGCATGTCCTAGAACCAAAAATTCGAAGACATGTGACATCCACCAACCCGCACGGCCCGCGTGGTGGATTACGGCCCATTCCCTCTCCTAGAGAGGAGGCCTGAGTCCCAGCAGTGTGAAAGTAAGAAATTGTCCCAACGTAACATACTCCTGGGACAAAAAGTGTCCTTCGTGCTATTCAAGGACATGGCCTACCCATATACCAAGTTTTGTCGAAATCCATTCAGCTATTCCAGCGTGAAAAACACACACACACATACTCACAAACTTTTGCTTTTATAACATTAGTGTTATTTCTGGAAAGTGTATTCTAAAATAAACTTTACCTGTAAAAAAGTCTATAAAGACTTTTGATTTCTTAACTAAAGTTGTCAAAGAATAAAAGGCCCCATTTTGACATTTGTCAAAACGAATACTTAAATACGCAAAAAGAATACTCACAATATATTCCATCACTAGCTGTTGCCCGCGACTTCGTCCGCAAATAACCATTATATTTCTAACACAATTTGTTTTTGCAGATTATAAATCATAAACCAAAACTTTACTTTTCTTATAAAACTTCTCTGTAAACCACATTTCTAGTCCTACTTTCAGGAGCCAAAATGTACAGAGTTTCAGGACTGGTGACGCGGGAGCGAGCGATATAGAGCTATCCGTGTGAGAAGCAGCTGTCCTGAGATCAACACCTGCAGCCTTTAGATTATTATTATTATTGCAAAGCATACGCTTACATGGAACTGCACACGCTTGAATTAGAAGGGGTAATTGTGAGAGATTAGTGGTATTCGGGATATAAACACTGTTTCCTCGACGCCACAACCCATTAGAATTTCCACCTCAATAATATTTGAGAGACGACTTTGAGCTAGGTCCAGTTACATAGCTTAGGTGGAGTTAAATTCCATAGCAGCATGATCGGGACACCGACCTTCAGCTGGATAGTGTGCGCCGGTACTCCACTTGCCGTTCCAATACAGAAACTCTACGGGATAATATATAGCGTCATCTTGCTCTACAACAGTATTTATAGAGGTATAGAAATACCACTTCGTTCGCATCAATTTGCGAGAGAACGCTTTCATTAATTGCTGCAGCTTGATCATTTTTGGGTGTTAAAATGGCCAGTTCACACACCCAAGAATTTTCTTGTAGCGGTATTCGACCGACGTCCCCGTACACCAGACAAATTACTTGTTCAATTTATAGTGGGAACTACTTTGCTTAGAGTCTCTGGTAGGCGCACTTCAGAGCTCTCTTCTGGTAAGTTACCTTCACCAAACTTTTAAAAGAACATCCAAGAATCCTTGAGTATATCCGCCCAACTGAGCTCGCATGTTAATAGTCAAGCGCAGTCTGTAAACTCGTGAACATAGATTCGATCGTTTTAACGAAGCATTCACCTCGTCAAACAATTCACCACAGACAAAGTTTGCCGAAAATTGCAGCTAAACAAAACAGTGACACCTCCCATCACATCTTGATTCCTGCGTATGTCCTGCAGGGTTCTGTTTACAGCCTTCACTACTTTTCTATTCGCCATAGTACATTCATCCCATACGATTAAAGAGCAATCCTTGAGTACCCAACCTTTGTCACAGTTGCGTGATAGCCCACACACTGGCATTTCGTTGCTCTCTAAATCGATGGGAATGTTAAACATTACGTGCGCTGTTTTGCCCCGTGGAAGCAGTGTGGCAGTAATTCCAGAAGAGGCAGTGGCAATCACTATTTTGTCTTGTCACCTTATTTCTGCAAGGATGCAATGAATGTTTTTCCTGTTCCACCTGGAGCATTAATGCAAAATATTTTACCCTGGCTGAGCCTAACGCGACGATGTTAAAAATGCAGGGACATTTTGTTCTGAGGTGAGTCGTGATCATTGACGATATCACCCCGATTTCCTCGACCTTGATATGCCAATGATTGCGGAGCCGGTAATCCATATTCGACCAGTCCAGTGGATTGCCACCGATGGAAATGACCACGTCTTGAAGTGAACCTAGACAACTATTCGAAACGCGTTCGTTGTTCTGTTCAATGTCAGCCTCAGTAGTACACATTAAAGCACGTAAAAAGTCTTCGGACAGATGATGGCGATGATTTACCCACAACCGACCTTTTTTTTGTTCGGTGGGATAATCATCCAATGACATCCCCCGCTCTTGGGTGGAGCGTCAGATAGTGTCAGACTTCAGAAGAAAGAACCCACTCCTGTTCCTTCTTTGCCTTCGTTCCAGGGCCCCGGGGTTCTCTTTCGCATCACATGGCCCCAGTAGGCTTCGACCCTGCTGGGCCCCTACGGTTTTGCTGACATCTCCTTGAGGCGCGCGTGGAACACTACGCGCCGTCGACGACTTGGACTCGGTCCGGACAGTTACCGGACGTTCGGACGGCGAGCTACCCATTGCTCGCCGTCCACAAGCCAGCGCCTACGGTGGCTGAAAATCGGGATCGGGACGGCGGCGGGGCGTGAAGGCCTTTCTCTCGCACGTGCGGCCGCCTCCTTTGCTAGCATTACTGCTTCGCAGAAGGAGGCGACCGCCTGCCACTCCTCCTCGCTCCAGACCATACTTTGTATCAAGGTCCGGCGCGAGAGATCACTGCCGCTGATCGCCCCCACGGGGACACGGCAGTGCTCTGCTCAGGCGGGGCACACCTTACCGTATGCTCCAACGTGTCCTTCGGGCGGTCCACACAATGGTGGAACCCAGGCGTTTCTTCCGCACGAATCCGGTGCAGGAAGCTCCCGAATTTACCATGTCCGGTGAGGACCTGCGTCATGTGGAAGGTAAGGACGCCATGTTGTCTTTCCAGCCACTCCTCAAAGAGGGGACTTACCGCCATAATTGTGGCGTGCCCAGCACTGGGTTGCGACAGTCGCTGTCGCCATTCCACCATGAGACCCACAACCGACCTGGGTTTGTGACTCCACAAAATACTAAAATAATGGCAAACAAATGTCGCAGTCGTCTGGGGCTATCGGTGATGCTGGCCTCCGTCACTGTCAGTGTCGTCCCAGTGTTGATCGTGATGACGTTGGGGCCCGTACAGTGTGAAGCAATCATCGCACTATCCATTATTGGGATGAACGGTGTAAACCCTTCCCAATGCGGTGTCTTTAAAAAGTGATGATAGAAGTTCTGAAGTTAAATTTAAAAATAATAAGATGCAGTACTGTAAAAGAAATCAATGAAGTTTTTAATTCGCTTCGATATTAATACGAATTGATTACTTTCTAGAGATACAAATAATACGTATAAATATATCAACGATTTGTTAGATACGTATATGCAAAAACTAATTTTGTGATTGTGTTTCAGTGTCCTTCGCTAATAATTTGTTTTTCAAAAATAATACGACTTTTGTACAATTTCATTTCTATAGATTACATTTCATTCGAAGTAAAAAGCAATAAATAAATAAAAAATAAAAGAAAACAATCACAAAAGATTATGCGAGGCTTGAACTCGCGACATAGCAAACGCGGATCCGTCACGATACCACTGCGCCACGGCCCTTGTAGAATCTACTTCTAAATAGCCGTTCTTAAATACACACGTCGTTGCTTGTCTGCTTGACTCCTTGTACAAAATAGCGTGATGATTTTCATTTTTGACCTTAAATTCCTATCCAAATTAAAAAAAAGTGTATTTTTTATATCCGGTTCCATTTTAATATGAGTTTTGATGGGTTTTTACTGAAATATTTGGAAAAATATCGAATAAAAATGTCGATGGCAATTTAAAAATACATAAAAAGCCATTTTATTATTGTTCTGGAAATATCATTCTATATTATGTACAAAAAAACACCAAAACAATCACAAAAATATTAACTGTTTCTGGGAATCGAACTCAGAGCGATTGTCGTTTAATATCGACATTTTGGAATATTGCTCACCCCCCATAGCAAAAAGCGTGATAATATGTAGCCTAACAGTTGACCCGGCCTATAAGGATTATGTATGCAAAATTTGAACAGGATTGGTTCAGTAGTTTTTGCGCCAACTAATACCAACGCTCCACCATTTTACTGTTTTATTATATGTATAGATACGTACGGCGAGTATCCACCCTTACGTTGTTGAAACTTCAACGGTCCGGACTAAGCGTTTCGCTTCGTCGTTTATACCGCGTACATCGAAGGACTGGAACAATTTGCCTGCTGCGATCTTCCCGTCCAACTATAATTTAGGTGTCTTCAAGGCTAGAGTGAATAGGCTCTTGATAAACTAGTGCGCCTCACCATCAATGATTGCATCACTGCTTACCATCAGGTGGGATCGCAGTCAAGCGCTGGTTTATATCAATTAAAAAAAAAAAAAAAAAAAAAAGATATAGATATTAACGCACCAAAAAATTTATATATTTTTTAAAACACTTTACTTAGCAATTAATTATTATTTTATTGTTTCTTTCAGTTTCGTTCCAAGTTACATTCTAGGGTTTTTCTCGAATGTCAAAACGGGCTTTTAATTTTGTTAACGAGTTTAAAAGTTAACGATAATTATACGTATTAGAGAGAGTAGGTAAATAATGTCTTATGTATATTTATGTGTTTCAGATGGTCCGTATACAACTGAACAAATATGCTTGGCATGCGAAACGAAGACTGAAGACTTTGCATTTAATTAAATCACTGTAAAACATTTTTATTTGTGATTCAATTCCATTTGCCTTTTACCACATGAAAAAATATAAATGATGCATTTATACGAGCGTGTGTTTGTACTACTAATACTTTATAGTAACTAGGTACTATTTATTTGTAGGTACAGTATTATAACACTAGTCTAGTTGGGAAAAAGCTAGAGAGATTCTAGCTTTTTTCCAACTAGCTCGGGATCGGCTTCCAGTGTAATGCGATGCGGCAGAATACCCATGTTTTATATAGAGCAACTACCTATCAGACCTAAATAATCCAGTTACTGGGCAACAAGATACTTCTTGGATAGACTGGTGGTCAGATTTTCATCTGACTACCTGTAAAGACTCTCAAAGACCTACGACTTCCTGAGGTAAAGGTTGTAAATAAACTTTGACTTGGAAAATTCATATTGTTACTTCTTGATTTCGAACCCGCTAGCAACCTCTTGCATGAGACCCAATGAGAAGACCCACTGGGCCAACATAACCATCCTTCAAAACAATATTACAACCCTTATATTTCTTTTACAAAATTTGTAACTTAGAAATGAAGCCTGCTTAAAAATATATTTAAAACCTATGCATATTGCGATAAGAGTTGAGGCGATGGAAAAATCATATTTCTATTCGAGACAATGACGAAGGAGCCCGATATATTGCAGCGGGAAATTGTGCGCCGTTTCTCATTTTACTAAGATTTCCTCCACTGCTTGGGATATAGACTCTAGAAGTAGAAGGTATATTTTAGTAACCATTTAAAGAAATAAATAATGTTTATTTGGCTTTTTTTGTATAAATTATATTATGTATTATTTTAGGAGAAAGAATATTAAATTTCTATCAAATTTTCGAGCAGTGGTGGTCCTGGACTAGTTGTACATCGTGGGTTCGAAACCCAAAAAGGAGTTTCTTTTGCGTAATTTATTTCATCACCACTTTTCTCAGAACGGTGAAGGAAAACATCGTCAAGAAACCCGGCTTGTCCTAGAATAATAAATTTAAAGACGTGTGGGTTGGTACCAACCCGGCTCAGTGCGGATTGGTACATGTAACACGTCTTCAAATTTCAATTCAATTTCAAGGCAGATTACGGCCCATTCCCTCCCACTCAGAAACATTATATGGTTGCTTATGCTATGCTACACAATATCCGATTTTGCACATTACATGTGTGAGAAATTGTTCAACACATCATTTACCAAAATGAAACAAAGATATTATGAAAAATAACGTTTACTAACATCTAAAATAAACTTCTAATCTAAAATCTAACATTTGCATACACGAACACACTATACGACTATCAGTACTGGGCTACATTTACTGTAGAAAATTTAATTAAACACGTTATCCTTTTCACCAGGCTTGCTTAACTGAGGCACACGAATCTCCACAGCGTCTATCTTCTTTTGGACTTCTTCTAGTTCTTTCAATTGGCGATCCCTTTCATGTCTTTTCATTCTGTATTTTTGATTAACTTTCGATATTTTGTTAGTTCTATAGTATTTGATTTCCTCTTTTAACGTTGCATCGGGTACAGTATTTTGGTAGTACTGCCTACTGTTGTGTATTATTTTAGATGGGTTTCTCTTCTTAGGTCTCTCATGATCCATTGAGGGTACGAAAATCTTCTTACACGCCGGACACAGCCTCTGTTCGTACGATCGCTTTATCTTATAGGGTATCATTGTATCATCGTTCATCTTGTTGAAGTCAGGGATTTTAGCCACCTCTTTTTTAGAATTGTTGAAGAAGAAGAGCTTCCTCTTTTTAGTTTTCTTCGGCTTCAAAACCTCTGATTTATTATGGGAAAAAAACGGGAACTTTATTGTTTTTAGTGAACTGAAACAAACAAAGCATTTTTAAACCTGAAACAGTACCTACCTACTTAAATAATTCTCAATTTTTACATTTTTCTAGTTTCTACCAGCAGGATTGTTTGTGTGAAAGAAAAATATGAACCCAAGGAAATATATTTCCAGGACAAAAAATCATATGCTAAATTTTATCAAAATCCATTCAGCCATTTCGATGTGACGGAGTAACAAACACACCAATTTCGGCCTTTCTAATATTAATATTGTTATTTTAGGAATCACAAACCAGTACCTACTTGCTAGCATAGTTAGCTCATAATCATGCAAATAGAACTACCTAAGGTGCGAAATTATCCAATGACTTCTCTCGCTCTAGGTTGGAGTGAGAGGGAGGGCGTGTTAGATTTTTACTAACTTAAACCACTTCTAAGTTGCCCTTTGCGTCCCAGGACCACGGGTTCAAATTTCAGTCGACCCATGGTCTTAGACCCCTAATCTACTACCATCATGTCACTGTTAGATATTGGCCTCCCCTAAGCGTCACAAAACGACAGATCTGTGCGTCTTATATCGGATTCCCACAACCCACACCAGGTCATCGGTTAACGTTGTGGGAGGCATTCCAACGCTTTTTCTTCAAGTACGCGGTCGCCACTCCATAACCTTTCGGCCCTATCGACCACGTGATGATATCATCTATACATTAATAAATCTGTAGAAGTTTTTAGTTATGCGCGGATCTCATAAAATGTACGAAATTGACGATAACTTTTATACTTGTGTGTAACTTGATATATTACTTAGGCTTTGTTTCATCACAATCGGTTGACTATATCGAAAGATATACTACATTCATTGACTATTCGGCGGTACAAAGTTCGCCGGTTCATCTAGTCATAATGTATATAAATATCTTCAAACTATCATTTGTAACTTACCATTTCTTCTCTTGATTATGAACCATATTTTGATTCATGAGCAAGTCATCTTTGTAAATATTTCTAAATTTCTCATGTCCATATTTCCCCGCATTCAGATCATCCAGTGGGTTGTAACCAAAATGTTTTGCGTTCAATAAATCCTTGGAGAGAGGTGGACTGATGTTAAGATCTGGAAGGCCGTCGCCCATACTCATGTAATCCGGACTCTTTTCCAACTTGTTGTTAATGTCGTCGCTCTTCATCATAGACCCAATATCGAAGGGTTTATTATCACTCCATCTTCTGAAAAAACATTTTTTATTTATTTATTTATTTTATTTATTGTTTTAGTCAACATACAAAAATAGGGCCATTTTCTGTAACGAAAATGCACGGAAAATTAATGTGACAAATGGTAAAGCAGTCGTAAGCTGATGTGATTGTAGAATTAAGTCAACAGCCTGATTACAGCGACTTATGTACCTGCACGCGCTTGACAATTTGCCACTTCATTCTGCGTTCCAGTAACTATTTATTTGCCATTTTTTTTTGACGTTAACAGTTTAGCAATGGGTCCCAAACTAGGCAAAGCCTGTATCTTGGTGACCATCATCATCATCATCATCTTCCTGCCCTTGTCCCGTGTTATTTGGGGTCGGCGCAACATGTTTTTTTCTTCCATTCTGCCCTGTCACTCGTCATACTATCACTAACTTCCTTTTCTTTCATATCACTCTTCACACAATCCATCCATCTTTTCTTTGGTCTCCCTCTCCCTCTCCATCCATCCACATGTAAACTCATAACTCTTTTAGTAACATGCGTTTCATCCCTCCTCTTCACATGACCATACCAAGACAAACGATTCCCTTTCAACTTTTCAGTCACTGGCGCCACTTTCAAACTTCCCCTAATATACTCATTTCTCACTTTATCCATTCTCGTCACACCACACATCCATCTTAACATTCTCATCTCCGCTACGTGCAATCTTTTTTCATCCGTCTTTTTCACAGCCCAACATTCTGATCCATACAGTATGACAGGCCTTATCACGGACTTGTAGATTTTACCCTTCAACTTGAGGGGCATCCGTGGGTCACAAGTTGTTCCCGTGACCTGTCGCCATTTCATCCATCCTGCGTTGATCCGATGTGTTACGTCCCGGTCTACCTCACCATCCCCTTGGACGAGTGACCCGAGATACCGAAAGTCGGAGCAGATCGGTATGGGTGTTCCAGCGAGAGATAAAGGCACTGGATTGGAGAGACCGCCGAAATCGCAGAACAAGTATTCCGTTTTGGTTCTACTCAATTTCAGGCCAACACTCTCCAGTCTGTGCCACCATACCTCCAATCTGTTCTGGACCTCTAGGCCACTCTCGGCAACCAACACAATGTCATCGGCAAACAGCATACACCAGGGAGCCTCTTCCTGAATGTCCGACGTCAGAGCATCCATTATCATCAGGAAGAGGTAAGGGCTGAGAGCCGACCCTTGATGTAAGCCGACAGCCACATTGAAGCTGCCAGTGGTGCCCACTGTAGACCGGACTTGGGTACTGCATCGACTGTACATCGCTCGGATCAACTGCACATACTTCCCAGGCACACCTTTCTCCTTAAGGGCCCACCACAGAACCTCACGAGGTACCCGGTCGTATGCCTTTTCGAGGTCAATGAATACCATGTGCAAGTTTTTATGCGCACCTCTGTATTTCTCGCACAGCTGGCGTATAGCAAAAATGGCATCCACTGTACCCCGACCCGGCATAAAACCGAATTGGTTCTGTGAAATTTCACTCTCTTCTCTCAGTCGCCTTTCAATAACTTTCTCCCAGGCTTTCATAGTATGTGACATTAGCTTTATTCCTCTATAATTGTTGCACTCAAGCACATCACCTTTGTTTTTAAAAATCGGCGCCAAAGAGCTATTGCACCACTCATCAGGTATGGCTTCTTCCAGCAACAACTTATTGAAGAACAAAGCTAACCACGTCCATCCATCCACTCGCAATAACTTCCACACTTCAACTGGTATTCCATCTGGACCAATGGCTTTACCATTCTTCATTCCATTTACTGCTATTCTGACTTCATCCATACTAACCATTCTCACTAATCCCACATTCACTGGTTTATTCTCTAACACCCCACTCCAATTATTTTCTTCATTCATCAATCTTTCAAAATATTCCTTCCACCTCTTTCTGATTTTTTCATCATCCGATAGAACCATTCCAGTTTCATCTCTTATACATTTTACATGACAAACATCCCTCGCCTTTCTCTCTCTTATTCTAGTAAGCCGGTATCTTGTATCTTGTATCTTGTATCTTGTATCTTGTATCTTGTATCTTGGTGACCCAAATATAAAAATTTCATCATCATCATCATCATAATTTCAGCTGAAAGACGTCCACTGTTGGACATAGGCCTCCCCCAAGCGTCGCCACTACGACCGGTCCAGTGCGTCTCGTATCCATCGGATACCCGCGACCCTGACCAGGTCATCGGTTCACCTTGTGGGAGGCCTTCCAACGCTGCGTCTTCCGGTACGTGGTATTAAAAATTAATTAATAATAAATAATTAATACTGTGTGCTTTCAAGCACAAATGCTTGAAAACATAAAAAATGCTTTTTTTTATTTTCTCGAAATATACAATGAATAAATTTACGCAGATTTTATTTTTATAAAAGGTACAATTGGCGAGGTATAAATAAGATACATGATCAATGATCCCCATGTTAGGAAAACCTGTATTACAGGAGTCTAGATGATTCCTGTAACACAGGTTTTCATAATATTCTATTATATGAGAGAATCTTTTAAAGTTTTTTATTATTTATTTATTTTATAATTTATGTAGACACATAAATACAAAATAAGATAATATATTGTTATAAAAATTGTATAAAGGTACTGCTTATTTCTAAAAGAAATTTCTTCCAGCAGACCTGCGAAAGGAGAGATAGGAAGAAATGTAGACAAGTGTTTTTTTTTTTCGGTGACAACCCTCGCTCTTGGGCGGAGCGAGAGATAGTGTCAGACTTTTACTGACTAAAAACCCACTCCTGTTCCTTCGTTGCCTTTCGTACCAGGGCCGAGTCTTCCTTTCAGAATCAGACCCTTGGCCCCAGTAGGCTTCGACCCTGAGGGCCCCTACAGTTGACATCTCCTTGAGGCGCACGTGAAACTTGGGACTTGGGCTCGGTCCGGACGGTCGGATGGCGAGCTACACATTTCTCACAGTCAGATAATAGTGTATAGAAGTAATAAAAGAATAGTATGTGAAATCTGAAAGTACTAGACCGATTGTTACTTTTTTTTCACCTTTTAGAAAGCTGCTTTATTCCTGAGTGACATAGGCTATATTTTATGTACGAGGGCGAAGCCGTGGGCAAAAGTTAGTGAGATTATATATGGGAGTGTGCCTGACTAGTTATGGTTTAAAAAAAATTTCCTTGTTCTAGATTTTTTTTTAACTGCTCTACACTAAGAATGACTTCTGTATCGTGGGTGCATTCACAAATATATAAATTCTCATACACAAAACACCTAGACCTGGAACATTTATCTGTAGGTCATTTGCCCGGGAATCTAAAAGGCGACACGCAATCAAGCAGCCAATCGTTCAACCACTGCACCCAACCATGCAGATTAGTTTCATTGTGCTAACTAGACCAAACAAATGTCAATCAAGTTAAATCTCAGCTTAGTCTGAAGCTTGGAACTGATTTACTTTCTTATTTCTCTTCGCGTTTACTAATTGGAACTTACCTGAATGGGAAAGAGTAGAGAAACAGCCTGTGCTAGTAGACCAATCAAGTAGTTACACTATTTGGAAGTGGCAAATAGACACAGGCAGGTGTACCGATTTGCTCGGGACGTCCCAATTTTCAAGGGTCTGGAGACACGTCCTGATTTGCGCCTGATTGGGACGCTAAATGTCCCAATATATCAATAAATTTAACCATAATTTCCAAAAAATAACAATATGTCGCATTCGCATCATTATACAGAGTGTGACAATGCATTCAAAATCGCACAAAAGCCGAACGTGTAAAAGTGTGTCTGTGGCCCTGGAATACAAAGGGCAACTGAAGGACATAGGTCGGTTTTAGTTAGTCAATGAAAGTCTGACACACCCTCTCGTTCCACCCTAGATCGTCATTGGGTGATTTCTCACCTCAAAAAGAAGTTTTTTTTTTATTTGTCCCGATCTGAAAACCAAATCATCTGTCCTGATCCGATGGATGCGAGACGCAGTGTTCAACGGTCCTGCCGTTCATTGTGGCGACACTTGGGGGAGACATATGTCCAACAGTGGACGTCTTTCGACTGAAATGATGATGATGATCTGTCCTGATCACAATCCAATCGGACCTGGCAACACTTGTGGCAAAACTGGCGTCTGATTAAAACTTACCGTTTATTATTCTTATGGCTCAAAAACACTTCATCTGTTTCTAAGTTATCTGTTTCAGGCTGTATAAAACTCGCCACATCGAACTCAACTGGACTCCTGTCATAATCGTCTTCTTGACGTACTGGACTCCTCCGCACATTTGCCCTGTTCACTCTTCTAACTTTATTTCTTCTTACATTTCTTCCATAATTGTGCCTATTGCGTTCAGTCGCTTCGTCTATATAGTTATAACAAAATGATAATTCGATACATAGTAGCAAACTTAGTAAATAAGGAAATCGTAACATCGTTTTGTGACATGACCATTGTCCATGTCGATGACACTTTGTTTGTCAAAGCTATTTTGTTTTGTGCGTGGCCAGTTATCGTGTTATGTCTTTTTCCTTTGTAAGTTTAAAATTCCTCTTTAGTTAATCAAAAGTAAAAAAAAAAACAAATATTTTTCAATAATGTCGATTTGGACCAATTGTTTGACTATATTAGTGTAGGTAATGTAATTTATTAATATGAGTATGTACTCCCCAGTTTTTTAATGAGTACAAAAAACAAATGGAGCTCTATCCGTACCCGTTACTGATCATATTTGTGTAGTCAAAAGTAAAAAAAAAAAAAACGAAATCCCAAAATTGACCATAAAAAGTCATAATTAGTAAATGCATAATTAATTCAATCATTAATAACAATAGCTACCAGAACATACTACGCGCAGTGTTTTTCCGTTATTTTTCATTCATAATCTATAAATAGCCTGTACAATATTTCCATAAATTGAGTGACATTTTGGATTATAAGCAAACACATAGAACTTTGCTGTTTATGAATATTATTTATTGAGACTTTACGTTTAATAACAAGACCTTTTCTAATAAGCCCTTAAAGTATTTGTACTAATTAAAAATTAGTGGTCTATTGTATAATTATACTAGCTGTGGCCCGCGACTTCGTCTGCGTTAAGTTTGTAAAAACGTACAATCATTCTGAGCTTGCAATTCATTCTGAAAGCAACGCAATTATTTATTGTACTTTAACATAAAACGGTTAAAAGTAAAAACGCAAATTACCTTCAGGAAACATGTTATGTACTCGTCCAGATCCAAATGTATGAATGTCAATGAATAGAAAGAGTATGTAAGGGTCGTAATTATATTATATCCCAATGATTATCTATCTTGTATTCGCCTTTTTCTCTCTCTATTATGGCACCTACCACTACTATCTTTCACTGCATCATCTAAAGGTAGAATGGTACAAAATGCCGATAGCATTAAGTTCACCTCTACACTTTTGTGTGCAAAAAGTATTTCATCATCATCATAACGCCCGGTCCATCCATCGGAAAAAAGCATTTAATAAATAAATATTTTATTTCTTTCCACATTAATCCAAATAAAATTAAATGTGACCAATATAAAATTGACACTAAAACATCATGTAGATACATATATTCATGGGGATATATCTTCCGGAGCGTTAGTCCTATAATTTATTGCAGCCGTTTGTCCATGCCAGTTGGGAAAGGGTTTGAGAAGCTACGGTTTTCTTGGGTTTAACGTTTGTAGGGAGGCAGTTTATGGGGGCACCGTATGCTGTCATTTGATTGGTTAAGATTTGAAAAGTGTTTTAGATCTACCAGTTATTCCGTCTTTAAATATTCATATATTTTAAAATAAGTTATCCCAATCGGTCTGTCAATTTGGGATTATAGTTTGAAAGTGGCGCCTGTGACTGAAAAGTTGAACGGGAATCGTTTATCTTGGTATGATCATGTAAACGCATGTTACTAAAAGAGTTAGGAGTACCAATACATGTGGATGGATGTAGAGGAAGAAGGAGGCCAAAGAAAAGATGGTTGGATTGTGTGAGGTGTCATAGGAAAGAAAAGGGAGTTAGTGATGGCATGCCGGGTGACAGGATGGAATGAAAGAAAAAAACATGATGCGCTGACCCGAAATAACATGGGACCAGGGCAGGAAGAAGATGATGAATTCAGACATTTATTTTCTATTCATTTAGGGATTTTTCGTTTTAAAATAACTTTGAATCATCTAGTTCCGTTTTGATTTTAGTATGAAACGCCACGCAGATGGACAGCCAGTTTCTTTACATCTTCATTTTCATCCATAACTCGACTTCACGTTTTTACTCGTGCTGAACTCCATTCTCATATGCTAGACTTATCTCTGTCCTTTACAGCAGTGTTTCTAAAAAGTGCGTGCCGCGGCACACTGGTGTACCGTGGTGAATAGTTGGTGTACCTCGGAAAAATACTTTTATCTAATAAAGTTGATTAGACAGACGGAAGAAAAACTTAGATCTATCTACCTACAGACTGGGTTCGAAATTCATTCTCCGAGTGCATTCTTTTTTGACGCTCACCGATTAACAAGCCGGAAGAACTGTTGGAAATTAAAACGGAGCGCACATTAAAAATTTCAGAATCTCATTTTTGTTGTGTACCTCCAAAATTTTCTGATTTCCTAGGTGTACTAGTACTTTGAGCACAAAAAGATTGCGGAACACTGCTTTACAGTATTATATATTTTCTTACAATAACATTTATTTATTTCACTTTTACACAGCACTTACAGAATTTAGTGAACTAATATTATTTATATTTTGAATCAATTGTTCATTCACATTAAAATAACATATTTCTAAACCACTATTATAATAATAATAAGGTCTTGTTACTATTATTTCACAAAGCAGTTCCACACATCTGCTTGCAATATTGTCTTGGAGCAATCAAGTAAGCGAATTAAGTGGTTATGTCCAATAATAAGATCTCCTACTGAACACGTCACATGGATACGCCCTGCTGTTAATGAGATTCCGAGCTTGGTTACGGCTTGCGAGACGGAGACGATACGATTTGATGAATTAAATCAGCAGCCCTGTATGATGTCGCGTGTTATTTACATTTTTAACCGAGTTCAAAAAAGGAGGAGGTTATAATAACTGTATGATTCAATAAAAACACTTAACTAATTAAAACTATATATACACTAAAGGCAAAAACTACTAGCTAAAATATGGCGTCATAAAATTCCTCCGCATCGCTATCGACTGGAAGTGTGCCCAAAAGGTTGGCGGCATTGCCACGTTGTATGGCAATGCTTAATCTCTGACCGAGGTAAAAGCCAGCCCTTGGGTCATGCGAAGTGTCAACTAAGCGTTTGGATCATTCTTTGAAAAGCTTATGAGCACTCGGACCCCACGGCCCAAGAGTTTCAACCCCAATCAGCTCAAAAATATAACTGCCGACGAGGTTGTTATTTCCGCCGCTTGAGGTTCTCCGCAGCCGTAGCGGCATCACCAGCACAGCACGAAGAGCTAGGAAGATGGGATGGCGCAAGAGTGTCGACACAGGTAGCGTCCCACACTAAAGGCCTACCCATCTTCCACGGAAATAAAGACATACCGTCCGGTCTCTTCCCAACGTCGCGTGCCAGGCCATGAGGTTCCAAAACAGCCGGAACGCCGACGGTGACAAGGGCTCGTCGGAAGGAGGTTATCAATTCGGTTGTATTTTTTTTTCTTTTTTTTAGATGTGTTACCTCAGAACTTCGTCGTTTATGAACCGCTTTGCAATTTTTTTTTTCCCTTAAAGGATATACTTCCAGATTGGTCCAATTTTTTCAAAATCCAGTTCCGATGATGGGATCCATCGAGGGAACTCTTCAAATATTATAGGCAACCATATAGTGATTTTGGTATTAACACTAAAAGGATCAAAATAACTTTAATTTCGGAAGTCGATGTTAAATATGAAACCAACTATACCGAGAAATACCGACTTCCGAAATTAAAGTTATTTTATAAAGAAAGAAAGAAAACACGTTTATTTGACACACAGGTTTTCATCGTGTTAGTGATTTTTTTTTAGTGAAGTCGCTTATTTTTTATTGTAAAATCTGACAAGATATAGGTCCTGTCAACCTAGTGAAGGTTGTGGGAATACTTAAGCTGGTAGGGAAAAAAGTCTTACTTGTTGATGTGGCGACACTTGGAAAAAACCTGTTTTTAATGTGGGAAATTATCCAATGATTATTCGCGCCCCTATGACTTTCACTGACTAAAACCCACTCTTATGTTCCTTATTTGCTTTGTTTGCCAGGACCCCGGGTTTCCGTATCAGAAATCAACTCATGGTCTCAGTAGGCTTCGACCCTACTTACACTACGCGCCGTCGACGACTCGGGCTCGGTCCGGACGGTTACCGGACGGCCGGACGGCGAGCTACCCATTACGCGTCGTCCGCAAGCCCACGCCTACGGTGGCTGGAAATCGGGGTCGGAATCCCAACGGCTGGAGCGAGAAGTAGTCTGTTGCCTCTCGCGTGTGACCGCTTCCTTTGCTAGCACTACTGCTTTGCAGAAAGAGGCGACCGCCTGCCATTCCTCCTAGGAAAAGCCTACGTGTAGCAATGAACGTCTGTCGCTTCAATACTGGTGATAATTTCTAATAATCTTTAAGTATCAATCTATAAGAGTGTGCGCGGGAATTGCATGACTTGATTCCGCGATCTCATTTCTACCATCGGACAACCCGACGTACGGCGAGTATCCACCCTTACGGTGTTGAAACTTTAACGGTCCGGACTAAGCGCTTCGCTTTGTCGTTTATACCGCGTACATAGATGGACTGGAACAATTTGCCTGCTGCGGTCTTCCCGTCCAACTATAATTTAGGTGCCTTCAAGGCTAGAGTGAATAGGCTCGTAATAAACTAGTGTGCCTCACCATCAATGATTGCATCACTGCTTACCATCAGGTGGGATCGCAGTCAAGCACTGGTTTATATCAAATAAAATAAAAAAAGTAACTAAATAAACTGCATTTTCTTTCCAAAATAATCGTCACCTCTAAACAGCCCCACAGTTATTAGACGGGAGTAGACCAATTAGAAGAGCCAACTGTTCTAAGACATTAGCTTTTGTATATGAAAGTGTAATGTACTACTACTGAGGGATACGAGGGTCTGACTATAATCCCACTGACTTTCAATAACGACTCGTAATGAACTGGCCAAGTGCTTATGGATTCTAATGAGATTTTCTGGATTGTGGCGCGTGGGAGAGTGACTGATGGGTATTTTGTGACAAGCTGATGAGATGAAAGTTATAAGACGTGTAATGAAGTTTATTTTTGTATAACTTTACCAATTGCATAGTATTTTTTAGGGTTCCGTACCTCAAAAGGAAAAAAAACGGAACCCTTATAGGGTCACTCTGTTGTTTGTCCGTCTGTCTGTCTGTCTGTCAAGACCATTTTTCTCGGGAACACGTGGAGGTATCGAGTTGAAATTAAAACTATATACTAAGGTTTGCGGTTCCTTGAAGCTGTGAAAAAATCAGACTTCTGAATTAACGAAAAAGAAAGATAAGGCTTTTTATATCGCAAAAAACGTGTATTTCGACACTATCAAGGCAACCAAAATTCATAGGGTACTTCCTATTGACCTAGAATCCTGAAATTTGGCATGAAACAAGATCTCATAGCACAAGTATAGGAAAAATCTGAAAACTGTAAATTCGTAGTCACGTCATAAAAAAAACAACTTTTTTTACGATTCGGAAAAATCTTCGTAACTCAATTCGGGAATTGAACTGTTTTCAAAGGTAAGTTTGTACGGAACCCTCAGTGTGCGAGTCCGACTCGCACTTGCCTAGTTTTTTTTTTAATACCACTGCTGGAACTCTTACAAAACAGCTAATCGATGATTGTTGAAGAGTCACCAACCACTAGCCATTTTAAGTTGGCAATTGTTAGATCATAATATGTTTTAGCTATAAGATTTTTATCAGGCGACAATTATTTCAGACCTCCGTGATTTTTTGAATGTCATGACTTGCAAAATAAAACTGTACACTGCAAGCTACGATCCTGACTTTTTCATTCTCAAAATTCCTGCGCACTTTCTACAATTTTATCTTTGTAAATCGTAAACAGTGTTTATTTTAGTCATGTTTGATCGGTTTCATTATACGATTCCGAGAATCATCTATGTGTTTCTGTTTCTCACTTTCTTGGGACCACCAAATTCAATAGCCAGATTTTTTACACGATTAAGCAGTTAAGTTTTTTTTTTTATTGGGTGGGAAAATCATCTTATGACAAATCCCGCTCTTCGCTTGGGCGGAGCGGGAGATAGTGTCAGACTTTTACTGACTGAAAACCCACTCCTGTTCCTTCTTTGCCTGCGCCCCGCTGCGTCCCAGGGCCCCGGGTTTCACTTTCACACTACCCGTGGCCCGAGTAGGCTTCGACCCTGAAATCTCCCTGAGGCGCGCGTGGAACAGTACGCGCCGTTGACGACTTGGGCTCGGTCCGGACGGTTACCGGACGGTCGGACGGCGAGTCACCCATTGCTCGCCGTCCGCAAGCCCGCGCTTACGGTGGAAGCAGTTGAGTTAACAATTTTGAGAGCTGGCTTATTGAGATTAAAAATATATAATAATAAATATATATGTACCTAATCATGTAGCAGAAGCAGAAAGCCCTGAATAACTAATTTTATAAGAATTAAAGACATCATTGTAATTTCCTATTGCCAAAAAAAAATCAAATTCCTCATAAATCTTCATTCAAAATATTGATATCATAAATAATAATAATATCAATATTGATTTATTATATAATTCCAAAAAAAAAATTCCTTAGTGCTTGCTATGGAATTATTTTTTACAATATCAACGTTATGATTTTTACAAAGTACATTTTACCTCACGAATTTACCACCTCTCTAACTATTGACATAATTAATATCTTCATTGTTCCACAAAAATCAGTAAGCTCATCAATGTCTATGTAATATGGTAATCAAAGTGATCGCGAGGCGTACGCTAGCACCCATATAATTTGAATTCATTATGTTCTCTTTAATTAAATTTCCTTACTAATTGAATCATATACTTGCAGGAAGTGATGTAGGTAAAAGTATGAGTTTTGAGTTGTGATTTTTGTCATCATCATCATCATTTCAGCCGAAAGACGTCCACTGCTGGACATAGTCCTCCCCCAAGTGTCGCCACAATGAACGGTCCTGTGCGTCTCGCATCCATCGGACTCCCGCAACCGTTACCAAGTCATCGGTCCACCTTGTAGGAGGTCTTCCAACGCTACGTCTTCCGCTACGTGGCTATGCTCGGAGTTTCCTTGGGTGATCGAATCAGGAATGAAGATATCCGCAGGAGAACCAAGGTTAC
Source organism: Mythimna impura (assembly GCA_905147345.3). Lineage (NCBI taxonomy): Eukaryota > Metazoa > Arthropoda > Insecta > Lepidoptera > Noctuidae > Mythimna > Mythimna impura. Next base: position 28,399,927 of record LR990349.1, on the reverse strand, counting down.
CGACATAGCACGAAGAATCGTCAAACTAAAGTGGCAATGGGCAGGGCACATTGCTCGCAGAACGGATGGCCGTTGGGGCCGAAAGTTTCTGGAATGGTGATTTTTGTACGGTCTAAAAATCTATTTCTACAGATTAATCGTAATTAATTGTCGTGTATCTTCTCCACGTCGTGTATTAAGAGAATCTCGCTCTCTGTACAGTTTTTTTTTTATTTGCTTTGGTAAATTGTTTAATAACTTCTCACGCTCTTGGGTGGAGCAAGAGGGCTTGTCAGGCTTTTATTGACTAATTATTCAATTGCCCTTTGCACCTTAGGACCACGATTTCTCTTACAAAAATTCCCCATGGCCTTAGTAGGAATAGGCCCCGCCTGGCCCCTACGGTTTTGTTGACATTGACATCTATTTGAGGCGCACGTGGAACACTACGTCCCGTCGTAGACTCGGGCTCGCTCTTTACCAGACAAGTGAACGGTGAGCTACCTATAGTTCGAAGTCCGTAAGGACATGCCTACGGTGGCGGAGATCGTCCTGCGACTACCGACACTCGGCGCGTCTTTTGTCACGGCAGCTGGAGCGTGATGAGGATGTTCGTTCCCTCACGCTGCAGCAGCTGCAGCTCTCTGTACAGAAGGTTATAATTACTGTACAATTTTCAATAAAACTTCCATAAACGACCAGCTGTTTTAGAACCCAATGGCTTGGCACGTGACGATGGGAAGAGGCCATACGGGATGACTATAATGCCTTGGAAATTGGGTAGGCCTTTGGTGTGGGATGCAACATGTGTCGACACCCTTGCGCCATCCCATCTTCTGAGTACGGCGGACTGTGCAGGGGCGGCTGCTGCAGGTGCAGAAAACCTCAAACGGCGTAAATATAATAACCTCATCGGAGGTAATATATTTGAGTCGTTTGAGGTTGAACACTGGGGCCATGGGATCCGAGCGCTCATCGAGTTGTTCGGGATATCAGCAAACAGCTGGTCGACTCTTCGCGTGACCAGAGGGCTGGACTTTTCTTCGGTCAACGAATCAGCATTGCCATCCAGCGTGGCAATGATTGGCATCATTGCCACGCTGGATGGCAATGATGCCAATCATCCAATCCAATCAACCAATTGATGCCAATCAACGCTGGCGCGTTTTGGGCACTTTTCCCATTGACATCGATGTGAACGAATTTTTTGATGCCATATGAGTTCTTTTTCTACCCGTTTGTACATATTATTAATTTCAGTTTGTTTAAATACCTACTAAGTTATAATATTTAATAGTTAAGATATCTATATAAAACTTCCATTAAATTTAAATAAATGGTTGGAATTGAGAAAATTTTACGGCTGTCACATTAGTCTTAAAGTAGAAACATGTTAACTATTTAAGTCTTGCAAGTGAAATTCACCCTAGGGTTGATAAAGAAATATTAATCCTACCGTCTCCGATAATTTCACAAGTTTTTCCACATGAAACTAACTTGAAAATCACTCCACCTCCAGCAATTCAAGTTTCCGGTGAAATCAAAATTTGAAAACGGCAAACTGCGATGGATTTGTTCAATAGTTTTCACACGGATACTGGACTAACAGATGAAAAATATAGAGAGATTTATTCAGACTCAAAAAGTTTTCAACTTTCTTTTTTTGGAACGTTCTATCGTGCCAAAAAAAGAAAGTTGAAAACTAGATATTACGTTAAAACGATACGAGAGAAAATAATAAGAATGCATTATTTGGATTATTTAATTGTAATTTGATAATAATGGTGGCAGAACCGGACATGATAAGTTCGGATGGTTTCTGTTTTGGATTCAGATGGAAGTGATGCCCGGGTGTCACCATTGTACAGAATGCCGAAAAGACACGGTGGAGCATACAGTGGAGGTGTGCCCCAATTGGGCGGAGCACCACTGTGTCCTCATGGAGGCCTCGGTGACGGTGAACTCTCGTTTCGGCCCTGGTTTATAAGCCATGGTCCGGAGCGAGAAGGAATGGGAAACGGTCGTCTCCTACTGAAGCAGTAATGCTAGTGAAGGAGACGGCCACAGCCGTGAGGAAACGAATATTCTCACGCCCCAGCCACCGCCATAAGACTCGCAGGCACGGGCTTGCAGACGACGAGCAATGGGTAGCTCGCCGTTCGGCCATCCAGTAAAGACCGAGCCCCAGTCATTGACGTGGCATAGTTTTCTACGCGTGCCTCAAAGAGATGTCAGTAAAACCGTAGAGGCGCACAGAGCCGATGCCGGCTAGAGATACGGGAATTCTTGAAAGAGACACCGTAGTCTTGGAAGCCTTGCCTTTTGTAACTAAAAGATATAGGTCGGTTTTAGTCAGTAAAATTCTGACATGCTCTCTCGCTCCGTCTTAGAGCGAGAGAAGTCATTGGATGATTTCTTAACTCAAAAAGAAATGGTTGCAAATTTTAGAAATATTTTGGATCAGTGTCGAGGCAAACCCGTTTTGAGAAAATTCTCTAATTGTTCTAAAGACTCTAAATCTATAAAAAGGAACACCCAAATACTCCGAAATATTTTATTCCGAATTTCGATATTCCGATTTTCAAAAGTCCGAATTTCATAATACCTAAAATTATAATGTCTATTAATAAAAATCACGAAATTTATTTTACTGAAAGTCGTAAATGCGATTTGTTAGTTTTCCGATTTTCATACGTTCGAAGAATCAAGGGAATTATGCTCGAAGGGTTCTCGGTCCGAAAAACGATATTCCGATTTTCAATACTTCGAATAAACTAAAAGTCAACATGTTGTGCTACAAAATTTAATGTCAGAAACGAATCGCTGCAAAACCGACTTCACGCAGTCTTGTTTGCCCTACCCCTAGAGTGTAACTTAAACCCGCGTAGGCGCGGAGGGGTAGGGCGGCCCGCGAGCTGAGGAGCAGGTGGTTTGAAGGCCCGCCGCCGCGGCTGAGGCTGGCCGGCAAATCCGGCCAGCAAGCCGAAGCTGCGGTGGTGAGCGTTAAAACCATCTGCGACGATAAGCTCGCGTGGGGCCGCCCAAACCCCGCAGCGCCGGAGCCGTGACAGAAACAATGCTTGCTGCATTTTGCATGCCTGCTTGCATGCTGCATGTCGCATGCTTGCTTGCATGCTGCATGTCTGCTTGCACGCTGCATGCCTGCTTGCATGCTGCAATAAATCCCCTGCATGCTGGAAAACGCATCTGTCATTAGTTTTTTAATTCTACCCCCTCATACTACGACCTCTGACGAGCATTTATGTGTTTATTTGTCTTGCTATACAGTTTTATGAGGCGGTTTTATTTCGGAATTTTATTAATCGGTATTTTAATAATCGGAATTCGTATTTTTGATGTTTCGAATTATCATTAAGTCGGACTTTTCGTTATTCGATCTATTGAAACTCGGTATTTTGAGAATAGGAATTATAAAAGTTAGGAAAATTGAAATTAAGGAATTATAAAAATAGGAGTAATGATAAGTTGGAGTTGTTATATTCGGAATTTTGAACCATTCGGAATTATGAAAATCGGTATTTTGAAATTCGTATTTGTGACTGTCGGAATAAAGTTTTTCGTATTTATGTAGTGTACCCCTATAAAAAGCTAAATACAGAAATTAAAACGTCATCATCATAATCATCATCATCAGCCGATAGACGTCCACTGCTGGACATGGGCCTCCCCCAAATGTCGCCACAATGAACGTTCCTGTGCGTCTCGCATCCATCGCATTCCCGCAACCTTCACCAGGTCATCGGTCCACCTTGTAGGGGGCCTTCCAACACTGCGTCTTTCAGTACGCGGTCGCCACCGCCTTTCGGCCCCAACGTCCATCTGTTCTGCGAGCAATGTGCCCTGCCCATTGCCACTTAAGTTTGGCAACCTTGGTTCTCCTGCGGATACCTTCATTTCTGATCGCGCATGAATTAAAACATAAGTAATAAGAGGAGTATTTCAAATTGAAACATTTTACTTCCTTAACCTACTAATGTTGTATATGTGAGTCTACCTATAGGTATTTGGATTTAAGAATGTTTATTCATTAATCGCGTCTGAACGGGTTTGAAAGGAAATAAAGGTAAGGACGGGTTTTGTCGGTACTTTATCGAGTGAAGTTCTATAGCTGTTATTTGCAAATTGATTCCTGGTGGGTATTGTGATGTGGAATTGGTATAGATTTGTATCTCAAGTGTTTGCACAACTGGAAAATATGTGTTATCATGTAACAGGCACGATCTCGGTAAAATGGATAAGAATTTTATTGTAACATTCCCGAGAAGGCTGACGCGATTTTGCTCCAAATACTGCAAAAGCATTACATTGTTTTATATCTGCATTTTTATGAATAACTAAGTGACTGTATTCTGCATAGTCGGCCTTATAATTTTGCCACTGCTGGGACTCAGGCCTCCTCTGTAGGAGAGGGAAAGGGCCGTAATCCACCACGCGGGCCCAGTGCAGGTTGATGAACGTCACATCTCTTCGAATTTTTGGTTCTAGGACATGCCGGTTTCCTCACGATGTTTTCCTTCACCATTTTAAGAGCAGTGGTAATGAAATAAATTACACAAAGTAATGCGCCTTACGACTTACCGCCAAGTTGTAGGTCGTGGGTTCAAACCCAGCCAGGCGCATTACTGTATTCTGTATCTAAAACTAAATACTTTCTAAACTTGACACTTTTTGATTGGCTAAATGCTTTTGCGGAACCACATCAAAATAAAAATAAACCGGTCAAGAGCGAGTCGGATTCGCGCACCGAGAGTTTTGTACAATATCTAAGTACACACTTATCAATTATAAATAGTACGATTTCCAAATTTGATCTCAAAGATTTTAACGAATTGAATAAAAAAGTAATTGTTTTGTGATATTACGTTTTTACACTGTTCCTTTCTTTTATTTGTGTTATGACCTTGCCAAATTTTAAGAATCTAGGTCAAAAGGAAGTAGGTACGTAAGTAAGTTACGTATGTAGATAATTGTATTTCCTCTTTATTTATTTATTATTGTTATTTCCATTTATAACTTTGTCCAAAAAAATATTTTTATTTATTTTACTTAAATCTATTACATTGGTACACAATACCGTTGCCGACGCCTGTTAGTCGATAACGTCACCGACCCACGCTGACAACCAACGCTGTGGACTCGTCGCATTTTGCATGTGGACACGGCATTGTGCTGAGCGTACGGTCGTTTTGCCCGAACGTGGTGCATATATTTTATTTTTAATTATGTTTTTGTCATAGAAAATGTTTGGAAGATTTAAATTTGCGACTTTTCCGGCAAATAAAAAGTTTTTCTTTCTTTCTTTACCATAAAGGTTTTGATTTCTTTGCAAGCATCAAAATATGTGCCATAGGCGCAGCATAACCGGCTTTAGTACTAGATTTCATTAACTTAGAATTATTATTTTTTTCACTGTTCTTAAGTGTAGTAGATTTGAATATTTGATATTAATTTCAGCATAATACCTCTACGCGTTTTTGATAAAAAGTGTCTTGACAGACGGACAACAAGGTAGTCCAATAAGAGTTCCGTTTTTACAGAATAAAGTACGGAACCCTAAAAAAAGGTACTTAAAGACTTCATGATTCAAACATTGTTAAGTGTTCTTGCTGTTTCAATTAGTAGAGCACATTGCTCATAGAACAGATGGTCGATAGGGACGAAAGGTTCTAGAGTGAAAACTACGTACCCGAAGACGCAGCATTGGAAGGCCTCACAAGGTGGATCGATGACCTCGTGAGGGTCAGGGAATACGATGGATGCGAGACACACAGAAGCAATCGTTATGGTGACACTTGGGGGAGGGCCACGTCCAACAGTGGACGTCTTTCGACTGAAATGATACATGCCAGTTTCCTTAAGATTTGAGAGCAGTGCTGATGAAATAATTTACACAAAATAAAGTGCCTGCCTGAGTTCAAACTAACGACATATAAATTCCAATAACTTGTATCCAACGAAATTGCTTCAGCTCACAAAAACAAATTCAGCGTTAAAATAACCAACATATTTGTACCACAGAGAAAACCAACTATATAAAAAGGAACGCGCATTGCGAGCGCTTTGACTGTTCGGGCGAATGTTAAACAAAGCTTAGTTTGAAAAGGGTGACTCAATAAATACGGTCTGTGACAGTCGAGACCAAATTGTGATGAATCTATACTCATAGCAGACGGCAGGAATATTTTTATATTTGGTGATAATATGAATTTAAGAGATTTACTTAATAATAAAAGAAAAGAAAAAATATAAATAAAAAGAAAATAAAAATGATATAGCTAGAAAAGTGTTGGCTGACCGAGATGACGATAAAAAGGTATAGAAGAAAAATACTCCAAAGCACAATCAAATTATAAACAGTTTAAAAACTAAGTACTTAAACCAAAAAAAAAATAACAATAGGTAGTGAAAAACATAAAAAGACAGGTTAGCAAAATAGTGGTAATACCAGCATAGTAATACTAGTTATATGATAAAAAAGTAAAAAAAAAAAGACATTAAAATTAAAACAGTGATATACCTTTTTTATAAATTTTGGGATAAAGGCAAGAAGCAATGCATTTCTCCGACTTTTCCAATACACTGACATTTGTCTGCATTGCTATGACAAAAACACATCATCATCATCATTTCATCATCATTTCAGCCGAAAGACGTCCACTGCTGGACATAGGCCTCCCCCAAGCGTCGCCACAGCGAACGGTCCTGTGCGTCTCGCATCCATCGAACTCCCGCAACCGTTACCAAGTCATCGGTCCACCTTGTAGGAGGCCTTCCAACGCTACGTCTTCCGGTACGTGGTCGCCATTCCAAAACCTTTCGGCCCCAACGGCCATCCGTTCTGCGAGCAATATGCCCTGCCCATTGCCACTTTAGTTTGGCGATTCTTCGTGCTATGTCGGCAACCTTGGTTCTCCTGCGGATATCCTCATTCCTGATTCGATCACGCAAGGAAACTCCGAGCATAGCCCTCTCCATTGCCCTTTGGGTGACTTTTAGCCTTCTAATGAGGCCCATTGTAAGCGACCACGTTTCGGAGCCATATGTCATCACTGGCAACACGCACTGGTCATAGACTTTCGTCTTGAGACACTGTGGTATATTGGACGAGAAGATACCGCGCAGCTTCCCGAACGCTGCCCAGCCGAGTCGGATTCGACGATTGATCTCTTTCTCGAAGTTAGACCTTCCCAACTGGACCGTCTGTCCCAGGTAAACGTAGTCGTCTACAACTTCGAGTGTAGAGTCCCCGACCTTGATAGGAGTGGGTGCTACATGGCTGTTTACCATGACTTTGGTTTTGTCCATGTTCATTTTAAGTCCCACTCTTTCGGAAGCTCTACTGAGGTCACCAAGCATTGTACTGAGCTCCTCCGTAGTCTCAGCCATGACTACTATGTCGTCGGCAAACCGAAGGTGAGTGATGTACTCGCCATTGACATTAATGCCTAGCCCTCTCCATTCCAAAACCTTGAAGACATCCTCCATTGCTGCCGTGAACAGTTTCGGAGAAATAACGTCTCCCTGCCTCACACCCCGCTGCAAGAGGATAGGTTTCGAGGTCTGGTCTTGTAGTCGGACTGACATAGTGGCGTTTTTGTACAAACACTTCAGCACTTCGATATACCGATAGTCAATTTGGCACCGTTGGAGAGACTGCAGTACAGCCCAAGTTTCAATCGAATCAAAGGCTTTCTCGTAGTCCACAAACGCTAAGCAGAGAGGCTGATTATACTCCTCAGTCTTCTGTATAACCTGCCGCAGCGTATGTGTGTGGTCCACGGTGCTGAAGCCTTTTCGAAATCCGGCTTGTTCGGGAGGCTGGAAGTCGTCGAACCTGCGCGCGAGACGATTCGTGATGACTCTGGAAAACAGCTTGTAGACATGGCTCAGAAGCGAGATGGGCCTATAATTCTTAAGCAGGGCATTATCGCCCCTCTTAAAGAAGAGTACCACCACGCCTCTGCTCCACGCCTGTGGCGGTTTTCCCTCGAGTATGACGGAATCAAATAGCTTCTGAAGGGCCTTAAGGACCGGTTTTCCACCCGCCTTCAGGAGTTCGGCCGGAATTCCGTCCTCACCCGACGCCTTGTTATTGTTTAGCTGCTTCAGAGCCATCCTTATCTCGTACAGGCTGACGTCCGGGATATCTTCGGTATAGTGTCGAGTCAATCTAGCTCTTGGGTCGTTTACTAGATTTACAGCGGGTTTAGCGATAGACGTGTATAACTGTCCATAAAAAGCCTCGATCTCTCCCAGAAGCTCCGATTTGGCGGATATGACTCTGCCATCGTCGGTCTTCAGTTTCGTGAGCTGGCTTTGCCCAATAGACAGATCTCGTGCAAATACTTTAGAGCCCTTATTCCGCTCAATCGCATCCTTAATCCTTGCGGTATTAAAGCGGCGAAGGTCGCGTTTCAGGGACTTCGAGATTTGTCTATTGAGCTGCCGGTATATGCACGCATCGTCTGAAGACTGCAGAATCATCTCACGCCTCTTCTTCATTAGCTCGAGGGTCGGATCGGAGAGCTTCTTATTCTTATTTGTACGGTGAGTCTTGAAAAACTTAGACCCGACCGTATGGACAGTTTCCACGAACCCATCGTTATATTCATCCACGGAGCTTCTTAGGCACTCGAAACGATTGTGGAGTTTGAGCTGAAAGCTCTCGGGGTTTTGGATCTGGATCTGTGCTGGACGGAGCGTAGACTTCATCAGTCGAGATCTTTCAAGCTTAATGTTAATATTCAATGTGCCTCTTACGACGCGGTGATCACTTCCAGTTTTCACCGCGTTGATCACAGAGACATCATTGAATATTTGCTTTTTCGTCGACAGGATGAAGTCAATCTCATTTCTAGTTGCACCGTCAGGACTTTGCCAGGGCCACCTTCTATGCTTACGCTTTCTGAAGAAGGAATTCATCATATAGAGGCCCTCCTTCTCCATAAAGCTAGCCAGTAGGTGTCCCCGGTGATTCCGACGTCCAAATCCAAATTGGCCCACTCGCAGCTCGTCACCGTCTCGTTTGCCCAGTTTCGCGTTAAAGTCCCCCATGACTACGGTGAAGTGAGTCTTAGAACCATGCATGGCTCTTGATATATCCTCATACATGGACTCTACTTCGTCGTCGGGATGTGTCGAGGTCGGGGCGTAGACCTGTATGACCTTCAACGAATATCTTGATGATATTCTGAGTATAAGGTACGCCACCCTGGTCGACACACTCTGGATCTTCACCACATTGTTCACAAGGGACTTGTGGACGATAAACCCGACACCACCCTGGGACTGCTGGTCACCCTCCCGGAAATAGAGCAGGTTACCGGATTTGAGAATTATCGTATCCTCCCCCTGTCTTCGGACTTCAGACAATCCCACAATACTCCATCGCAACCTGCTCAATTCCTCCTCAAGTTCGGTGATCTTCTCGTCAGTCCTCAGTGTACGCGTGTTAAAAGTTGCCAGGTCGAGTCGTTTAATAGATGGGTAGCCAGATCTCATCCGGAGATTCTTCGCACCCCTTGCCTCGTCGTGGCCTTGACCGCTACCGGAGTCAAGGGTAGACGGGCTGCCGGGCACTAGGGGCCATTTTTTCTTTCTGTTTTTCATGTTGGGGGGGGGGTTGCCATAATCGCCACGCTTGGCAGACGGGTTGGCGATCGCAGTTTGGTTGTTGTAATGCACAGAGGATGCTGCTGCCCATCCTCTGGTATGTCCCTTAGTCTCCTCTTACGACACCCTCGGGAAGAGATGGGATGGTGTTATTCTTAACGTCCGGACACCATACGGAACAATGACAAAAACACAAAAAGACAAAATTCTATAGAAATGTGCGTGAGGCTCTATCGTGTTTATTTTAATGTCGGAAATCACTTAATGGCTTCTCCCGCTCTAAAGTAGTAAGGGAAGGCGTGTCAGACTTTTACTAACCACTAGAAAAGTAGAATATCAATGTCAATTTTGACCATTTTATTTTTGCTGCAGTATGGAGAGATGGTACACAAATGAAAATGGTAACTGATAATATAATGGGTGACCCGGCAAACTTTGTACCGCCTAACAGTCAATGAATGTAGTAATATTATATGTATAGATACTACGCATAATAAAACTAGAGCAGGAAGAACATAGGAATGCTCTTGGACGCCCTCGCTTCTAGTGTTAAAAAACTTTGAACAAAAAAAAACAACCGGCATCAATCAATGTTAAATAACGAAGAGACAAAACTATTATAATATAGAAACACCGAATTCCGAAATTAAAGTTCTTTTGCACTTTTCAGTGTTTTTTTTTACATTGAAGTCGGTTGTATTTTTTTTTTTTGTTAAAAGTTTTTTATTTTACACTTTTTAGTTATGGTATCACCACTAAAAAGTATCCCTTAGCCAACTACACGTATAAACAAAGCAATTTTACTTGTTACGATAGTTCTGCTGTGATCCTATGATAGTTCTGTTCTTGTATCTTAGAAGTTAATAATCAGATCATAACAATATTTCTATAGGACCAACTTGAAAGCATAACCTTTGAATCAAAAAAATAATGTTCAAAATCGGTCCCCAATTGACCGAGAAATCGGTGAACATACATTAAAAAAATACATTCAGCCGAACATAGAACCTCCTTATTTTTGAAGTCGGTTAAAAACTACACCGTTTCAGTTGCCGTTGTGTTCTAGGGCCACGGGTAACCTTTTCAGATGTCAACCCATGACATGACCCAAGTCATATAAATAAAAAATTAAAAAAATTAACTTAACAAAAAAAAAAAAAACAGCCAACTGCCGAAACTTTTGCCTTTCCAAGTTATTTTTCATTTAAATGCAACTTCAGTAATAGAAGACATAACAATAAAATTAGCTTTTGTAAAAATGTAAATAGGAGATTCTACCTGTATCTATTGTTATAATATTCATCCATGCAAATATTCTGTTTCAAAGCATTAAGATAAAGTCCTTGCTGATTGAATTACCCTTTTACCTATGTAAATAGGTAATATTCTGTTATAGTTCGAGATATAATCTTTGGATTAAAATTAAGTTTATTCATTGAATCGGTAGGTAATTGCTCCATCCAAAGGTCCGAGACGCACAGGACCGGTCGTTGTGGCGACACTTGGGGAAGGCCTATGTCCAATAATGAACGTCTTACGGCTGAAATGATGACGATTGGCCCTATAGAAGACGATCTTCCTGTTTTAGAATTTACTTATATGTACCTGTCTACTAGACGAAAGGTTCTGGAATGGCGACCACGTACCGGAAGACGCAGCGTTGGAAGGCCTCCCACAAGGTGGACCGATGACCTGGTGAGGGTCGCGGGAATCCGATGGATGCGAGACACACAGGACCGGTCATTATGGCGACATTTGGGGGAGGCCTATGTCCAACAGTAAATGTCTTTCGACTGAAATGATGATGACGATGACGTATCTACCAGATTTGTGTATTTGCCTGACCTTTTCCCATCTATGTAGAAGTCAGTGTTCAGTCTAACCGGGTACAGCTTTTTTTCTTTACTTTTTTAGGTGGGAAATCATCCAATGACTTCTCCCACTCTAGGGTTGAGTGAGAGGTCGTATCAGACTTTTACTGACTAAAACCACACATATGTTTCTTCTTTGCCTAGCTTTCCAGGACCCAAAGTTTGCCTGACGGTAGTCAACCCATGGCCTCAGTAGGCTTCGACCCTGCTGGGCCCCTACGGTTTTGCTGACATCTCCTTGAGACGCGCGTGGAACACTACGCGCCATCAACGACTCGGGCTCAGTCTGAATGGTTACCGGACGGCAGGACGGCGAGCTACCCATTGCCCGCCGTCCACGAACGCCCACGAACCACATACAGCTGGATGCTAATATTTTAAATGAAGCAACTACCTATCTGACCTCCACAACTCTGGCTCCAGATTCAATACTTACCATAATTGGCTTTGTCAGAGTAGGTTTGAGTCCCAGCAGTGTGAACATTTCACACTGCTGGGACTCAGGCCTCCTCTCTAACAGAAGGAATGGGCTGTAATCCACCACACGGGGCCACTGCGAATTGGTGGATGTTATATTATGTCTCCGAGGTCTTGGTTCTAGAATATGCCGGTTTCCATATGATGGTTCCCTTCACCGTTTTGAGAGCAGTGGTGATGAAATAAATCACAATCACAATGGCGGTCTTATCGCTAACAGCGATATCTATCAGATAACCTTAGGATGGACTGTTAGAACTTAACCTTTTGAGTGCGTAATTAGAGACACAATAGAAAGACAATGGCGCGTGAACGCCGGCGTTAATGCGGGGATCAACAATAATACAGGGGGTAGTCTGCGGTGTACTGCTAACAAATTGATCAATCTCTATAAATATATAAAACACAATACAAAACTATAAACATGTGTGGTTCTATCCATAAAATACCATTACAGACACAAACCAGCATGGTTCTCATGTTACAATTTGACCACATCTGCTGTATAGTCTTTAAAATGGTTTCAGTGTAGTTTGTCTTCTCAAGGTTTCACCTAGAAAACACCGTCATCATCATCATCATCATTTCAGCCGTAAGAAGTCCACTGTTGGACGTAGGCCTCCCCCAAGTGTCGCCATAACACCATCCTCATCTAGTTTAAATTGACGAAAAAATTTACGTGTAACAGTGTTTTTTTATTTAAATCGATTTGCAAAATAAATATCATTTATCCATTAATTGAGTATCATGAAACCCTTTTGTAAAACTGGAGTCAGAATTCCTGGCTTCTGCCTACCCAAACTAAAATAAATGACTAAAATTAATGAATATATATGATGTGCTTTCTGAACAAAGAAGGAATTTCGGTAAGTATGTTAAAATGGTCGTCGAAGAATCGCCAAACTTAAGAGGGTCCTTTTTCACTCGCCTGTCGTCAACATCGAGCATGGCTTAAAAGCTTGTTGCTTCATCTAACGCGATGTTTGACGAAAAGGCAACGTGAAAAAAGAAAGATAACACTTGAAAACTCTGTTAGTATTCGGTAATTCCGTGATTTACTCGAATAATTTACAAAACTTGTTCCAGAAAATATGTGTTTTTTTTAACCCTTAAAAGTTTTTGAAAAAAATTGTCATTATTTAGAATCTTGATATAATTTGTAAGGCCAATTTGTATTGTCATACTTTTTTACTTTTTAAATTTTTGAGTAAATTATGAAGTGTCATGCAAAATAGCAGATTTTCATAGGTTTTTACTGGATTACTTTTATACAAATTTATAAACTGATTTCAATAGGAGCCTAGATAATATCCACAAGATACTGTGTTTCCATACTATCTAATGAAAAATTTATAATAACGTCATAATCGTATAAGAGCGGTTATTTAAAAAACAGTGAAAATGTATGTCGAGTTGCATTCCCTTAAGTGGCAGAGGGCAGGGCACTTTCCTCGTAGAACAGATGGTCGATGGGGTCGAATGATTTTGGACTGGCAACCGCGCATCGGAAGACGCAGCGTCGGAAAGCCTCCCACAAGATAGAACGATGACCTGGTGAGAGTCGCGGGAATGCGATGGATGCGAGATGCACAAGACCGTTCGTTCTGGCGACAGTCGGGGGAGGCCTATGTCCAGCTGTGGACATCTTTCGGCTGAAATGATGATGATGATAAAGATGGTCACCCACCTACAGACACACTTCAGCAAATGCTGCTTAATCTAGAAGATAATAATATATATATATATATATATAATATTCCACAACTATCACACAACGCCGTCTAGTCCCAAGCTAAGCAGAGCTTGTGTTATGGGTACTAGACAACTGATAAACATACTTATATTTTTCTAAATACATACATATATAGATAAATTACACCCAGACACAGAACAAATGATAGTGCTCATCACACAAACATTTGTCCTGGGTGGGAATCGAACCCACGACCTCCGGCATAGCAGTCAGGGTCACTAACCACTAGACCAACAGGCCAGTCAAAGTCATATCAAAGATCGGTGGATGCGGTTGATATTAGTTCAGCCACAAGCTCCTCTGACTAATGAATATTTTGATTAGCAGATGGCCAATACACTGTTTACTCTACCGATCATTATAGTTCAGGTATTGTGTTTGTTCAACCTATTGTCCATTTTGATTCACTCATGGCAGAGTTACTCAAGCTATATTATACTGCTTGCTTTTTACCCCTGAGTTTGTTTCGGTGTTTCTTCTCAGGGTAGTCAGCTAGGAAACACCGGCCTCATCTAGTTTAAAATGACGAAATATAAAATTGACGTGTAAAAGGGTTTTTTTTTTTTCTAAAATAAATATCATTTATCATTTTATTGAAATAGGATCATCAATTAATCCTATCTCTTTTTAAGAATAGAAGCACAGACCTCTTCAAACTTCTAATAAATTTGTGCTTGCAAAGAAATTAGAAGAGTTGAGTATTATAGTAATGACCAAAACTTACAAGTATTAAAAAGAAAATAAATAACAAAACACTTTATTCTCAACCCAATACTAGAACTATAAATTAAGTCTTCCTAAAAGCACAAACATTTCACATATCGCGTAAAACCTTATATTCACAAGGCGACTTATGTTCGTGTGTCGATTTGCAACATCGTGCAAATCATCAAAAAAAATCGTGCAAGTGCAACAATGCTCAGAAAATATACACAGTTATATCACCAAGAACATATTATAGGGCTAAGTCTTGTGCATAATAGTTTTTTTTTATAAAAATATCAAACCAACCGAAAGCGACCGCTTCGCTTTACTCATCGCCATACCGCATCCACGTGCCTTTGGTTACTTAGGTCACTGAATAAGTGTATTAATTGTCTATTCAAAACGCGCCGCGACACTTGCAATTGCGATTGTGTTAAATTGCCTACACCTCGTTAGTCGAATTAGACATACTTTTTGTCATTGTCGCATCGCACAATTTTACAAAAAACGATGCAAGATATATAGTCGCCTAGTGCATACGTAGCTTTAAGCACGTATCAACTCCTGAATATCTATACCAGACCGAATACCGAATGGTAGTTGAAATAACTTCAATACACTCAGTAACAATAGAAAAGTACTTCTGTAGCGCAAAATAAATCAAGTTGGCAAAACTTATCTGAACGCAATAACGTCGAGAACGGTTCGGAAAAAAAATCGCATTCAAAAGTTTCTGTATTGAAATATTAGGCTGAGTTTACAAAGGAATTGAGCGTTCAAGACAGGTGTAATACTTTTGAGGATAGGGACAAGAGAGGATCAAACAGAAAAATCGAGTTTCTCGTTTTAAAATACCTCTGGAAAGTTACTGTTCAACAATACTGTGTCCTTTCAGCTTTTTTCTACCTACAGGTTCATCAATCATGATTGGTCGTAACTTATATGACTTAATGAAGCGCCTGAATATTCTGTCATAGATTTTTTTCTTTCGAATGAAATCGTAAGTTTTTTCTTCAGGCGTCAAGACTAGAAAAGCTTTAAAATAACCAATTTTTTTTAAAGAATATCTTTATACATATTACCTACTTCCGCATTTCAGATTTATTAAAATACTACACAACATTAGCATTTTGAGCTTGGTAAGTGATGGATGATCTAGTTTTAACCATACAAAATGATTGATGAATCTAATGACTACGTGCGTCGCCTGATTTTCACTTTGACGTAGATAAATCAATTGATATGAATTATTGTGATGTGCATTATGTAATGAGTGATGAGTTTAGTTTTAGTATTGTATAGTATTGACGTGATGTGCTTGAAATATTTTAGTTCATGATTGTTTAAATAAAAGTGAATAGCAGTATGTCAACATGTTGTGAATTTGCTGTATCTATTTTTGCAGGCGTTTTGTTTCTTTTTTTTTATTGACATAGACCAGTGCTCGATTGCGATTCCACCTGATGGTAAGCAGTGATGCAATCATCGATGGTGATTAAGAGCCTATTCACTCTAGCCTTGAAGACACCTAAATCATAGTTGGACGGGAAGACCGCAGCAGGCAAATTGTTCCAGTCTCTCGATGTACGCAGTATAAGTGACGAAGCGAAACGCTTAGTCCGGACCGTAGAAGTTTCAACAACGTATCGTATCGCATCTTAATAAAACTGAATACAGCTTAGTTGTGTTCAATGAAAGGCAAGACAACAACATGGACTGACCAAATCGAAGATTGAGGAATGAACTCAACTCTTGCTGCCCGCAATAGTAATCAGAGGTATGCGGAAAGAAAAGATGGTTTACAGTGACTCACTAAGGCATTACAGATTAGATAGATGTAGACAAGAGATAAAGAGCAGGGGTGGCCGAGTGGTAACGGCCCCGACTTACGAGTTGTAGGCCGCGGGTTCTAACCCAGCCAAGCGCATTACTTTGTGTAATTTATTTTATCACCACTGCTCTCAAAACGGTGAAGGAAAACATCGTGAGAAAACCGGCATGTCATAGAACCAAAAATTCAAAAACGTGACATTCACCAACCCGCACTGGGCCGGCGTGGTGGATTACGGCCAATTCCCTCTCCTAAAGAGGAGGCCTGAATCCCAGCAGTGGGAACATTATAAGGCTGATTATGCTATATAGATGTAGATACGGCCAGTACTAACAATAACAATAATAAAAAGGCTACTCATCTTACATTGATCAGCTAAAACTATACATCGTAAGGTAGTCGCTTCCACATTACAGTATATTCAAAAGAATGTGAACATTCAAGTAACAATACACCACAGAACGAATCACTATTCACAAATAAAATGTACGTAGAATTTAACAAAACCTTCAATTCTTCACGAATTCGTACATTTTCCTCCATTGTACTCTAAAGCACTCGAGTTACTCTTTAAATCTAATTTCGAAAGGCTTTTCGTGTCAAAACTCTGGCTGTATTTACACCAGGCAGGTAACTCAAATACTAAGTAGGGGATTGAGTTCGTAGGACTTTGTACCACTTGTTGGATGGAAGTGAATTTTATGTGGGTATAAAAGCAGTGAAGGATCGGACGATATGGCAACGTTTGAAGAACTTTTGGTTAAAATTCTTTGTGATTTTTATCTGCCTCATTCGACTGCTATGTAAATCTTGGAATCGATCGCCATGTCTGTTAACCCTTTCAATGCCATAGTCTTTTTTTAGGGTTCCGTACCTCAAAAGGAAAAAAACGGAACCCTTGTAGGATCACTTTGTTGTGTATCAGTCTGTCATTCAAGACCCTTTATCTCGGAAACGCGTCGAAGTATCGAGTTGAAATTAAAACCATATATTCAAGTCTGCGGTTCCTTGAAGCTGTGAAAAAATCAAACTTCTAAGTTAAGTAAAAAAAAAGTTACGGCCGTTTATGTCGCAAGAAACTTATATTTCGACTCTCAAGGAAATCAAAATTCATAGGGTACTTCCCGTTGAAGCAGAATTTTGAAATTTGGCATAAAACAAGGTCTTATAGCACAGGTATAGAAATAAATCTGAAATGAGTAATTTTTTTGTTAAGTCACAAAAACAAACTTTTTTGGCGATTCAGATAAATCTTCGAGATTTCATTCGCAAATTGACCTATTTATTTATGTAAGTTTGTACGGAACCCTCTGTGCGCGAGTCCGACTCGCACTTGCCCAGAGTTTTTTAATTGATATAAACTAGTTCTTGACTGCGATCCCACCTGAAGGTAAGCAGCGATGCAATCGTTGATGGTAAGGCGCACTAGTTTATTAAAAGCCTATTCACTCTAGCCTTGACATATGTGACAAATCAATGTCGTGCCTACTCCGCCACAGTCTGATATATGAGACAAATACAACGGGTTAAAACCAATTTCAATTTTTATGCCGTATGTTGTTGCGTAAGTTGGTAGTGTTGGTTTTTCGGAACCAAGTGTTGTTTTTCGTTCATGGCATTTGGTGAGCGTTCTTTTACCCAGAATTGTTAACTGCCAGTCAATCAGGATTCGTGATTAATAATTGCCACGTAAATAATAGGTCTATGGACCTATGAAATTGCCGTTTTTTAAAACGGGTTGCATTGAAGTATATCTTTGGATTGTCTTGGAATTATAAGTTCAAATAAACTTTATATTAAAGGTACGTCATTCTTTTTCGAAATTAGCTATTTATTGGTTTCTATGTGTTTTGTATTGTCTGTAATATCGCAGTACTTATAACCATGAAAGATAATAAAAAACCGTTTTTTCATATTAAGAGTTCCAACATAGAAACTATGCATGTTAAAGGGCATGCAATATCACCTATTATCATAGGACCAAACTCGACCCGGTGGTGATGCTTCAAAAAGCATTTTTATAATATTATTTTGCCTAAAATGATGAACGAAGTGAACAGACATACTCTACCTTTTTCTTCTACTGACAAATATTTTGTAGACACCACATCTCGAGAGGTAATGGGACCCATAATTTTAAGCAGAACTTAACCAGTCCCTATAAAGCTTTTTTTCGGTATAAATTCTTCCCATTAGTTCTCCCGTTCTGGGAATGTCAGAGTTTTACTAACTAAGCTCACCTATGTTCTTTCACTTACCTTTTACATTCCATGGCCGTAGTACCTAACTCTTCTGAACAATCCCGCAGTCTATAAGGCAGGCATCAGCCCTAGCGAGCCCCATCAAATATGCTGACATCTTTTTAAGGTGCAGGTGAAACACAACGTGCCGTCCACCTTAGCTTGGTCCTTTTAAGACGGTGAGCTACCTGTTGCTCGCCGTCCGCAAACTCGTGGACTGCGGACTCCTGAGGTGAACTTTTTATTGAAACGGAAAATCATCCAATGACTTCTTAAACTTTAGGGGAACGAACGGGAGGGCGTGTTAAATTTTTACCGAGTTAAACCACACCTGTGTTGTTTATTTGCCCTTTGAGTTTTAGGTCTACGGGTTTCCTTTTCAGAAATTCCCCATGGCTCTAGCGCGTATCTGTCCTGCTGGGTTCCTATGGTTTTGTTGACATCACTTTTTTTTTTAGGTGGGAAAATCATCTAATGACAAATCCCGCCCTTGAGAGGATCGGGAGATAGTGTCAGACTTTTACTGACTAAAAACCCACTCCTGTTCCTTTTTTGACTTCGTCCCAGGGCCCCGGTTTTCGTTTTCACACTACCCGTGGCCCCAGTAGGCTTCGACCCTGCTGGGCCCCTAAGATTTGCTGACATCTCCCTGAGGCGCGCGTGGAACAGTACGCGCCGTCAACGACTTGGGCTTGGTCCGGACGGTTACCGGATGGTCGGACGACGGGCTACCCATTGCTCGCCGTCCGCAAGCCCGCACCTACGGTGTTGACATCTCTTTGAGGCGCGCATGGAACACTACGTGCTACTTTTTCACCACCTAGTCTCTATGACCTGGAATTTAAAATAAGAGTATCTACAAACTAAGTTACTGCTAAAGAGGTCCTTAATAACCTCATAAAATTCTCGAATCGGAAACCTATTCAACAAGCAGCAGAATGTAAGAAATAGCTTTAAGACAAGAGTGCGTCTTCTTGAACTGTAACTCAAATAATCGCTCGCTCATTTCGCTATTACACTTTCAGATCGACTCCGAAACAAAAGTCTGAACTAGACTTCAAACTTTGCACTTAAATTATGGGTGTTCGCAAGTGAAGAAATTAATGCAACAAAACTCTAATCGAAGTCGCTTTACAAATCGAAAAGTTGGAAATAAAATAAAGTGCTATTTGGCTGCCCCACATGCTTTTTTATAAGAACATATTAACAGCTGTGGAATTTGATCTTTTAGTTACTTTTTTAAATTATAGACTAGCTTTTCCGCCCGCGGCTTCGCCCGTGTACATAAAATATAGCCTATGTCACTCAGAAATAAAGAAACTTTTTATTGGTGAAAAAATTTTAGCAGTCGGACCAGTACTTCTAGAGATTGCCTCCTACAAATAAAACAAAAAACAAACTTTACCTCTTTATATATTAGTGTTGATAGGCTAGTGTTTGACCACTGCCTTACTTGATTAGTAAGCGATGATGTGATCGATGATAATAATAATAATATTCCACAACTATTACACAACACCGTCTAGTCCCAAGCTAAGCAGAGCTTGTGTTATGAGTACGAGACAACTGATAAACATACTTATATATTTCTAAATTCATACCTATATATTATAGATAAATTACACCCAGACACAGAACAAATGATCGTGCTCATCACACAAACATTTGTCCTGGGTGGGAATCGAACCCACGAACTCCGGCATAGCAGTTAGGGCCACTAACCGCTAGACCAACAGGCCAGTCTAAATGTAACCTTTGCCTCGAAGTAACCTATTCACTCTTGAATTACATACCATTTGGTTGTAGCTATAAGGAATAAAAAACATTTTACTAAAAAAAATACAGCCGACTTCAAAGTAAAAAATAAAACACTGAAAAGTGCAAAATAACTTTAATTTCGGAAGTCGGTGTTTCTCTAATAGTTTTTTCTCTTCGTTATTTAACACCGACTTCCGAAGTTAAAGTTATTTTGCACTTTTCAGTGTTTTATTTTTTACTTTGAAGTCGGCTGTATTTTTTTTTTTGTAAAAAAAAAAATATTTTACACTTTTTAGTTATTGTACCACCGCTAAAAAGTACCCCTCAGCCAAACTTAAATACCTTATAGCCAGAGTGCATCTCATGACAATTTTAATAATCCCAAACACGGTTAGATTACAGTAATTTATTACAGAGTTCCGGTGCCTAACTTCAAGCTTCATCATCAGATCAGTTCGATATATTTCCCCTCTTCTTTCAGTCAGTCATCGACTACACGTATAAACAAAGCAATTTTACTTGTTACGACGGTTCTGCTGTGATCCTATGAAGATTTCTGTTCCATACCTTCGAAGTTCATGATCAGATCATAACAATATTTCTATGGGACCAAATCGGAAGTACTCGTATAACCAATCAATCAAAATTTCTTTTTTTTAAATCGGTCCACGATTGACCGAGAAATCGGTGAAAATACATAAAAAAAATACAATCAGCCGAACATAGAACCTCCTCCTTTTTGAAGTCGGTTAAAAACTGACTCCGGCAGGGAATTCGATTCCTTAGTTGTACGCACGATGAATGTGTTTAGACCACGGATTTTCCTAATATATTGTCACTTCACTCTTGTCACACTTCACTCTAAAAACGAAAGTTTGACGTACGTGTATGTTTGTTACTGCTTTATAACCAAACGGCTGGACAGTTGGAGATGAAAATTTGTTCAGTAGTAAATCATGTCCTGTAATAGGACATATGATATTTTTTATGCCGGAAATATATTTTCTTGGGATAATTTTCGACATTCACGCAGGCAATGACACTGGAAGCTAGCCACTTTTTAAAGATTTATCTATATATTTTAAAATTTAACAACACATCTTAAATCTAGTTTTATTCAGTAGCTCTGCAGGTCAATTTAAAAATACAAGCACTCCGATAGTATATGAGTAGCTGGTCTAGTACATAAGTATTGTACTGAACTCGAATTCTCTAATTTCCCAACGGGCGCATTCGATTTGTCGAACAACTGTCAATGCCAAATTCTCAAAATCAATATATACGAAATAGATTCAATATTGTATCGATAGGTAATATGCCCGGAGTAGGTTGAATAGTCTTGTTTAGTGATTGCAAAAGTAATATGGTGGGATTTGTGTGGAATGAGTTCTGGGCTAGCGGTGTCTTGAATTAGGACAGTCACGATTGGTTTGTTTTATTTTTTCTTTCGTGACCATAATGTATGTCTAATTGGGTACTATTGAGACTTGCTCACCTTTTAAGTGGTCTACTTATTGGTTTCACATACCTGATCAAATCCTAATTATGTGATAAGTTTAACAAATGCCTAAATTTATTTCATTTGAAAATAGGAGAAAGCAAGGACTCGGTTCTCTACGTTTAAATTATATTACATTTATTTATTTATTTATTAAAACTTCATGCAACATAAAGGTACAAAGGCGGACTTAATGCCTTAGGCATTCTCTACCAGTCAACCAAGGGTAGTGAAGAGAAAACATGGTAGGTGCATAAAAATAAATAAAAGAATAATACGAAAACAAGGGATCAAATGTATATATACATAAAATAAACATACACAAATATTTAATATAATATAAACCTACATATATATATGCAAATAAAAAAAAATTATACAAGGAAAAATAAAAGGATTTTTGAGACTACTCCGCTATTTGTGTAGAAAATAAAGCCGCAATTTCCGCTTAAATGCATATTGACTGGTGGCCGTCCTGATGTCAAGAGGAAGCGCATTCCACAGAAGTATGGATTGTATATGAAAGGAAGAATGAACAAAGTCAGAAGTATGAGAAGGTCAAAGCAGTAGAAGATTGTTAGAAGAACGCAGATTCTTAGCATGGGAAGAAGATAGATATTGAAAGTGTGATATGAGATAAGAAGGAGGGGTGGGAGAGTTGAGTAGAGAGAAAAGTGTAGTCAGTGCGCGTAAACCTCTTCTCTGGCTATTACATGTCGTCTCTGTCAAGAACTTTTCTACTTATTTTGCTATAATTATTTAATTTATAATTTTAATTTTTCTATTATTATTATTTCTATTTATTATTTGTTTTTATAATTATATCGCAGAACTCTCCTGGAGCTCCTGGCCCTGGGGAAGGCACACGAGGGCTCAGAGCCAACACCCCTCCCCTTAAACTTTTTTTGGAACTTGGTATCTACCGGCGATTATCGCTGTATTATATTATACAAGCTTATGCCAGCGGTTACACCCGCGTAAAAGTAGGTTTCTCCATACAAACTTCCAACCCCCGTTTTACCTCCTTTGGGGTGAAGTTTCATAAAATCCGTTCTTAGCGGATGTCTACACCCTACCTGCCATATTTTAAGTTTGTAAGTGTTATAGTTTCTGAGATTTCGTGATTAATCAGTGAGTGGTATTTCGCTTTTATATAGGTACATATATAGATACTATTTGCACTCCAGGAAGCCACTACTATTATTATTAAATCTGACCATTTCTTGCCTTACTTTATCTTAAACTAGTGTCTCGCCCGGTTTCGCACGGGTGTAAATATTATACCTACGACCGCACCAAAATACGTTGCATGGTTAAGAGGAGAAAGCGGATAAATAGAAAGCAAAATTGAAGTTTCATACTCTGAAGATATATTAGGCAGATATAATATCTTTGTCATAACTACCGTCACATAAAACACACGTTCTTATCAGTTCTTCTGCAATTCCAAAAGTTTCTCAATAAATCCAAATAATATGTAGGCGACCTCAGTGTGAATAGTTTGCATGCTAAACGCGATAGTTTGCCGAACTTAGGAGCCTCTCAAGTTTATGTGGCGCCATCTATTGACGGTGTGTGGTTATTAAATTAATATGTAAGCTTAAGTTGCTGTTGCTTTGATTAAACGTGTAGGATCTTGATTGGTAGTTTAGATTTAATTCGATATAACTTCAGCAGAAAGTTTGTTCCTTAAGTTAGATAAATCAGTCAGCGTGTCTCAAAAATCATGAATTTTTAATTCATTGGTGTAAACTACTAAAGGGCAATGTTTTTTTTTTAATCATTCCTATTACCATGTAAAAAGCCTAACATGTTTTAATTGCGAAAGCCAAACATGTTTTGATTGGTGATATTTTTAAGTAATATTCAGAAAATAAATGTTTTTTAGATGTATTTACTAGGTAATGGCTGACTCAACAGATGTTATTCTGTCAAAAGCTATTGGAACTGCCAAAGTCTACCATTATATCGAAAAAAGAAAAAATGTCAAATCTACGAATAAATTAAAGTAGTTTATAGCAGTAGTATTTTAAAAGAGCCTAATCGTAATAAACGATCAGTTCATAATGTATCAAAAGAAGGAAAAATAATCATAAAAACCTTCCAGAGACTACAACATAATACATAAAAAAACATTTATTTATTATAAAAAAACCTTGCAAGTGCGAGTCGGACTCGCGCACTAAAGGTTCCGTACAACGTACCTTACCTATGAAAACAGTTCAATTCCCAAATTGAGTTAGGTTTTGTCACGTAACTAAAAATGCAATTTTCAGATTTTTTCCTATACGTGTGCTATGAGACCTTAGCATAGCATAGTCGGCCTTATAATATTCCCACTGTTGGGACTCAGGCCTCCTCTCTAGGAGAGGGAATGGGCCGTAATCCACCACGCGGGCCCAGTGCGGGTTGGTGGATGTCACATGTCTTCGAATTTTTGGTTCTAGGACATGCCGGTTTCCTCACGATGTTTTCCTTCACCGTTTTGAGAGCAGTGGTGATGAAATAAATTACACAAAGTAATGCGCCTGGCTGGGTTTGAACCCGCGACCTACAACTCCTCCATGAGACCTTGCTTCATGCTAAATTTCAGGTTTCTTGGTCAACTGGAAGTACTCTATGAATTTTGATTCCCTTGAGAGTGTCGAAATATACGTTTTTTGCCACATAAACGACCGTATTTTATTTTTCCGTTAACTTATAAGTTTAATTTTTTCACAGCTTTAAGGGACCGCAGACCTGAGCATATAGTTTAGTTTCAACTCGATACCTCCACGCGTTCCTGAGGTAAAGGGTCTTGACCGACAGTCAGACAGACAGACTGACAACAAAATGATCCTATAAGGGTTCCATTTTTCCTTTTGAGGTACGGAACCCTAAAAATAACATAATTACTAAATTGGTCCAGTCGTTCTCCTGTTTTGCGCTTAATATAACATTTATCCACTTATTTTTATTTATATACCTAGATAGATGTGCACAGCCAAAGTGTCTGCCAAACTCTTTGCCAGCATCTGTGTGCCCCTACCATCTATAAGTTTTCAAAGGAACATTCCCATTCACGGGCATATTTTGGGCATGCTCATTACATCTAACTTCAACCATCGCTTTTATCGAACCAGACCGAGGTCAGAGTGGGCACGGGAATATAGTCTAAAAAGATCTTGAAAAGAGCCAGACACCCTCTTAAATTTCTTAAATCACGGTACATATAAAATAAACTTTGTAAGTGCATTAAATCGAAACAACTGAGGTGTAAATAACGTACGACCTCCACACACAGCAATAGTTGTGAACTAGGCGAGGTGAGGCTAACTTCGGGAAGGGAAAGTTTGTGTAGTAGCGCCATCTATTGGTAGAAGCGTGTATTAATTAATGATAGATATTGTGTGGCGGTGTTTCTAGATCGTAATCGTATGTTTAATAAGTTTAAATTTTATAATGTAATACTGTCATCCTTAAGCTAGTATAATGCTATTCAATACAATTCGATTCCTCTCTCTCTAATAAGGCCTCTACACATCAAAGCCGACGCCACGCCTGACGGTATCACCCAGCGCGGGTTATTGCCGACAACATAAAAGCATGGCAACTCGGGCCACCTTTGCCGGTGGCACGGAAGCCGTGGCATCTACGGCTTGTGCCATTTAGAAGTTAATGATGGCCGAATTTACGGTGAGGATGTGTGTTTTTTGGTAGACTTATACCATGACTTATACTTATAGCATGATCAATTGATCTTAAATTAGATTTTGCCATTTGATTCCTTTGGTCTATAATTAAGTAATAGATATGTACAAACGAATATACAAGGTGGCGGCCGACTAAGCGCGTGGACATGAGACGCTAGTCCGCCCCGCCGAGCGCGCGCGAACATGAGACGTTAGTCCGCCCCACCGAGCACGCCCGGACTTGAGACGCTAGTCGGCCCCACCGAGCACGCCCGGACATGAGACGCTAGTCCGCCCCACCGAGCACGCCCGGACATGAGACGCTAGTCCGCCCCACCGAGTGCGCGCGGACATGAGACGCTAATCCGCCCCGCCGAGCGCGCGCGAATTTGAGACGCTAGACCACCCCGCCGAGCGCTCGCGGGCGGTACGCTAGAAGCAAACAAGCCCGGCTTTGATATGTAGAGACCTTTACAATTCAAAACATTAAACGTTAGAAGCTAGTGCACGGTTCCAATTTGTCGTTCCTCATGGACAAAAACCGACAAGAAACTCCAAGGTTACTTTAAAAAAAAAATGATTGATTTTACAATATTTACATAATATTACAATACAATATCAATTGGTACTATATGAGGACAGTGTAGATCAATCAAAATAGTACCAGTAAAATAAAAAACCGAGGTATAATAAAAAGTTAAAACTTGTACACTAGTGAATTCTAATTGATTATAATTTATTTTATTCTATTTATTTTAATGAGCAATGTTACTAACATAGTTTTAAGTTCTACTAACATAATATGGATGTATCTGATATAAATAATAAATAAATAAATAAAATAAATTAATAATTGAGCTCCGGTTTGGCTACTTATAAATTATCAAGGGTTTTACAAAGCAATTATTTTTTGTGTCTGTCTTTATTGTCTAGTGGTTAGTGACCCGGACTGACTGCCATGCCGAAGTTCGTAGGTTCGATTTTCACCCAAAACAAATATTTGTGTGATAAGCACGATCATTTGTTCTGTATCTGGGTGTAATTTTGGTGTCTTCAAGGCTAGAGTGAATAGATTCTTAATAAACTAGTGCGTATATGTATGTATTTAGGAATATATTTATATAAGTATGTTTATCACTTCTCTTGTACTCATACCACGAGCGTTACTTAGTTTGAGATTAGATTGCGTTCTGTGAAAATTGTGGAATAATGTTATTATTTTTTAACCGACTTCAAAAAGAAGGACGTTCCATGTTCGGCTGAATGTTTTTTTTTTTTTTTTTATGTATGTTCACCGATTACTTGGTTAATTGTGAACTGCATTTGAATTTTTTTTTTTTGATTGAAAGGTTATGATTCCAAGTTGGTTCCATAGAAATATTGAACTGATCTGATCATGAACTTCGAAGTTATGGAACAGAACTCCTCATAGGATCACAGCAGAACTGTCGTAACAAGTAAAATAGATTTGTTTATACGTGTAGTCGATGACTGACTGAAAGAAGAGGGGGAATATATCGAACTGATCTGATGATGAAGCCTGAAGTTAGGCACCGGAACTCTGTAATTAATTAATGTAATCTAACCGTGTTTGGGTTTATTAGAATGGTCATGAGATGCACTCTGGCTATAAGGTATTTAAGTTTGGCTGAGGGTTACTTTTTAGTGGCGGTATCATAACTAAAAATTGTAAAATAAAAAAACCTTTTACAAAAAAATACAGCCACCTTCAATGTAAAGAAAAACACTTAAAAGTGCAAAATAACTTTAATTTCGGAAGTCGGTGTTAAATAACGAAGAGACAAAACTATTATAGAAACACCTACTTCTGAAATTAAAGTTGTTTTGCCCTGTTTAGTGTTTTTTTTTTTTACATTAGTCGGTTGTATTTTATTTGCAAATTTTTTTTTCACAATGTAATTCAATTAATTGTTGTGCTTTCGTTTTTTTTTACTATTCACATGTTTTATTTTAATGTTGTGTTTGTCTTTAAGTGAGCCATAAAGCCATAAGCCATTAAGCGATAAGCCATTTTTCCGGAAAGTAATTTTTATTTTTTAGCTTTTTTATGGCTACAACTTTGCGCACGCGCACTCTACGAACCGAAGTAAACTAGTGAGCTACCTTGCTTGTCGTCGGCGGGCGTACGCACGCATGGTTTTGATAACCGGTTTGTGCACCACCCATGATCCTTTGTTCTGATTGGTCTTTGGGTTGTGTCAAATCGTGACTGCGTGCCGTTAAAAAAATAAAATATGAAGAATATAATATTGCTCATTTTAATACAATTTCTACCTAAATTCCGTTTTTTTTTTTTAATAATCTACCAATTCCGGAGGAATCTCCATATTAAAATATTCGTTTCGGATCAATAACCCCAATTTAATCTACCTACTCCGATCACTGGTTATATCACTTGAATTGTGTCAAATAATATTTCATTAAATTGCCAGTGAATCAATATAACATTGATAATCCTAATAAAATTAATAGACTAGCAGCTAGTCAAAATTAGTAACTGACCGAGCCCAAGTCATGATTCACGCGCTCTTCAAAGAGATGTCAGCAAACCGTAGAGGCCCAGCAGGGCCAATGCCCGCTAGAGCCACGGGTATTTTTCTACCCATGGTTTCAAAACGCAAAGGGCAACTAAAGGACACAGGTGTGGTTTTAGTCGGTAAACGTCTGACACGGCCCTCCTGCTCCCACCAGAGTAGAAGAAGTCATTTCATGATTTCCTACCTTAAAATAAAAGATAACTAACTTTGTTGTATAATAAACTTAAGTAACTTTGACCTGTCATCCTCAAGCTATCTGAGAGTCCGTTTACTATATTTTGTTTGGAAAATTATCAAATTAATTACTCCAGCTCTGCGCGGGACAAGAGAGAGTGTATTTGGTGGTGGTAGTGGTGGGTGACTTTCACCGACTACAACCTACCCGTGTTCCTTCAGTTTCCTTTTGCGTTCCAGATCTTTGGTGACTCCTGTAAATAATCCCGCAACCATCAGTTTATATATACATCTTCCTGCCCTTGTCCCATGTTACATTGACCCCATGCGCAACACATTTTTTTCTTCCATTCTGTCCTATCATCCGTCACGCTATCACTAACTCTTACTTTCGATCATCATCATTTCAGCCGAAAGAAGTTCACTGTCGGACATAGGCCTCCCGCAAGTGTTACCACAATGACCGGTCCTGTGCGTCTGGCAACCATCGGATTCCCGCGACCCTCACCAGGTCATCGGTCTACCTTGTGGGAGGCCTTCCAACGCTGCGTCTTCCGGTACGTGGTCGCCATTCCAGAACCTTTCGTCCCCATCGATCATCTGTTCTGCGAGCAATGTGCCTTGGCCACTGCCACTTAAGTTTGGCGATTTTTACTTTCAATATGTAACAATTATTTTTTATGACGTTTTCGTTCATTTGTTAAATAAATAAAATACGAAACCTCTGCTATTATGCAGAATTCTTTTGACTATTACTGGTACTGCTCATCAATCCTTATTTAACAGCCCGTAATGGTGGAGGCTGTTGAGAGCTGCCTAACTGACATGATTTACAGTCACATACTGGGTAATGGTTATTGGCGGAAATGTAACAACTCTTATGGGCTATGTTATGATCAACGGTGTGCATACTTCCAGTTCTATGTCTGTTAGTAGTATTCTTATGAATATTGGAATAGACAGTGTGAGGATATTGCATGATGACACGTTTTTTTTAAATGATATAAACTAGCGCTTGACTATGATCCCACCTGACGGTTTTTTTTTTTCGGTGGGAAAATCATCCAATGACATCCCCTGCTCTTGGACGGAGCGCGAGGGTGTGTCAGACTTTTACTGACTAAAACCCCACTCCTGTTCCTTCGTTGCCTATATACCAGGGCCGAGTCTTCCTTTCAGAAGCAGACCCTTGGCCCTAGTAGGCTTCAACCCTGCTGGGCCCCTACGGTTTGCTGACTTATTTTTGAGGCGCGCGTAAACCAGTACTCGCCGTCCACGACTTGGGCTCGGTCCGGACGGTTACCGGACGGTCGGACGGCGAGCTACCCATTGCTCGGCGTCTGCAAGCCCGCGCCTATGGTGGCCGGAAATCGGGATCGGGATCCTGGTGGCTGGGACGTGAGGGCCGCTCCCTCGCGCGTGCACGTACGACCTCCTCCTTTGATAACATTACTGTTTCGCAGAAGGAGGCGACCGCCTGATCCCACCTGACGGTAAGTAATGATGCTGTCGTTGATGCTGAAGTTTATTAAGAGCCTATTCACTTTAGCCTTGAAGACACCTAAATTATAACAGTGTGGTCTTCCCGTTGGATTATAATTTAGGTAACTTGCAGACAAATTGTACCAGCCCTTCGATGATGGTGGTATAAACGAAGAGGCGAAACGCTAAGTCCCAATCATAGAGGTGTTAACAATGTAAGGGTTGACACTCGCCGTATACATCGGGTTGTCCGATGGTAGAAAGATGATGGCGGAATCAAGTGATTACCGCACACACTCTCCAAAATGGGACTGCAAAGGTTACAAGATGCTGTTTTTTTTAGCGTTCCGTAGCCAAATGGCAAAAAACGGAACCCCTATAGATTCGTCATGTCTGTCTGTCTGTCCGTCCGTATGTCACAGCCACTTTTTTCCGAAACTATAAGAACTATACTGTTGAAACTTGGTATGTAGATGTATTCTGTGAACCGTTAAGATTTTCATCAAACCCTTACGTGTGGGGTATCTATGGATAGGTCTTCAAAAATGATATTGAGGATTCTAATATCATTTTTTTCTAAACTGAACAGTTTGCCCAAGAGACATTTCCAAAGTGGTAAAATGTTCCCCCCCCCCCCGTAACTTCTAAAAGAAAACAAAAAAAAATTATATGATGTACATTACCATGCAAACTTCCACCGACAATTGGTTTGAACGAGATCTAGTTTTTTAATACGTCATAAATCGTAAACCGCAATTTACCTTTCAAATTTGTACGGAACCCTCAGTGCGCGAGTCCGACTCGCTCTTGCCCAGTTTTTTAACAGTAATTTCGATTCTTCGAGACTTGAAATGCTCGTGCACAATAGCAGTACAGCATGGTCTCTTTTAATGACGGACGCATCCTATTTTAACAGTAATTCCATTATAAATGTTTACATTAATGACCAAGTAATTTTATTGTTAACACAATATGTTACTTTTCTATTTGAAACTTAGCATTTAAACTCCCATATACATAAGCCCTACTTAAACGGTACAGTAAAGGGTGTGAGCACTTAGTGCTAAGTATACGTTGAGGCAACTAATCGGTACAATTACCACACCCATTGTGGGTAGTCGTAAATATTAGTCAAGCTATAATTATGCACGTAAATCTGTAATTGTCTGGGTATTATAAACAATATACTGTTTTCAATTTTCTTGCTGCTTTCATAAGAATAAACGCCTACTTATTGTAGAACAAAACGACAATAGCTTCGATTCTCTTTATTTTTTATTCATGTTTTATTTTTTTATTAGAGCAGTGATGGCCAAGTGGTAACGAGTTGTAGGTTGCGGGTTCAAACCCAGCCAGGTGCATTACTTTGTGTAATTTATTTCATCACCACTGCTCTCAAAACGGTGAAGGAAAACATCGTGAGGAAACCGGCATGTCCTAGAACCAAAAATTCGAAGACATGTGACATTCACCAATCCGCACTGAGCCCGCGTGGTGGATTACAGCCCATTCCCTCTCGTAGAGAGAGGAGGCCTGAGTCCCAACAGTGGGAACATTAAAAGGCTGATTATGCTTATTATGCTCTTTATTTTATTTATTTGGGACAAAAAACGTTTATACAATACAGAATCAATATTTAAAAGTTTTATCAGAAAAGTAAAAAATTATACCCTCCCTACATCATTGTCCACGAAATAACACATGAAATAGGATAACGGTCGCGTGTTAAATAAGAGTAATGTATAGCTATAAATACTCTTACGATTATTAAAAGAGAAGCAAATACATATGAGTCTATTTTAAGGGTGGTGAGCCAGCAAATGAGAAGCCATTTTTCTAAATTTAGATTGAAAAAGCGCGAAAATGTCTAAATCTATAAAATATGAGGTATAGGTAGGCACAACAGCATTCGTCCTATAACCTACTACCTACCTCTTGTACACCAACTAAAATTTTTTTTTTTAACCGACTTCAAAAAGGAGGACGTGTTCGGTTGAATGTATGTTTTTTTTTATGTATGTTCACCGATTTCTCGGTCAATTGTAGACCGATTTTGTATTTTTTTTTTTTTATTGGAAGGTTATACTTCCGTGTTGGTCCCATAGAAATATTGTTATGATCTGATCATGAACTTTGAAGATATGGAACAGAACTCCTCATAGGATCACAGCAGAACCGTCGTAACAAGTAAAATTGCTTTGTTTATACGTGTAGTCGATGACTGACTGAAAGTAGAGGGGGAATATATCGAACTGATCTGATGATGAAGCCTGAAGTTAGGCTACGGAACTCTGTAATAAATTAATGTAATCTAACCGTGTTTGGGATTATTAGAATTGTCATGAGATGCACTTTAGCTATAAGGTATTTAAGTTTGGCTGAGGGGTACTTTTTAGTGGTGGTACCATAACTAAAAAGTGTAAAATAAAAAACTTAAAAAAAAATACAACCGACTTCAAAGTAAAAAAAAAAACACTGAAAAGTGCAAAATAACTTTAATTTCGGAAGTCGGTGTTAACACCGACTTCCGAAATTAGTTTTGTCTCTTCGTTATTTAAATAACGAAGAGACAAAACTATTATAGAAACACCAACTTCCGAAATTAAAGTTATTTTGCACTTTTCAGTGTTTTTTTTTACTTTGAAGTCGGTTGTATTTTTTTTTTTTTTGTAAAAAGTTTTTTATTATCTTTAAAATAGACTAAATTGTAGTTGGAGATTGCCTTTTCATAACACAGGACATAAACAATTTGTTAACTGTAGCAAATCCTTTTTTATTATGAAAGCCACGCCAGGGCAAAGCCTCCCTTCTATTCCACTCTGTTCTGAACCACTTCTGGCCAATCCTTTAAGTAGGAGTCCAAATCGTCACGCTATCTCCTTCTGGGCCTACCACGTCGCCGGCTACTGCTATTCAGGATACAGTTAGTGGTTGCCTTCGCCCAATTTTGTTGCAACATGCGGCAGAAGCAGCCTGCCCAGTTCCATTTCAGTTTGCTTGCGACTCTATTCTATTTTATACTTCATGAAAATTCTATAACTCCATCAGTATTGTCTATTCGTCAAATAAAGAAATATTACGAAATCCGACCATCCCTAAGTTGGAAGGCACTACGCCGTTCCATATTGTGTTCTCAACAATGCACACGACTCAATAGAGAGGCGTCAAATATTGAATTTACAATGAGACGCCGATAGAAAGGGCCGAATTTATTAAATAACCTACTTTCACAGGCTTTCGGGTAATAAGTTTAGAGGTCAAGGGTTTTTGAATGTAGGTGGGTTACATAATATAATACCGCGTATTATTTTGTCGATTTCTGGTCACGTTTCGTGACATACCTAGCACATACACACATAAGCGTGTGTTTTGGAAACAACATTTAGTTAGAATAGAATAGAAAAAAAAAACAAGAAAACTAATTCCGAACCTAAGGAAAATGGGAGAAGGCAGGAAGATACTTACTCAATACTCAATACTCAATTCACTCAATTATTTATTGCATTCCACAATGTACATGATAAGGTGGTAGGTCAAAAAATTGGACACAATCGTGGACCCTGTTGGGCACAGCAAATACAATACTTATTCTACTTAAAAATACTTATTCTAAGAACAATTTTATTAAAGATTTATTACATTATAAATTATTATTTACTACATTTCAAATAAGATGACGACGACGAGAGAGACAAACCTTAGAGATTCAACAAATGTCTTATAAAGTTGGTTTCGATGCCAAAATTTATAGTAATGTCAATAATCAATGACAGTGCTGCTGTCAAAATCAACTGTCAGTGTTAACTGTCATTTATTCTCAGTTCAACTTTTTTTTTACAATGATTATGGCGTGCCCATCTCTGTTTTAATTGTTGTTTCTTATTTTATTTCATTTTCTTATTTTATTTTATTTGTTTATTTCAATAGAGCATAAGATAATTTATTACCTTTTGTATTTGGAAACAATAGTATTGTATAATGTAGAAGCACTTTTTTTTCAAGTTTTGTGAATGTGAAGTACCATGGAGCATTTTTATTAGGTTACAACTTGTTTGACATTACGAGCATGGCAGGTGAGAGTTTGTCATGCTCACTCAAATGTCTCGCTGATGGTGGCACGTGTTATTGGGTCATTCAGTTCCCTTCAAAATGGTTGAGCTGAGTGAGGCTGATGCACGCGTCATGCTCGTGAACGGGTGCCGTCGGTTGAGACTGGTCATCTCTTAGCTGCCAGTGGCTTAATTCAATTTCTATCATTTTAATTAGTTTTTATTCTTATTTATCTACATTGTGCTCACATATTAGAAGCGACATGAAATATGTAACCAAGATTTATGTAACTCGTTATATGATTTAAAAGAGTGTCCATGGAGTTTCTTGCACGTTCTTCTCCATAGAGATCTACGCTTTGGAACGTGCAATTTAGCTTCACTTGTTTTTTTTTTGACTGACTGACATTTTGACAATTCAAAAGTGCCTGTAATTGGTCTATTTGAAATAAACGTTTCTTATTTCTGATTTCTGATTTCTGATTTTACTTGTAATGTAGTGATCATAATCTTGTAATGGGAATAGGGTGCTGATTCTTACGCCTCAGTCACCGCCACAGGAGACGCCTTGAGCTTCGGGAGTCGCAGGGCAATCTCCGGCCACCGTAGGCATGGGCTTGGTGCCTTGCCTACTCAAGACCCAAGCGATCCAAGTAAAGCAGAACTTTCAAAGCCAGTCTTAAAACCTTTCTTTTAGAAAAATGCTTATACTTCATCGGTGAACTCTAAAACGTATGTATTTAATTAGGTAATTGCAACAATATTAATTATGACATTATTTTATGAATTAATTTGTTATTACAATGAAATGATTTAGTTATTTTTGGAATTTGAAATTAATCTAGTTAATCTGGTATAAAATTATTATCTAAATGAGAAATATTTATTCATTTTATATACATTTAAATCTAATAATAACGTAATTAAAACTAACTTACAAAATAAAAATAAAAGCCATAAAGTACTAAAAAAAGTAATCTAAAGTACGGCGTCGAAAAACTCCTCCATATCGCTGTCGACTGGTAATAATGTACCCAAAAGACTGGCGGCATTGCCACGCTGTATGGCAATGCTTATCCTTTGTCCGAAGTAAAAGCCAGCCCTTGGGTCATGCGAAGTGTCAACAAGGCGTTTTGAAAGTTCTTTAAATAATTTGTGAGCACTCGGACCCCACGATCCGAGAGTTTCAACCCCAAACGGCTCGAAAATATAACTACCAACAAGGTTATTATATTTCCGCCGCTTGAGGTTCTCTGCAGCCGCTGCGGCAGCACCGGCACAGCACGACGAGCTAGGAAGATGAGATGGCGCAAGAGTATCGACACAAGTAGCGTCCCACACTAAAGGCCTACCCATCTTCCATTGAAATAAAGACATACCGTTCGGTCTTTTGCCATCGTCGCATGCCAGGCCATGAGGTTCCAATACGGCCGGTACGCCGACGGTGACAAGAGCACGTCGGATGATGTCGTTGATATTCGCGTGTCGCGCTATGCGACCCGCACTTCGGCTGCATGACAGACCGTGGTGTCCGAGGCTGTTGACAACTTCGCCACAGTGGCAGCGATGAGGAGAGCAACAAGGAGCGCCAAGACGTAGGGAAGCAGCGAGGCGGAAGGTAGTATCGTCGAACAAGGTGCCTATGTTCGACGACGGCAATGCATGAAGCCAGAGAAAAATTATTAATTATCAATCTATTTGACACAATTATGTATATTATTATGAATAAAGATACCACTATAACTAAATCCCAAAATAAACCGATCAGAAAATTCAAACAGGACCGCTCCAAACTTTTTGACAAGTTACCCCATGTTGTCTGGCCAAGGCGTTATGGACCATTCTCACGGTAGTTTTAATTTTTTTTATTAAGAATTCAAACAAAGACACTACAACGGTATGAAATAATAGCTAATTGTGTGATAATAATGGTAATAAAAAATCTAACTTGTGGTAATAATAACAAAGCAGATATCATAAATTGAACGAGTCAGTTTGCTAGCTGCCACACAATAAAGAGCAATAAAGATAGAGTATTAAGATTAATTTTATAATGGACGTGTGAACGAATTGTCGAATTTAACCTTTTTTTATTGCTGGGTAGTGACATCGCCATATTTTGTCAATACTCTTAATGACTGATCTTCTCCGATGAGTCTACTTCATTAAGCCAGTGTATTTTAAGGCCTGAGCTGAGGAATTATTCAAAAGAGTCACCGCGGTCCTTTTATTTTTTAGGTGGGAAAGTCGTCC
Organism: Mythimna impura; assembly: GCA_905147345.3. Classification (NCBI taxonomy): domain Eukaryota; kingdom Metazoa; phylum Arthropoda; class Insecta; order Lepidoptera; family Noctuidae; genus Mythimna; species Mythimna impura. Next base: position 28,363,995 of record LR990349.1, on the reverse strand, counting down.
AATGACATATCTCGCTCTTGCGCGGTGTGAAAGGGTGTGTCAGACTTTTACTGACTAAAAACCCACTCCTGTCCTCCTACTTTGCCTTCGTGCCAGGGCCCCGGGTTTCACTTTCGCACTACCCGTGGTCCCATTAGGCTTAGACCCTGCTGGGCCCCTACGGTTTGCTGACATCTCCTTGAGGCTCGCGTAGAACAATACGCGTCGTCGACGTCTTTGGTTAATTGTTCAATTACTGGAGTTGAACTAACAATTTAGTGACTTCTTCATTTCAAATCTGAATTTAGACCTCTCATTGACTGCTATAGTGAATTATAAAGCAGACGTACTTAACCTTAGACACCTCTTAGCCCTGTGGGATTGGTTGCAAGGAGTTATCGTGACCCTTGACTGGAACACAGGTGGGTTTTAGTCAGCTTGGCACTCCCTCTCGCTCCTCCCAGAGCGGGATAAATTAACTGATTATTTATCACGTTAAAAAGATACCTCTCAGCTCTCTCTAGGTGAGAGGTATCTTTTTTGAACCGACTAGCGACTACTTTAAAAAGGTGAACGATTTTGTCCGATTGGATGCGGATAATACAGGACTGATTTTTAGGGTTCCGTAGCCAAATGGCAAAAAACGGAACCAATATGGATTCGTCATGTCTGTCTGTCTGTCTGTCCGTCCGTATGTCACAGCCACTTTATTCCGAAACTATAAGAACTTTACCGTTGAAACTTGGTAAGTAGATGTATTCTGTGACCGACTCAAATTTTTTTTTTCATCAAACCCATACGTTTGGGGTATCTATGGATAGGTCTACAAAAATGATATTGAGGTTTCTTATATCATTTTTTTCTAAACGCGCGAGAGACACTTCCAAAGTGGAAAAATGTGTCCCCCCGCTGTAACTTCTAAAATAAGAGAAAACTAAAAATATGTGATGAACATTACCATGCAAACGTCCACCGAAAATTGGTTTGAACGAGACCTAGTAAGTAGTTTTTTTTATTACATCATAAATCGTAAACGTAAACCTTTCAAGATTGTACGGAACCCTCAGTGCGCGAGTCCGACTCGCACTTGCCCAGTTTTTATTTATATCAGCTTAGGTAAGATCTATGTTGGCTATGTATGTGTTGTCCAGGACTGGACTGTAGTAGGCTGAGTAAATTGAAAAAATGCTTGCGTAGTTCATTTATTTGAAGGTAATAAAATAAGCCCTGGTCGAAACCCAATAATATTTTCTTTTTTTTTAAGCACCTGCCATATTGTCTCTCCACTACCCTAGGTTGACTGGTAGAGAATGCCTAAGGCATTAACTCCGCCTTTGTAGGTACCTTTTGTTGCATGAAGATTAAATAAATAAATAAAACCAAAACATTGCAAAAACTTCAACATAACATTTCCTACATACCAATACACTTGATAATTTCCATTGTACACAGAATGTCAAAGTGTACTGGAGCGAAACATTGAAATGTTAAGACCGTCCGACCTACAATCATAGGCCACAAATTGATACTTATCGACACTACTTATGATGCTAAGTTATACTTAGCTGAAGTACATGGTTGAGGCGTACTTAGTATGAGTAATAGGAACTGGTAAGGTGCAACGGATAGTAATCGGTCTGGTAAATATTAGGTCACGATCTATTGTAGCCACACTAATATTCCACATAATAATATTAATATTCATCCGCAGGGCAGTTTTGTGGCGAACTGTTGGGCATTAGCGACCCCACGGACCCGATCTCCCGGGAGAACTCTTGTTCTTCATCTCCGGCTTGCCTTTATTGGCCGGCCGTAGTGAACACTGACGAGGAACAGAGCTCCCACCTCTCTCTTGCCTTTATTGGCTGGCTTGAGTGGAGATTCGCAAGAGCAAACGTGCTCGGGAGAAGGATGTATAATCCAGTAAGGTGCTGGTAGGGATCTTGACCGTACTTCCGGGATTGTCCTGATAGCCGTGGTATATCTCTCCAGTCCTTAAGCACCTCAGGATATGTTGCCCTCTTGTTGCTACGTCACTTCGTGCTAGCGACCGTTTATGCGGGCCCATTTATTGAGTGTGCAAGTCACCCCCTGCCTTTTGTCGATGGATATTAATAACATTGTTTAGGCAGGGGCCATAGTCTTAACATAGTTCCTGGTAACCAGTCCACTTAAGACTCCAAAAACCATAGCCTTATATCTTAGTTTTCCATATGTCGCAATATTTCCCACCAACCGGGGGTTGTCCTTGGATGCACTAGCATAGTGCGTACAGGGATAATCACCGGTTCGTACCATTTTCCATTAAAAGCGTCTAAAAGGGCCTCTGCGAGTTGGTTTCGGCTCCTCGTACGCCTTCCAAAGGTCCAGGACCTTAGGGTGCTGAGATAAATAAATGTATAAAAATAATATTCTACAACTATCACACCCGCCGTCTAGTCCCAAGCTAAGCAGAGCATGAGTACTAGACAACTGATAAACATACTTACATATATATTTATAAATACATAAATGTTATAGATAAATTACACCCAGACACAGAACAAATGATCATGCTCATCACACAAACATTTGTCCTGGGTGGGAATCGAACCCACGACCTCCGGCATAGCAGTCAGGGCCACTAACTACTAGACCAACAGGGCAGTCATTACACAATATGGATCGATTAAGGGTAACATAAAATAAAGCTCAATTATACTTAATGGTCAAACCGGATATATGTATGTAGTATATTTTGATACAAGTGGAAAAAGTTTGTCATTGCGACCGAGGCGGAAATCATCTAAGTCGTTGGCGAAGGTGTGTAGCCGAGTGCTGCTGTGACAAATTCCCATTAATATCACACGTTGTTTTACAATACACTTACAAAGATATAAATAAAAGCGTGACCCATGGGGATAGCTTAGCGATACGATAAATGTAATAAATTATGTGGCGAGAACGCGTAGTTTTCTGCACTAATGCGAAAAATAATAAAAACGGTAGAAATAAGAGTGGGTTTTCGAGTAAGTGCATTAAAAAAAAAATCACGTGGCTTTTAAGATAAGAATTTCTTCTCAGAAAATGATCAATTCGAACTGTGCGCAGGGTAATGTGAAATAAACATATTTAGAGTTTGATTTATAAACAAGTGAGCAATTTTAAATGGGCAACTCAAGGATATTTGGAGTGAGTTGCTGTTGAGAGTTGGGGCCGTGCCTGAAACGCAAAAAACAATCAAAGCAACACAAGTAAGTTTAGTCAGTGACAGTCTCACAATCCCTCTTGCTCTACCTAAAGTGAGAGAAATAATTTAAAAAAAAAAGAGATATTTGGAGTGATCATCATCATCATCATCTTCCTGCCCTCGTCCAGTGCTTAATGGGGTCGGCAGGTCGGCAGAACACTTTTTTTTCCACTCCGTCTTATCACCTGTCCCGTTATCACCAACTTCCTTCTCTTTGATATCAGTCCTCACACAATCCATCCATCTTTTCTTGAGTAATAATCATCGCAAGTCTGAATTTTCAAATGTATATAATCCGGCTCGAAGAACCAAATGTGTATTCTGAAATTGATACCAATTTATTATAAAAAGGATAGACTTTTGACAACAAATCACACAAAGAATGTCCAAGACAAATAAAATATGAAACAGCAAAGCCAACAAGAGATAGAAGGAGAGAACTGTATGTAAAAAGCGTGTAGTAGTATTACACCGCCGACAGCAAGATAGATAGCAAATTCTCAGGATTCAGCGGATTAATCAGGCCCTGTTAATGATTCATCGGACTCCAAATGGATTCGTGATCGCATTATCAAGAAAACGAGAATAACACAAGAATCAAAACCGTTGAAAATTACTAATTAACTCTTACAAAGTAGTCAAAACTTCAAAATAAGCAGGAGTTTCTCAAACAATTCTGGTAAATATTTTAATTTTGTACTTCTAATTAAATTCTTACGGCGAACACTTAACTACAAGTAAATACAAACAGTTTAAAATTGAGCCAACGACGTGAACAATGAAAGTGAAGGTCTTTCCACTCCTTTGTTCAAATTAATTACAAATGTTCCACCTCATTGTACTAAAAAATAATCAATCCTATTAAAGAGAAACAATTAGGACGAGAATAACTTCTAATTTGGAAATTGAAGTCGGAAATGTTTCGGATTTTATTGGTTCGGGTTTTTATTAGTAGGTTTTGCTATATCTAAGGATTTATTATACCTCTCTCAGTTTTTTTTTCAAGGTGGGAAATCATCCATCATGACTGGCCTGTTGGTCTAGTGGTTAGTGACCCTGACTGCTATGCCGGAGGTCGTGGGTTCGATTCCCACCCAGGACAAATGTTTGTGTGATGAGCACGATCATTTGTTCTGTGTCTGGGTGTAATTTATCTATATATGTATGTATTTAGAAATATATAAGTATGTTTATCAGTGGTCTGGTACCCATAACACAAGCTCTGCTTAGCTTGGGACTAGACGGCGTTGTGTGATAGTTGTGGAATATTATTATTATTATTATTATCCAATTACTTTTCTAGGGTAGAGCGGTCAAAAGTCATTAAAAGTCTGGCACGCCCTGCCAGACATACAGCATGAAGGCATGCAGCATGCAAACAAGCATGCAGTATGCAAGCAGGCATGCAGCATGGAAGCAGGCATGCAACATGCAGCAGGCATGCAACATGCAACAGGCATGCAACATGCAGCAGGTATGCAACATGCAGCAGGCATGCAACAGGAATGCAACAGGCATGCAATATGCAGCAGGCATGCAACAGGAATGCAACAGGCATGCAATATGCAGCAAGCATGCAACATGCAGCAGGCATGCAACATACAGCAGGCATGCAACTAGCATTGTTTCTGTCACGGCTCCGGCGCTGCGAGGTATGAGCTGCCCCACGCGAGCTTACCCTCCGCACCTACGCGGGATTGAATTACACTCTAGGGCTAGGGCAAACAAGACTGTGTGAAGTCGGTTTTGCAGCGATTCGTTTCTATCACTAAATTTAGTACCACAACCTAATGACTTTTTATGACACTATTTTAATTTTATATTGAAAATGCTACCAAGTAACCGTCTTTACGGTGGTTACCAAAATTCCGTAAAATGTTGTTTCGGTGTGGTGAAAATATGGCAAATAAATCATTTGGCAAATGAAAAAGTTTAAAAGAAGCTTCGGCCATTAGAAAAAAGTTATTTTGTAATTCGGCGAATTTTAGTTCGGTAAAATAATACCTATATGACACATGATACTTCGATGATCTAAAAATATGTCTAATAATGCATATAGCAAAAAAGACGTCGGTCAATAATTTTCAGTAAAATTAAATTCGAACAAAAAAAATCGGAAAAGTGATCGGTTCCCGAGGAAACCGACATGTCCTAGAACCAAAAATTCGAAGAAATATGACATCTACCAATCTGGTCTGGGCCGCTGGTGGATTACGGCCCATTTCCTGTCCTAGAGAAGAGGCCTGAGTCCCAGCAGTGGGACCAAAATAAGGCTGATCGTGCAGTTATGTAAGCATTATTTTGTACCTTTTCGTGAACACTGTCGTTTTGTGCAATCTAAAATACCTTAAATATTTATGGGCGTGGTTTCGACCTTCATTTGGCTCAGATTAAATCTACAATCAAATAATTTGTATCAGGAAACCACTTTATTTCATATCACGATTTTGCACAAAAAAACCGTCAATTTTTTATTTTATAGGACCTCCATTATCAAGGAATTTAAAGGGCATCTAGAAATATTAATTTGTGACTTAATTTATGGGTAGTTTATTTGTTTATAATGGTTACTTATCATAAGTTCAAAGGGCAATGGAAAGGGCTATGCTCGGAGTTTCCTTGCGTGATGAACCAAGGTTACCGACATAGCACGAAGAATCGCCAAACTTAAGTGGCAATAGGCAGGGGCGAAAGGTTCTGGAATGGCGACCACGTAGGAAGACGTAGCGTTGGAAGGCCTCGTACAAGGTGGGCCGATGACCTGGTAAGGGTTGCGGGAATCCGATGTATGCGAGACGCATAGGACCGTTCATTGTGGCGACGCTTGGGGGAGGCCTATGTCCAACAGTGTACGTCTTTCGGCTAAAATGATGATGATTTTTTTAAACACTCTTTGTGGTACAGATCCAGCATATGATGATAAGATAATCATTTATTTGCATGAGTACAACACACACATAAAAAAATAAGCTATCAGCATACAAGAGATGTTAAAATACAAAATAAATCATCATATTTGCCTAGGATAACGGCATGCACATATTTCCAAAATAATAAAAACAAAAAAAAACAACATTCTAGCGTGTCATCAAGTCAAATCAATAAGTATCTATATACAGGTATATCATCATCATTTTAGCCGAAAGAAGTCCACTGTTAGACATAAGCCTCCCCCAAGTGTCACCATTACAAAGGTACCTATATATATTATATAATATATTAATAACAATCAAAATAAAATTATAAGTGAAACCATTGAAAAAAAAAACGTACTTAGATTACGTTACGTTGCGTACTTAGATTTATTTTATTTCTTTTTTTCTTCACATAAAAACGTTACCACATACCAAGATTGACTTCTGTATCGTAGATATGTAGAGCGTGCACTAACATATATAAACTCCCTTAAACAAGGCACCCAGACCCGGAACTAAAGAATTTGAGTTTTCCAAAATCGGGGAACATACATAAAAAATCCGAAGAATCGATAACAAACTTTTTTTTTTTAATTCGGATAAAAATAGTAACAATGGCGGTAATTTCAATAACTGCTGCTACTTTTGTACAATAAATAACACTAGATATATCAATATTGTATCATTCCACAGTAATTAAATTGCACAGCTATCAATAGAAATACGCAATATACCAAATGAATAAAAACACAAACGAGAGCGATTATTCGCAAATGGCCAAACAATTCTGAATACCAGATGATTGTAAAACAAATTAAAATAAGCACAGAATAAAACTAGCCGAATAGCCCTAGAGGGAGCATGCCGCAAAACAAAGCGTATGATCTGCGCTATTTCCGCTTTTTGATACCAATTTGCACTCGCATCCGGTTTTACCCGCACCAGGAAACCTTACCCTAACATACAAACAAATATTTACAACAAAACTTGACGGTAGTGAGTATACATTTGCAGTTTAGTATAAATGAATGAGATAAGTGTGGTATTGAAACAGCAATGTATGATCGACCATGTTTAAAAAGTTTACTAGAATAGTCGATGAAACAGATGATCTATCTTCAATCTTAACTGTAACTAGAGACAAAACACATTAAAAAAGTGTTATCATTGATTGGCTGTAAATTAGGAACTATATTTAGCAATTCTCAAAATACGCTATACAATATGAAGATATTATTACAATCCAATTATTTTTTCAATTTTTTTTATTTTTATTTCAAAGTCAAATGTTTTTATTTCACATAGGCCTACATGGGCACTTATAAAACGTCAGAAGCTAGTGCACGGTTCCAAATTGGTCGTTTCCTATGGAGAAGACCCGGCAAGAAACTCCATGGTTACTCTTTTAAATTAACCCTCATACTGCAGAGTTAAAATGAAAATAAAACATTTTTAATAATACACAATTCATTATTTCATTAATAAAAAGTTTCTATTACTTAAAAAAAAATTGTAATCAAGTTACTTAGCCTTTTCTAACTATGCTTGGTTCGGCTTCCAGTCACTGTGAATGAAGCTGGATAGCAGTATTGTACACAGAACGACCGCCTATCTGCCCTTTACAATCGAGTACTACATTAATAGTAAATTTTATGATAATTGCCTTGTGCAATAAGACCGCCTATTGTACACTTATTTTTTATAAATGTCTGTCCTGTAATAAGTTAAGGTGTGCAATAAAGTAATAAATAAATAAATAAATATTTATTTGGGAAATAAGTTTAAAAAAAAAACACTTTTACACGTCAATTTTTTTTCGACATTTTAAACTAGATGAAGCCAGTATTTTGTAGCTGACTGCCCTGAGAAGAAACACCGAAACACACTCAGGGGTCAAAGTCTTTTTTAAGGTCCATACAGTAAATATGTAATGGTCAAATCACATTAGAACCATGCAGATTTGTCTGAGATGGTCTTTTGAAGAAAGAACCATACAGATTTGAGTGAACCTGTCCAGTCAGTGCAAGCATATTTGGTTAATATTCGCAAAGCTCAACTCAGGACTACTAAGGAGCTCAACGACTTGACGAACAATACCAAGGAAAGGACATTTGGGTAGGCCGCAGAAAATACTCAAATTGCCAGACATACGTTAAAATTACTGAAAAGGAATAAAAAAGCAATCAACATTGTCCTCACATTCACAACTAAGTAGGATTACGATACCCTTTGGCAAGACTATCATCAGAGTTCTGAGTAGTATTCGTAACGACAGTCAAAGATCTACAAATGACATCTAAGACCAACGGCTTAACATGCTTTCAGAGGCATGGAGGAATCTCGGTATGCTAAGAAACCAACTTTGCTTAATCTTCTAGTTCGACTCTGGCTGATATTACTTAATCAAGCCTAGAATAAATAGGCTCTTAATAAACTAGTACGCCTCACCATCAACGACTGCATCACTGCTTACCTTCAGGTGGAATCGCAGTCAAGCACTAGTTTATTAAAAAATACAGTGATGTTCATAATTTTAATACTAGGAAAAAACACAAATTTGTGGTTCCTACAACCAGGCTGAAAAAAATAGGGGGCTCATTTAGATGCCAATGCATACACTTCTATAATAAACTTCCTAGTAATATTCAACAACTAAGCCTTAATAAATTCAAATTATTTGTAAAGCGAAAACTTTGCCAAAAGGCTTTTTATACTATAAAGGACTATGTTGAGGACCAAAAGGCTTGGGATTGACCTGCTCCAGTACGCACTGCAACTGTTGTCTTATTATTATTATTTTTTTTCTCTTTTGTTTTTAATTTCAATTTTACTTTTTATTATTATTATTTATTACAATTTGATATTGTAGATAATTTTTAATTTGCAATTTGACTTTTTTTTTTTTTTCTCTTTCTCTATTAATCTTTGACATCAATGTTTACTTAGTATAGTAAACAATATTTTTCTTTTTATTATTGTGAACGTGAGGACTATGTTGATTGCTTTTTTTTTTTCCTTTTCAGTAATTTTAACGTATGTCTGGGAATTTGAGTATTTTCTGCGGCCTACCCAAATGTCCTTTCCTTGGTATTGTTCGTCAGGTAGTTGAGCTCCTTAGTAGTCCTGAGTTGAGCTTTACGAATACTGACAAATGCTTGCACTGACTGGACAGGTCCACTCAAATCTGTAAGGTTCTTTCTTCAAAAGACCATTTCAGACAAATCTGCATGGTTCTCATGTGATTTGACCATTACATATTTACTGTATGGATTTTAAAATAGACTTTGACCCCTGAGTTTGTTTCGGTGTTTCTTCTCAGGGTAGTCAGCTAGGAAACACCGGCCTCATCTAGTTTAAAAATGACGAAAAAAAAATTGACGTGTAAAAGTGTTTTTTTAAACCTATTTACAAAATAAATATCATTTATCATTTATCATATCGATTAAAAAATAACTTGATCACGAGCTTCACTTAAACGGTAGTTGTTGGGGCCAAAAGGTTCTGGAGTGGCAACTACATACCGGAAGACGCAGCGTTGAAAGACCGACGACCCGGTGAGATTTGCTGGAATTCGATGAATGCGAGACGCACTTGACCGGTCAGTGCCGACACTTGGGAGAAGCCTTTGTCCAGCGTTAGACGTATTTCGGCCGTAATGATAATGATTATGATGATGAACTCTTTATGTACAGTATACTCAGTTGATAACGTACCATATTGCACCAAAATCTACTATCTAGAAATAGATTTATTTAGAACTCAGTTATAAATGGAGAAATATCATATTTTACCGAAATCCATTGAATCCTTATACTGATGTCTTGGCTTAAATAAATCCGGGCCATACAATCCAATCATAGAGAGATATTGAACACAATTAGAAAAAATATTATAGGATTTTTATTGATAATGTTTATTTTTATTTTAGTGGGGATTTGGTGAGTAAAATACTGAAAGATTTGAGAGAGGATTCATATTTAATTGCTCGATATACCATTAGTAAATTGCGCGGAAACAATGTTTGTTTATCTGGAACAATATTTCCAGGATCCTGAAAAATGGAAGTATTATGACCAGTAGTAGTAGAGCAGTGGTGGCCGAATGGTAACGGCCCCGACTTACGAGTTGTAGGCCACGGTTTAAAACCTATAAGCCAGGCAAATTACTTAATTTATTTTATCACCACTGCTCTCAAAACGGTGAAGCAAACATTGTGAGGAAACCGGCATGTCCTAGAACCAAAAATTCGAAGACATGTGACATCCACCAACCCGCATTAGGCCCGCACGGTGGATTTCGGCCCGTTCCCTCTCCTAAAGAGGAGGCTTGAGTCCCAGCAGTGGGAATATTATAAAAGATGATTATGCTATACTATGTTATAATGCTTAACTACGATCCCACCTGATGGTAAGTAGTAATGCTATCGCATTAATTTATTAAGAGCCTATTCACTCTAGCCTTGAAGACACCTAAATTATAATTATTATTGTCTTGGGGATTTTACTACATTTTTGTCTTCATTATGTTATTGTTTGGCGATTTGCCACACTATTTATGCACACTACACAAGAATAGTGCAATATCGCCAAGACTTAATTGCTTTTTCAAGTATCACTTTGGTTGAAAACCAACTGAGTTTCCTTTTGTTGTCCAGAAAAGCTGTAGCTGGCAGCTAAAATAATCATGATTAAAAAAATAATTGATTTATTTATGCTATTAGATTCTTATTTGTTTTATGCCTACGTATTTTTAAAGTAAAAAATATACTTTAATTTGCAATTATTATTGACTGCTTGAAGTTTTAGTTTACATCAAATTAACACAGATGGCGCCACTAGATGGTACGCGCCATCGTTATTTTTTTAATTAATTTATGATAAGCTTTGTTACTGTAGGTATATTCTGCTTAAAAAGTATTGTTATTATTTTTTCATAAAAACAGTTAACAAATAATTATAAACATTATTAAAAATTGGTGGTACTTAATATGTTCGTATTACAAAATATAGGAAATCATACAATAAATAGATATTGTAAAAATTCTTCAAGTACCAAAACATAAAAATAGTTTTAATACGATTCTTCTGAATCTTACTTATTTTATGTCTCTTCAACATCTGTACCTATTAAAATTCTAATTTGCATTAGTAATAATAAAAAGTTCAAGAGCTATCCAGATATATAATAAAAAAGGTATTGATGTCTTAAAAATAATAATTCCGGATAATTGTTATATAGTACTACAGATTATTTTATTCAAATGATTTCACACATTATCAGAAAATCCAGAATGCGATTTTTTTGTTTTACAGCTGTAATATTTATAATACACAAAATATTGTACATTTAATAAAATAATTAGACAAAAATAATAATAAAACACAAGGAATAATAACACAACAGCGGTAAATGGGTTAACTAAATTCATACAAAAACTAACCCCTAGCTCGATAGATGGCGTTGGGATCGAGTTAGATCGCGCTATGGTTTCGTTACCGCGGAAACATGACTACCGCGGCCGCGCGCTGCTCAAGTTGCCATCAGGAGGGTCTTAACTGACTCGACTGAACAGCGAATGATGATTCTGGAAATGATCTTAGTGATTATACTTCGCTCGTTCGTTTCTCAACTATCGCAGAGAATCGATACGAATAACTGACGCTGTTTTTGGGCCCTTTTAAACGAAAAATAATGAAACGCCGCGGTGAGTGAGTCCACGCCTTAAATGGTAGATGAGCAAACTGTGTTCTTGTGTATTATTGTATTGAATTAATATTAATAATACCTACAGTTTTTATTGCAACAAAGTATTAATGCCGGGACACTGCATTCTATATACCTAACTCCAGAATGAACACAATTCAATTTAGTTCCATTTTTCGCCCCTAGGTTAAAAATAAGCACGTGTTTCTCTCGTGCCATTTTGCACAGGAAGCCTAAAAATGATGTGCGCTTACACTTTATTCGGAAAAAAAATATATAATTGGCCTCTGAATCAATTGATTCAATAAAATTGAATTGCTGTAAGATTAAACATAAAAATATAGCTACACGTAATTGCTGAAATAGATTCCACCATTTAGAGTGCGCCTCTTGTTATTACTCTACTTCTACGAGTATTTATATCTTTGTTTTTTGTTAGCATTACGTAGTCTTAATAAGGTCAACATAATTTATAGGTATCACATACGCATTATCTATAAATATCGTCATGATGACGATAACATTTATGAGTATCCTGAATTTAAGCGATTTAATCGCTGCATCTCCCTATATGTATAAAAATATAATTATTTTTGCCCAAAGAATTTGCATTCAATGTGACAATGCTTCCAGCCTTCTGAGCAAGGTTTTGGATGACAGCAATGTGGCAAATCTGACTACGACACCTGAGTGTATTTTGTTTTTGTATTTATTAAGGTACATATTAAAATTTTAGTACGAGATCCGGCAGCGCACCATCGAGTATTTGCTAAAAACCAAATTTTTACGCTTATTTATGATTAGGAGACCAAGCTTCCTATCAAAATGTGACCTTTTGTAATTTTTAATAAAATTATTTTTAATTGATTTTCCGAAAAAAATTCAAGGTAAATATTTAAGGTATAGAGAAAATATTTACCTTGAATTTTTTACATCACTAGTCAGACGGGATAGTGATTGGCCAGCTGTTCGACACTTTATAGGTATTGCGCATGCGTCGAATGCTAGTGTTCTCAAATCAAATTATGTAATTTTTATATAAAAGCCGTCCCAATAACAGCGAACGTGTTGTAAAGGTGAACCAGAGCATCGTGTGCAGTGAGGCGGAACGGCGGCCTTCAACCGTTTATTGTCAAGTTCACTGGCAAACTTTTTGTTGTTACCTTTATGCAATACGATGCATAACAGTCATTGAGTAGAACTTATTGAATAGGAGTGCTGCGTCGTTCTCGAATTTATTGTTCCCTTTTCAAGGTTTCAGTGTGGTATTCATGTATTTCTATAATGTAATGTAATTATCAATTTTTATTTTTTGTTCTGTATTTTTGTGATATTACTGATAATTCTAATTATTATTATTTTTCTCCTTGACATCGCAATGCTAATTAACTAATCTTATGTGTTTTAAAATCAAATGTTTTGTGTTAATGTTGTGATTGTCTCTAAGTGTTGCAGCACTTGAATTCATAGAGTTTTATAATTGATCGTGTAAATTCCCAGTGCATGTAATGTTGACGATCCTAATAATAAATAAATAAATAATAACAAAGTGAAGATATTTGGAGATGATAACGTGCTTCGCCACTTCGCTTGCAGTCGGCTACGCCTCCTATTCCTTTGTTCTGACCACGTGACTGAGCGTTGAGATGACGTCAGAACAAAGGAATCGGAGGCGTAACCTACTCGAGGCGATCGACGAAAAGAGAATCGAAATGAAACGGTTGTAACTTGGCTAGGGGGGCAACAGTTTAACCGTAAAAAAATAACAGACAGGCGACAGACAGAATTACTTTCACATTTATAATATTACTATGGATAGTATGAAAGTATGGATTACAGCAAGTATTATCCCCTCGAGCGCCGATTGTACATACGGTTGTACAACTACCAGCCCCCCTAGCCAAGTTACAACAACTTGGCTAGGGGGGCTGGTGCCCAATCTTCAAGTAAGCAGTATCGTCTTGTCCAATTACTAGATTGTGATAGTCAAAGGAGTTACAGAAGTAATTCCTAGTTTTTTTTTTGCTGTGGGAACTCATCTAATGACTTTTCTCGCTTTAGGACGGTGCGCGAGGGTGTGTCAGACTTTAACTGACTACAACCACACCTATGTTCCTTCAGTTTCCCTTTGCGTTCTAGGAGCAGGACTAACCTTTTCAGCCCCCCAGTCAAGTTACAACCGTTTCGTTTCGATTCTCTTTTTGTCGATCGCCTCGAGTCGGCCACGCCTCCTATTCCTTTGTTCTGACCACGTGACTGAGCGTTGAGATGACGTCAGAATAAATGAATCGGAGGCGTGGCCTACTCGAGGCGATCGACGAAAAGTGAATCAAAACGAAACGGTTGTAACTTGGCTAGAGGGGGGCTGAGGTACAACGAGTGCAACTGCAGGGTCCCTACGGTTTTGCTGACATCTCTTTGAGGTACTTGTAGAACACTACGGGCCGTCGATGACTCGGGCTCGGTCTGAACGGGTACTAGATGGCTGGACGGCAAGGCCACGCCTACGGTGGCTGGTAGTTGGTGACGGGGTCATGGCAGCTGGGGTGTGAGGATGTCCATTCCCTCAAGCCTGCGGCCGTCTCCTTCGTAAGCATTACTGCTTGGTTTCGGACCATGGCTTGAACCAGGGCCCGGCGCGAGAGGTCCGAGTATGATGCAAGTTTTTTTTTTTTTTCATTTTAGTAAAAAGTAATATTGTAATGTATGTAAAAGAGCTTATTTATTGACCTTTGTCAGCCTTATTAGCAGATGTGTGAACATAAATGGTTTTTATTATTTACTTTTAATTACTGTCAACTAGATTACAGAGTATTTTTTTTTACCTTGAATATAATTTTAAAATTTCAAGTTCTGAAAAACAACGTTTTTTTTTACTAATATACATAGGCTCGCGTTTGACCACTGTCTCGCCTGATGGTAAGGGCTGAAGCACGCTTGCCTAGAAGTAACCTATAACCTATCACTCTTGACTGAAAGACCCCTAGGTTGGAGCTATCAGGAAATTCAGTCTCCGGCTGGGAATACCACTCCTTATCTATACGCACGATGATTGTGTTCTCAAAACGTTTTGTGCATATCGACGCTTGAAAGGCAAAAATTACTAAGGGACATTAAGTAAACTTTGTGTGTGGAGCAGTGGTGGCCGAGTGGTAACGGCTCCGACTTACGAGTTGTACGTTGCGGGTTCAAACCCAGGCAGGCGCATTACTTTGTGTAATTTATTTCATCACCACTGCTCTCAAAACGGTGAAGGAAAACATCGTGAGGAAACCGGCATGTCCTAGAACCAAAAATTCGAAGACATGTGACATCCACCAACCCGCACTGGGCCCGCGTGGTGGATTACGGCTCATTCCCTCTCCTAGAGAGGAGGCCTAAGTCCCAACAGTGGGAACATTGTAAGGCCGACTATAGAGTAAACTTTACAGGAGAGAGAATTATAAAAGTTGGATTTAGATATTATTAACATTGTGGTAATAGTATCTAAATCAGATTTTTTTTTAAATAACGATTTTTTTTTCAAAATATTTTAACTTTAAATCACTGTCCTGTAAAGTTTACTCAATGTCGCTTAGTATTTTTTTCCTTTCAAGCGTCGATATGGATGGGATGTCTACAATATACCGATGGCACATCGCCGTACGTCTAGTAGTCCGATTATGGAAAGATCTTGACGTAAGTAATTTTTGTGCAATTCCAATACACAGTGTTTTTGCTAATAATGATACTACTTCAAAAACAATATATTTTGTAAGCAGTACTGTCTTATGTGAGACAATCGCTGAACTACTAACCTACTTCTAAAACTAAATAACCATAGTAATATCCCATAATAACCCCAATTACCTTCCAACTAAACAAGTCAAGGTTCGGTCGAAAAAACATCAATTTCAATTTTATTCTTTACTTACCGTTAACTCTTTCCACGTCTACCTTTATAACAAAAACCTATGGTTACGCATCAGCAACCAAGGTTACCTACAATCGACGATTACCGAGTCCTTCCTTATCACGTAAAATATTAATACTTAACTAGATTTTAGCTACCAACGGTTATGCCCGCGTGAAAGTAGAAAATATATGCCTTTTTTAAGGCTGGAAATGATCCATTGACTTTCAAACTTTTACTGACTAAAACCACACCTATTTCCTTCCTGTTGCCCTTTGCGTTTTAGGACTACGGGTTTCCTTTTCAGAAATTCCCCGCTGTCCTAGCTAGCGGGCACCGGCCCTGCTGGGCCCCTACGGTTTGCTGATATCTCTTTGAGGAGCGCGTGAATCACTACGCGCTGTTGACGACTGGGCTAAGGTCCGGTCAATTACCTGACGTTCGGGCGGCGAGCTACCCATTGCTCGCCCCCATTCATACCCATTCCGCAAGCCCACGTCTATCGTGACTGGTAGTCGGTATCAGAATCTTGGCGGCTGGGGCGTGAGGACATTCGTTCCCTCACGCGTGCGGCCTCATCCTTCGCTAGCGTTACTGATTCGCAGAAGGAGGCTATCGCCTGACATTCCTCTTCGCTTCGGACCATAGCCTGAACCAGGGCCGATTACCTCCAAGAGGACACGACGGCGCTCCGCCCAAGCGGGGCACCACCGTGACCTCCGGGCGGTCCACACAATGGTGACACCCGGGCGTTTCTTCCACCTGAATCCGATGCTGGAACCTCCAGAACTTCCCATGTCCGGTGAGGACCTGCGTCATGCGAAAGGTGAGAATGCCGTGTTACCGCTCCAGCCACTCCTCAAAGAGGGAACAAGAGAGGAAATATACGCCTATGTCAATCAGTGTTAAAGTAGTATACCGGTTGCATTTCGGAGAGTGTGCGTCGGAATTGCATGGCCTAATTTCGACAAGCCCGTTCCATCATCGGACCATCAGGCGTACGACGGCGCCACTGGTACATTGGTGGGAGGCCACCAGTACACACAAAACTTTTAGTAACACATTCATTGTACGTACAGTTAGGAGTAGAATTCTCTGCTGGAGTTTGTGTTTCCTGATAGCTACAACCGAGGGTTACTTTAGGTTAAGATTAAATAGTCTACTTCTAGGAAAGCGTGCTCCATCGTCATGTGGAGTGTCGACGATGGAGTAGCGTCGCCTTCCACCAGATAAAATAACATTGAAGAAAACATTCAACTGGTATTTTTTTTTTCAATCGTTTTGGAGTTTATTTATTGCAAACAAAAACACATATCTTTTCTTTTTTTGTAATATTAGTATAGATCAAACAACGCACGTATCGCCAATGTTAAAACTTATTTAAAATGTTGCGTGCTCTGATATGATTGCTATGAAGATATGTGCTGGCTACTGATACAAGGAACTTTAGACATAGTTGAAAATGTTCCGGTTTTTATTAGGCGAGTTTAAGTATGTTTTTGCTATTCTGAGGTGTTTTCACCTTAATATGACTTTTATATTATGGGATGGCTATTAGTGTTGCAACAGAACTCTGCTTCCGCTTCCGCTTCTGCAGAAGTTCCGCAAGCTTTTTCACTTCCGTTTCCGCTTCTGCTTCCGCAAAATTTATAACAGAACTCTAACCGGAAGAATACAGCGAGGAGCTCGGGGGTGGGGGACTTGTGGACGACTGGCCACATCAGAAGAGGCGCGGGAGGGACGGGGGCGGTACTCAAATGTGTCGTCTCCTCAAGTGTCGCCATAATGACCGGTCCTGTGGGTCTCGCATCCATCGGATTTCCGCAACCCTCTCCAGAACATCGGTCCCATCATGTGGGAGGGTGGTCAATCGTCTTTCTCGAAGTTAGACCTACCCAACTGGACCGTATTTATCTCTTAAATAAGGAAATTTAAAAGTTTAATGTGGCAATGCTGCCAGCGTTCTGGGCACTTTTCCCATTGATATCGATGTGGATGAATTTTTTGATGTCCAATAATTTCTTTTTCTACCCGTTTTTAAATATTATTATTTTTAATTAGTATAAATTCCTATTTATTTATTAATATTTATTAGTTTTGATGTTCGTTAGCGTAATTGAATAATTAAATCATTAAATTAAGTTGCATATAATAATAAAATACATAATTATAAAAAAGTTTAATGGAATTCCAGGTTTGAAAAAATATCTCAAGTCCCAAGTCATAACCCAAACAAGGTGAAGAATATCAATGAAATCTATCCGTTTGTGTCCAACAAACTTACAATATGACTTGTTTAACCGACCTAGATCACCTTTTACGATATACAAAACTGTTTTGTTCTACTATGAGTACTTTGACAAATTTATTCATTTTCACGCCTATTTTAACACAAGTGGCTATTAAAGGCACATTATGTGCTACAAAGGGATACACAATGAGAATGGAATGATCATCATCATCATCATTTCAGCCGAAAGACGTCCACTGTTGGACATAGGCCTCCCCCAAGCGTCACCACAATGAAAGTTCCTGTGCGTCCCGCATCCATCGGTTCCCGCAACCTTTACCAGGTCATCGGGCCACCCTGTGGGAGGCCTTCCAACGCTGCGTCTTCCGGTACGCGGTCGCCATTCCAGAACCTTTCGGCCCCAATGGCCATCTGTTCTGCGAGCAATGTGCCCTACCCATTGCCATTTAAGTTTGACGATTCTTCGTGCTATGTCAACAACCTTGGGTCTCCTGGGGATATCTTCATTTTTGATTCGATCACGCAAGGAAACTCCGAGAATAGACCTTTCCATTGCCCTTTGGGTGGCTTTAAGCCTTCTGATGAGGCCCATTGTGAGCGACCACGTTTTGGAGCCATATGTCATCATCATCACATGGAATGGTCACATTACACTAATATTATAAAGGTGAAAGTTTGTGAGTGTATGTCTATGTTTGTTACCCCTTCATGCTCAAACGGCTGAACGGATATGGATAGAATTTGGCATACGAATAGACTATATCTTGGAATAACACATATCATACTTTGTATCTCGGGAGAATGTTCCCTTGGGATGATGGTCTACTTTCAAACAGGCGACGCCGCTAGCAGAATGTACAGTCAGGGGTCAAAAGTGCAGTTGCAATCTACCAATGCTAAAGTGTCTAAAATTTCTTTTCAGTAGAAGTTTCATAGTCCACAATTAGTTTAATCAATACTATAGATTCTATGCTACAAACCAAATCAGGCATGAATCATTGACCTTCTTCTCAAAGACATTTTAGACCCTTTAGCATTGATGGAGTGCAACTGCACTTTTGACCCCTGACTGTACATGCATAGAACCTTGGTTCTTCACCTTGAAAGAAGGTTGGCAGATATACATATTTTTTTAAATGACATAGTGCTTGCGATTCCACCTGGTGGTAAGCAGTGACGCAATCGTTGATGATGAATCGCACTAGTTTAATGAGATCCTGTTCATTCTAGCCTTGAAGACTGATCCTTGATTCCTTCCTTCTCTTGGATAGGATAGGATAACGAAACCCTAATGGTCAGATGGTTTAGTTGTAACTTTTGGATTGGAACAATATCTGGGAGAAAATTTTCCGCGCTTTATTTATAGATCGCGAAATCACTTTTCATTCAAGCTGAATATACAATTGAAGAATTAGTTTTTAAATTCATATAGCACAATAGAAAAAAAACTGCTTTGGTCAAACTAATTTTGCAAGTCGGGTGTTTCCCACGAAGCATTACCAAATAACCTTGATACCTGAACATCTAAAAATCCTTTTACTTCTCCAATTTTGGGTATATTGGTCGATCAACTTTTTCTAATTCATCAACCACAGCGGATGACTTTTTTGGGGCCCCACATAACTGTGTTTTGATATTCAGAGAAAAGGAAGAGATACGAAGGAGACGGCGGGACGACCTGGAAGTCTTACTTGGGAATTGGAATGAGAAATCGAGGAACTGTGATCGTCGAAAAGAATGGAGGGAGGCCTATTCCCAGCTGTGGGTGTACCACAGCTGGGCAACGGGTTAGCTATAATAATAATAATAATTCAGAGGGAGGCTAACTTTCTATTACTGTAAGCATTGTCACCTTCGGATGAATAATTCAAAACATAATCAGAATCAGAAACGTTTATTTCAAATATACCATTTACTGGCACTTTTGAATTTAAAAATGTGGTTCGGTAAAAAAAAACTAACAATTTTACCTCTTCTTTGCAGCCCTCTTGTTTTGACTATCTCGCTGATCTCATGGTCACAAACACGACTACTAAGTGTGGGGCCTTGGGTTCGATTCCAAGGTAGAACAAAGATTGCTATTGGGTTTTTCCATCAGCCGTTACTCTGCTCGAAGTTCTTTTTTCATTGAGAAATCATGAAATGACTGCTCCCGCTTTAGGTAAAGCGAGAGGGCGTGTCAAACTGACTAAAACCAACCATGGTCTTCTAGTCGCCCTTTTATAATAATAATAATATAATATTCCACAACAATCACACAACGCAGTCTAGTCTCAAGCTAAGTAAAGTTTGTGTTATGAGTACTAGACAACTGATAAACATACATATTTCTAAATACATACATATTATAGATAAATTACACCCAGACACAGAACAAATGATCGTGCCATCACAAAAACATTTGTCTTGGGTGGGAATCGAACCCACGACCTCTGGCATAATAGTCAGGGCCACTAACCACTAGACCAACAGGCCAGCCAAAGTCTTTGGACCACGGTAACTTTTTCAAACAATCCTGCAACCCTGGCAGGCACCGGCCCTTGCGAGCCCCATAGTGTGATGTGTGATGCCCCCTGCACGTTGAAAAGCACGTAAAGGCTTTGGACCTGTACCTGATCTTTCCCTGGTCGTGTCGATTTCTGTCCCATCGATATGAGAGAGTAACAGAGAGTGCACCTCCCACGCTTAATCATTTATGTAGACTTAATAGGGTCCTTTTCCACTCGCCTATCGTCAACATCGAGCATGGTTTAAAAGCTTGTTGCTTAATCCAATGCGATTTTTGATAAAGAGTCAATGCAAAAAACATACATTCAACCGAACATATAACCTCCTCCTTTTTGAAGTCGGTAAAAAAAGAGAGATAATGTGTGAAAACTCTGTTGGCATTCGGTAATTCCGTGATTTACTCGAATATTTCACAAAACTTGTTCCAGGAAATACGGGTTTTTTTAAACCCTTAAAAGTTTTTCGGAAAAATTGTCGACATTCAGAATCTCGATTAAATGTGCAAAGCTTCTATTGATGTACTTTTTTTATATATTTTTTTTTAAATGAGTACATTATCGAGGGCCAAAGTTTACGTAAAATAGCCGATTTTCAGAGGTCCTTACTAGATTAGTTTTACACAAATTTATATTTTTATTTCTATAGAAGCCTAGATAATATCCACAAGATAGCTGTGTATCCTAAAATAACTAGAGAAAGATGTGTAATAACATCATAATCACGTAAGAACTGTTGTATGAAAATGTACCTCGAAAAGGACGCTATTAACTCATATAATTTATAATTCAATTTTCAACTACTTATTATTTTAATTTAGATCTCTTTATGACTAAGCGTGCAACATGTTTCCGCACACGCTTGAGTACTTTAATATCTCCTGCGTACTTGGTATATCTCCGTTCAAATTGACCAACATGACCGATATTCTATCGAGAACTTTATAATATTACAGTTCACACAACTTGCTTACATAAATATTTTAAAAAATCAATATCATTTTGTCCTTCCAGCTAGACTTACACCGACTCAATTGCCATAAAAAAACATAATTAATTATTTTCTTATTATATTTTATTACCTGCTAACTGCATTATTTTGTCTTATAAATTATATCTGGAGAGGGCCACCCTCATCACCTACGCTTTTAGAAAATAGCCCACGACCTACATATTCTCAGATCTACCAAATAAACATAAAAAAATCATAAAAACGTTTTTTATTTTACAACACAGCTAAAAAGTACCCCACAGCCAAACTTAAATAGTGTGCAAGTTCTAAGCAAGATACCTATAGAATTTAATCATTAAAACAGCATGACAATTCCAATAAGCCAAGCCATGGCTAGGATACATTGTTTTATTACGGAGTTTTCGTGCCTACCTTCCATCATCAGATTAGCTCGATGGTATCTTATAGCTAGAGTGCATCTCATGACAATTCTAATAATCCTAAACACGGTTAGGTTACATTGATTTAGTGCAGAGTTCCGGTGCCTACCTTTCGGCTTCATCATCAGATCAGTTCAATATATCCCCTCCAGTACCTACCTATATTCTTTCAGTCAGTCATCGACCACAAGTATAAACAAAGCAATTTTACTTGTTACGACAGCTGTACTGCTGTGATCCTAAAAAGGAATTCAGTTTCATATCATCGAAGTTCATGATCAGATCATAACAATATTTCTATGGAACCAACTTGGAAGAAAGGTTATCCTTTCAATAAAAAATTATTTTCAAAATCAGTCCACATTGATCGAGAAATCGGTGAACATACATAAAAGAAATACATACAGCCGAACATAGAACCTCCTTATTTTTGAAGTCGGTTAAAAATAAGTCAAGCCGTTTCGGAGAAGTTCGAAGTTCGCTGAGACACGACATTTTTATATTATTAGATAATATTTTTTTCCTTGTCCAACATATTTTCCCAGGCCCTTCGGTCTAATGACCAGAAGTAATAATCAAGTAAATGATCGTCACCTTCGGTGTTACAAGTGCGAGACAAGGTACCTGCTAGAGTAGTGACACAGTGACTCACTGACAAAGTAGGGCGTGAGTTTACGGAGTTATGTTGAGGTGCGCGTACACTGAGTTGTAACAGATTGTTGACAACTGGTTTGTTTCTGAGAACCTGATACGTAGGAAATCCAAAAGAATATCTAGGGGTCAGCTACAATCTAATTTAATCTTAGTTATTAAATTAGATTGTAGATGAAAAAACAAAACCCTGGCAGGAAGGTCTTGTACTTACGTACAAGACCAGTGCCAGTAATATAATAATAATATTTATTCATTTGACAAAAAAAGTACTTATTGTATTTTATTGTATATTGTAAACCTTCTTTGCCTTATGTTTCCGGGATTTCCTTTCAGAAACGAATCTATGGCCCCAGTAGGCTTCAGCTCTGCTGGGTTCGAACGGTTTGCTGACATCTCTTTAAGCGCGCGTAGAACACTATACGCCGTCGAAGACTAAGACCGGACGGTTACCGGAGGACCGGACTACCCACTGCTCGACTTCTGCAAGCCCGCACCTACGGTAGCAGGGAACACTGGTTTCCAACCAACCCACCAGTGTTTCTGAACATTATTTGATGATTTTCTACCGAAAAAAAGTCAGGAAAAATATCTTATGGTTATGCAACCCAAAAAAATATGCCTCGGCTTTCATTATAATAATAATAATAATAATAATTTATTTTTAAAAGACTACATGGGTCCAATGGTTAGTAAAAAACTTATCAACTAAAAGGGTTAGTAAAAAACTTAAAACTAATGCCGCACTAACAATTGCAACCAGTGCTTGATCACTGGCGCATCATGTTTATCGGCTAAGGTTCGAAGAATGCCATTGGAGCTGGTCCTAGATCTGCTTAGCAACGAGGCAGCCTTCTTCCTTAATATAGCGTGGAAATCATCCACACGCGCTAAAGCGAACATACCTGATGCACTACAGTATCTAGGCAGCCCCAACAGCACCCTGCTACATTTCGTTTATTTTATTTTTAGGTATGGTCGAATAATATAACATATTATAAACACTAGCTTTTTCCCGCAGATTCATTTCCAAGACCTGTCCTGTAATATCCGTATGTTTTATCTGGGCAAAGTGGCAGTAGATGTGTAACTTCAATGAAATAAGTATAGTTTGTAATTGGATGAGTAATTCCAAAGAATACTTTTATTGTAAACTTGCTCGTATAAATCACCTTCATCATCATTGCAGCCGAAAGACGTTCACTATTGGACATAGGCCTCCCTCAAGTGCCACAATGAACGGTCCAGTGCGTTTCGCAAACATCGGATTCCCACGGCCCCCACCATACGCCATAATTATGGCAGTAAGTTTCCTCTTTGAGGAGTGGCTGGAGAGACAACGCGGCGTCCTCACCGGACATGGTAAGTTCGGGAGGTTCCTGCACCGGATTCGTACGGAAGAAACGTCCGGGCGGTCCACACAATGGTGACATTGTGTGGACCGCCCGCAGGTCACGATGGAGCATACGGTAGAGGCACCGCTGTGTCCTCGTGAGGGCGATCGGCGGCAACGATCTCTGCGATAGGTAGCTCGTCGTCCGATCGTCCGGTAACCGTCCCGACCGAGCCCAAGTCGTCGACGGCGCGTAATTTCTACGCGGGCCTGGAACGCAGGCAAAGATGGAACAGGAGTGGGTTTTAGTCAGTAAAAATCTGACACGCCCTCACGCTCCGCCCAAGGGCAGGAGATGTCATAAGATTTCCCACTTAAAAAACTGCCCCACCAAATCATCGGTCCACCTTGTGAACCACCCTTCCAACGCTGCGTCTTCCGGTGTGCGGTCGCCACTCCAGAAACTTTCGACCCCATCAACCATCTTTTCTGCTCACTCAAAATTCACTCAAACTTTTTACCTTCTTTAATATAATGTAAGCTTAAGTTGATTTATACCTATACGTAGATTTACACGTGAAAATAGTCAGAACATTATGAATAACTTAGAAATATATTATATAGTAGCATTTCCCAAGGTGAGTAGATCCCTATGCAAATAATAAGTCCATTTATGATTTATCTCAAGCGATATCGTAAAATAAATCTTAGAGACTATAGTGCCCCTATACGAAGGCTATTTACTGCGATAAACTTTTGGTAAAGGGATTGAAATATTGCTATAGGTATTTTGTATAAGAAATCTATATATATAAAAGAAAGTCGTGTTAGTTACACTATTTATAACTCAAGAACGGCTGAACCGATTTGGCTGAAAGTTGGTGGGGAGGTAGCTTAGAACCAGGAGACGGACATAGGATGAGACTTTTTTTTTGAGTAGGGTAGAGTAGGGTAGGGTAGAGTAGGGTAGAGTAGGGTAGAGTAGGGTAGAGTAGGGTAGAGTAAGGTAGAGTAGGGTAGAGTATGGTAGAGTAGGGTAGAGTAGGGTAGAGTAGGGTAGAGTAAGGTAGAGTAGGGTAGAGTAGGGTAGAGTAGGGTAGAGTAGGGTAGAGTAGGGTAGAGTAGGGTAGAGTAAGGTAGAGTAAGGTAGAGTAGGATAGAGTAGGGTAGAGTTGGATAGAGTAGGGTAGAGTAGGATAGAGTAGGGTAGAGTAGGGTAGAGTAAGGTAGAGTAGGATAGAGTTGAGTAGAGTAGGATATAGTAGTCAGTTGACGGGAGCGAAGCCGCGGGCAAAAGCTAGTAATATTTATAAAATAGTCCTAAAGTTTTTAAAATTTTAAGAACTATTTGAACCAACTACCACCAACCACCGACCATTTTTTTTTTGTTTGTCCCGTATTTTTTGTTTATGTGGTGTACAATAAATAATATAATAATAAATAAATAAAGATAATACGGAATTATACATATGTCCTTCAACAATAAAAAATAACATATTATGTTATTTTTGAAGGGCTCGCACTTAGCCACTATCACACCTGATGAAAAACGACGATGTGGTCAACGATGAGTTCCATTGGTTAGCCTTCGGATACCTTGTTTTAGGTTGGAAATCATCCAATGACTTCTCTCACACTTGGGTGGAGTGGAAGAGCATATCAGACTTTTACTGACTAAAACTCTCGTATGTTCTTTCTTTGCCTTGCGTCCCTGGACCCCGGGTTTTCCTTTCAGAAGCGAACCCGCCATGGCCCTGGCTTCGACCCTGCTGGATCCCTACGGTTTTGGTGACATCTCCTTGAGGTGCGCATGGAACATTATGCGCCGTCGATGACTTGGTTTAGATTCGGACAGTTACCGCATGGCTGGACAGCTAGCTACCCCTTGCTCGCTGTCCGCAAGCCCACGCCTACGGTGGCTGGAAATCGGGGTCGGGATCACGGCGGCTGAGGAACGCTATGCTTTGGAATGTGCAATTAGCATCATTTTTTTTTTCTGACTGACTGACTTCTTGGCATTTCGAAAGTGCCTGTAAATGGTTTATTTGAAATAAATGCTTTTGAATCTTTGAATATTTTGAATCTTTGAGGCGTGAGGACCGTGCAGCCACCTCCTTCACTAGCATTACCGCTTCGCAGAAAGAGACGACGGCGCGTACCTGAAAATGTAATTTTATTGATCATAATTTAATTTAATTTAATTTAATCCTAATTTTATTTCATTTAATTTTATTTAATGTTTTCATCTGACTTCAATTTATTTTTATTCAATCATTAATTCTTAATGCTTTGAATGCCTTGTAATGTTAATTTAATTTGGCTTGTTCGATTTTATTAATTTTTTTTTTGTGTTATTTTTAAATGATTTGTCTAAATCTGACTATACAGTCAATTTATGTTAAATGTAAGATTATAGTTTTTAAGGCAGCAAAATTATTGTTGTGAGCGCTATGTGCGCCTTAATTGTCATGTGCATAAGTCATTTTATTTTAAGATCGTTTTTTAATGTGAAATATATGTGATATTGCTGTACTTCATTTAAATAAAGATCATTTTACATTTCAACGTCAAATTGTACACACGGCGTTGACAGTCGTAAAAATTGATTTAAGAATTTCATGTTACATCAGAGTGTGCAGGCACCTTAAACATTACACCATAGCGCAACGCACGTATCATACTTAGTTATTTATGTGTGAAACGTATTCGTAATGGTGAATATGATACATGGTTACGTTTTATGACTTGGCAGTTTGTGGTTTTGAGTGTATTTGTCTACGAAACTGGTTTATATATGCAGGATATAATAATAACAATAATAAATCATTTATTATCAGGCGTCTTGGCCCATAGAGTAACATATATAGAGTTAATACAATTTATCGTTAGTAAATAAGACTTAGGACTATGTTAGTAACACTTTATATTGCACTATGTTCACTTCGCGCTGTTCTGTGGCACCTGTACGCGGAAGCTACAGAACACCATACCCTGCCGCCAAAAGTCTTTCTTCAGCATGGGGGGCAGGAAAGTGTTCGGGACTCGCACAACAAACGCTTTGAAATGGACTTTTCGGTGCGACTCCAACAGGTACCCTCAATGCGAACTTCATCTTTTGACGCACGTACTCCACGATGTCTATATGCGGGATATGATTTATTTTGCAGGATAGCGTCTACCGTCTTTGCGACTGTGCGTTTTTCCAACTGTTTTCACACCACAATGCGCAAGCGTTGCGCGTCCTTGGTGCGCAGGGTGCGGGGCAGCTCCAATACAGTTCTGGCGATGATTGCCGGCAGATTTGATTGCCCTTATATCGGACATTGCTGTAGCAGACATGTTGCTGGCTATGTCCGATAGTGTAAAATGTGTATTTCTTTATGTGTGTGTGTTCTGTTTTGTGATTGTTGTATGGGATTTATTTTGCAAAATGACAATTTGGGAAGTTGCTGTCATTAGATAAAGGGGGATTCTTTATTTAGTAATTGAAGCTGATTTAAGAGTTAGACAGCCATGTTAGCCGTCGAATCGATGATATCAGTTCAGATGGATCAACGATCTTTACTGTGTGTCTTGTTGCAGCAGGTAGGATGTAATTTGCCGACGATAGTGTGTTTGTTACTATAATTTTACTAGATTACGCTTAAGCTTCATCCAGTAAAATTATTGGAGATTCTACCAACATCAGCGCCCGCGCGAAAAACATTATCTCAAATTGCGTGGAGGACTGGACTACGGCATTCCTTCTCCTAAAGAGATGGCTTTAGGAGAGGAAATGCCGTAGGAAGGCTTGAGTCCCAGCAGTAGGTTTTTTCAGCCTTGGGCATCACCGCCGAGTTGCTAGCCTGTCGGTTTTCTATCGTTTACATTAATTTCAGGGAGTGTGCACTAGAATTGCACAATCTAATTCCGCCAAGTCTGTTCCATCATCGGACCACTAGACGTACAGCGTTGCGCCACCGGTACATGGTAGACATCCCACCCATACGCACAAAGCGTATTGAGAACACATTTATTGTGCGTACAGCCAAGGAGTGGAATTCCTTGCCGGAATCTGTGTTTCCTGATAGCTACAACTTAGGGGTCTTTAAGTCAAGAGTGAATAGACTACTTCTAGGCAAGCGTGCTCCATCGTCGACCACATCATCGCTTACCATCAGGTGAGATGGTGGTCAAACGCGAGCCTATCATTAATAATAAAAAAAAGGTAGCATGCTGCTATGCTATGTCATAGATTCTGGTGTGTCATCTTTTTTCCTGTCACACATTACACATCCTTCACATTGTTACTATTTCTAGCTAATTCTACTAAAATGACACAAAGGCTTTGTTCCTCGCTATTGTTGATGGCCACTGCTTACCCTTGACACAATTGCCGTGAAGATTCGATTTAGCACTCAGCGGGCTTTGGTTATTTCTGTATTAATTGGCGATAATTAGTGATAATTTCCGGTGGGAAATCAGTTAGGTTAAACAGAGGAATAATAGCATAGCATAACGTTTACAAATCAAGAGATTTGCAGAAGAAGCCAGGTTGTCAATAGAGCTCGAATTTCCACTAAGTATATGCCTACATAAAACAGGAATGAAGATATCCGCAGGAGAACCAAGGTCACTGACATAGCTCGAAGAATCGCCAAACTAAAGTGGCAGTGGGCAGGGCACATTTCTCGTAGAACAAAGAACTGATGGTCGATGGGGCCGAAAGGTTCTAGAGTGGCGACCGCGCACCGGAAAACGCAGCGTTGGAAGGCCCCACAAGGTGGACCGATGACCTGGTGAGAGTCGCGGGACTGCGTTGGTTGCGACGCACAGGACCGTTCATTGTGGCGACACTTGGGGGAGGCCTATGTCCAACAGTGGACGTCCTTCGGCTGAAGTGATGATGATGATATATATAAAAAATAATGTTTTTTATATACTTGCTCCAACCAGAGCGCGAGAAACATGTTAATGATTTCTTAACGCAAGAAAGGGGTATACTATATGGAGTGAATAGCTCGCTGAACGGACGGCCGATGAGGCTGAAAAGATCTCAATTCTATTCAAATAATTTTATTTCACATAGGCCTACACGAGTGCTTATAAAACGTCAGAAGCTAGTGCACGGTCGTTTTCTATGGAGAAGAACTGCAAAGAAACTCCACGATGACCCTTTTAAAAAAAACTTTTTACAAAAAAAAATAACCGACTTCACTAAAAAAAAACACTAAAAGGATCAAAATAACTTTAATTTCGGAAGTCGGTGTTTCTCGGTACCTATTGTTTGTTTCTTATTTAACACCGACTTCCGAAATTAAAGTTATTTTGATCCTTTTAGTGTTTTTTTTTAGTGAAGTCGGTTATTTTTTTTTTTTGTAAAAAGTTTTTATTTTATACTTTTTAGTTGCGAACCACTTATAAACAGAGTGCCTATTTCTCATGACGATTCCAATTAACCCAAAACACTGCAAGGTTACATTGTTTTATTAGAAAGTTCCTGTGTCTACCTTCCATACAGTTATTTTTTGTTTTCTTTTTTTTATATGTAGGTACTTAATTCTAGTATTCTACTGTTATTTAAAAAAAAAAAATTTACTGTGTGTGTGAGGTACAAATAAATGTTTTTTCTTTTTCTTTCTTTCTTTCTTTTTCCAACTTCCGGCTCCATCACCAGATCAATTCGATAGTACCTTATAGCCAAAGTGCATCTCATGACAATTCTAATAAGACCAAACACGGCTAGGATATATTGATTAATTACGGAGTTCCTATGCCTACCTTCCGGCTCCATCATCAGATCAGTTCGATAGTACCTTATAGCCAAAGTCCATCTCATGACGATTCTAATAAGTCCAAACACGGCTAGGTTTCATTGATAAATTACGGAGTTCCAGTGCGTACCTTCCGGCTCCATCATCATCATCAGATCACTTCGATGATACCATTTTCAACGTAACGTAACTATTCAGAACCATTCATTTATTTGTATTGTCATAGTCGCTTAACTATTTTCATTGTGATATCAAAGTGAGTATGAAGTTCCATTGACCATTTCTGGTCTTCTTCATCAGTTCCACTTCATCAAATGTTACTTTTTGACTGTAAATGCTTAAGTTCTCGATGAAAATATCAAATCACTATATGGTTGCCTATAATATTTGAGGAGTTCCCTCGATTCCTCATGGATCCCATAATTAGAACTGGATTTTGAAAAAAATGGGACCAATCTGGAAGCATATCCTATAAAGAGAAAAAAAAAATTGCAAATCGGTCCATAAACGACGGAGTTCTGAGGTAACAAACATAAAAAAAAACAATGATAAAAAAAAAAACAACCGAATTGAATAACCTCCTCCTTTTTTTGAAGTCGGTTAAAAATGGTTGACTTTACAACATTCATCCAATGACTTTTCCCGCTCTTAGGTGGAGCAAGAGGGCGTGTCAGACTTTTACTGACTAAAACTCAGTTCTGTTCCTTCTTTACCTTCGTTCCAGGGCCCCGGGATTCTCTTTCGCACAACCCATGGCCCCAGCATGCTTTGACACTGCTGGGCCCCTACGGTTTAGCTGACATCTCCTTGAGGCGCGCGTGGAACACTACGCGCCGTCGATGACTCGAACTTGGTCCGGACGGTTACCGAACGGCCGGAAGGCGGGCTACCCATTGTTCCCTCAGCGTGTGGCCGTTTCCTTCGCTAGCATTACTGCTTCGCAGTAAGAGGCGACCGCCTGCCATTCATCCTCATTCCAGACCATGGCCTTTACCAGGGCCCAGCGTGAGAGGTCGTTGCCACCGATCGCCCTTACTAGGAGACGGTGGTGCTCCGCCCAAGCGGGGTACACCTCCACCGTATACTTCACCGTGTCTTCCACAATATTTCCAAAATACAATATTAATGGATATGAAAGGACAATGTAGATCGGCCAACATTGTAATAAAGCACCATTAATATTAAAGTGGCGACTGCGTATAAGCCGGAATTCGCAGCATTGGCAGTCCCTTCTCTCCCTGGTGGTTCTAAAAAATCAATCAATTGAATCTGGTAGCTGTGACGATCTTCGGTGATAGTTTTTATCCAGTAGATTTATAAATCCTATTCAAGTTATTTTTTGGTTAATTTCAAGGATTTCTAACAATATTATATGCATAAAAATGCATTGTGCATGTGCAATCCTTATCGCTAGAATGTTTCCTTTCTAATATCGAGTAGAATTAAGTTGGCGAATAAATTAGTCGGTTAATAATTTGTTCTGGAGGATATGAGCATTTCACAAGCTTCAGGGCCGTGAGATATTAGATTGACACATACTACTTACGAGTATCTGTGCATTTAAATCCGGCCAGCTGCGCCCGGATAGAGCCCCGCTGACCTTTTAATCCATTTTCTTTGCGAAATATTGATTGATTTACATGCTATGTACATTCTGAAGAACACTTAATCAGCGTTTTTTTTTTTGTGTAAATATATTTAGTATTTTTAAACGGCCCCGACTTACGAATTGTAGTCGCGGGTTCAAACCCAGCCAGACGCATTACTTTGTGTAATTTATTTCATCACCACTGCTCTCAAAACGGTGAAGGAAAACATCGTGAGGAAACCGGCATGTCCTAGAACCAAAAATTCGAAGACATGTGACATCCACCAACCCGCACTGGGCCCGCGTGGTGGATTACGGCCCATCCCCTCTCCTAGAGAGGCCTGTGTCCCAGCAGTAGGAACATTAAAAGGCTGAATATGTATGTATGTATGTATGTAAATATATTTCTATAGATCAAAGCCGTTTGAAAGGAGTAGGGAAAACAAGCGAAAAAATATCATGTTGTTATTCTTTTTTTTTTTGGCAAGAGTATTTAATTTTACGAAAAAATCATACGTTGATAATGTTGTACCTGAATCTATAATAAACATATATTTTTTTCAAACTGATTGACATAGCCGTTACCGAGGAATAGGCTTCAGAAAGTCACTGGTTTAGGGGCCTACTAGGGCTGTTGCCTGCCTTTCAAGATTGTTTGAAGGTCACTGAAAGAATACAGGTGGTTTAGTAAAATTCTAACACTCCACTCAGATCGTTTTTGATACTTTCTTATCTAAAAAAATTGTATGGGCATGTCATGAGTAGGGATGAGGAATATTTCGGGAGGAAAGTGTTGAGTATCAGAGTTGAAAGTTACAAAAGTAGAAAAACAAAAAATGATAGATGAATTCAACAAAAGAGAGCAAAAGAGTGACATTTCTTAATAATAATAATAATAATAATAATAATAATTCATTTATTGTTTGTTACAGGTGTATTTCTTGGAAGGAGATGATCATTGAGCAAACAGAAATATAGAAAGAAAAAATCGCGATGCACCTGAGTCGATCATAAATAAATTGACAGAAGAATCATGAAGACCGGTAAGAATTGAGCAAAAAAAAAAACTTTTTATAAAAAAAAAATTGCGGCGGAGTTCTGAGGTAACATAAAAAAAAAAAACATTGAGAACTTTTTTGAAGTCAGTTGAAAATGATAACGGATCTTTGAAAAAATTCATTATGAAATATTTCGGTACCCAATTCTTCACACCTATGAGCAAATTGATGGTTCTTTGACCCCTCCTAAGCAATGAATTAAAAAAAAACAGGGCAAGTGCGAGTCGGACTCGCGCACTGAGGGTTCACAAACTTACCTATGAAAACAAGTCGATCCCGAATTGAGTTGCAAAGATTTTGCCGAAATATAAAAAAGTTACTAGAAATTTACAGTTTTCAGATTTATTCGTATATCTATACTTTAAGACCTTGTTTTATGCCAAATTTCAGGATTCTGGGTCAACGGGAAGTACCCTATGAAATTTGATTCCTTTGAGAAGGTTGAAATGTACGTTTTTGGCGACATAAACGGCCGTATCTTTTTTTATCGTAAACTTAGAAGTTTGATTTTTTCACAGCTTCAAGGGATCGCAGACTTGAGTCATACGGTTTTAACTTCAACTCGATAAAGGGTCTTGACAGACAGACAGACAGACAGACGGACGGACAACAAAGTGATCATATATAAGGGTTTTGTTTCTTCCTTTTTATTTATTTATTTAAACTTCATGTACAGTAGTGGTACATAGGCTGACTTAATGCAACAAGGCATCCTTTTGAGGTATGGAACCCTAAAAACTAGTCTATGACTAGTTTATGGCAAAAAACACAATTATTTAATTTTAATTGTTTTAATTACGATTTTCCTACGATGTAGTTTAATATCTTTTATGATAAAATCATCATTAATCTTATTTTTTTCTTCTTCTATTTTTGTTATTTTGTCAAGTCAAAGGGTTTTTATCAATTCTCAAGGTTGTATTGTATGTAAAGAAGGGCTTGTAGGGATACTTAATTAATTAAATAATTTGAAGATTTTATCTTAATTGTTTGCGTACAGAATTTTGCTTAATTATTGCGATAAGATACTATAATATAATTATCAAATAATGTAAAATATCTGGTGTAATCGATCTGAGCTAATTTTAATAAATGCTTGCTTCCGCCTTCCCAATTTTATTGTTTACTTATGGTATTTTAATGAACACAGAACCTGATACTGACCGGGCTACCCTGGAGCATTCATCATCATCATCATCATTTCAGCCGTAAGACGTCCACTGTTGGACATAGGCCTCCCCCAAATGTCGCCACAATGACCGGTCCTGTGCGTCTCGCATCCATCGGATTCCCGCGACCCTCACCAGGTTATCGGTCCACCTTGTGGGAGGCCTTTCAACGCTGCGTCTTCCGGTACGTGGTCGCCATTCCAGAACCTTTCGTCCCCATCGACCATCTGTTCTGCGAGCAATGTGCCCTGCCCACTGCCACTTAAGTTTGGCGATTCTTCAGGCTATGTCTGTAACCTTGGTTCTCCTGCGGATATCTTCATTTCTGACGCATTCATTCTTTTTTATTATTTGAAATGGTTCTAAATAACGTTGCATGCATGTGACTGCTACACTGCATGTCGCGAATACGATTACCGCAAGAAACAAAGTTAAAGTCAAAAGTTTTTTATTTCACATAGGCCTACATGGGCACTTATAAAACGTCAAAAGCTAGTGCACGGTTCCAAATTAGTCGTTTCCAAACTCCATGGTTACTCTTTTAAAAAAATTGTTGTTCTTACAATATTGTCACTTGTAAAAATACAACAAAAGAAAAATACAGGCAAGTGACACTAGCGACAGCGGCTAAACGCGATTATGCGAGCCAAACGTTAAAATGCGATTAGTTTTATTGGTGAATTCTGCCTAAGAATTTACTCCTGTATCGTGGGTGCGTTATAAACATTTTTTTTAGGTGTGTAACCATCCCATGACTTTTCTCGCCCTAGGGCGGAGTGGCACACCCTGTGTCGGCTTTTACTAACTAAACTAAAAAAAAAAAAAAAAAAGTTCCATATATTTGTAAATTACACACGTATAATACACAATTTGCTCGCAACTTTTTCGAAGTACCTACCTAGGTATTGATTACATATCTAAGACATGTTTTAGGTCAAGTTTGACCGTTAGCCAAAACGTCAGCAAACAAAAAAATTACGACCATTGTAATAATCCAAATTAGTTCTGCCTTATTTCCTCACAACATAAAACAATTCATTATCATAATTATTATGTTTAATATCTACGTTTCATGTTGCGATAGTCTTAATTAATTAATAAGGCAATTTATTTACTAGTTACTACTGAATATTACAATGAACACCTTGAATAAATTAGTTTTGAAGTAGATAATAGTTAACTTATCTGTCTATAATGTACGCAACAATTTTAAAAATATTTCAGTTGCCAAAAAATCAAAGTTTTATGAATAAACTTAATAATAAAGTTAGTAAACCTAACTTCTGGCAGCGATTATGCCCGCCTAAGAAGTGTTTTAGTATTCTAACATTTACTTAGTACCGAGTCCTAAACAAGGTTATAGTCTATCAGTGTTTTTATCTAGTAAAAGTCTGACACGCCCTCGCGCTCCACCCTAGAACACAGGAAAAAGAAATCTATGACTATCCCAAGTTTCAACAAAATTCGTCATGGTATAAATTTCTGAAAATGTAATTAAATCGACCGCTTCGTCGCTTTCCATCAGGTGAGATAGCGGTCAAGCGTGAAACTATCAAGAATTAAAAAAAAATTAGACTGATTGCGTATGGTTAGTTTTATAGACTCATGTTAAAATTAAGGCTTTATCGTCATCAATATTTTTGCCGAATTTTGAGGTAAGAAATCATTATACCTATAACTTAACCCACTACAAGTAGAATGAAAGAGAGTGTGAGATTTTTAATTACTAAAATCCACCCGTGTTCCTTTAGTTACTCTTTACGTTGCAGGGTTGCTGTGACTCTTTCAATCAATCTCGAAAACCAGTGTGTTACCAACGCCTTAGGAGAAACTTGATTGCCGTAAAACGATAAAAAGTTGTCGCGTCCTAATGGGAACAGCTAGAGAAGCTAAATGATAAAAACTGGGCAAGTGCGAGTCAGACTTGCGTACTGAGGGTTCCGTACAAACTTGAAAGGTAAATTGCGGTTAACGATTAATTTTTAAAGACCTATTCTTAGATACAACACACGTATGGGTTTCATGAAAAAATAAATTTTGAGTTTCAGTTTTAAGTATGGGGAATCCCCAAAATTTGTTGTTTTTTTTTCAATTTTTATGTGAAAATCTTAATGCGGTTTACAGAATACATCTACTTACCAAGTTTCAACAGTGTAGTTCTTATAGTTTCGGAAAAAAGTGTCTGTGACATACGGACGGACAGACAGACAGACATGACGAATCTATAAGGGTTCCGTTTTTTGCCATTTGGCTACGGAACCCTAAAAAGACGACAATTAGTCGTTATAATGGAAACAGCTAGAGACGGTAGTCGTCCGACGATGAAACAACCGTTACGACATACGAGTAGTGGGAACGTGGCCAAACATTTGAAGTTCTAATCGCAAAAGAATTTATTCTGCAAAATTCAAACTGTAAACAAAAAAAAACAACATTCCAATATTTTTCTTCCGCTTCCCCCAACGAAAATGTTGCAGAGTTTAAAAATGTAGCGTATCGTATGTAGATTGAGATCGAAAACAAAGCGCACGGTTGAAATGGAGTAACGTTTCTCTACTAGATTCAACCGGTACCACGGAAACTCGGTAAAATTCAAACTATAAACTACTAGCTGCTACCATGAGCAGCTTCAACCGCATGATAGTTAAAAATTATCCCAAGGGAATAAACTCCTGGGTTATAGGTTGTAAAAAATTATCCTAAGGGAATATACTCCTGGGTTATAGGTTGTAAAAAATTATCCTAAGGGAATATACTCCTGGGTTATAGGTTGTAAACAATTATCCTAAGGGAATATACTCCTGGGATATAGGTTGTAAAAAATTATCCCAAGGGAATATACTCCTGGGATATAGATTGTAAAAAAAATATCCTAAGGGAATATACTTCTGGGTTATAGGTTGTAAAAAATTATCCCAAGGAATATACTCCTGGGTTATAGGTTGTAAAAAATTATCCTAAGGGAATATACTCCTGGGTTATAGGTTGTAAAAAAATATCCTAAGGGAATATACTCCCAGAAAATAGTAAAAAATATCCCAAGGGAATATACTCCCGAAAATAGTAAAAAAATATCCCAAGGGAACAAAGCCTCGGTATAAAAAGTGCCCAATATTCCAAGATATGGTCAAGTCTTGTACCAGGTTAAATCGAAATCCGTTCAATCATTCTAGCGTGAAGAAGTAGGTGCCTAACAGGTATACAATATACACACTCATACACTTTCAACTTTATAATAGGTACTGTGATTTTTGATTGTAGTGTGGACTTGTTGATAAAATGTGTCAAAAACAGCTGCAGATGACAAAATAACTGTGCTACCTGGGAATGGTGGGCGCTGGGTTGTGTAAAGTTTAAAGAACTTGTAAGTACTGGAAAAAAAAAATAGTTAATTATTTACACGGGTGTGAAGTATTTATGGGCCTTTTAAAATAATTACGTGCATGTTTAGTGTTCGTAAATGGTAATGACAGTTCGTTGAGTCAAAATCTTATGAAATACCCAAGAATACTATTCTGCTTCTAAATTTTCAAACGTCAAACTAGAAAACGAGGAGGAAGCATCTTTTCTGGTTTTTTTGAAGTGAAAACTTCTTTAGCGGCGTTGTACACTTTTTTTGTAATGGGTAAAAAATGTTAAACTCGCGTCAGGACACGTGACCTGATCGAAAATTCGTAAGACGATCCAAAACGCACAACATTAATACTTAAGTTTTCACTTCTGCCGGCACTCCCAGAGTGCAACCCGTCATTTTTTTTCATTTTGTAGTATAATAAAATTATACATTATTGTAAGCCCTTTTCGTCATACCTAGTTCTACAATTGTATTGAAAATTTGAACTTCGGAGCACAGTATCCTATACTGCGCTCCATGGCTTGCTGATAAACCTCGAGCCTGAACCTCTGCTGAATTGTCAATAACCAAGTTTGTGCTCCGTAGACAAGTTTAGGGAGAATGCACACCATAATTTTCTGAAAACTGAGATAAAAGATGTTACCAGAAAAGCTGCTACTCTAAAGTGGGATGTGGCTGGACATGTCTGCCGAATGTCAGATGGGCTGTGGGCTAAAAGAGCCACTTATTAGGTCCCATTAAATGCAAGGCGACATCGCGGTAAACAAGGCGAAAGTGGAGAGATGAGCTTGACAACTACCGGAGGGACTGGCCCGCAATGACCGAGAACAGACGTATTTGGAAAAGGGAGAGGGCTTTCACCCAGCAGTTAGGCATAATAGGCTAACTACTGTTACTACTATTACAATTGAAATAACCTCAATGATAAACAACCATGTAGCGCCCACTAATATCAAGATTGGAGACTCTATACTCGAAGTTCGAAGACGATTAAGTACGTCTACTTTGGACAGACAGTCCAGTTGGGCAGACCTAATTACGAGAAAGAGATCAACCGTCGAATCCGACTCAGCTGGGCAGCGTTCGGGAAGCTGCATGGTATCTTCTCGTCCAATATACCACAGTGTCTCAAAACGAAAGTCTATGACCAGTGCGTGTTGCCAGTGATGACATACGGTTCCGAAACGTGGTCGCTCACAATGGGCCTCATCAGAAGGCTCAGTCACCCAAAGGGCAATGGAAAGGGCTATGCTTCATCGAATCAGGAATGAGGATATCCGCAGGAGAACCAAGGTTGCCGACAAAGCACGAAGAATCGCTAAACTTAAGTGGCAATGGGTAGGGCACAGACGTCTATCAGCTGAAATGATGACGAACCTCAATTACATCGTCTTTCCTATGAATAATACAAACCCGAATCGGCGCAACAAATAGTAGATGCTCGCAGGTATCAGTGCCCATGATTCGCGATAGTATCGCGAACTCGCTTCGATCGCGATATATCTGGCTTATCGTGCCTTTCGTACAGTCACATGCATTCGGGAAGGAATGCTTTGTGAGCGGATCTTAATTACTTTTTTTTGCTGTACTTTTGGGTAAAGATACTCGTATTTTTGCTTATTGTTTGGTTGAATATGTAACATTTGAGGTATGGAAAGGGTAAGCATCTTGAAGGTCGTAAATTGTGCAATAGCAATATACAAACCTAATATTATCATTTATTAGACTTCGTAGATATATTTTTAGGGTTCCATTATCAAAAGGAAAAAACAGAACCCTTATAGGATCACTTTGTTGTCCGTCTGTCTGTCAAGACCCTTTATCTCGGAAACTCGTAGAGGTATCGAGTTGAAATTAAAACCATATACTCAAATTTACGGACCCTTGAAGCTGTGAAAAAATCAAACTTCTAAGCTAAAGAAAAAAAAGATACGGCAGTTTATGTCGCAAAAACAAGATCTTATAGCTCAGGCATAGGAATTAATCTGAAAACAGTAAATTTGTTGTTACGTCACAAAAAAAAAACCTTTTGCAATTTGGAAAAATCTTCAAGAATCCGTTCGGGAATTTGAACTATTTACATAGGTAAAGTTTGTACGGAACCTTTAGTGCGCGAGTCCGACTCGCACTAGCCCAGTTTCTTTTTCTTAAACCTTGGTCCAGTTGTGGGATATACGAGACTTTTTTTTGAGATGGGAAATCATAACTTCTCTCGCTCCAGGTAGAACGATCTATAGTATCACTTTCAAAATTCCCTGTGAACCTAGCGGGCATCGGCTATACTGGATACCTTCAGTTTTGCTGTCAACTCCTTTAGGCAAGCATGGAGCACTTCGCGCCGTCGACTCGGACCAGGTTCTTATTAGACGAGCTCATTGCTCACCGTCCGCAAGCCCGCGCCTGCTGTAGCCGGAAATTGTCTTGCGGCTCTCGACGCCTTTGGCACCTCCTCGATGTCCGTTCCCTCACGAACCGACCCTCTACCTTCCACATTCCTTTCAAAAGTGAAGAAGCGTTCAATAAATAAAATTTCAGGTGCCCGTTATGCGGCAAAGGAATGTTTTAACTTAACCTTTTCATTCTGATACTGTTTCTTTCTTCAAATGTGTGTGAACGTGTGAGTGCTGAATAATAATATCACACTAACATTGTAAAGGCGAAAGTTTGTGTGTGTCTGTATATTTGTTACTTCTTCACGCGTGAACGTCTGAATAGAATCGAATAAAACTTGGCGAATAAGTAGACCATGTCCTAGAGTAATACATAGGATACTTTTGTCCTGGGGCCCAAGTCTGCTGTTTTTATAAATTCGTCATTCCAACACGATCCCATTGTCATTTTGCTAAAAGTTCGTAATCTGCTAATTCATAATGATCGATCATTGATCTGATCGGAGCAGTGGTGGCCAAGTGGTAACGGCCCCGACTTACGAGTTGTAGGTCGCTGGTTCAAATCCAGCCAGGCGCATTACTTTGTGTAATTTATTTAATCTCCACCTCTCAAAACGGTGAAGGAAAACATCGTGAGGAAACCGGCATGTCCTAGAACCAAAAATTCGAAGATATGTGACATCTACCAAACCACACTGCGCCTGCGTGGTGAATTACGGCCCATTCCCTCTCCTAGAGAGGAGGCCTGAGTCCCAGCAGTGGGAACATTATAAGGCCGACTATGTTATGCTATGCTATGCTATGATCATTGATCGGTCGCTCGTAAAAGAGTTGTGGTAGAATGACAATATCGAGCTTATTAAAAGCAATGACTGTTCAATGACGTTCTAATGGTAGGTCACTGATCAAAGGAACTGTAAAAATTTTAGCAGATTACCGCATACGT
The DNA here is from genome assembly GCA_905147345.3 of Mythimna impura. Lineage (NCBI taxonomy): Eukaryota > Metazoa > Arthropoda > Insecta > Lepidoptera > Noctuidae > Mythimna > Mythimna impura. Next base: position 28,323,887 of record LR990349.1, on the reverse strand, counting down.
CAGACATTCATTTGTCAATATGTACGAGATTACCATTGTATGCCACTTCTTTCAATGGTTGACCATTGGAAAGTCATAATGACGCCATTATATTAGTAGATTACCAAACTTGTCAAAATCAACAATTATGAAGTCAATGATAGACCATTTTGAAACTAAGTAATTGCAGACTTGAGACCCTGGGAGTATGTTCCCTTAGGATAATTTTTGACTTTCAAGCGGGTGAAGCTGCTGGCAGCAGTTAGCCACACTAAAAGTATAAAGGCGAATGTTTGTGAGTGTGTGTGTCTATTTAAGTATACAGGGTGTTTGGTGCATCGTGTGCCAAATTGAAATGGTCGACGGGAGGGGTCATCTGCTATCCTTTCAGACCCCTAAAACACTTCTCATGCCCTGTAGATTTTTTTTATCGACTTTTTATTGTTTTATGAAAATAATACCCAAATTTTTCATTCTTATACAAATTTAAAAAAATATATAAGGCGTAGACTCTGAATTTTAATTTTATTTAGATGTGTATTGTATTAGAGTACTTTTAAATTTAAAATTAGTGACATTAGCTGTCTAGTTTTTTTTTAAGTTTACTCGCATAGTTTTGAATTTAAATTAAAGCTGTTAGTATTACATGACTATACAAAAATAACCAAAAGCGACCGGAATCTTCCAACTTCCTCAAAAATTATCTAGTTTATCCTCTTGCTAGTGATGTGCCACATGCCATAAAATCTTCATCTTTTTATAACTTTGTGAATTCGCTATAATTGTGAATCTTTTTGACCATTTCAATTTGGCACACGATGCACCAAACACCCTGTATAAAAATGAATCCGAAACAGGTATCTTCTGGAACACCTATGTCCGATGAAGACCTGCGTCAGAGGATGCTGTAGTGCCCTCTTTCCGGCAGGGAATTCCACTGCTTAGCTGTATGCACAATAAATGTATTCCCAAAACGCTTTGTACGTATGGGTGAGATGTCTACCATGTACCGTTCGCGCAACGCCGTACGTCTTGTGGTCCGATGATGGAACGGACTTGGTGGAATTAGATTGTGCAATTCCAGTCCACACTCCCCGAAATGTAAACGATAGAAAACCGACAACTAGCAACTGGGCGGCGATGCCCAAGGCTTTGGAGCTTCGACTCGACAAGTGCATCATTGCCGATGAACCTCTTGTCTCGTCTCTCAATCGACTCTAGTGCATCAACCTGATATTTTGCAGACCCATCCCAAAGATGAGAACAGTACTCCATAAACGATCGAACTTGCGCTTGATAAAGGTTTAGCAGCTGTTCTGGCGTGAAATACCTTCCCACCTTTGACATAATGATGAAAAGGTTAAAATTACGATACGGTGTCGCTTCATTTTTTTAAATATATTTTTGGGTAATTACTTGTAATGTTAATTTGGTGTTTATTAAATTATTGTTGAGACAGGTTTAAACGGTTTTTACTTTATTTGTACAATCAAAGTATCATTACAGTGACATTTGAAGGAACTGGGTGATCTTTATGAAGCCTATGAAAAGATTTTAAAAGGTTACGTTGTTTCAATGACTTTGTTTTTGGGTGAGAATGAAGCAAGTGAGTCAGGTGATTCACATTTAGAAAGTCACTTTTGGAACATTTACAACACTTAGTGCTTGCGATGTATGCAGAAACAAAGCGAAATCTATAAGATTTTTTAACTTTTATCAAAGAAAATTGGTAAAGAAAATTTAAAAAAATATGGTGTAACCGTTCACGCGTGCAGATGAGAGATTGAATCTCAGGAAATACTAGATCGAAATTAAAAATTAAATGTATTTTAGTGTCGGATAGCCCATTTATTGATAGAGGTTATAGGCTATATAACATCATGCATGGAAGCGGAGCAGTAAGTAAAGACGCGGGTGAAACCACGAGTTGTTTTTTTAGGGTTCCGTACCTACCTCAAAAAGAAAAAAAACGGAACCCTTATAGGATCACATTGTTGTCCGTCCTTCCGTCTGTCTGTCTGTCTGTCTGTCTGTCTGTCTGTCTGTCTGTCTGTCAAGACCCTTTATCTCGGGAATGCGTGGAGGTATCGAGTTAAAATTAAAACCATATACTCAGGTCTGCGGTCTCTTGAAGCTGTAAAAAAATAAAATTTCTAAGTTAACGAAAAAAAACATACGGTCGTTTATGTCTCAAAAAACGTATATTTCGACACTCTCGAGGAAATCAAAATTCATAGGGTACTTCCCGTTGACCCAGAATCCTGAAATTTTGCACAAAGCAAGGTATCATAGCATAAGTATAGGAAAAAGTCTGAAAACTGTTTTGTAGTTACGTCACAAAAAAAAAAATTGCGATTCGTAAAAATCTTTGAGACTCAATTCGGAAATTGAACTGTTTTCATACGTAAATTTGTACGGAAACCTCAGTGCACGAGTCAAACAAATTTTAAAAAAGCAAAGCGTAATTTTACTCTAGCTCTCTAAGATAACTAAAATCTACAATTGAACACAAAGTTCAACATACCTGTAAATAAAAAATTGGTAAAACAAAGGACGATAAAACGAGAATATTTCTTCCCTTCAACGTTAGAAAAGAAAAACGTAATTCTTCGTCATTCTGATAGTAGAGCCCTTACAGAATCTCCGATGCATCGGCAGCTCACGTTGTAAATCAGGGGCTTACCTGCAACTTGCGATGTGAGAGTTTAATCAAAAAACGATTATAGCTATCTTTACCACCAGCTTTTTATAAAGATTTATTGGCAGGGTTAGTTGGCTGAATAGGTTTATTCCACGTGTAAAAGCAGCCTTAACAAAATCTAGTTTTTAAACGGTTTTTTTAAACATAGTAATATTTATTAGAATTTTATGAGAACGACCTTGTCTTAAAAGTTGTATATCGCGGGTTCAAACCCAGTTAGGAGTATTTCTTTAAGTAATTAGTTTGCTAAAACTGCTCTAAAAACGGTGAAGGAATAAATCGAAAGGAAACAGCCCCCCTAGCCAAGTCACAAACGATAAACGTAAACTCTCAGTAGTCTTTAATAGATTTTCAACTTCATGATATTGGAAATAAAGTTGAAAATCTATTGAAGATTACATAGTGTTTTCGTTCGTTCCGGTCGCTAACGCTCAGTAGTCTTTAATAGATTTTCAACTTTATGCTCTTAGGTATAAAGTTGAAAATCTATTGGAGATTACTAAGCGTTCACGTTTATCGTTTGCAACTTGGCTAGGGGGGCAAGTATGTCCTAGAATCAAAAATTCGAAGACACGTGACATCCACCAATCCGCACTGGGCCCGCTTGGTGAATTACGGCCCATTTTCTCTCCTAGTCACATTAGTGGAAACATTATAAGGCTGATTATGTTTATTATTTGTATTTATTTAAAAAGTAGGTAATTACTCAATTAAAGGTGACACTTAATTTTTGGTACAATTGGTGAGGTCCGAGATACATCATCATTGATCATGCTAGGAAAACCTGTATAACGGGGGGTCATCCGTCCATTATGCATACATGGACCAAAGTGAGAGCAGGGGACTGCCTAGCTATTTTGCCCCGCTGTCTTTACCATTATTGTTATAATTGTCACTTTAGTACATCTAATTAAAAATCATGGTATAAGTAATATGAAGTTTCTTGCACGTTCCTCTCAATTAGGATTCACTTAATTTTTTCTGACTGACCGACTGCTTTAGAGTTTAAAAGTGTCTGTAAATGGTTTTCTTTAGGATTCCGTACCTCAAAAGGAAAAACGGAACCCTTATAGGATCACTTTGTTGTCCGTCCGTCTGTCGGTCTGTCTGTCTGTCAAGACCCTTTATCTCAAGAACGCGTGGAGGTATCGAGTTGAAATTAAAACCATATACTCAGATCTGCGGTCCCTTGAAGCTGTGAAAAAATTAAATTTCTAAGTTAACGAAAAAAAAAGATACGGCCGTTTATGTCGCAAAAAACGTAAATTGGAAACTCTCAAGGAAACCGAAATTCATAGGGTATTTCCCGTTGACCTAGAATCCTGAAATTTGGCATGAAGCAAGGTCTTGTAGCACAAGTATAAATCTGAAAACTGAAAATTTGTAGTTACGTTTTAAAATTTGTAGCTACGTTACAAAAAAAATTCTATTCGGAAAAATCTTTGAGACTCGATCCGGGAATTGAACTATTTACATAAGTTAGTTTGTACGAAACCCTCAGTGTGCAAGTCCGACTCGCCCTTGCCCAGTTTTTTTACCAAATGCTTTGATTTTATTTGGGTTAAAGTCGTGTTTTCAGTAGTATTCTTTGTAGCTGATTGACCTTACAAACTGCTCATCCATTGTCTTTTAATATTCACATTCTTGCTCAGTACTTTTCTGACAACCAATCTTTCAATGTTAAATGTTTGCAAACTATTTCAAGATCATCAGCTCGTCATAAGAACCAACGGATTATAAAGTACAAAAGTTTAAACAACACATGGTGCAACTTCCAAGTTCATAAAGGCCTCATGTGGTACACATAAGTCTCCAAGATTAACTGACCAGTGGACAAGATAATATAATATAAGATGTAAGCTTGATTAACTGCTGACAAATTGTGTTGACGATTTAGAATGTGTCAACATAATATATGTATATGCCTAACAGAAATACGATCAAAGAACGGAAAGACCGATGTTCCCTAAATGAATAAACAGTATAATTTATTAAAAAGCCGAAAGTTTGTATGTGTGCGTGTTATCATCATCATCATCATTATCATTTCAGCCAAAAGACGTCCACTGTTGGACATAGGCCTCCCCCAAGTGACGCCATAATGATCGGTCATGTGCGTCTCGCATCCGTCGGATTTCCGCGACCCTCACCAGGTCATAGGTCCACCTTGTAGGAGGTTTTTCTACGTCTTCGAGTACGTGGTCACCATTCCAGAACCTTTCGTCCCCGTTTTTTTTGTGTGCGTGTATTTTTGTTAAGTTTTCATGCTCAAACGGTTGAACGGATTTCGATGAAAAATGGTACATGGGTAGACCATGATATCTTGGAATAACCCATATTTTTATCTAGGAAATATTCCCTGAGGATAATTTTCAAGTACTAAGCGACCGAAGCCACTAGCAAAAAAGCAAGCAAGCAGCAGCGAAGCAGCTCGTTAAATATGCATTTAAGCCTCGCGCAGACAATAACTTTGGGGTTAAATATAATGACCACCATAAAATGCTTTGATACCCTTAGTTCTTTTACCAAAATATATATACTTGACACCAGAAAAATAAAGTCTAAAATTACAATAGTACTAGCTATTTTAGTCACGACTGCACTTCAAATTGTATTCGAACACCAAATGTAGTAAATGATCACCATATCTTAGCGAGCAAATTACTGCGCTATTTCTGCCGGTATACCGTCGTTTGCCCGAATTTGACATTGGGTATGTAACGGTTGTTATATCAGGAGAAACTGAATGCAATCGGGACTTTAGGGCACTCCAACTCGGATAGGTTAGGTTAGAATCATCATCAATCATCCCTTTCGTGGTTGTTTTTTTATAAACCACACAGAAGTAGGAGCCCCGCGAAGCGGGGCTCCGTCAACCAAGCCCACCATCAACCATGCATAGAAATTTGGTGATCATTTACTACTTTTGGGTTAACAATGATTCATTTGGAGTCATTTTGCTTAAATAGGATAGCGAGATGTTAAAACTTTGGTTATAATTTTACATTAAAGTGAGGGTTTAATTTTGGTGATCATTTACTATTTCTGTCTGTTATATGTTACTATATCTGGTGGTAAGTTAAACATAAGCCAATAACTTTAACATACAAGAACTATTTTTAAATTACTTACGATTAATTTTGACATTAAAATTCGTTTCTGCGTAAGATTTATTTCCCTGACTGTACGTAAACACACGAAAGCCCTTCGAATTTATCAGAGATTCAAACCGCAGATCAATTCGCATCAAAACGGGTCGGACTGTACCGTTTCCGGACCCGTCACCTGTGAATGAATGGGCCCGTTTTTTATGGTTACATCCTCGCCATATATCTCAGTGATGTAATGAAGAGATTTGAACGAATCATACATGCTAGCTTTGAGCGCGAATTTGTAGCCGAGAATATTTTATTACAAAGATTTTTCTTTTTCGGAAAATTTTACTTATGATCACAATTTTTTTGGTTCTCTATTAGTATGGTATTTGATGGTCGCAATCACAAGCACTTGAGCAGTTAGTTTGTGTTAATAAATGTTAACTACCTAAATATTTTTATTTAAGTATAATAGATTACCAACCATATAACATAAGAAATATACCAAATCAATACTAACTTAGCTAAACAGTTTATCCTCAAGTTTCAAGCCCCCGAAGGGCATAAAAGTCATAAAAACCTAGAGACATTGGCCTAATTTCCAGACCTCAAGCAAAAAAAAATAACAACACGGCCCACTGTGGTTACACAAAGTTTCACTTAAAACCTTGCAGCAGTTTAGCAGTTAAACACGCAAAAACAAACATGTAACGTACTTGCTCGTAATTGGAGCGACCTCAGAGGACGAACCTATACTTTTTTGTGGGAAAATCCTCCAACAAAAGGTATGGACAGATGTGCTGTCGTCGCTAATTAGTTTTTACTTACAACAATGGTGTGTTTTAGTATTATATCGTAATTATCTGGGAAAGATGTTGAATACATATGTGACATTGTCACTATGTGTCGTTAGTTCGGCCATGGTATCTATGACGAACAGTGTTCCTAGTATTAAGTGATGTCTATGCTTTGATGGGAACCTGCCCCCCTAGCCAAGTTACAATCGTTTCGTTCGCGCCGAACGACTCGAGTAGGCCACGCCTCCGATTCCTTTGTTCTGACCACGTGACTAAGCGTTGAGATGACGTCAGAACAAAGGAATCGGAGCGGTGGCCTACTCGAGGCGTTCGGTGCGAACGATACGATTGTAACTTGGCTAGGGGGGCTGGTGTTTCGTCGATGTAGGCCACCCCTTTACTCTTGTGGGTATCTATGAGATTATTTTAAGATTGAGTATTGACCTATAAGATTACAAATATTTGTTTTGTTTTTTGCTGTAGATGGGCACGCGTTTGACCACAATATCGCTTGATGTAAAGCTACGCTGTGCTCATAGATGCAGGAAATTCCATTCCTTAGCTGTACGCACAATGAAAAACAAAAACGGTGGGACGTCCACCATGTACCGGTAGCGCATGGTTTTACGTGTGGTGGTCCGATAATGGAACAGGCATGGCACGGGCTTGGCAGAATTAGGTTATACAATTCCAAGGCACACTCCCCAAAATGCAACTGGTAGAAAGCCGACAGGCTAGCAACTCGGCGTCGATACTCAAAACTTTGAAGATTCGACTAGTGCATTAATAACAATGGTTCGCTTTTCATTTGCTTCATGTGCATCAAGCTGGTATCTGGCAGATTCGTCCCAATGATCAGAGGAGTACTCCATACACGATGGAACTTTTACTTGATAAAGTTTGCTAATTACCTACCTACTGACACTTTTACACTAATGTCTAAACTCAGAAAAAGCTATACAGGATTATTTGTAAAACACTAACAACTTTGCAGGACTGCATTACTAACATCATAAACAACAACTTTTATTCTATGATTTTTTACAAAACATAATTCATTTACCAAAAACAAACCTTCAAGATTTCGTTGTTCTATCTAACACATTTCACAACTTACCTACGTCTGTATAACGCTCGCTTTTTATGCATGAGGTTACGGGTTCGAAACTGGGCAACTAGGACATTACAGACAGACACCCCGTGCCTCGAAAAGCACGTAAAGTATTTAAGTCAAGAGTGAATTGGTTACTTCTAGGTAAGCGCGCTCCATCGTCGACCGCATCGTCGCTCTCCATCAGCCCCCCTAGCCAAGTTACAATCGTATCGTTCGCGCCGAACGCCTCGAGTAGGCCACACCTCCGATTCCTTTGTTCTGACGTCATCTCACCGCTCAGTCACGTGGTCCGAACAAAGGAATCGGAGGCGTGGCCTACTCAAAGCGTTCGGCGCTTACGAAACGATTGTAACTTGGCTAGGGGGGCAGGTGAGATAGCGGTCAAGCGCGAACATATTATCAAGAATAAAAAAAAGCCAATCCAATTGTCATTCACAGATCTTTGGCAGTCGTTACAGGTAGGCAGACAGACGCCGAAAAGTCTATCCAAGAAGTAGCGTGTTGCCCAGTAGGTAAGTGGATTGTGGAGGTCTGATAATGAGTCACTCCATGTAATAGTCGGTTATAGTCGGCCTTATAATGTTCCCACTGCTGGGACTCAGGCCTCCTCTGTACTAGAGGGAATTGGCCGTAATCCACCACGCGGGACCAGTGCGAGTTGTTGGACGTCACATGTCTTCGAATTTTTGATTCTAGGACATGCCAGTTTCCTTACGATGTTTTCCTTCACCATTTTGAGAGCTGTGGTGATGAAATAAATTACACAAAGTAATGCCCCTGGCTGGGTTAAACTCACGACCAACTCGGCCACCACTACTCCATAGTAAAACACGGGAATTCAGTCGCATCTGATTAGACTGGAAGCTGATCCCAAGCTCGTTGGGAAAAGGCTAGTAAATTGACGAGGTATTGATGAATTCCATTTTGCGAGTCACTTGGTTCGCTGTGCACGTCCATTAGACAGACGCCAGCGACTAGAGAAAAGAACATAATCCTGTGTACTAAGTTTCATAGACATCCGTTCATCCCTTTTACCTCATACACATACACCATCACACACACACAATCACACGATCACACCACCACACACACACACACACACATAAGGCGGTGGTGGTACCAATAGTTAAAAATAAGACGGGGGATATATCGGACAAGGCGAACTACAGACCAATTTCCTTGGCCACTGTAATTGCTAAGGTATTGGACGGTTTGCTTGACAGACAGCTGGACAATTGGGTCATGTTGCACGACGCACAGTTTGGGTTTCGGCCTGGACTTTCCACTGAGAGTGCTATTCTTTGTCTAAAGCAGACCGTCCAGTATTATAAGGATAGGGGTACTCCGGTGTATGCCTGCTTCCTTGATCTTTCAAGGGCTTTTGACCTAGTGTCGTATGATGTCCTTTGGAAGAAGCTCAGGGAAGCGGGTGTACCACCGGAGCTGACGGGCTTGTTTCAGTACTGGTACTCGAATCAGCGTAATCAAGTGCGTTGGGGTAGTACTCTCTCGGAGCCGTACAGGTTGGAGTGTGGGGTGAGGCAGGGGGGGTTAACCTCACCTAAGCTCTTTAACCTGTATGTGAATGAGTTGATCGTTGAGCTTAGTGGCAAACCAGTCGGATGCAAAATGGATGGCACATGTGTCAATAATTTAAGCTATGCGGATGACATGGTGCTGCTGGGTCCAACGGCTGGCTCAATCAGAGAGATGCTGCTTGTTTGTGAGAGGTATGCGGCGAACCACGGCCTGCAATATAATGTTAGCAAGAGTGAGTATCTGATCTTTGAGGCCCCTGGTAGATATGTACATTACGAACCTGTTGTTTGTCTCAATGGGAGGCCACTTAAGAGGGTTAGCCAGTTTAAGTACTTAGGCCACTATCTCACCGGGGACCTCAGGGATCAGGTTGATATTGAACGGGAACGCAGGGCGCTAGCAGTTAGATGCAATATGTTGGCTCACAGGTTTGCTCGTTGTAGTAATGAAGTCAAAATTACTTTATTTAAAGCTTTTTGCCAATCATTTTACACGGGCGGCCTGTGGGTCAATTATACGCGGAAGGCTCTAGATGCCCTGCGGATCCAATATAATAATGGTTTCAGGGTGCTGTTGGGGCTGCCTAGATACTGCAGTGCATCAGGTATGTTCGCTTTAGCGCGTGTGGATGATTTCCACGCTATATTAAGGAAGAAGGCTGCCTCGTTGCTAAGTAGATCTAGGACCAGCTCCAATGGCATTCTTCGAACCTTAGCCGACAAACATGATGCGCCAGTGATCAAGCACTGGTTGCAATTGTTAGTGCGGCATTAGTTTTAAGTTTTTTACTAACCCTTTTAGTTGATAAGTTTTTTACTAACCATTGGACCCATGTAGTCTTTTAAAAATAAATTATTATTATTATTATTATTATAAACACATCTTCAATTTTTATTTTATTTTTTAAAATTAGCTAACTTTTTTTTTCTTTTGTTTATTTTTACCTTTTAAATTCAAAGAATAATAATAGCAAAACATACACAAAACCAAAAACATTTATTAATTAATTTGTAAATTTACGGAAGGGACTGGACCTCACGACACAGGTTATCCTAGTGTGGGGGCCAGAGATATATTGTTTATTTTAGTTTATAAGTCAACTGATGTACTATTTTGTGTATCTTGTACTAACGTTTTAAACAAATAAAGATTATTATTATTATTATTATTATTTTAGCGTGACGGAGTACTTGACAAAGATGCACACATATAATAATAACTTTTATTGTTAACAAAAAAAAACATACACAGCTATTTACATATTAATTCAAATATTACACAAAATTCATAATATGACGTCATTTGCTAGCGCTACGTGGGTACAAGTACATGTACATAAAAACATACAAACTTTGCCTTTACAATACATTTTCTGATATATAAAAATCCCCTGTCACTGTGTTTGTCTCCTCTGAAACGGTTTGAGCGATTTTTTTTTTAATGTTTGCGTATCATAGATCTGAGAATAGATCATATGCCATTTTTTACCCTCCTACTCCCCCTGGCAGAACATTGTTTGCCAAAGCAGCTAGTAATAATAATCTATATAAATTATAAAAATGAATAGATGTTCGGTAGTCTAGCTAAAACTCAAAAACGGCTGGACCGATTTTGCTAATTTTGGTCTTGAAATATTCGAGATAGTCCAGGGAAGGTTTAAACGGTGAGAAAAAATTGAAAAAATTACGAAAAAAAACCGAATACAACGCCATCTCTAATTAAAATATCATTATAAAATGAATTATGCTGATCTGGTAATGCCAGTAGATGGCGTTATCCTTACTATTAGGCGGTACGAAGTTCGCCGGGTCAACTAGTTAGCGTTCCGTAGCCAAATGGCAAAAAATGGAACCCTTATACCTAGATTCTGTTATTATGTTGATGTAATTAAGTTACACAAAATTGGACACTTGCCTGGGTTTAAACCCTCGATCTACAACTCGTAAGTCGGCCTTTTCCACCGGGGTACCAATATAGCCTTTTTAGGGTTCCATAGCCAAATGGCAAAAAACGGAACCCTTATAGATTCGTCATGCCTGTCTGTCTGTCCGTCCGTATGTCACAGCTACTTTTTTCCGAAACTATAAGAACTATACTGTTGAAACTTGGTAAGTAGATGTATTCTGTAAACTGCATTAAGATTTTCTCACATAAATACAAAAAAAAAACAATAAATTTGCGGGGTTCCCCATATAGAACTGAAACTCAATTTTTTTTTTTCATCTGACCCATACGTGTGGGATATCTATGGATAGGTCTTCAAAAATGATATTGAGATTTCTAATATCATTTTTTCTCAACTGAATAGTTTGCGCGAGAGACACTTCAAAGTGGTAAAATGTGTCCCCCCCTGTAACTTCTAAAATAAGATAATGATAAAACTAAAAAAAATATATGATGTATATTACCATGCAAACTTCCACCGAAAATTGGTTTGAACTAGATCAAGTAACTAGTTTTTTTTTTTTAATACGTCATAAATTGTAAATCGCAATTTTCCTTTCAAGTTTGTACGGAACCCTCAGTGCGCGAGTCCGACTCGCACTTGCCCAGTTTTTTATAATATTAGTGTGATTTCCCAGCTTTATGTATATTTTAAACTATCAAGTAAATCCCTCAGTAAATTTATATGAACCTCGTAAAATATTTTAATTCGATTCTTGATTCGATGCGTCAACCAAATCTCAGGAGGGAATAAAAAATCGGTTAGTCTCGGTCGAAAGCTCAGAGTAGTTTATGAACTTTTTAAATATTACTTTAGTCATTAATCTTTGGGTCCTCTGCTTTATTCACTGGGGACCAGTAGATAATTTAAAAGCTGTAGATAATTCAAAAAAATTGCATAAAAAAGTCCAATTATTTTTCGTATTGTTTTTATTACTAACTCTAAAACAGCTTATTGTCTAGATCACTTTTACACTAAACTATAGTATTTTTTTTATTGTTATAAACTAGTGCTTGACTGCGATCCCACCTGATGGTCAGTAGTGATGTAATCGTTGATGGTGAGGCGTGCTATTTTATTAAGAGCCTATTCACTCTAGCCTTGAAGACACCTAAATTATAATTGGACGGAAAGACCGCAGCAGGCAAATTTTTCTAGTCCTTCGATGTACGTGGTATAAACGACGCCGACGACGTGGCTGTGGGTTAAGTATACGCAAAGGGCATACAACGCCCTGCGTGTGCAGTACAACAACGCGTTCAGGATGCTGGCGGGGCTGCCGCGGTTTTGTAGCGCGTCGGCGATGTTTGCTGAGGCAAGGATTGATGGTTTTCATGCCTTAATCCGAAAGCGGTCTGCCTCGATCCTGAAGCGAGTGCGTGCCAGCTCTCACGGCATCCTGAGCGTGTTGTGCGGTAGGTGGGATTGTCCAATGCTCACTGCGTCACTGGATCGGACTTCATACGTCTACGAGTATGTATTATATACTGCGTGGATAGTGTGAGGTTCGATTGCAGGGCATCATTATTATTATATTTTTAAAGATACTAACATTAATTTTAAGTTTTTTACTAACACTATGGATTCAATGTGGTCTGAAAAATAAATGTTATTATTATTATTATTACACAAACATTTGTCCTGGGTGGGAATCGAACCCACGACCTCCGGCATAGCAGTCAGGGCCACTAAGCACTAGACCAACAGGCCAGTCAAACTGCACTAGTTATGTGCATGACCTTGTTAACGAAATTATTATTCTAGTAAATAAATACACTGCACATAATATTCACGAACATTAAATATTATAATTTCGTATGTCATTTGCATAACTGTGTAAAAGCTAAAACTAACATTTGGGATAAGCATATGCAATTGCGTTATTATAATGAAACAATGTAAAATAAGTTTTTTTGGTATTGTGTTTCCTGGCGCGAATTAAATAATATACGACAACGTGATTACAAAACTAAAATTGATTGTTTTTTATTCGTTGAAATTGTTCAACGGTTAGAATAATTTTTATGAAAAAATACTTTCAGATTTTTTAAGCATTATCGCTTCCACAACTTCCTGCAAGAGGAACAAGAGGAGCCTTGCTGTTTTAAAATAGTAAGCTCTCAGCCAGATTTCAGCAAGCTTTGTTGACACTAAAATAAAATTCTCAGCTGGGGCCGAGGGTCTGATTCTCAAAAAGAAGACTCGTCCCTGGTATAAAAGGCAACGAAGGAACAGGAGTGAGTTTTTAGTCAGTAAAAGTTTGACAATATTTCCCACTCCACCCATGAGTGGAGGACGTCATTGGTTGATTTTCACACCGGACAAAAAAGCCCCATTTTACTAATATCGCGCTTGCATTGATACCACTTATGCTCCAGTTGCTCAGACACTTGAGATACAAAACTACACCAATTTTATATCAGAATATTTACTACGAACCAATATGCGAATAATTAAAACAGCCATCGAACTTCACTCGAAATAATGCCGCCAAAAAACTCTCAAAAAAAAAATTTGAACTTCCTCTTATTACCGAAATGTGTCATTGGAACATTAAAAAAAAAAATTAAGGAAACGGACATCCTCCTACTTGTTAATTGCACTTAAATATTGTGTTAAGATTTTACTTAAATATGTAGACACATGATTTGCTTTAATAATCAAAGAATTAGATTTTATGAGAATGGATAAAGTGAGAAATGAGTAAATTAGGGGAAGTTTGAAAGTGGCGCCAGTGACTGAAAAGTTGAAAGGGAATCGTTTGTCTTGGTATGGTCATGTGAAGAGGAGGGATGAAACGCATGTTACTAAAACAGTTATGAGTTTACATGTGGATGGATGGAGAGGGAGAGGGAGACCAAAGAAAAGATGGATGGATTGTGTGAAGAGTGATATGAAAGAAAAGGAAGTTAGTGATAGCATGACGAGTGACAGGGCAGAATGGAAGAAAAAAAAACGTGTTGCGCCGACCCCAAATAAGACGGGACAAGGACAGGAAGATGGTGATGAGTAATATAGCTTAGTAATAAACTTATTTTTCCTTTCCAGTCTTACAAGATTATTTGAGCCCAGTAGGTGGTTCCATAGACGCGAGCTTGCGCACGACGATCAATGGGCAGCTCGCCGTCCAGACCGAGCCCGAGTCGTCGACGGCGTGGAGTGTTCCACGCGCGCCTTTAAGAGCTGTCAGAAAAGCCGCGGCCTAGCGGGGCTGGTACCCACTAGGGGCCAAAAGGAATTTCTAGAAAGGAAATTTTTGATCCTAGAACGCAAGGTGTGGTTTTAGTCAGTAAAAGTCTGATACGCCCTTTCGCTCCACCCTAAAGCGAGAGAATTCATTGGATGATTTCCCACGTCAAAAATCCCTGTAATAATGTTAATTTTAACATCGCATCGGTGGTATTCATTAGGTAAGTTTCTTCAGGGATGTGCCCTAACAGGCGTTGCACAGAGGGGGTTCCGGAATGGTCTTTTAAGAGGTAACGGGGCCCCTTCTATGTGCTGATGGTGATCACCGGCGTGGTTTTAGTGAGGTAAAAATCCCACAGTCCTCGGACTTATCCCCAAAGTCCGGGAGCTTTTTGAAGGTATCCCCTCGAAAAAAAAAAAAAAAAGGTAAGTGAGGCTCATGTTCTAAGGGCACCGCACTCACATTAGGTATCTGATGAATCTATAGAACTCCGTTTCGCGAAACCGTGTTTGCTGCAGCCTGGATTCCAGGGTAACGGACAACTGAAAGAACATGGTGGGTTTTAATCAACATAAGTCTGAAACTCCCTCACGCTTCGACCGGGCCGCGGAAATTATTGAAAGAGTTACCTTGGCTCTGGAGCACAAAAGGCTAATGAAGGACTCAGAGGGTTTTAGTCAGTAAAAGTCTGACACGCCCTCTTGCTCAATCCTAGGGCGGGAGAAGTCAGTTTGATAATACTTCACCACAAAAAAAGAGTTCTGCTCAGAGCAGGAGCAGTAATATTCCACCCAAAAAAAGGTTTATTTTTTCTGACGCCTAACCTAACCTAACCTAATGGAAAAAAGAAATAGTGATATATGGCCCATATAGCTCCATCTCTCTTTTACACAGGACTTAAGATGTTTTTAAGGGCCCCCCTGTTTCCCACTAAATCACATCTATCTATTATATATATAAAAGGAGAAATAGACTGACTGACGTAGCAACAGACAGCCGAAACTACTGAGATTAGGAGCGAGAAATTTGCACCAGGTTTCCTTTTATGATGTAGGCGAGCACTAAGAGAGGATTTTCCAAAATTCACACCCTTAGGGGATGAAACAGGGGTTTCCAAAGTTTGTACGAAGAAACCTATTTTCACGCGGGCGATGCCGCTGGCTGAAGCTAGTGGTCCATATCGAATAAAAATAGACAGTGTCCTTGTCTACACTAATGTTATATTATTTAAAAAACGTAACGAACGTAACGTACGTAACGTTCGTAACGTACGTAACGTTCGTAACGTACGTAACGTTTTATTTGTTTTATTGTTGTTGTTTGTTTGTTTGTTATTTTTTATTTGTTGTTGTATTGTTTGTTATGTTGTTGTTGTTTTTTTTATTTTGTTGTTGTTTTTTGTTGTTATTTTGTTTTGTTATTTTTTGTTATTTTATTATTTTTGTTTTGTTGTTTTGTTATTGGTTTGTTGTTTAATGTTATAAAGAGGTAAAGTTTGTTTTTTGTTTTTAAGTCTTTATAGGAGGTAATCTCTGAACTTACGTCTCTGTACTCGGATTAGTACTTTCTTCTAGACGAGTACTTACTCGGATTGCGAAAATGTTTTCACCGATAGAAAGCTGCTTTATTCCTGAGTGACATAGGCTATATTTTATGTATGCAGGCGAAGCCGCGGGAAAAGCTAGTTAAAGATATTTTTAGCATTCTTGTTAATCAAATAACTCTTCCCAAAAAACACATCGACAACTTGTGAAGTATGATAAACTGCTCATAATTTTACTTCAAGACCACCTGACAATTTACTCCTTCGAAATTCTTTATCGTTTTATGCAAAATTTTGCCATATTCCTGATGGTTATGACAACTTTCTTATTATTTACCATGAGAGATGTAGAGGTCCTAATTGTTGTTTATGAAAAAATTAAAATATAATTGGGTAGCTTTGTTTTGAATCAAATTTATCAACATACTAACTACTAACAAGCAGTAGCTTTTCTATCTATTTCATATAAGATTGTCATAACTTACTGATTAAATTAAAGTGTAAAATCGCCACAGCAACACACGGGTTTTAGAAATCATTATAATATAATAATAATAATATTCCACAACTGTCACACAACGCCGTCTAGTCTCAAGCTAAGCAGAGCTTGTGATATGAGTACTAGACAACTGATAAACATACTTATATATTTCTAAATACATACATATTATAGATAAATTGCACCCAGACACAGAACAAATGATCGTGCTCATCACACAAACATTTTTTGTCCTGGTTGGGAATCAAACCCACGACCTCCGGTATAGCAGTCAGGGCCACTAACCACTAGACCAACAAGCCAGTCATTGAAATTCTTAGATTTCCTCTACTGTATCATGCAAGTATTATACAACTACACCTTCCTCAAAAAATAATCTATCTATTAGTGAAATTGCGTGCAAATTCATTCAGTAGTTTCTGAGTTTATCGCTTTCTTACAAACAGGCAGACGCGGTGGAGAACTTGGGTATTACAATATGTAAGAATTACAGAACCAGTCTTTAAGACCACCTTGGTTTTTTGACAGATGACCTACAATACTAGCATCGTAATGTCACACGACATTGCGCGATACACATACGATCAACGACTTCGTGTGACAAAAATGTACCGAAAAAAATGGTGCGCAGAAGTGTTGTGCAACTGTCATTTTGTTTGGGTCTGGGGAGATTCTAAATTACGTACGTATTTATGAAAACACACACAGTCGGGAAATGAAAAGGTTAAACAGTTTTATAGATAGCAAGCAAGGGACAGGCTGAATCGAACAAGAGAATGCCTTGTTGCATGAAGTCCGCCTATGTACCACTAATGTACAGTCAGGGGTCAAAAGTGCTGTTGCTCTCTACCAATGCTAAAATGTCTAAAATTTCTTTATAGAAAGGGATTAATGTTTCATGACTGATTTAATTCGTAGAATAAAATCTAAAGTATTGAATAAACTAGTTCTGAACCATTCAACTTCTACTACAAAGAAATTTCAGACAATTTAGCATTAGTAAAGTGCCACTGCGCTTTTGACCCCTGACTGTGTCTACATGAAGTTTATATAAATAAATATAGGCACTAAGGTAGGTCCAGGGTTTTTTTTTTTGATACGGGTAATTATGTAATGACTTCTCTCGTTCTAGAGAAGAGCGAGAAGTCATTAGTCAGATTTTACTGCCTAAAACCGTGTGGTTTTAGGCAGTAAAATCTGACTAATGACTATGTCCCTTCAGTTACCTCTTGCGTACTGCGAATATCATTTTCAGTACTGGATTTTTCGGAAGAGTTACCGTGGCCCTGTAACAACTGAAATGGGTAAGTTTTTGTCAGCACAAGGGTGTGTTTACTATCGTGCGGATTTCAGCACGCATGCGGGATTACCCCGCACGCGTAGCCCTCACAAATTTCCTTTTCATACAAGTATTTATTGTAAATTTGTAATGCGTGGAATAAGCACGCGATGCGGGGCGTGATATCGATCAGCAGCCCCGCATGCGAAGCAATTCCGCATGCTTGATGAAATCCGCACGATACTAAAAACACCCTTAGTCTAACAGGCCAGCTAACACTTTGGTCTATCCTAAAGCTGGAAGTAATTTGATTGATACCAACCCTAATAAAAAACTAAAAAGGTACTAGGAATAGGTAATTTATTTTCAATACACTTACTCGAAAACCCGCTCTTATCCCACCGCTTTTAGGCACGCAATATACTGTTTTCCACACTAGTGCAGAAAAGTGCGCGTGCTCTCCCCGCCACAATGTTATTACATGTATCGTATCAGGCTGGGCGCGCGTCGACACCGACGAGTCGCCGGTCAACCCCCGTTCATTCATTTATTCGTAAGTGTATTGAAAAAAAGTCATTTGATACACGTACAAATTTGACACTGCAGCCCTCGGCTCCATAACACACTCGTCTACGGCTCGTGCGAATTCCGCCTCGGTCGCAATGACAAACTTTCTGCACTTGTATCAAAATGTACTATTAACATTAATTTATGCCAGAAAACACGATCTTCAATATCAACTAACAAGCCTTGGTCAATATAACAAACGATGCGTTACGAAAAAAACAATACATACGAGTACTTATACCACATAATTCACACTTGATCATAGGTTGTTGCGAATGAGTAGGCAAGTGCAAAATTTGGCAACGAACCGACAAGTATTTACTGAGTTATGACCCAAAAATTACTCTACATACTTCATGAGTAATAGTATTTGTAATATGTCTAGATGTAGCAATAAAAATAGTTCAATTTCGTAATATAATTACTTGTAATTTGCAGTAACGGACATCCCGTTGGGCCGACTCCTTGAATAATTGATAACTGGAAAAACTAATCGATAACTGGAAAAAAAAAATTGATAACTTGGTTAAGAAACTTTCTTTTTCATGATTATTTTTCAATATATTTTCCAAAGTAACCATTTTGTAAGGCGCGGTAGTTAAGTGGCAGTGGTCAGGGCACATTCCTCGCAGAACAGATGAAAGAAAGAAAACATTTATTTGAGACTTGCACAGGACAAATAACAATAAAACGCAAAAGTAACAACTAGATGATAGATAGATGATGATGATGTGTTAGATGGTGGACATCCCACCCATACGCACAAAACGTTTTGAGAACACATTTATTATGCGTACAGCCAAGGAGTGGAATTCCTTGCCGGAGTCTGTGTTTCCTGATAGCTACAACTTAGGGGTCTTTAAGTCAAGAGTGAATAGGCTACTTCTAGGCAAGCGTGCTCCATCGTCGACCACATCATCGCTTACCATCAGGTGAGATGGTGGTCAAACGCGAGCCTATCATTAATAAAAAAAAAAAAAAGTGGTTGATGGAGCCAAAAGGTTTTCGTGTGACGACCGTGTACCGAAAAACGCAGCGTTAGAAGGCCTCTCACAAGGTGGCCTGATGACCTGGTGAGGGTTACGGGAATCCGATGGATGCGAGAGACACAAAATCGTTCATTGTGGTGACACTTGAGAGAGTACAACAGTGGGCATTTTTCAGCTGAAATGACGCTGAAAATGAAGAACCATTTTTTGTCAAGTCACAATCTGCTTCAAATACTGTAAAATTTGGACGCCGCAACGACGAAAACACTCAACTACCCCTTTACTCGAATACGACAAAAAATATTGAAATTACTTTTTTCACGATTTCATCGTTGGGTCCATAATAGGAAAGAGTTATTCAAAATTATGAGCATTACGTAGCAGTGTTTTAATTAATGTCCCCAAATATTTTACAAAGGTTTCTTTCACCCACATTCCACACATCCCATTCCACCCACCACACCCCCACAACAGGGCACGTGATGCAGGATGGGAGGTGGGACATGGTCTGCGGAGAGACGCCGCACAAACACTGAAAATCGGAATCGTCTGAGAACCCCCATCTGTGGTGATTGTCTTTGCTGCGCCTTACTTGGGTGCGGAGTCTGTTTAGAGTTTTCCAGTTGGCCATGGCAACTCGTGTCCAGAAGAGAGGCCCTCCGACGGCTCGATAAAATCATTAGGAGGTTCCTCCTGCATCACGTGCCCTATTACCTGTTCACGTAGGGACCTAATAACAGCATCAGCAGACGGCACTGCCGTGGAAAAATACTGGGCCAGGCAAGGAATTTAACTAGTTTTGCCATCGATACGCTAAGAAGAAGACCCCCACAACATAAATACCATATGCCACACAGAGGTACGTCTCGCGTAACTATCACAATCAATCGGTTAGACCAGAGTCCGGGCTAGTACTGAAAAATTGCAGGTACCCAGTTACAATTTTCATCAAACCAGAACCGCACACTCACTAGACACATACGATCACTAAACTAACCTATCTGTGAATTTCAAAATCACAGTGAAATTATTGCATAATCACCCTTTAGGGCATAATAACCTCGGTTTAAACCTGGAACTTCCTAATACAGTCTTATTTGGGCGTTGTAAAGACGTAAAGACAATCACAAAATGAACTAGAATATAATCTGGAACACGTTACGAAACAGAAATCATCCCATGTACGCAGAAATTGATGGACTAACATTTTCTTGTTGGGTTTGAAGTATTGTATACAGGTTGATATTTTTGAAACCATGACGTATACTTATTTAAAACGAAAAAACTAGCAAACTAGACCAATGAAACCGAAAGGTTCTGAGTGGCAACAGCGTACTGTGGTGGACTGATGACCCGGTGAGGGTCGCAGGAAATGGATACGAATGCGAACCGCGGTAACTCTTTTCACCGGGACACCATGGCGGCGCGACCAGTCGCCGCTACCAACAAAATGTATACAGCACTATAGAGAATTACTCACCTGGTGTCTGTTAGGTTGCGCAACCAATTTGGTGGCGCGACCAGCTCGGACGCCAGTCTGGCCGCCAGTGACACCCCCACCAAAGAGTATGTTAGGGCTATATTTCACCGGGACACCGTGGTGGCGCGACCAGTTGCACCACCATGGTGTCCCGGTGAAATATAGCTCTTAGATTAATCCCGTAGCCTTAAGATTTTCCTTTATCGGCCGCTAGTTCGATTCTCAAACCAAATACAGTTTTGTTTATTCCTATGTGTAAACTTCTTTCGAGTAGAAATGGAGCTCGTGTCCCCTAAGTAAGTGGAGAAAACAGAATGTTTAACCATTCCGCTAGACTCACCTGCTATTTATTTATTTAATCTTCATGCAACGCAAAAGTACAAAGGTGGACTTAATGCCTTATGCATTCTCTACCAGTCAAACTAGGGTGTTAAAGAGACAATATAGTAGGTGCATATAAAATATAATCCTAAGGGGAATAAGGAACAGTAATACTTCGTTCCAAAATCAAAATCCCAGACGTAAGCGATTCAGCTGCCAAACTGAATGGCATGCTACATCTGCCGAATGTCGCAGCAAAATTGGGTGAATTCAACTACTGACTCTCGAACAGCAGGAGCCGGCGACGCGGTAGGCCCAGAAGGAGATAGCATGACGAGGATATAGGGGACTCTTTCCTGAAGTTTAGCCAAGGCAGAAAAGAGTAGATAAATGGAAAGGAGGCCTATGCTCTGCAGTGGAACATAACAAAATCATAACAAATATATGGTT
The DNA here is from genome assembly GCA_905147345.3 of Mythimna impura. NCBI lineage: Eukaryota > Metazoa > Arthropoda > Insecta > Lepidoptera > Noctuidae > Mythimna > Mythimna impura. The sequence continues at coordinate 28,302,399 of LR990349.1, read as the reverse complement.
CTTTACCTTCGTGCAGTGATCGGAAATATTGATAGAAGGATTATTTACTTCCTCGGTTTTGCGGTTACCGATTTCACTTATGGTTTCATGTGATTGTGATTGTATATGGAAATAATATTAAGTTCTTGTTCCGTATGGTGTTCGGACGTTAAGAATAACACCATCCCATCTCTTCCCGGGGGTGTCGTAAGAGGCGACTAAGGGACGTACCAGAGAATGGGCAGCAGCATCCTCTGTGCATTACAACTACCAAACTGCGATCGCCAACCCGTCTGCCAAGCGTGGCGATTATGGCAACTCCCCCCCAACATGATAAACAGAAAGAAAAAATGGCCCCTAGTGCCCGGCAGCCCGTCTACCCTTGACTCCGGTAGCGGTCAAGGCCACGACGAGGCAAGGGGTGTGAAGAATCTCCGGATGAGATTTGGCTACCCATCTATTAAACGACTCGACCTGGCAACTTTTAACACGCGTACACTGAGGACTGACGAGAAGATCACCGAACTGGAGGAGGAATTGAGCAGGTTGCGATGGAGTATTGTGGGATTGTCTGAAGTCCGAAGACAGGGGGAGGATACGATAATTCTCAAATCCGGTAACCTGCTCTATTTCCGGGAGGGTGACCAGCAGTCCCAGGGTGGTGTCGGGTTTATCGTCCACAGGTCCCTTGTGAACAATGTCGTGAGGATCGAGAGTGTGTCGACCAGGGTGGCGTACCTTATACTCAGAATATCATCAAGATATTCGCTGAAGGTCATACAGGTCTACGCCCCGACCTCGACACATCCCGACGACGAAGTAAAATCCATGTATGAGGATATATCAAGAGCCATGCATGGTTCTAAGACTCACTTCACCGTGGTCATGGGGGACTTTAACGCGAAACTGGGCAAACGAGACGGTGACGAGCTGCGAGTGGGGCAATTTGGATTTGGACGTCGGAATCACCGGGGACACCTACTGGCTAGCTTTATGGAGAAGGAGGGCCTCTATATGATGAATTCCTTCTTCAAAAAGCGTGAGCATAGAAGGTGGACCTGGCAAAGTCCTGACGGTGCAACTAGAAATGAGATTGACTTCATCCTGTCGACGAAAAAGCAAATATTCAATGATGTCTCTGTGATCAACGCGGTGAAAACTGGAAGTGATCACCGCGTCGTAAGAGGCACATTGAATATTAACATTAAGCTTGAAAGGTCTCGACTGATGAGGTCTACGCTCCGTCCAGCACAGATCCAGATCCAAAACCCCGAGAGCTTTCAGCTCGAACTCCACAATCGTTTCGAGTGCCTAGGAAGCTCCGTGGATGAATATAACGATGGGTTCGTGGAAACTGTCCATACGGTCGGGTCTAAGTTTTTCAAGACTCACCGTACAAATAAAAACAAGAAGCTCTCCGATCCGACCCTCGAGCTAATGAAGAAGAGGCGTGAGATGATTCTGCAGTCTTCAGACGATGCGTGCATATACCGGCAGCTCAATAGACAAATCTCGAAGTCCCTGAAACGTGACCTTCGCCGCTTTAATACCGCAAGGATTAAGGATGCGATTGAGCGGAATAAGGGCTCTAAAGTATTTGCACGAGATCTGTCTATTGGGCAAAGCCAGCTCACGAAACTGAAGACCGACGATGGCAGAGTCATATCCGCCAAATCGGAGCTTCTGGGAGAGATCGAGGCTTTTTATGGACAGTTATACACGTCTACCGCTAAACCCGCTGTAAATCTAGTAAACGACCCAAGAGCTAGATTGACTCGACACTATACCGAAGATATCCCGGACGTCAGCCTGTACGAGATTAGGATGGCTCTGAAGCAGCTGAAAAACAACAAGGCGTCGGGTGAGGACGGAATTACGGCCGAACTCCTGAAGGCGGGTGGAAAACCGGTCCTTAAGGCCCTTCAGAAGCTATTTGATTCCGTCATACTCGAGGGAAAAACGCCACAGGCGTGGAGCAGAGGCGTGGTGGTACTCTTCTTTAAGAAGGGCGATAATGCCCTGCTTAAGAATTATAGGCCCATCTCGCTTCTGAGCCATGTCTACAAGCTGTTTTCCAGAGTCATCACGAATCGTCTCGCGCGCAGGTTCGACGACTTCCAGCCTCCCGAACAAGCCGGATTTCGAAAAGGCTTCAGCACCGTGGACCACATACATACGCTGCGGCAGGTTATACAGAAGACTGAGGAGTATAACCAGCCTCTCTGCTTAGCGTTTGTGGACTACGAGAAAGCCTTTGATTCGATTGAAACTTGGGCTGTACTGCAGTCTCTCCAACGGTGCCAAATTGACTATCGGTATATCGAAGTGCTGAAGTGTTTGTACAAAAACGCCACTATGTCAGTCCGACTACAAGACCAGACCTCGAAACCTATCCTCTTGCAGCGGGGTGTGAGGCAGGGAGACGTTATTTCTCCGAAACTGTTCACGGCAGCAATGGAGGATGTCTTCAAGGTTTTGGAATGGAGAGGGCTAGGCATTAATGTCAATGGCGAGTACATCACTCACCTTCGGTTTGCCGACGACATAGTAGTCATGGCTGAGACTACGGAGGAGCTCAGTACAATGCTTGGTGACCTCAGTAGAGCTTCCGAAAGAGTGGGACTTAAAATGAACATGGACAAAACCAAAGTCATGGTAAACAGCCATGTAGCACCCACTCCTATCAAGGTCGGGGACTCTACACTCGAAGTTGTAGACGACTACGTTTACCTGGGACAGACGGTCCAGTTGGGAAGGTCTAACTTCGAGAAAGAGATCAATCGCCGAATCCGACTCGGCTGGGCAGCGTTCGGGAAGCTGCGCGGTGTCTTCTCGTCCAATATACCACAGTGTCTCAAGACGAAAGTCTATGACCAGTGCGTGTTGCCAGTGATGACATATGGCTCCGAAACGTGGTCGCTTACAATGGGCCTCATTAGAAGGCTTAAAGTCACCCAAAGGGCAATGGAGAGGGCTATGCTCGGAGTTTCCTTGCGTGATCGAATCAGGAATGAGGATATCCGCAGGAGAACCAAGGTTGCCGACATAGCACGAAGAATCGCCAAACTAAAGTGGCAATGGGCAGGGCACATTGCTCGCAGAACAGATGGCCGTTGGGGCCGAAAGGTTCTGGAATGGCGACCACGTACCGGAAGACGTAGCGTTGGAAGGCCTCCTACAAGGTGGACCGATGACTTGGTGACGGTTGCGGGAGTCCGATGGATGCGAGACGCACAGGACCGTTCGCTGTGGCGACGCTTGGGGGAGGCCTATGTCCAGCAGTGGACGTCTTTCGGCTGAAATGATGATGATGATGATGATGATTAAGTTCTTCCTTACTCTTATTTATAAACTCAACACTACCGGTACATGGTGCATACTGGATATCCCACCCATATGCACAAAATGTATTGGGAACACATCCAATGGGTGTACAGCTAAAATAACAATAATATTAATATTCCACAACTATCAGTGGTACTAGAGTCTAGTGGTTAGTGGCCCTGACTGCTGCCTGTTGGTCTAGTGACTAGACCAACAGGCCAGTCAAAGTCAAAGCTAAGGAGTGGAATTCAATGCCGGAGTCTGTGTTTCCTGATAGCTACAACCTGGGGGTCTTTAAGTTACGAATGAATGAATGAATGAACTTTTAGGTAAGCATGCTCCGTCGTTGACCACATTGTCGCTTACCAACAGGTACCATCAATAATAAAACAATAAAACGGACGGAGTTAAAGCGGTTTGAAATCTTTTTAAAACAACATTTTTTAGACAGCCAAGTAGCCTTGCCAATGGGAGACCCATTAGTAGGGCCACTTAAACACTTTTCATAAAGTACGCCTCTGCTCGTTCGCTTACAATACGGTTATTGGCCCGCCCAAAACGTTTATCAAACAGCTTTTGAATGAAACACCCTGTAAGACACACATGCGTACAATGCATTCATTGTTTTAATTACAAAACTGTAGATGCAATTAGCCGATACTGTCCAGAATTATAGTTTGGTTCTGTTGCAAATATTACGTCAGCATTGAATCATCTGGCTCTAAAGCGTCTATAGTAAAGTTATTGAGAAAGGCTGGATGGGCGTGTCTAATGTGTAACCTCTTTTCAATGAAAAATCTATACATTTAATAAATCTGTTTTTAGTTATTTATACGCGCATCACGTGAAATGTATGAAATCGACGTAGATAATTTTTCTGAAATCGAAGTAGGCCACGCCTCCGATTCCTTTGTTCTGACCACGTGACTGAGCGTTGAGATGACGTCAGAACAAAGGAATCGGAGGCGTGGCCTACTCGAGGCGTTCGACGCAAACGAAACGATCGTAACTTGGCTAGGGGGGCAGGAACTAAAGCGCTTTTATTCTCGAGCTTCATATAAAAGAAAGAGATGCCCAAAGATACAATGCTAGCAAAATATTAAGCAATTTAACGATTTACTAAAAATCAACTGTCTGATTTTAAAATTAAAAAACTAACGGTAAAACTTTGCTTGTAGAATACTCTGACAAATAATTAAAATGATTGCATGATTTACTAGTTCAGTTTCTAATCGACAAAAGTAGATTTTTAGAAGAATCTTTGTGATTTTTTCTATGGTACTAAAGTGGTATTATATTTTTAACAACATTTCTAGCAGCTATATTGAAGAATAACATATATTTTTCTGATGAACTTTGCGCATTATAAAACTCGCGACTCCTGAAATCCTAACGATAGCACGTAACGTGGTACAGCAATGGTTGTCGTATCTTGTTGTAGCATATTCTATTTGATAGATTCAAAAAAAGATATTTCAAATACCTAACTTTGATTTGTGTTGTTATACACCATTATTTTTTAATTAGTACAAAAAAATGGGGCTACTGGGACGTTACTGATCATATTGCTACTAGAAAATACTACGCGCGGTGTTTTCCTATTTTAATCACAATTCATTCTTTCATAAATTAATAGCCTGTACAATATTTCCATAAATTGAGTGACATTTTGGGATATAAATAAACGCTAATAGCTTTGCTGTTTATGAATAATATTTATTGAGACTTTACTTATATAATAACAGGACCTTTTCTAATAAGCGTTTTAAGTATTTGTACTAATTAAAAAGTAGTGGAGTAGACAAAATAATAATGAAAGGTCTGTTGGACCCGCATATATATCTTTCATTATGAATCCTCACCACTATGCATGTCCAGCATGGCCTGACATCTACCAAGTTACAGGATAGATACCTGCGTTTTTTTTCAAGTTTGAAAATCATCCAATAACTTCTCCTGCTCTTGGTGGAGAGAGAGAGTGTATTGGACTTTTACTAACTAAAACCCACCTGTGTTCTTTCGGTTCCCCTTTATGTTCCAGGGCCTGTATTCACTCCAGAGTTTAGGTAAAAGCTCCGTTCACTACGTAGCACCTAAAGTTGTCAAAAAATAAAAGGCGCGTTTTGACATCTGTCAAAACGAATACTTAAATACGCAAAAAGAATACTTGCGATATATTCCATCATATTAATTAACGCGCCAAAAAAAAATGTATAATAATATTTTTTTTTTTAAACTATGTAATATTATTTTATTATTTCTTTCAGTTTCGTTCCAAGTTACATTCTAGGGTATTTCTCAAGTGTCAAAACGGACCTTTTATTTTTTAACGAGTTTAGTCTATGATAAAAGTAATCATTTTCATCATTCTGTCCCGAATACAATCATGGGAAAAAACAAGTGTCCTCGAAAGTTCTAATATAAGCGTTTATGAATTTAATATTATTTTGAGCAGGTCAGATTGCCTGCTGATTAGCCGATGCAGCCAAGAGGCTCTGGAGTTGGAAGGACTGGTGAGGGCGGCGGGGGTCTACTAGATGCAAGAAGTAATGACCGGTGGGTGTGGAGACGTTTTAGTGTGGATTACATAACAATTGACGACTTGCAGCTAAAATGAACATAACGAAACTGTTACAACAGACTAGTGTGTGGTGGCACTTTTTAAGTTTAACAATTGGAGCTGTGTATTTAGTCAAGGACAAAAATAGATCATCTATTTGCCTTACAACTAGCATCCTGTGGCGTTCAGCATCTAAAGAAGAATGAGAAGGCCCAAGTATTGATGTTAAGTGTTATGACAGGTGACATCCATCAATCCACACTAGGGCCGCGTGGTGGATTACGGCCCATTCCCTCTCCTAGAGAGGAGGCCTGAGACCCAGCAGCGGCAACATTATAAGGCTGACTATGCTATGCTATGCTATACTATAAAACCTCAAGCACCTATCTCCGTATCCTAAAACGCCTTAAAAGGCACCATTTTAACAAGGGTGTCTGGCTGACCTTTCGAACGTTGTCTCTTATGAAACTATGCTGTATCATGCACACTAAGAGCAGTGGTGGCGCAGTGGTAATGGACCCGACTTACGAGTTGTAGGTCTCTGGTTCAAACCCAGCCAGGCGCAATACTTTTTGCAATTTAAATCATCACCACTGCTCCAAAAACGGTTCAGGAAAACAGCGTGAGAAAACCGGCATATCCTAGAATCAAAAATTCGAAAACATTTGACATTCACCAACCCGTGGATTACGGCCCATTCCCTTTCCTAGAGAGGAGGCCTGAGACCCAGCAGTGGGAACATTAAAAAGGCTGATTATGCTATGCTATCATGCACATACGAGAGGTAGAAAGGAATATATATGTAACTCTGGTGAAAGTCTATAAAACACGATATTTTTAACAAAATTAGTAAAAGAATCTGACGATTTAATCCAACTCATTAACGAAGGAAGGTCAATGTCATTTTATTATGCAAGTCGTTTTATCGAGGTCACTTAAAAACAACAATGAAAGCTTCCTTCTATAAATAGTTTCTTTTGTTATACTTCGTATTGCTTGTTTCATTAAAAAAACAAATTGTAGCGTAAAACGAAAAAGTATAAAACAAAAAAAGCATGTTGTCACTTAATAGAACATTTTGAAGTAGTTACGCAGCATTATGAGATCTAAGAGGAGGAGAGCAGTGGTGGCCGAGTGGTAACGGTCCCGACTTACGAGATGTAGGTCTTGGGTTCAAACCCAGTCAGGCGCGTTACTTTGTGTAATTTATTTCATCACCACTGCTCTCAAAACGGTGAAGGAAAACATCGTGAGGAAACCGGCATGTCCTAGAACCAAAAATTCGAAGACATGTGACATCCACCAACCCGCACTGGGCCCGCGTGGTGGATTACGGCCCATTCCCTAGGAGAGGGAATGGGCCGTAATCCACCACGCTGAATCCCAACAGTGGGAACATTATAAGGCCGACTATGCTATGCTATGCTATGAGATCTAAAACGAATTAAAAACTCATATTTCGAACAAAGCCCATAGTTCTTCTTCTTCTTATCGATTCGATGGTAAACTCGTCAAACTGTTTGGGCCCAATAGGTGGCTACATTAATAGCAGCATCGGTAGCACTCATCAAATCCTCCAAAGTGCAGGTGTATGGGCACTTGGGGCATTCTAGTATGTGGCTCATGTTTTGAACAGGAGCACCGCACTCACATTGAGTATCCGACGGGTCTATAAAACCCCATTTTGCCAAGTTGTGTTTGCAGCGGCCTACCTGGGTTCGCAACCGATTTAGTGCTCTCCATACAGACCACTGCAAATCGCGTCCAGACGGGAGATGTTCTTGGGGTTTTAAGAAGTCGGGTGGTGGTAGGTGATGCTCTTCCCAAAGCTTTATTCTTTCTTTCGGTGGCGGCTCATCGATGGCCCGTGTGCTACGCAAGAAGCTCTTCCGGCTCTTAAGCCTACTTGGGGCTGTTTTGTGTTCGAAGAGGGGATGTCGGGAATCAGATTCTTGAATTTTCTTTTCAATCGCGCATGCGACATCCCTACGTACAGCAGGTGGAGCAATACCAGCCAGCGGATAAAGCTTATTAAGCGGAGTCGGTTTAAGGCATCCCGATATAATTCGACACGTCTCGTTCAGGGCGATGTCTACTTGTTTTGCGTGTACTGATCGGTGCCACACGGGGCACGCAAATTCACCAGCAGAGAGGCATAAAGACATGCCAGTTGTGCGAAGAACATCGGGTGCTGCTCCCCAGTTGGATATAAGGCGGCGCAACAGGTTGTTCCGGGACCCCACCTTCTGCTTCGTGTTGAGGCAGTGCACGTTAAAAGTCAACGCTCTATCCAACGCCACACCCAGGTACCTCGGGTTCTTACAATGCTCCACGTCAGTACCCCGCCACGTGATGTTGAGTTTTCTGTTTGAAGAGCTATTGCGAAGATGAAACGCGCAAGATTGAGTTTTGGACGGGTTCGGGCGAAGAGCATTACTGTCATAGTACTTACCAAGCAACTCGAGCGCCTGTGTCAAAGCAGTTTCAACTTCTGCGAAAGTAAGCGATTGTGCCGCCAAGGCCAAATCATCGGCATATAAAAAGCGTTCAGTATGCTGCGTTGTGGGCTGGTCGTTGGTATAGATGTTAAACAACGTAGGGGCCAACACACTGCCTTGAGGGAGACCGTTTTTTTGTCGACGCCATCTGCTCTTATCTGATTGGAAACACACCTGAAAGCGACGGTTGTGCAATAGCTCGCTCAAAATGTTGACAAACCCTCGATCGTTAGTTAGCGCACCGACTTTAGCAAGTAACTTCTTTATATTTATGGTGTCGTATGCAGCTGACAAGTCCACAAATACGACACCTGTAACCCTATGAGCCTCGTAACCATCCTCTATGTGCTGAGTTAGCCGCAGGACTTGGCCGGAACAAGACTTGCCGGGTCTGAAGCCAGCCTGCTCCGGGATGAGCTTAGGTTCCACTACTGTAGTAAGGCGATTCAGCAGTAGCCTTTCAAACAGCTTATAAGTGTGGCATAGTAGGGATATTGGCCGATAACTTTTGGGGTCATTGAGAGGCTTCCCTGGTTTCGGGATCGCAATGATTTTTGTTTGTCTCCACAGTTTTGGAATATTTGTGGTTTGCAAACATATGTTGAAGAAGGCGAGAAGCCACGATACAGCTACAGGTCCCAGATGTTTCAGTTGTTCCACTGTTAAATCATCAACTCCAGCAGCCTTACCGGTTTTTAATGCTTTTATGGCCAGAATTATGTCAGTGAGTGTGAAAGGTTTACTGATGTCGATGCTATCGCCAGAAGTGTTTACGCTTCTCCGCAATTTAGGAAGTCTGTGTGGTGGTTTGCCGTTAAGTAGCAGCTGGTGGGCAATTTGATTCGCCGTAACGTGTCCTTGATTAACGGGCTCTGGTGGGTCTCCAGTTAATCTTCGAATCGTAGACCAGGCTTTTTTGCTGTTGTGGGTCATGTCGGTGTTAGTAACTGTTGTAATCCACCTTTGTTTACGATTATCACCAACCATTGACAACAGTTCTTCCCCTGCTGATATTGTGTCCTCTGAAAAAGGGTTGTTGTCATAGAAGTTTTCATACTTTTTAAGAAGTTCCGCGGACTCTTTATTCAAACCAGGTATATATGAAGTTCGGCAGCCTCTGGGTATACACTGACGTGATATGGTCCAAATAGTGTTCACAAACAATTCGTAGTTGGAAGGTGTGGGTTCAATACCACTCAGTTTTGCGTCAACCTCCAACGAAAACTTCTCCCAGTTTGCCTTTAAGAAATTAAACCGAGGTCTAAAAGGAACTTGAGTCGGTTTGATTGCAGCACGTATTTCACACGTTATAGGTCTATGTTGTGTGTTTGGGATCGGCTGACACACAAGCTTTGAACATAGACTCTTTATACTGCTGCTCACAAAAATTAAGTCTGGGTTGTAACCACGTTGCCAGCGCCGACTGTTGAATGATGCAGGTTGTTTGGCATTGTGCAATAAGGTCAGCTCACAAGCATCGGCCCATTCCTCGACGGAATTACCATCAGCATTGGATTCGCGGTACCCCCAGGATATGCTGTGACTGTTAAAGTCACCAACTATTATTTTAGCCCATAGTTGGTTAGTAGGTATATACATAATGTCGTGGCCAGATTTTAGAATTGATCACTTCATGATATGGCCAACTAAAACTGGCCAGATCGTTTAAACGTTAACATTTGATGACATGTCAATCCTCGTTTGGCCATATCATTGATGTAGAATTCTATGATAGTAAAAGATCTAAAGAAAGTAGGCCAAACGAGGATTGACATATCATCAAACTTTAACGTTTAAAACGATCTGACCAGTTTTACTTGGCCATGTCATGTAGTGATAAATTTCTAAGATCTGGCCACGACAACTGAAAACTAGTGTTAGTAATTAAACACATTTCTTAATTACTGCAAGCTGCGGCCAGCGTCTTCGACCGCGTATAATAGAAAATTATCCCAGGAGAACATATTCTCGGGATATAAAGTATTAAACGTACTATTCCAGCCCCCCTAGCAAAGTTACAACCGTTTCGTTTCGATTCTCTTTTCGTTGATCGCCTCGAGTCGTCCACGCCTCCTATTCATTTGTTCTGACCACGTGACTGAGCGTTGAGGTGACGTCAAAATAAAGGAATCGGAGGCGTGGCCTACTCGAGGCGATCGTCGAAAAGAGAATCGAAACGAAACGGTTGTAACTTGGCTAAGGGGGCCGGATATGGTCTAGCCGTGTACCAAGCTTCATTGAAATCCGTTCAGTTGTTCCCACGTGAAGAAGACAAGTAACATTTATCATAATTAACATTTTTTTATCCCGGGAGCGTGATAAAAATGTTAAATAATGAATGTGTCAATTTATACTTTCACGCGGGCGATGCCGCTGACTAAAGCTAGGTAGTAATAAATTTTATGTGTTGTGAAATAGTATTTCTTTTTGCTGGCGTAAATATAAGATAAATTACCATTCTTCTTCTCAGTCGTAAACTCCTGATGGAGTGGTCGTAGTCATGGACCGTTTGGTAGGTTATGGCGACTTTTGCAAAACTTCTCCATCTCTCTACTTGTGGCACTGCATGTACGATCAGGGGTCAAAAGTGCAGTTGCACTCTGCCATTGCTAAAATGCCTAAAATTTCTATATAGAAGAGAGTCACCGGTACATGATAGACATCCCACCCATACGCACAAAACGTTATAAGAACACATTTATTATGCGTACAGCCAAGGAGTGGAATTCCTTGCCGGAGTCTGTGTTTCCAGATAGCTACAACTTAGGGGTAAAGAGTGAATAGGCTACTTCTAGGCAAGCGTGCTCCATCGTCGACCACATCATCGCTTACCATCAGGTGAGATGGTGGTGAAACGCGAGCCTATCATTAATAAAAAAAAAGAGTTAATGGTTTAGGACTAATTTAATTTGTAGCATAGGATCTAAAGTATTAAATAAACTAGTTGTGGACCATTTAACATATACTGTAAAGAAATTTTAGACACAAGCATGGTTAGACTGCAACTGCTCTTTTGACCCCAGACTGTACATTCAATGAGAAAATAATAGGTCTTTACCTATGAAATTGGAGATTTTTAAAACGGGTTGCTTTGAAGTGTTATATCATTGGATTGACTTGGAATCATAAGTTTAAATAAATTTTATATTAAAGGTATGTTATTCTTCTTTTGAAATTAGGTATTTATTGGTTTCTTTGTGTTTTATATTTTCTGTAATATAAAGGACATGATTTAATGGGATCTTTCTATCTTAATTCCTAAAAAATATGGTTAGTTTAGTACTCTTCGTGTACAGTTTCTATACATGATTTATCGTGCCACAAGCTTCTATATAACCTACGACCCAACGCCAATATGTGTAACTTCCAAACGCCAGCTTACAATATGCCCTCAAGTTGGACAGGCTAAGTTTAAACTCACGACTTCTTGGACGCCAGTTACCGCCAGCCTTTAGGCTATTATTGCTCCAAATGACAAGCAGTTACCGTGCCCTATGTAACAGCTATATTGTACTTAATTATAGAACATATAATATATCCCAAAGCGTTGGATAAAAGCTATGGGATAGTTTGAAGGAGTCATAGCGGCTCTGGAACGCAAAAGTAAGTGAAGGAACACGGGTGGGTGTTTCACCTTAAAAAAATGATTTTGTGTTGAGTATACCACATTTCATAAGTGCCATATGATAGGGGGACCACGAACTGCAAACTGTAGTGTTCGAACCACCCACAAATTGGACCGGTGACCTAGTGGGGGTATCGGAATCCGATGGATGCGAGACGCACAGGAACGTTCCTTGTGGCGACACTTGGGGGCTATGTCCAACAGTGGACGACTTTCTACCGAAATAATGATGATGATGATAGTGATAGGGAACTTACACGTTGCTATTCATCGGACACAGACACAGATTCTGGGTTACTATTACCGATGAATTCCTGTTTAATGCTCACCTCTGAAAGATTTAAGCGATTTTGCGTCATTTCGCGCGAATAAACAGTTTTTCTTTCTTTCTTTCTTTCTTTTTAAGATTTTATTCCCACGAAACTACTCTTTTACATTATTATAAAAAAACTAGCTTCTACCAGTAACTTCGCCAGCGTAGAAATAGGTTTCTCCGGACGAACTTTGGACCTCCGTTTCATCCCTTTAGGGGGTGAATGTTGGGAAATCCTCTGTTAGGGCTATATTTCACCGGAACACCATGGCGGCGCGAGGAGTCGTCGCTACCAAAAAAATGTTTACAGCTCATAGAGAGTTACTCACCTGGTGTCCGTGTGGTTGCGCACCCAATTTGGCGGCGCGACCAGCTCGGTCGCGTGCAGGTCATTTTGATACTGTCTCAGTGTGGTGTAGCGACTCTGGTGTCTGTATGCTGTCTAGTTTGATAGCTTACGGACACCATGGTGGCACAACTAGTCAGGCCCCCATGGTGTCTGGTCGCGTCATGGAGCTGGTCGCGCCGCCAAATTGGTTGCGCAACCAATTTGGCGGCACGACCAGCCTGGACGCGTGCACTTAAGGTACATTTTGATACTGTCTCAGTGTGGTGTAGCGACTCTGGTGTCTGTATGCTGTCTAGTTTGATAGCTAACGGACACCATGGTGGCACAATTAGTCAGGCCCCCATGGTGTCCCGAGTTTTAGTAGTTTCGTTAGTACGTGTATATATCAGTTAGATTACTCGCATAGAGATCTACGCTTTGGAATGTGTAATAAACTTTTTTTTTCAGAATGACTGACTTCTTGACAATTCCAAAGTGCCTGAAAGTGATTTATTTTAAATAAATGCTTTGATTTGATTTGTTTACGACTACTGACCAACGGACAAGGCAAACTAGTATTCATATAATGAAGTTCCACATAGGCTGTACAATATTATGCCTCATTTGTCAAGATCATAACTACACAATGTACAATAATTATTAGGTTATTGGCTGTTGACAGATGACTGCCAATTAAGAATGTGAAGGGGTTCTATTAATACTATATGCTATTAATTAAATGTTTTGTGAGAAACTTTGGCGTGCAATTGAATCAAACAATTGATAGATTGAATAGATTGGACAATATACAGCATCATTTTTAGTTTATGCGAAACCTGAACACATTTAGTTTGTTCAGAATCAGTAACTGAATCGACTCCAATAATTTTTATACCATGTTATTTTCCCGAAAAGTTCCTTTCATCTATCTTTTCTTTGGTCTCCCTCTCCCTCTCCATCCATCCACATGTAAACTCATAACTCTTTTAGTAACATGCGTTTCATCCCTCCTCTTTACATGACCATACCAAGACAAACGATTCCCTTTCAACTTTTCAGTCACTGGTGCCACTTTCAAACTTCCCCTATTATACTCATTTCTCACTTTATCCATTCTCGTCACACCACACATCCATCTTAACATTCTCATCTCCGCTACGTGCAATCTTTTTTCATCAGTATCATCATACGTGTGAAAATAGAAAATTATCTCGAGGGGTCATACTTCTGGAACAAGAAGTATCCTATGTATATTTAAGCCTCAAATTCTTCAAGTAGAATTAGGTTTAATAGATTGTTTATTAATTATTTATGCTGTATCCTACTTAACTAAAAAGCGAAACTTTTTTTTGTTTTTGTGCTCACATCATTTTTAATTTATTCTAATGTCTATACGTGAGGAATTGTAATTGACTTTCTAATGATTATGGTTTCCTTTTTTTTGTCTGGTTTTATTAGCTGTAAGTCCTCCATGTATCTACTAAATAAATAAATATCGTCTACCCATGACCCAAATGTCATCTAAATCCGTTTAGCCGTTTAAACGTGAAAGAGCATCAAACATACATCATATAATTATACATATTAAACAAGCAAACTTTCGCGTTTATAATATTTGTGTATAAGTGTAATGAACTGATCCATACATTTCCGGCCACCGTATGCGTGAGCTTGCGGACGGCGAGATACCCATTGCTTGCCGTCCGCGGCCGTCCGGTAACCGTCCGGACCAAGCCCAAGTCGTGGATGGCGCGTAGTGTTCCACGCGCGCCTCAAGGAGATGTCAGCAAACCGTAGGGGCTCAGCAGGGTCGAAGCCTACTGGGGCCATGGGTTGGTTTCTGAAAGGAAAACCCGGCCCTGGTATGAAAGGCAAATAAGGAACAGGAGTGGGATTTTAGTCAGTAAAAGTCTGTCACACCCTTCCGCATCGCCCAAGAGCGAGAGATGTCATTGGATGATTTTCCAACCGAAAAAAAAATAAAAAATACATGATCATTTTAGTCTCTCATAAATGTGTCGTCAGTTTACTAAAATTACAATTTACTTAATTACCAAGTTGATATTAAGACTTCTTCATAATAACCAAAATGACAGGAATGATTAAAGAGTTCATATACCCTTAGGTTCATAAGATTAGCGATCAATCACCATAGTGTACAGAATTGACATACTGTGAAATGAATTAGAATGTACACCTTGAAATCTTGGAATTACCCATTGTAGACATATCCTGTCCTCACCATTAGTTGGTCTAGCCTGTTCAAGGTGATTACTTAATCGTGGTCCATCGGGCTTTTTTAAGAATCAATGACTATTATTATTCGATTACGGTAGCGCTGACGGGGTTGGCGCAGTGGTTAATCGATAGGCTGCTGCACTGCGGGTTGCGAGTTCGATTCCTGCTCGGAACCAATATTTCTATGGTCTACTAATAGGTGTTCCGGATCGGTGTCTCGTGTATAAGAGTTTATATGGTTGCAAACGCACTCATACTTACTAATGATTAATTATCAATTATTGTTATTGTTATTATTATTATAAATCGTCGTTTATTATTATTATTATTTATCAACTGTTAAATGTTAGTTATCAGTGATCGTTATTTATTACCAATTATTTAATATCAATGATTAAAAAAAAACACAAGTTAAAGACGATACAAATATGATCTAAAGTGAAAATTCTTGAGAATTAATTTTATTGTAAATTGTCACAATTTTAATATATTGTTACGTATTATTAGGAAATATAAGGCTTTTTTATTTTTATTTATTTATTTAAATACACCCGCGACACAGGAGTAATTCCTAAAGAGGAGTAACGGTTTTTTTAAAACAAAAAAATATATAAATAACTAGCTTTTGCCCGCTGCCTCGCCCCCGTACATAAAAATATAGCCTATGTCACTCAGGAATACAGCAGCTTTCTAATCGGACCAGTATTATGTAATAATATGTACTAACCTGCCTTGGTGTAATGCATGTAATAATATTTACTCTCGGAGGGGACGCCAAAATTGTCACTCGAACGGCGGTTGCTAAAAAGCAGCACCGTAGATGGCTAGACTTGCCTAGTGTCACGGTATATGCTGAGTAACGGCCTATTCTTACTAAGATGCGACGCACAGCTTTGATTCTTAGTTTTTATTGTTAAAATTATGCTTTTTTCTTTTATTGTTTGGTTTATTTTTTTGTTTATGTTTGTCTCTGTTGAGGCCGGCGTCAAAATGCAACAGATAACCTAGACAGCTGTGTTGTCTATGGTCCTAGTGGTGCAACACAGTTATGCCTGATACACACATGGCCTGTCAGGGAACTTGTTTTTTGTGTTTTTGTAACAAATTGTGCGTCTATTCAGGCAGAATAAACATGTTTTCTTTCTTCTTCTTTTTCATCTTTTCAGTACTTTCAGAGATTACCTCCTACAAACAAATAAAAAAAAACAAAAATCGAACTTTACCTCTTTATAATATTAAGTTTAGATGTTAAATATTTTGCAGTGCCTCGGGCATTTTTGCGCAAGGGGTGCACGACTTTGATATCTACGCAGGGTGCGGGGAAGCTCCAATACAGTTCTGATCAATGATTGCCGGCAGTTTTGATTGACCTTATACCATACATTGCTATAGCAGACAGGTTACTAGCAGTATCCGATACTATATAGGTATTGGTTTTATTTGGGTGTTCTATTTGTGGCTGCTGTATGAGTACTATTGGTTGCCTAAAATAAATGCTTTAACTTAAAAACCCCCAGTTATCAGGAAACAAGAAAACCGGCAGAGAATTCCAGTCCTTAGCTCTAGGCGTGGGTTTGCGGGCGACGAGCAATAGCTAGCTCGCCGTGCGGCCGTCAGGCAAGACCCGAGCTCGAGTCGTCGAAAGCGCGTAATGTTTCACGCACACCGATAAGAGATGTCAGCAAAAACTAAAACTAGTTAGTAAGACTAGTTAGTAAAACTAGTTAGTAAGACTAGTTAGTAAAACTAGCTAGTAAAACTAGTTAGTAAAACTAGTTAGTAAAACTAGTTAGTAAAAATAGTTAGTAAAATTAGTTAGTAAAATTAAATAGTAAAACTAGATAGTAAAACTAGTTAGTAAAACTAGTTAGTAAAACTAGTTAGTAACGCGAGTTAGCAAAAGTCTGACACTCCTTCTGGCTCCACGCAGAGCGAGAGAGTTATTTTATGATTTTCCACGTAAATACAGCCTGCTGCTATTATTGGTTTATAATGAATGCTCCAGGGTAGCCGGTAAAATTCAAATTTTCTCAAGTTTTTTTTTGCATTTTGTACGTACAGTTCATTGAAATATGATTTGTCACTTTAACACGTTTTTAATTACAGATTATAATGACATAAATCATCAATATAACCGTTTCAGTTTGTATGTCCCTATTTCATGAAAAATATCATTCATTTTGTTTAACTGAACTGGGAGGACTTTTTTTTCGGTTGCAAAATGATCCAATGACATCCCCCGCTTTTGGGCGGAGCGGGAGTTAGTGTCAGACTTTTACTAACTAAAAACTCACTCCTGCTTCTTCATTGCCTGTCATACCAGGGCCTTTCAGAATCAAACCCTTGGCCCCAGTAGGATTCGACCCTGTTGGGCTCCTATGATTGCTGACATCTCCTAGAGGGGCGCGTGGAACACTATGCGCCGTCGACAATTTGGGCTCGGTCCGGACGGGAATTGGGAGGGTTGTATCGACCATTATAAGTATTCAAATTTTTTACGGTCACGTAGTAATCATATTTTAAAGAGCACGGACCTTGCACTGACCTGCAAAAAGCAAAATGGTTTTTATTATTTATTTTATTTTTATTACGTTGTATACCACTGCGGGGCAAATCCCTCCCTTTCATTTATCCACTCTTCTCTGTCTTTAGCTAATTCTAGCCAATTCTTTAGGTAGGAGTCCAACTCCTCACGATAGAATAGAATAGAATAAACTTTATTGTACACCAAATACACACACTACATTGCACACACACACACTTACACACACACACACAACACACACACTACACTACACTTTATTGTACACGGTATTCCGCATCGCCAGCACCAGACTGAAAATGCAAAAAAAAACCGGCGAAGTGTCATTCGGACTCACTCACGAAGGGTTCTATAACATCCGTAGCAAAAAACGGCAAAAAAATACACATTTGTTGAGTAGGAGTCCCACGTAAATATTTATTGTATTCTGTTTTTAGTACTTGTTGTTTTAGCGGCAACAAAAATACATCATCTGTGGAAATTTCAAATGTCTAGCTATCACGGTTTATGAGATATAGCTTGGTGACAGACAGACGGACAGCGGAGTGATAGCAGATAGATTATCAAATAAATATAAATAAATATGTGATCAAATGTAACATGTGCAACTGGGTGAAGACACTGGCTCCTGTGACATAAGTTGCTACCTAGCTCAGGAGCCAGGGCTTCAAAAAATTTGCTACCTATATATTTTCTGTGTCAATAAACTTTATTATTATTATAGCAATAGGGTCCCGTTTTTACCCTGAAAATAACCCTTTTAAACAAAGAGTTTCTTAACACTAAAAAATTAAGAAAATTTGAATTTTACTGGTTACTCTGGAGTATCCACCGTAACATGCTTCCTAAGGCACGAAGGGATCTTAGTATGTAGGTATGAATGATCATTCATCTATTGACAGACATGGTCAAGTGACGTAACCTTGACTATCAGGACGGTGAGCCCAGACACCGTGTTGCCAACTGGCTAACATTTTTAACCTCGTCATGACCTATTATCATGATAAAGTTTGCGCCAAAAACGAGAGAAACCATTGCTTGATCTCCATAACCAAGAATCACAGGCGTCATGCAAGAATAACATCTAAACCAAAGTTTATTAGGTTTAAAATATCTGATTCACCTTCGCCAATGCGAAATGTTTCATAATTCTTCACCCTTACGTATCGTATCCTTGGTAGTAGAAAAAATGGTAAATAATTGAAGTATGTTTGTACTTGGTTCGGCTCAGTGAGGTATATAAGCAGTCTGCGCGGGAGTTGGGCATCAGTCGTTGCAGTGTTAACTTGTATCCAACATGAAGTTCTTGGTAAGGGAGCCTTTCTTATTATTATTTAAGGGGCCTTAATATTGTAAATAGTGTTCGTTAATAAGTGAAAATTCAAAAATTTAAAATAAATAAATCAGAAGTGTTTAGTAAAAAAAATGCATTTTTACAATAAAACAGTATTTATTTGAATTAAATAACAATAATTTCAGTGCATAAATTTTACTTGAAAACCTAAACTTAAATTTTAAATTATAAGTTCGTTCATTCTCTTTTCCAATATATATTATTTTAACAATCTAATAAGTTTCTAAACTGGTTACAGTTATTTGAAATTTAAAATCATGCAAAATTAATTTTACATACATTATGCAAAATACTCTAGCTTATATGAATAAATTTACAAAAAAGGACTAACATAATTAAACCAATTTATTATAAAACGCCCTTCCAGTAACAAAGCCTTTCACTTGTGTCATAATTTGTAATTATTGCACAGAAAATATCACAAAATCAATAGAATTTTTAGAACATCAGTTTTGAAAAAGTATTTCGGTTTTGTGATATTGTTAATTAAAACGGCAGTACTTTAATTAATACCTGGTTGTTCTAATAATTCAATGTAAACATTAAAATAATATCAATACTGATATGCCACGTACACCGAAAAACTGAAACAATTTTCCTGCTGCTGACTTCCCGTCCGATTAGAATTTAGATATCTTCAAGGCATAGTGAATAGACTTACTTCACCATCAATGACTTCATCACTGCTTACCATCAGGTGGGACCGCAGTCAAGCACAGGTTTATATCATTGAAAAAAATAATAACTACCCAATTTCAAACTCCAATTCACTGTCCCCAGCATAGTTTCCAAGACATATATCGCCATAGGATATTGCACCGCTTGCCCTAGATCACCCATAGCAAATTATACGTTACTCCAATACATAGGATATGATTCATATTGTTGATATTTAGCGTTGCAACAAATCATAGTGTATTTACTTGTCATTATCGATGTTGATATTTCGTATTGACAGTTGGTTGTGTTTTGGTATTAGTGGATAATTAAGTTGTACCTAGTTTGAAGTTGTTTCTATAATATAGAATTATTTTTATACCCTGGCTGCGTGAATGTTCGAAAGAATTACCGTGGGCCTGGAACGTAAAGGGTGACTGAAGGGATACGAGTGGATTTTAATCAGTAACATTCTGATAATGCCTTTTGAATCTTGATCCACTACGAGGAGTGGTAGAAGTTATTTAATATTTTACAGCCCAAAAAAAAAATAGGAATCACATTACTTATTTCTTTTATTTATTCATATTTTGGAGATTGGCTTTAGTTTCTTTTCTGTTTGAAATTCATGTGCTGTGTATCTCTCTGGTCTATTTGTAAATCTTATAAGAAACTTATTAGTTTAGAGTTTGATTGAGTAAAATGTTTATGGGTTTTACCATCTGATATTTCTCAGTGGCACACTTAATTATTTTTTATGAATCACCCTCTCTATTGGTGAAACCGTCAAAATTTTTTGGGTTTATCACGAATTACGAAATATTATTTCATTGTATGCTCGATTTCTTAGTTTTAGATAAAAATTAACACCAGTACGTAGAGCACAATTTACTAATAATTTTAAACCTTTAAGTTAAATTGACTTGTCCTAAGATCACAATAGTTCAATAGATTGACTTCAAACCCACAACCTTTCAATCGCCAGCACACCTTCACCTTTGGGCTAATGCAATGTAAATAAGAGCACATTATGTAGCATAGGTTCTTGTAGATCTAGTCAGTGATTGAATAGTTAATTCACTACTTTTGGTAAATAAATAGCACTAGGTTTTGAAATAGAGCACAAATATTATTGAAGTTTCAACCCATTGCTATAATTTTCAATTTGTATTTATTGTTTTGCTCATTTTGTTATTATTCATTTAAATACACGTCTGCTATTGACATAAATTAGTATTTAGGTCTATTTATTAGTTTATTAGACCTAAAGTTTGTAATATGATAATATGGTTGTCTTTGTGTTGTTGAAGTGCCATAATGAAACAAATAAAGTTAGAAGAAAATAAACTGAATAGATTATCATTTTTGACAGAAATTCCCAGTAAGTACTCGTAAACAGAAATATCATTACTGTTATATAACTTAAACAAATAACAGAACTTATTGTTAACGCGCAAGTAATCTTTCAATACATTGTCACTTTAGTAGTGATCGATTGATTTAGATAACTCTTCTTTTAATTACTAACTTGTAGTTTTGCAATATTGTGAAGCATAATAATCAGCCTTACAATGTTCCCACTGCTGGGACTCAAGCTTCCTCTCTAGGAGAGGGAAAGGGGCCGCGTGATAGACACGGGCCCAATGCGGGTTGGCGGATCACACAATATGTATTCGAATTTTGATTTTAAGATATGCTGGTTTATTCACGAGGTTTTCCTTTATAGTTTTTAAAGCAGTGGTGAGGAAATAAGTTACACAAAATTAGACACTTACCGGGGTTTAAACCCTCGATCTACAACTCATAAGTCTGAACCGTTACCACCTGGGTACCAATATACTCTTTTTTTCATTTTAGCCGTATTCATAGCATAGAAAAAGAATAGCTCACTTGCTTCAAAATATTCTAATCAAATACTCATATTAACGAATTACATTACCTGACATTGTTTTTTTTTAATTATCTCAATTGCAGAGTAAGTAAACGTAGTGTTAATGATAATCAGAGTAATTATGAGTTAGACTACAGAGATGGGCGTGGCTAGACATCATTACTCAAATTAATGTGCGTTGATAACCATCCAATTCGGGCTATTATCATCTTGTTTAATTTTCTGTTTTTTTTTTTTGCTTTTGCGTAGCCAGCACTTAATTATTTTACGTTAGATTATAATCTATTTCATTTAAATATTTTATAATCAAAATACATCTGAAATAACCTGAACTTACCTGAACATGGTAAGGGGCACGGAAATCCGATGGATGCGAGGCACAGAATCGGTTGTTGAGACGACACTTGTGTGAGGTTTTTGTCAACCAGTGGATATCTTTTGCCTAAACGATGATACGCTTAAAATCGATAACTCACCTTGAGCAAGCATAGCGATTCATATTTGAGGTTGGTCTCGGGTTTCCTCAGTTTGATACTATATGACGTATATTTTTTTCAGTTGCTTGGCTTATTGTAGTTCAAGCTGGTATTTTAAATTATTTTCTCGATATTTACCTTCATAAAAACATTAGAATCTTCACAAATTCGCAATATATGTATATTTTTTAAGACATATATTTATTGTCTATTTATTCGCTTCTTATAATTTTATATTGTTAGATCACAAATTACTTTTAAAATATAAATTTTAATTTGACTTCCCAAATCAGTTTCGAAAAAATAGGTATGTATTTCTGCATGATAGAATCAAGCAAAGAAAGGCGATACATTACAAGCGAATTGTAAAGGAAAACAATGTAACTGTATGCTGTATCAAAACAAAACAAAACGAAGTAATTTCTAAACTAGTATTAGTTTAGAAATTACTGGCAAATGCACAAACTGTGCAAATCGAAAAGAAAAAAATAAATTATGTTCATGGTGACATATTTAGTGTTTCCACCCTGTTCACCCAACCCGATAATAATCACGATAATAAGACAATGGTCGTCCGATAATAGAACACTTTCATATGTTCCACCAACAGAGGAAGTGTCGCAACTTCGGATTTCCTGCTAAGACAAAAGGATTGTATCAATGGTGATTGCTTCAGTCCCATTCATGTTTCACTTAGACAGGATTTAAAAGGCAATTCATTAGAGCTAGAAGTTAACACTAGCTAAAGGAAAAGGGTCGGCGTTTTAAATAAATAGGAGTAGTTTGATGATTAAAGTGAAGGGTTTTATAAATAGTGTTTTTAGAGTTCCGTGCCTCAAAAGGAAAAAAAAAACGGAACCCTTATAGGATCACTTTGTTGTCCGCCCATCTGTCTGTCTGTCTGTCTGTCTGTCAAGACCCTTTATCTCGATAACATGTGGATGTATCAAGTTGAAATTAAAACCATATACTTAGATTTGCGGTCCCTTGAAGCTGTGAAAAAATCAAACTTCTAGTTAACGAAAAAAAAGTTACGGCCGTTTATGTCGTAAAAAACGTACATTTCGACACTCTCGAATGAATCAAAATTAATAGGGTACTTCCCGTTGATCTAGAATCCTGAAATTTGGCATGAAGCAAGGTCTCATAGCACAAGTATAGGGAAAAATCTGAAAACTGTAAATTTGTAGTTAAGACACAATAAAAAAAAATTGCGATTCGGTAAAATCTTCGTAACTCAATTTGGGAATTGTACTGTTTTCATAGGTAAGTTTGTACGGAACTCAGTGCGCGAGTCCGACTCGCACTTGCCCCGTTTTTTGGTAAAGAATCTCATTCATTAGACGAAAAGCATGGGTGAAGCTTTTTAAAAAGCACAGTTTAATTTTGATCTTAATAAAAAGTTGTGGTAAACTCGAAAAAAAATATTTAGAAACAATTTTGACACATTTGATTGTAAATCTAATTACTGAACTCTGCATTCATTGTTTTACAGTTATGATGAGACTATTTCCTTACACCAAAGTATAAAATTGTATCGACAACAATTGCATCAACTACATATAGAAAGAAAGATATAAAGAAATAACAAAGAAAGAAAGAAAAAACATTTATTCACACTTTTTTTTTCACGTTTTACAATATCCTCATCATAAGATTTTTTCATATACTAAAGATTAAGCCTTTTAGAATAGTTTTATATTCTGTTGACATCCTCTCTAACCCTTCATATCTTCAATCTCCAGATCGTCCTTGCCGTAGCAATGGTGGCGGTTTCCGCTGAGGAAGCCGCGAAGAAGACGGAGAAGCGGGGCCTCTCAAGTCTCGGATATGGAGGTGCGGGGTACGGTGGCCTCGGGTATGATGGAGGCCTCGGTTACGGCGGCCTTGGTTATGGGGGACACGGATATGGCGGATATGGTAAGTGTCATGGCAATATATATTTCGAGATGTTAAAGTGTGGTTACAGTTACTGGCTTCTGGAGGTCAGATAATAATAATAATTTATTTCACTCTTCACAAATGTAAATAAATGAGTATTTAAGTTTTCATATGAGATAGATAATATTATTGCACATATGTATAACTTTTTGAGAGACTTGAGTCCATACTAGGATACCCTGTCATGCCAATATTTTTTTTTTTTTTTTTCGTTGGGAAAATCATCTTATGACATCCCCCGCTCTTGGGCGAGGCGGGAGATAGTGTCAGACTTTTACTGACTAAAAACCCACTCCTGTTCCTTCGTTGCCTTCTTCCCAGGGCCCCGGGTTTCGTTTTCACACTACCCATGGCCCCAGTAGGCTTCGACCCTGCTGGGCCCCTACGATTTGCTGACATCTCCCTGAGGCGCGCGTGGAACAATACGCGCCGTCGACGACTTGGGCTCGGAGATAGGCGGTCACTTTATTAGACATACTGGTATCCAATTGGATTTAGAAACCAAAGCTAGTTTAGTTGGGAAGAGGTTAGTTAGAAATTATGGTTGCCCGATAGGATGGACAAGGAGATTGGAAGGTCAAGTCATGAAAGGATGAATAAAACATTGTGGTCTGAACTTCCAAATCAATGATTTTGCCAAATACTATTGTAATGTGGTTACTTACTCATTGAAGTTTATTGTGGTCTAGCCAAAATGGACGCATGACTAGTTTTTTTTAACAAAGGCCTGGTCAATAATCTAGGTTTTCCGGTTGAACCTAGAACGAATAAAACTCCCTGATGCAATAAATTTTGTATCGCTCAAAAATCAAAAACCTATTCCAGGTCTTTAAGACCATCGTGGGTTCAATTCCCATCCAGGACAAATGTTTGTATGATGAGCATGATCATTTGTTCTGAGTCTGGGTGTAATTTATCTATAATATGTATGTGTTTAGAAATATATAAGTATGTTTATCAGTTGTCTAGTACTCATAGCACAAGCTCTACTTAGTTTGGGACTAGATGGCACATAACGCCATCTAGATAGTTGTGGAATATTATTATAATTATTTCCTGGTCTTGCTAGAATGCTAGATATATTAGAAATACTTACTTAGTACCAAACTTCGCTTCATTGCTCACGTTAAAGCCTAGGAATTCCTAATACTAGGATTTAGTAGAAATTTCAAACAATTGACGGTAGTCAAGTTGTCTGACCAAGTTTAAATTGGCCAAGAGCCTCACATCTGGGAGACGTGACGCGGGTGCCAAGAACTTGGTTCTGGTGCTCTCGTTGCAGAACGTTTTAATAATACTGTCAGGTTTGGAGATTTTTATTGACACTTTCTTCTTGTGTGGTGTATGAAGATGCAGTTATTTTTTAATTGTCTTCAGTAATAGGGTAGATATTACATTCGATGAGGGTTTTGGATTCTTAAAGATTTATCACGGGTTGCACTTAAATATTGTGTAATAGAACGACTGAAGTTTGATTTTAGTAGGTGCATAAGTATAGTATAGGAGAGCAGTGGTGGCCCAGTGGTAACGGCCCCGAGTTACGAGTTGTAGGTCGCGGGTTCAAACCCAGCTAGGCGCATTACTTTGTGTAATTTATTTCATCACCACTGCTCTCAAAACGGTGAAGGAAAACATCGTGAGGAAACCGGCATGTCCTAGAGCCAAAAAATCGAAGACATGTGACATTCACCAATCCGCACTGGGCTCGCGTGGTTGATTACGGCCCATTCCCTCTCCTAGGGAGAGGAGGCCTGAGTCCCAGCAGTGGAAACATTAAAAGGCTGATTATGCTTATGCTAATATCTCTAAAATCTGAAAATGACCCCCAATCACATTTTCGAAAAGCCTTTTCAAAATTGCCAATAATTTCGATCTAATTTTATTTCTCCTGCATTCCAGGATTTTTATTTAAAAGACACTCAAAATCTAAAACTTACCAATAAAGGCCACCACAGAACGATAAAATAAAAACCAATGGATCGATTAGTTCCTCATTAGAAATGTCTATAAATTTTTAAGCGAAAAGCGCTGAGCAAATTGCACACTCAATTAACGGACCTTAGACGACCTATAAAACAGCGCTACAGCGCTGTAGTTCCTGAGAGATTAATAGTAGGAATAAGTGCTCTTTTTAGAACTCATTATCTGTATTGAAGAACGATATCGAATCTTATCCGGATTTTCTTAGAGTCCATTATAGCTTTGGCAAGGTTTCAAAGTGCTAAAGTAAATTGTTCTATCCGTGACTAATTCAATCCTATTTCGACGTAATTACAATGTATTTTGTAGGAACTTATTTAGGAAATTAGCTTGTAAGTACATGATTCTTAAGGTCATTTTCTTAGTCTTTGTAGGAATAAATTGCGTACGCCTTGCATTAGGACCTGTTTCAATCAATTTACTGTAAGTTATTACATTGTCATTACTCACTTATTTTTTATTGTTTTAGTCTATATAATTATTTATGCATCCAATTATTATAGGCACCTAATCTTAATGATACACAATTGGATTTCAAATTTATTTATTGTTTGTGTTTAACTACATTGTGGTAGGTTACACAACAACACAGAAAGTTTAACTAACTGGTAGACAATGTTTTGTTGCTTTAAGTCCCCTTTATGTTTCTTTTTCAAACCATTGATGGTTTAATAATGTGTAACTAATAATTCAGACCAATGCAGTAGGCGTAGTCACAATAAAAAATTAGAAGAGTCAGACAACACTAATAAATGATATACCAACTTCTAAAAAAAATAATCCAAAATATCAGTTCCAATTGATTTCAAATCTTTGTCTTTGTCATAGTGCACCAGAAATTTTCATAAATTAAAAAAAATACGAGGCCAATCAATCAGCCCACATCCGGGCAAGGATATTATTATTATTTTTTGCCAAAGTTATTTTTTATGTGCAGTACGGTCAATCGTTTCAATGTTAAGGCCACAATTGACAATTAGGTAAAAAAAACTATCGTATTTTATAGATCTTTTATAATAATTTTCTTGTTCGCATGACTGATCACTGTGATTGTATGAATCAGCTAGTTTTTTTGCTATGGTCATTCAGTTGTAAAGCGACACAAAAATGTCTTGGTAAAAAATCTTTCATGCCCTCTGCAGTTTTGTTAAGTCACGGAAATATTGATAGGCATTTCTAACAACAACATTTATTATTTTTTTCAAAAAGTCAGCTCATATAATTATTTATTTATTATCGTTGCTTTTAATACTCGTAGATAAGATACATATTTTTATAACAGAATACAACTACGATATATTATACACTACGCAAGTATAAACAACTTAATTTGTATAATTACACAAACTGCTAATGAAACTTTACACAGAACTAGATATTGTATTTGTTGAAATTTTCCGTGTTTGCCTTGTAGATAATCATTTGGTCTTCATAATTTTACTACACTCCCTAAGGATCGCTGCAGCCGCGCTACCGTTGCGCTGCACTTTGCAGCTAATTTAAAGGCGCCCTTAGTATTATCCTACGTTTACCTGTCACATGGTCTCTACTATTTGAGACTACTAAGTTTTTTCACTCAAATCGTCCTGAAATAAAATCCAATATCATGCGCACCCGTCCTATTAAAACCATATCTCCATCACGTCCACAGTCACATTAGATCCTCAACGAACTCCCGACTGCACAGGGATTGCTCTTGACTTTGCACAGTATATCAAATGCTACAGATTCTGCCCCCGATGTCATAATTACAGTAAGTCGTGTTACTGGTGTTATGACTTTTTTACAGTACTGTGATCTTTAAATCAAGTCCTTTAAGGAACATTTTTCTTTTTTTTTATATCTAAATTATTAACAAAGTTACGATAAGCACAATCACAGTAAATGTTGAGAAGAATCAACCGTTCGTTAAAATAATGACAGTAAGTAGACTTACTCTATTAAAATTATATTTTATTTAATATTTTCACTATCATATTTACAGTAACTAATGTTCCGGTAGATTGGCATTATTTAAATATGGTGTTTTCGCTACACATATTCACAGTAAGTATAGTTACTCTATTTATTACTTGTGTAGTTCACAAAAAATAAAACCAATCCGTAAGCATACATCAAGTAAGTGAGTGAGCAGATATACTTACTGTAACAATGCTAAGAAAAACGTCACCATAGTCGAATACACTTTTTATTTTTAACAAAGTAAGACTATTTACTTTAAGTATACTAAATAAATATAATAGGTGAAAATCGAAATATTTTATCTATCTAACAGTAAAAGCGATAGTTACTGTAAATATGTTTTTGGTCCTCGCAAATACGTGAGCGTGCGCGGGGGGACGGGGTGCGGAGGGAATTAGTCTTGTCGAATCCTGAACCCCGCTTAGTTCGCAGTCGCGCGACAGCGTTTGCAAGACAAGAAGGACTTCAC
Organism: Mythimna impura; assembly: GCA_905147345.3. NCBI lineage: Eukaryota > Metazoa > Arthropoda > Insecta > Lepidoptera > Noctuidae > Mythimna > Mythimna impura. Next base: position 28,274,262 of record LR990349.1, on the reverse strand, counting down.
AAAGGGAAAATGCTAAACGGAGTTTATCTTATGCATATCATTTGAAAGATAGTAATGATGACAGAATTGAAGTGTGCAAAACTTTTTTTTTTATCTACTTTGGGATACAATGCTAAAAATGATTGCAGGGTTTTAAACATCTTAAAGAGAAATGTGGATGATCAGAAAGATAAAAGAGGCAAATATACACGGGAAAATAAAATAGATAGAGATATTATAAAAAATCACGTATTAAAATACAACCCAGCCATATCACATTATAGACGTGAACATGCACCAAAAAGACTTTACTTACCTAGCGATATAAACATGACAGAAATGTACAAAAATTTTTGCGAAACTGAACCTGATACTAAAGTGTCTATAGAAACATACCGTCATGTTATAAAAAAAGAGATGAATATATCCTTTGCCCACCTAGGCAATGAAGAATGTGAACTATGCGCGTTATTCCAAGAACACAACAAGGATCACATTGAAAGTCAAGACCAGACCTGTGATACTTGTAAGCAATACCTATCTCATAAAAATAATTATACCACAAGCCGAATTAACTACAAATTCGATGCAGAAAATAGTGCAAACGAAACTGACACTAAATATTATTCAGTGGACCTTCAAAAGGTCAATATGCTGCCGAGAATGGAACAATATAAAGCAGCGATTTTTTGCAGTAGAATTATTGCTTTTAATGAGAGTTTTGTTCCACTTGGTAAGTCTTCAAAAAACTTTCCTGTTGCAGTCTTGTGGAATGAAACTGTATCAGGTAGAAGCTCGCATGATATTCTTTCGGCATACAGAACATTCTTTTTGCAAAATCGAGATACTGAAAAAATTGTGTTGTGGGCCGATAACTGCTCCTCACAAAATAAGAACTGGGCTTTATTGTCTTTTTTAATTAATATTATAAACAGCGACCTAATTGCCACGAACACAATCGAGATTAAATATTTTGAGCCTGGTCACACTTTTATGTCTGCGGACCAGTTCCATCACCAAGTCGAGACAAAATTGCGTAACACCAAAGTATATGATTTTGATGATTATGTTGCACGTGTGAAAAGTGTAAATTCTATGAAAACTATCGTTAAAGAAATGAACTTTACTGATTGTTATAACTATGATGAATGTGTATCGCAACACAAAATTCGAAACTCCTCACCACGTATTTATCTAAAAGACATCACATACGTTAAAGCAGAAAGAGGCTATTTTACCCTAAAATTTAAAAAAGATCAAGATGACGAAGACTTTCAAACTTTGGACTTTTTACAAAATAAAGTCTTAAAAAATAAAACATTTCCTGAACTTAAGCCCAAAGCTGCTCCACGAGGTATAACAGAGGAAAAGAAGAAAGAGATACTGGAAAAGCTGGTCCCATTGATGCCAGAAAATAGACGAGCATTTTGGTTGAATATACCAACTTCTAATGCTTCTGATCTTGAAGATTAAAAAAAGATTTATTTTTTTATGCGGTTTTTTCTCATTTTTTATATAGATAACATATTATTTGTAAGACTTTAGACTTAGTCTAAGAAATGTGATTATGCTTTTAAGACAAACATTGTTTGTTATAATTAGGTATTATGGATACTGATTTGATTCGTATGATATCAAATATGTGAGAGATTTTAATTTAGGTACAACTTAGTGAGACTAGACTTTTAATGATAGATAAAAGGGATTGTTGGAATTCATAATGATTATAAACCTGTTTTAGTTGTTGTTAATTTATACTATTGATAAATGGAGGAGATACAAGACTGTAACTGATAATAATTAATACTTACTTTCAGTACAACTTTCACGGCTCAATAAATATTTTTTTCTATTATAAAAATGGTTTTTTATTCATAAAATATTTAAATTAATTGCCTAACACTGTTTACAAAACTAAATGTATCGATGTATGGAATTAGATTGCAGACATGCCCTCTTATTTCCAAAATACGGGAAGTTTGCGAGAAAAGTCGCTGGATTTGTGGGCTAGATAAAGAGGTTGTAGTAAACATAGTTACAGTAACTTACATCGACAGAATATTTCGTTAAATATAATTACAGTATCTTACCGACTTACTGTAAATATGTTTAAGAAAGTGTTAGTTGGGTTGATAGAAGTGGTAATTATAGATACAATTCATTAGATAAAATAAAAACCATCAATATGTAACAAATAAATTATATTCAGGATTAATCTACACAAATGTATATTTTATTATCCGTTTAAAAATTTAAGCTATCTACTATAATCATCAAGGTACACCAATTTAAACATCTCGAAACAAAAGTGCGATTTCCCACCATTTACATTTTTTGACTTACTGTAATTATGACATGGGGGGCAGATGTGATTTGCAAGCTGTCTAACATAATATTGCGTTCGTTTTGCCACAGAATATTTTAGTAAGTATGTGTAGTTTATTCCCATAGGACGTGTGGGTATGTGGCTTGTTGGAAATTTTGTTCGCTGGTTTGGTTTAGGAATTTTATATGTAATATGAAAGTTAGGTAGGAACTGTTTAATATTCTCCTTTAACTAAATATACTACTACTACTAGGCTACTACTACACTTTATGGGATGAATTTTGGAAAATCCTCTCTTAATGCACGCTTACGTCATAAAAGGAAACCTTGTACAAAATTTCTCGCTTCTCGTCCCAGTAGTTTCGGCTGTGCGTTGATATAATGTCAGACAGTCTGTTTCTCCTTTTATATATTTAGATTACCTACCCGGTAATAATGAAAAAAAAAATAGTTTTGACTGCTTTTAGAGGCCGTATATTTTATTTACATAGATATTTAAAAAAATGTATCTTGAATTTTTTTATTTATTTTGAATTCTCACATTAAAACTATTATTACTTAGCCACTGTTTTTAAATATTTTGTTAGGCTATATTTAAGCCAAATAAACATAAAATTAGTGGGAAAACTTATTTTTTTTAGTTAGTTTTAATTAGTTAAGGGTTTTGTTTATTATATTTTTTTTTATTAATTAATTACGGACCTCCAAGAGAGGATGCATACACAAAAATACAAGATACAACACATTGAGCTTTAAAATCGTACACTTCTTCTATTGTAGGAGCCCAACACATGATTTTGTGTGATACGAGTTAAAATTAAAATAAGATTCTTACTACCTAAAATTTACTACCAAACTAAGACAAATTTAAATAAAAAAAATATATATTTTCAAAAGAGAAAAAAGACATAATACTTTCTAACTGAAAAAAATATTGTTTTACAAAACTTTGATTACACCCAATCAGACTACGACTAACAAATATCGATAGTGTACATACGATTAGTCAATTGTTTTTTTTTAATACTTGAAATAATATGTCCAGTAATAATATGTCCAGTAATAAAGGGCATTGTTACTACAACAAAAAAAGTGGGTACATTTGTTTTCTACATCTATTTTTACGTTTAAAACATTTAATCACGTTGTTAGCAGATATGCTTTAGCAGTGTCAACTAACTTGTCCCATTTGAAAACCTCGATAAAAATTGCAAGATTAACATAAATTTACACCAGCAATTAACAAAATTATCGCCTAATTGATCCTCTATCAGCCCACCTCAATAAAACCAAGCTAAGACAAAGTAAACGTCCACAATTGTCATCAGAATCTATTGTTAGTCACAATGTCACAAGTGTGTGAGAAACTCCGGTCCTTGGCATACTGTTGTACTACCTGTAGTGTTAACGTGTAATTCTGCGTTTACGTTACGGTCAGTAACGTAAGGGGTTGGGCAAGGTAATTAGTAGATCGGGTTTTGTTTTTGTTAGTACTCATTTGAAGTGACAATGTTTTGATGAGGTAATTGCTTTAGTTGATGTGGAGTTTGAGATTCTAGAATAAGGTTTTATGTTTGAGTAACTTTGGACTTTAATACAAAAGGAATAGGGTTGAGAAATTGACGTCGTTTAGTAATGTCACCTGGTCCTGCCGTCTCGGTATTGATAGCAAAATTGACGTTAGCTAGCAATCGCTAAATTACTAGTCATTCAAAAAACTGCTCATACATAGGGTCTTTTTGTATATACTTTTTTCTTAGACTAGGAAAAAAGATGATTGAATCCTTGAAATATATACTGAGACAGCGTCAATATTTTCTTAAAAAAACAACTTTTTATAGAAACTTACACATTATTAGAGTTTTAATTTATCTTACCTCTAACGTTTGTAATAATAACATTAACTTGTCAAAATATTTCAGCATAATAAAACTGTACCTTTTAACTAAGAATAATAATAATTAAACTAGACATACGACCCATGTGAGAGTTTACTATATCTCTATAAATAGTTGCAGTTTTTGACTATTTACAAAAGACTTCTTTTGTGAGGTACGAATAAACGTTTTTTCTTTTCTTTTTCTTCCTTCTTTATTTTCTTTCTTTCTTTTTTTACAAAAGGAAAACTTTAAATTCTTCATTATATGTAAATCATTTCTTTCTTTGTCTTCAGCTGCACCAGTAGCGGTCAGCAAGGTAGCGTACACCACCGCGCACGGCGGTGGCTACGGAGGTTATGGCGGCTATGGCGGATATGGAGGATATGGCGGATACAGCGGCCTTGGCGGATATGGTGGCGGCCTTGGCGGATATGGTGGCGGCCTTGGTGAGTTGAAAGATTTGGCTAAGAAAGTACCGTAGTCAGTTATGATGATGCGAATTGATTCGGTCACCAAAAATAGTATAAGCATGTTTATAATCAGCCTCAGAAGAAATAATGGGCCGTAATCCACCACGTGAGTCCAGTGCGGGTTGGTGGATATCACATGCCTTCGAATTTTTTAGTTCTATGACATGCCGGTTTCGTCGCGATGTTCTCCTTCGCCGTTTTGAGTGCAGTGGTGATAAATTAAATTACACCTACAATTATAAATAAAATTACATCAGAAATAATCAGCTCAAAAATATTAAATAAGTTATAAACTCGAAAATGGTCAACAGAAACCTTGCATTTTTAATATTTTTCATGTAGTTATTTTAAATTCGACCACAAAGCATTTCTTTCAATTTTAGAACGACAACGTAGAACAGAAAAATCACAAGATCGTAAATGCATATCTTGAGTTGGTCGAAAACAAAATCAACAAAAACAAAATTATTGCTTTTAATTATTAACAAGCTTAAACCCTCAACTCCGTCTAAATCAGTAGCCAGTAGAGTTGTAATTAGTATAGTTACTTATTAGCTTCCTACTATTGAGGCTGTAGATATTGTTGCTTTGATACAATAGGCTTGATATGTCCTACGGGAAAAAATAAAACACTTACTTAACAGAAATAAATTTAAGAAAAAGTATAACCCTAAAACCGTGGGAACGCGAATCAAGTATAAAATTGTTTCCAGATAATGGAGATTTTTATCTCAAGTAGGTACAATGCTAGTATTGTTCTTACCAACAAAAATATCAATAGCTATCTATAATAAGTTTTTAGTTAGCTATTTGTTTTGAGATTGTAACGTGAGACTTAGTTCCGCAACAGAATATGTTAGGAGTTTGTTCTTCAAGAGCAACGTATTGCTAATTAGTCTGTTGTCTTATTAGAGGGGTTTGCTTAAGTTTCTGTTCAAGTTTAGCGTCGCTATTTATAAAGTAAGGGAAATTTAATGACTCTTACTTAAATTTTATCTACTCTGTGCAACGTATTTTAAAACAGTCAATTAGCTTCAGAAAAATAAATAAAATATATTAATGGCATATGTGTTTATACCTTATTGCATTAAGTCTGCCTATGTGCCACTACTGTACATGAAGTTTAAATAAATAAATATGTTCGTTACAAAAACTGTCAAAAGTTGATTTTTTTGTTTGTAATAGGTTATCTCTGAAAGTATTAGTCCGATTGCTAAATTTTTTTCGCTGAAAGAAAGCTGCTTTATTCCTGAGTAACTTAGGCTATATTTTATTTACGCGGGCGAAGCCACGGGCAAAAGCTAGTAATACAATATATTGTCATATAAGGTATCTGATTATTGAAAAAAGAAAATGATGAATTTTAAGTAGAATACTGCTACAAGAACTTTCTAGACAAGGTCAGCCTCTATTAAATAAAAAACAAACATGTTTGTCTACAGGCTACGGTCATGGCGGTTACTACAGCGCCCCTGCGGTCAGCTACGCTAACCAGGTCGGCTATGGAGGTTATGGCGGATATGGCGGACACGGTCTCGGATACGGCGGCCATGGCCTTGGCGGATATGGCGGATACGGTGGATACTACGGACATCACTAAAACTGACCTCGCGTTCCAAATTGTCTTCAAAATTTTTAATTTTTTATCCAACTTATATTTTTTTAATACTCGAAGCAATTCGCTTTGAGGTATTGAATTTGTATTTAACCTTTTTTAATCTGTGATCGATATTGGGAGGTTTGATGTGATATTTAAATATGATTGTCTATGAGTTTGATACCACCAATAATTTGTTGATTGAATATTCAATGTAGTTGGCTAATGCTTGCTGCAACTTTTGTACAACGAAATACTGCCTGAGAGTCTTTGTAAATATCTAAATAAAATACTTATTAAAGCTAATTTTCTGTTTTTATTGTGTGTACCTACGGTAATCCCAGATTTATAAACTTACAAATAGAACTAAAATTTATTTCAGCCTGCTACAAAATTACAAAGAGAAACTATAAGTCAAACCACACACTTTTTTATTGGCCACGTGATCAAACTTTTCATTTTATAACTAAGCAACGGAAAAATGTAAATAGCCTCTTATGAACTAATTCGTCTTTACTATCAACTAAATATTCTTAGTCCAAGAGCGAGCAAAGCGAGTTTAGGTTAAAAGTCGAAGCAGAGCTCCCGCCTTACGAAGGCTAAGGCGGGAGCTCTGCTTCGACTTTTAATAACCACCCAATAAGTAGCTTACATAGATAATAATAATAACTAGTGGCTAAGATAGTATCATTCAGACGCTTGTTAATTGTGGCTGACTTAGTTATATAAAAGGCTGAATTTTTTTAATGCTATTAATAAAAAAAAGTTTGTTTATTTAGTACCCAATGACAAACCCTGATATGATAATGAATCCTTATTATTATAACAAATCCCTTAAAGGCAGTAAAATCACACCTAATTCTGGAAAGATGGCTAATACTTCATAAAAGTAAAGAAAGAAAGAAATTAATTTTCTACACGAATAACACGTAAAGAGCAAAAAAATTTTTCCAGCTGTATCGTTTCCTTTAGAGTTGATTTTATTGAAAAGTTAACACAAAACTTGTACCAAGTAACAATGTTTTATAAAAAAGCGATTGCTTTTAGAAAAAGTAATTAATCGAGCTCCTTTTATTGCGACTCTTTCGTTATTGTTGGGATCAAGTAGGTTTAAAATACTTTAAATATATTATTGTAGGCTAGCTGACCAGGCGAACTTCGTACCGCCTAACAGTCAATGAATATAGTATATCTTTCGTTATATTCAACCGATTGCGATGAAATAAAGCCTAAGAAATATATCAAGTTACACACAATATACTGGCCTGTTGGTCTAGTGGTTAGTGGTCCTGACTGCTATGCCGGAGGTCGTGGGTTCAATTCCCACCCAGGACAAATGTTTGTGTGATGAGCACGATCATTTGTTCTGTGTCTGGGTGTAATTTATCTATAATATGTATATGTGTATGTGTGTGTATGTATGTATTTAGAAATAAATAAGTATGTTTATCAGTTGTCTAGTACTCATAACACAAGCTCTGCTTAGCTTGGGACTAGACGGCGTTGTGTTAGTTGTGGAATAGAAAAAATTAATAAAATTTAAATTTAAAATTCCTACACAACCCATGTTATCCCTCTTACCTGCGCGACCGATTTTCGTACGCTCGCCCCCGCGACGCACCGTGCAGATCACACCTAATATCCCTTCTCAAATCCCCTCCTCATAAATCCAGCTACTACTCCTACTCTTTCTCTGTCCATGCAGTAAGGTTGTGGAATTCTCTTCCGCCTAGCATTCGTGATTTAAAAACTATTTCGCTCTTCAAAGCTAAAGTAAAAGAGCACTATCTTTCCCCTCTAGTGTGATAATTATATATGTTTATATATATAATATATTATTTGTTTATTTATAGTATAAGGTATATATATATACCTTATACTATAAATAAACAAATATAGTTATATAAGTATTTATTAGTTTAAGATTTCACAAACTCTTCTTTTCTTATTTCTACACACTATTGTCTACATTTCTTTTTTATCTCTCCTTTCGCAGGTCTGCTGGAAGAAATTTCTTTTAGAAATAAGCAGTACCTTTGTACATTTTGTTTTTATTACTGTATTTTCTGCAATATATTGTGAGTACAAAAATGATAAAATAAATAAAAAAAAAAACAATTTTAATGTATAAAAGTTATTTCCATCGATTTCGTACATTTTACGTGATGGGTGCACAACTAAGAACTTCAACAGATTTATTATATGTATAGATATGTCACAGTGTTTCAAAAGTTTCTCTATTATACGGTAACCGTAAACCCGGTCACACTTCTTCACTGCGTCGCTGATGCACGTGTCATGCTCGTGAACGTACGCCGTCACTTGAGACCGGTCATCTCTTGGCTGCCAGTGGCTTATTCTATCAATTCTATTTAGGCATGGTTTCTGCACTTAGTCCTATGTGGACCATTGTACGTGGGCCGTGGCGGCCATAACCTTAGGTGGGCTTATTCCAACCAGCCCACCTCTCTCCAAAAACAGATTAGGCCTCTTAGGTTTTTCAGGGCATCAATAAGGGAGTTCGGGGATCCTAAGGTTCAGGTGCGTATTTCAGTGACACCTGTGCAGTCTAGGAGCACATGCCAGTGGCTTATTTTTTTTTCATTTACTTTTTTTAACGTTATTTATCTACATTGATATGATTTAAAAGAGTGTCCATTGAGTTTCTTACACGTTCTTCTCCATAGAGATCTACGCTTTAGAACGTGAATAAACGTTTCTGATCCTGATTAACTTTTTATATTATCTACGTACATTTATAAAAAACAAAATCAAAATACACTCAGTCGTCAAAGTACATACTCCTCTATATCTCTGTCATCTGGAAACGTGCTCAGAAGACTGGCAGCATTACCACGTTGAATGGTAATGCTAATTCTTTCGACGAAGAACGAACTAGCCCTCAGCTTACTTAAAATATTGATCAGTTGACGAAAAATATCCATTAAGTACATCAAATATAATAATAATAATAACGAAATAATAATAATAGGTGAACCTATGTAATTACCGTTTTTTAAAACGGGTTTCCATTGTTTCCACGGTAGAACTCCTATTACAAAATAATGCGGGTTTTCTTAGATTTTATACAAAAATGGTTATAAGTACTGCGATATTACAGAAAATACAAAACACAAAGAAACAATAAAATACGTTATCGACAGGGTCGTGAGCTGGAGCAAAGAAAATCTCTTGCAATTCAATAGCTCGAAGTGTGTGACAATCACTTTCTCTCGTGCACATAATCCCATCTTATGCAGCTACCATATTGACGGTTTGCCTATGGTACGAGTCGCGGAAATCAAGGACTTGGGAGTAAGTTTTAACACCAGCTTGACTTTTCGTGATCACGTCACGAGGTGCTGCAAAAGAGCCTTCAGGAACCTGGGTTTCATGCTTCGTACAGTCCGAGGGTTCACGAATCTGAAAGCTATTATAGCATTATATAACTCACTGGTTAGGAGCCAACTAGAGTGTAACGCAGTCATCTGGTCTCCGCATGAAACTAAATATAGTCTCATGCTGGAGAAGGTACAAAATAAATGTATTAGATATTTATATATGCGATATTACGGTGTTTACCCAATGTATCCGTTGATGTATCCTACTCTATTTATCTTGGGTATGGTAGGATACAACGAATTAATTCATTAACGCTCAGGCGGTAGCCGGCGCCCGGAAGCCATTGTCTTACTAATTGTGTCTCTAATTACGCACGTCAAAAGGTTAAGGGTGAGGAGGGATCTAGCACTTACATCATATATATTTAAAATTTTGAGAGGAAAGGTGCACAATCCAATCGTTTTAGGACAGCTGAGCCTGTGTGTTCCCGACAAGTACGTGTGGCGACGACGGCGACCGCGCCTGCTGGTTGAGCCGCGCGGCCGGACAAACCTTTTAAGGGAGGCGCCGCTTACGCGCGCACTTCACACGCTCAACCTGATAGCTAATGAGACGGACTTATTTTGTTGTACTTTGGGTGAATTCACAAGGAATGCATTGTTTATAATTAGTTATAGGTGCTAGTAGTAATAAGTTAGGATAAGCGCATTTATCGCATTGGGGGAAAAAAAAAACCTGTAAAGATAGATGTAAGATGAAGTAAATAAATAAAATAAAAAAAAATAATTTCGAAAAAAGAATAACGTACCTTTAATACAAAGTTTATTTGAACTTATAATTCCAAGTCAATCCAAAAATATAACACTTCAAAGCAACCCGTTTTAAAAAAACGGCAATTTTGTAGATAAAGACCTATTATTTATTTGAAAGATAACGTCAGTCTAATTGTTACTGACTACTTATCAACTAAAGGGTTAGTAATACTTAAAAAACTTCAAAAAAACTTAGCCTACTGCCGCACCAGCAACCGCAACTAGTGATTGAGCACCGGCGCATCATGTTTATCGGCATTGTCATTTCCGATTACTTTTTACTTTGCGAGAGGCTTTTTTTCCTTCGGTCAGCTCCATCAACCGTCACAAGTTTTTTTTTAACGGTGGAAATCATCCAATGACTCTCGGGCTCTTCATATCAGACTTTTACTAAAACCACACCGGTGTCATTCAGTTACCCTTTGCGTTCTAGGACTACGGGTTTCCTTTTCAGAAATTCCCCGGCCCTGCTGGACCCCTACGGTTTGCTGACATCTCTTTGAGTAGCGCATGGATCACTACGCGCTGTTGACGACTGGTCTCGGTCTAGTCAATTATTGGACGACCGGACAACGAGCTACCCATTGCTCGACGTCTGCAAGCCCACAGCAACCGTGACTGGTAGTCGGGATCGGAATTTTGGCGGCTGGGGCGTGAGGACGTTGTTACCTCACGTGTGCAGCCTCCCCCTTTGCTAGCATTACTGCTTCGCAGAAGGAGGCGACAGCCTGCCATTCCTCCTCGCTCCAGATCATAGCACGAACCAGGGCCCAGCTCGAGAGATCGCTGTCGCCGATTGCCTCCGCAAGGGCACGGCGGTGCTCCGTCTAAGTGGGGCACACCTCCACCGTATGCTCCACCGTGTCCTCCGGGCGGTCCACACAATCGTGACACCCGGGCGTTTCTACCGCCTGAATCCGATGCAGGAACCTCCCGAACTTGCCATGTCCGGTGAGGACCTGCGTCATGCGGAAGGTGAGGCGCCGCGTTGTCGCTCCACCCGCTCCTCAAAGAGGGGACTTACCGCCTTGATTATAACGTGCCCAGACTAAAACCACCTATGTCCTTCAGAAATTACCCGTGGCCCTAGCGGAAAACGAACTCCATGCAGTTTAATTTAAACAGGATAAAAACTCCCAGTGTGTTAACGAAATTACCATACATGAATTATGAAAAAGATGCAGAAAAATGTTTGGTGAAAAAATATGTTTTATTCAATAAGGGTTGGATGGTAAATGGGGTGTGGGTAGGCAGCGACGCTTTATGGCACTTTTTTAAACTTTGATTGGTGTAAGTTTTTTGAGGTCTCCCACTGGATTCAGTGTTAAGTGAAAGGCGCTAGCGTTTAGCGATTTTTAAGGTTCCGTACCTCAAAAGGAAAAAACGGAACCTTTATAGGATAACTTTGTTGTCCGTTTGTCTTTCTGTCTGTCTGTCAAGACCCTTTATCTCAAGAATGCGCGAAGATAACGAGTAGAAATTAAAATTATATACTCAAGTCTGTCAAAAAAAAAACAAACTTTTAAGTGAAGGATTAAAAAAGCCATATAAGTAAGGAAGTAAGGAATCAAAATTCATAGGGTACTTCCCGTTGAGAATAAAATGAGATAAAGGGTCAAACTAAAGTGGCAATGGGCAGGGCACATTGCTCGCAGAACAGATGGCCGTTGGGGCCGAAAGGTTCTGGAATGGCGACCACGTACCGGAAGACGTAGTGTTGGAAGGCCTCCTACTAGGTGGACCGATGACTTGGTAACGGTTGCGGGAGTCCGATGGATGCGAGACGCACAGGACCGTTCATTGTGGCGACACTTGGGGGAGGCCTATGTCCAGCAGTGGACGTCTTTCAGCTGAAATGATGATGACTTCCCGTTGACCCAGAATCCTGAAATTTGGCATAAATCAAGGTCATATAACACAGGTATTTTTTTTTTTTTTTTTTAGGTGGGAAAATCATCTTATGACAAATCCCGCTCTTGGGCGGAGCAGAAAATAGTGTCAGACTTTTACTGACTAAAAACCCACTCCTGTTCCTTCTTTGCCTTCGTCCCAGGGCCCCGGGTTTCACTTTCACACTACCCGTGGCCCCAGTAGGCTTCGACCCTGTTGGGCCCCTACGATTTGCTGACATCTCCCTGAGGCGCGCGTGGAACAATACGCGCCGTCGACGACTTGGGCTCGGTCCGGACGGTTACCGGACGATCGGACGGCGAGCCACCCATTGCTCGCCGTCCGCAAGCCCTCGCCTACTGTGGCCGGAAATCGGGATCGGAATCCCGGCGGCGGTTGGGGCGTGAGGATCGTTGCCTCACGCGATCGGCCGCCTCCTTTGCTAGCATTACTGCTTCGCAGAAGGAGGCGACCGCCTGCCACTCCTCCTCGCTCCGGACCATGGCCTGTACCAAGGCCCGGCGCGAGAGATCGCCGCCGCCGATCGCCCCTACGAGGACACGGCGTTGCTCTGCCCAAGCGGGGCACACCTCCACCGTGTGCTCCACCGTGTCCTCCGGGCGGTCCGCACAGTGGCGACACCCGGGCGTCTCTTCCGCACGAATCCGGTGCAGGAACTTCCCGAACTTACCGTGTTCGGTGAGAACCTGCGTCATGCGGAAGGTGAGGACGCCGTGAGGTCTTTCCAACCACGCCTCAAAGAGGGGACTTACCGCCATAATTGTGGCGTGCCCAGCACTGGGTCGCGACAGTCGCTGTCGCCATTTCTCCATGAGAACCCGCCAGAGCTCTGTCCGCCATGCTGCGACTTGTCGCGGCAGCGGAGTTTCGCCCCGGCGTTGCATCTCCATGCGCAGATCGTGCATGTGAGCAAGGCCTGTTGCTACCAGATCCCATGGTGGCTGTCCAGCAAGGAGGCTCGCCGCTTCGCGGGAAATCGTCCGGTATCCTCGCACCATCCGTATGGCCATGACCCTCTGGCATGCGTTCAGCCGGGCCGCCGGCTACTTCCGCAGCGCCGGCGCCCATACCGGTGCGCCATAAAGGGCCATGGACCGAACGATTCCTGCGTAGAGCCTCCGGCAGGAGGCGTCTGGACCCCCCAGGTTGGGCAGGAGCCGCCCGAGGGCAGCCCCAGTCCGATTTAGTTTGGGAGCCAGACGTCGGAAGTGCTCCTCGAAATCCCATCGGCTGTCGAGAACGAGTCCCAGGTACTTCATCGTCGACCCGACGCCGATGTGGACTCCTCCTACCGTTAGTTGGGAACCCGGTGGTGGCGCGTTCCGAGGACCGTGAAAGCACATGGCCTCGGACTTGTGCAATGCCACCTCGAGTCCTAACTCCTGGATCCTGCCCACGACTGTCGCAACCCCGTGTGTTGCCAGTTCGACCGCCGCCTGGTACGACTCTCCCCGCGCCAGGACCAGCGTGTCGTCTGCGTAGCAGACCACGCTGACCCCGTCAGGGAGGTCGCCGCGCAGCCCCGTTGCTATGTGATGCACGTCAATAGCGTCAGTAATGTGGTGGAAAAATGTCGGGTGTACATGTATGCAGACGACATGTGCCTTATGTATTCCTCTAAGAATATACAGGAGGCCAGGGCTGTGCTGCAGGCAGACTTCGATAATATCACTCGGTGGGCGCATGACAATGGTATAATACTTAACCTAAATAAGACGAAAGTAATGCATATTCGCTCACCGCATAACTTGGTGGCAAAAAATGTCAAGAGTGAGGATATAGGTATCGTGGGTCACACATATGAGTGCATGCACGTTAAAAATGTCAATTGCGATTGTCAAAAGTTGGATTACGTGAGTAAATTTAGGTACCTGGGTCTGTGGGTGGACTCCAACATGAATTGGAAAACACAGGTTGATACAGTGTGTACAAAGCTTAGGGCAGTTAACACTGCCCTAAGCTTTGTACACACGCAAGTTTTTTATACTAAAGGCACCGTTGAGCAGGAAAACGCTGCGAGTAATTTATTTTGCCCTCGCCAAGTCACTGCTATCCTATGGATTAAACACATATGGCCGTACATTTAAAACCTATCTTAACAGTATAAAATCACTGCAAATTCGTTTTATGAAATATCTTGTCAACCCACACACAAAAATTGCTAGTAAAGAAAACTATGAAAAACTCTTTGTTACATGTAAGGTGCTTCCAGTACATGAAAAGGTCGAGTACTTGTTGGTCCTAGAACAGTACTATAATGAACAATTTAAAATACGGGTGCAAAATAAATATAACACTAGAAGCGTTAGAGAACGTAAACTCGTGCGACCACCAGTAAAAAATTACTATGGTAAAAGAACCAACAAGTATTTGATGCCTACAATTTTCAATGATTATGACTGGTTAAGAAACAATAACAAAATGTGTAAACGAACATTGAAAAATAAATTAAAGACGGTTCTCCTTCAGACAGTGGCCGAAAGATGTGAAAATACCCACTAACTTGTTAATGTATTCTTAAAATGTACTCGTAGATATAATTTAATTGCATTGCATTTGAACCAATTGTTACAAACAAGCGCTAATCCCGCCGACAAACTGTTACGCAGTTTGGTGGGTTTATAATATGAAAAACTTTGTTGGTCCAAATAAACGATTTATTATTATTATTATTAGCACGTAGTCGTATCCGATGTTCCACAAGGGCGGCCCTAGTACCGATCCCTGCGGAACACCGCACGACATCTCTCGGCGTTCCCACTCTCCCTGGTGACCAGGGTAGATGATGTACCTGTCCGACAGGTACGCCTCGACCACACGACAGAGGTAGTCGGGCGTCCGGTGATACCGGAGTGCCCTCCTAATGCTACTCCAAGGCAGGGAGTTGAAGGCGTTGGCGATGTCCAGAGACACCGCCACGACACACCTGCCCTGGGCCACCGCATCCCCCGTCGTGAGGGCTCGCACGCGCATGATGGTGTCCACCGTGGAGCGCCTCCTGCGAAAACCAAACTGGCCGTCCGCCAGATCCGGCCCCACCCGTGTTAGGTGCGCGACAAGGCGGTCTGCAATTACTCTTTCAAAGAGCTTGCCCACCTCGTCGAGCAGCACAATGGGCCGGTACGCGGACGGAGAGTCCGCAGGGCGCCCCGGCTTCGCGATGAGGACCAGTTTCCCAGTCTTCCAGCGAAGTGGGAACTGGCCCCTCTCCATGCACGCGCTGAAGAGCCCTCTTAGTCGAGGCCCGAGAGCCTCCATGGCCAGGATCCAGGCCTTCCCAGGCAAGCCATCGGGTCCTGGGGCGGTATTTTTGGCACTCAGCCTTCGTACCGCCACTCTCATCTCTACCTCGGTCACCTCTGGAGCGTTGTCGTCGTCGTCGCCATCGTGGTCCGCGTCGGACACCGCTGGTGGCGGAGCCATGGGCGGGGGAGAGTGTTCCCCTCGCGTGGGGAACAGAGTGCTCACCACACCCTCCACAAGCTGAGGCCGGAGACTCTGCGTTAGCGGGGGAGCCCAGGGGCGGAGCTTGTCCCGCACCACCTTGTAGGGGCGTCCCTATGGGTCCCCGTTCAGAGTCCCCAGCCACACGTTGCGGGCCTCGAGTTTGGCCCGCCTTACCTCCGCTCGGAGGGTGCGCTTTGCCTCTCTGTATCCCTCGTACAGCTCCGCCTCTCTGGCCTCCGCATCCGGTGGACGGATGCGGCGCCTGCGGTATTTGGCATACCGGCGTCGCGCGGTATTGCACGCGTTGCGCAGTGCCGCAATCTCCGGCGACCACCAGTATACCTGGCGCCGAGCACGTCCTGGATGGACTCGGGGCATTGCCGCGTCGCAGATTTGCGACACGGCCTCCCGGAACCACTCTGCCTCGACGTCGATGTCGACAGGCCTGTCCGGTGCTTGCACCCAGGCCTGTACCGTCGCGGCTTCCAGGAGGAGCTCCCGGTCCATCTGCCTCAGCGCCCACCGCGGACCACAAGGGTTCTGTCGGACCGGCGCGGTCGAGGTTTGGGCGGAGACGTCAAACCGGATGTACCGGTGGTCTGAGTACGTCTCCACCTCCTCCATAACACGCCAGTCGACGACACGCGGCGACAGAGCGGGGCTGGCGAACGAGATGTCCACCACTGAGTCACCCCGCATCCGCACACACGTGGGGACAGAACCCCGGTTTAGGACGACCAGGCCTGTCTCCAGAGCCCAGTCCTCCACCATCCGACCCCGCTGGTTCGTGAACCGGGAACCCCAAGCCAAGTTCTTGGCATTGAAGTCCCCGCACACGACCACGGGGAGGGAACCAAACCCAGCGACGACGGCTTTCAGCTCCATTAGGGAAATGTGAAGATCGCCGAGAGATCTGTTCGGGGACAGGTAGACGCCCACCACTGCAATGTCCCCGAACCGTTCTGCCACGCAACCCCGTCCCCTCGTGACAGCCTCGAGGGTTGGGGTACCGGCGGCGGCCGACGAAATTAGGGTCACCGAGCCGTCCAGGTCCCGCACCCAGTCTCCCCTGGGCAGGACATAGTACGGCTCGGAGACCACGGCGATATTGATCGACCACTGCGCCATGCTCTGGAGCAACAGATCCTGAGCGGGGGCGCAGTGGTTGATGTTCGCCTGGAGGAGACGCAATGGAGTCGTTATTGACAGTCCATTACAGTCTCCTCCCGAGCCCCCCGTGAGGGCCCTGCCGCGGCGGGTGTGGCGGCGATAGCGACGGCAGCCAAAGAGGCGGCTGCGGCGGTGAGGACATCAGCGGGGATGGGCCTCATGGCTTTGCCCTTGGTCTTGGCGGGGGGGTCGCAGGACCTGCCCCCAGCCCGGTGGTCAGCCGGTTTGCCTGCCGCCGCACATGCATAGCAGTGCGGCGGTGCACGGCATTCGACGGCCTTGTGACCGGCCTGACCGCACTGGTAGCAGCGGTCACTGCGGTCCACCTCCGCGGCGCAGTAGGCCCCCACGTGGTGCCCCACGTGGCAGCGGTAGCACCGCAGAGGTCTGGGCTCCAGCATCTTCACCTGGGCGGAAACCCAGCCCACCAAAAGCCTTCGGCCCTCGCCCGTGATGGCCTTGGCCGCCGACACGGGGCAGCTCACCGTAACGGCTCGCATGCCCGTGCTGTCAGCGCGTATGGTGCCCGCCCGCACTTGAGCGGAGGTGCACTTTCCCGCACTGAAGATGGCGGCCACCACCTCGTCCACCCTGACGGAGTCGTCCAGGCCCATGATGCGCATGTCTATGCACTTGGTGGGCCTGGACACTCGGACCTCCTCGACATCTAAGGACGCCCTGATCCTTTCAGCCAGGGCGTCCGCGGCAGAGACACTATCCGCACCAGGGACCTCCAGTATTCGGGCCCCGGTTGCGGTGCGCCTCATACGGAAGCCCCCAGAGGCTCCAAGCTCGCCAAGGTGGGGCAACACCGCCTGCTTCGCCTTTGCCATGACGGCGTCATACGTCACGCCCTTCTTTACCGCCTCTGGCTGTAGCGTGATGACTACAGCCTCGGAAGTCGGGGCGCGAAGTCTGGCCGCCATGGCCCGCTTCTTGCGCTCTTGCTGCCTCGCGCGCTTTTTGGCCGCCCTAGCCGCCTTGCCCGCACTCCTTTTGGCGCCAACCACCGTCCAATCGGCGCCAGCCGAGGGTTCTTCGGGCAGGGGAGGCGGCAGGCATGGCCTTGTTGCCGCCGCGGCAGGCAACGCCCTACCCTTCAGGGAAGGAGCAGGCTTCCCCTGCCGCTGCTGCTGCTTGGCCGCCGGGGTCGACCTCACAGGCTCCGATGCCACAGCCCCTTGCTCGACTTGCCCCGACGGGCCCGCCTTGGACGCAGCAGCCCTGGCTGCGGCGGCGGCGGCATATGACGCCGCCCTCTTCTGGCTGGAGGCCGCGAGCGGGGGGCGCAGGACGATGCCCTCCAGGACAGAGAACTGCCGCTGGACCCGCTCCTGGAACTGCTGCTGCTGCTCCTGCTGCTGCTGCCAGAAGGCAGCCAGCTCTTGCCGCAGCAGGGCCAGAACCTCGCTCTCCGGCTGGGGCAGGGGCTGGGACTGCCCCTGCTTGCGCCCCCCATTCGGCGCCATCTCGGGGCCAGTGCCTCGGAGACCGGCTAGGTCCGCTTCGAGCCGCTCAATCCTCTTGGAAAGGGATCTTTTGAGAGGCTCTAAGACGATCCCCAGTGCCTCTATAATTGAGGTCGTGGCCTGGGGGATCGACCTCTTCTTGGAGACGCCCTTCCTTTTTATGGCGACTCCATCTATGGCGGCTGTGACGATCCCCTTGAATTGGGCCAGCGCCTCTTCCATGCCTTCTGGCTCACTGCCAGAAGGTTCCGGCTCTGAGGGGCTGGCCTGGGCACTGCTTGCCCCGGGGTGGCGCCCCTCCCTGGCAATCTTCAAGGACCGCTGGGTCGCCTCCTCAGCGGTGGGCCTTCTCCCTTTTCCTTTTCGGCCCGCACCCCGTCCAGCAGTGGAAATTTTGCGGGCAGAAGCTCCACGCTCATCGTCAGAGGATGTCCTCCGACCGTCTCTGGATATGGGGCGTTTGAGGAACTGAATGCTCCTCTTCTTCCTGGAGGTGGCCTCATCCACCTCCATTCTCTCCGAGTTGAGCGAAGACGCGGCATCGGAGTCCGACGTCGCGTCTCCACTCACCTCCCTCAGGCCAAAACACCTGCCGGCTTCTGTAGTACCCACCGGCGCAGCGGACGTGCTGGGAACGGGTCCCAGGGACTCCACGCTACCGGTGGGTGAGCCACCCTGGCTCCTTGCGTCCACGAAGGACGGTAACAGGTCCCTAGGGAACCTGACGCGCTCTTTGCCCCCCCCAGAATACGAGGGGCAGCCCGAGCTCTGCTCGGGGAGGGATTCTCCTCCTGCGGTGCAGGCGGTACCCTCCTGGGGTAATATTTTTTTTTGAGTCGCGTCCATGTTATGCTGAACTCAGCTTTGCCTTTTTTGTGGGGTGGGGTCCCCAATAACCACGTTCGCCATCTTGGTCACGTCTGATAAGCAGACGCGTACCTGAGGCGAACCCACTCTCCCAAAACCACTGTCCAAAAACACCAACAGCTGTTGGTGCCGATGCTTCTGGACAGTGCAACTTCCGTGGCGGTCCGTCTGGACTCCGCCTGTGTGTTCCTCTTGGTCTGGTCCCTCACTTGAGGCCTTCCGGCATGAGTAGCTCTACCGGCATAGCCCTCAAGATCACAGAGACACGCAAGCCCCACCACGACGACAACGTGGGAACACAGTTGGTGGGGAACACAGGTATAGGAATAAAACTGAAAACAGTAAATTTTTGGTAACGTCACAAAAAAAAAACTATTTTTTTGCGATTCAGAAAAATGTTCGAGACTGCATTCGGGAATTGAACTATTTACATAGGTAAGCTTGTACGGATCCCACAGTGCGCGAGTCCGAGTCGCACTTACCCAGTTTTTTCAAGGTGGGAAATTATCTTATGACTTCTCCCGCTCTACGGCG
The DNA here is from genome assembly GCA_905147345.3 of Mythimna impura. Classification (NCBI taxonomy): domain Eukaryota; kingdom Metazoa; phylum Arthropoda; class Insecta; order Lepidoptera; family Noctuidae; genus Mythimna; species Mythimna impura. Next base: position 28,254,458 of record LR990349.1, on the reverse strand, counting down.
AATCGAAAGGGCGTATCAGACTTTGACTGGCTAAAACCACAACATAGGTATGTTCCTTCATTGGCCTTTGCATCCTAGAACCACGAGTACCCCTTTCAAAAGTCGACCCATGGCCCCAGTACTGGACATAAGCCATCGGTACATGGTGGACATCACACCCATACGTACAAAACATTTTGGGAACACATTCATTATGCGTACAGCTAAGGAGTGGAATTCCCTGCCGGAGTCTGTGTTTCCTGATAGCTACAACCTAGGGGTCTTTAAGTAAAGAGTGAATAAGTTACTTCTAGGCAAGCGTGCTCCATCGTCAGCCACATCATCGCTTACCATCAGGTGAGATAGTGGTCAAACGCGAGCCTATCAATAATAAAAAAAAATGAGTGTGTCTTTATTTGTTTCATTTTTAAGAAACAATGGCATACCATTTCTCGCTTGCAATGGCACTGTGACTTTACGCAATAAACTTAGATATTTTTACAAGTCTAATTATACCTTTAAAATCTTACTTTGAAATAACGTTTCAGTTACATTTTATAGAGCCATAAAGTTGTTATTTTAAGTCATTTCAAGTTTTTTATTATTTTATGGGAAATTTAGTTCAGCAAGGTTGAGATGACCTGGATTATTTACTAGATATGATAGGATAGTGTAGTAAATCTTAAATCTTTAAGATATTGTAACTAAAAGCATGTGGTTTGTTGATGAAATACGTAACCATTCAAAAGTAATTGGGAGAAACGATTCATCATGTCATTGTAATAGTATATTGTTATTTTTGATTTATTTGTTCAGTAATTATAAGTATAATATTGTGTAATACTTGCTGGCCGATCAACGTCTCTCCGTCGACGACGGCTGGTGCTGAAAATCAGCGCTGAGGCTCTATTTTATACGAGCCCCAGCATTTTTGCTGAGCACTGGCCGTTTTATGCGGATGTGACGCATAACCTACCATATAAATATATGTCGTTATTGTTATTTGTTTATTTTAAGGTGTGCGCCATATTTGACGTAAATAAATTGTTTTTCTTTCTTTTTCTTTCTTCTATCATTTCAGCAAAAAACGTGTGATGATTTTTGAGGATTTGGCGTCCGCTATCTCTCAGACTTATCACATAATCATAATAAAAATGTATGTAGGTTCCATTTTGAATAATGGAAACTTGTTTTTGAAAAAAAAAACAAGTTTCAAAGAAAAAAAAACAAGTTTTCAAAAATGGAAACTAGAGAAGTTACGAGGCCTCGAATCTCATACCCATAAATCGACACGGTGGAGCACACGGTGGAGGTGTGCCCCGCTTGGGCAGAGCAACGCCGTGTCCTCGTGGGGGTGATTGGCGGCGGCGATCTCTCGCGCAGAGCCTTGGTACCGGCCATGGTCCGGAGCGAGGAGGAGTGGCAGCGGTCGCCTCCTTCTGCGAAGCAGTAATGCTAGCAAAGGAGGTGGCCGATCGCGTGAGGCAACGGCAACGGTCCTCACGCCCAAACCACCGCCGGGATTCCGATCCTGATTTCCGGCCACCGTAGGTGCGGGCTTGCGGACGGCGAACAATGGGTAGCCCGCCATCCGACCGTCCGGTAACCGTCCGGACCAAGCCCTGACATCTCCCTGAGGCGCGCGTGGCGCGTATTGTTCCACGCGCGCCTCAGGGAGATGTCAGCAAATCATAGGGGCCCAGCAGGGTCGAAGCCTACTAGGGCAATGGATAGTGTGAAAGCGAAACCCGGGGCCTTGGGACGAAGGCAACGAAGGAACAGGAGTGGGTTTTTAGTCAGTAAAAGTCTTACACTATCTCTCGCTCCGCCCAAGAGCGGTATTTGTCATTAGATGATTTTCCAACCTCAAAAAAAAAAATCACTAACGAGATGCAATACTTAGACAATAAACCTAACTACAAACGCCTTTATTATATTATGCTAGCAACTAAAATATAATCACAACCATAACAGCTGCTAATGCACAAAGCTGTATGAAATAATTACTCAAAGGAAATGTTATTGTTTGCAATACAAAGATATTCGTGATTGCAATTCCTCATACAGTACAGGTAATAGTAATTATTGGGTTGTTGTTTAGTTTTATATAGTAGGTACTAGCTTCTGTCCCCGTCTTCGTCTGCGTCAAAGTTTCTCCATACAAACTTTGATCCCCCGTTTCATCCCCTTAAGGGATGAAGGCAGAAAAATCCATTTTTATGGTTCCGTATCTCCAAAGGAAAAAAACGGAACCCTTATAGGATCACTTTGTTGTCTGTCTGTCTGTGTCAAGACCCTTTATCTCAAGACCGCGTGGAAGTATCAAGTTAAATTTAAAACCATATAGGTACTCAAGTCTGCGATCCCTTGAAGCTGTGAAAAAATAAAACTCCTGAGTAAACGGAAAAAAAGATACGGCCGTTTATGTCGCTAAAAACGTGTATTTCGACACTCTCAAGGGAATTAAAATTCATAGGGTACTCCCGTTGACCTAGAATCCTGAAATTTGGCATGAACCAAGGTCTCATAGCACAAATAAAGGAAAAAAATCTGGAAACTGTAAATTTGTAGCAAAAAAAAAAACTTTTTATGCGATTCGGCAAAATCATCGTAACTCAATTCGGGAATTGAACTGTTTTCATATGTAACTTTGTACGGAATCCTCAGTGCACGAGTCCGATTCGCACTTGCCCGGTTTTTGTTCTTTGTAAACATCACATAAGGAACCACAAATTTCAGCGTTCTAGGTCCAAGGATTTGGGCTGGACGTTGATGAATCAGTAAGTGAGTAAGAACCTTGCCTTTTGTATATACAGAAAAATGCGAAACTTTATTGAAGTTATACTTCTTTTGGCGCGATAGAGAAAAATGATGAGAGTGAATTTTTACGATGAGCGCGCACACCGACACCTAAATTCTACATCGTGAAGTTAGTTCTAAGTGGCATGCATGAAAATTGATAACTATGTTCAAGTTGTATATTCTAGTATTTTTATATTTAGAACACGTGTTTCGTAAGAGTACAATTAAACAGTGTGAAAAAATAAATATTATTTTGGTGTTTTTATTAAATCAATTTCATATACGACGGTGATACTAATAATTTATTATTTAAATAAAATCTTTTTGATTAATTTTAATATTTATCGTTAATCACTACTGCATTTTAGTTATTTTTTTTTCCATACGCCAAAGAAGTATAGCTTCTAACGCGTGTACATAAGTACACAAACTCTTTTTTTTTATTTTTTTTTTTATTCTTGATAGGTTTGCGCTTCACCGCTATCTCACCTGCCCCCCTAGCCAAGTTGCAAACGATAAACGTGAACGCTTAATAATCTCCAATAGATTTTCAACTTTATACCTAAGAGCATAAAGTTGAAAATCTATTAAAGACTACTGAGCGTTAGCGACCGGAACGAACGAAAACACTATGTAATCTTCAATAGACTTTCAACTTTATGTTCAATAACATAAAGTTGAAAATCTATTTAAGACTACTGAGAGTTTACGTTTATCGTTTGTGACTTGGCTAGGAGGGCTGATGCAAAGCGACGATAAGGTACATATTAATTAACAATGTTTGCAATCCTTTACATAATGAATCGAAAAAAAAATGCATTATTTTTATTAGACTATTATTATTCGTTCAGTCCATCCAAAGGTTGTCTGGTAGAAATTGCCCTGTACAATAAAACCGCCTATTGTACACTTATTTATATAAATGTTTGTCCTGTATTATGTTAAGGTGAAAAAAAAGTTATATAATAATAATTATTATTATTATTTTATTTTAGTGAATTTAAATTCATACTTTATATATGTTCCTTATTATCGGCCTACCCCATGAAACCTCGAAAATATAAAAACCTAATTCTTTATTTATGGCTTATACAAGGCATGGTTCGCCACAGAAACATACGATTAGCATCAGACCAACAAAACGAAAAATTACTACTATACAGTTCCCAGCGCCTGCAAAAAAATAACAGGCAAACGTGCGGGATTACAAGATCGCTTGTATTTTTTACCAAGGCGCTTAGAGTAAAGGTTTGTTTATACATGTCATAATCTGCTTAGTAATTATTGGTTGTAATTATTAGAATAATTACCATCGTTTGATGGCATCAACGTGATATTAGCAAAATAATGTAATTATTGTCTCTTCTATAAAAGCAAAATGATAAGTTACTACTATACAGGTACTAGCGCCAGCAATAAAATAACAGGCAAACGTGTGGGATTACAAGATTGCTTGTACTTTTCACTGAGGCGCTTAGAGTAAAGGTTTGTTTATACATGTCATAGTATGTTTAGTAATTATTATTTATTGGTTGTAATTATTAGAATAATTGCCATCGTTTGATGGTCTTGGTATATTTGGGACCAACGTGATATTAGCAAAATAATGTAATTATTGTCTTTTCTATAAAAGTAAAATGATAATTTACTATTATACAGGTACTAGCGCCAGCAATAAAATAACAGGCAAACGTGCGGGATTGCAAGATTGCTTGTACTTTTCTCTGAGGCGCTTAGAGTAAAGGTTTGTTTATACATGTCATAGTATGTTTAGTAATTATTATTTATTGGTTGTAATTATTAGAATAATTACCATCGTTCGATGGTCTTGGTATATTTGGGACCAACGTGATATTAGTAAAATAATGTAATTATTGTCTCTTCTATAAAAGCAAAATGATAAGAGTTTAAGTTAAATACATTGTTTAGATCTTATCAAACGAAATCACAATGTTATTATTTCACATAGTGCTACATGGGAAACTTGCACGGTTCCAATTGGTCGTTTCCTATTTAGAAAAACTGGAAAGAAACTCCAGCGTTATTTTTTATTTAAATGATTGATTTTACAATATTTCCTTATTACAACATTAATAAGCATGAGAGGACAATGAAGACCAATCGACATTGTACCCAAAGCACAATAAATTGATAATAATAAAAAAGTGAATTGAAATAGAAAGCAATCCATGAATCCGTAGAGTCTACAGTGTTCTAACATTTACATTAAGCATAAAAAAGAGGTTATTAGATATAAAATAAACTTATCAATAAATGAGATGCTTACAAAAATTATTACGATCAAACCTCATCATCATCATCATCATTTCAGCCGAAAGACGTCCACTGTTGGACAAAAGGCTGCCCAAGTATATTATGTGCAGTGTATTTACTACAATAATAATTTCGTTAACAAGGTCATGCACATAACTAGTACGGTTATAATTTGTGCAATGAATATTTTGAAGCGATTACAATCCATTATAAATTGTCTGCATGATTAGTCAATGCTAAAATTGTAGTTAATTTTATCAACATTGGTCGTTGGTTTTGTTACCATACTGAGAGGATAATAGTGGCAAAATAATATCACCTTCACGTTTAAGTCCATACGTGGATGGATGGTCATTTCATCTGATCTTTTTTTTTCAGCTGATCATCATTTTAGCCTGAGTTTGTCGCCACAACAACCGGTCCTGTGCGTTTCGCATCCATCGCACTCCCGCGACCCTGACCAGGTCATCGGTCCACCTTGTGGGAGGCCTTCCAACGCTGTGTGTTCCGGTGCGCGCTTGCCACTCTAAAATCGTTCGTCCCCATCGACCATCCGTTCTACGAGCAATGTGCCCTGCCCACTGCCACTTAAGTTTGGCGATTCTTCGAGCTATGTCGGTAACCTTGGTTCTTCTGCGGACATCTTTATTCCTGATGCGATCACGCAAGGAAACTGATGAAACCTATTTCTTGCTTGCTTTTTGTGGTATTCAATAGGTTTTATCTCATCGTAAGTGATTTTATCACGGTGGTAAGTCCCCTCTTTGAGGAGTGGCTGGAGCGGAAACACGGCGTCCTCACCTTCCGCATGATGCAAGTCCTCACCGGACATGGCAAGTTCGGGAGGTTCCTGCATCGGATTCAGGCGGAAGAAACGCCCGGGTGTCACCATTGTGTGGACCGCCCGGAAGACACGGTGGAGCATACGGAGAAGGTGTGCTCCACTTGGGTGGAGCACTGCCTTGTCCTCGTGGAGGCAATCGGCGGCGGCGAACTTTCACGTGGGGCCCCGGTTCGGGCTATGGTCCGAAGCGAGGAGGAGTGGCAGGCGGTCGCCTCCTTCTGCGAAGCAGTAATGCTAGCGAAGGAAGAGGCTGCACGCGTGACGGAACGAAGGTCCTCACTCCCCAGCCGCCGACCCCAATTACCAGCCACGGTAGACGTGGGCTTGCGGACGTCGAGCAATGGGTAGTTCACCGTCCGGCCGTTCGGTGATTAACCGGACCGAGCCCAGTCGTCAACAGCGCGTAGTGATCCACCTGCTCCTCAGGGAGCAAACCGTAGGGGCTCAGCAGGGCCGATGCCCGCTAGCTAGGACCGCGGAGATTTCTGAAAGGGAAACCCGTAGTTCTAGAATGCAAAGGGTAATTAAAGGTGTGGTTTTAGTCAGTAAAAGTCTGACGCGCCGTCCCGCTCCACCCAGAGCGCGAGAAGTCATGATGATTTCCCACCTTAAAAAAAAAGTGATTGTGTTTTTGAAATTCTTTTGATGTAATGAAGGTGTAATGTACCATAACTTAAATGGTTTTTTTAAGCACCTTATTGTTTTCCTATCTAATTGACATACCTTTTAATTTGTTTGTCATTATTAACAACATGTAGTTCAAAACTACAGTCGTACTTAACCAGTGACCTATAACTGATGCCAAACCAAGAATTAAGCAGAAATAAACATTTTTCTCTATGAAAATCTTGGTATCGTACACAAGCCCTTGCAAAGTCCATATTAAAATTGTATGCCATTTCTAATGACACTGTAATCCTATTTTTCCGCACACGACCTTTCTTGATTAAGGTCCAGAAATACGCGATCATCGTATTTGAAATTATAGTACTTTACCACCCGTATAGCACTTACAATGCCTCCGCGACCTGCAGCTTGTCTGTCTTTACTCACAACCGATTTTACAGACTTATTTATATCGTTAGACATCGACTTCGTTAGACGATTTCTGATAAAAAAGCACTAATGTATTATATGGAAATTATGTCATTCTGTATCTCACCATCGAATTTGCCAGACTTTAATAGATTAGTCATAACTTAAAAAAATACAGTTACCAGAAGGGTGGGGTAGTCTCTGGAACGAAGTCCTGGATAAAGCACAATACGTCGCTGACCGAACGTAGTTTTAATAATTAATAAATAGCATAGCATAGTCGGCCTTGTAATGTTCCCACTGCTGGGACTCAGGCCTCCTCTCTAGGAGAGGGAACGGGCCGTAATCCACCACGTGGGTCCAGTGCGGGTTGGTGGATGTCACATGTCTTCGAATTTTTGGTTCTAGGACATGCCGGTTTCCTCACGATGTTTTCCTTCATCGTTTGGAGAGCAGTGGTGATGAAATAAATTAGACAAAGTAATGCGCCTGCCTGGGTTTGAACTCGTAACCTACAACTCGTAAGTCGGGGCCGTTACCACTGGACCACCACTGCTCAAATCAAATTAATAATAAATAAATAGAATGTTATTATTATGTATTAGTTTATTATTTTTAAGATTGTTATTTGTGTATAGTATATAAGGGCCTTAGTAGCCTGAAAAGAGTTATTTTTATTATTAAAGCATATTCTAATCTTCTTCTTACTATGGTAAAGCATAATTCGCAGTGAAGAGCTAAGCTCAGGAAGTGCATAGAACGATGATATTAAACACTTGACAATCGTAGCTTCACAGGTTCCAAATTGGTATGTGTTGTAGTGTTGGCATTTGGCACTCGCAGTGACAGTTAACAAGAGAATGCACTTTAATTGGGAACACACTTACGACTGTAACCAAATAACAAGACAAACATTTTCAACAGTAAATAGACTGTAGAAATTATTATATCAATGGCACGTAACAGGTCATTCAATAACGAACTTGACTAGATTATAGTCGTCGACATCATTCACCAAAAGACGTCCACTGTTGGGAATAGGCCTGTCCCGCCCTGCGTTCAAAAATAACCAGAGTAGAGTCGCTACTCCAATCGTTCAAAAATGCTTCGAGTTGCAACCCAGGGTCGTTCTTTTATAACTCGAGTAGCTACCCTAGAGTTAACCCAACTAACTCTAACTCCGAGCAGGGTGGGTTGGTGTAAGCGGCCATAAATGACACTTACTTGACATTGACAGTTGAACTCGCGTTCGCGTTCAAAAATGCGAGCGTAGAGTTACCCTGATGACGTCATTAGAGTTAACTCTAACCTCATTTTAGAACGCAGGACCGAGTGTTGCCACAACGACCGATCCTATGCGTCTCGCATTCATCGAATTTCCGCGACCCTCGTCAGATCGTCTTTTAGATTATAGTAATCAAACATACTCTTAAAATTTAAAGAAATAATTGAATAACAATAATTCAGTTAACTAACATTCCTTACAGGAATATGCGATATAGCATTAGCATAATCATCCTTTTAATGTTCCCAGTGTTGGGACTCAAGCCTCCTCTCTAGGAGAGGGAATGGGCCGTCATCCACCACGAGGGCCCAGTGCGGGTTGGTGAATTGGGACATGCCGGTTTCCTCACGATGTTTTCCTTCATCGTTTTGAGAGCAGTGGTGATGAAAGAAATTACACAAAGTAATGCGTCCGGCTGGGTTTAAAACCGCGACCTACAACTCGTAAGTCGGGGCCGTTACAACTCCGCCACCACCACTCTAGAATATTAGATACTTTCCTCTAATTGGTCATAAAACTTCTACATATACTTAAAATTAAATTCTTCTGTCATAGTTTTGAATATTTCATCAAAAGTAATCCACATAGTCACCCTTCCCACATTCAAAATAACAAAATATTTACAGAAATGTAACACTTTACAAAGTACACTTTTAGCAAAACATTTTGAGTTAATGTAGTGTTTAAAGTTAGTGTTCAATAATGTAAATGTTCTGCTATGTATGTACCTACACATAACTTTTGAACAAAGTGTTTTCATCAATCATCAGACTCTAAGGAAGTGCCACGGACTGGTGTAGAAACGCTAAAGGAAAGAGCAAGGTGCAAAAAGGAAGTTCTTAGTTTTAACATTGAGTAATAGCGCCATGGGTTGTGCGAAAGTGAACCCCCGGCCCTGAAACGAAGGCAAAATAGGAACAGAAGTGAGTTTTAATCAGTAAAATTCATTGGTGGCAGTATCATAAATTTATGATACTACTATCAATGAGTAAATACATTGATGGCATTGCAGAAAAGAGGTTGGCACAGGAGTGTTGTGAATTAGCCGGGGATCATGGATGGCGTATCAGCTCCCACGATCCCCGGTCCAAGTGTGGGAGGGAACACCGAGGTGGTTCTTAGTCAGTAAGAGTCTGACAGACCCCTTCGCCTGCCCCAGGCGAAGGACATCCATGAGGACTTTCCACCCCAGCAACAAAAAAAAAAAAGGAGTGTTGTGAATGAGCTTACGGAAAGTCTTACAAATACAAACATAAAAAACTTTTTACAAAAAAAAAAAAATACAACCAAAATAACTTTAATTTCGGAAGTCGGTGTTTCTATAATAGTTTGTTCTCTTCGTTATTTAACACCGACTTCCAAAATGAAATTTATTTTGCACTTTTCAGTGTTTTTATTTTTATTGAAATCGGTTGTACTTTTTTTCTGTAAAAAGATTTTTATTTTACACTTTCTACTTATGGTACCACCACTAAAAAGGACAACTCAGCCAAACTTAAATACATTATAGCCAGAGTGCATCTCATGACAATTCTAATAATCTCAAACACGGTTAGATTTCATTAATTTATTACAGAGTTCCGGTACCTACCTACCGGCTTCATCATCAGATCAGTTCGATATATTTCCCCTCTTCTTTCAGTCAGTCATTGACTTCACGTATAAACAAAGCCATTTTACCTACTTGTTACGATAGTTCTGCTGTGATCCTATGAGGAGTTCCGTTCCATATCTTCGAAGTTCATCATCAAATCATAACAATATTTCTATGGGACTAACTTGGAAGCATAACCTTTCAATAAAAAAATACACAATTGACCGAGAAATCGGTGAACATACATAAAAAAAACATTCAGCCGAACATATAGAACCTCCTTCTTTTTGGAGTCGTTTAATATCCAGCTTTTCTTTGAACCAAAAATTCGAAAACATATATGACATCCACCAACCCGCACAGGGCCAGCGTGTATGATTACGCCCTATTCTCCCTCACAGAGAAGAGGCCTAAGTACTACTACTAAGACTAGAAAAGAAACAAATATTATAAGAGAAATCACCAATCCGACATTATTAGCAACGAAAAACATGTTAATAACTAAGTAAAAAAGATTATTTTTACATCAAAGGCACAGGATGGCCATTAAAAGTTCTGTAAAATCCGAATATAAGACTAATTAAGAAACTTCGAACGGAAACCCAGTAAATAAATTAGGGAACATTAAGCTTGTAATTAATATTTTTTTGTTCTTTCCATCCCTATTTATTGGTGTAAGCGATTATTTCACTTAGGGGTCCTAAGTTTGTTAATTTTATTTATGGTAGCTATCGATTGGAAAAGTTTTTCATGTTAATCTTCATGGTGCGCGTATCGATGGAAAGGAGGTTTCGGTACTTCTTATAATCAAAAGTAGCCTAATCAGGTCAATGTTTTTTTTAATACATTCTACAGACTTTTTATTTTGAGGTGGGTTCATAAAATAACTCCTCACGTTTTGGGTGGAGTGACAGGGACTATCAGACTTTTACTAGACTTATGGCTCTAGCGGCTTGGTACAAAACCTTTTTTTTTTAGGTGGGAAAACATCTAATGACAACTCCCGCCCTTAGGTGGGGCGGGAGGGCGTGTCAGACTTTTACAGACTAAAACCCACTCCTGTTCCTTCTTTGCCTGCGTTCCAGGTCCCCGGGTTTAGCTTTCATACTACCCGTGGCCCCAGTAGGCTTCGACCCTGCTTGGCCCCTACGATTTGCTGACATCTCCCTTAGGCGCGCGTGGAACAATACGCTCCGTCGACGACTTGGACTCGGTCCGGACGGTTACCGGACGGTCGGACAGTGAGCTACCCATTGCTCGCTGTCCGCAAGCACGCGCCTACGGTGTAATCGGGATCGGAATCCCGGCGGCTGGGGCGAGAGAACCGTTGCCTCGCGCGCTCGGCCTCCTCCTTTGCTAACATTACTGTTTCGCAGAAGGAGGCGAACGCCTGCCACTCCTCCTAGCTCTGAACCATGGCCTGTACCAAGGTCCGGCGCGAGAGATCGCCGCCGCGCCCTTTCGTGTCAGACTTTTACTGACTAAAACTCACTCCTGTTTCTTCTTTGCCTTCGTTCCAGGGCCCCGGGGTTCTCTTTCGCATCACCCATGGCTCCAGTAGGCCCCAACGGTTTTGCTTATATATCTCCTTGAGGAGCGCGTGGAACAATACGCGCCAGCGGCTTGGAACACCTACGAGTTTGTTCACTTGTGTAGAGTTAAATTCTCAAGTAAAATGGGATTTTTTTATAACGTAGGTACCTATGAACTGGAAGTCTTTGTATAATAATAATCTTTATTATTGATTCGAAGACATGTGACATCCACCAACCCGCACTGGGCCCGCGTGGTGGATTACGGCCCATTCCCTCTTCTAGAGAGGAGGCCTGAGTCCCAGCAGTGGGAACATTAAAAGGCTGATTATGCTTTCGCTTATAATCTTCATTAAATCTTTTGCACTATAATAGCCACAAGTAAATCATAAATAAATGTGCTAGTAGTACCCAACAAATAACTTTGTGTCCAACTAAATTATCAATATTTCAGGACTTATGGCAAATTAATTTTAAAGATAGAATTATTTATACAATTAGTAACTTTCCTGAGCTAGGTTTATAAAACCTGTTAATGTTGTAATTGTTTTTAAGTGTTACAGCCACTACAACTTGTTTTTTTTTACATAATATAAACTAGTGCTTGACTGCGATCCCACTTGATGGTAAAAAGTGATGCAATTGTCGATAGTGAGGCGCGCTAGTTTATTAGGAGCCTATTCACTCTAGTCTTGAAGACACCTAAACCATAATCGGATGGGAAAATCGTAGCAGACAAATTGTTCCAGTCCTTCGATATTCGCGGTACAGACGACGAAGATCGAACAACGACGACGATGACGATGACTACCGAACAACGTTGTCCTCGTGAATATTGCCACGCTGAATGGCAATGCTGATTCGTTGACCGATGAAAAGCCCAGCCTTAATAACAATAATAAATAATATACAACTTTTATAAATAATCACAATAATAAATAATAATTAATTAAATAATTTACAACTTTTACGTGCAAAAAAAAAGTCATTGTAAATTATTCCAGGGGTACGTACTCAATGTCCTAGTCCAAGATATGGTCTAACATTGTACAAAACTAACTTAAACTAACCTAACCCATTGAATTTCACTTGTCTGTATTTTTCTTTCGTTGTATTTTTACTAGGGACACTAGTGACAGCGGCTAAACGCGATTATGCGAGTCAAACGTTAAAACGCGATTAGTTTTATTGGTGAATTCCGCCCTAGTGCCCATGTAGGCCTATGTGAAATAAAAATAGGTAGTTATTTTGTTTTTTTTTTAATTCAATAGGTTAACCAAAATTTCACAACAATAGTATCTATTTACTAGGAAGTGGTGTACCTACTCAAGATGCACCTGCTAAAGCTACTTACCCAAAACACTAATTAAAATACCTTTATATTTTTCAAAAGTAACCATATATTATTATTTTCAGTTCCTGCCATCTATTGAGAACAAGCTACATTTAGTACCTGGCCTCACCTTGCTGTAACTCGCTGTCTTTGAACACGAATAAGCACCAAAGAACTGCGTAAACAAGTTCTGTGAACCAGTTTCCTAGAAATTTGTCTAGATGGCAGTAATATCGCGTAACTTTCACGCTCTGTAGCAGATTTTACCCGTCCGTGACTGTCGTGTTATTCGTTTGTAAAAAACGTACTAGGTGGCGTTACTTGTTAACTAAAAAATCGAGTTATTAATTTTATTTATAAAAAAAGTCCTCTGTGATTCTGCATTTTACAGATGAAGTAAACAACAACAACAACTACTTACAACAAAATTTAGTCTTAAATACAGTGGCGGATGAGCCATGTAGCAAGAGTAGCAAAAATGCTACAGGCCCCCGCGCATTTGGGGGTCCCGCGCGTTCAGGGATCTCGCACTTTTGAGTGCTGTATTAATTAGTAGATATCGTTTAAAGAAAGGTAAATAAGAAAAATAACTTCTTTTTGCATAATTTTTTTTTATTTTATATCTATCTTAATAAGAAAAGGTCTACACAGGGGCCCCTTGGACACATTAAAGGCTCGGCCCTGGCTTAATCCGGCACTGCTTACACAGTCGCCAATTACTGGTCAACCAGTATTCACAAAATAGTGATATATCACAATATTACATTTTGATACAAGTGGAGAAAGTTTGTCATTGCGACTAAGATGGAATTCGCCCGAGCCGCAGGTGAGGGTGTTATGGAGCCGAGTGCTGCAGTGACAAAAGAGGTTGCAAATCCTGGGCAAAATATTGTTAGACAGAGTTGCCTGCTTTTCCCGCTAACGCCATGTAGGTAACTATAGACATTCTAATTTTTTCACTTCATTTGCATTTAATAGTACAGGAATTATGATCACGGTAGCCAATTTCAACAGAGATAAAGTTAGCAATGTGCAACAATTTTTATTTTTTATTTAGGAAAATTATCACAGTAGCCAAGTATGTTGGATGCCGGAGGGCACGGTGGATCACACAGTAGAGGTGTGCTCCGCTTGGGCAGAGCACCACCGTGCTCTCATGAGGCCGATCGGCGGCAACGATCTCTCGCACCGGGCCTTGGTACAGGCCATGGTCCGAAGCGAGGAGGAGTGGCAGGTGGTCGCCTACTTCTGCGAAGCAGTAATGCTAGCAAAGGAGGAGGCCATACATGCACGCGCAAGGGCGCGGCCCTCACGCCCCGCCACCGGGATCCCGATCCCGATTTCCAGCCACGGTAGGCGCGGGCTTGCGGACGGCGAGCATCCGATCGTCCGGTAACCGTCCGGACCGAGCCCAAGTCGTCGACGGTGCGTAATGATGCACGCGCGCCAATATCAGCAAACTGTAGGGGCCCAACAGGGTCGAAGCCTACTGGGGCCAAGGGTCTGCTTCTAAAAGGAAGACTCAGCCTTGGTATGGAAGGCAACGAAGGAACAGGAGTGTTTTTAGTCAGTAAGTCCAAGAGCGGGGGGATGATTTTCACACCGAAAGAAAAAAAAAAAGTATGTTGATCGTATTTAGTGCACAATCGTGTTCTCAAACACAAGTCCGCTCTCTGTTTCTTTACTCTCCAATGGGATGGTAATTCGACACGACTGGGGAGAGATCGTGTGCAGGACCCAACGATGGGACGCTAATCCGACACGACTGGGGAGAGATCGTGTGCAGGACCCAACGATGGGACGTTAATCCGACACAACTGGGGAGAGATCGTGTGCAGGACCCAACGATGGGACGCTAATCCGACACGACTGGGGAGAGATCGTGTGCAGGACCCAACGATGGGACGCTAATCCGACACGACTGGGGAGAGATCGTGTGCAGGACCCACCGGCTTTACATACTTTTTATTGCATGTGGGTATCACACTATCAAGCTCGGGAAAGCTACAGAAAGTGCCCCAGTCACTGTGCCCCTAGGACGCAAAGGGAAACTGAAGAAATACATGTTGATTTTTAGAAGTTAGTTGTTAGTACTTTTACTTATTAAGTAAAAGTCTGACATTCCCTCTCACTCCACCCAGAGCGAGAGAAATTTTGGTGACCTACCTGAAAAAAAATGTTCCAAACGGTTTCTTAATCATGATATTATGAAAATAGTGAGATTCCATCTATATTTAATTTATGTTATAGAAACATTTACTTTTATGTTCAGTACTTTAATATCTTGAGTAAGGTATAGCTTGGAATAGTGTAAAATCTTTAAATATTTATATTTACAGGAGAGAACGCAGGACAAGGCTACCGCGGACGGTGTGGCATTGCGACATACCGCAGACAAGGGCTTTTATTATGTAACTAAAGGCTAGAAAATTAAAGCTCTCAAAGAAGATTTTTTTCCGCAGTAGAAAATGAAAAGAACAAACAATATATTTTTAATGAAAAGGTATAAGAAAAATCTTTGTTGTATTTGGCTATAATAATATAAAAAGATTCACCAGTTCTCAATATAATTAACATGTGTTTAACAAATCTCTGAACGCTAAGATCAGAAAGTTGACTTCGTGAAAAAGTATTGTGCAGTTTAATTTCGTTAGAGATACATAATATGAAATATTTAAAAAAAATATATAACCATGATGAACACCATATTCAAATACATTGTAACGCTAATAAACTGTCTATATATATATATATTTTTTTTTTGGTGAGAAAATCATCCAATGACATCCCCGCTCACTTTGTGTCAGACTTTTACTGACTAAAAACCCACTCCCGTTCCTTCGTTGCCTTTCATACCAGGTCCGAGTCTTCCTTTCAGAAGCAGACCCTTGGCCCAGTAGGCTTCGACCCTGCTGGGCCCCTACGGTTTGTTGCCACCGTCCGACCGTCCGGTAACCGTCCGCACCGAGCCCAAGTTGTCGACGGCGCGTATTCCACCTGCGAATCAAGGAGATGTCAGCAACCGTAGGGGCCCAACAGGTTCGAAGCCTACTGGGGCCATGGGTTATGCGAAAGAGATCCCCGTGGCTCTGGAACAATGGCAAAGAAGGAACAGGAGTGGGTTTTTAGTCAGTAAAAGTCTGACACGCCCTCGCGCTCTGCCCAAGAGCGGGGGATGTCATTAGGTGATTTTTCTACCCAAAAAAAACCAGTCCCGACTTTCAGATGGCTGTTAGAAATAATTTAAATTCTCAGCTTATTTCTACTACAATATGCATTTATTATAGAGTCAAACCTTCCTCGTGAATTACTCTGTCTATTGGTGAAAATTACACGAAAATCCGTTCGGTATTTTTTGAGTTTATCGCGTTAACACAGACAGATTGACGCGGTGGGGGGCTTAGTTTTATTATAATGAGATCAACACTTGCTAGAGATAACATCATGCTAATGAACAAACAATTTTACTCCATTTGTAAATTTGTTTCAATTATGATATGAAACACACATTTCCCTATCAATAAATGACTTTGTTTGTAATTTGAACGTATTTTTTCTGACTATATATTTTTCTCCTTCGTTCACCATTTGCAGTAGATAATTTAGTGGCTAATTACCACCCAAAGCGTCTGTCACCAATTGCATCTTTTTTTATCGAAAGTAACAACAAACAATATAATTACGCTATAATTAGAAACATTATTTGTTTGGTTTTAGCCTTGTGGATCAGATTCAGTTTATTTTTCATGTAAATCTATATAACCACTAAGCCTTCGATTAACAATTCGAAGAGCAACGGGCTAGTTGATTCTGCAAAGTTTTGGGGAGGCCTATATATAAGTCGCCTAGTGTCCAGCATTATCCTTTGGTTGGTAAAATAATGACGGTGATGATTTAGCATAGAATGTGAGTAAGTAAATTAAATATTATTAATTTCTAAGGATTATACCATTTTTATTGAAATGATCAACTACATTATAAGCCCGCAGGTAAACACTACATGGGAGACGATATCCAGGAAGCATTATAAAAAGGTCAACGCATTATAATATACTTATATTATATTTTTAAATAAATATTTGATTACCAAACAACACAGGATGAAAATGGTTTAATAATGCAAGTGTAGGTTGCCTCCAATTTCCGACGCAGTGGGACAGTACCATTTCTTATTCATCGAGGCTCCGTAGGGTTCCATAATTCGCAGGTTAATTTCCGGCCACCGTAGGCGTGGACTTGCGGACGACGAACAATAAGTAGTTCGCCATCCAGCCGTCCGGTAAGGATGAATAAGCCTCAAAGAGATGCCAGCAAATCTGAAGGGCCCCAGTAGGGCCGAAGCCTATTGGGGCCATGGGGTTTTCGAGGTTGGTTTCCGAAAGAGAAACCCGTGATCCTGGAGTGCAAGGGCAAAGAGGTAACATAGATGTGATTTTAGTCAGTAAAAGTCTGACACGCTCTCTCGTTCAGTCATTGGATGATTTCCTACCTTAAAAAAAAACCAAATTCAAATTCAAATTCAAATTCAAAAGTATTTATTTCCAATAAACCATTTACAGGCACTTTTGAAATGTCAAGAAGTCAGTCAGTCAGAAAAAATGATGCTAATTGCAAATTCCAAAGCGTAGATCTCTATGGAGAAGAATGTGCAAGAAACTCCATGGGCACTCTTCAATCATGTTTTGCAATTACAAATATCTCTGTTACATGTTTCTTGTCGCTATCATGTGAGAACAATGTCAATAATGTAAAAATAAAAACTAAATATAGATATTAAAATAGCAACTGGCAGCTAAGAGATGACGAGTCTCAACTGACAGCGCCCGTTCACGGAGCTGACGCGAATATTAGCACCACTCAGCTCAACCATTTTGAAGGGAACCGAATGATCCAACACACGCGCCACCATCAGTGAGACATTTGAGTGATCATGACAAACTCTCAACTGCCATGCTTATTTATGTCAAACATAGGCAACCAGTAGGCACAAAACGTTTTTGAAAACACATTCATTGTGCATACAGAGTGGAATTCCCTGATAGATTCTGTGTTTTCTGATAACTACAACTTCGAAATCTTTAAGTCAAGAGTGAATATATTACTTCTAGGCATGCGCTCTCCATCGTCGAGTACATCGTCGCTTTCCATTGGGTGAGCTAGTGGCCAAGAGTGAACCTATCAACAATATAAAAAACTGAGCAAGTGCGAGTCGGACTCGCGCCCTGATGGTTCCGTACAAAGTAAATATATCAATTCCCGAATGGAGTCTCGAAGATTTTTCCGAATCGCAAAAAAAGTTTTTTTTTTTTGTGACGTAGCAACAAATTTACTGTTTTCTGATTTATTCCTATACCTCTGCTATAAGACCCTGCTTCATGCCAAATTTCAGGAATCTAGGTCAACGGGAAGTACTCTATGAATTTTGATTCCCTTGAGAGTGTCGAAATATACGTTTTTTACGACATAAACGGCCGTATATTTTTCGTTTGTTAACTTAGAAGTTTGATTTTTTCACAACTTCAAGGGACCGCAGACTTGAGTATATGGTTTTAATTTCAACTCGATACCTCCACGCGTTCGCGAGATAATGGATCTTGACAGACAGACAGACGGACAACAAAGTGATCCTATAAGGGTTCCGTTTTTCGCATAAATAATCGGAAATTTGCATGCCAATAACTTTATAAGGCTCGTGCACCGTCACTTAATCAAATATTCAAGGTCAAGCTTTTACTACAATAGGGGGAAGGTAAGGCAAATTGGTAAGTAGCACCCTTACTCGGTTTTTACACCTTAATGGTCCATAATTGCGACCTCCATTAGAACTTCCTTGTACAGAACCTTGCACTACATTTACTTCCCAAGGGGGTTTTTGTTGCTACGGTTCTATTGTTCGAAAGAGTTATAGTGGCCTTGGAACGCCAAGGACAACTGAAGGACACAGGTGGGTTTAAGTCAGTAAAAATATGACGTGCCCTCTCGCTACAGCCAGAGTCATTAAATAATCATCATTTCAGCCGAAAGACGTTCACTGTTGGACATAGGCCTCCCCCAAGTATCGCCACATTGACCGATCCTGTGCGTCTTGCATCCATCGGATTCCCGCGACCCTCACCAGGTCATCGGTCCACCTTGTGGGAGGCCTTCTAACGCTGCGTCTTCCGGTACGTGTTCGCCATTCCAGAACCTTTCGTCCCCATCGACCATCAGGGGCCCAAGTCTGCTATTTTTATAAATTCGTCATTCCAACGCGATCCCATTGTCATTTTGTTAAAAGTTCGTAATCGGCAAATTCATAATGATCGATCATTGATCGGTCAGTGGTCTCATAATAGAGTTGTGGTAAAATGACAATATCAAGCTTATTAAAAGCAATGACTGCACAATGACGTTCTAATGGTAAGTCACTGATCAAAGGAACTGTCAAAATTTTAGCAGATTACCGCATACGTCAGACATTCATTTGTCATTAAGTACGAGATTACCATTCTATGACATTTCTTTCAATGGAGTGTCAGTGGTTGACCATTGGAAAGTAATAATGACGCCATTAAATTAGTAGATTACCAAAATGAACAATTATAAAATCAATGATAGACCATTCTGACACTATTGTAATAGCAGACTTGAGGCCCTGTTCTGCGAGCAATGTGCCGTGCCCACTGCCACTTAAGTTTGGCGATTCTTTGGGCTATATCTGTAACCTTGGTTCTCCTGCGGATATCTTCATTTCTGATGTGATTACGCAAGGAAACTCCGAGCATAGCCCTTTCCATTGCCCTTTGAGTGACTTTAAGCCATCTGATGAGGCCCACTGTAAGCGAACACATTTCGGAGCCGTATGTCATCACTGGCAATACGCACTGGTCATAGACTTTCGTCTTGAGACACTGTGGTATATTGGACGAGAAGACACTGCCCAGCCGAGTTGGATTCCACGATTGTCCTCTTTCTCAAAGTTAGATCTACCCAACTGGACGTCTGTCCCAGGTAAACGTAGTCGTTCACAACGTCGAGTGTAGACTCTCTGATCTTGATAGGAGTGGGTGTTACATGGATGTTTACCAGCCAGAGTGAAAGAAGTTATTTGACGACTTCGATTTTAAAAGAAAGGTTCACCAGCCACAATTTTTTATATCACAGCAACTTCTGGAAGCAAAAATCAATAATGGTACCTACCTAATGACTAGAAAATTGTCAAGGCAATGACGATTGACGAGTCCCTTTAGTAGAGCTGCTTGGGGTTTTAACCTTGGATTATAGTTACTGTGGATGAAATTTAAAGAAAAATGTATGGTGTGTGTAGCTAATATAAAAAAGTAGGTAAACTTTTCTATATTAGCAAATTGTGATCTTAATTAAAAATAATAATAATGATGATTACAATAGTTCAAGTAGTGTCTCAGGAATTAAATTTAGATTAAAGTAAAAAAAAAAAAACATTTTATTGTTAGATAACCCATTTATCGAAACGCCTATAATATTTATAACATCACGCTACTGACAATAGGAGTTCTAGTTCTCTAGTTCTGAGTAGTAACACTAGTAACCCAAGAAATGGGTGAAACCACGGGATTTTTTTAGTTATTTCAACATTTACATGTTTGTCGCGACCAGAGGACTGACTCGTTCTTTGCCCAAAGAATTAGAATTGCCATTCAACGTGGCAATGCTGCCAGCCTTTTGGGCACATTTCCAGATGGCAGTGATGTGGTGGAGTACTTCGACGCCTGAGTGTATTTTGTGTATTTGTATTATATGTACCTACATGTTATTATTATTTATTATATTCTTTATTGTACACTACATAAACAAAAATACAGGACAAACATAATTAAAAATAAGTGTACAATGGGCGGTCTTATCGCAAAGGGCAATTTCTTACAGACAACCTTTGGATGGACTGAAAGAAAGGAGATAGATACACACACTTATATAGATACACATAGATAGGTACATAGAAAGGTTTAGTATAATAGTATTAATTATAGTTAATATTGAAGTCCCCACTATGACTATACAAATAAATTTTCCCATAACAAAAAAAAAACTTTACTTTTAATTTTTGTCAAAATCTTATATTTTTTCGACTTGAGATAGCTGAATGATAGATAGGTAAAGTTGAAGAAATTATTTCCGCTGTTTGGCGGGAAAGTTTACGAAATGTTATTTGTTCAACCCCCCTGTAGGTAGGTAAACAAAAACTTAATTTCTTTTACTTACGTTGTCCAGCTTAACATTTAAAAGGTTATGGAAGTCTCTTCCGCCTAGCATTCGTGATTTGAAATTTATTACACTATCTAAAACTCAAGGAAAAGAGCGTTATCTTACCTTTTTAGTGTGATAATTATATATCGACGCTGGAAAGCGATTTTGTCGTATCTCGAAAAATGGGATTTTCTTTTTATTGCATTTTTGAATTAAGAAAAAAATACTGCGTCGGATGGTCTGATCAACGTTTTCCTAGGACGTTTTTTTTTTATGATACGACGTTGACTTTTTCTTAACTTTTTTAACAAAACATGCTTCAAAATGCTGTAAATACCATATAATCAACTATTTTGAAATGGTAAATAGATACAACAAAAATGTTATATATTTTTTTTCCCATGTCAAGATACACGGTCCTCCTTTACATACTACGAAAGACTTACAGCATTATGTATATGTCACAAAATAATACTTTATTGAGATACAGCAATTTCGCCGACTCAGTACTTTATTCCAGCTTGAGATACTACAATTCTATCGCTCGGGTTTTGAATGAGCTTTAGACTTACTACGTTTCATTACATTTCATTCTACACATTTTATAATAAATATTATCCATAAATCATTTATAATAGCGTTGAAATTTGCGAAAAATTCTAATTACGCTAAAGAAGCATACCCCACCCCCGTGTCTTCCCTTCGATACGCCGTTTCCCGATTGTATCGCAGTTGATGTGCGAGCGCACAATCTAGAACACGAATATGTAGTCTGCGAAATTCGGGTGTGTTTTACGTGTTCAACTAAAGTGAATCCTAGGTAAGTCATGTTATTTAGCCATTTTATTTACTTTATCTATCTATACTTATAATATAATAAAGCTCAGTAGTTTTTTTTGTTGGTTTGTTTGTTTAAACGCGCTAATCTCTGGGACTACCAGTCCGATTGGAATAATTCTTTTTGTATAAATGATAGCCAGATTCGTGAGAAATAGTATATAACATCACGCTCCGATCGACGAGAGTGGATCTGGCTCCGGGCAAATTTTAGCAGCATTGAACTTGACCAGATTGACATCGACCCAACCGTATACTGCCTTCTTTTTCTTCTTAGCGTATCGATGGCAAAACTAGTTAAATTCCTTGCCTGGCCCAGAATTCGGCCAAGGCAATGCCGTCCGTTGATACTGCCTTTAAGGACAAGTTCAAGCGTTCAACCATAGCCTCTCGGAAAGATTGGATTTGTGAACCACTAGCGCGCACATCGGACACGTATCTCTCAGCAACAGTGCTATTGTCAGCATACTCAAAGGTACCGGGTTTAAGTAAGTCGTTTATGTGCAGCAAGAACAGTGTTGCCGAGAGTACCGACCTCTGAGGGACCCTGGCATTAATATCCATTTGACCGGACGAGCAGCCATCAACAACCACTCGGATGGATCGCCCCCTCAAGAAGTCTGCGATCCAGTCACACAGACCAGTGGGCAAATCAAATGAAGGAAGCTTAGCAAGAAGGCTATCGTGCCAGACCCTGTCGAAGGCCTTCGAGATATGGATGGCCTCGCTCCAGATGTGAATGGCATACGCTAGAAGATCCCCAGTTGACCGATTTCGGCGAAAGTCGTATTGACGATCACTGAGGATGTCGTTAGCTTCCAGGTATGCCAGGAGCTTATTATTGATCACTCGATCCATATTCCTATATAGAATGGACGTTACCAAGATAGGTCTGTAATTAGCAGGGTCAGCCCAACTACCCTTCTTTGGACACGGGTTGTACGTTAGCTTGCTTCCAAGCCATCAGTACTTTTCCAGCCTCAAACGAAAGACGAAATAGGCGTGTCAAGATCGGAGATAGTTCAGGCGCACAAGTTTTTAAAACAATTGCCGGTATCCCATCGGGACCGCTGGCTTTGTTCACGTCAAGGTTACGTAGCACCCTACGGACGTCCTTCTGATGGATGCGTATGTCTGCCGCGCGTTATCAGAATCAAGATGTGAAGACTCCGCAAAAAGAGAGGCAAATAAATTAGCCTTCTCCTCAGCGGTGTGGGCCAGCGACCCATCGGGTTTCAGCAGTGGTGGTAGTGAGGGTCGGCTGAAATTCGATTCAACCGATTTAGCCAAGGACCAAAACGCTTTACTACCTGCTGGGTATAAAGCAGGTTTGTTCCCAATTCGGCTAATGTGGTTAAACCGAGATCTCCGCATCACCTTTTTGCAGGATGTGGCAGCCCTATTATAGGCTCTCCTCTTTTGACTCACGCCATTAGCCCTGCGCATAGGAGCGTCGACCCAAGTATGGTATGCCGCGTGTTTTAGAGCTTCATCGCGATTACATTCAGCACCAAACCAAGGTCGAACTTTGTCAGGGAATGTAATATTCTATCCCCCGCCGCAACACATCCGACACTGCGTCCACGTACAACGAAGGATCAGCAGAAGAGAACTAAGTAGGCTGCCAAGGATAACATGCGAAAAAAGATCGCATACCATCTCAATCTGCTGACTTGTATCGTCAAACCCGCCGGAATAGACGGATACAGATTTCACCAGACAATGGTCGGCACTACCAATTGATGAAGATACCGACACTGAGTACCGGTCCGGATCTGTAGTCAGCAGAAGGTCCAAGCAATTGGCCATGTATGAGTCAACATCCGGCACTCTTGTAGCCCCCTGAACCATCTGGGTGAGATTCGCGTCTCTCGCCCAGCTTGGACTGTGCACTGGTATGGGAAGAGTCACTCCTGATGGTGGGCATTAAAATCCCGTAGTATCACCAATTGGGCAGAAGGGTACCGCTGCTGAGCCACATCCGCCGCCTCACCAATATGCTGTGTGAGCCTGGTAGTCTTTTGATCACCGCTGTACGAACAGTAGACACAAGCTTAGACAATTTGATCTATGTCAGTGTCCACCACAGCCCAAGCGTAGAGTACCTGGAGTCCTCAAGATTGCGGAGACGCCGATAGCAGATTTCGTCCCGGACGTACATACATACACCCGCGCGTGCATACATACACCCGCGCGTGCCTCGGATCCCGCTACCCTCCGCGACTAGTCTCCCGGTACCTCCACATCAGTGTAAGCCTGGTCGGTCTGCCTGCAATGGAACCACTACTTCGACCCAACTCCTCTAAATTGGCTACACTGAGCATCGTACCGGAACACGGCTAGGCCGGTACGTCTTTATCTATCGTTAATCGTTATCTAAAATTTTAAAGCTACTTTGTTGTGCCTTATGTTACAACTACCAAGATACAGCAATATTGATGCTTCAAATTGAAATACCAATTGCTGTAACTAATATAAAACTCATGTTAAACTTACTTTAGAATCCTATCTTTAATGCCATCTGATAAATATCATTATAAGAAATACCTGTTCCAAAAATTACCTCTCGGATTCAACTAGTTTACGAGTTATGAATTTTTTAAACAGTTTTTTGGTTCTGGTGTAAAGTTCAACTTTTCGAGATACTACAAGATTGCTTTCTTGCGTCGATATGTATATATATATTTATTTATCTCAGCACCCTAAGGTCCTGGACCTTTGGAAGGCGTACGAGGAGCCGAAACCAACTCGCAGAGGCCCTTTTAGACGCCTTTAAAGGAAAGTGGTACGAACCGGTGATTATCCCTGTACGCACTATGCTAGTGCATCCAAGGACAACCCCCGGTTGGTGGAAAACTATTGCGACATATGGAAAACTAAGATATATAAGGCTATGGTTTTTGGAGTCTTAAGTGGACTGGTTACCAGGAAATATGTTAAGACTATGGCCCCTGCCTAAACAATGTCTTTAATATCCATCGACAAAAGGCAGGGGGTGACTTGCACACTCAATAAATGGGCCCCCATAAACGGTCGCTAGCACGAAGTGACGTAGCAACAAGAGGGCAACATATCCTGAGGTGCTTAAGGAGTGGAGAGGTATACCACGGCTATCAGGACAATCCCGGAAGTACGGTCAAGATCCCTACCAGCACCTTACTGGATTATACATCCTTCTCCCGAGCACGTTTGCTCTTTTGAATCTCCACTCAAGCCAGCCAATAAAGGCAAGAGAGAGGTGGGAGCTCTGTTCCTCATCAGTGTTCACTACGGCCGGCCAATAAAGGCAAGCCGGAGATGAAGAACAAGAATTTTCCCGGGAGATCGGGTCCGTGAGGTCACTAATGCCCAACAGTTCGCCACAAAACTGCCCTGCGGATATATTATTATATTATTATTATGTATTTATTTTTAGTATAAGGTGTATATAGCTATATAAGTATTTATTAATATTTAAATTACATGTGTTATTTTTTTACGTTAATTACTTATTACTTACGGTTACTTCTAGGCAAGCGTGCCCCATCGTCGGCCACATTATCGCTTACCATCAGGTGAGATAGTGGTCAAACGCTAGCCTATCAATAATAAAATAAAAATATGATTTCACAAACTCTTCATATTTCTACACACTATTATACATTTCTTCTAATCTCTCCTTTCGCAGGTCTGCTGGAAGAAATAACTTTTTGAAATAAAATAAAATAATTGGTCAAAGGTACTGCTTGTACCTTTGACCAATTTTAAAATGGTGTATCTTCTTCTGTGTATATGTGTGTACCTATATAAATTATAAAATAAATAAATAAAATAATTTGGTTGGCTTTTACTACCTTCGGAAGCCTGCATCGATCCACATAAAACTGCGCCAATGAAGTTTAGTGGCGTGCATGAACAATTTGCAATATTGCATCTCTTGCAGAATCGAGTTCGTAATTTTGCCAATGTTTCCAGTCTGGAGGGGTGCCAACATCTGTTCTCTGGCAGGTATCTAATGACACTAATACTAGGTATAGAGGTGAAAGTTTTGTATACCAGGGAGGCTGTTCACAGCCTAAAAAACTTTAAAACTTACTTTTAAACTTTAATATTAGTGTCATGCGGACGGCGAGTAATGGGTGGCTCGCCGTCCGACCGTCCGGTAACCGTCCGGACCGAGCCCAAGTCGTCGACGGCGCATATTGTTTCACGCGCGCCTCAGTGAGATGTCAGCAAATCGTAGGGGCCCAGCAGGGTCGAAGCCTACTTAGGCCATGAGTAGTTTGATAACGAAACCCGGGGCCCTGGAACGAAGGCACCCGGGTTTCGTTATCAAACTACTCATTGCCCTGGAACGAAGGCAACGAAGGAACAGGAGTGGGTTTTTAGTCAGTAAAAGTCTGACACTATCTCGCGCTCCGCCCAAGAGCGGGATTTGTCATTAGATGATTTTCCCAACTAAAAAAAAAAGCCTAAAAAACTTACCGATAACTCAACGTCTCACTACTAATACCACTAATTGCGGGACTCATTGTTGTTATAAATTGCAGGTATTTTTATAATTTAATTCATAAACATTCACAACTATTAAATTAATGATTAACTAAATTAATTATTTTCTAACACAATCTTGGCATATATTATGTTTTTTTGTAGTAAAAATATAGGCACATAAAACATAGCATATCGACCTCTATTATTTTAAATTTTTTGAAAAAAAAAAATAGAGCATAAACATTTTCTTTTCTTAGTAGATAGATTGTATTCGAATTTAGAGTAATAAAATCTTTTTAATGAATAGAATATCCTAGAACTCCATATCCATCATGGTTCTTACTACTGACATAGGCCTCCCCCAAGCGTCGCCACAACGAACGGTCCTGTGCGTCTCGCATCCATCGGACTCCCGCAACCGTTACCAAGTCATCGGTCCACCTTGTAGGAGGCCTTCCAACGCTACGTCTTCCGGTACGTGGTCGCCATTCCAGAACCTTTCGGCCCCAACGGCCATCTGACATCCCCGAACTAAATTGTACTCTTAATTATTATTGGTGACAGCAAAAATAAACAGAGATTTTATTGATGTCACACTCGTTACTAACAGGGACGTTTAGTAATGAGCTTTTATGTTAGAACTAAGTGCTGCCGGCGGCCTCACCTGCGTACAAATAGAAAATTGTCCCATTGGTACATTTTTTTTTCTATGGGAAAACCATCTGATGACATCCCTCGATCTTAGGCGGAGCGGGAGGATGTGTCAGACTTTTACTGACTAAAAACCCACTCCTGTTCCGTCATTGCTTTTCATACCAGGGCCGAGACTTCCTTTCAGAAGCAGACTTGGCCCCAGTAGGCTTCGACCCTGCTGGGTCCCTACGGTTTACTGTTATCTCCTTGAGGCGCGCGTGGAACAGTACGCGCCGTCGATGACTTGAGCTCGGTCGGGACAGTTATCCATTGCTCGCCGTCCGCAAGCCCGCGCCTGCTGTGTCCCATTGGTACATACTATCGAGATTGAAAGTATCCTAAATATATGCTATTCCAAGATATGGTCTACCCGTGTAGATACTTGTGCCATCGAAATTCGTTCAGCCGTTCGTTTGTGAAGGAATAGTTAGTTTGTAGAGAGTTGCTAACCTGTCGGTTTTCTATCGTTTACATTTCGGGGAGTGTGCACTAGAATTGCACAATCTAATTCCGCCAAGTCCGTTCCATCATCGGACCACTAGACGTACGGCGTTGCGCCACCAGTACATGGTAGATATCCCACCCATACGCACAAAGCGTTTTGAGAACACATTTATTGTGCGTACAGCCAAGGAGTGGAATTCCTTGCCGGAGTCTGTGTTTCCTGATACCTTCAACTTAGGGGTCTTTAAATGAAGAGTGAATAGGCTACTTCTAGGCAAGCGTGCTCCATCGTCGACCACATCATCGCTTACCATCAGGTGAGAGGTGGTCAAACGCGAGCCTATCATTAATAAAATAAATAAATAATATTCTTTAGAAATTTCTTTTTTGTATTCTAGAGTAACGGATAGAAGAAAAAAACGTTTCATGCTGACCCCAAATAACACGGGACAAGTGCAGGAAGATGATGTTGGTGAAATCAAACTTAATATTTAAAAAAAAAAATCCTCAAATATTCAACACAAAAGCATAACATTCTCAAATGTTCTCATTGACTGGCCTGTTGGTCTAGTGGTTAGTGGCCCTGACTGCTATGCCGGAGGTCGTGTGTTCGATTCTTACCCAGGACAAATGTTTGTGTGATGAACACAATTATTTGTTCTGTGTCTGGGTGTACTTTATCTATAATATGTATGTATTTAGAAATATTTAAGTATGTTTATCACTCGTCTAGTACTCATAACACAAGCTCTGCTTAGCTTGGGACTAGACGGCGTTGTGTGATAGTAGTGTGAAAAAAGAAATGTTATTATCATTTTTCAATGAAAGAACATAGATCAGCCTTGCTATTCTGAAAAGTTTATTTGCGAAATCACTTCTGAATCCGCAGTGAAATCATGGTGAAATTAAAGTTTCGTATTCTGAAATGGAGTGAATTCGACACTGGCGCCACCGAGTGATGATCAAAGTGAGAGGAACTAAAACGGTTGAGTATTTTGACATTTATCTACAAATTTGTCTATAGGATTTGGTATTCGGAAATACAATTCGCTGAGTGTGACATTCGAGATGATTTGTGAAATGAGTTTCGAAATGATTTACCATTTACAGAATAGCACGGCAGATACGGTAGAAAAATTTTTTTGGTACAAAAGGTGATATATTGGTTCTTATGAAACGGTCAATTTTATTTCTTTCTACCATTGAAAGTAAATAGGTAATATGTACGAGTTGCGATACTAAAAGGGTAAAGGTATTCTTATATTTGTTGCAAATTGCGGATCGGTTCCGGATAAAAAGATCAATGAAATATAAAAGGAATGTCAGTTCTCTTTTCTGTCAAGTTTTGGAATGGCCAACTTTTGTTTGAAGAATCCAGTAATCTCGAATAACATGTATCTTTAGGCACAAGCACACACAAGGAGCTTTTCTAATCAAAACAAATCAAAACCTTTTTGTTTTTCCATAACTTTCACACAACGCCATCTAGTACTAAACTAAGCAGAGCTTGTGTTATGAATACAAGACAACTGATAAACAAACTTATATATCTCAAAATTCTAATATTAAATCAGGATTACAAAAAAAATATAATCTGACGATTTTCATTGGGCGATGTAGCTAAAACCATCGATAAGTGTAACGTTGTATAGTAATTTTCAAGGTTCCTAACCAAATTATCTTAGCAAACTGCGGTAAAAAAGTTGCACTAATCGACAAAACATTAACAGGAACTTTACAACCTAACTTTATGATTCGCCCATATTTTGCCTATGCCACGCTCAAATTGTCAGATTATTGAAATACACACTTTTCTGCATGTACTTAACTTACCTCGTCTTAATCTGACGCGCTCGAGTTTCGCGCAAAAACCCCATCTGGTCACCCCTACTATTTAGGTTAACATCAAATAACTCATCCCTATCTGGGTGGAGAGCAGTGGTGGCCGAGTGGGTTACGGCCTCGACTTACGTGTTTTAGGTCGCGGATTCAAACCCAGCCAGGCGCATAACTTTGTGTAACTGAGCCCGCGTGGTAGATTACGGCCCACTTCCTCTATTTCTAGAGAGAAGGCCTGAGTCCCAGCAGTGGGAACATTAAAAGGCTGATTATACTATTATGCTATCTGGATAGAGTGAGAGGGTCGAGTGTCCGCCTTTTACTGATTAAAACCTACCCGTGTTCCTTCAGTTGCCCTTTGCGTCCCAGGACCGTAGGTAGTAATTCTTTCAAACAATCTCGCAACCCACGCCTGCACTCTTATGTCCTTATTCTTTCCAATTTTATCCTCAAAATTTACAAAAATGTAAATTTCTTATTCGTCTTGCATCTATTGGATTCCCGCAACTCTCACCAGGTCAACGGTCCACCTTGTGGGAGGCCTATCAAAGCTGCGTCTTCCGATACGCGGTCGAGGCCTATGTCCAACAGTGGACGACTTTTAGTTGAAATGATGATGATGTAATACAAAGTAAATTAATAATTATGTCAATCTTATTTTTTTTAAAGTGTCAAATTCTACAAACTTATAATAAAATTTAAAAAAAAAACAAAAGAAAAAATAAGATAACAAAGTGCAGGTCAATCCCAAGCCTTGTTGTCCTCAAAATACTTTTTTAAATGCTATTCGAACTTCGGCTGCAGGCTGCGGATGCAGGCTGCACATCTGGCGGCTACATGAAACCGGCTGCAGCTGAACAGTCGTTTTCTATGTAGTAGTATGGATTTTTCTGAAAACCATTCGGAACGCGGCTGCTATTCGGAGCCGATAGCGGTCATAATATTGGATTGAATCGTAGACTTGCGACTGGCAGTACGTGCAGCCAGCCTCGGAATCACTCCCGGCTGCGGATGCAGGCAACGACTGCATATCATAGGCGTGCTACCTGCATTCGCAGCCTACAGCTGAGGTTCGAATGACACCTTTAGAGCATAAAAAGCCTCCTGGCAAACTTAGGTAGGTAGTACGCCTCATCCCTATTAATGTCACCAGATTGCCGGACTATTCCTGTATATTTCGCACAACCGTAACAATAATTGACGCACCCTATCTTAGCCACAACATGTTGGGTAGGACTAAAGTTAGCTGCACGCGCGAGTAACCGAGACAATTGTATCACGGAACAATTGCATCTGGATAACGCAATTAGGCGCACAAGTGAGCTAACGCTATTAGTGCGCTCTGAGGATATGCTTATCCAGATAAGGCGGTGGTTGCATTGCGTGATGTTACTTATAAAGACCTGAAAGAATTAAACTTACATATTTTTACTCTCCTAATTGAGGAAACCGACATGTCCTAGAACCAAAAATTCGACAACCCGCACTGGGCCCGCGTGGTGGATTACGGCCCATTCCCTCTCCTAGAGAGGAGGCCTGAGTCCCAGCAGTGAGAACATTATAAGGCCGACTATGCTATGCTATGTCTACTCTCTTAATAGCAAAAAGTATCCAAAACCATTTCATGATAAATCTATACTTACAATATTATAAAGCTTAAGACTTTTTTGGTTTGTTTGAACTCGTTAATCTTAAGAAAAACTAGTTCAAATTTAAAAAAATCTTTCAGTGTTGAATAGCTCATTTAATGAAAAAGGCTATAAGCTACCTAACATTACGCTACGGCCCACGGGAGCGGAGCAGTAACCAAAGACGTGGGTAAAACCGCGATGGACAGCTGTTAAAATATTAATGCGTTGATATTAATAATTTAGGGTAGAAAAAAAATATTCTTAATAAATTTTCCTAACAATATCTAAATACTAAATAAAATTAATTATATTATACTTCATACAAAGATTATACACTACCTAATATAATTAAACAATGTTTTAATTACAATATAAAGATATTAATATTTTTTTTTGGAATGGAGATTCAGCTACTTTAGTTTAACTCATGACTGTCTTACAAAAGAAGAAGAAGAAAGAAAGAAAAAACGTTTATTCGTACCTCACATATACAGTAGAATTACAAAAAAAGTATGAAAAGAATAACTTAAAATCTGTGCAAGGCGAAAAAGGCGCCTAACTCAGTATATGCTGTGATATTTAAAACGATAAATAACGCAGCACTGGTATTCTGTTAGGGCCCGCGGTGATGCCACGGTCAAACTCACGGAGGTTAAATAAAACTATGTAGGAATCGCAACAAAATAACAAATGCATAACATTGGTAAAAAGCGTGAAATTATGTTAATACGTGTAAAAATGTAAAAATGACAGACGCCTGAAAAATGATAGACAGACGCCTGACTGACTGAAAATCTTTTGTCAAAACCATAGACAAACGGACGGACGCGAGCGCACGGTTCACAGATATTAGAGTGTATAATCTTAATTATAAGAACATTAAACACATCCAAGCAAACCGGATTTCTTTAATATTTTTTGTTTTAATTTGTTTTGTGTTAGTTTAAATTTAGATAACGCTTTTAAAACTTATTTTCTACAGTTTTTGGTTTATCGTAAAGATCTCTTTGATTATGAATTCAAAAAAGCATCTTATTAATATACACGTGCATCGCTGCTAAAAATCAGGTTTAAGAAGTGTTCACTTTCTAACATCTATAATGTTTTAATCGTAGTTTATGAAACTGTAACATAACAGAAATTATCAAAACATGAATGTTTTATCAAAAATACTTGAAGGTATTAAACAATATTCAAGAAAATTTACCCGTTTACTTGTACTGTCGATGTTAAAAAAACAATCGCCGAGCAAGTACATATTACAAATAACATCTGGAACATCAAAGACCAAATGCCCTAACGGCCTTTACCTAAAGAAGAAAGCTCATACCCCCTACCATATTGTGTCACAAGTAAATTAATACCTACCAAAAATAATGTTTTATTTATATGTACAATGTACTGATTTTTTACCGTTTTTTTAACCACATTAAAAATATCGTAAAAATGATAATAAATGATTAACAATAACTGCTTCCAAAAAAAAAACAAGTCATTTCAGAAATCTTTACGTTCCGGTTATTTTCGTAGTCTGACCAAAGAGTATGTAAAGCTAACGTTTTTAATCTGACAATGATCATAAATAAATGGTTCGTTTAGTTAATTTTATCTGCTATCTAAGTAAATAAGATCATATAGTAGAAAATAATTAAACTGCTAAAAATAAATTCTGTTAAATTATTTTATTTTAGCTCACCATTACTTGCGTACCTATATTAGAAATTGAAAACTTGACACTGTCAATTTGGTTATGACATTTTGGTATTTTGTTGTTATACTGATATTTACTATACTCTTTGTTTATATCGTTTGATGTTTTTGTACTGCATTTGAGTAGTTCTGACAGTTTTATTGAATAATAATTAATTCAATACGTCTATAATAACTATTGACAGTGTTGAGATAGTGACTCATAGTGTTGCAAGTGGGAGGCCTGGCGCACTCCTTACTGTAGGCTTGAATTTATACCTACGTCATGGGGCCTCTTTTATAGGGCTAGTTCAGTTGAGTGTCACACGCGTGTTCGAACTGCCGCATGCCGCTTGACGCGCGCTAACAAAAAATATTTTCGCATTTTAGAGGTTTTATTATAAATATGGGCACGCAAAAAGCCAAAAGATGAGAGATATTTACTGCATGGCATATGGGTGCATGAATAACAACAAAAATGTGGACTTTTCATTCTTTACTCTTCCAAAGGATCCCGAAACCTACATAATTATTATGTAGGTATAACAGGTAGGTTATTGTTGCAGTTTATAGGTCCGAGGACGATTCGTGTTCCTTTTCGTATCATCATTTTTCACTTTTTTTTTTCGGTGGGAAAAAAAAAACCCACTCCTGTTCCTTCGTTGCCTTTCGTACCAGGGCCGAGTCTTCCTTTCAGAATCAGACCCTTGGCCCCAGTAGGCTATCATTTTTCACTATTAGATTCGTAATTTTTTGCTGGCGCGGCGGTCGGCGGTAATGTTTTTTAAATAATGGTGTTCACAATATTACTAATCGTGAACTAACTACCATCTTTTAAAAATTACCTACGAACGCATAGCTGAAACATAAAATAGGTAATTTTGTGGCCGAAATCAACAAAGTTATATTACAATATCCAAGTACCTACCTAGGTACCACTTGACTTTACTTTTGTTCCATTTGTTTAGACAATAGATACCTAACTAACTAAATGTAAACAATCATAACATGTTTCTCTATAAATACATTTTAAAGTACTTATGGAAATTACTACTTTGGTACATGTAAATAAATTTTATCTACTTACCATGTAATTTAAAAAAAACTCTGAATTTATTTTATGGTTTAGAACGTAGTGTACCTACTACTAAATTACTAATTTTGCATTTTACGAAAATATATTTTGTAGATAATATAGGTACATACGAGTACTCGTACCTACTTTAAAAGGCATTTCTTATCAAGAATGTTTACTTTAGTAAAGTACCTACCTAAACAAATGAACTCACGACCGTTTTTGGTGGAAAATCATTTCTTCTCCCGCTCTAAGGCGAAGCGAGACGGCGTGTCAAACTTTTACTGACTAAAACCACACCTATGTTCTTCTAGTTGTCCTTCTAGTTGTCTAAGACCAGGGGCTTAGCCCCTGTTGGTCCCAATGGACTAATGACTTAATGTCTCACAACAACTCACAACCCTACAACAGAAGCGGCTTGTTCAAAGGTTCATAACGGGCATAATAAAAGAAACTCTCGCGGCGCGGACTTACGGTGCATTTTGATTTGTTACGAGCGCCACTGGATCTGGTAGGCTAATAAAATCAAGGTCGTGTCCGTGCCGTGCAATGTATTATGAACATTAGCGCTGTTGTTATTAGGTTTAAATTCGTATGTTTGCTATCACGCAGTGCAATTTCTGTACTTGTACTATTTCTTATTCTGTGCAAGTGGCAAGGTTTGTAAAGTGGGCGCGCGCGGCGCACGTTCGGGGCGCGCAATTCGCGCGCATGCATTTCTATTTGCTTTCTGCGGGTGCGAGGAGAAGCGCGCGGGCAACTCGCGCGCGGTTTGGCACCATTCGCGCATGGCGAAACTGGCGCGCGAAGGGTACGATGATGGCATGGGAACGGCACGTTAACTTGAAATGCACGCACGCAGCTCGCTAGCGGCGTATTCGCCAGATGTGAACACACCCAAAGAGTTATACATAGAATATAATACCCAAAGAATAAACACGTGAATAGATGGAGAGGGAGGCTAAAGAAAAGTCGGATAGATTGTGTGAAGAAAACGGAGTCAGTGAAAGCGTGACGGTTGACAGGATACAATGGAAGAAAAAAAGGTTTTGGGCCTACTTCAAGTAACATGGGCCAAGGGCAGGAAGATGACGATGATTTGATACTAATGTACCTACCGTAACAGTAAATGTTTTATCTGATTGACAATTACAAATTCTTTATTTGTGTTACCTTGTGTTCACGCGAGAAAGTGGCAGTGAAGCCGAATTGACGTCATTAACTAAAGGAGACAATTTTTTTTGGGCCCACTATTAAAAGGTTACGTTTATTAATCATATTACACATGGAAAAAGCGATCATCTTATTATAATTAACAGACCAAAAATTATATAGAAATCTAACCGGAATAATGAAATAATAGTATAAAAGTGTTACGGCAAAAAATGCTTGTTTAGGAGCGTTTTCAGGTTTATTTTAACGTGAAAAAAAATATGTTACTATAGTGCGCAGCGGTAATGACATCGGCTTTAAATGCGTTTCAAGAGATAATAATTAATTGGTACAGCGAACTTGTTTTTAATGCAATTAACGGTTAACACAAATATCAAGTAACGTACTTTAAAAATCACTGTGGAACGAAACGTAATTAATAGCCCGTTGCAGATGCTCTGTGGTCCAGTTTCAATCAGTTTGACACTGACAGACAACATTATTATTGTTTCCGATTACTAGATAGTTGCATGTTTCTTCTGTTCTTTTCGTATTTTTGTTCGAAAGATTTTATGAAAATGGCATCTGTAGATACATGCATAATCCACAAAGCCGTTGTATCAATTGTGCAGCACGATTTCAACGGAATGTTGAATACTGCTCAGCAAGAGCAGCTGGATACTGTTGTAATTGTTTAGTGGGCAGACGCACTGTTGGCTGCTGTGCATATGTGATGTGTATAGTGTGGTTTTTATCTTGGGCGCGGCATCAAGGTGAGGTTGAGCCACCTGCATCTTTTTTAGTTGAAATACTGCTTTTAAGAGATGACTTTGAAAATGATGATGATGAACAGTAATAAATACTTGTGATGTACTTATAATGTGTTTTTTTTTCTCCTTACACAACCAGCATAAAACACATCACCTTATTATTTTAGATCTACAGTCAATGGCCGGCAAAAGCCGCGCTATTTCGAAATGAATACATCTACGCATTTTCATGAATAAGTCTATCAAATTGTGTAAATCACATCAAAGTCTGTCACGTAGTACAGACGTGACTTTGTTTTATACTGTATATTATTGAACAGTGCACTATTTTAACTTAAATACCAAGGAGACCTATCCACTCATTAGACAATCGCTCTTGTGAGATTTTAGGTTATTATGAGAGTCATGATTTGACTGTCGTATTTCACGGTACTCCAGTTACATAAAGTTTTGCTAATATTACCACTGTAATTTAGAGATTATAAGGAATAAACTAACGTGCATTTCATTGCTATACGCCACAATTTGGGGTGGGCCTATTCCCCAAACAAAAAAAATTGTCTCCTTTGTCACTAAAACAATTCGACTAGGCACATCAGTTTTTTCATACAAATGCATTAATAACTAATGTAAATAGATTAATATAAATACTATGTAAATATGTAATAAAGTCTCTTTCTACGCTACGAGCAACGCTGTTTCATTACGACGAGGCCGTCGACTCCTTTCACTGTTACTGCGCCTATAAATCGTTGTATCCTACGAATAGTGCCCTAACGAACATAGGAGCTTTCTTTTTTTATTTCATAATCCAATTCTGCTCATCATACCGCTTATAACCAGTTCAACAAAACAATTAAAAACGGTACAGGTTATCAAATAATTAGGTTTTCTAAAAAGCCACAATTTTAAGCACTACGTTTTCATCGAAGAAAAAAGCTACAATCGCCGTCGCGCCCTCTTTCTTCGCGAGTAGTGGGGGTGCGCGGGCGCGTAGAGAGCGCACTAGCGCCGTTCGGCCACTAGTCGGCGGAACGCGTTTTGTTAAATTGTAGTATTGAATAAGTTCAAATATCATAATTAACATCAACGAGTTTGTACTTAATTAAGTCATTCTACTTAATGCGAAGTAGTGCTGGACTTGAGTAATAAGTTACATTATGTTGTATTTGAAACATAGAATAAAGACACAAACGTTAGGGCTTGGTCTTGCAATATAACTTTTCCATATTCCGTATTTTTCTATATACCCAATACTGAAAATTAATTAACACAACAGAGAATAAGGATTTAAGAGACAAAATGCGTTTAAAATATAAAGATAATTTATTGAAAATAATCCTAGCCTTAATCAATACACATTATAATTATGAAATCGCTAATACATATTTGATAATATTTAATTTAATTAAACACAAAAAAGTGTCTCCATGAAAAGTGGCTATTATGCAGTTACGCCCCTAATCGTAGGATACGACGAAATGTTTGCCGATAGCTATGGCCTTATCCAACCTTAGTATTAGCACAGAATAAGAAATAGTACAAGTATTAGTCGGTCCGTGAGGTTGCGGATCGGCAATGACAAAATTCCGTCTTATACACTCTTCATTCTTCCCACCTTTCGTCCCGCACTATTATTTATATACGTATATATTGTAGCTATATGGTTAGGGCTAGGTTGCTAGGTGCAGCTAAGGTTGTTGATAGGCTACAGTCAACCCCTTTACTGTACATTTCGGTAGCTGAATGTAGAACCCACAACCTGTAAGTGATGTATTGCGTTTTTTGATTCGAGAAATCGAACTAAAACACGTAGTAAGTTTGTTTAGGTCTTGATAACTTTATAAATATATAAGTAAATAAAAGACTAAACCATTACGACTTTTAACAGTCTTAAGGTTCTTCAGTGTAGGCCTAGGTATAGCGTAAACATATTTCCCATGCGCGATAAAAGCCTGAGCGTAAGTAACGCCACAATATAGGAGCAAAGGAATCCGGGTCCTAACTTATCGCATATAGCAATACACTATACAGCATTGCTATGAAATATTATCAGGCGTTTTAAAACTATTTTTAATATCTCAAAAATGTGGTTAAATATTAACAAAAAAATTTTAGATAGTAAAAATTTAAATAATAACTATACTCTTGAGAGTAAATTTGGTTTGACGCAAGTTGGTACGGATCCACATACTAATTTGGTCAATCTCTTTTCTTATCATTAAGATAAGATAATATGCTTTACTTTTGCGTTATTTAGCGTTATCTATGGCCTCAATAAGAACTAATCCTGCATCGCGCAATCAAAGTTAACTGCTCCACATTTGTTGTAATATATACTTTTTTTTTCTCTTCTAACACATTGCTTTTGCAATATTTTTTATATTATTAGACGCCAACCACCATAAATTCGTTAGTAATTTATTTTGTTGACATGTCATTTGTTGATAATTGTAATTATTTATTTTTCTTGCTTATTTTATATAGCCTCTTTTTTATAATGTGAATGTGAGAACACTGTAGACTCCGCGAATTCTTAGGTTACTTCCTATTACGACTCACTTTTTTTTTAATATGATTATTTTTATTGTGCTTTTGGGTACAATATCGACTGGTCTACACTGTTCTTACATAATGTCTATTAATACTGTA
This sequence comes from Mythimna impura, assembly GCA_905147345.3. Lineage (NCBI taxonomy): Eukaryota > Metazoa > Arthropoda > Insecta > Lepidoptera > Noctuidae > Mythimna > Mythimna impura. The sequence goes on along the minus strand of LR990349.1, from coordinate 28,216,317 downwards.
ATAAGAAAATATTGTAAACAACCACTTTTTTAAAAGAGTAACCATGGAGTTTCTTGCCGGTTCTTCTCCATAGGAAACGACCAATTTGGAACCGTGCACTAGCTTCTGACGTTTTATAAGTGCCCATGTAGGCATATGTAAAATAAAAACTTTTGACTTTGACTTTGAAAGTTCTCCGCCTGATTTGAATATATACGACAGCTCGAAAATCATCTAAGAGCAGTTGCCCACCAGACATAATACCCGTCTGGTCGGAGAATCCTCCCTTTCCAACGGAGGTATGCGGGACTTTACTCTCTTTTCCGCATACCTCCAAACTGATGACTCTCGACAAAGAACGTCAGCACAGTCTTCGTGACATCATCATCACTTCCTCAAGTTTTCTAGCAGCGAGCCATACAGCCAGCACCCACGGCTATTTAGGGTATCCTAACCACCAGCATGCTTGCCAACGTTATCTTCGAGGAAACAATTAAGACTATTATGCAAACTGCCAAAAATACGGCCATACTGTAATCGGCCTTCGAGAATACAAAATGTTCCGTAGCACGGAGCGCATTGACTTCCTGAAGCAAGAAGTTAATGCGCCTTAGAATCTTATGTTTCAGAAACGGAGTTCGCGAAGTGGTTAAGTAATTGACTGCTGCACTGAAAAAGTATTTGTATGGCCTACTGCTAGTTGTTCCGGTTCTGGGTGTCTTGTATATGAAAGTTTACTTGCTTATCAACGCACCCACAATACAAGAGTAATTCCTAGTGTGTGGCAACGTCGTTTGTGTCGTGTGACAGCTGGGAGCGACCTAGAGCCAAGAAAAGTGACAATCGCTCCATGTCTATTCCATTTCGAAGTTTGATTTTGGCCATTGCGATGTCGATCCGAGGTAGACAAAGTCACATCAATAAACGTTAGGCTACATAAGTCGAAGCGTCTCGAAATGGAACGTTAAATTCGAAACGTCAATTGTGTCAACCCGTCGTGCCAAATATAAATACACTTCTTAAGATAAAAAAAGATAAAATCATCATAAAAAAAAAATCATTGTGTATTGGGTAATACATGAAAAATATGAATATGGGTATATTTGCAAAATAAAATTCTATTCTATTCTATTCTACTTGATATTTTGCAAAAGTGAAATGTGACTGACGTGTGCCGCCCAGGTATTGTGGCTACGAATACTTTCGGATGCAACTGGCCGGTGCCCATCTGTCATATTGACGGTTACTGGATACGTGCTGTCGAGCACATGTGCGAAGCTATATCACAAATTGAAGAAGATATTAATAAGTAGCCTACCATATGTAGCCAGAGCAGTTTGTCCGTTATCAAACTAAAATGGCACAGTACAGTTCACATGCGCTTCTAGCATCTCAATCTCAGGCATCCTTAGAGACTAGGACCTGTACCATGACGTTTAAAGTAAGATTGTTTCATTCTTATTTCCAGTGTGGGTAAGAGATGGCGCTAGACAACCTGTATAGTTCTATCTCTTACACACACTGAAATAAGAATGAAACAATCTTACTTTGAACGCCATGGTAACCCCGCAGGTCGCTGTCTTAGTTTCCAACAACTGGTGTTATCTATGTGCTCCATTGGACAAGTAGTCCCGCAAAACCGAAGAATTGTAGACCAATTACATTTTTGTCGACAGTCAGTAAACTTTTTGCATCAATCTTGATAACAAAAATTAATCTGCACATTCACAGTAACTCAATTATGTCTCAAAATGTACGTCGAGATGGCTCCTACGGCACTTAGGAGCTACTCCTCATCGACATAGCCATAAACGAGCAGGTTGAGCCCACAAGGATTTGCCGACATTCTGGATAGATTATATGAAGGCTTGTGCGTCTCTGTGCCACAAACATGGCTTAAAAACATATAACAAAAAAATTAGGCTTAGGTAACTTTTTACGAGATTAATTTGTTTATCATATTTCCTAATTCATATCTACATGTTATTAATGGCAAAAAAATAAATAAATTTAAGAACAATTTATTGCAAAGTTATGCTTATGTTATAATATAACCGGAGTTCCTCTTTGAAAGCTATGGGCTTTCAAAGAGCACTACTAAAGTATTTATAATACTAAACTGTTTTGTGTAAATAACAAGGATTATTGTTTATTTCAATCAACATTGGACCATAGAATTACATTAAGTTAACATTTATAAATAAGATTAACGAATTAAGGGCACGAAAATGAATTCCATTCATCTAGTAAATATATATATTATTAAGGAATCAGAAACCAATTCCTTTTGACTGCTCATCTGGCAAATTGTTATCAACCACTACTGAGATCCAACTTTTTAAAATATGATTATTCTGTAAATGATTCCCAGGGAGTTCTGATATTCCTGATTATCATCATTTCAGACGGAAGACGTCCACTGTTGGACACAGGCCTCCCCCAAGTATCGCCACAATGACCGGTCCTGTGCATCTTGCATCCATTGGATTCCCGCGACCCTCACCAGGTCATCGGTCCACCTTGTGGGAGGCCTTCCAACGCTGCGTCTTTCGGTATGTGGTCGCCATTCCAGAACCTTTCGTCCCCATCGACCATCTGTTCTGCCAGCAAAGTGCTGAGCCCACTGCCACCTAAGTTTGGCGATTCTTTAGGCTATGTTTGTAACCTTGGTTCTCCCGCGGATATCTTCATTTCTGATGTGATCACGCAAGGAAACTCCGAGCATAGCCCTTTCCATTGCCTTTGAGTGACTTGAAGCCTTCCTGATTATACACCGACTAAACTTCAAAATGTGCACTGATTTCTTTTTTAATGATTTTATATCATTGAAAAAAAATCAATATAGTGTACCAGCATCTAATGCTTTACTGCGATCCCACCTGATGGTAAGCAGTGACGCAATCGTTGATGATAAAGCGCACTAGTTTATTAAGAGCCTATTCACTCTAGCATTGAAGACACCTAAATTATAATCGGACGGGAAGACCGCAGCAGGCAAATTTTTCCAGTTCTTCGATGAAATTTTTTGTCAACCTACCATTTTAAAATATTTTCAGTACATGATGAAGGAAAACGCTGTCTGATAAAATGTTAATTGCGAAACGGAATAGAAAAGGAACGGGAGACACTTTAATAAAATGCATTTTCTGGGAAATTCTGAAACCGCAGAATTTAAAATTGTGTGCTTTTCCACGACACGAGTTCTAAAATGTGGTGTTACTGAAGAGAATTTATTAAAACTGAACCTAAGGAAATTTTTGAGTGCAATGATATGATGATACTTTAACTTAACTTTAGAATATGTTAGGCTTATAAATAATTGTTATATTCTAACCAACTACCGAATTAGTGTCTAAAAGAATTTGATTATTGTGCAAAATAGGGATTGTCAAAATAATGTGAATCCTTATCATAGAAAATCAAAAAAATACTTTTTGTTTTACACAGGTTATTTTAACTAATATTTAAACAGTAAACTTCTATTGAGATTTGCCACTATCAGGCCGTTGAATTTGACCTGGCTGAGCAGCGTTCGGGAAGCTGCGCGGTATCTTCTCGTCCATCATACAACAGTGTCTCAATATGGAAGTCTATGCGTGTTACCAGTGATGAATCCGGCTCCGAAACGTGGTCATTTACAATGGGCTACATCAGAAGGCTTAAAGTCACCTAAAGGGCAATGGGAAGGGCTTTGCTCGAAGTTTCCTTTCGTGATTGAATAATGGAATGAAGATATCCGCAGGAGTACCAAAGCTACAGACATAAACAGAAGAAAAAGAAGAATCGCTAAACTTAAGTGGCAATGGGCAGGGCACATTGCTGAACAGATGGTCGATGAGGCCGAAAGGTTCTGGAGTGGTGATCGCGTACTGGAAGATGCAGCGTTGGAAGGCCTCCTACAAGGGGGACCGATGATCTGGTAAGAGTCGCGGGAATCCGATGGATGCGAGACGCAACAGGACCGTTCATTGTGGCGAAACTTAAGGGAGCCCTATATCCGACAATGGACGATTTTTGGCTAAAATGATGATGATGATGATGAGGACAGCTGTCAAGCAAAAATATTCTTAATAAGAATTCCGATTGTCGAACTATTAACCGCAACTACCGAACTACTACTAATGTGACCATGCCCTAAGACACAATGCATGCATAATTCGCATTCTATTTAAATGTCAAGCGTAACCGAGTATTCATTTTCATACTTTTGGTTTTGAGGGGAAAAATGTTCAAATATCTCCTTCCGCTCTAGTTGGAGCTAGAGGGAGTGTCAGAATTTATTAAGTAAAACCCACCTTCTTTTACTTGCCCCTTGTGCTCCTGAGCAGCGATAACTCTTTCAAATAATACGTTCGATTTGAATTTATGCTTAAAATAGTTATAGTCTGTCCAGATGAAACGTTCTAGGCTGGGAGCATAGAAGCGCGACTGGACAATGCGACAACACATTTTCAGAGACAATATTCTACGCATTTTATTATCGGCTTTGATTTTATTTAATTTAATCCAATAAAATATATCGATTAGGCTGTTAAAAACCACTATAAGCTCATTAGTGTTTTATAAGCATTCTGTTTTTATATTTACTTTCGAAATCTTTTTTTTAATCTTACCTAGTTTTATACACTATCATCCACTTTTTGTTTTCAAGTTTTCCTTTCGCAGGTTTGTTGAACGAAATTTCTGTATATTTTTAATTTATTAACTAATACCATTTCCTTGTTTGTAGGTAAACAATAAAATAAACCAATACTGGCTACGTTTTTAATGACACCTGAACAATATTCATTTGAAGGCAAAAATATTCTTAGGGTGCTTGTACACGCTAAGAAATTTCGCCGTGTCTGCAGTAAATAGGTCCAATTCATCATGTACACGATAAGAATTTTGTCGGATATAGGCACGAAAATTTATCGTTAAACCCCCTCACTAACCCCGCCCCCGTACAGCACCATAACAACTCCACGCGTCGTGTCGAGCGCAGACTAGATTTTTTTCTTGGTCAGCGCCAAATCAGTGTACGCAGTTCATGTGTAGAAACGACACAAATTCTGCATAGGCCTGGCGACTTTTCTAACAATGTACAAGCGGCCTTATAGTTTGCATTGTCAGGCATATTCAAGAACTGAAAGTTGGCAACGGACCCGGTGGTCATTGAAATAAGTGCTTAGACGTTTTCTTGAGCGCAGTCTGCAGATAGGATTGTTTTTACTGGCAGAATGTCCAAAAGTCTAGTCGATATTTTATTTTATTATTTGCAAAATAAATATCATTTTGCACAATTTTTCTTAGTGATTCGGTTTTTTGCAGCCTAGTGTATTTTTTGGAAATTTCAAAATAATATGGATTAAAGTATGAAATTTCCGTTTTTTTTAAAACGGGTTGCTTTGAAGTGTTATATCTTTGGATTGACTTGGAATTATAAGTTCAAAAAAATAATAATATTAAAGTTACGTTATTCTTTTTCATTTGAGACACATTGTTTCCACGGTAGAACTCATATTAAATTATAATGCGAGTTTTCTTATATTTCATACAAAAATAGTCAAAAGTACAGTCAGTAGTCATAATTCTTCTATTCTTTTCCGAAATACCTAATTTCGGAAAAAGAATAACGTACCTTTAATATAAAGTTTATTTTAACTTATAATTCAAAGTCAATCGAAAGATATAATACTTCAAAGCAACCCGTTTTAAAAAACAGCATTTTCATACTTCAACCAATTACTTTAATATAACATTAACTAACATTAGCATTAATAGTCTATAATGTTCCCATTGCTGGGACTCAGGCCTCCTCTCTAAGATAGGTAATGGGCAATAAACCACCACGTAAGCCCAAAGTGGGTTGACATTAACTAAATAAGAGTATTTAGGTCTTTTATAGTAAATTGACCAAAAAAAAAACTTTTTACAAAAAAAAAAATAACCGACTTCACTAAAAAAAAACACTAAAAGGATCAAAATAACTTTTATTTCGGAAGTCGGTGTTTCTCGGTATTGTTTGTTTCTTATTTAACACCGACTTCCGAAATTATAGTTAATTTGATCCTTTTAGTGTTTTTTTTTTAGTGATGTCGGTTATTTTTTGTTTTTTGTAAAAAGTTTTTATTTTACACTTTTTAGTTGCGAACCACTTATAAACAGAATACCTATTTCTCATGACGATTCCAATTAACCCAAAACACTGCAAGGTTACATTGTTTTATTAGAAAGTTTCTGTGTCTACCTTCCACCTTCCGGCTCCATCACCAGATCAATTCGATAGTACCTTATAGCCAAAGTGCAGCTCATGACAATTCTAATAAGCCTAAACACGGCTAGGATACATTGATTAATTACGGAGTCCCTATGCCTACCATCCGGCTACATCATCAGATCAGTTTGATAGTACCTTATAGCCAAAGTGTATCTCATGACAATTCTAATAAGCCCAAACACGGCTAGGATACATGGATTAATTACGGAGTTCCTATGCCTACCTTTCGGCTCCATAATCAGATCAGTTCGATAGTACTTTATAGTCAAAGTTCATCTCATGACAATTCTAATAAGTCTAAACACGGCTAGGTTACATTGATTAATTACGGAGTTCCAGTGCCTACCTTCTGACTCCATCATCATCATCAGATCACTTCGATGATACCATTTTCAACGTAACGTAACTATTCAGAACCATTCATTTATTCGTATTGTCATAGTCGCTTAACTATCTTCACTGTGATATCAAAGTGAGTATGAAGTTCCGTTGACCATTTCTGGTCTTCTTCATCAGTTTCACTTCATCAAATGTTACTTTTTGACTGTAAATGCTTAAGTTCTCGATGAAAATACCAAAATCACTATATGATTGCCTATAATATTTGAGGAATTCCCTCAATTCCTCATGAATCCCATCATCAGAACAGGATTTTGAAAATAATGGGACCAATCTGGAAGCATATCCTTTAAAGAGAAAAAAAATATTGCAATAAACGATATGGACCAATTAGCAAATTTTTTTTTCGGAGTTCTGAGGTAACAAACATAAAAAAAATGATAAAAAAAATACAACCGAATTGAATAACCTCCTCCTTTTTTGTAGTCGGTTAAAAATGACATGTAAAAGTGTTTTTAAAAAATCTACCAGCAAAAAATAAACGACCTTTAAATAAATAATAATAGAATATATTTGAAACACTAACGTAAATTCATTAACTAGAAAAAAGACGCAAACCAAACTTTTACCTTGTTCGATGGAGACTCTATCTTTGCCTACCCTAATTGGCAAATACGCAAAATAACCATCAACTCTGCCCGGAGGCAGTTGGTTCTTCACAAACAATTATGAGGTCTGCTTGCCAAGCATAATTGTTGTCTTTCAACCTAATTGGGTTTTTGAATATTATCTTGTTCTTTTATTATGACGTTAGAAAAGTTTTTGATGGCATATTTTGATCTTTTTTTTAAGTATGTTTGTGGAGATGAGAAGAAATGCGTTGAAAAATCACTTTTAAGCTAATGAAGTCAGAATCAAATTAAAGGTTAATGTAAAATCACTGCCATAAGTATCGTACTAAAGTAATACACATACTTACAAAGAAACACAGCTTCTGGTGGTTAAACAGACGTGCATAAAATCTTAAAGATTTTTTTACTTTCTATGATAAGTTACAAGAAATCCAAAAACATCTGCAGGTTACCCTTAGTTTTGTCAAACATTTTTCCATTTTCTTGGATATTCTTTTTAACTAAACTAACAACTACTCGTCTATCATCCAAAAAAACTTGCCTATTTAGTATCTCAACAACTTTAACACACCAAATTACCGACCCACTTCTCAGAAAACCAAATTCACTTACCATAACCCGAACAGAAATATTTTTTCAGAAGCCTTCATACGTTATTCAAAAACCCTTTATACTTGAACATATTTCATCTCAATATATTCTCACAAAGGTTGCCTTCGCCGTAAATTTATTCTGCCACAGAATGCATCATTTGGCGAGCCACCTGAATGAATTGACCTAGCTACCGGCCACAATAGGGTGTAATCTGGAGATCTTTCAGCACAAAGGAATTTTCAGTTTCCGTAGTAAGGCTTTCATACCCTATGAAAGCACTCAGTCTGACACTCTAATCTAATTGTTGGTTGTGGCAGATAGAAAGAGGGCGTTTTTGTCTCATTTACTATAGAAGCTATGAAAAAGATTAAAAGAGGTCCTTTATCTTATCTACGGTCTTTTGATTGATGCATTTTAAATTATCGAAGTTCTTATTAATGAGCTATAAATGACATTTCGCGTGACCCAAGGGCTGGCTTTTACCTCGGTCAGAGATTAAGTATTGCCATACAACGTGGCAATGCCGCCAGCCTTTTGGGCACACTTCCAGTTGACAGCGATGCGGAGGAGTTTTATGACGCCATATTTTAGCTAGTAGTTTTTGCCTGTAGTGTATCTATAGGTTTAATTAGTTAATTGTTTTTATTGAATTAAATAAAGCCCATGCTAGAAATTAGGTTTAATTAAATTTGAAACAAAACCGTTCCATATTAACTTTTCTGTCGCTACTTCCAAACTTTTTTTAATTTTTTTCCTCACTTTTTCCAATTTTGTCACTCCATACATCTCAATATTGTCATCTCCACAACATACAATCTCTTTTTAATATCGTTAAATGGTTTTGCTTTCTCTGTAACTTCATAAATGTTTAGTTAGATTTAGAATGTGTCAACTATACACATATATATATGAAGAGAGAGATTTTTCGCTCTAAAACCACAGACTGTATGAAAAAATAAATAATAGCCAACAATAACCGACCTCAACTATGCAAACTAACCGATCAGCCCGTATATTGACAGTATGCCAATCACTGAAAAAATTCAAAATTCATTGAATAGTTAGGCTATTCAATGTTCACGCATGCGCGAATTATTTTAATATGCTTTTGGCCCCTCGCCCGCTGCGACTTTTTGTAGTGATGCTGTCGCGTGTTTCGTAAGCGCGCGACAGCATCGCTACTAACGCGCGTTAGTCGCATTTGCAAGCGCTATAGAAAAGATGCCAACGTGCTACTTACGCGCTACAGAATCGCGACTGTATTGATGCGAACGCACTACAGCATCGCTACAAAAAGTCGCCGTGGGCGAGGGGCCTTTGTGTTAACAGTTCAGAAATTATTGAATTATTATTAGTTAGTATAAATGCTCTTCAACCAGTTGCTTCAGAATTCACTGTCATGGTCATTTGTAATGCAGAATTCATCATCTTCCTGCAGCAGAAGTATGAAAAAAAAAAATGTGGAAAGTTTTGAATAGGTATAGGTAGGTGTTTGAGGTAGGAAGTTCAGAGAAAGGATGGATAGATTGTATTAAACATGATGAGGAACAGAATGAGGTGACTATTGAGATGATGAAAAACATTTTACACTAGCTGTTGCCCGCGACTTCGTCCGCGTTAAGTTCTTAAAACTGTACAATAATTCTGTGCTTGCAATTAATTCCGAAAACATCGCAATTATTTATTGTCACACTTCAGCCGAAAGACGTCCACTGCTGGACATAGGCCTCCCCCAAGCGTCGCCACAGCGAACGGTCCTGTGCGTCTGGCATCCATCGGACTCCCGCAACCGTTACCAAGTCATCGGTCGGTATTCAAGTCCAAGTTATTTATTGTACTTTAACATAAAACGGTTACAGGTAAAAACGCAAATTACATTCAGGAAACATGTTATGTACTCCAGATCCAGATGTATGAACGTCAATAAATAGAAAGAGTATGTATGGGTCGTAGCAGTTAGCATTTCTACCTACCCCAAGGGAAAAGGCATTAGTTTATGTATGATTCTAGTTTATGTTCTGGTAAAACAACATTGTATGATTATATTCAAGATAAAATGCTTGGCTCAATGCTGGTCCAGCTCCACTACCACCGGGGTGTACAAATTGATTAGTTTTGAAACTATTATTATTATTCTTTAATGTTTTTTTTTTTTAATTTGTTAAATTTGTAAAATATTATTGTAGTTAATTATTATTGTATTTAGTATTGTATAATGTAGAAGCATTTTTTTCAAAGTTTGTAAATGTGTGTACCATGGAGTATTTTATTGTTTTTAGGTTTATATTGGACTTGTTTGACATAAATGAGCATGGCAGTTGAGAGTTTGTCATACTCACTCAAATGTCTCACTGATGGTGGCGCGTTTGTTGGATCATTCGGTTCCCTTAAAAATGGTTGAGCTGAGTGGTGCTAATATTCGCGTCAGGTCCGTGAACGGGCGCTGTCAGTTGAGACAGGTCATCTCTTAACTGCCAGTTGCTATTTTAATACTACATTTAGTTTTTATTTTTACTTTATTGACATTGTTCTCACATGATAGCGACAAGAAACATGTAACAGAGATATTTGTAATTGCAAAACATGATTGAAAAGAGTGTCCATGGAGTTTCTTGCACATTCTTCTCCATAGAGATCTACGCTTTGGAATGTGCCATTAGCATCATTTTTTCTGACTGACTGGCTTCTTGACATTTCAAAAATGCCTGTAAATGGTTTATTTGAAATAAATGCTTTTGAATCTTTGAATCTTTATGATTTTAACCCCTCGCCACAGTGAGTATGCCACAATCGCAGCGGTACCTAATGCCTGTCTTTGAGGAGTGACTACAGAGGCGTCACGGCATCCTCTCTTTGTGCAGGACTCACCGGATGTTGATGTTTTGGAAGGTATCTGTATCGAATTCAGCGGGAAGAAACACTCGGGTCTCTCGATTGTGCGGATCGCCCGGAGAATACGATGGAGCATATGGTGGAAGTCAGTCCCGCTTGGTCGGAGCGTCGGCGCCGCCGTATCCTCATGGAGGCGCTTGGTGGAGAAAATGACGACCAGTAGCCTCCTTCAGTGAAGCACTACGATCGAAGAAGGTGGCTGAAACTATGAGGGATAGGACATCCTGACTCCTCAGCTGTCGCTGCAAGTGACGCTCCGGGTGTTGAAAGTCGCAGGGCGATTCCCAGCCATCGCAAACACGGGATTGCGGTGGTGCCGTCCGGCCGTCTGGTCAAAGCAATCCTGAATCGATGGCGCGTAGTATTCTACGCGCAACTCAAAAAGATGTCAGCAAATGGATAGGGCCCTCTAGGGCCGATGTTTGCAAGGGCTGCAAGATTGTTGATTCTCTCGTAATAATTTTCGCCTCAATAATGTTTCACTGAAGAGTTTAAGCCGTTAGACAGCTTTGGTAGAGGTAAACGAAGGAGCATTATCGGGACACCGACCTTCAGCTGGATAACGTGCACTGATAGTGCAAAGCCTTAACTGAATCCAAAAACTACCATCATCATCAACTATCTTCCTCCACAACTGTACAGTACTTATGAAGAATTTGCGAGAGCATGCTTGCATTGATTGTTGCAGCTTGATCATTTTGGGTGTTAGAATTAGAATTACTTGTTCATTTACCTATGATTTTTTGGTGTGTATTTAACTGACGTCCCCGTATATCAGACAAATGTTATTTTCATAGTTGGAACCACCCTATGAAAAGTTTCAACTTTTGAATGAATTAGTGTTTCCTCGTCCAATCGAACTCGCATATTGATGGCCAAACCGAGAAATTACTGACGCCGATTGCCTCTATGAGGACACGGCGGTTCACTCAAGCTGGATAGACATACACCGCATGCTACACCGGGTCCTCCGGGCGGTTCGCAAAATGGTAATATCAGGGTACTTCCAACCGAATCCGGAACAGAAACCATTCGAAACACCCACAAAAGTCCTGAGCTTGTGTATCCATAAAACAATGAAATTACGGTAAACAAATGTAGCAGCCGATTAGTGTTATCCCTGAGACTAGCCTCCCTCAGAGGGTTGTTCCAGTGTTGGTCACCACTCACTGCAAGGAGGTAACGTCCAGATGTCGACGTAAGGCTGCAAGGAATCTGAGATACAACATACGTTGTCGAACTGTGATCAGAAAAACACATTCAACCCCGTTTTATATGAAGCAGTGACTGCAAATAATAAAACACGCCATTATTTAGCCGCAAGGTGCCATCATCCCGGAGGACACAGTGGAGCATACAGTGGAGGTGTGCCCTGCAAGGGCGGAGCACCGCCGTGTCCACGTTGATGCAATTGGCGTCAGTGACCTCTCGCGCCGGGCCCTGGTTCGGGCTATGGTCCAGAGCGAGGAGGAATGGCAGGCGGTCGCCTCCTTCTGCAAAGCCGTTATGCTAGCGAAGGAGGAAGCCGCACGCGTGAGGGAACGAACGTCCTCACGCCGAGCTGAGATTCCGACCCCGACTACCAGTCACGGTAGACACGGTCTTGCGGATGTCGAGCAATGTGTAGCTTGCGGTCCGGCCGTCCAGACGGCTAGCTACCCATTAGCGAATCGGATTCCCGCAACCCTCACCAGGTCCACGGGTAGTGTGAAAGTGAAACCCGGGGCCCTGGGACAAAGGCAAAGAAGGAACAGGAGTGGGTTTTTAGTCAGTAAAAGTCTGACACTATTTTTCGCTCCGCCCAAGGGCGAGATTTGTCATAAGATGATTTTCCCACCTAAAAAAAAAAAAAAAACCCTCAACAGGTCCACCTGGGGGCCTTCCAACGCAAAGTACCATGTAACCCCTTCCGAAAATTTGACCGTGTTATTTTAAAGTCAATAATTAAATACATATAGGTATTTACTTTTATCGCCTTTGGTTGGTATCCTTTGAATATTCGCCTCCGTCTAACACCAGTTTAACCAATACCGTTTTCGTCTAATTTTGAACTATAGAACTGTCTGCAAACGTGGGCGATGGTCATTCTTCCGCCACTCAGAAAGTTACGTAAAATACACAATGCCATCGATCAAATATAAGTTCAACTGTCATTGCCATCATTATTTCTACTTTGAGTCTTTAGATGGCGTTGCGAGTATCTGATTGCGTGTAGTGTCATATTTTAGTTTTTGAAAACTTTAAATTTATATATCTTTCGATACAGTCAACCGATTGCGAAGAAACAAAGCCTAAGTAATATATCAAGTTACACACAATTTTAATGTATAAGAGTTATCTACATCGATTTTTTAAATTTTGCATGATGCGCTCACACCTTAAAAACTTCTTATCATATGTGTAGATATAAAAAGAAATTGTAAGCATGCAAAAATATGTAAAAAAAAATCTTATTTACGATGAAAATAATTTAAATTTCTCCTAAAAGAACCATAAGGGATTCGAACAATCTTTATATCACATGCAAGTCTAGATACGAAACCACAGCGCTACGGTCTTTGATGGCAATAATCGTTAAAATAGACGTTCAAATAAACGTCATAATTGAATGATTGGCTCCTTATCGATGATAGCGTGATGATTTTCGTTTCAGAAGTTAAATTTGCAGCTAAATGGAATAATGTAACATTATAGTACATGATTTTACTCGCCGCTTTGATTTTATTATGTGTATTGATTAGTTTTTACAAAATGTTTAGAAGATATTGAATAGAAATGTCAATTTTATTTTGAAAAAATGATAACAGTTATTTTATTACAAAAAATAAGATAAAATAATGACAAATTTTTTAACTGTAGCTGGGGATCGAACTCGCGGCAAATGTCGCTCAATCCCGACATTTTGGATTATTTACCCCCCATAGCAATAGCGTGATAATTTATAACCTATAAGTTGCCCTGACCTATAAGGATTATGTATGCCAAATTTGAACAGGATCGGTTCAGTAGTTTTTGCGCCAATTAATACCATCGCAAAATAATTTTACTGTTTTATTATATTAAAAAAATATTTTTACATAATTATCATGCACCGTGTCTCAGATATCGACGCACAGAAAATTACTATGGATTCAGTATATGATCTTGGTACCTTCGAGTAGTGGAATTTTCGGTCGCCGTTTTTTTCAATTAAAAAAAAGTCTACTTTTTTATTTTAAAGCGTATAAAATCGTTGTTCTGATAAACTCCAATGACATTTTTAATTAAAAAGTAATTAATTTATATTGGCTTTTAGTCACTAAAAATCTGACATTTCTTCTCGCTAGTGCCAACAGATACAACCAGCAGAACAACCAGAGCGGGAATAGTTGTTTAATGATTTACCATGGTACCACCGTCATAATATTTCATCACTTTATTTTACCTTCACACAAATGAACAGTTTTATGAATTTTATGTATTTTTTCCCATCTTTATCTGTAGTTTGCTGTAATCGAGTGGCTAATTATCTGCACTTTCCAGTAATCTAGTAACTAATTACCACCCGAAGCGTTTGCCACCAATTGTATCATTTTAATTGAAAATATCAACAAACAATACAATTACACTTAATTAGAAGCGATAATTGTTTGATTGTAGCCTTGTGTTATACAGAATTGCATTCAGTTTGTTTTTCATGGGGATCTATTTATTCACTAATATTCAGCTTGGTTGCTGGGGTGGTCGATGTGGTGATGTTTTGGGGAGGTCTATGTTCAAAGATGCTCACTGCCTAGCATTGTCTTTTGGCTGGTATAACGATGATGTGATGAAGTGAGTTAGGGAATCAAATGATAGCGTCTCGTCTAAATTTACACAACAATCACCCATTTATTCTTCGAAGACATATGTTAGTTAGTTTATTATGTCTCACTGCTGAGCGAAGGCCTCCCTCTCCCTTTTTCACACACGTCTGTCCTCAGCGATTGCGGGCCAGTCCCTCCGGTAGTTGTCAAGCTCATCTCTCCATCTTCGCCTTAGCCTGCCGCAGTGTCACCTTACGTTTAATGGGACCCAGGCTCTTTTAGCCCACAGTTCATCTGATGAAGATATTATATGACTTAAAGGGAAGAGGCCTTGCCGGACATCAGTTGGGTCAACGGTGTTCCAGGGTGCGGCAAGACCACTTGGGTGATCAATAACTTCGATAAGGACAACGACGTCATAGTCACTACAACAACCGAGGCCGCGAAAGACCTACGGCAAAAGTTAGCGCACAAAATCGGCGAAGACAACAGAACCAAGGTGCGCACGATGGCTTCAATTCTATCGAACGGGTGCAAAGAGTCACAAAAATGCAATCGCATTCTCGTAGATGAGGCTCTTATGAACCATTTCGGGGCCATCGTAATGGCAGTCCGGTTGTCAGGCGCTAGTAGCGCGGTCCTTATCGGAGATATTAATCAACTGCCCTATCTGGACAGGGAAAATCTTTTCCCCATTAGCTACGCCCGTCCGGACTTAGTGGTGACCATCAGCCACGAGCTGTCCTGCACACACCGGAATCCAATGGATGTCGCGTATGCCCTGGGGGGGGTGTACCCCGGCATTTACTCGTCAAGGAACCAGGTCCACTCCCTACAGCTGAGGAGGTTCACGGGCGCGCATATTTCCGGCACATTTCCCAACACGCTTTTTCTGGTCCACACGCAGGAGGAGAAGAAGACCCTCATTGACCAGGGATATGGGGCTGGTGCTGGATCATGCGTCCTAACTATTCACGAAGCCCAGGGTCTTAGCAGTGAGTCGGTCATCATCCTGAAGACAAAATCCATAAATATCCGGATTCACAGCAGCGTCCCCCACGCAGTAGTGGCAGTCTCCAGACATACTGCCCACTGCGTGTACTACGCCGACAACGCTGATGACGCAATTGGACTGTTTGTGAGGAGGGCACAGGAAGCGTCGACCAGGGACATCATCAACACCAACATGAAGAACGCCATGCGGCATCGGGACGAAACAGTCGTCGAGGCACTGATCCGCTTACTAAGGCAATGACGAGTTGATGGCGCCTTGGACGACGCGGGTATTGCTCGGGGCCGTCTTGGGTAAAACGGGGAATGGTGGGGTGGATAATCCGCGACTGAGGAGAGAGAACCATTAAGTAAACATTTATCATAGTATCACCTAAATTTAAGGACGTAATATGTATCGCCAGGTCCAAATGAAAAAAAAAAAAAAAAAAAAATTAAAAAAAAAAGTAAACAGGCTGCACATTTGAAAAAAAAAAATTAAATAAATGAATAAAAAAAAAAAAATAAAAAAAAAAATGAACTGAAGTCAAACATTGTATTTACAGCATAATATAGTAGTTATAGTTATTGATAACAATTATGTAATATAAACTAGATGGTATTTATGGTTATATGTATATAATTAATATTATGTATAGTACCTATTAAGTATTAGTATTAAGTATAGTTATTGGGGTTGAGGGGCCATTTCTTTGGTGCGGCATTTTGGGCGGCGATGAGTTGTATGTGTGTTGAAGGTTGGGAGATTCCTGATTTTTGATGCGTATGTGGGTCGTTGTCCTTGGGTATCGCTTCGGACTGGTGGCCTCTAAACCCTGAAATTCTGACGGGATTTATTGCAATCGCTGAAAGATGCTCTGGAGTGACGCTACTTGCACGTGGAGTTGCCCAGAAGCAAATAATGTATAATTAAAAAACAAGGGCACGGACGTCATGTCCGTGGTTTAAATGTAAGGTAGGAGTGCGGTTTTAGTCAGTAGGAGTCTGACACTGCCCAGACTGGCTCGTCTGTGAGGCAGCTTGGGCGTCCATGAGGATTTCCCACTCCTACCGAAAAAAAAAAAAAAAAGGGAAGAGGCGGCAAAAGATTTTGGTTGAACTTGGTTGGAGACGTTTAATTAAACAAAACGTCTTAAAACCTTTGAAAACCATCGTAAGAGAGAACTTGACTTTAGGCGAGATACCATCAAGAATAAGCCGCCCTCCAACATCCAATACCTATACCACAATGGTGTTTTAAAGTAGCCACACTGTGCACGCACGTTTACAGCAAAGATAGGCTTTATTAGTCACATCAGAGCACATGATCGCAACCCGTAGTTGCACTAAATCAGAATCCAGTTACCGTAGCCGAAATCGGCTAGGGAGTATATATTTAAATATGACGTAAAAAAGTTATAAGTAAGGATGATTAGCCAGATTTCTAAATATTGTTTGGGTAAAACCAAAACTTAACCTAACAGAGTTTTTTGGTTTGAGAACAAAAACTACGAGTATTTATAATATAATAAAACCTTAGGATATAAAAAAGAATCCTAATCAATAGACTTGACCTTGTTTTAATTATTCCAATGAGAGAAGCAAACGTGCTGCCAACCAGTTTACCAAACACCGAATAAATAAAAGTATTCACAAAAAAGATCAGATAAAACACGTTGTGCGTCGAAATACTAGTTGAACAACATTTTAAAGATCTTCATTGTATTGTAGAAAACCTCAAAGATAATGGTTAAGAAACAGTTCGTAGTGAACCGTGTTTTGAAAAAGAAAAATGTTAGTACTAAGAGTGATTTGGATAATGTGGAAATTGAAGAGGCTCTCGAGTTAACTGGTGAGTGAGAAGTGTGCGATTTTACTCCGTGTTTTGTTAATAAAGTAGTCATTGCTATTGCTAGTATTTTCGTGAACCCACGTGTCTAATTTTAATTATTATATTATACACATGTCATTTTCTAAGCAATTATTGGATTGATAGTTCCTGCGTCTTCACAGGATTCGTGATTAGTTCATTAAGAAATCCCTAGGCATAGGTGTGCGAGTCTTTTTTGAGACAGAAGTGAATCGCAATGTACAATCACGCTAATATTATTATAAAAGTGTAAGTTTGTATGTACTTTTGTATTTTTGTATGTTTGTTACTCCTTCACGCGCAAACGTCTTAACTGATTTGAATGAAATTTGGCATTTTAAGTAGACCACGTCCTAGAATAAAAGAGAGTATGAAAGTATGTTCCCTTGGAATAATTATTTATTAACTTTCACGCGAGTGAAACTATAGTGGCGCATATGTTAATACAACTCGCTTGTAGCTTATTGCGTGTATTTTGATTTGAAGTGAAGTGCATTTTAATTTTGGAGACAAAACGTTGACTAAAGAATCGTCTTTATCTATTGTTTTTTCAATAATATCGTCTTCTATATTGATCAGCAAACAAGTTCAATCAAGGGTTGTTTAATTTTTACTTAGGTTCTTCACGAGTTTTTAAGTTTTTTTTGTCACAATAATTGTGTATGTATTGTGTTAGTAGTTTCGCAAAAATAAACATAACATTATACCCCATCAAAATACCTGGAATATGCAACCTGAATACTTGGAAAGCAAAGCTCAGATTTTGTTAATTTGAATCAATACGAGATTGGATATTATATTTCTTGTCCGTTTCTGCAACGGTCCACATATGCAGTCTAAAAACTTTGAGAACTATATGATGCGCTTGATGTCTTTTATTTAAATGTTTCTATATTTAACTTTTCTGCATCACTAATATAAACAATAGGTAGGTATTTCGTTTCATTCAAAGTATATTTTAATAATTTGATTCACCAGCTGGTGAAGTTTTACAACTATTTTGACTACTGAATAATCTAAATCAAAAGTTGAATAATTTATAATGTTTTGAAGTTATTTTACAAAAGAAACTTGCAAATATTTTCAACACTGGTTTTAACAGTATTGTTATAGCTAGATTGGATTTGCGACTTTAAAATCATCTTGATTTGTACTGTCGTGGAAGACATTGTCTAAATTTTGCATTATTATATGATTTCTTCTTAGGCCAACTGTCAATTGACACGTAGCTTTGTAGAGGCGTATTCGTCACTATACGTTTGGTACGCCTGCTTATAGATTACATAATTGTAAAACTATGAACGACACGACGGCACAAGTCGACGGGAAGTCATTCAAGAGTTGGTTGCACTAATTCTTCTTCTCAGTTAAAACAATAGGAACTATTAACGGTCAAACGTTCTAGAAGACAGTCTTTTGTTTTGGACATCTATATAATTGTTTCGTGGCCAGATCATAGAAATTGATCACTTCATGAGATGGCCAAGTAAAACTGGCTAGATCATTGAAACCTTAACATTTGATGATATGTCAATCCTCGTTTGGCCATAACATTGATGTAGGATTTCTATGATAATAAAAGGTCTAAAGAAAGTAGGCCTAATGAGAATTTACATATTATCAAACTTTAACGTTTAAAACGATCTGGCCAGTTTTACTTGGCCATTTCATGAAGTGATCAATTTCTATGATCTGGCCACAACATATATAAAAGGAGAAACTGACTGACTGACATATAAACGGACAGCCGAAACTACTGGCACTAAGAGCGTGAAATTTTGCACAAGGTTTTCTTTTATGACGTAAGCGAGCACTAAGAGAGGATTTCCCAAAATTCACCCCCAAAGGGGGAGAAACGGGCCTTCAAAGTTAGTATGGTGAAACTGTCTTTCACGCTGGCGAAAGTCAAAGTCAAAAGTTTTTATTTCACATAGGCCTACATGGGCACTTATAAAACGTCAGAAGCTAGTGCACGGTTCCAAATTGGTCGTTTCCTATGGAGAAGAACCGGCAAGAAACTCCATGAAGCTGCTGATAGAAGCTAGTTCAAAATATACAGATTGTCAGCCCACTATAAGGTATGCGGAACAGAGTATCGTTCCACAAACCTCCGTTGAAAAAGGAGGATCCTCCGACCAGACGGGTGTTGTGTCTGGTCTGGTTTTCTTTTTTTTCAGGCTTTTATACATGTTCTAAACGCGCGGAGAATTCTAATACAAATAAACAATTTTACGTTTTCATAATTAGCTAAGGATAAAATTTACTATTATAATGATTTCAGGTCATGGCCGCTATGACTTGCTGCTTCTCATCACCTGCTCCATCATCCACTTGGGAGCTATCATGGACATGCTTGGCATCAGCTTGGTGGTGCCAGCTGCCAGCTGTGACCTACAGCTAAGTCTAGAAGACAGTGGCATGCTGAATTCTGTATCCTTTGCAGGTATACTTTAGGTATTTTTGTTGTTTCTTTTTATGACCAACAGATGAATCGTTGTAAAAATACTATTTTACACATTTTCAAAGTTATTTACCCCGAGTTTCTACATCGATAAAGCTATGTCAAGGTGAACGTGCGGTAGAATAGAGCGTATAGCACCAGGGCGTAAGAATTGCCTGCCCCTTACGCTTTCCACCACCTCCTTGGCATGCATTACTGCTTCGCACAAAAAGGCGTCTGATTCCCATGCCCTCGCTCCATACCATGGCGTGTCGATTTCCTCCACGAGGACCTCTGTTTGAGGCCGAGGAGGATAAACGAGCGTAAACATTCCGTATCTTCATAAGAAACACATCCCACCTATACGCACAAAACGTTTTGGGAACACATTCATTGTGCGTACAGTTAAGGAGTGGAATTCCCTGCCTTAGTCTGTGTTTTCTAATAGTTAGAACCTGGGGAACTTTAAGTCAAGAGTGAATAGGTTACTTCTAGGCAAGTGTGCTCCATTGTTGACCACATCGTCGATTTCTATCAGGTGTGGGTGTTATGGAGCCGAGTGCTGCAGTGACCAATTTTCACGTGTATTAAACGACGTTTTTCAATACACTCAGGAAGAAATAAATAAACGGGGGTTAACACGTAACTCGTGGAAGTTGACGCGTGACACGTGGGGGTCGCTTAGAGCCTAGCCTGATACGATAAATGTAATAAAATTGTAGCGGGGGCGAGCACGCATACTTTTCCACACTGATGCGAAAAACAGTAAATTACGTGCCTAAAAGAGGTACAGATCAGAGCGAGTTTTCAAGTAAGCGAATTGAAAAATACGTTATCTTATGTTCTATTTTCTTTATACACCAGGATTCATGTTTGCCTTACCCTGGGGCTATACTGCAGACAAATATGGCAGAAGGAAAGCTCTTCTCATCTCATCATCTGTCGGCTTCATCATCTCCACTCTCACCAGTTTCTCCACCAGCTTTTATATGATGCTGATACTCAAGTTCTTGTCTGCCAGTTTGTAAGTTTGACATTTTTATTCACACGTTTCTTCCATTCACTGGTGCGATAACACAACCCATTTTATTTGTTTTATTTTATTATATAAATGTATTTTTAGTGTGCTATCTTTGTATTTTACAAATTGGAAACAAGTTTTTTGAGGAAGCTAGTCTAAAATATTCTGATTATAATAATCTACTCAAAATGAATTGGTGTCAATGGTGGTGGTCCAATGTATAAAAATAATATAAGCAATAATATTGGTCCTATTTTTTTTTATAAAATATTTCCCGTTTTTTTTTTCTTTTACGTGAAAAAAATAAGAAAAAACTAAGCAAAATAAAGCAAAAAAAAAAAAAAAGCTAAGAAGCTAAGAATTGTTATTATAATTATGTATTATTATTTAAGTGCATAATATAATTTTTACCTATCGAATTTAATTTAACATTCACTTTATTTACCTCTCCTAGAGAGGAGGCCTGGGTCCCTGCAGTGAAAGCATTGTAAGGAAGATTATGCTATCATCATCATCATCATCATTTCAGCCGAAAGACGTCCACTGTTGGACATAGGCCTCCCGCAAATGTCACCACAATGACCGGTCCTGTGCGTCTCGCATCCATCGGATTCCCGCGACCCTCACCAGGTCATCGGTCCACCTTGAGGGAGGCCTTCCAACGCTGCGTCTTCCGGTACGTGGTCGCCATTCCAGAACCTTTCGTCCCCATCGACCATCTGTTCTGCGAGCAATGTGCCCTGCCCACTGCCACTTAAGTTTGGCGATTCTTCGGGCTATGTCTGTAACCTTGGTTCTCCTGCGGATATCTTCATTTCTGACGCGATCACGCAAGGAAACTCGGAGCATAGCCCTTTCCATTGCCCTTTGAGTGACTTTAAGCCTTCTGATGAGGCCCATTGTAAGCGACCACGTTTCGGAGCCATATTTCATCACCGGCAACACTCACTTATATTTAATCTAACGTTCTTTCTACGTCTTTTCAGTTCAACAGCATCAATAACTCTAACGATCACATTCTTGGGAGAATGCACATCCAAGGGACGCAGAAACAAATACGTGTGTACTCAGAATGTATTCAATTTAGCCTCTGACCTGGTCTGTTTTGGTAAGGAATTTCAAATGTTTTGAATTTTTATCTATTTTTCTGGATTGGCACTATACACATGCTTTTTATTGTGGGAAACCATAAAAAGTTTCCTTTTGCTCTGGGTAGAGTAAGAGAAAGTGTCAGACATTTATTGACCGGGTACAAATTAGGGATCTCAGACACTGACGAGAATTTCCTGAAAAATTTGATAACAATTCGTTTGACTCGAGGATTAAACTCAGGATCTTATACCGAACAGTCACGCTTGCCAATATAATAGTCATCATCATCATCATTTCAGCCGAAAGACGTCCACTGTTGGACATAGGCCTCCCCCTAATGTCGCCACAATGAACGGTCCTGTGCGTCTCGCATCCATCGGATTCCCGCAACCAGGTCATCGGTCTACTTTGTAGGAGGCCTTCCAACGCTGCGTCTTCCGGTACGCGGTCGCCATATGTCATCACTGGCAACACGCACTGGTCATAGACCAGAATATAATAGTAACCTATATAGGGTGACTGTTAATTAGTGACCGATACTTAAACACGTGATTGTCCTCATGATTACAAACAACTTTCCCAAAGAAACTTTTTTATATACTCATTAGTTTTATGACAATAACAAAACAGCTGTTTAAAATTTGCGCGCGCTCGGGATAGGGCAATGAACTAGGTAGTAGAGCACCTCACGAGTCACTTTCCCCCTTCTCCCCCGCCCGCACTGCTCCCTTCCTCCATCGCCGTGCAGTAGTGACGTAGGTAATAATAACAGTCACATCGGAAAGCGCGTTGCAAGTGTACATGATTTTTAGGAAACTTGAAATAACGTGAACAATGCCCAGTGTCAAGTAGGTATTGCGTCAGTTAATAATGTAGTGGTGTCTTTTAACTCGCTTCCAATTAACACAAATACAACAAAACAAATGCAATTCCTAACGAAAGTTTGTTAAGAAAGATTATGAATTTATTTATTGTAGTGCGCGCATGTAAAGTACCAAAACACTAGATAATTTATTATTTATTTTAGTCTCCTCACCGTGTCATGAACAGAGAAACTTTATGTAGGTATAACACTGTGTACCTAAATGGCCACAAAGCGGCCGGGGCGTCACATCTGCAGCGTAGGCCTATGTTCCATGGCTCAGGATTAGGCATTTAAAGGCTCACGGTTCCTAGTTAGATTAACTGTTTTTGGATGTTATTTAACCGAAACATGTAGGTACCTACACTGATTATGTACACCGATGGGTTTGCAAGTCGCTCGGGTGCTCTATCACTATCGTAGGTAAGGTACAAAAAGTACATGAGACAACGGCGTTACGCGGCTGCGGCTAACAGCTGAGCGGTCGTAGGTGCGCGCACGCGAATTTCAAACAGCTGTTTTGTTATCGTCATAAAACTAATGAGAGTAAAAAAAAAGTTTCTTTGGAAAAGTTGTTTTTGATCATGAGTACAATTACGTGTTTAAGTATCGGTCACTAATTACCAGTCACCCCATATAATATTGTATGCAAAAAAAAAATGGCACATGGTGGGTCAGCTTTTCATATCATCGAACCCACATAACTTTATTTTTATTGATTACAGGTCTAGCTTATTTCATCTTGCCATTAGACTTCAACATTTCCATTCCACTGCTGACCAGCTACAGACCTTGGAGACTGATGGGCCTTTGCATGTCATTCCCTCTTGGAATTGGGTCCTTCTTGATGTGCTTTCTGCATGAGAGTCCCAAGTTCTTGGCTAATATGGGGGAGACTGACAAAGCTTTGGAAGTCTTGACGGCTATGTATGAGGCTAATAACGGGAAGGGTAATGTCTATCCTGTAAGTAATAACTGTACTGCCCCCCTAGCCAAGTTACAATCGTTTCGTTCGCGCCGAACGCCTCGAGTAGGCCACGCCTCCAATTCCTTTGTTCTGACCACGTGATTGAGCGTTGAGATGACGTCAGAACAAAGAAATCGGAGGCGTGGCCTACTCGAGGCGTTCAGCGCGAACGATACAATTGTAACTTGGCTAGGAGGGCTGAGTTTATTCAACTAATTTTACAGCTGAAACAGTTTTTAAACCACACATTTAGCAAAAAATAACAATTAAAAAAAAATTGTATCTAAATCTATATTTGTAAAAGGAGAAACTAAACCTAACCAAACTACTAGGAGTAAAAGAGAAATTTTGTACAAGACTTTCTTTTATGACGTATGCGAGCATTAAGAAACTATTTTTCCAAATTCAGCCCATATGGGACTAAACGGGAGTCACGCGGGAAAAGCCACTTGCAGAAACTTGTAACTAATAATTCAATTTTTATACAATTTGGAATAATCTTATTTTACAAACGTAAGGGCTAGATGATAAAAAACCAATCTCATTGTTTTACAATTTTAGAAAAACAGTTTACTAAGGGATTTTATTTAGATCAGGATTTTAATTTGATAGACAAACAAATCGACGGGTGCAAAGTAAATAAAATTATCTGCAAATTTGTGATTTTCTGATAGTTGCAGAAACTTACTAAATATTCATATTTTAAGACATGGAAACTCGTCTTTCAATTGTCAAAAATGCAGTAATGATAGTTGTTTCTTCAACAATATTTTTGAAAAAAAAAATACTATTCACTGCATATTATTCACTTAGTATTACTAATTATCAGAAAATCGCAAAATTGTAGGTAACTTTATCCACTTTGCACCCGTTGAAATAATCCTCATAGCATTTATTTTGTTTTTCAGGTAAAATCGCTGATGAAAGTAGATAGACCTGACTGTACCATATCATTCTGGGACTCCGTGGTAAAACAAACAGTACCGATATTTAAACCACCGCAGCTCTGGAGGTTTCTGCAATTATTTTTACTGTTTTCAATCTGTTGCGCTTCGTAAGTTACGTTTGTTATTTTTTATGTATTTAAAAGATTACATTTATTAAGTACCTATATAATCATTATTTCAATTAATTCTGAAAAAAAAATTATCCAGGAAAAATTTAGGCCAATTTTTCAAAGTACCTAATAATGATTAAAAGATGCCTATTTGTAACCATAAGCATCGTATTATATTAATTTTCCCTGCATTCCTCTCGGAATATCCATTTAACATAAACAAGATAGATTTAAGAAAATTATTCAAGCAAAATATTTTTTGTATCTAACTAATTGAGCAGTGGTGGCCGAGTGGTAACAGCCCCGACTTATGAGTTGTAGGTCGCATTACTTTGTGTAATATAATTTTATCACCACTGCTCTCAAAACGGTGAAAGAAAACATCGTGAGGAAACCGGCATGTCCTAGAAAGGAAATTCCAAGGGTACCTCCCGTTGATCCAGAATCCTGAAATTTGGCACAAAGCAAGGTTTTAAAGCACAGGTATAGGAATAAATCTAAAAACAGCAAATTTGTTGTTACGTCACAAAAATAACTTTTTTTGCGATTCGAAACTCGAAGAATATTTTCATAGGAGAGTTTCTACGGAACCCTCAGTGCGAGACTGACTTGCATTTGCCCAGTTATATATATTTAATTGATATAAACTAGCGCTTGACTGCGATCATCTGATGGTAAGCAGTGCTGCAATCGTTGATGGTGAGGTGCACTAGTTTATTAGCCTATTCACTCTAGCTTTGAAGACACCCAAATTATAATCGGACGATATGACTAGACGGTAGATTTAACGATTATTATTATTCATCCCTTTCAGCAACAACGTATTCTTCGTGTGGTTCCCGACGATGGTGAATTCGTTTTACACGAGTGTCTCAGAAGACACCAGTTTCTGTGAGAAGATTGTCGCAAATATCACACCTGTTCAACTTAATGTGAGGAGCTCGAACGTTTTCTTTTACTGAATGCTAAGTCAAACAAAAACTATTATAGACAGAGTTAGTTTTCAGATAACTTTGCAATTTTAGTTTGTTGTAATTAGTGTAGGGTATTTTTTTATTTTACTGTAATTATAGTTAGCTATGTATTTATTAAATGTAAATTATTCCTGTAAATAAATATACAACGAACATTTTAGTGTTTATGGTACAATTTACAGTTTTATTATTTTGTAGTAATTTGTTATGAGCCAAGCCTAATTAAATACTCAAATAGTTGATTTAGCTTTAAAAAAAAAACTTTGCAATACAATATTTCAATTTGTAAATTTTATCATACTGCTGGCTTATTTTTTCTGGAATTAAAAAAAAAACACTGTTCAATATTTTGATTTCGCTTTAAGGATTTCAATGAATTGACCAATTGATTTTCTCTGTTGTTACCTATCTTGCAAAGTAACCAAACTGCACTTTCTCATCTAGTCATGCTACTATATATATGTCATATCCACAAGAATCGTTAGCATGTTTTATTATGGCACCTGTTTTAAATGATATCCTACAAAATAAAATCTAATCACCATCTGACTGACCTGTTCGTCTAGTGGTCAGTTGCACTGACTGCTATACCGGAGGTCGTGGGTTCGATTCCAACCCAGGATAAATGTTTGTGTGATGAGCACGATCATTTGTTCCGTGTCTGGGTTTAATTTATCTATAATATGTATGTATAAGTATGTTTATCAGTTATCTAGTACTCATAGCACAAGCTCTGCTTAGTTTGGGACTATATATATTATATTATGTTATCTTTAAACACGTATTTAAAATTACTTCATAATTTCATTTCTGTTTCCAGGAAACCTGCATCGACACAAACCCAATTAATACAATCTACGCTGGTTTAATCTTCTCTCTCTTCTTTATATTCATCAACATCGCCGTCATTCCCGTGTCCAACTGGAGAAGGACCCTCATGATATGCACCTTTATCCTCTCAGGATTATGCTGCATCTTCGTAGATATGGTGAGACAGCCTGTTGCCAGCATGGTCATCTTCATTGCTATCCAGTTAACTGGCGTCTGTGTTGGCAGTGTTGGATCTTATTATGATGATTTGTTTCCGACTTCTTATAGGTGAGTATTTATGTACGATTTATTTTTTATTTACTGTTTTTAGATATTCTGCCAAAAACTCTTCTTCAGAAGTCTTAGTATTAGTAAAAATATTAATAATAATATGTGCCAGGAAAGTAGACACAAATGCTTTAAATATAACTGATTGGCGCAAAATAGTGACACAATATAATTTAGGAGGTTAGTGTTATATTTAAAAGCTCTTTAGATTACAGAGCCAAAAAAGTTAGAAATTTATTTATGTAGCTAAGAACTGTCAAAGAAAAACGATTTCATTGCAGAATTATCTTTCCATAAGTTGTAAGAGTCAGCTTTCGTATAGTTTAAGACTTAGATAAGAGGCACTTGGTAACTTGCCAGCCTATTAAAATTACTTAAAAATAGAACTTACAGTTTGTAAAACTTTAATCTTCTTGAGAAGTGTCTGGATATTGCTTTCTTATCTCTAGCTGGTCAAGAATTCAAGTTGTCGGCTGGGATGGTTGACTGTGTGATAAGCACAGTTGAATCTATTAAATAATTTTTCTTTTTTATCTTTAACTTATTTTTGATGCTAACTTAATAGAGGGACAACTTTAGAGAATGATTTACATCTGCTGGATGAGGTTAGCAAAGTTTTTCAATCACATGTTTTGGTTCGAGAGTTTCTGTCGATTGAGAAAGCTACGCCTTTGTTTTAAATAATAATAAGATTAAACTAGTGCTTGACTGTAATCCCACTTGATGGAAAACAACTACGACGATTGCATCACTGTAATAAACTAGTGCGATTCACGCACTGCACTAGTTTATTAAGAGCCTATCGACTCTAGCCTTGAAGACAGCTAAATTATAATTGGACAAGATGACCACTGCAGGCAATTTTTTCCAATTCTTCGATTTAAACAATATAAACGACGAGACAAAACGCTTAGTCCGGACCGTAGAGTTGTTAACAATGTAAGAGTGGACACTCACCGTACGACGAGTTGTCCGATGGTAGAAAGGTGATGGCGGAATAAATTCATATACAGCATCCTGTAAAATGTAACAGTTAACTACTATACATTAGGCCTTTGATTGCTGCTCGAACAAAGAGAAAATTCTATGTCTTCTTCTTTGTCCTTCCCTCACCCCAAGTCTCTAACTTTTACGGCTTTCTACAGTACTAATTTATCTATTGTCAAAATATCGTTATACTCATAAATGCTTCTTTGTGTATCAGGGGTCTAGCTACCAGTCTTGGCATGATGTTCGCAAGGTTCGTGTGTCTTGGTGGAGTCAATATTGTCGGCGCTACCATTATTGATTACTGTCGGATCACTTTCTACTGCTGGGCTGTGTTTGTGTTCAGTAAGTACTTCATCACTTTAATCTAACACAGTTATTAATAGTATGTCAAGACCGTAAAATCATTTTGTGAATAATTCGCATAACAAAGTTTTTCACCAGAAACACATTAACTGTTAATTTTCTACTCTTTTTACTTTCCTTTAAGCAAAATAGCGAAAATTTTGCCGCAAAATGGCCGCCATCACAACGATGTTTTTTCCAAAAAATGTGGGAAAATATAAGTCTAGATTTCCGTGCAAAGGGTTCCGAACGGATTATAATATTTAGAACATGTTATTTTAAAAACATAGGCTTCATTTATAGGTTTTTCTGGAATCTAACGGAACGGAAGAACCGCGACATAACAAAGGTTACGAAGATTAGACTCGCTCAAAAACGCCTACAGTCAATAGTCTTCGGAGATGTGGACTTTTGCAATGGACA